>CM027838.1:30181214-31443297 GCA_016097545.1 Eucalyptus victrix
TTCTGTAAAATTTTCACTTTATGAACAGCAACCTTGACCAACTCAAACGTGGTGAGTACGAAAGAGGGACCAAATTGACAAACCATCTGGTCCCTAGTTAAGAAGGTAGCATCTAATGCAGTTGGAATAAATTTGGCTATTATCAAAGTCAATGCCACCGTTTTCTAGGCTTTAGACCATATTACAAGGCCAACGGTTTTGATATGTATAGATATGTACTGTTTCCATTTTAGCATATCCCGGTTCGTCACTTCCCTTAAGGAGGTGTCGATTTAGAATATTTCCATTCTCTATGTATTAGAGACTTTGATTTATAGTCTCGTACACTGTAAGCCAGGAAGGGGAAAAAGAGACAATCAAGATGCTTTGAAAGCAAATGTAGACGGAAAAAGGAACTGCATGTTCACTTTTTTTTACCTTGTCCTAAGTTGATTTGGAATAAAGGATCTCTAGAACAGGGACGATGATCTTCATTTGGACCCATAAAATTGCTTTCTTTTGGGGGGGTCCGTGCTCGGTGCAAGCATGCAATGAGTGCAAAAAAACAAGGGTCTTTTTTGTTTGAGAGCATGCATAGGAATGATAATGTGCTCAAAAGTCCCAGATGAAAAGAACAGGTTCATCATTTATAATGCGAAATAGGACAAAGGGTACTCTCTAAATATTAAATTAAAAAAACCCGACTTTACTTGGTTAATAAGAGCCTGTCTCATTCACACGAATCATCGAATGAGGTGAGGCCCCACTTCAAGGAACATACCTAATCCATCGGCCCGTGGGAGTTAGTTTCACATGCACATCCAAGACCGGCTCCTCATCATGAGTAAACACGCAAAGCAAACTAATTAGAAATGATGGTCAAACAATCTTGATAAGACTGAACTAAGCTATGCACCTAGAAAAAAAGGAGCAGTATTAATTGCCAAGATTAATTTCAAATCTTGCTCGTAAATGACATGGCAAACTCGCGACCATTCGAACATGTCTCACTCGGTCGAGTGCTATTTACCATTTATCACATGTCAACAAAAGGAGTTGAATTATGATACTTAAATAAATCACTCGTTTGGCGATCCTAATAGTCAATGTTAATTACGTAGAAGTTGACAAATATGTCAAAGCACACAAATTTCTTAATAAAGCTTTGCAAAAGTAAAAATCAAAATGGCCAGACATTGAATGAGTGCACGAGCTAATTATTCAAATCTCAGCAACACTCCTTATTTTTGCGCTGTTTTCTAATGTTATTGCATCATGAGTGGAATTTTATAAGTCGACACTTGATCTGATTTGACATGATATGATCCGATACGATTTCACGAGTATAAGTGAAGGCGGGACCCTAGGCATCCTCGAAATCTCAGGGTTAGTGAAAAGTTCAGAATGACGCCACCTGCTTCAATGGAAACCCTGTGAGCTGGGGCAACAAACGTCTTTGTCGTTAGGCACCTTAGACCCCCCTTTGACTTTTCCTTTTGATTAGAATCTGGTCTCCATGATTGTGGAACGGGCGGGCAGAAGCTTAGGGAAAAAATCCAAGAGAAAACGTGAAAGAGATGCGGTCTGGCGACAGGCCACGGACGTGAATTTCCACGTTGGATTGGAATTATGTGAATCGGGTCGTGTAGGATTAGATCTCAGGCGAACCCTGTTGTTGTCCTCTTCCTCGTTGGTGCATGCTTTACCTGTGTCTTTACGTGAATCGCGCGATTGATTTAACTCGGGTACAGCACTGTTTCTATTTACAAACGAGGGCACCGCACCTTTCAGGTTAGTAATTTATTTTAATGTACTGGGCAAGTGCAACCACCAAGAATTTGGCCTCTCATACACCGAGGTTTTTATATTTTAAAGCATTAATATCAAAAAAAATCTCAAATCAATACATTTATGATAAATTTACTTTAAATTATCCGCAACAAACCTTAAACCGATATATCTATGACAAATTTATTCTATATTAATTTCCATTAAATTAGATTGATACAATAAAAAATCCCAAGCTAGTATATTTATGAAAGACGGAGGAAATAACCTTGAATCGGTATACCCATTAACCATCATGTGTCGGGTCTAACAATTTTGAGTTTTGAGTTTTTCGTGATATTAATCATGTTTTAAAATAGTCTTTATATGTTATGCCTCTCATTTTTGGCTCATAGTAATTTTTAATGCTAAGGTTATTTGTTTCTCAAAAATCTATGGTCAGGCCAGTTGTTTTGCCCTATATAGGGCTTTCTTCTCGTGGCATTTACTTCCGACTTATGGCTTTCTCGTCAAAGTTAAAAAGTAACTAAATATATAAAAAAAAAAAATCATGGGAAAAAGTCGTAAGAGTCTACGTGTGAATAAAGCGAATATTGTCAAGGAAGCAATATTTGGAAAAAAAAAAAAAAAAAAAAAAAGAGAAGAAGCGATTTTTTGCATATGGATATTAATTAAATAATTCTTCTAATAAAATACACTATTTTTGGCAAGCGTTGATTATCCATCTCGTTCAATGTACCAAAAACAGTAACAATAGCGGGGGATAGGGAGCTCGGGTCAATTCTTGGCGGGTCACTTCACAGGAATGGGAGAGATTCAATTTTGTATGGCGCCGGGCAAGCAATGTCCACACATGCAAAATTGGCTCCGATCGATCTGTAGACAATTTGGGAGCGGTAAATCGACACTTTCCTAAATGGCATTGAAATGCACGGCTCATATGGATTTTATAATATTTTCAGGCGTAAAAAGATCATAACCACGTCGTTTTCAATCAGGCAAAAGGAAAGTCGGCAATGAGAGTGGAGCCAAAAGCCCCACCACCACTTGTGCTCTAGGAGATGTTTTTGGCTTCGTTCATGTAGCATCGACCTTGATGTTTTTGGCTTTGTTCATGTAGCATCGACCTTGTAGCAAGAATCTAAACTAGCGAAGCCCTGCTTGATCCCTAGGTGAAGGATCGCTGGAATCCATCCTTGCTTTCTTCCCCTCTCCGTTGGGAGCACAAAGATTGATCGACCTAGTTAGCCAATCCCGTAGTATGGTCTTGGCCCTGCAAGCCAACGATTGTTAATTTTCTTTCAAATAAGATCATATTTCAATAGTCAGCCTCATCGGGTAGCATTGTTCTTTATTTAAACCATCTCATTTTGATGTAGAAAAACATTTTTGAGGGAAATGTAGAATTAGATCTATCTTATCCAATGAAACCTAACGTTTTGCACTTGATTGTTGTGAAATCTAAATTATATATCAAGTTATCTTTTAGAAATGGTAAACATGGAAATGTATCGATCTCTCATAACGTGTAGGTCCTCTTTTGTAATTGCTTCATTTATCATCCATCGTTGCCCCCGCCATCCCATTAACTAAATCTTAAAAGAGTTACCAAGCAATGAGTCCAATATTATTATATTTTTCTCAGTACATTTTACGACAAGAGAAGTAATACAAATGAAGATTAGTCGAAGCCCGCATTTAATCAGTGATAAGAGCTTGGTTCGAACGCCAATTTTTGGATTCAAATTACAATCTTCCACTTAGAGTGATGTTGGCGTGTCATGCGTATACGAGCTTCTTTGCATGGATTTACGTGAAAATAATCTCGGACCGAAAGTTGGTTCAAATATATCACGTCAATCCAAATAAAAGGCTCGTGCGCACCAATTTGTCCCGAAATAAATGCAAACTGAGTGAGTCTTGATGGTCCAATGGGAATGCTCAGGACGGTCGATGGTCCAACATCGCTAGGGCAAAACACATCATGATCTACGTGCCCATGATATGCTGCCGGATCTCGGTTTCTTTTTGCCAAAACATGATGCTGCCGGATCTCGGTGCATCATGAGAGGCGAAACGTCAAAGATTCAACCCACCCGCCGGGTGCAACGCAGAGTCACCATCGGCCATCATGGAATTCGAAGCGATGTTTCGGGACCCAATTTGCACTCGCATCCGGACGGAACCCTCTCGTCCACCCAAATGACTCCTGAAATCATCACATCGTCATTCGGGTTTTGGGACCACGCGTCATGTTTTGCAACACAATGGCGAAGGAAATAGACAAAATGTGAAGCCGGATTGCAGGAAGGAGGCGCGCTCTTCATGGCACTTCCATTCCCCGTGGGAAGAGAGAGAGAGAGAGAAAGGAGGGGTGGGGGGGGGGGGGGGGGAAGGTAGCTATTTTTATGGTCAAATGGTAGTAGTGAATTAATCTATTTAAAATTATAAATAGAACAATTGTAAGGCAGTTGTTCCTCCGCAAGGAATGTGATTGAAACGGGAAAATTCTCAAAAAAGTCATAAACTTATTACATTTTTGTCAATTTGATTCTAATTTTTTCAATTTTTTTTCAATTAAGTTATAATTTTTTTGACATTTTACCAATTGAGTCCACTAGGCCAATTTTAGCTGGGAACTGTTGACACAGATATTAAAATCGTTCCTTGTGACATGAGCGATACTTGATGTGGATAATTTTTTTAATATAATTTTTTAAAACTTTTATGGATTTCTTCTTCTTTTTCCTTTTCCTTTTCCTTTTCCATTTTTTTTCTTACCAAGTTTGGCAATGTTCGTTAGCTAACCATAACAATAGCGAGGGGTTCTTAAGATGTCGAGGGTTTCGTGACCCTTGCCCGATGGTCAATGAGGGTCAGTCGATTCTTGCTTGTGATCAACTATTGGTGCAAACCTATGAACAAGGTAAACCCAATGGGAACCTAAAAACGGGAGGGTACCTGCATTGGGCAAAAGACACTCCACAAAGTGAAGGTTCACCCAGCTGAAGGAAGGAGCTCTAGAAGCTTACCAACGACTTAGAGCTGATTGAAAGGGGGTGAGATAGGCAATTGGTAGCTTGCTTCTAAGTCGGCTCGGTCGTGAGAAATCAAGAGATCTTTTTCAGTGCTAACTTGGATCTCGAGTGATGGAATAAGGTGGCTAGTAGTGACGAGCAGTCATGGTCAAAGCTTGGCTCTAGCGAAGCGCTTACCAAGCGTGAAGGAAAGGACCTTTGCCACTTAAGCCATATGCAAGGGAACTCACACTTGCGATCCCAATAGCAAATATTTAGACCTCAGTATGAAATCCTATTTCCTTGTGAGACTCGTTCGGATAAGGGAAAACTTGAGAGATTGCTTCGTTAGACTTGATAAGAAAAAAAGGAAAATATAATAAAATAAAATAAAAATCTAAAAAAATTATGCACATTAGCATCAATCGTTTTACGTTGCACTACTGACATTTTCATCAACGATTTTCGATTATTATCCGTTAGATAAATTTAATTAATAAAATGTGAAAATGCTTATGACTTAGTTGACAAAATTGAAATGTTTAAAGTTGAATTGATAAAAGTGAGATGGGTTTAGGATTTTTAGAGTAATTTTCCCTATAGAAACTGTCAAATATTAAATAGAAATTTATCTATAAAAAAAGAGAATAATTTGGACGATACATAAATCACCAAGTCGATGTGTAAATACCGCCTTTCCGTGAAAACTTCAATTGGATGGTTTCCATATTCGCAACCACCACCAGCACCACCGATTGGTCAGAACGGATTCTGCCATCTGCCTGATCGCGATGTAGCTGACCCGCTCTAATCCTTAGATACTAGTTAGCTAGCTAGACAGCCATTCAGCTTTACAAAAAGTAGAATAAAAAATATATTAATCGACAAGAAAATTTGACTTTTCTTTATCTTATTTCTAGTCCTACATATTCGATTAATAATAGGAGCCGTAGATTGGGCCACGTCACTAGGGTTAGGTGACGTGGGACCATTTCTGAGGCCCCTTAGATTCAAGTCACGATCTGCACTAACATGCCAAATATTAAAAACACTCGTTGACGTAGGCAAGCGCACTTTATGGGAGCCACGACAAGGCCTTTCACGCAGGCTCCGTTCCGCATTAATTAAAGCCCACCGGTCGGTCCAATTGATTATTTTAATACGTTAATCCGGTCATTTAAATAAGCATATCCATCGCCAATTGCCCACATCCTAAATTGCTACGTAAAAAAAACAAGAAAGAAAGAAAGAAAAAAGACAACCCATTTTATTAGCAGCACAATATTGTATTTTACTAATTGCCACACTAAGGCATGATCGGACCTGACGTTGATGGTTAGCAATCTTATAATGACAATTTTACTTTTTGGCATGATGTGTATGGAGAAAACCAACCTAACCTTGTCTTAAACTTGCGGTAGTACAATTAGGCAGTTGCAAAGTTTACTTAATTGCTTTGACGGCAACTTAGATTCGGCTATTAAACGTTTGATTCGAGAAGCAGTCCTTATGAGAAGTGTAGGTAGCATAGAGAACCGCATGTCATATATTTCATAATTTATATCTTAGAAATAACAAGTGTTCAATTTAAGACGTACTCCTAGGACATAAATTCCTAATTTTCAGACCATCCTATTCCTACGGCGCCTTCGACCCTAAAAGCTACCTCTCAACGTGCTTTGCACTTACGGATGACTGCATGCTGCCCTCGATTCATGCTTTCTCAAAAGGAAAGTCACCTTTTTTGGCATGAAAGGGAGAACCTAAGCCTCTTTTTAGCCAACTAGCGACATGGAGTTCGGATACGCCTTTTCTTCGATCTCCTATCATTTTTGGGGAGGGTTCCATATCCTTCCACCTCCTATCGGGAATAGTATTCACCCACTTCGTCAATCCGACTTTTGAGCAGTGATCGTGTGATGCTTAGTTGATTTTTTGATTCGATTGGAGAGGAAAGAAAACCGAGCACAAAAGTATGCTTTGGAAGCATAGAACGATTTATAAAAGAGAAAATTTTACGTGGGCTTATAAGCAGGACTAATCTTACCTCAAAGCTGATTGTTATTAAAGCGAACCTACTCAGCCGAATAAAAAACAAAAAGCCTTGGCCTATCGAAGAAAAGATTATGGGCTCAAAAGGTCGGTCCATGTCCTTTTGGATCTAGATATGGCCAGCCCAATACGGCAGATTTTGGAGAATCGGCATTTGCGGGTCGATCCAGCCCAAACCCCAAAAAAAGAAAAATTTAAAATAGAAAAGTTGTTTTTGAGAATAGGACTCCAGCTCCATTTCGAAGAATTAACACTTGGATATTCCTCGAAGGACCGGCCCCGCACTTCATCCATACGTCAGCAATGCGATTTTCATTTTGGAGTCTCATATAGAATTCGTACACCATCTATGTTTCTACCCATGAGTGCAAAATGTGCCGTTGGTATCTCTAATTACAAATTAAATTTGAATTATTACGTCGGCATAATTCCATATTTTAAAATAAGATCACACATCTATTTTTTTGGGACGACTTTTACTTTCTATTTTTATGCAATCTTTACTGATCTTAAGATCTAATTGAAACTTGTTGGTTCGACATTTAAACCTTTGAGATAAATTGTGCGTGGAATTTTATGACTTTTTAAGGAAACTTCTCCTTCCCTTTTCAAAATGTTGGAGGAGAATCGGGAGCAGACGGAACGCCCATTTTTTCCCCTCTTCCCATAATTAGCCCGGGCCTAAAGAAGGAAGATAATCTCCCGCAGGCGGCCACGCGGACCAACGCGAAGGCGCCACGTCGCGCCGTGCGGGGCCTCCGCCAATTGCCCATCGGAAAGCGACTGTTGCCGCTTGCCACCCACCAATTCGAAGACACCAAAAGCAACAAGGCGGGAACACTGCTCCAAAATAAGTAAGTGGGGGGCCCACATTCCCCCTTCAATTTTTTTTTCAATTCCCCATTATTAAAATTCAAAAGTATATTATATTAAATACGCCGAAGGATTTCGAATTGCGAGCCTGCTCGAATTTTCGACCCAAAAAAAATAATAAAAAAATAGACGGCATAAATTCGAAATCAAACCGAAACGACGCTCTAACCGGCGATTTCTCCAAAACGAACTTCCCGAAAACGAAACTAATAAAAATCCGGAAAATCGAATTAAAAGCGCCGGTCGATTTCTTTCCCTTTTTCCTCTACCGATTTCGAAACTTTCAATCTAGAAGCCCGGACGGGAGCTACGGAGCGCTTCGAAAGCACCGGAAAAAAGGCGAACGAACGAACGAACGAACGAACGGACGGACGGGCCCGAGAAGAATCTCAGCGAACGCCGTCTCCCCGCGTCGCCGCCGCCGTCGACGATCCCGCTCCGCCCGCCCGCCGGCCCGCCGCGATCGGAGGCTTCGGCCTCACGATTCGATCCGGGGGAGTCGCTGTTTCATTCATTGCGTGCGAATCGCACTCTCCCCCTGTTGTCTCCGTCCGTGTCCCCCCCCAATCTCTGTCGCGAGCGCGGGGCCTCGCTTTTGCTTCCCAGATCTCCCGGACCTTGCCTTCCAAGCTCTCTCTCGCGCTGCTCCAGGTACGGTTCCATGTGCCCGCATTGCGCCTTCGCGGCTGTCGCCGTAGCTCTCTCCTTGTCGCTTGAGCTGGTCGCGAGATTCCGCGGATCTAGTGCTCGATTCGCGGTCTCTGAGGTCCGAGACGCGCGGGATCGGCAATGCGGCTCGCTTTTCTTGTGGAATTGGGGCGAGGAAACGGCCGGCTCGAGCCGTTTCGTCGTTCGCCTGATTCCTGAGGTTTGAATTGTGTTCTGCTCGGTTTGTTTGAGGGACGGAAATGGAGCGGAGAGGCGGAGAGTGTGTGTGTGTGTGTGTTTTTTTTCTTTTTTTTTTTTTGGGGGGGGGGTTTCTGTTCCTGCTGGTTTGGAGCTTGGTTTTTGATAGAATGAGGCGCCTTTTGCTTGCCGCTGCTGTAATTGTTGCCTGTTGAGTACACCGACGGCACGGGTTGATACTGTGGTGCTTCTGTTCTTTTGGTGCAGGGTTCGCCGCCTGAGCAATGTGCTTTTATGGGGAAACTGTGAGGTGATACTAATGTTAGCGAGTGGATTGCGTGCATTTGGATAGTCTTAAACCCATTGTCTGTCATCATGTTGGAAGTTCTATGAGTGCGCCGAATGAAGCTGCTAATTTCTTCTTTCTGCACTGTTCCCATTATTTTTGGTGTGAATCACACTTTGCTTTGCTATCATGTCTTTTCTCTTTTGTGTCCGTGGTCATAAAGTATATTGCTGCTTAAATAGAGATGTGAAATGTTGCATCGGTGTTTGGCCAAAACAGTTAGCATCCTACAACTCTATTCCTCAGGAAACGTGCTTTAGGGAATCTTACTGTGGACGCATCCTTTCCTTTCCTGCAGTAATGCCTGCTAACTGATTGGGATAGAGACTACCGGCAATAAATCCCACCATGAACTTCCATTTGGAAGAGCACAAAGCTGAAAATGGCAGATTTGCTGGTTTGAATGGAAGTCGTGGGGGTGATGAATGTACAGATGGTTTTGAAGGCCTAGTCGAGGGTAAGATCCAAAAGGCTGATTTTATATTCTCAGAGAGTTAGCTATAATTAATTGGGTCTTTAGTTTTCATGTTGGAGAGCTGAATTGTTTATGTTTGTTTCTTTAAGCTTTTCTGGTTCTGACGTTCTAATTTGAATGTGTTGGTATTCAGAGCCTTTAGCCAGTGCGAATCATCAGCCTGGATATAAGATTCAGGAAACGTTACAGTTGAAGCAAGAATTCTTTGCGGATCTATCTACTACAAAGAGCATGGAGCTGATTAAGTTAACCAGCCTAGAAGTATGTTGTCTGATACTCCTTGGGTTTTTCTTATTCATGGATTTTGATATATTATGATGTCATTTCTGTGTGCCATATCTGATGTTTGGTGCCTTCTCTGACATTTCTGGCTCTTTCTATGATGTTTTTGCAGAATGCTCCTACTCAGTCACTCTTCAGTGTAGCAAACAGGATCTTGGAAGAAAACTTTGAAAGGAAAAATGGAGAATTGTCTCATGTAAGGGAGATGCTATCACATGCTCCATTCCATTCACTGTGGCTTTCCATTATCTGTTAAACTAGATTCATTTGCATATAAGCTCTATGTTTTCAAGCTTTGCACAGTATCTCATTCTTATGTTTCTAACTGGTGATGTTGGACTTTGTGCACAGCGTATGGCTTGTTTGTTGAGAAAAGTACTGCAAATAATCGAGCGACGAATGTCAGTCCAAGCTGAGAATTTTAAACATGTAATCACATTTGAAAATTACTTTCACTCTCAAGCCCTACAACTTGTTGGGTACTTCAAATTCTTAAATGAGTTTGCTTGCAGCAAAACGATGTGTACAAGTCTCGGGAACAGAAGTTTCAGTCAAGAATCAAAGTACTTGAGACGCTTGCAAAAGGAACTTGTGAAGAAAATGAGGTATTCCATATAACATCTCATCTAGCTTAATTTAAATGACTCATTGATCACCTTTTCACACAATTCCTTTATATACTTTTTGTTACCAAGGTCGCTTTGAAGAACTTAGAGAGCATAAAGGTATGTTTGATATCTTCCAATCCTGTTTTTCATCTTCCTTTATGATGAAGCATGTCTTTCATGTGTAATTGTGCCACTGGAACTATGCTCAACTAATTCCACTATGCAACAAGTTTCCAGGGTAATATATGCATAACAATAAGTGGTCTAAGAGAACTACTTTTTGCACAAGACTCAAGTTGATGAATTCACTCTTATACACAATTGATGAATTCAATAATTCGGCCGTAAAAAGGGACGAGTCTAGAAAATTTTCTTTGTGGGGGCAAGATCTGGTTAGTCATAATTTTAGTAATTCATATAGTATTCTTAACTATAATTTTTTGCCCATGGACAACTACTCATTTTATGAATCTAAGTGTTTATTAAGCTTTATTAGTTTGTCCGAGCAAATGCAAATGAAAATATTAGGCAAAAGTAATTTAGCGTAACTTAAAGGTTATAAACTATTACGATGATTTTGAGAAGTCGAGTGGGCACAAGAGCTGCCGCTACTTTTATACTTAGGCCTGTCTCTGAATATTGGTTGTTATGGGATATGTTCATGTTTATGCTTCAATTGTCTTTTTTTTTTTTTAATCTTGCTTGTTGGAATGATATCTTGCTCTATCCTTTGACAGCCTACCGAGTCAAGTGTGTCATTAAAGTGATTTAGGTCTTGTTTGTTGCAACTTTAACCATGGTGTAGTGATGTAGAAGACTTACCAGGAAATTGTGCAGGCCCAATAAGTTGAGATATTTTTAGCATCTATCTGTGCTTTTTCTATATAATCCTTCCTATTTTATGATTTTGAATAATGCTAAAATCATTCCTTTTGTTGTTGCAGATTGAGAAGATCAAAGTGGAAGAGAGAAAAAAATTGGAGGGCATGGATATCGTAAAGATGAAGAAAGAGAAGGATGACATTTGTGCTGAAGTTTCAACTCTTAAAAGTGACATTGAGATGGCCAGAAAGACTTATGAAAATCAACGCTTGCAATTAGAAGCAGAGGCTGGCAAAACTAAACTTGAGTTGGAAAAGAAGGTGGAGGAGCTTGAGCGCCAACTAGAGGATTCAAGGAAGAAGGTTGCAGAACTTGAGGAATTTTCTGCAAATAAATACCAGAGGTGGAAGAGACAAGAAAACAAGTACCAAAGGTTTATTGAATTTCAGGTTGATGCTTTGCAGGTCTGCGTGCTATCCTTCTATTTAAATTCCATTAGGTTGATGATGCTTTCTTTCACATTGAGCACATTGGATTGCTAGGACTTGCGAGCGGCCTCTAAATTTATGAAAAATGAAGTTTTGAAGACCAGAAGACAACACTCAGAGGAACTAAATGGCTTGGGTATGGCTGAGCTCTTTCTTTCTATCTGTTATTGAATTTATCTCATGTCACTTCCTCATGATCTCTAGATTCAAATTGATCAGGAGTGAAATTGAAAGGGCTAGCAGATGCTGCTCAAAATTACCACATGGTTCTTACAGAGAACCGGAAGTTGTACAATGAAATTCAAGAATTGAAAGGTACCTGCTCTTATTTTGCTTTATTCATCGCTTCCTTTTCATTGTCCGCTTAATTTAATAATTGTCATGTTTTATGAGTAGGAAATATCAGGGTTTACTGTAGAATCAGACCATTCCTCCCAGGTCAGAATAAGAAACAAACGGCAATTGAGTATATGGGGGAAAATGGGGAGCTGGTAGTTGCAAATCCTACGAAACATGGAAAAGACAGCCACAGGTTATTCAAGTTCAACAAGGTTTTTGGTCCTACTGCAAGCCAAGGTTCCATTTATCTTTCCGTAAAGCATCTCTATTGAATTGCTTGCTCTTTGCTCGCACCACTGCTATTTCAGTAAACTTTGACATGGAAAGCAGTGCTAACTGTGCTTTATTTTTGCAGAGGAGGTCTTCTTGGACACTCAACCACTAATTCGCTCTGTTTTGGATGGATTTAATGTGTGTATATTTGCCTATGGTCAAACTGGTTCAGGGAAAACATATACCATGGTATGTCGATTTCTATATTTGCCTTTACAAAACTTGCCCTTCTTCTTTCTTATTGAAAGATATTGTTATGCTAATGACAGAGTGGGCCTAGTGCATCATCAAGGGAGGATTGGGGTGTCAATTATCGAGCTCTAAATGATCTTTTTCAAATTGCACAAAGCAGAAGAACTACCGTTGTGTATGAAGTTGCTGTGCAAATGGTTGAAATATATAACGAACAAGTTCGTGATCTTCTTTCAAGTGGTGGACCTCAAAAAAGATATCCTTCTCATATGGTTTCTTTGTAGTTCTGCCACGACGTTTTCATCTGGGATTTTATGAGACATATATCTAGGGCAGTTTGCTTCTTTGCAGTTTGCATTCTCTATATATTTTTTTTCTGAAGTAAAGAGACATGTTTTTTCTTGACTTGCACACACTTGGGATTTGGAATACTGCCCAACCAAATGGGTTAGCTGTGCCTGATGCGAGCATGCATCCTGTCAAATCGACCTCAGATGTGCTAGAACTGATGAGTATTGGCTTAACTAATCGGGCTGTAGGTGCCACAGCTTTGAATGAAAGAAGCAGCAGATCTCATAGGTTGTCCCTCTTTGTTTTTAATGTCGCTGTCTTTGCTAAAATAGTATTTGAAATCTAATAACAAGGTCCTCTACTCATGCAGTGTTTTAACTGTTCACGTGCGAGGAACCGACTTGGAAACAGATGCTGTTCTGCGTGGTAGTCTCCATCTGGTAGATCTTGCTGGAAGTGAAAGAGTGGATCGATCAGAAGCAAGAGGAGATAGGCTTAAAGAGGCTCAACATATCAATAAATCACTTTCAGCACTTGGAGATGTTATCTTTGCTCTCGCACAAAAGAGCTCTCATGTACCATACAGGAATAGCAAATTGACTCAAGTTCTGCAGAGTTCTTTAGGTACATGTAACATAATTTCGCATCTTAGTTTTATCACCTCTACATACAGAATTACTTATGTGGTTGTGAGGGTTGCGGGATGATGTTGTATGGCAATGTCTAACAAAGAGGGAACTATAGCATCCTTCAAGATATTTCTTCCCCACTGTTTATGAAGTCTAATTTATAATTCTTGCTAAGTGCTTCTCTAATCTTTCCTTCACTCAGGTGGTCAAGCGAAGACTCTCATGTTTGTCCAACTTAATCCTGATGTTGATTCTTATTCTGAGACTGTAAGTACTCTCAAGTTTGCGGAGAGGGTATCTGGTGTTGAGTTGGGAGCTGCTAGGAGCAACAAAGAGGGGAGAGAAATCAGGGAACTAATGGAACAGGTATTATCTATAGTAGCTATCAAGTTGATTTTGTAGTTCTCTGACCTAAAATCTTATCTTTTCCCTGTCGATCTGTTGCCCGAGGGTATATCTGCAGTGGCATAGTACCTCGCAGAAACTCATTCTCATGTTTTCCCAAAAAGAAAAACACAGGGAGATGTATTTGTGAGTATGGAAAGCCTCGAATTTTATGTGATGAAATTGGAGAAAGAAGTAATCTCGATGGCATAGTTGCTGTTCTGTGCTATTCTAAATAAGTTGAAAAGTGGTACAATGATCTCGAATGAGTTGTCATTGTTGTTGTTGTTAGTTTTATGTGCACACTCAGTTGACGTTTGGTGCTATTGGATGGAGGACGTCTGAGATGTAATGATTGTTGGTTATATAGGAAATTTTTGTTTCATAGGAGCTAGGAGACGTTGTGCAAAATGCAAATAGTAAAATGTCAAAATTTTCGTTGGAGAATGACTGAAAGACAAGTAAGACTACCTGTTTAGATGAAATATTCATGCAGGCTAGAATGGAGTTTACATCTTTGCAGATGAGAACATCGTTGGTTGCTGGTTTACCTTGATAATTAGTAGTTTAAGCCTCTTAGGAACCTTTTTATGTTTCAACTAGGAGAAACAAACTGATACTGGATTTTGCTTTCTTGTAAATATTGCTCTTGTTTTGATTATAGCTGGAGCAGGACCTCATCTAAGATTTCATAAACTTTCATGCTTTAGCCAGTAATATTAAAGATCCATATGTACTGATCAAGTGACAGGGTGAGATTTATATGGCAGCAGACTAATGCATGAGGTTTAATGTTTTGCAGCAATTTTTTCTAGAATATCCTGCGTGTAGGTTTTCCATTTTCTGATTTGATCTTTAATCTTGCAGGTTGGTTCTCTTAAGGATGCAATTAGCAAGAAGGATGAGGAGATTCAACAATTGCAGTCCCTCAAAGGTAGTGCCGGTGCTGAGAAGCGTAGTTTGACCTTGCTGAGATATGGTTCCTCCTCTCCCAGACGACATTCAATAGGTACTCCTCAACATGTCCGGAGAACGTCAAGTGGAAAACTCTCAGGCTTAAGTGATAAAGCAGCTTCAGATGGGGACAATTGTTCAGAGTATAGTGATAGGCATTCTGAAGCTGGTTCACAGCATTCGGGGGATGATTTTAAACTTCACAAGGAATCCTACCAGCCATCTAAACTTGCTGATGGGCCTGTGGATCAGAGTGCTACAGATGACGTGCAGCTCTTGGGATTGGAAGATGCAGATTTAGAGGAGAGATTGAGTGATATATCAGATGGTGACCTTTCAATGGGCACAGAAACTGATGGTTCTATTAGCAGTGTTGTTGAGTATACTCTCTTTCCTGAACCTCCGAAACAGCCTGAGAAATCTGAAAACATTGAGAAGTAAGTGATTTCAGTAAAGGTTTTTGCAATCTCTTTTTCTGGTGGAAAATGGTTTAGCCAATGTATGCCTTTCATTTATGGTTATCATATGATCGCGTTTACTAAATCAGCAATAGATATTTATATTTTTGGTTTATGCTGGAATTAGCCATTTCTTTACAGAGAGAATGATGGCCTCCTGGGGAAAGTATTAGAAAAGCCAATGCTGCTTACTGTTGCCAAGTGTTTCTACTCGCGATTTTCTTGTGAAATGTGTTACTATGGAGTTAATATTAATGCTCTAAAAGCGAGTTTATGAGTTGTCTATAAATCCCCGTGCTTGATATTGTTCTGGCTAATGATCTCTTATGCCTTCACTTGATGTGTTGGATCCATCGAATGCAGGTCAGCTGTTCCCTCTAAACTGCCAAAGCCCCCGCAAAAATTGTTGCAGTCAAAACCATCTCGTTTGACCCGAAGTGCTACCAAAATCTCATCAAGTACGTCGGTTTGGCGATTTATGTTTAGTTTGCTTTTCCATTGCTTGGAGGACAAATTTATCGAGCATGACAATGTTGCTGCTGCTGTTACATTGCTCATTGATACGAACTATATGTTCGTGATTGTTGCAGTTTCCAGGAAAAGCATCTCCACCTCCAGTGGCTCCTCCTCAGCAAAGCCCCTGAGAAAATGGCAGTGAATATGATGGGAGTGGAATGGCTATACAGAACAACTTCCGATGTTCTAATAGTCATTTCCAGTTCTCCTTAGTTCCATTTCCTATAGGATTGTTTTAGGCCTTTAACTGTATGACTTAGTTGTGTTTATAGCACACCGGTCTGCCTTGTGAGATGTAGGTCAAGGCACTTAGTTTGTAATATACCTCAATTATCATAGTGCTATTGATTGCTGAGGTCCTCTACATTCTTGTTCCAGCTAATTTAGCTCTGGCATCTGAAATGTGATCCTCTAATTGCTTCCAATTCCAGGACTGCTTAATACATATTATGTAATCTTCTGTTCTCACTACAAATTCTCGTCGGAATAGCAGAAAGGGTAGCAATTGATCCGTTTGGTAATCGACATTCCACCATTTTGTATCAAGTACTTCCACTCGAAGTCAAAAGTAGGGATGATTCTAGCATGCCGGGGCAATTCATACGATTTGAACTCGTGGCCTCGCTTGCGTGGGTTTTAACTTTGGTGACGTCCTCTTCTTTTTGGGAGGGGGAAGAATGCTTCTTACTTCTACTTTTGACCATCCTTTTAAAGCCAAAGAAATATATTTTGAACTTCTTGAAGATGCAGAAAATCAAATATAAAATTATGTGTCAATGTGTCTATGTTTTGGAATAAAATTTAAATTGTCACAGCCTTAAGATGTTCAAAAAGTTGAAAGTCAATAGAAATCATACAAACTCATGTAAAAGTCAATTTATTTTTTCATAAGATTCGGATTATTCAAAGTTTTTAACTCATCTCCAGTAAAATTAACACATCATATGTCTGTGGTTTTATGTAAAATCCCAAGTTAGAGGTTTAATATAATTATATCGAAGGCATGGACAACGAAGTCTGGGTGGTGTAGTCGGTTATCACGCTAGTCTCACACACTAGAGGTCCCCGGTTCGAACCCGGGCTCAGACATTCTCGTCTTTTCTCTTTTGAGACATCCTCGTTTGCCTTTAATTTTTTTTTTTGTTTCCTTTTTTGGCAACTGCTCTTGACAAGTTTCTGTATATCCCAAAAGAGAGAATAATAGGAAGAATAAAAACCCTAAACTACGTCCGTTGCCTTTTATTTCCTTTTCCTTTCTTGGCAACAATTCTTGACAAGTTTCTAGATATCCCAAAAGAGAGAATAAAAAGAAGGATAAAAATGTAAAATCAAATTTGGTGTGACACATTTATCCCATTTTTTTTTGTGACACCAAAATTCCAAAAATATGTCACATTAGTACACGTTTAGGATTTTTGGCATCACAAAAAATAGATTAGGATAAAGTTTGGGATTTTTTGTTACTAACGTAAAATTCTCATTCCCCACTTCGGCGTCAATCGTCATATACAAAAAAGAAAGAGAGGAGCTTTCGTCCTCCCGGAGAAAGCCCAAAAGATGAGAAGCAAAAAGCCCATAGCTTCAGCCCATTGAGAAAGCCCAATGGATCAGAAGCAAAAAGCCCATAGCCACAGCCCAATCAGGGGATTCATCCGAAATTCAGGGCATAAACGGCCTCACTTCGCTCTCTTCTCCCTCCGTGTGCAGAAGACGAAGCTACTGCGTTGTCAGTCGCAGAACACAGGAACCCCGTTTTTCTCCAAGACCTCGCGGTTGCAGCGGTGAACTGCGCTTCCTTCTCCCTTCCTGTAAGCCCGTCTTCTTCTTCTTCTTCTTCTTCTTCCTCGCCTGTCAACATGCTCCGGCGTCTGCACATGGCGACTGGCGAGGGCCATCGTCCCTTCCTAACTCTAGTTTTCTCTCGCCGCGCCTCTGCTTTTCCGTATTTCCGTCCTGCCTTCGAATTGCATGAACCTGCCGGTCCCGTTTTCCTTTTGGGGTTATTTCCTTGCGGTGTCCGATTATGATGCGGGTCTCTGGTTATGGATTTCGTTCGTTCGCGTGAAGGGTAGGAAGCTTCTCTGCTTGGGGGGTAACCGTAGTTTGATCAAAAGGTACCGGCTTTGGATTATGTCCGGCGATATGATCAGTCGCCGCCGTGGCCATGTTAGGTAGGGGTGTTTTGACTGAAATGGGTACGCGCGCAATTCCTTTTTATTTTCCCAAATTTGACGAGTCGGTTGGTGTTCCCGGCTTTTGGAGCTTATTTGTTAGGTCATTGTTCGCTAGAGCTTGAGATTTTAGTCTGTACGTGCGGTGGGCTTCTTGTTTTTTTCTTTCTTTCGGCCTGTTCGTCTACGCGCTGCGATATTGGTGTTTTGCTTTTTCTATGAATTGGAGGGCTTATCAATGTTTGGAGATTCTTGATCTGGATTGTTTCCATCTCTAGTTCTGCAGTGCTGTCATGTGTTTGTGGTAGACGCGGATCAGTCATTGCGTTCTCTGTGCTGCTTTGTGCGTTGCAGATGGCTCGATGGGATGAGATTTTATCCCTTCCTGTGCAGAATCCTCCGTCATTGGAGTTTTCGGCTGCGGATTTGGTTTGGTCCAAGGTGGAAGGATGGCGCGACAACATAGATAGAGTGGCTTTGATCCCATATGCTAGAGTTGATGATTTCGTCAGGGGCGAGTCTTCGAACAAAGATTGTCCGTCGAGATTTCATGTCGAAGCACGGAGGAAAAGACCTCTCGAGATGGCTTATAAACCTAAAGTCGATGGCATTCTTGAATACATACTGTAAGTTGTTACTTTTCTCCAATTTTCACTAAGAGTGTCTCATGGAAGTAACATATTCGCCGGTGTTGCTTCCTTCCATAGACGAGGCAGTGCTGCAGGATTGCTGATTGATCTTGTTGTAGGTATTGGTGTTCCTTTGGTCCTGACGACCACAGGAAGGGTGGGATCGTGCGGCCTAGTAGGACTAATTATGTCCCCAAGAAAAATAATGCTGGTCGACCTAATACGAAGAGGGGCTGCACCTGTCACTTTATTGTGAAACGCTTAATTGCTGAACCATCGGTGGCACTTATCATCTATAATCAGGATAAACATGTTGATAAAAAAGGTCTTCCTTGCCATGGTCCCCAGGACAAGAAGGCAGCTGGTACACGTGCCATGTTTGCCCCTTATATCTCAGAGGACCTTCGCCTTCGAGTCTTGTCTCTATTATATGTGGGCGTATCCGTGGAGACAATAATGCAGAGACACAATGAATCTGTGGAGAGGCAAGGGGGTCCTACTAACCGCGATGACCTTTTGACCCACAGATATGTTCGTAGACAGGAGAGAAGCATTAGACGCTCTACGTATGAGTTGGATGCAGATGATGCAATCAGCATTGACAAGTGGGTGGAAAGTCACCAGAGTCACGTTTTCTTTTATGAGGAGTTCTCTGATTCCGAACCATTCACTTTGGGCATTCAGACGGAGTGGCAGTTACAGCAAATGATTCGGTTTGGCAATCGCAGCCTTGTGGCTTCTGATTCAAGATTTGGAACCAACAAATTGAAGGTCCAAGTCTACCTTGAATAACATATCTATCTTTGTTATAGCAATCATTAGATATGAACTTGCCTGCTGAGTTAGCTGACTTTTCTTTGTTATGATGTCCAATAGTATCCTATTCACAGTCTTCTCGTCTTCGATTCTGACAACAAGGCCATTCCTGTGGCATGGATAATAGCACCGGCATTTGGAAGCACAGAAACTCATAGATGGATGAGGGCCTTGTATAATAGAGTTTGTGCTAAAGATCCTTCGTGGAAGTTGGCAGGGTTTATTGTTGATGATCCTCTAGCTGATGTGCTTGCTATCAGGTAGAGTGCTCTCATTCATCTAACTATATCAGCTTTTGATCTAGTCATAGAAGTCTGGATTGTCTTAGTCGAATAATTTAGTTGTGTTTCTGTGCCAAGGTTTTGGGATCTACTAATTTCAGACTAAGTGCGGAGCGGGCTCAAATCTTGTATGGTTGCTCAATGAAACTAATATAACAGTTGTAAACTTTCGGATATTTCTCATATACATTTTTTTCTTCTGGGATTTTCATTGTTATCTTGCGATTTAAAAACTTGGAAATTTTGTGATGGTGGGGAATGTTGCTGATGAGTCATTTGAGACTGGCTTCTACATTAGATTATAAACCAAAGTTGCAGCACCTTTGTTACTTGGGAATTGTATTTCGGTTGCAGGGCTTGAGTTCTTATTGCTATTATTTATTGTATTGATAACAAGGCGACATAAGGAATTGAAGTTAATTGTTAGGTGGATTCCTTGATTATTTTGGTGCTTATGACTCTAAATAAGATATATATCCATTTCCTGCTGATATTGGATTTAATGTGGCTATTTGTTGGATTATTTACTGGGAATGTCGGTCTGCCCATGAACCATATTTTAACACATACATTTGATTGGCACATTTGCTGCTAATTTTATTGGTTTGAGCATTCTCATTTATTGGACTATCTCTGGATTGATTGGCCACCATGAACCACAATTTCAGCATGCCAATTTGCTTTTACAGTGCATTATATCAGGTTAGCTGCTGCAACTGAGTGGCAAGTGCATCTTTAATTAATCTGCCTAGGGAGACTTGGATTGACGACTGCATATTTTGATATGCTGCAATAGTTCTTGCTGCTATAGGCTGATGCGTGGGTGCTGGATTCTGCAATTCTTCTAATGAGGCATATTTGCATGAATTGAAGTTCTACATCTCTTCCTTTTCTTTTGCATTCAGGGATGTGTTTCAATGCTCTGTGCTACTTTGCTTCTGGCGGCTACGTCATGCATGGCACAAGAACTTAGTAAAGAGATGTCAGGAGACTGAAATGCGTGTGGAGATGGCTAGACAACTTGGACAGGCAGTAGACAATATCTGCAGAGGAGATGGAAATGTGAATTTGTTTCAAAGTTTCATGGACGATTTCATTGAGGCACACCACTTCATGGATTATTTCAAGGCAACCTGGTACCCCCGTATAGGTTGGTCTCTGTAACTATGAGTATTTTGCTACCCGAGTAAGTTTCTTTGTTGGCTCTCAGCTTCCAATTGATTTCTCACAATTGAAAGAAGTTGAGTCAGGCTTTCTATGGACTTTCAGTAGGGACAGTAGATGATGGAAATTGTATTGGCTCCTTGATGCATCTTGAATTTTTGATCACACAGAGATTATTTTCTTTTTCCTTTCGAACTAATTTAAGTTTCACAGTCTCTCCTTTTTTTCTCAAGAGAAAATGATCAGATTCTTCTTCTTTGTATGTAGGGTCATGGACAGCTGCGCTGAAAAATCTTCCACTGGCAAGTCAGGAGACTTGTGCAGCACTGGAGTTTTACCACAACCAATTAAGGCTCAGATTACTGAATGAGGACAACACCAGTGCTTATCAACGGGCTGATTGGTTGGTTGACAAGTTGGGTACGACAGTACATGCTTTCTTCTGGCTTGACGAGTACTCAGAAAAGGAGGATTTTTCACGATACCGTAAAGACGAGTGGGCCAGTGGCTTAACATCTTGGCGCAATGCATTAAAAATTCCTGATTCTGATGTTACACTAGAAGGGGAATGTGCAAAAGTTACCAGCCAGACTCTTCGAGACAAAGTTCACATTGTCTGGAATCCAGGTTCAGTGTTTAGTTTATGCGATTGTAAGTGGGCAGACATGGGTTACCTGTGTGAACATGTCTTCAAAGTAATTAATGTCTGTCGTGAACGAGGCTCGGCTTTGCCATCTATCAGTCTATTTCAGTACAAGCAGGCATTGCTTGAGATGTTACATTGCCCTCCTCATGATTCAATAGTACGGGATCATGCTATTTCTTTGGCAGTCTTTGTACAAAAGCAGTTGAGTACGCTAATTGATGAAGGAAGCAGCAATATCACGGACAAGTCACAAAGTATCAGAGTCATTTCTGAAAATCAAGGTGGTGATTTGATTGAGGAAAGAAATTGCTTAAATGAGAACTCATTATCTTCTTCTGATGGGCATAATTGCATGGATATGTCAGAGACTCCCGGTCATATCACGGAAAACTTGGGTGGCAATCTAACTGATATGGCAGTCAAGCCAAATGGATTTTGTAATGAAACTGATACGGAAAATTGTGACAAGATGGATGTTGATGGGCCATCTACTCGTAGCTCAACACGTAGATTACTCTGCGTTGAAGAGGGTGCATCTAATGGTTTCCTCCTTGAGAATGGGAAGAGAGATTCCATTAATAAAACAACAGGTGTGGTAAATGCTCCACCTCTGGATGGCAATGACCCCGCCAGTTTTAAGGGTTAGATCATTGAATTAGATTGGATTGAGACCTAAGAAGAGGATGGAGACCAATTTGAAGTTGCCGTTTGTCTACCGGGTAAGCTGCCTTTTCTTAAGTTTTGGCATAGATTCATCGGTCTTTGAGTTTTACATCTCTTGCCCTCACATGCTCTGTTGCTTGTCTGACTAGCAAAAGATTAGCATGGGGGTGTCAACTGAACTACTTTATTATTTCCATTCGTGTTTTAATTGTATGAATGCCTTTGAGGTAGTGAATAAGCTCAACTTTTCAGGCCATGTTGAAAAAGTGCAGTCACCAATCTCTTACGGAAGGCTGATTTGTTAGTAGTGCTTCTCCTCTATACAGGCAGCAGTCATGATTGCAGTTTCGGCACTTGATAGAGATGCAACTATGCTCAGAAATGCCACAGAACCAAGGCTATCGAATGATCTATGAACAGAGAAATTGAAGCTGCCAACCTTGATGTACAAATCACGGTCGAATTGGAATCTCTTTCTTGGCCCCATGCCCAAGGGTCCATGGATCAGGTACCCAGTTGCCGCATATACTTCTATCGGCTTAATCACACGACGGCAACTACTTGCCCTTTGAACTCAAACCGGTGTCGATTTTCTTGATTCCAGGCTGTGGGATCTGTGGCACTAAAAGAGAACTCAATGCACGAGTCTGAGCAATAGAGAGCGTCTCTTTTTCTTTTCAACCAGTGAGCGACACGTCTCTAGTTGTCATCGAAGAGATGTGAGGGGAAATTCCCTTCTGTAGCTTTTGCAGATTGCTCATCATAATCGATGTGCTATTCATATGACATATTTTGTACTCATAGACATCTTTCACATGTTATGTTCACCTGAAAAAAGTGAAAAAGAAAAAAAAAAGAAATTGCTGCAGGCTACCCGAGCGTCTGACGGTTTCTCTGTGCTGAGCCAAACACCTTGGCATATTGGCCCTAAAATAGTCTTTCTTGTCTGATGTTTGGGAAATGACAGGCCATGAGACACATTTGTATCTTATCCTAGAAGATCGACTTTGATTATAGTGGTCTCGCTTCTTATCTATTGCAATTTTCAATTTATGGCACATCAGAGGAAACTGTCAAATTCTTGGAGATGCTACATGTCCCCACTGCGACTGTTGAGATGGTCGTGGTGATTTGGACTGATGATTTTCCCTCCTAAAATGTCAGATATTTGCCCAACAATATTCTGTTAATCCTGCTATGTTTGGGAACTGCTTAAGGAAGGGTGTAGATGTGGATAATCTGCATGACCATGATTGCAACATGGACCAAAATGGGAGTGTTTGGAAAATGTTCCAATCAAGAGTTATGCCTCGTGAATAATAATGTTGCGTGCTTTGACTGTATATTGGTCTTACTAACTTTATGAAATATTCTCTTGCTGATGATTTGAAGTTCCGAGTGTAAATTTCAAAATGCTGAAATGTCAAAATATGCTTAAATTAGATGATGTCTCAAAGTATCCCTTGAGCCTGCACTAAATATCACCATCCTGACCAAGGTGGAAATGTTTGTGAATCGGCTGGAAGTGCACTTCTAGATTTTGGAATTTACCGAAGTCGCGAGGCGTTATGATGACACTTCAAAAACTTTAACATAGTTTCCTAACCTTATTTGTCACACTTCACCTTTATCAAAATTGTAGCTTTGAAAAAATCTACTAGATACTACCGATAGAAGTGTCTTGCTGGATGTAAACATTAGCAGGAATAAGTAGCGTTCTTATATGAATCCTTCGAGCAGATAAAATGTTGTGGGGATGCGGACAACTCTATCTAGACTAAGGGTAAGCGACCGATCAAACTCCTATTCCAAAATCAAGGGCAACGGATCTACTTCAAACAACATATTTGCATTAAAAAAAATCACAATTTCTAATAAACTCATATAAAATCACAATTTCTAATAAACTCATATAAAATCACAATTTCTAATAAACTCATATCGATGGATATGATCATATATTGAAATTCGAATATTTATGTATCGAGTGCTCTCTCCCTTGAAGGATTAAGTTTGGTTTCATTTAAGGTCAATTAGAGAGAGAGAGAGAGAGAGAGAGAGAGAGAGAGCTTAAGCTCTCCTATTGTGAGCTAAAAAAAGAAACAAAGAAAAAAAATGAAAACGAAAGAAGGGAGTGGGGGGGAACAGAGAGGAGCAGGAGGAGAAGAGGGAGTAGGAAATGATAAAGAAAGGGAGAGAGAGAAAGGGAGAGAGAGAAAGGGAGAGAGAGAGAGAGAGAGAGAGCCAAAAAGGGGACTCGCTTTCCATTGCTGCCTTCTCTTTTGACCAAATCGAGAACGAGGAATCAATTCCCAATCAATCACTCCCACCTCTTCCCTTCCTCTCCCCCCCTTCCTTCTTCCACCCCCCCACAACCATCCCCATCTCTCTCTCTCTCTCTCTCTCCGTATATACTCTCTCTCCGCTTCCGCTTCTGCTTCTGCTAACTGCTTCTTCCTGGCGCGATCTCTGGATTCCGAATCGAATCGCACCCCCACCGCCCGCGCGCCCCGCCCACGCGCCCGGCGGGCCTTCTGTGTTGACTCCCGAGCTGAGTTGACCCCCGCCGTCACTCCTCTCCTCCCACCCCAAGGTACCTACTTATCGACGCTTCTTCGCCCCCTCCCCCGGGGAAGTTCAATGAGGAACCTATTGCCCGAATCTGAGGCTTTTTCCCTCTTTTCTTTTCTTTTCTCCCGTCGCCGCCCGCGCGTTGCGGCGGCGATGGAGATTGTCCGGTTGAGAGCGGCGCTCGCCGGCGGTGGCGGAGGCGGACGTTCTGAATCTAATCTCTTGTGTTTGTTTTGTTTTGTTTTGTTTTTATGAAGATGCGCGGCGCATTGCGATGGAGTGCTTAGCTCCGGCGGCGTCGGTGGGAGCTTGGATGAGAGTGTGCCTCCCGTCCTGAGGTTCTTTTGCTGGAGCGGGACTCGGAAGTCGGAGCTTTGCTCGAGGAGATTCGATTGCTTCGTCCGTATTCGTTGTCCGGCATTCTTTTTTTTTTGGGGGGGCTGGCGATGGGGTGCCAGTGCTCCAAGCTCTTGTTTTGTTGCTACGATTCGGTGCAGAGCGGGCAGATTCCGGAGGCCGACGTCGCCGGTACTTTCTTCCGGCTCCTTTTTCATCTTTTTACCAAATGGGTTGTCGGCTACGTCTCTGTGCGTGATGGGTGCAATGGGGCCGCCTTGAAAATCATTCCTTCGTTTAACTTTTTGACCTGTTTCGGGATGGGTCACTTGGTTTCGAAACTTTTCGAGTCGTGTGGGTCTGGTTCCTGTATAAAGTGACTGGTCCTGACGTAGAGTCCACGATGTTGCAGATAATGAAAACGATGCCGAAGTCGGTGGCCTGCCCACATTTCGGGAGTACACGTATGATCAGATTAAGATGGCTACCTCTGGATTTGCTGTGGAGAACATTGTTTCTGAACATGGTGAGAAGGCGCCCAATGTTGTCTACAAAGGCAAATTGGATAATCAAATGCGTATCGCTGTGAAGCGCTTTAACCGGTCGGCTTGGCCGGATGCCCGACAGTTTATGGTGAGCATAACTCCTGCGGCCATTGTCATTGAACAATCCTGCCATACTTGTTTTGACATCTCTTCCCCAAGGGCAAATTGATTTCCTCATTTCGGCTTCTTTTATGGACAATCAGCTGTGTTGTTTTGCAAAGAAGATAATTCTGGTGGTTTGGAGCTTTGACAACTTTTAGTGGTGGTAGAACTATATGATTGTCTCTAGTTGATTTTATTTGGATTAAAGTTGCCTTGCTCAGTGGTAAATGCGGTCACTGACCCTTCTGATCAGTTTGACTTGATGAAGCTATGCTTCTTGTTGTTCTATCAGGCTTGTCCTATCTAAAAATATTGTGTCACCTAAGTGGATTCCTCAACTTGATATGGTGCTCAAGATTATCCTGCAGTGTGAATTTTTTTTATGTGACTTATAAATTCTCTCCACCGCTTCGCACATTCCAGGAAGAAGCAAAAGCTGTTGGTCAGCTCCGTAATCAGAGGTTGGCAAATTTACTTGGTTGTTGCTGTGAAGGTGATGATAGATTGCTCGTTGCAGAATATATGCCCAATGAGACATTGGCAAAGCACCTATTCCATTGTAAGTTTACTGAACTTGAATGATCTTATGGTTATCTTTGTATTAGATATTTCCTTTATATATAAAAAAACGCCTCATTTTATATGGATATTCTAGATAATACCTTCTTCCACGTGAGAACAAATAACTTAATTTGAAGGTTTCTGTACTAGGGCTAAATATTCCGCTTGTCGGCCCATGATTATAATTGGAATGGAAAAGGCTTTACCTGTCTTGTTTTTTTATACCTCGATGTTGCATTCTAGGGGCAGTATTAAGAACCACTCATATCATTCTCTGAAAGTTCTCATGGCTATTTTTGAGAGAAACTAACATAATTATGTTGAATTCGCTTAAAAGACGGTCTTCAATTGTTTATAACTTTCGTTATTCTTCCTAGTTACATCCATTAGTCTATTGATCACCGTATGATTTTGCTAACGAAATAAATGCCAATGTAGGGGAAACTCAACCTATGAAATGGGTGATGCGGTTGAGAGTGGCTTTGCATCTTGCGGAAGCTCTGGAATATTGTACTAGCAAAGGACGCACCCTTTACCATGATCTGAATGCATATAGAGTTCTTTTTGATGAAGTAAGTTCCTATATCTCCTCCTATAACTAGAAACCAAAATGTTGTGAATAGTCCTTTTGGTCTTACATGCTGTTCTCCAGGAGGGCAACCCTAGGCTTTCATGCTTTGGTCTTATGAAGAACAGTAGAGACGGAAAAAGTTATAGTACTAACTTGGCTTTCACTCCTCCCGAGTATCTGAGAACAGGTAAGACAATGATTAATATGACTTTTGAAGAAGTTGATGTACTTCTTTGTTCACTGTCTGTCAATAAATTTCCTTCTTCCACTTAATTTGTATTTGGCATGGATATGAGTTTAGTCATTGAGAATAGACTTGCTGGTATCGTCTTCCTCTTTCTATCAATTCAATTTCTTTTTCTTTTTGCATTGCGTGCTGGAACTGGAGTCTACCTAATACAAGTTGAGAGCTACTGACAAGAAAATTGAATGCATCTATCCTAACTGAATTGGATTTCTTTCTCCTGTTATATAAGTCTGTACACAAATGGTGTTTTGATTTCCTGGAGCCTGGATGCTACTTGCCTGATGGATGGGGTCAGAATTATTCCTGTTATACTATTGCTGGGACTTGAGGTTTCTTGGATTTGGTTTATTAATTCATTTGGGCTATTGTCTTGTTGTTGGGTATTTTCACATATAAGATATTAATAATTTTCAAGGCTCTAGTGCCCACCCATAAAATTTCAGTCGTTGTCTCTAAAAGCTGTACTCGATGGGCTTTTGATGATTAATTGTGCTATCTCAAATGGGATTTCACATTCTATGTTGTCTGTTTATCTGTGTTAATGGTTGCCATTAGAGATTTCTCGATATTTTTCTTTTGCTTGTTTAATGATAGTAGTAATACCCACCCCATTTGTTTTTGGCAGGACGAGTGACGCCAGAAAGTGTTACATATAGCTTTGGCACCCTTTTGCTGGACCTCATTAGCGGGAAACACATTCCTCCAAGCCGTGTGAGTTGATTTCTAAAATTATACTTCTATTGAATTGCTAGTTTAAGCTGACAGTACACTTCCTTAAGTTGAATACATTAAGAACAACTGTAGACTTAGCAAAGGGGAAGGTGGGTGTAAAATTACCAACAAGTGGCATGGTTTAGCCATTGTCCTGTATCAATGTAGGTTCCCTCCATGATTTACAAAGCAGCAATGAATGGACAATATTCTCAAGTTAGTGTAAGGACATAGAAAATTGATATGGACCCAGATCTTGAATCAGTTCGAGGATGGTAAAATACATTCTAATGTTGGGGTGGGTGATTTTGAGTTACCATTGACCTGTGCACTGTGTAAAAATGGCTATTTTAGATCGTGGACTGTTGTATGTGTATTGTTATTTTAAGTAACTTCAGGGTATGACGTACATGGATGGTTGTCACAAGGCATTTATGAATGTAGTGAT
Source organism: Eucalyptus victrix (assembly GCA_016097545.1). NCBI lineage: Eukaryota > Viridiplantae > Streptophyta > Magnoliopsida > Myrtales > Myrtaceae > Eucalyptus > Eucalyptus victrix. The sequence continues at coordinate 30,209,289 of CM027838.1, forward strand.
GAGTTTCTTGGCTCATGATGGTCGGGTGTTAAATTGATCTTTGAACTTGGACTGCGGAATAGAAAGCGCATTGAGTATATAAGGTCCTGTTCGGTAACCATTATGTTCCCTTGGAATAATTTCTGCTCAGAAATAATCTTTTTAGATTCTATTGCATGGATGAATTTTTGAACATTTGAAGACATTTGATAACTGCACAAAATTTCCATTCCCGAAATAAATAAATAAATAAAAATATAAATGCAATTGGTATGACCCTTAATTTTTTTTATGTCATAGAATTACTTTTAATTTTTTAATGATTTTATGAGATTTTTCTTTTTTCCTTTTGCTCTTCTTCCTCATCTAGCCGGTCGCCAGCCTCTGGTTGCTAGCCATCACCAAGGTTGGCAACCGGCTAGATGAGGAAGAAGAAGAAGAAAATAAAAGAGAAAAAAAAAAAGAAATTGGCTTGATTCTAGAATTGTTCATGAGAATAAAGAAGTATTTTTTTTTTTCTATTTCTTGATTTTGTTTCAAATCTATTCTTTGTTTCCTAGAGTAGAAAAATTAGTTGACGTTATCAAATGGATTTCTGTTCATTTTTTTTTTTTTTTTTTTTTGGTTCCGTATTACAAAAGAATAGAAATAGCCAAGAACAGTTACCAAACAGGCCTGTAGTGACTTACATAAACTCAAGCATGAAGACTAGAAATAACTGTACCATTTCTAATATCTTTAATAAATTTAATATAGATTATTGCAATTTCACAACAATTTGTAAGACCAGCTTTTGGGCAGAATAAGGATCTGTCCTCAATATGGTAGTACTTTTCCCCTCAAAGCCTACAATTTGGAAGATTTGTGGAGAACTTCTGGCTCTTATTTAGGTTATTTCCCTTTTTGTTCAGGCACTTGACCTAATAAGGGACAGGAATCTGGAGATGCTCACTGATTCTTGTTTGGAGGGTCAATTTATAAATGATGATGGGACAGAGCTTGTACGTGTAGCTACAAGATGTTTGCAAGCTGAGCCCCGAGAGCGGCCAAACCCGAAGTCATTAGTTGCTGCTTTGCTTCCTCTTCAAAAGGAGACTGAGGTATGTATCAATAGATGTGGTCAAATCCACCCATGGGAGACAGTTGCTCATACCAGAGGGCTGAAAGTAGCTGATGAATGACGAGGATGCTAGAGGCATTTTGGAGTGTTGTGCATTTTTTTCTTTTGGGTTTTGAATAACCAAATTTTCATGTTCCAAAAAGATGGCACTAGCCTTTTTTTGTTTTTGTAGAAAGTTTCCCACTAACTACTGCCAGAAGGAGCTGATCATTTGCTTTGCAGGTTCCCTCACATGTACTGATGGGTATCCAGCATAGTACAGCATCTCTACCTCTATCTCCACTTGCTGAAGCCTGTGTAAGAAAGGATTTGACTGCTATACATGAGGTTTTGGAAAAGCTTGGGTATAAGGACGATGAAGGTGCAGCTACTGAGGTATATTCCTATTGCTGTGCTTAAGATTTAGATATAGGAAGTATGAGGCCTTGGCACATGATCTCTTTCTAGTTTGTGGTCCATTTATTATGCACGCTGACTTAGGTTTTGTTATTTATGTTTTATCATGACTTTAGCTTCGTATTCGAATGCTTTTGTATACTTTATTCTTATCATAAAATCAGCATTCAATTAAGATCTCATTTTAGATAGTTGATTTATTTGATTTACCGTCATCATCATAATTTCACATCAGACGATTGGCATTGCCTTGTAAATGTTTAGGTTCAAAGAAATTTTCCTGTTCTAAATGAGTGAGGATTAGTGACTTTGGTTCTTATCATTTTCGTAATAACTGTTGCTACGAAATGATTCTGTTTTTCAGAATGTCTAGTATGTAGCAATTGGAGTCCTTTTCTGAATCCTAAGATGCTGATTTCCCTACATCACTCAATAATTTAATTCCACTAATGCACGAGCACTGAAGTCTGGCTCCTCTTTATGAATATGTATAGTTAGATGTACCTTGTCTCTTGCATGTTAAGTATTAGGTTCTAAGAATTTTTGTCAATATTAAATGTTTTTCATATTGTTGATCTTCTGGCTTGCAGCTTTCTTTCCAGATGTGGACAAACCAAATGCAGGAAACATTGAACTCGAAAAAGAAAGGTGATGTCGCTTTCCGACATAAAGATTTCAGCTCTGCGATTGAATGCTATAGTCAGGTTAGTATTGTCAACAATACTCTCTCTTGCTTGTCTCAAGTTGTTTTGTTTGTGTCTTCTGTGAGTTAGTCCCCATTTCAGGTTAAGCAGATAGAGCTGCTGTGGGAAATTTAAGTTTTGAAGTTAATTAGGAATATTAATATTTGAACTCTGGGATTTCAAAAAGAATTGCTGGGATGAGATGGAATTAATGTAACTACCAAAAACTATCCTCAATGACATCTAAGCTGAGAATTGCAGATTCTTGTTAGTTGATACAACTGCTTCTGGTGTCAAACTGTGTTCAGACTGACAGATTCACCCTAGCTCACTGTCTTTCTATTGCAGTTCATTGAAGTTGGAACAATGATGTCCCCAACAGTGTTTGCACGCCGCAGTCTGTCTTACCTCATGACAGACACGCCAGAAGAAGCGCTTAATGATGCAGTGCAGGCTCAAGTGATATCACCAGTCTGGCATATAGCATCCTATTTGCAAGCCGTGGCTCTTTTCGTGCTTGGTAGGGAGAATGAAGCCCGTGTAGCACTTCATGAGGGATACGTCCTTGAAACTAAAAAGAATGGTTCTTGAAAACAATTGGAATGAGTTCAAATGTGAATTGATACCCCTTTCCAGATACTGTTCTTATCCAAGAATTGGGCATCAGATGCTTGCAGAGGAATACGAGACTCTGAAGTTCCCGATACAAAACGAAACCTTGGAGTCGATCCTCTGCATGGTTCTGGTTGTATATTTGGTTCATCAATTATGTTTCATCTGGTAGGTTAGGAGCCTTTTCTGACACTGGACTGGCAAGTCCAATTGTTAAGCTGAAGGCCAACCTGTGTGCTGCACCAGCAAGAGCATTTTCCTTCGCGAGGAAAATTTTGTACTCAAATGCTATTTATGGTTTCTGTTAGGTGGAAATAATTAAGAGACAAGCGAATGGAGCATATTTTCAGAGGGATTTGGAGTCTAAATGTGCATTAAGAGATTTGTAGGATATGCGGCCATGGTTGTAATTTCTGTACAGCAGAATGGTTCTTTGACCTCATCTCTTTTGATTGGCTGGCTTAAAACAGAGCATTGTCTTTGTCCTTCGACCTTGCTGTGAGATTATGTTGGTTGTGCTGTTTCGAACAGACCATCTTGAAATGTTGTGTTGTCAACTAGAGATTGCGGTTGACATTATGACCAAACTGCAATAGAACACTATAAACCTCCATTTCATCTGCGCCCTTTTCTTAATTTAGTGAATTGCATTTATAACTGGAAACTATATACGCAGAGAACAGTATTGGGCATGCTGTTTATGAACTACATACATCAGTATGTACATGGTTATACTCTAGATATTCCTGCTTATGCATCCTTCCCCTCTTGGCCGCCCTGTCTGCACGTTGATTCCATTCACGGTCGACGTGTTTGATTCTGAAGTGCTGCCCTTGCCTATAAAAAGCACCAACGATAGGGTAGAAGCACCTTATCAGTTTTTGGATCACGACATTCTATGAAACGTACAAGAGCATCATTCTCTATTTCAAGATTTTGAATATAATTAGAAACCCTAGGTTCCCTTCCATCTTGCAAGGCTCAGGCTTCCGCAACTAAGGCAATGGTCGTGCCAATTATCCTACTAAATTCTCTGAGCCAACATCCTGGACTGTCTCTGCGCACTACACCAGTTCAGAACGTCTGTTGCTATAACTTTGAAGAATCAGATAATAGATATTTGTGACATTCAGCAAAAAGTTTAAGGCCCCAAGTGGTCTAGGTTTCCCACCATGGACAGAATTGCTTCTAAGCTTAATCAAGATTCAAGAATTCTTAAGAAAGCTGATCATTCACACCAATTTAGAAAGCATCCAGCAGTCTGCAAATTTCCCTGGTCTCTCCAGGCACCTAGAGAGAGAGAGAGAGAGAGAGAGAGAGAGAGAGAGAGAGAGCCATTCTTCTGACACAGCTTTCTCGTGAACTTGTCGTCCTCAAAATTGATAGAGGGATGCATGAACAAGAAATTTGATCTTTTCTTTCCTAAATCAGAATTCCAACAATTTCATTTTAAAATTAATCAAACAATCATAATATAATCCCTGTTCATATACAAAATGGAATCTTTAAACTAGCGATATTTCTACTGGCACCATGTTCACTGCTCTCGGCTATTTCCTTTAAGCTCATCCAAGATTTTTTCCTCCTTTTGCTGGAAGCACCGGCAGTTGCTTCCGCATCTGCACTTTCAGGTTGAGTGGGCCTCTTGGCCCCTGATCTAGTCCTCTTTTGCCTCTTCCCATCAAGCAAAGTCTTTGTCAATGGAGTTGAAGGACCAACTTTGGCAAGCGTCTCAACCTTAATTACAGGGGAACTCATCTGGCTTTCTTCCTTGGGCTCATCCCCACGTCCACTTACCATGCCTTGGCCGTAAGACACCGGAGGTGCAGATTTTACAGGTTTGGAAATTGATTTGGCTTCCACGGGATATAACTCTTTCATGTGGCCTTCAGCAGTACCTCGTTTCAGATTCCTATGTGAACAAAAGTGGCACATGTATACAACATTGTTCTGAGTCAAAGTGATGGGTTTCCTGTGTTGGCGCCGTGTTTTTGCTCTACTCTTCTCAATTCGAATGGTGCAATTGTAGCCAGGTTGTAAAACAGTTTCGCATCTAACAAGCAAAAAAGTTGTTGATTAGGTCAGGTACTTTAGGCCCTCTAAAATCCTGACAAGATATTAAGTCAAGAAGAAAGAAAGGCAGAGGGCGGATCATGACTGAGATACACAAACTAGAGCAGCAAGTACTTATCTAGACCCTCTGCTTAGATATTGGAACTGCTGAGATCAAGAATACCAATTATAACTGGCGACATAAGAAAAACCAAATTTCCTGCTTTGATTTTACATAGATTAGGTTTTGTTGATGTTTCTCTTTTCAAGAAAGGAAAAAAGATACCAAGTTCAATCAGCAGCGAGTACAACAGGCTGCGATGCGATGCTTGCAAAATGGGCACACGTCATCACAATTTTTTTTTTCCTTATGAGAACAATAAGGGCATACCTTCACTCAGCAATCGCATTTGATGCATTAAAATGCGCTCGATGCAAGTGGTGGTGATGATGAGTACCATTCATAGCCAAAAACTCTACTATAGTCCTTCATAGTGTAGAAACAAAAACTATACAATGCGGATTTTACATAGTCACATCTTTAGAAACACGGAGATTCAAGACATGGAAGTGCAAACATACAAACCATGCAAGGGAGGACTAATTAGTGCTGGAAGCTACACAGAACATATTTATTTGGGTGTTTAGAAAAGACTCCTTTTTATCTATATCCATTCTGTTGTTCAACATCATCTGCATATGTAATGGAAGTTGCCGATGTCTCAGACAATGCCTTTGACACCATTCAGTTTTTCCAGGAGGTTCCTGTTGAATTAATTTTCAAGTGAATCTACTAAAGAATAGCGTGCTAAGCCTGCATAGGGTAAGACTATGATCCCTGTCTGCCTTGCTTCAAAGTAACTCTACTACCTCCAAAGATCTACAGACATAATAATCATAGAACTTATGCCTCCAAGAAGTATGCAGGTGCTATGACATAGTATGCCAAACCTTAGTCAAAAGAGTAATTAAAGTAAAAGGAAGCCATTCTAAACAATATTCGGCTCGATGAAATACCCACCAGGCTTAAGTCCTACGAAAGGAAGAGAAGGATCTTGAGAGACGATGGAGGACTATAACTGGAATAGACAAAAAGAAAGCGAGGTTATTGAGAAACGTCTCGTCTTTCCATTTATTGTTCATCATCTCAAATTCATTAGTCTCAGGAACCTAGGCTTGAAGAAGTTGCTGACAAACATTCATATTCCCAAAAGCACTCGTTTATTCAACTACTTGCATTCCACCATTCACGACTCAGTTCCGTGCTTCAACCTATGCACGAACTCCCCAACTTTGTCCCCCACACCCCTTAAATTCCAGGAATTCGTCACTTCAACAGTCTTACCGATAGCACAAATAATTGGCTGAAAAAGCAACTCACGTCTTTCGATCCTCACACTAGGATATTAGATAGAAAACATCACAGAACTTGTCCCAGCATCAAACCACCATTAGGGGAAGGGAGACAACAAAACAACAGTTATCTGTCTCCCAATTACTGGGATAAGCCTCCCTAACTACAGCACTACAGCACAAAGCACAATGAAAACCAATCATCCAACAAATTCCCACACCAACTCATTATTCGCATGGAGCTACAAAGCACAAGTATGGCAACACCCGATGGGCCAATCAATTCCGCCTCTCAAACTTCCATCGACGAAAAAGCTTAAAAATTCATCCGCAAAAACTTCACTTCCCAAATCTAACGTAAACAACAGGAAAAGAAAATTGAGAAAAACAGAAAAGAAGAAGAAAAGGAGCGACCTTTGGCAAGAAACGAGAGAAGGGTCAGGCGGGACCCCGAGGGACTCCCCGACGGAGGCCAAGCGACGCCCGAAGAAGGCGCTCAGCGAGGGAACCGAACCCTCTCGGCCCGTCCACTCCGCCAACCTCCGCAGGTGCTGGAGCTTCAGGACGGACTTGGGATTGGCGGGAGCGCCGCCCTTGCCGGGCGGCTTCAGGCCGGCGGTCTCCTGTCTCAGCGTGATCCCGCCGCCGCCGCCTCGCGCCGCCGTCTGGTCGGCGGCGGGTCGTCTCGCGCTTCCCCGTTTCCTGGCCATGCCTTGTTTCTCTCACGGGAATTTAACCGAGCACCTGGCGGGCGGGTCTTCGAGCTTCGCTGCGTGAATGGAATTTATACTTCCGAACAAGGGAGAAAGACCCTGAATTAATTTGAAAAAAAAAATTAAAAAGAAAAAAGGAAAAAAGAAGCAAAAATTTAAAAAGAGGAAGGAAGAGGGCCCAACCGGGTTCGAACCGGTGACCTCTTGATCTGCAGTCAAATGCTCTACCACTGAGCTATGGACCCCTTGATGACAGTGATTATCATGTTTATGATTATATAAAATTTTTGACAATGATTCGTCGTGCCCATCAAAATAGTCTACGTCCGGAAGATAATTATCGAGAATATTTGGTCCGATGCCTTATCATAAGGGTTCTTTTTTTCTTTTTATCCTTTCCTTTTCCGAGTTTGTAATACCACACGATAACATACGATATGTGTTAGTATCAGCATTTTCTTATGGTAAATTGTTGATATCATTATGAGGTTTGGGGGTTTTCTCAACCTCCAGATTAAATATAATTTTTATGTTCCTTTCCTTCGAAATGTAAGGACAGACCACATTGGGTCATAATTCAAATTGGGTTCTCATTTGCCCTTTTTTTCATATCATATTATAGTTTATGAATGACCAATAAATTAATAAAATAATTAGATTGACATGAGCGTACATATACATCAAATTTATAGTTGGAAATTCATTATCTTGACAGCAAGGTTCAGAATGGTCAATTTTCAAATTAGACAAGTTCACCGCATGATGAGATGGGCTTTCAAAAGCAATCACATTATTTACATTAATCACATATATTTGACATTTGAATTATACACATATAAATAGATCCGAAATCGCAATCCACAACATGGACCACCAGCCCCATATCGAGCCACTCTCATTGGCGAAATCCGCCTTTGGAAAATGCGTATCATACATATGAACAATCATGCAAACCGTACGACGAACACACGAAAAAAACCCCAATAATACTTACATAAATAGCCAAAAAATGGCGTCACCATAGATAAATTTCCCCTGTTTCAATCAGTTCTCCGCGACTTCATCTTCATCATATTCCTCAACATCATCGGCCACAGCATCCTGGTACTGCTGATACTCCGAGACCAAGTCGTTCATGTTGCTCTCGGCCTCCGTGAACTCCATCTCGTCCATGCCCTCCCCCGTGTACCAGTGCAGGAAGGCCTTGCGCCGGAACATCACCGTGAACTGCTCCGATACGCGCCGGAACATCTCCTGGATCGACGTCGAGTTCCCCATGAAGGTCGACGACATGCGCAGCCCGGTCGGCGGGATGTCGCACACGCTCGACTTCACGTTGTTCGGGATCCACTCGACGAAGTAGGACGAGTTCTTGTTCTGGACGTTGAGCATCTGCTCGTCCACTTCCTTGGTGCTCATCTTGCCCCGGAACATGGCGGAGGCGGTCAGGTACCGGCCGTGCCTCGGGTCGGCGGCGCACATCATGTTCTTGGAGTCCCACATCTGCTGCGTGAGCTCGGGGATCGTGAGGGATCGGTACTGCTGCGAGCCCCGGGAGGTCAGCGGCGCGAAACCCACCATGAAGAAGTGGAGGCGCGGGAACGGGATCAGGTTCACGGCCAGCTTGCGGAGGTCGGAGTTGAGCTGGCCCGGGAACCGGAGGCAGCAAGTGACTCCACTCATGGTGGTTGAGATCAAATGGTTGAGATCGCCAACTGTTCGTGACATGTTAATGTGTACATTGCAGCTGTTAGAATAGACCAGAACACAAGGGACTTTAACTAACAAAACTAACAAGCCACCAGAAACGGCAACTGATTTGAGCATTTTCAGACTTACAGCTTGGGTTTATGAGTTTCAGGGTTCGGAAGCAGATGTCGTAGAGGGCCTCATTGTCAAGGACCATGCACTCGTCGGCGTTCTCAACGAGCTGGTGCACGGAGAGGGTGGCGTTGTACGGCTCGACCACGGTGTCGGACACCTTGGGCGAGGGGAAAACCGAGAAGGTCAGCATCATCCGGTCGGGGAACTCTTCCCTGATCTTGGAAATCAATAGCGTCCCCATCCCCGAGCCCGTCCCGCCTCCGAGGGAATGGCAAATCTGGAAGCCTAGTAATGGAGGTATGTATGAACATTGAGGGACACAGAACAATCTCTCTCGGCCTATAGATTGACTTAAAGAAATGACTAATGAGATCGTAAGTTATATATGCATACCTTGGAGGCAGTCACAATTTTCTGCCTCTTTACGGACGACGTCGAGGACCGAATCGATCAGCTCAGCCCCCTCAGTGTAATGTCCCTTGGCCCAGTTATTGCCGGCTCCGTTCTGGCCAAAGACGAAGTTGTCCGGCCTAAAGATCCTCCCGTATGGCCCAGTGCGCAGGCTGTCCATAGTCCCCGGCTCGAGGTCCATCAGCACCGCCCGGGGGACATAGCGGCCCCCGCTCGCCTCGTTGTAGTACACGTTCACTCGCTCGAGCTGGACATGGGAGTCACCAGTGTAGTTCCCCGCCGCATCGATGCCGTGCTCCTCACACACAACCTCCCAGAACTTGCCGCCGATCTGGTTGCCGCATTGGCCAGCTTGGACATGGAGGATTTCTCTCATCTTGAGCAAGATGAACTAGGCAAGATGGGAATCCTTCAAAAAAAGAGAATGGGGTTTGGAATGAAATAGGAAGGGGTTCAGGGTTGGCCCTTTTGTAGGGGCAAGAAGATGGGGAAGTAGAGATATTTGTGACACTGATATATTTTCTAACATCATATAAACATTACAAGAAATAAACAAAAAGGTAGCTGCAAAATCATTATGGAATTGTGCCTTTTCGCGTTGGAGGAGATGTCAAAATCAGGCAAGGAGTTCGTGAGCTGTATGGTTGGCGGGACAGCAAAGAATGGGGTTTGCTACTTAGGAACAATTGGACACAATCGATTTGAAATTTACCCCACATTTCTCATCTGTCAATTTGGTGTTCCAAACAAAAACAGCACAGTTCCCGTATCTGGCTCCAACCCCCTTCGTGATTTCGTTTATTCTATCAGTGCTGTCCAAGTTTGCTTCTCATTATATTCAACTTGTCATGGAGCATGATCGTCATTCCATACATATTAATCTCACCTAACAGTCGCTGATCTTTGACCCCTAATAAGTAGCTAAATTCCCATGTAGCGCCTTCCTACGCGCGCCAGGTTGAGGTAAACCGAAAGACATGGTGTGATTTCTTTGTCCTTCGTCGTTCTGAAATTGAAAGCTGTCAATGAGGGACCTCTGGAGCCTGTTCATTAGGTTGCAAGTGGGTGTTGTTTGCATTGAAGAGGCAAGGGAGGAAATAGTTAAATGAGGCAGAGACGTCAGAGAGGCTAAAGCAGAGGAGATTATTGTACAGTTTGCACTAGAACTACATGTGCTGTAGAGATCACGTTAGGTGCTTCCTCGTTGTAATCAATTCCAGCAGTGCAGATTGAGAAGTTGACAGAAGGATGGGGGGCTTTTGGAATCTTTTTGATCATTGGAGGCATGAGAGTCCCTACCTGAGTCTGTCTTCTCAATTTTCCTGATCAAGTACTCTGCTTCTGCCATGCCCTCCAAAAATCTCCTAGACGAGGTGGTTGGCCAATTGGGTGCTCCATCGGGCCAATGTGGATCCCACCAGGTCGAGTGGCGATCGAAATGATTGGCACGCTTGATCTCGAACCCAGCGCAAGCCTTCTAGGATAAGGCTTACTGATGTGGATGCTGGTGTTGGAGCATCCCTTTCCATGGCATCAACACAAAATGTGCAGATGACTCTGTAATGAAGAGCTCTGCGAGGTGGGCATGGACTAACCTCCATGCTTGCTATCGCCAGAATAGTGCCGGGCGTTCCTCCCGACGCTTACACCGCACCTATCGAACCTATTTGGTGGATTACGACGTGCGATATCTCGTGCACCTTTTTCCTCATGATAACATTAGTCCCATGAATCTGCTCAAGAGGCTATTTGTGAGCACAGGAGCCCCCACAACATGTGGTCCCCCCAAGTTCTCCTTGCACTATCACCTTTGCAATTTGCGGTTGTGGCATGAAGAAGAATTGATGACATGACCAAGTTACTGGAACGTAGCAGGAATATTTCTAAGTGAAGTCACCTACGCGTTACCTTTGAAGCATAAATAATTTTTTTATAGGGTAGTAAGTTACCGGTCAGGTGTACATAATCTTTAATTCCTAATTGATGCAGAAGCCGAATGATAAACTCGTTTAAAATCAAGAAACAAGCGAACCGGAGGAATTTTTAACTTTCGGAATTGGGTATGATCCGTGTAGCTGCAAATGAATGAGAGACATAAAAGGACTTAGCTTACGGTGACATAATTGAGACCAGTGCTTGTTCTTCTTTCAAGACTTAAAGCACTGCCTCAACCTTCAGACTAAGAAAATAGTACATTTTCTGGTTGAATACTGATCCACTGCTCATCTGATAGGTCATAAATTTGCTGACATGAGTTGTAGAGAAACGCGCCAAAATCAATAATTAAAGCAGACCAGAGAAATTGTGTTGGTGGGACTTATTTATTTATTTATTATTATCATTTATAATCCATGAGGCTCATGTGCGGAACACCTAGCTATCTGGAAGTCTATATAATACCATTCAAGCCTAACGAACCAACTAAATTCGCCTTTGGTATGTGCTGGTGGCTCTAACCCGGGATAATTTGCAAATGGTTAGTGGGATTTCAACGGGCGATGTTTATTTCCAGGTTAGAAATCTTCCGGCATTCCAACCGACCGTATCAACTAATTTATTGAATATGAATACACTCATTCTCTCTTGTCAAAAGGAGTGCAAGTATCATAGGTTGATCACTTCAAAATCACCTTTGAAGTGTACTAGGGTTTCTGTGTTGAATCTCCTCCTTGAGGTTGTTTCGTAACAGTATTAAGCCTCGGGCACAATAAAACAGCCAGTGGGACAAAGTTCAGTAGCAAACTTGCGGGCAGGTGAATAAATTAGATACTTAAGAGCTAGGCCCATCAGTTAAATTGCCGACACGAGTTGACCCATTAAAAGCTATTAGGCACATTAGAGCTGGCAATTCTTGTTGTGACGTGCATCGGAATGGGGACATAATACACAGATATGGACATGAACTGTACGGATTACTCCGCGAGAGACAATGAAACAAGATGGTTGACCACATGGTGCTGCTTCACTAAAATTTCTGAAGTTCGGATTCAATTTTTCACCTGGATTAATATTCTGTAAAGGGATACAATGATTGATATTGAAAAGAAAGAAGAACAATGGAAACGGCATCAGATGCCTCATGAGAAAATTATTACATAATGACTTATTACGCCTATTGCTACATTGAAGACTACAAATAAAAGGCCAATCAGAAGATTAACACGTAGGGTTGAATCCAAAGGACTACCGAAACTTGTGTTCAGTAACTAACGAACTTCAGTACAATAACTCCTCGAAAACGGGATCGACTGATTGTCCCCATTTTCCACTGTACATCTCCAGAAGCTTCTCGGCTGGCGTCACCCCTGCATTAAACAATCATCCGCCGTCCGTCACAATTCAGCTGATTAGACATGTATCGCAAAAGCCAGTGGTCTGGTCACATCAACCCCTAAGGGACCAAGACAACGATTGAGGGCCAACCAACTTCAGCCCCATTGATTAGACAGCTGGAGTCAAGATGGATGACTGATCACATGGTTTCAGGGAAAGAAAAAAAGAAAACATCATTTGATCTTCACCAGATTTGATCTTTAACAATCCTGAACTTTGACCCTATTTGCAATTTGATCCTGAATTTGTAATTTGTTTAATACAGTCCCTGAACTTTAGACCAATCTACAATGTGGTCCATAAACTTTTAATTTATTTAATGTAATCCCTGAACTTTTGGTACATATTTAATGTCGTTTCTGAATTACATGAAAATGTTCAATAATCCCTAATGTTACAGAAAATGGATGTATAAAGTACTGTACTGAAGGGTGAATAAACAGTCACTTCACATGCAATGACAAGAGACAGAAATCCATGGTCACCTTATCATTGTACTCGGCCAGTCCACAGGTAGCTTAAGTATCCCAAAAGGCAAAAGATGCACTAGCATAGTTGACATTTGGGAGAACCAATCGTGTAAATCTAACCCTCGCAAGTATGCATGTGCATGCTTGCAGAACTTTTCCTTGTTAAGCATATGCAGGCACGTATCTAAGCATGTTACATGGCACACGCATATGATGGATAAGCTAGTCACCTGTTCTCACCACCTCTTTCACCTCATTCAAGAATCCCGACTCCTTAAAGCCTCGTCTCTCCAAGCCATCCTGTAGAGAACCAATTATCATCAGGAAGTGGTGAATGAAACAGCACTAACTGAACAACAAGAAGTGCCCAAAAGATACCTTTGCCAACTGCACAACATATTCGGCAATATGCCTCAAGTACCCATCTCGAAAAGGAGTTTTTAAACCAGTCTTTGGGACCTGTTCAATGAATATCAAGACAGATTTAAACACACTAATGGAACACTGTAGAGGGAGACTGGCAGTCAACATGAAAAGCTTGGATATAAAGGCAGGACAACTAGTTATTTTAAGGGAATGAAGAGTCGGAGTTAAAACTTGGATACCAAGTTATTTGCAGTTCATCATGCAATTTGAGGACAGGCAATGCGGGCCCATACAGTGAATATTGTGCTAAAAGCAAAAATACCAGCAAAACAGGATTAGCCTGACGAAGAAAGAGAACAGGTGAATGGAGAGGCTGACATCCTGCTGTCAGAAGAGAAATAAGGCCACAGTTGCAGCCAGCGCAAGAAGAGATTTGACTTATAAACCCTAGCAGTTTACTGCACTATAATTTCTGCATAGGCAGCAGCAAGACAAAAAGAGAATCAAGTTCCCAAACAGAGAGATCACTGGCATGACATGCTTAAGTAAGGTCTACTGCCCTTTAATATCAGAAAATGAACCTCCTTGCCAGATCATTTTCCCATATAACACTCTCATCTGACATTCATAGATGAAGCAAGCCAATGCCGGTGCCCAAGTACGCTTGTGCAATGGCAAGGATAAGCAGGACACCATGTTACCTTATTTCTCAACATCTGCCTTTCTTCTGGGGTCCAGTCTGCAACCATGTCTAGGACATTCTGCAGCGACACTTCATCATATAGCAGACCCACCTGGTAGAAGAACAGAAACGAAATTATATAGCACAGATAGATTCCAGAAGCTCGAAATATGACATCTCAAACCGCTGATCAATATGGATTAATCCCATCAGACATTCACTATTGGTTATGCACCAAATGAACGGCTGCAAGCAATCAAATCAATGAGTAAGCCTACCCAAAAAGCTGGCAAGGCACATAGCCTCCTCCAGGGTCCTCCATCAGCGCCTCTCATCTCTAAATATCTCTTCAACCTGACCTGAATAAAATAAGTAACAGAGGATACTTCACTATGTGGTGATCGGGGAGGAGAAAAATTGAAGCATGTGATTGGAACGTCTATTGTAACCTCAGGAAATATTGTTGTCAAATGGTTCTCCCAGTCATTCAGATTTGGAAGTTCACCCGGAATACAAGGGAGTTTACCCGCCAAAAAATCCTGCAATCATGTAATACAATTAAAACTAGTTGCAACAAGAAGCAGGCTATGACACTAAAAAGCACAAAGGGGTGGGGGGGTTGGAATTCGATGAAGAAAGCTTCAAGTTACTAGACTACTAGGGATAGATTAAAACCCGGAATGACATCCCAGTACAGTCTATGTACTTCTTCTTCCGATAGACAAAATACATTGGAACATCAAGAGCATAATCAACATACTGCTCAAACCTGCACCAAGTATGACAAAAATCACCACTCGTTTTCTTCAGGAAAGATCAGGCTGTGAAGCAAACAATGATAAAATGCATGAACAATGAAGTTAACTTATTAAAACGTGATTATGAAAGTTGCCTATAGCTCTTGATTGATTAATATAAGGTCAGATCAACAATCATCATAAATAGCATGGCCTTCATTTCAAAACCAAAAAATTTATATCAAAGATGGGATCGAAGGAAAATAGAAACAAGCATATATGGACGAATGAAGTATTTAATTCCGCCACAACAACCAAAAAAAAAAAACAAAATCTACTGATTCTTCAACAAGGTAAATTAAGAAAGAAAAACTTACCCAAAGGAGTCATCAAAAACAAACGGAAGCATGCCAGCCCGGTTATTATCCGTATCAGTCCAAATTTGGCTGTTTAAAGATTAAGAAGAAATTAGAAGCCTTTTAAAGAAGTCAATGAGGAAATGAACAATG
Source organism: Eucalyptus victrix (assembly GCA_016097545.1). NCBI lineage: Eukaryota > Viridiplantae > Streptophyta > Magnoliopsida > Myrtales > Myrtaceae > Eucalyptus > Eucalyptus victrix. The sequence goes on from CM027838.1 coordinate 30,224,529, forward strand.
GTTGGTGACTTTTTTGAACCTTCTCATGCTAAGAAAACCATTTGGTTTTCCTTCAGTGAAAGGTGAATTGGCAAACAGAGCTGTCGCTATCTGTTATTTTCACAAATGGTCAGTAATGTTTACATTCAAGAATTTCTGGAATACATATCAAGTATTAGCAATTCTCACAGGCTGCAAAGCAAGACCAGCTCGAAATTTTCTGATCATATCGGCTTCAGAACTGAAGTCCAGATTGACCTAAAGAGCATAAATTAGAATAAACAGAAGTTAAACTTTGACTAGACTGGATACCAGACTGGATACCAGACTGGATACCATTTAACCAGTGAAAGAGCAGACTTCAAAACTTTGATTGGAAAAAGTTACACAAGAAATTATCTCACCTGAACTGTGCATGTCCGGAACATCATATCAAGACCAAGGGAGCCGACCTTGGGCATGTAATTCCTCATAATCTCATATCTTCCCTGAGCCACACATTTTGTCAGTATGCAACTAGTAGAAGTATTCAAATAGAAATGGCAGCACAAAGAGAAGTAGTATTCTTGGCTTCTAAATCTAAGCAACTTAAAATGAATGATATAGATGAAGAAGAAGAAGATTTCAAGATGTTCAAGTGAAGGCAGGAAACGCAAAACCGAAACTGATAAAAATGACAGAGTTATATGAACACCAGAAAATGGTAAAAGGTTCCACACCCACACAAAACCTTGTTCTACATGTGGTAGACTTAGCTCTTACGTAAAATTTTCAAGAATCTACAATAGACATATAATGTCATTTCCAACTTGTAAGTATTCCTCTCATGATGCTCATGATAAGGCTCAATAGATGCCAATCTTCACATTTTACTTGTTATGTGAATTAGAAACATGAGTATTTTATATGCTCCAAAGGTTTCCATGAGAACAAGTTGTGCACACATCATCAACCTAAGCACAAAATTAAGCAAACACGCCAGTCAAAAAGTTGAAACATATTTATATATTAAAAAGAAAAAAAAAAAAAAAACAAACAAAAAAACAATGCCATGCCATTGTGATTCTATCCTTTAATATAACAAGGCATTCAAATTATGACCATAGACCATTTAAATAATCACATGTCCAAACCATTATTGCAAAACCATAAGTGCTTATGATGTACTTAAAAAGTAATTATATAATTACAGTACTATAAAAATGAAAATAAAAACATATTTATTAAAAAGGCATATTATAGCAAGATCTTTTCCCTTTTTAAACTATATAATCATCTACAAGCCCGTTAATACCTTTGGCATCACTGGTATATCTTTGAGTCCCCATTTAGGCTGAAAGCCAATTCCCAAGAAACCTATTCCCATCTCTTCTGCAACAGCTTTTACCTGCAATGAATATGGTAAAAGGAGAACATGACTCCACCTGGATGCTGTAAATAAGAAAGAACAGCATGATGTAGCGGTTTCCTTTTCCAGAGGTTAATGCTCATATGCAGTAACAGAGACATCTGCATCCGAGATCGAACTTAAATATAAGGAGGCAAATAAACATGAGAACAGAAACTGTCTCCTTAAATTAAGATCATGATAGACCTCAACCATCACAAGGAAGTTGTAGAGTTGAGAAATGTCTCCTCAAGAATATTGGTTTGAAAGCACACACTACGTCAAAGATAAGTCCATCATAGGCTAATCCAGTACACAATCTTCTCATATCCACTGACCTGGTAAAGGTGCGAATTAACTTCAGCACAAGTTTGATGCAGAGTTTCAAGAGGTGCACCACTAAGCTCAAATTGACCACCAGGCTCCAATGATATACTTTGCTTCCCCTGGCCCAAATTTTTTCGTGATTTCACCATGTAATGTAAACCTTAACTGAACAATCAACATATACTTTTTTTAAATTCAGTATACATACTCAGGAAAGAAAAGTACCTGTTTTAGTCCTATTATGTAGTCGCCTTCCATTATTTTTTCCCAGTCAAATCTTTCAGAAATACCATAAAGCAACTCGGAAATTTGTTCATACTTCATAGGACGTAAAGTCTGAATCTCAAAGCCAAATTTCTCATGTTCGGTTCCTATTCTGCAGTTAAACATGATTAAGTTGCATACCAAGGCAATAACTGAAGCAAGAATAAAATCAATATGTTGACATTCAGACTATGAAATTAGAAAAAGTTCCTATCTGTACGGAAGCAAAGTCAAAGGCTATATGGGACTTCAGTTTTTCGGCGATTCGATATTCACATCAAATTGTTATCTCCACATACATGGGCATAGTTCCATTTGGCCACTATCATGGCAACAAGATACTGACAGATAAATTGACAAACACACCGCATAAGTCAACCAACTTAGCAATACCAAATGAAAAATAGCACAGAATATGAGCAAAGATGCTTTCCTCCCTTGGGGTAATTGTTAGAAAATGAGTTCTTCGAAGGAAAAAGCACAAGTTATTTTTATCTTTACACATTCTGGACTGCAACTCTGGTCTGAAGCTAAACATACTCAGCAAACTTAGGGGATGGAGGAGTAATACACAATAAGGGAGTTAAGATGATAGCAGATCAAGCTACTACCTGTAACACAGTAAACATAAAAGTGAAAGCAATAGAGTTGAAACAGTCCTAGGAGATCACATCACCTCAAATGAAAAACTAAATTAGTTTTCAAAGATACCAATATCAGCCAAAAGAATAACAAAGAAAGAACCAGGACCCTTCACCAGCGTCTCGACATGAAATAAATAGCATAACCTTACAGAGCACTCATTTTGATGAGACATGAACTCTACCTCCATTTTTCCTTGGGCTTGCATCCAGAGGCAAGATATGCTATGAGATCCTCTTTGGTTAGCGGTTCTGTTGCAACTGCTACATCTTCTGTGGGAGGACTAGCAGCAACTATGACCTGACGTCTCCTCTTGCAGCCCCTGGACACATCATCTATACGAAGCGAGTGTGCGATCTTGGACGAACAACATGAGGAGGAAGGAAAATTGAGGCACATCATTTTCGTTCTGGCCGTCTCGAAGTTATTAATCGGGCCAAAAACCAGATCATAACCCGATCGGCTCCGCATTATCTCATTCCCGAGTTTGCATGAGGGACCGGCATTGGATATGAGTGCCATGGTTTGCCTGTCACAGTACAGTTAATTTGCCACATTACAAAGAAGCGAAATCGATACCTTCATCACTATCCAGCACAATCGCATTAGTTCGTATACACTGAAGCTATTTAGATTAAAATCCAAACCAAGATACGGCGATCAAGGAAGTTTTCAGGACTTCATCAGAAAAAAATGAGACACGACATCTTCGACGGATCGAGTAACTAGCAAAGACATGCATTGACATTAGATCACGAGATACTCTTGCGCAATCAAGCTACTGCTTCGCGTCCTGCTTCTCGCTTTTATCGTCAAAATCGATTGCGAGGTGCCTATTATACTCGATAAAAAAGAAAAAATCAGAACATCATCTGCAAATAGACGGCGGAGAAACCGCATCGCCTTCATGCCGAACCAACATTTCGGAAAACGACCGTGGATTAAACCGAGCAGCACCACACAAGCACGCTCGATTCCGGAAAAACCAAAAAAAAAAAAAAAAAACTCATCTTCTCCCCAAGTTTCCGCCGTTTCTCCTTCAAGAAGAATCATCAAACACAGGCGAAGACCGTCCCGACGCGAGAACTCAGAAGAAGCCACCACGCATGCACCGCCCCGAGGGAAATCCATCGAAAACGCGCGATGACAACGGGACGGACAGCACGGGCCGCGAACCGCACGATCGACCGAGCAACAAGCGCCCCGGCTCGCCGGAGCGGACGAAAAGGAAACTCGCGGAAAACGACGGAGGAACCAGAGGCCGGCACGCCGCCGCGCCGGGCGGCGGAGCAGGGAGAATTTACCTTGTCGTCGGCAGAGGAATCCGGCGTCTAGGGCTCGATCACAGGCCGAGAGAGACGGCGGAGCGGCAGTGGCGTTGAACTCTCCGTCTCTGCTTTCTTCTTCTTCTTCATCATCTTCTTCAATGGCCATCTTATATTCCTTTTCTTTTTCTCCCCCATTTTCGGATTTATATTTATTTATATTTTTATTTTTATTTATTCCGTCGTGATGCCACTTACTCCGCTGGATAGGAACTCGGGAGGACCCGGTGGGAATGAGGGAAGGAAGGGGTGCGGTCGCTCCTTTTTGCTTTTCCGTGGTCCCACCCATTAGGATGTGACACGTCAGCGCGCACGGAGAGACCTCTGCGGAAGCGATAGCGCATCTTTTGCTTGTTGCCGGGCCCCACCACGAACCGGAGCCGTCCCTTTTCTTGATTTCATGATTAAGGCGCGCGCACCCGCCACATATTAATGATTCTGTCCCAGGTGATTAACTGAAAAAAATAATAATAATAATAAAATTGCCAATTCGATGCCTGATAATCAGCGTCCCAATATTCCAAATTTTCTTTGATTAGACATATTCAACGGATGCGTCGAAACACTGGTTAACTTGACACGACTCTTCCTTTCGATATGATCTTCATTTTTCATCATTAACGAAGGTTTCCTTATCCGGTTGCCGTAAAAATTAGTACGGTAATTCGAATCATTTCCTAGGTTTCTTTCTTCTCGCTTGTCTCTCGACAAGATGAGGAAAGAAATCTGTCCTTGCCTATTCCAAAACGAGCATAATTATCCAATTTAAAAAATTATCCAAAAAGTTATTAACATATCTTACAACTACGAGTTTGATCATGAATTTTTTAATCACGCCGATTTAGCTATAGACACTTCGATGGTTTGTAATTCAATTATTCCAATGAATTATCCAAGTAATAAGTTTATGGCTAATGAATTTTTAAAATACTTAAGACTAAATTGATAAATCATCAAAAATATTTTGAATTAAATTAGCATAATTGAAAATTTATGACTAAATTAGTCATCATATAATAAGTTGAAGGCCTTTTAAATGATTATCCCCATTCTACCAAATCATTATTCTCTTTTTACAAATAGAGATGCTTGACTTTTACCGTTCATGCGTTGACATCTAAATTCACTCACCTATCTCGGAGAATCTTTTTATATTTTTTCATTGGACAATGAAAAGTATTATTGAGGGTTTGGCAGACCGTTCTTGTCAAGGGAATTTCCAGGAAACCTTCGATGTGCCACGGACTGGACACTCCAACGCTGAGTCAATAGGTCAACATAAGATAACCTTCCTTTTTTCCTTTCTCATTATGTGTCTGGGGATATTTTAGTTGTGCCAGCAAGCATATATAGGAATTTGTGCCGAAGATTCTCCGAGCGTCCCCCACATGATGTTGTCAAAATTTAATAATCGATATGCTGTCCCCAAAGTTTAATTATCTCTATTTTAATATTCGATGTCGCAACGTGATATCACTCAATTGATTAAGGGGAGATTGGCAGGAGCGCCACCTCCGTACTACTGGGGTACTTGATGCCTAATGCGATTTCAATAAAAGTATCAAAAACAATCTTCATTTTTCCTATCTGTACAAATTTTCATTCTTAGATTTTGAAATATAAAATTCAAAAAGGAGGGTGGAGATGTAGTCACCACGCACTAACCTGCGCGTGTGTCAATGCTAACTAGGGGTAGTCTGTGATGGTGGCATGCTATGACGATGATGGTAACATGTAGCAACAATGGTGGAGTCACGAGGGTAGTTTCAAAAAGAAAATGATAATATAGAGATTAAATGAATGGTATGACTGAACTATAAATGTAATATGTTGTGTAGAAGTAAAATTTATGATGAAAATTGTCGATCTTGAAAGTTGAGGATGTGAATTAATATAGGTGCACAATTCGACGATGGTTTTTGAATTTTTTCAAATTTGATATAAAACTCTTATATATCGCCTCTCAAGTTAGATATTGCAAATCCCTCTTATCTTGCCCTTCTAAATGAGGCTTTCACATCACCGCCAACGTTGCAAACAAGGGTTCTTACGCCTAAGTGAATTTGCTTTCCCGATCTTGATAAAGACAAGCTACATGAACATTGAGAACACCAAAATTCGAAGGAAAAACTTTCCGTATCATGGTCTCATCATGAGATTATATCATGATTGAAATGTGAGACCGATCTCATTCTTTAGACACACAATTCCAAAATGTTTTGTTAACCGAAGTCACGAAAGTTTGAAGCTCGATAAAAGAGCAAACACAGCGTAAATGTTAAATCCTCTTATTAAAATCTATAACTCAAGTGTTTAGCTACCAAATCGCGCATATATATTATATATCACACATTACTTGGTCAAATATTCAACATAAACTCGTCGAGTCGCTTGATAAATTGATCTTCAGAGAGCGACTTAGCGTCCTCGTGCGGAAGTTTTTTTCTCGTCGCCATCGATCGATCCGAGGAATTCGCATGATGGTTCGCGCAGTAGCTAGACAATCGCGATCGCGTGCACGTCGTCCCAAAAAGTCCTCTCAGCAAGAATCGAAATTGGATTCATCAACTCCGCCGGCGCTCGTCCGCGACGGCTGATCAAACAAAGTAAAAGGAGATTCATCGCCCTTTCGCCCATAGGGTGTGGATACTGTTGGCTGTGTATGATGTCGGGCGCAGCAGCCACTAAAGTCCAAACGATGGTGTCGTGCCGCGAAATAATTGTCACCGCATCAATCATTTCATCCTCTTCTTTTGTTTACCCCACGGAACAGTATCCATTTCCTTGTTAGCCAGAAGTCCACATTCCGACATCTTTCCTGATGCAATCCGTCCCTCGCGAGAGGATAGGACGAAGTTCGTGAGGACGTCTTGATAACTCGCGAGAGCGCTTCGTAAGCCTAATGCTCTAGACGATGGTCGGGCCTCGCTACAATTCAAGAGCCCAAGCTCCGTCGTGGGCCGTCTCGCCTGCCAAATAATTTTGGTGGGGGCAATAGGACTATATTTCTTATTTTTACGTACCCGTGCACCCTGATTCTCGACCCCCTTATTGGGGAGGATATCTTTTTTCTCCCCTCCCTAAAGAATATCTTCGAATTTTAAGTACCAAAATTCAAAAAGTAGGAATTTAAGGACATGCTAAGGTCCAAATCTTATGAGGAGGTCCTCAATCTCTATATTTTTCTATGGGTGGGAGCTACCTATACCTTGGAAGTTTAAGGTCAGTGGGGCACCCCAAACAAGGGCTGGCCTCACAACTTGGCTGGAACACCCAACCATAGGGTGTTCCCCTTCATTGTTGTGGCAGCTTTCTAAGGATATACTTTGGTCATCCATTTTCTTGTTAGCCAAAAAAAAAAACATATATCGACATCTTTACCGATGTAATCCATTACTCACAAGAGGACAAGACTGAGGCCGCAATGTCTTGATAACTCACGAGAGTGTGGTTCACAAGTCCGGTACTCCGAGATGATTAGCTGCTTTAATTAGTAGATGGTCGATATGGGATAAGATAGCCATTGTGTTGCTTTATTGACACGAACATGATTGTTGACGACTTTTAGGAGTGTTCGAATAGACATAAATCTAAAATAGGCTTACATAGGAAAAAGAATCAAGTGACACCACGATGAAATGTTTATATATATTTTGTAATCGAGAAGGGCTGCGGAGCTTAACAATATCCATCAGGAAATAACATGCAAATTATGTTGTGGCCAAATGGGTTTTCCATGTGCAGTCATTTCGGCCTTCTTTTAACGGTTAACATCATTTTTGGATTTTTTCGGTGACACTTGTGATTAGCGGGGTATTTATTCCTATCGTTTCGATGCTTCGAATAGCTTTCGAATCTTTACAGAATAATAGGAAAGAGATTTCTCTCCACAGTTAGCCTTTTGATCCAGCAAAAGCCTGAATGCGTGTGATGCAAGTTCACCGGTGTTTATCATCACTTGGGAACCCTGTCGGGCTCTACCTAAGAAAAAGGACAAACTTATGCATACTTTATAGCTCGTGTTCACAAGGATAAATGGGAACCGGATACCACGGTCATGTTCGCCACCCAAAAATTGACAAAAATCACATGTTTCGTTCCTTAATTTCGGTTGAGGTTATGCCTAATTTCATCAAAACCGAAAAGGGTCTCGTTTTCTACCAATGACAATACCTACGACATGAGATTAAAGGTCTTATAAGACTTTAGATGGTCGAAATTGAATATTTATGATTAAATTAATCCAGTTTATAACTCACATTTGACCCTTCACAATATATTTTGGACTTCTTTAGAAAAACCATCATGATTGAAAACAGTTTAATGCAAGCTAATTGGTTTTACCACTCTTAATTAGGGAATGCATTTATGTGTGAAGACATAAAGTTAAGAGCAATATTTCACCAGAGCCATTGTTAAATATCATTATTTGATTAACATAAGAACATTAGGAGCGGCAAAACTTTTGTAAAGGGCATACTTGAGTGCCGATTTTTTTTTCAATCATTTTAGTACCATATTGAAGTAAAATCAATCACTTGAGTGATAATTCTGGCAAATTATCCTATATGAAATTTTTTATTTTTTTTTTTCTCTTTAGGGGTAGCGAGGATCATCAGTGACCCTCACCGATTACTAGGGGTGTGCAGAATACCCGGGAACCGCTTGGACCGCCCGGAACCGCTAGTTCTTGAGGGAACCAGTCTGGTTCCCGGTTCCATGGGCGGATCCGCCCAGCCGCCCACTGGGACCGGACCAGTTCCCTTTTAATATTAAAAAAAAAAAATTACTAAAATTGAGTACAAAGCAATTGTTTCGTGGCAATTGTTTCTACTGCAAGGTGAATACAAAGCTGAATATTGGAGAATTCTTATACTTTTTAGTTGTTTAGTTTATTTATTAATATAATGAAGGTGATGTATTCAATAAAGTCTTGTTTAATTACACTTCCTTTGTTTCCCTGTGTTTGGATGGTGCCTCATTTCACCTCATTTGATTTGTTTGTGCGACTTGTGATATTTTGCCGAACCTAATGAGAGATATGTCCAGTTCATAGCGTTAAGAGAGATCCATTTTTCCTGAACACTTACTACTCTCTCCGCCTCTATATCAACTAGAGGTGTTAAATGGGTTGTGCAACTCATTTATGGACCCATTTATGATTACATGGGTCATTAATGGGTCAAGCTTTATTTTATAAAGCACCCATAATGATTTTTAATGGGTTAAGACTAAGATATATTAATTTTAAATGGATCAGCTCTCTGACCCGTTTATGACTCATTTATCAACCCATTAAAAATGAACTCATTTATTTTCACTCAAAACCTCATTATATCTCTCTCTCTCTTCTCTTTAACTTTACAAAATTTTCTTTTATAAAAACTGAAAATATAATTATTTTTTCTTTTTTTCTTTCCTTTTTTTTCTTCCTTCTTCCTCCGATTCTTAGGCATGGTGATGGCCAATTAGCCGGCGAGCTCGAGCTTGCTAGCGTCGGCAAGCCGGGCGAGCCAGCTCTCCTGTGGTCGGTCATCGACTGTTGTCGTGGCCGGTGGCCGGCCAAAGAAGAGGAAGAAGAAAAAAGAAAAAAGAAAATTAAAATTAAAATAATTTAAAAAATTAATTTAAAAAATTAAAATTCCATTTTTTAAATAATTATTTTTTAAATTTGTATTGTATAAAATCATGTTAGCAATACCATTTTAATATATATATAAGCTTTTTAGGTTTTGTTAAATGAGTTGGGTATGGATTTGGTACGGGTCCGGTCGGATATGGGTTAAAAAATTTACACTACAATAAATGGGTCATAAACGGGTTAAATAAGTCGATTTGGGTCGGACCATTTATGACCCAACCCAAACCCGACCCGATCCACCCGTTTTACGGGTCTAATATCAACTTACGTACATCCATTCATTCATAGGTTGCATTTATAGTTGCAACAAATGAATCTTTGTTCCACGTACTTAAATTTGGTTTTTCTTTATTTAGCTTGCTTTGATGTCACGTAGTCATTCTATGTTGAAAACCAAAATTGTTTCGCATCAAGATCGGTTCCATGGATCCACTTAGGAACCGGACTGGACTGACGGTCCGGTTTCCGGGTGCATCCATACAACAAACAGGTGGATTCCGGTTCCGATTTTTCGAAACCAGTCCTTAGCAGGCGGTTCCCGATTCTAGGTCGGGAACCGCCCGCCCGGACCATGCACACCCTTACCAACTACAAAACTCTTGTCCAGATTGGGCGAGGGCTACCTTGTCTTGGGCCATGAAAACCCCGGGTGAGGCCATTGGGGCAGTGCCAATCACTGACAAGGTTGTAAGGGCCCTTTCTATACCAAACGACAAAAAATATTTTAAAATTTATTTTTAGATTTTAGGCAAACAAAAAATATATTGATGTTTTCCTAGAAAATTACTTCCTAAAAAATATTTTTCAAGGAAAAACGAACTTTGATTTTTTTTTTAAATTATAAAAATTGTTCACAAAATTTGTATTGCATGAAATTGTTTTAGCAATACCATTTAAAAAAAAATCATAAGAAACAAGTTTTCATAGATTCGGTTAAATGGGTGAAGTCAGATATAGGTTGGGTCAACTATAGGTTAAAAATATATTATAATAAATGAGTCATAAACGAGTTAAATGGGTTAATTTGGGTTGCACTACTTATGACTCGATTCAAACTTGACCCGACCCACCCATTTGACAAGTTTAATGCTTGATAAGTGAAAATTGCCACCATGGCTTTCCCTTAAATCTATTTCAGTACTTCTTTTTCAGATCATAGATGAACTGGCGAAGCTTCATCTTTACCTTAATGAAACTTGAATAGTTTGGTTCATCTGAGATTGCTATTGCAAATCAAAGAATCCTCGATGGAGCAACAAAAATTCACTTGGGATAGGAAAACACATAGTTTATGAATCAAATTGGTAAAAAAGAAGTACAAGGACAGGATTGAACGAACAGAAAATGCCATTATCTTTTATCTATAAATCTCAGTAAAATCATAAAAGATATGAAATCAACCATCAAAGTGCACGAACCTTAAATGTCATGCCGTATTCAAGTGAATACATATGAGGTTCGCCTCTTTGATGAAATTTATGGGTCCTGAGTAAACTTATCGATAGTTGAAAGTTGAGATTTGAAAATTTGAGGAAAAAAATTCAAAAACTGAGAAAAAGATCCAAGCTAAAGTTCGAATTGGTCGGGACTGGACTGAGAAATTTCGGTCCGAGCCTCCTTTTTATTTCTACGGGCGGCGCTACAGACTAGGCCGAGATAAATCAGGTCCGGTCTGTTCGGGCCTGGCCAAGAAAGCCCTCTTTGCTCGTCCAGCCGGGTGGGTCAGAATGGGCCGGAGACATGACCGAGCAGGTCCTTTGGGTCGGGTCCCAAACGGGTCTGATGACCCATTTCCTCGACCCGAACAGGTCCTTTTAGCTCGGGCGCCATTGTCGATCCAATCTTCGTTAATCCGAGTCCATACGACCTTAACTTTTCCACGAATTAATATATCGTTATCATATCCACATAGATTATGCGTGTCATTGCGTTTCCATGTGGTTACAAAGCATTTATCAAAATAGATGAAGACCGTGTAAATTCATGTGAATTCATAAAGGCTCCTTCACACATGCCTTATCCTGCCGGGTGGAGTTTAGGTCCAAGTCATGTTTTCTTGTCCTCCCAAGAATTTGTCACTCTTAATAAGAAGAGACCATCGGTGTCGGGGGGAAGCTAAAAAATTCTTGGGCGTGAAGAACCAGCTTTGCTGAGATACACCAAGACCGGGATTTCGAGTTTCTCTCTCTTGTATACTTTGGTTAGTTCGACCTGACTTAGCCTCCAACCTCTATGGATGAACGCAAATTCACGTCTGCACGCATTGAAATTACTCTTACACATTAGAAACGTCTGTGACTGCTAGCCCTCCGACCATTTCTCTACTGTTCACCTAAGTCTAGGGAAATCTTAGGGAAATGTCGAACATCGCAGTCTCGATGATTGCTCGGTAAAGGCCACATCACAGAGGTATCAATTCGAACTCAGAGTTTAAGCAAGGTCTCTGTGATGTAGAGAAGATGGTCGATGGTGATTAATGTGCAATTTGTTATTGGTTTTGGTTCGAGAAGTCTGTAAATCCTGAGAAGTGACGATCTAAAGCAACAAGCTGAAGGGCATGATTTCTTTCTCTCTTTTTTGCCTGGAAATATGACTGCATTGATTAGCTGGTGGAGTAGCGCAGGAGGAAGAGATGGTGCTGGAATGAGAAATGCTATTCGACTTGCAGAAGGAAAAAATTAGAGTCAACACCTTGAAATAGCCATTCTCATGGGAAGTTCATTCCAAATTTCTGAGTGATCAGTGAAGTCATGAACTGAACGTTGGAATAGTTTCTCCAGCATAAGGAGAAGACAATAGAATAATTAGCTTCTCGATTTGTTGCATGTATGTTATATCGGTAACAAATAAACCCTACCAATTGCAAGATGCTTTGCAAAATCAAAGCAAGTCATAATAGGTCGAACCATCCAAAGGGCCAACTTCTGTAGTGAGGAGTTCACATGTTCTTGAATCAGAGCAGGTGGGTGACAAGTAGTTTAGCTTCAAATAGCTACAGAGCATTGTACACATAATCACAGTATAGTACATGATAACATGAAAAGTCAGTCCAATGTAGACCCCCTTCTCTTTTCGATTTTCTTCCCACCCCCCCCCCTCCCTTATACATGGGCTATCATGGGATTACCATCATCAAGAATCAGAAACGTAATATATATATTTATATGTAGATTATGACTGTACATTCAATTGATGTTTACCAGAAATTATCGTCAACGGTGGCCAGGGATGACCTATCCGGTTCACTTTCTACCTCTTCCTCCATCTCCAGCTCCAGCTCCCCTGAACCGAACTCGGACAATTCAGTATCAGCAAGGTTCTTCAGATCAACCACCGAGAGCTCATCCAAGTGCCTCACCACCAGATCCGCAGCCCCAAGTTCGTACACGGGATGCTTGCTAGCAACAGCCACACACTTCATCCGTGCATCATGGGCAGCCTCGACCGACTGATTAGAGTTGCCGAACAGGATGCAGCGCTCGGGTATGAACTGAAGAAGCTGCGCTGCGTACACGAACATCTCAGGATCGGGCTTCCCCCTGTAAACGTCCTCGGCAGCTACGATGGCATTGAAATACCCTTCAATACCAATGTCTCCAATTGCATTTTCGACAACCTTTTTGGGGCGGGTGGAGACCAGTGCCATCGGTATCTTGTAATGCATCAGAACATTGACAAACTCTCTTGACCCATCTCGTAACCTGTAAACCCCTCCTTGTAAAGCCTGGTAAATCTCCTCCTTTCTTGAGGCCATTCTCCTCAGCTCAGCTGGATCTCTCGACCAGCAAAGAACTTCGGAGATAGCTTGCTCGTTCTTCATGCCTTCTATCCGCCGGAGGATAAAAGCAGGAGGATGGGACTTCCCTTCCTCTTGGGAAAGAGCCAGCCAAGCTTGCTTCTCGAGATCTGGATTGTCTTCGACTAAAACACCCTCCCATTCAAAAATGGCTCCCAACCAACCACAACCCATCCGCTCCTGTCGAAGCAGTGGGTTATGCAGTGACGGATCGTCAGCCCTATTCTCGGGCGGCCACAAACCAGGCTTCCTGTCAACATCCAAGCCACTGTCATAATTCAAGTTTTGTTGAATTCTCTCTTCTTCCCTGTATGAATACGCCTCTTTCGTCAACTCCATGGCGAGGGCCTTAATTGAAGAAACTGATGCTGCATCGACTCTCACCCTGGGCAAGACAGTATAGGCCATCCTTCTCCCTAAGAACGTGGTTGACGGAAACCGACACATATCAGAGGATCTCCTCCTGCAAGAGGCATCCTTGACAGGAATTCTGCCATACAATACCCAGTGCCCAAGAAGAGAAGTGGTAGCAACCGATTCCGCCATCCTAACTTGACGAAAGTCGATCGACACAACCCAAATCCTGGTCTCTTTAACTTAAATTTCTCTCTAGCCACAAGACAATACCGCGTCCTGTTCGAGCTGAGCAAGTGACACCAAAATAGGATCGAACTCCACACCTATCAACCCTTCCCCACAGTCGTCCCCAAATCCACAAAACCCAAGCGGATGCTCACTCAGAATCCAGCAACGCCACCCGTGTTCAACAACGAACCAATCAAAGACCCCTTACTATAATTAAAAGTCCGAACAAACCCAAAAGAGGCAAAGAACAACCCAACCTCCACACCAGGAAAAAATCCCAACTTTACAGTCAAAGAACCATCTTTTGCCCTCCCCTCCAAGCCAAATTCAACCACAAATATACCCCCGAACGCTAAACAATCGAAAAGCCAAAACCCAGAAGTCCCGACAGCAAGAAAAGCCAAACCAACACGCAAACCTAACAACACCCCCCGCACAGCTCCGCAAGCCTCGAATTGGGGTACTAGCCGCACTCGCGAGCAGCCAATCGGACACCGAAACTACCAGGAAACGGACAATTTACAAAAGAGATTGGGATTGCTTTCTGTACACTGTATATACACGCAGCAGGCCCGGAAGGCGAGAACAGGAAGAAGAAGAGGGAAGAAAGAGGGCGCGGAACCTGGTGAAGGGGGGCCGAAGAATGCGTGGCGGAGAGATTCCTCTTCGGATAGGAGAGGAGGAGGGACGGGGCAAGGAAAAGGATGAATCTTTCGCGTTTTCTGGCGCAGAGACGGGGGAAGGGGGGCAACGGGGAAGTGACGCAGCTTGTGGCTTATAATAACGCGACGAGACAGTGCCGGCGGAGGAAAACGGACACGTGTCGGTGGGGGTCGGCCTTGTCGGTTTGCTTTCGTCTCTCGATTCTCCGAGAAAGGATGTGGCCGAGGGACGGACGGCCGGACGGACGGACGGACGGTCGGCAGCCAAAAAAAATATAACTTTTCATAATTTAGTCCTGCCCCTCCTGAATCTTCAATTCCGTGCAATCGAGTACTTTCGATCTACAAACCACGTGAAATTAATTTCCTTCGCTGCTATGCGTGGGCTGCGCAAGATAATGTTTCTAAATGGAGAAATCAAACAACTATAGAGCAATAGACCTTTATCTTCATTAGATTTTTTGGCTTTTTTAAAATTGGCTTTGTACTATGGGGTTTTTATGGTGTTCAATTCTTACCACGATATCGTGATGCCATCTACATAATTAATTACTTAAATTGCGATTTACATTTTTCAAAGTCATCTGTATTGGTGGTGAAAAATTGTGATTCGATTTTATGATACGGGGTATTTGTACCCTTTTGGTGACTTTATCTAAAATTCCGGTTTATTGATCTTGCTTGCGTTTCAAGTCTCTCCTCATCGCCTCAAATAATAAATAGAGGAGAAATAAGAAGGGGAGAAACGTGCAAGTCTCTTGCTAGAGGAAGGACCACATGGGGTTCGAGATATGTGGAGTATTTCTCGAGATCTCAGCAACCTTACGCCAAGTAGGAATGCTTAATTAATTTAAGTAGCCAGAGATATTTTCGGTATTTATTTTCCTCCCTCTGCTTATGGTTTTTTACAAGAAAAAAAAAAAAGAAGAAGGAAAGGAAGAGTCTGAATTGCAGTGTCTTGTGAGATAAGGACTTCATTCCAAGGAAAGACGATAACTTTTTTTTTTTTTTAACAATAGAAAGACAATAACTTAAATGGATGATTTTGCAGTAAATCTAGATATGTAAAAATGGGTTATAAAAGGACTAAGTTGTCATGTGGTTGGTTATATTTTGCATAAATTGGTTTAAAATGATAAAATCCAAAATGATATAGGTGTTAAGTGGATTCTCAACTTATTTAAATCAATTTCACCTCTATAGCTCTCTCTAATCTTTACTCGATCTCTCACTTGCTTAAATTAGTTTGGGTAAAAATTTCCTTAGATGGAGTTAAGTTTGGAAGCTTTTTATCAATATGGGTCGCTAAATTTTATATTACATAAAAATAAGTTAAAAAGGATTAAGTAGATTGCAGTGGCTCAAATTTCGACTTAAACTATTCGTTTGACAACTCTAAGTAAATTTAACAAATACTTCGATCTTATCTTATCGCGGTTGGTGTAGGGATTATATTTCGCATAAGCCCATTAATATCCGTAAGGATAAGTGCTAATGCTATGGCTAATGACCTATACAATAATCCTTAGCAGCTTCTAAGATGATTTCAACAGAAGGCACTACGAAAAAGTCAACGGACCGACCAATTCCCCATTTCCACTCTAGTTGCCTAACAGGGGCAAAAAAACTAGATGGTCGAGCGACGGTCGAAGTTTCCAACTTTGACTCCTAATATGGCAGTTCAAGACCTCTTTATGGTCGCATCTGCTACTTGAAAAGGAAATCAACTAGTTAGCAGATTCAATATAGATTCTCTCTTCTTCTTCTTGTTCTTTTTTCTTTGGACACTACCAAGGAAAGACGACATGGTCCTAAAGGTCTTAAATGGCTGCTAATTTTGGTTAAAAATCGGTGGATGTGGACCGTGCTATCTAAATAGCTGGCACTGATTGAGCTACAACATTAGCGATATATTGTCAAAATTGGTTGCTCGACCTCAAAAATGTCATGAGGGGGAGATATTGCAATTCGCAAATGGGATCCATTGTGTCCAATGAATATTTAACTGTTCAATCAATTTGCGGCGAATTGACTTAATTTTATTCGATTTTAGCCGAGCCTTAGATGAAAATGAAAACCATGAAAGTTTTATATTCAACCTTCGCAAGTTATTTGCACAATAAAAAGCACATGTTCGTTTTGCATATCGATGTCTAGTTGAAAATGAAAACATTCAGTCGTGAATGTTTTCTCCAAGCAACGCCATTTCTTACATTGCTTTTAGCACATTTTTCATGGTCATCTCATCTCTTCCCCATTGGAAGTTGAAAAGTTAAAGGCACGAATACGTAAATTTGCTTGCATTTTTAAATTTTTTTTTTCTTGATACGATGATATTCGAATCGCGAGTCACTTCGCGGGCGTTAAATTAATATTTTTTCAATCATAGTTTCGCAAAAGCACTTATTTCTTCCACCATTACGCTCGCAAACACAATCCTTTAGGGGATCCAATTTTTCGTCCTTCCACGACACAATTTCATTTTAATTTTTCTCCCAATTTATTAATTTTACGATCGATGCAAGGAGCGGGGACAAGCAATGTGAACCCGAAGATTCCAATTCCGCACGCTGCAAATTAGCAGACAAAACACGAGTGGACCCGATCGAGAATCGTGGACGGTTCTTCCGCTACGGGCATGCTCCGGAAGCGACGACCGCTACTTTTTCACGTGTTTCGGATCGTGACGCGACTTTTCAATCGCGAAAAAAATTGTGTTCTATTAGAGAACAAATTTTAGAAAAATTGAATCGCGTTGTTCTACAGAAAAAAATATTAAACTTTCTTTTGAACCCGCCTCTCTAATCACTGCGCGTTTCAAGCAACGAGCTTTGTCCTTTTCTTTTTCTCCTTCGAATCTTGCGATTCATGTGTCTTAACTTTTTTTTCGCCCGAAATAGTCGAGACCTTTTGGAATGAATTAAAAGTGTCGAAAACAACGTGCATGCTTTTTACTGTATTTTTTTAAATTCAAATAATGCTTTTTAATTTAAGATTAATGTCACAAAAAACCCAAATTTGCACATATGTAAATAAGTAAGTAATTAAATTTTACTATTAAATTGCCGAATTAAATGACATGTGACAATTAACGTTGCATCAATTTTGGGATTTTGCCTTCCAATTGTTATAAATCTATGTTATTAATCAAATGACAAGGGGAAAATTAGTCATAGATGTTTTGAGTTGAATTTATTGTAAATGTATTAATTTGAAATTTTTTTGGTCAAAATATTACTTTGGAGATGAATTTATTATAAATATATTGACCTTGAGTTTTTCATGATAGCAATTTTTTCAGTTTATGTCGAAGAAGTTGATTAGTAACTTTCAGAGAAAATTTATATATAAAAGGGCACAAGAGTGTACGAAATAATGCGCAGCGGACCAGACTCTTCTACAGGAATCCAATATCCAAATATCGCGTCTGATCGACATGAACATGGACAGATACGATATTGGCCACACGATCTAAATTTATGGCGCGGGTCCGAATTTGGAATGTGAACTTGCCAGGCGCCAATCCGGGTCCACACGGGTACGGGTCACACGTTTAGGCCGGTTCAGTCATTTGGTGGGCCTAATTGGGCCCGCTACCAATCTTTGTTGGACTTCCATGGAATGGGACTCGGATTCTCGAAGTTCAAAACTCTGGCCGCTTTAGCTCAATCGAGTAATAAAAACATCCTGTCCGAATCCGACTTGGCTATGAAGTTGAGATCTTTGATCTTGACTCACCTCTAGTTCAACTCGATTGTAATAAAATTATGAATAAACTAAAGCTTTAACTTGGGGTCAATTTATTTTTTGGTTGGAAAATGAGATATATCGTTCATCAAGAAAAGCAATAAACGGGCATTCATATAAAAGAGTTTCTAAAGGGCTTAGAGAGGGGACAATACCTAATTTAAAGGTAGGGAATTTCTCTTGCGGGCTTCAATAATCCAATCCGTTACAAAGTTAATGTCTCTAAAACGATTAACAATTTGGATATTAGAGAATGACAAATGACATGTCTTTTTGCGTTCAAGATTGTCCCAGGAAAAAAAGGTTATGGGTGCGAACTTCCCAGCTAAGTCGATCTTGACTTTCCGCTAAGTCCAAACTATCAAACTCAAGTACAAGAATTTCGTGTCTTTTGGGAAAGAAATGACTGAGGGATTCTAATAGAGCAAGAGACTCGGTCATTAGCACAAATGATGTCGCCATCGAGTTGCTTTGCCTCGTAACTTCTCGGCGGAATCATGACAGACACAAGATAGCAAATTTGTCGAGCTAAACTATTGACAAACTTTTTTGAACTTTAAATTGACTCGTTAAGATATTTGAGTAACTTGAACTCAAATTTATGTTGAATTTGAAAAACATTTTTTTTTTGAAAATGATCAATTATATCAATTATAAAAATGAATTTTAAATTGTTATTGATATTTATATTTCGCGAAATAAAGAAAACCGCGACTACAAAAATCAGGCAAGTCAACTCTCGAACAATTGACCAAAAAAAAGAACTCTTGAAAAATAATTAAAAAAAACTCTCGAGTAATCACCTAGCCGAACCCAAGCTCGGCATGTATGGGCCTGCATGTTTTTGTTCCTCATTTCTATTTATGAACACTTTTTTTGTTTTTTTGTTCACAGGAATAAAAAAAGAACAGAAATACGTTTGGTTGCGTTTACGTTTTTTTTTTTTTTTGTTCCCAAAACACAAAAAGAATAGAAACGAGAAACAAAAAAAAATTGTTTCTTGTTTCGAAAAACAATTTTAAAGAAACGCTTATTCTTCTCTCTCTTCTCTTTTCTTCTTTTTTTTATTCTTTTTTCTTTCGCCGGTCGCCGGCCTCAACCATGGCGGGCGACCAACCGTTGAGGGCCAGCGACGCCGTCGAGGGTCGGCGACCTCACCGAAGCGTCGCCGGCCCCCGGCGAGGTCGAGCCTCGACCTTGGCTAGGTGAGCTTGGCCTTGCCCAGATCTAGCGAGGCCGAGGCTCGGCCTCGCCGGGGGTCGGCGAGCCTTGCCGGGGGCCGGCGAGTCTCGCCGTGGTTGGGCAAGGTTGCCGGCCTCGTCGATCGATCGCCGGAGGCCGCTAGCGGCCGAAATAAGAAAAGATAAAAAAGAAAGGAAAAAATGAAAAATAAAATAAAATAATAAAAAATTTAAAAGAAACAAAAAAAGAATCAAATTTACCAAACATGTTTTTATTAATTTTTTATTCCCAATAAACGTTACGCGCGTTCTTTTGTTCAAAAACCGTTCCTCGAATAGAAACACTTTTTTTTGTTTCGTTCCCTAACAAAAAAAAAGAACAAATGTTACCATGCAGCCCCTGCATGTTTTTGTTTCTAAAAAAGTGTTACAGAACAGGGAACAAAAAAAAAAAACGCGTTTGGTTGCGTTTCATTCTTTTTTCGATTTTTTTTTCCTAGAACACAAAAAGAACGAAAATGAGAAACAAAAAGTTGTTTTTTTATTCCGAAACGATTTTAAAAAATTTTATTCTTCTTTTTTCTTCTTTTTTTCTTTCGTCGGTTCTTTGGCCTCGGCCATGGCGTGGCCGGCCGGCCGTCGAGGGTCGACGACCTCGCGGGAGCGTCGCCGGCCCTCGGCGAGGCCGAGCCTCGACTGCGCCAGCGAGGCTCCAAAGAGCCTTGCCGTGGCTGGGCGAGGCTTTCTGGCTCCGTCGGCCGGTGTTCGGCGGAGGTCGGCCGGCCCAAAAAAAAAAAAAAAAGAAAGGAAGAAATGCAAAATAAAATAAAAACATTAAAAAATTAAAAGAAACAAAAAAAGAATAAAATTTACTAAAGGTGTTTTATTCATTTTTTATTTCCTAACAAGTTTTACCAAATTTTTTAGTCAAAAATTATTCCCTTGGAATAAAATATTTTTTTTGTGTTTTTGTTCTCTGAAACAAAAAAAAGAACAAAAGTAAAAACATGTGGGCCCTATGATCAGAAACGACGACGACGTTAGATATTCTTCCATGTGGCAAGTCAACCGCAAACTCTCGCGTCACGGCACGCGCCCGCTTCCCTCGACTCGCGCACGCGCCGCACAATCCGATCCCTCCCGTCCAATTCACCTCCCCTCCCTCCCTCCCAGATCCTACGGCCACGCCGCCGAACGTGCCGCGCACGTGTTCCTGACCGCACGAGCGCAATCCGCAGACAACGTGACCCCCGGCGCTGCGAGACGAGAGGCCAAGCGAGGGCGGCGAGGAGAGAAGCCCCATTCCGCAATTTCGGCGTTCGCGGAGCCCTCGACTGCAAATATTTCGTATCTTTCTCCTTCAATCCAACGATCCCGTCCGCACGAAATTTCACTCTCCCAGTCCAACAAACAAACTACGCCCCCCCTTCTCCATCGCGAAAGACAGAGAGGCTCTGCTTTTCATGCTCCTCGGCCGAAAAGGTAACGCTCGAAACCCTAGAAAAACCGCGTTTTTCCGGTTCGATTCCGCCCTCCGATCGCTTCCCGAATCGAATTCGCCGGCGGTGCGCGCCGCCGTTAGGGCTGTCGGTTTCGGGCGGTGCATGTTGTCCGTTGCAGTAGTAGCCGTTGATGAGCGAGCCTCGGTGGCGGCGGCGGCGGCGGTGGTGTTGTCGTTGAATGGGGAAAGGGAGGCCCAGGGCCGTCGAGAAGGGGGTATTGCGGCAGAGCCCCGGCGCTTCGCCGTCGCCGAATGTGCCGCCCGGGCCCGTCTTCTGCCCGACTGAGGAGGAGTTCAGGAATCCGTTGGAGTATATTGATAAGATTAGGCCCGAGGCGGAGCCCTATGGGGTTTGTAAGATCGTGCCGCCCGCGAGCTGGAAGCCGCCCTTCGCACTGGACCTGGGTGGGTTCACGTTCCCGACGAAGACCCAGGCCATCCACCAGCTGCAGGCTCGGCCGGCTGCGTGTGACTCGGAGACGTTCGAGCTGGAGTATGGTAGGTTCGTGGAGGGGCATTGTGGGAGGAAGTTGAAGAAGAGGGCAAAGCCGGTTTTCGAAGGGGCGGATTTGGACCTGTGTCGGCTATTCAATGCGGTGAAGCGGTTTGGCGGGTATGATAAGGTTGTGAAGGATAAGAAATGGGGTGACGTCTTCCGGTTTGTGAGGCCGGTGGGAAAGGTCTCTGAGTGCGCAAAGCATGTGTTGTGCCAGTTGTATCGCGAGCATTTATGCGAATATGAGGGTTATTATAATTGCTTAAATAGGAAGAAAGCCAAGATTTGTAAGAGGAAATTCCAGCCAGAGGGAAAGACTGAAATTGGGGTAGAGTGCTCGAGTTCAAAAAGGAGGCGGAGGAATGATGGTGCTGGGAAGGTTCAGCTTCGTCAGGTGAAGGATGAGGTGGTGGAGGAAGAACGTTATGATCAGATTTGTGAACAGTGCAAAAGTGGTCTGCATGGAGAAGAGATGCTTTTATGCGATAGATGCAATAAGGGTTGGCATATTTACTGTCTTTCCCCGCCATTGAAGCACATTCCACCAGGGAACTGGTATTGCTTGGAATGCTTGAATTCTAATGAAGATAATTTTGGTTTTGTTCCGGGGAAGGAATTTTCTATGGAAGATTTCAAGCGCATTGCTGATCGGGCCAAGAAGAAGTGGTTTGGGTCTGGCTCTGTGTCAAGGGTTCAAGTGGAGAAGAAGTTCTGGGAAATTGTAGAGGGATCAGTGGGTAAGGTGGAGGTGATGTACGGTAGTGATTTGGACACTTCCGTATATGGGAGTGGCTTCCCACGTGTAAATGATGAGAGACCTGATTCAGTTGAATCTAAGGTATGGGATGAATATCGTGCTAGCCCATGGAATCTTAATAACTTGCCCAAGTTGAAAGGCTCTATGCTTCATGCTGTTCATAATAGCATTGCTGGTGTAATGGTGCCCTGGCTGTATGTTGGCATGCTGTTCTCATCCTTTTGCTGGCATTTTGAAGATCACTGCTTTTACTCAATGAACTATCTCCATTGGTATGCGTCTTGTCTTGGTGAAGCAATATCTTTTAATTATGTTGTTTTGTTGGCTGCCTCCAACCGTTCTCTTGGCGGACACATGTGCTTGTCTATTCTGTCGAGAAGAGGCACAATACATTGTTGATGTTGATTTTTGTTGGATTAGTAACCTTTGTTGGTGTTCATGACTCCTCTTTTCTGTTTCTGGACGAGTCTTGGTACTCACGAGTTAAAACAAAAATTGACTTTAAATACATGTATGATTAGCATAAGCAAGAATTGTTATTTAGGTGCGTGTTTCTTCTGTAAATGTGATAGTGTTTTTTCATGTTTTATTAACGTAGGAGAGATTTCAGGTCCTTTAATATGTTCTACTGATTTATGATCAGTTTAGCTCCATGGACTTAGGAGAATTAAGAGTATGAGTTGACTGGGCTTGAAATGGAAAAGGAAAAGACTAAAACCTTTGAGCAGACCAGGAAGTTTCATATCATATCCTGCTCTCGAGGTTGTTGGAGCATGGATTGTGATTTAACTACACAATTGAGTATGTGGCATTAGATCTGTAGCACTAGAATCTTTATCAGAGTTATATAATTTCGACTGCTGGTTAGAGGTGTTAAAGAAAGCTAAGAGTCTGGAAACTTGAACTTGGCCCAGCTGTACCTGCTTAATGCTTTTTTGGAATGAACTTGAATATTTATGCCTTTGGGGCTTGTTGAATTTTTTCATGCCGCTTTAGTCTTTGGGTTCTGTGCTCGATGTGCTGTGCTGTAGATGATGGAGCGGCCCTTTGCACTTCGATTCTGGCAGTATTTGGTAGGTGTAGCCCTAATACTTATGGAATTGGTCCATAATAGCCCTTTGTCTTTAGCGTCCATATTCTGTTAAGATCATTATTTACGAGATTGTCACTCCATATTTTGGCCAAAAATAGCACAATAGCTTGAACTGACTCAAATGGGATAATCGAGGTCTAAACAGGAGAGAGTGATTGGTAAAAGAATAACTAAAAGTTATTTTAATGGTTGTAGTGAAAGCTCTGCTGGGAATTTGATAATCAAATTTAGGTAAAAGCTTCTGGGTTACCCTTGCCTACACTTTATCATGTTAAAGCAGCACGGCCAAATCACGCTCTCTCCTCCATGTGTCTTAGTGCGTGTGGGGTTGGGTTTTTATTATTTCCTTTTTTTTTTTTTTTTTTTTTTTTTTTTTGGGGGCGGGGGGTTGGTTTGGGTCCATTGTGCTCAACATTCTTCTTCCACCCTCAAGGCCACAGTGGCCTGTGAATTCTTCTTTTTGGGCCCTTTGGCTACTGTTGGCTGGGGGGCCCAAAAATTTTGCAAAAAACTGAAAAAGAGTTTTTGGTTGGGCTGGCCCATTAGGGTCCATGGACTGGGCCAGCCAGCCCAGGGCGGGCAGCATGCCATGACGGGCCCTGGTGAGGACACACACAGCCCTTCTCCCCCCTCTCAACCAGGTTGCAGGGCAGGGAGGGGATGGTCTGGGATCAAGATTTGTCTGACTTAGTGAATTTCTGAATAGAGATAGTCCTTTGAAAGTCTGTGGAAGATGAGTTCAGTCGCTCTCTTAAAGCAAAGTCCTAAGATATAATGCAACGGAAAAAGCCTTTGTAACTGGATCATTCTTGTGTTTTTCAGCATTGGTTTGGCTTAAATATCTATATATATTAGTATTGTCTGTTATGTATTATGCTCTTACCATGCAGCCCTCCTTTATGAGGGTTTACCCTCTGATTCTTCTTAATTCAAGTTGGCTAGGAGAGAATTGCCTGTCTTTTAAAAAGACAATTAGTGATGAGATACTGAAATATATGTTTTTTATGTTGGGTATCGAACCTAATTTTAGAAATTAGTGGAGCTTTTGTTTGGTATTCTCAGTTTATTATCCTGCACAGCAATAAATAAATTGGTCAGTTAAAACTTTGTGAATATTAGAATGAGTTTGGTATTGACAATAATTTCCATGTGATTATATGACATCTTTTCTTTATGTTATTGGTGAGTATTAATCAAGAGTAGGAAATTAGGGTTGACATATATGGATCCCCCAAAACATTTATCTATCTGGGACCTGTGGGATAGCATTATGACATGTTCTGACTGAGAACTTTTTGAGCAACTTCTAGTGGCCTTAGTTTGCATCTATGATATCAATGAAGTAAGTAAACCTCATGTGTTGTAACCTATGTGCATTAGATTCAAACTTTGATGTGTGTTTTTCTAACAGGCTTTGAGGTTAGAGTTGGAAAAGTCTGGTCTGCCCCCACTCGGTGATTCTTTCTTCACTATTAGTTGTGCTCTATTGAACTGCATAGTTAGAGAAATCTGTCTATCAAGAAACGAAGGTTCCCCTGGAAATATATGACGCTGGTAGAAGTAGCAGCTGTCAAAAGGAGAGCACCTTTCCAAATTTGGAAGTATTGCTAACGTAGTTCCAGAGTCAAGTTTTTCTGCTGATTTTGTTAATATGAGTTGTCTCTGCCATTAGTTCTTTACATGGAGAGCGACCATTGATAATATCCAATTAGATTAAGATGCCAAAGATGGATATTTGATTTCTAATTGATGTCCACCCATATTTTGGATCTCAATTGATTAGCTTTATGCTGTTCAATGTAAAAATGTTTTTCTTGGGTAGTCTGGAGCGTTTCAAAATGGCATATCTCTTTAAGCAATTAGTTGAGGTTTTTGTTTTCTGAAGCTTTTGAAGATTTGGAGGCTGTTTGAATTCCATGTCCCAATTTAGACTTACTTTGCACATTCTTTTCTTTAATGTTTTGGATATGCACAATTTTTGTTCCACATTACTTGAATCTTTGAGAACATTCTACTTGTTTACTGTCATTATATTATGTACTAGGATTGGGTTCAGACATGTTTTGGGGAGTTTGTGGAATTTTACTTGTCCAGTGGTGCATAGCTTAGTCAGATAATTAATTTTTGTCGATTGTTGCCAAATGTGTGTTAACACTTCTCTTTGTGTCTTAAGGGGAGAACCAAAATGTTGGTACAGCGTTCCTGGTAGTGAATCCAGTGCTTTTGAGAAGGTAACCTTCTCATTAACAAACTTCAGATGAAAACAAATTATAAACTTTTTCTCCATCAGCCCTTGTAGATGCTTTTCGGTCTTTTCCAGCCTTGATCATTCCTTTTCATGATCTAGTTCTACTACTAACTTGCGATGCATATACCTCTATCCGCCTTCATTTCTTATATAATTTTAAGGGAACTCTTCTTCTACAACAGGTGATGAGAGAGACTCTTCCTGACCTCTTTGATGCTCAACCTGACCTTCTCTTTCAACTTGTTACAATGCTGAATCCCTCCGTGCTGCAAAAAAATGGTGTTCCAGTCTACAGCATTCTCCAGGTACGATATTCTGAGACAAAAGCTCTTTGTGTTTCTGTCCTTCTCAAGTACTAAACATGCGCATTCTTATTCCAATTGAAGAGCACACAAAGCAAATCTAGAAAAAAAAGAATCAGCTAGTAAAAGGGTGACTTCATGGGTTGTTACCATGTGATACTGGATGAATGCTCAAACTTTTAAAAGGGTGACTTCATGGGTTTAGTGTACCATGTACTCATATATTGTGGGCTTGAAGGCTCAAGCATCTTGAAAGTGGCACCATAGCATTTCCATCGATAAGCTGTCAAGCTTATGTGCTTTTATATGTGGCTTAAATATGATAGTTTTTTTGAAAAGATTCTGCTTTACTTTTGTTTTGGTCTCTTATGTCTGCTGAACTCATGCTGTGATAAGAAAGAAAATGCATATTGAACTTGTGCTTTCTTTTTTGGTTCAGGAGCCTGGCAACTTTGTAATCACCTTCCCTAGATCATTCCATGGTGGTTTCAATTTTGGTATGGTACCTTTGTGATGACTAGATGAATGCTGAACAAGTGCAACGTGTATGCATGTGCAGGATAATATTATTCATTTATACTTTCAGGTCTAAATTGTGCTGAGGCTGTAAATTTTGCTCCTGCTGACTGGATTCCGCATGGTGAATACAGTTCTGAGCTGTATCGACTCTATCGGAAACCTGCTGTCTTATCTCACGAGGAGCTTCTTTGTGTTGTTGCCAAGGTATTTAAACGTGCATGCTTTTTCATGAGCCATCTGTCACACGAGTAACTTTAAAATTTCCCTTGAGGATGCTCTTTAAGATATCCTCCACCCGTCAGTTTCCTGAGAGAAGCCCGAAAATTGGACTTTCCTCAAGCTGGTTGCGATATTTCCTTTGAGAGCCCAAGTTGTCCTGTAAACTTCATGCTACGTTTCTGTCCGAAAGGAATGCCTGTCAGTTACATTTTATGGCAGATCTAATGGACGAGAATATGTCATGCTGACATTGCATTTTCATGTTATTCTTTTTGGTGTTTATGTGATCTTTTGCAAAAGATGTGAGACAAATGGAGTCAGCCAGTCAGTAGTATACTTAATTGGAAATTCTTTGTGCTTGCTATTGAACAAATTATGAATGTATCTCTCTTACTTCTCTGTAGTTGTAACTGCCACCATACATTTGTGGGAGGCAATGGTGATGCCTAACACCTCATACTTTTTGATTCTGTGGACGAACCAGTTGTGTGGAGGGATTGCACTTTGTTTTGAATAAGAATCTTATCTTGATATTGGGTGATGATGATAGCACTTCCACCTCTGGAATTGCTCCTGTGCAAAGATGAAGGAGATGTCGAATGGTTGAACGATAATTCTTCTCTTTGACTATTCGGCATACGACAATAGGAGCACATGATTGATGCCTGAAAGAAATTCCATCTTTGCTTCTCCTTCTTTGTACGGCAGCTCTGTTTCGACACTCTCTTAGTTTGATTTCATGAAAATTGTGAACATCACTCCATATAGTTTAAAGCATTTGGGGTCGATGGGTCTATTTGTTGGCCCATCCTCAATGGACCTCATTTTAGTTAGAAAACAAGAGGAGAGTTGTCTTTCTGCAGAGTTGCTAAATAGTGAGGATGTTGAGCTCCAGCAGCCTCTGCTCGGCCACCATTTCCCTCCCTCCCTCCCTCCCTCCCTCCCTTTCTCTTCTCTCTCTCTCTCTCTCTCTCTCTCTCTCTCTCTCTCTGTTGTTGTCACCAAGTCTCTTGTTCATTTTAAGCCCAGCCTTAGTAAAAGTGAGTACCGGCACTGGGTGGGCAGGCTATCCACCCTTAAGTGGTATTGCCAGCCATTCTGGAGGAGCAGTTGATTCAGCATTTTCTAGTCTTTAGGAGTGATATGTAGCTTGAGCAAAGATTGGATTAGTCTACATTGCGATATGTCTAGGCTTTAGCAAAGTACTTGCCCATTTGATCTTTCAATATAAATGTTAATACCCACGTGTGCTTCTGGAGTATCTGCGATGGAATTATTGGGCGTAGTTTGTAGTTGTCATTTATATATTTATGGTGGTTGCTTGTACGCCATTTCTTCATGGTTCCATGGATTCTGGATTATAACTACAAGTATCAAAATTGTGGGTTATTCTATTGAGAACTCATGGCTCAATGCTCTTGCCTGTTGTGCGTTTGGCTATCTTTACCTGGGACTATTTTCTTTGGTTTTTGGTATTTTGTGATGGACTCATGATCATCATCAACATAGTTTCCATGTTTGCCTCTTTCATTAGTTTGATGGGAAGGCTTAATAATTGCTGTTTCCTTTTGATAACAGTTGTTTTGCTAAAGTTAAGTTTTGCTTACTAGGAGGTCTTTCCATATTACAGAAATGTCCCTAATTGCCTTTCTGTGCATATGCAGAGTAATTATGATAGAAAAGCATCACCTTTTCTGGCGAAAGAATTACTTAGAATTTATACAAAGGAGAAAAGTTGGAGGGAGCGACTCTGGAGATATGGCATTGTAAAATCATCTCCAATGCCACCACGGACATGTCCTGAATGCGTGGGGACTGAGGAGGTACTCGACCTTTCATGTTTAACTCTTGCTTTCTGATGACTTTGTCAATATGATGCTAGTTGATGAATTTGTTTTGGTTTTTTTGTAGGATCCTAAGTGCATTATATGTCAGCAATATCTTTATCTTTCTGCAGTTGTATGTGATTGTAGGCCATCTGCTTTTCTTTGTCTTGAGGTATGTGGAAACTGTGTTATGGTTTATTATCCTGTCAAATTAGTTGAATACAAGCCTAGTACATGTGCCATACTGCAATGTCAATAACATTTGCCCCTGAAGGGGGATCTTGAACTCATGGAACTTGGATTATTCCACTTTGCCGGGCACAATGAGTGAAAGCATTCATGACAAGGGCCTCTGTCATAATGAAATACATCCTTAAAGTCATAATGTTAAAAAGCGTATGATACAATTGAATTTGCAAGGAAAAATTTGATTACATCAACAGTTCTGGTTCTAATTTTGATTTGTCACATTGTTGCTGGTGACATATACTTTCCTGTCTTTGATCCGACATGGCACCATAAATAACATCTTCTTTGGTTGTGTTCATATTCAAAGAAATGGATCACCCAATCATATGGAGTGTTTCTTATTCATCATCATTTTTGGGGCTTAAGCCAGAATTGGTAATTCTCGATCTCATCATCAGACCCCTTTTGTGCAGCACTGGCAACACATCTGTGAATGCAAGCCCAGCAAACATTGCCTCCTTTACCGTCATACATTAGCAGAGTTAAGTGACTTGCTGCTCAGTGTCGATAAATACAATGGTGAGGAGACTCAAAGGAGTAAGGTGCTCCTGCAAAGATCTCTCTCCAGCGAAACAAGTTCTTCAGCAAAAAAGGTATTGTCAGACACAAGACTTGCTAAGTCAATTAACAAAGAGACTGGATGAGGTATCAAACAAAGCATATAGAAAACAAATTGCGGCAATTAAACCAACTTCAGCCTTGGCGTTCATTCTATAAATTTATGACTGGATGAGGTGTCAATCTTAACGTCTCATTTTTATACTTACTAGGTATTATATGATCTTTGTTTTATGGAAGAGTCTAGCTGAAGTTGGTTTTATTGCTTTGGTCTTAGTTGCCAATGTTTTTTACTGGTCGACTGGCAAACTATGTACATTCTAGGAAATTCTTTTATACCAAGGTCACTGCATAATTGTTTGGTTTTGGAATAAATGTCAATGAAGAACAAAGTGAAATTTAGTGGTATTTAGTGAGGTTTGGAATCTGTGCTAATCTCCTCTTGTTCTTTAATAGTGTGCTGGAGTTGATTGTCCTTGTCAAGATTGTTATTTTAGTTTGCCTTTTGTTCTACAGTAAGAGAGAATGTTCTTCTGGATTATATGTTCTTGTAGGTAAAAGGTGGCCATGCTACTTTGGCTTATCTTGCTGATCAATGGCTGTTGCAGTCAACCGATGCTCTTAAAAATCCTTTCTCTAAGGATATTTATCGGAAACTGTTGAAAGAAGCTGAACAATTTCTTTGGGCTGGTTCTGACTTGGATCCTGTTAGTTCAAAGCCTTTTAGCTACATGAAATTCTTCTCAGATTATATCCATATGATTTGACTATGTATGAATGTGTACTTCAATCACATGCAGGTACGTACCATGGCAAAGAAGTTAGTCGACGCGCAGAGGTGGGCAGAAGGTGTAAGAAGTTGCCTCACAAAAATTGAAAATCATTCTTTGGGCTCTAGTAATGCTTTGGAGAGGGCAGATTTAGAATATGTCACTGAATTGTTGAGTTGTGATACCATGCCGTGTAATGAGCCTGGACATCTTAAATTGAAGGTTCTGAAGAAGATTGTGAAGTTGTGGCATTTGCTATACCTGCACTCTGTCTAGTCAAGTGACTTACAGTAATTTGCTTAAAATCTGTACAGGAGTATGCTGAAGAGGCAAAGAAGTTGGCCGGAGAGATTGAATCTACTCTTTCGTCATCTTCAAAAGTATATGATGTGAATTTATTTGACCTTTTGATTAAGATAAGAGTTCATTTTGTCCACTTCTCTTTGCATAATTTATATTGTCATTATTTATGTACTTTTGTTCCAGATATTGGAGTTGGAAAACCTTTACGATAGAAGCTGTCGCTTAGGAATCCTTGTCAAAGGAAGCGAGAAACTGGCACAGAAAATTTCTTCGATGAAGGTAATTGTCTATCGGGATTGATTTTGTGGGTCAAGATACATTAAGCCATATCCCTATGGTTACCTAAATTATCTCTTTTACGTGGTGAGAAAAGTGTCATAGGTTTGGTCTCTACTCATCTAGAAGACCTATTTGCTTCTTGTTCTACAGTTTAGTGTTACCCTTGCTGGTTTGTCTAGATTAAAAAGCCATTTCTCTTAATCTGGTTTCTGCATGGTTCTCCGATTAACAAATGTTAAATTTTATTCTCTTTTTTCCACCTAAGTGGTTGAAGTTGAATTGGGTTTGTCAATGTTTGTGAGTGTGCACTCTGCAGTGTGATGCCCATGACTGAGTGAAATTGCTCTACATGTTACGCTTGATTTATCAGGTCCAGTGGATGATCACATGGACTTCTATCGTTATGTTGCTGACACTGATTAACTGAGGAAATTTTGTTTTTTGTCTGGTGCATATCTGGCTTTTCTGGGTGACACTTTCAATTTGGCATACATTGATCGAAAATGTGGCTTTGTTGAATTTTCAAATTTATTCGGTACTGTTCCTTCTTATTTTCATGGGATTATTCCTATATCTCCAGTTATCTGATAAAGAAAATTACCACAATCACGCCAATAAGGATTAAGTGAGATCTTCTATTTCACTGCATGCTGTGTTCTGTGTCCGGCATGCCTTCTTTGCTGCAGAAAGTTATCATAAGTTGGTTGTATCTTCTAATTCCTGACTTACCCGTTTAAGAAAAAATTATTTCTTTAGGAGTGGCGTAATCATGTTCGAATCTGCCTCTCGGAGAAACGTGCTGCTGCAGTTGAGATCGACTCCCTATATAAGCTGAAATCAGAGGTTATTTTTCACTCTTCTTAGTTCATAAATCATAAGGACATTTCTGGTTTGAACTATAGGCCCCTTTGACTCGCACTTTGACCATGTTCTTTTGGATAGATTATGGAACTTCAAGATTTGCTGCCGGAGACTAAAATGCTACTGGAGCTACTACGAAAAACTGAAACATACCGAGATCGATGTGCTGAAATTCTAAAAGGTCCCATATGTTTAGAGGTTAGCTCAGCAGTTCTCTAATATTTAATTGTCTTATGTTTCTCTGTGTTGAATGAATGGGACTATTTATCTGGATCTCTTAATTTTGGAAAATCCTGACCCCAACAGAGTATTGAGATGATTCTTCAAGAAATGGACAGTTTCACTGTCAATTTCCCGGAGTTCAAGCTTCTGAGTGAATATCGTATGCAAGCTAGTTCTTGGATATCCCGCTTCAACGGTTTGCGGGTGAACATTGGTGAAAGAGTTGATCAAGACAATGTCGTAGAGGAGTTGACCGACATACTAAAAGATGCAGTGTCTCTGAAAATTCAAGGTCTGAATTTCCTTGCAGTTTTGCTTGTTTGGGGGGAGAGGAAAGTTATCATTACTGCTGTTGTCATGGCAATATGCTTAATACATCATGTTCCTTAGTGTTTGTTTCCATTTTCAGTTAGAGAATTGCCTCTTGTTGAGTTTGAGCTGAAGAAGGCTCGTTGCAGGGCAAAGGCTCTACAGGTAATGTAATGAACTCTGCTGCTTCGCCAAATGTCGTGCTTCTGTGTTCTTCTGCTCTATCCTCCAGTATTTTCTACTATAGCTGATAGTATTTAATCCTCAATGGGACTTTTTGAGGTTTGTGCTTTATCAATTCTTTGAATGCTGAATGCCCTTAATCCTGAACATATTTCAGGCCCATTCAGATAAAAGGACCTTGAACTTCCTTCAGCAACTATTGTCTGAAGCTGTCGGGTAAATGTATTTTCGGTTGTGGTTCTCAAATTTTATTGTCAAAACTAGTTGATATGCACTACTTCTACCCCTTTTAAAGTTCAGTTGGGCTCTATGTTGCCAGACTACAGATTGAAGGTGAAAACTTGTTTGTCTATATTTCTGGGCTTGTTGATGCTGCTACACGTTGGGAAGAAAGTGCAGTGCAGATTCTAGCTCGTGAGGCTCAGCTGCCTGAATATGAGGAAGTTCTGAGGTCTCTCTCTCTCTCTCTCTCTCTCGCTCCTCGCTGTTATGCGTGTCATGTGACCTGTTTGTGAGACCGGGTGGTGGGAATGGATGCAAGCTATTAAATAGTAATATAAATGCATATAAGGTGCTAGCAGTAACTTTTGCTGAAAGTGATTTTTGACTCTTTATATGCCAGGAGTTCGGAGGACATTCATGTGATCTTGCCTTCTTTACCTCATATCATCTCGACAATCAAAATGTCTAAGTCTTGGTTGAAGAATTCGGAACCATTTTTGGGGTCTGCTCACACGAATAGGGGTTCACCAAGTTCGTTGCTTGAAGTCAATAAATTAAAGGTTCTTGCTAGCACCTAAATCTCTAGTCTTACCTCCCTACATGTTTTTTGTGCACATTGTTTCTGTCGAACTGAGGACATGACCTCCATCCTGCAGGAGTTAGTTTCAGAATCCAAGCTACTCAAGGTATCCCTGGAAGAAAAAAGAACACTTGAAACAATGTTGGAGAATTGCTTCCGATGGAAGCAGGAAGCTTGCTCTTTGCTGCAAAATGCAGAATGCCTGTATGATTCTAGAATTGTTGATGATGGACTGCGGGATGGTTTAACATCACAAATTGAAGGCCTACTGCTTTCACTGGATGCCACAATCAAAGATGGGCTTTCTCTTGGTTTTGACTTTAGTGAAATTCAGAAACTTCAAAATGCGCACTCGGCATTGCAGTGGTGCATTAAGGCCCTCCAGTTCAGCTCCATATCCCCATCTATTGAGGTGATTAGTCTCTATTTTTAGTTAAATCCATTCACTCAATCAGACCGAGTGATTTCACCAATTTCAGTTATGGCTACCTTGTTATATCCTGCTATTAAATTGGCCACAGGTTTTCATGATCAGTGACAACTTATATTTCATGAATTTAGGAATAGTAAGCTGCACTTTATCGGATTCACTCACCTGTTTTTGGTTCCATGAGTTCAATAGCTTTTATTCTTATATCAGGTTGCTTTTATTTTATGAAGTTGGGAATGTTTAGCTGTCTTAAATTGGATTTATCAGCCTGTTTCAGCTATCATTTCAGTCCTTCTGGTAGTCTAATGGTAAGATATTAAGATGCATAATTTCTTTAAACCTGACCAACAGCCAGTATAATTGAAGCCCTGGAGTGCAAAAGCTGTGTCTGGGTCCCAGAGTTTTTTGGAGATCTGGACAATTAATAGAAGGGTCTATCTACAGTCTCAATATCCCCTTTTGCAGAGAAAACAACCACTACCAGCACTTAATTCTATTTTGCTGGTCTACCAGTAGTTAGAAGAACATTTTTTGGCAGAAAAATCCACTCATGCTCGTTGCTTAAGATTTTTGACAGATTTTCCAAGGGGGTGAAACCACCCAGACTTTTGGCTATTGATGTGGGCCCCTAGTAGCAAGATCTGCAGAAAAATCTCCATCCCTTGTTTGATGGGATGCAGCCTTTTCATTGTTCTCAAGGAATAATTCAAACTTCTAGAGCAAAGCATGGAAGTCATCGTAGTATTGCAATTCCAACTCTTCCGCATATCTGTAGAAACCCTTCTGAATCCTGAAAACTTTCTTTCACAGGAAATATATTTATTTTGTGCCAAATGAAACATACCGGGTAAAATTGTCCTAAGGGATTAATTGACCCATTGCTTGTCTTTCAGTAGGCCCATTCCCAGGTTCACTGTCAGATATAAATATGTTCTAGCCTTGTGCGATGCTAGTTCAAATACCTAATCTTCCTCAAAGAGTTGTCCAAACATTCTGGTAGGTGCTAAATTTTGCTGCTATTGTTGATCTCTGGTCTTTATCCCATTCTAAAGTGAGCTACTGTTCTCTTAGTGAGGAGGCCTTTCTTGAGAAGTTCCAGAGATCTCACACCCTGCTTCTCCCTATTTCTGGTTGCACATTCCCTCATTAAATGATGATAGTGTCACTCCCTCATTAAATAATGAGAGGGTCACCTTTTATACGACCACATAAAAATTGCAATCAGATGCTTTGTGTTCTTCTCGCTGGAGCTTGGCATATGGAAAGAGACATGAGGCAGAGAATGGAGTGTGCTTTGCTTGTTATGATCTTTGCTTGCATGCTAGTTGATTTATGCTAAATTTTTTATGGCAATGCTGGATGACTTGCCGTGATAATTATTTAGGACATTGAGAGATTGTTGGAGTTCGAGGAACAAATTTATGTTACATGTCCATCGGGTGATTTATTGGGCATGCTAATTGATGCGGTGAAGTGGATGAAGAAAGCAGCAACGATGATTCAGGCTCCATCCAACTATGAAAAGTGCAGTTTAAGTGATGCTGAAGAAACTCTTGCTGAGTGTCGGGTATATTATGGTTATCAGTATGCTTGCTTCTGATTTAAAGATCACAAACATAAGTATGTGAATACTATATATGTAAAATCTGTTTGCAGATGATCCCTCTTTCATTTCCGGCGTTGGCTGGTCAGCTTGCACAAACAATTGAAAATCATAGGTGAGTCTTCTTATTCCATGTTATAGGAATGAAGGAACAGAATGACTTGCATATACACAACCCATGGTGCACTTTAACATAAGTGTGACCTCATGTACACAAGCAATAGCATGTATAGACATCAGCGACTTCGCAGATACAAGCAGTAGCACGTGTTACATTAGCTATTGCACAGATACAAGCAATGGCACACTGCACATTTACATTAGTAATTCTTGTTGTACCAGGTGGCAGTTTATCACTAGCATGCCTAGGGATTCAAAATTCCAGCTAAAGACGTGAAACTGTAAATTGTAATAATGATTAAGTTAATGAAGATTGCACTGTGAGTTTCAAGTTCATCAAATGCAGTGCTTGAATCTTAATGCAACATGGGTTGAGAAAATTGAAGTAAGCAGGCTGTTGTTTCTGCATTGACCTATTTCTATAAGTGTTCATTGATTTTAGCTAAAGTTAAAGCTAGAATTGTTAGAAAGTCTAACCCAAAAGCTTAAGCTAATCGGTAGAGGGATATCACACGTGTGTGTGTGTGTCTATATATATATAAAGAGCATTTAGGACCCGTTGTCAATTGATGTGGGATGATATTTCAACACCCCTCACGTGCAAATTAGATTATGAGCTGTACGAGGGATTTTGACTATGCGCATTCATGTGGAATTTTTTACCACTCTCCTTCGCGTGAGGGATAATTGGCTCTGATACCATGTTAGAAAATCCAACTCAAAAGCTTAAACTAATAGGTGGAGGGAGATCATTTAAATCTAAAGAGCATTTAGGACCTGTTGTCAATCGACATGGGATAATATTTCAACAAGAAATGATTTTAACAAGGAAACAGTAGAAAAATCATTATCCTTGCTTTTCATTTTTCATTCTGTCATCAACACTTAGATTACAAGCTAAGTATAATTCCTTTTGGCCGAAAAGATTCGTTGGTCAGATTCTTGAGGGCCATGTGGTTGCAGGGAGGTACCTCATAGCAACCTTTAGAATGGTTTTAGAGGGTTATTGAAAAAATTTATGGAAAGTACGTGGTGCCGAATGGGACTAGTTCTGTGCTAAACACAGTGCAAAAGTTTGCATATGAGAGTTAATGCCATTGGAGACGAGCTTCAAAGGCCTTCTGTATTCTTTTCCATTTTTTTCTCATGGTGTGACCAGTTATCTAAGCGTAGCTTCAGTTTAATGATCCTGGATTATGGGGGCAAAGATCCTGGATTATAGTATATATCTGGATACAGATTTGCAATTAATTTCTTAAAATTCTGAGAATTGAATTTAACTGACATAATTCTTAAAGCATAAAACCCAGCTTTCCTTTCTGACTCAGAAAACATATGGGAGTTACATTGGGCAAATGATGTTTCCACAACCGAAATGTCTACTTCCACAACTATTTATAATCTAATCGGACCAATTTGCTGTTAACAACTATTCACAATCTAAGTGCAAATTCTTCAGAAGTGGGAAGACAAGGATAACTATTGTCAAATGGAGTAAATGAAGAAACAAGTTTGAACTTACCTTTCTTTTTTTCCTTTGGGTGGCAAAAGAACTAGATTTACTTTCGTTTTCCATTATTACTAAAAAATTATTTCCTCGAAGTATAGTTTAAGGGATTAAGTGAATAAGACAGAAATTCACCTATTCTTGGAGACAACAAAATTCTTTGTAAAAAATTTCTAGATAGATTCATCCTATTTCATATAATTTTTAACGTTTATAGTTTATTTTCGTTTTCACAGTTTAAATTAGATTAAAGAATATATCATTCTTTCTTACGCAAGATCACAACATCGACATAAATAAATGCTCTTAACTTTGAGATCGAAAAATAAAATTAGTTTTTGTTAAATATGATTTATTTGTTTCATGTAGCTTTTCTTTTTCTTTTGAAGTCTTTTATCTTATAAGAAATTGTGAAGTTTTTAAATGCATAGTATATTTATACTTTACTTAATCTTATTCTTCTTTGGAAATTTCACTTATTATTTAGAAGATTCATTCGATTGAGATTAATAATGAGAATAGTTCTATTAAGCCATCCACGTAAATCATTTTCTTTAAGAAAATTTATAAGCAAGTTCATGAGTTTAACTTGTTAAATTGTCATTCAAAATTTTCCTTCTAGCTCAACTTTTTAATCTAAATCTAACAATGAACAAAACGAGATGACCTTCTTGACCTTTAAAAAAGATTGAACAACAAATAAAATGAACAATAGAAGACAAAAGTTCTAATAACAAATAGAAAGAGTTGAAGGAAGAGGAAAAGAAGGTTTATAACAAAAAGGTTAAGCCCAGTTTCTTTGATTACGTACTGTCCTCGGATGATTTTTTGTCTTCTATTTTTCAAGGATCTTAATGAGCTTTTGAGGATAACTTTGTCCATTCAAGTGGTTCGATTTGAAATGGTCGTGGAAGAAGACTTTTTAGTTATGAAAATATCATTTCCCTTATTCTATATACAAGTTTGCAGTGATAATCGTGCCTTATTATGAGTTAATGGAATACTTTTGTCTGGTAACAGCTATATGTTGACAATTCATTTGCATTTGTATACTTATGTTCATTGTGATGATATGCTTCATATGTTTATTCTTAAGAAAAATCGTGGAATTCAAAATGTAGGTTGTGGCAGGAAAAAGTAAAACAGTTTCTAAGTTTGGAAATTGGTCAACGTTCATGGTCTCAACTATTGCAGCTTAAGGTATGTTTATTTCTGCGTTCAGGGATCCATCTGTGCCATAAAATGATGTTTCCATTATGGTCCAAGAGCAATTAATCATTGATGGTTAGTTGGGTATGTGAGTGCAACCTGGAAGTTAAAAGACATTTGCGAAATTTAAGAAAGTCATAGTGGTTAACCAGCTGTTGCCAGGACGATGAAAATACATGGGTGGAAGGCTAACTATCCTTTACTACACCTTTAAAATTGGCAAACTATGATGTTAGGCCAAAGGGGAAAAAAGGGCACATCATGCAAGTAATCCATTCCATGAAGTTATGAAAACTTCTGTCCATTCTTTAGAAGGAGCTCAAATAGTGTAGCCAACAGTTGATTCAGTTTGATCAGAAGGAAGAGAACAAAGGAGATTTTTACAAGTAAATTATTTTTTTCATCCACTAGTTGTACTTGTATGTCATTAATTATGGACAACTTTGTTTCTTTTTTTTTTTTTTTTGGTTTTTTTTATTGGGGGGGGGGGAGGCGTTGAGTGCGTTTGGGCTATTTATGTTTGAATTCTGTTGGTTTTGGCCACATTATGGAACCAGTTTGAAGTACTCTGTTACCGACATGGCTATTTTTGGAACCAGTTTGGACTTTGAGTTGGCTTGGGCTATTTTTGGTTTCGGGAATATGGGTTCGAATTCTGGTGGTGTGGGTATGACCTCTCCGCAAGCATTTTTTGACCAACATGGCTAATTGTATTTGTCGTATAATTACGGAAGCATGGGTAAATGCAGGGGTACTATAATTTTTCGTTGAGCTGAGAATATGATGGCATATGGGATGTAATCTGTACAGTAGCACCTACCATAAGATTGCACGCCGTTGACTTTGAACTTTGCTTCCTTTTGGTTGCTACAGTTACTTTTATTCTTCTAGGAAATGTTTATTGAAAGTCCTAAACCTTATTTATGGAAAGCACTGAGTGCTAAGCCATTTAATTGATGCAATCAGATTATGAAGGTGCAATTAAGTCCTTGGAAAATTCTATTTGGCAACATGCCTGCACAACTATGAAAATTACATATCTGGTGGTCTTAGAGGTTGTCCTGTGGGAGAAATCGGAGAATTAAACAACTGAAGTACTTGATTGCCTTTTCAAAAAAGGTTAAGAACTCAATTTCATGTACGCAAGGTTTTGGACCTTATTTTACTGCTAGCGTAGGATTACAAGACACACCTCATTATGTGACCTTAGCAGTGGCTTCGCATGCTGGAAAATTTGTTTGTCTTGTCATACAGACACCAGATATGACCTTAGCAAGATTTTGAAAGATGCTGCCAAAAAGAAACATAAAATGCAGTAAAGGATTTGTTGTATGTAGGATTTCTGTTTGTATCCACATCAAATTTTCATGCTATAATGGCGTATGACATGCGTGTTTTAAGCCGATGGAAATGTATGGTAAGCTATAGGTTGACCCAAGAAAAGGAGCGAAGTGCAGAGTGTGAGAGAGTAGCTGCACACTGCCATACATCTTTGTTGAACTTATTAATGTGATTTTTGTCAGGAGATGGCAATGGCAGCTGCCTTCAACTGTTCTGAAAGGGATATTGTCTTGTTAGAGGTTGAAAAAGTTAACAATTGGAAACAACGCTTCAAGGAGGCTGTAGGGATATCAATTGGAGATTCAAGTTCCCTTGTTGAGGCCATAATGAAGGTTCTAGCTTTTCTCCACTTTTCTGCAAATTAACTTCCTTTTCATGTGAGATCTTTGTTCTCTTCGTAATGGATGGTAAATAATCGCTACCTACTTTGTTTTTAAATTTTTCCAGATCAAAAGTACTCTAGATAGATCTTTGCATTTATATGACAAATCAAGAGGCTGCAGAATGGAAAATCTATGCATGTGCTGCTCTGGTGATTTGGAGGGTCATGAATTCCGGACTTGTTTAACATGCAAGGACTGGTAAGGTATTTGCATTGATGAACGAGTACATTCCTACGATCATATAGAAACAAGTTTGTGCTGTCCTTTTTTTAAGAAGATCGGTCGTCATGGTTGATAATTTGTTTCCTCCTGATATAGCATTAGATGCAGTTTGGTACCATTTAACTTATCTGATTTTCTTCCACTTTTAAATGTATTTTTTATAAATGGAACAGAGAATATCACCTTTTATTATGAAGTCCGCAACATTCTCTACTAGAGCCATCACAACTTAGAGGTACACAGATAAACTGTGGAGATGATACATGAACTAAATGATGCCAGATTATGGTTAAGTAATTTTAGCATTTTATTGAGTAAATCATTGATCTAGCTTCCTTTGCTTCTTGTGCATTAAGATCTTTGATAGTGGTCTTATGGCCACAGAGAAGAACTATCCTACCTTATTTCTATTTTCCGATATTTCTTTACAAAGTCTGATTTCTGTGGACAGCTATCATCTGCATTGCCTTGGACCGGCAGTTTTGGAAAGTAGTTGTCAGACGTTCAAATGCAATTTTTGCCAATTTGTAGAGAGGGGTTTAGATCTTAAAAATAGACAGTCTCATTTGGTAAGGTTTCAATGGCTTGTGTTCATTTGATTGAAGTTTGTTCGCTTCTCAAGTCTTATTTACCTTCTTACAGAGGTGTTCAGGAGAACGTCCCCAGTTAGATATACTGAGCAAACTTTTCACAGATGCTGAAGATCTTTGTGTGTGGTAATAATCTGCTTGATTTTTTAATACAGACTTCCTGGTTTAATCGAATATTTTATCCCAATTGGACCTTTTTAGACTTCTACCTTTGTCATGTTTGGCTGAAAGATGAATTTTAAGTTGCATGCTCAAATACTGGTTGATTTGTGGAATAGTTCATGCATGAATGGATATTTGTGTTGTTGCATGTGCCCTTTGGAGATACTTATGTATCTGAATCACAATTTTTCTCTTGAATTATGTTACACTTGCATCGTATCGAATACTGTTATGGGTTGACAATTTAACTGATTTTCATCAGGATTGAAGAAAGAGATCCATTACAAAAACTTCTAGAGTGTGCTCTTGCATGCAAAGTTTGTTTGACGGAAATTATAAATTCTGTGTCTTCTCCTTTGGGTGAAGATCTCAGCATTGTTGCTGGAAAACTGGCCACTGCTATGAAGGTACTAGTTCTATTATCATCTTCTACTACCGAAATTTCATATTTTCTCAAAAAGTAATACTCTATTCTTGGTCGGTCTGGTTCTCTTTCTTTTTCTCTGGTGTATAGTGATGCTGTATATTATGCTAGCTGTTCTTGAGACGATATTGTTTATCAGAACATATTGTTTCGACAGGCCATGGAAGTCGCTGGTCTACATGATCGTGAAGGTAATTGCAGCCTGGAGCTTGCATTGGCAAGACATTTATGGAGAGTTCGGGCCAGAAACTTATTTCAGGGTTCTGAGAAGCCAACAGTCCAGCAGATGCAGAACTTACTGAAAGAGGTACATTTTGCTTTCCTGAGGAGTTAACTTTTTAAAGTGGCTATTATATTTCAAGTGATAGCAATGACAAGTGTAATATACGTGGATAGCATTATGTCTTTGAAGGGTGGCTTGGTAATTTATATTCTGTTGAAACATGAGTTTATTTGATGGAAAGGAATCGTGAGTGAGTTCAGGCTTTTCTCCTTGAAATGACCACTGGGCAGAGAGTGAAAATACCTTAATGTGGGGTATCTGACAATTTTATGGGAGGAAAAGTATTTATGATCTACCTGTACGGCCTTTTGGCAGTAACACCATGTATACAGATGCTTCTTTAGTGTAATAATCTCTTGGAAAGGCCTTTTCTTTGATGAACCAGAAAGTTAGGATATAAAGTACAAGCGTTCCCGCCTTCTCTTTTCTTGTCGATATGTTTTGAATGTAAACTTATTTTTTGACGAGAAGTCTTTTGCATCAATATAATATAACTTAATAGAAAATTAAATTGCATGGCAGGGACTTGCTGAAAACATACCAATTGAGGACTACTACGGGCAGAAACTTACAGAAATGAAGGACACTGGCTTACAATGGGCTAAGACTGCGAAGAAGGTCCACATCCTGGCAAAGGAAATAATATTTTCAAATCAGTGAGCTTGCTACAGCCATTTGATTTTAAATTGTTGTTTTTGGTAGGTTGCTGCTGATTCTGGGGCTCTTGGCTTGGATAAGGTTTTTGAACTCATCATGCAGGGAGAAAACTTGCCTGTCTATTTTGAGAAGGAACTAAAGGTAAATGTTCTGAATATACATCTTCTTTTCCGCTTCAATTTTTATCTGATTTCTCTTCTCCATGGTGATGCAGCTCTTAAGATCTCGCAGTATGCTTTACTGCATATGTCGAAAGCCCTATGGTCGAAGGCCAATGATTGCCTGTGATCAATGTGATGAGTGGTACCACTTCGACTGTGTTAAATTGTGTTCTTCATCAAAGTTCTACATCTGCCCTGCTTGTGAGCCTCAGACGGAGAAGTTCTTAGAAACAAAGCCCTTGCATCATGAAACGTAAGTGACCTTGATATTGCCATAAATCCTTACTTTTGGCATATGCGATGCATTCCCCGCTTGTGTTCACTTCTGGATTCTAGATGCAAAAGTCAAAATTTCATGGTAACTGACTGTGTCTTTTACCATAGTGTGAAAACGTATTAATGTCAAGAGTAATAAGTTTGAAATCCGTGGTGACTCTTTTCTTGAAGTTGTGCGATTAGGGTTGATGTAATGATTCTACTTGCCTTTTTCCATGTACAGAGTCCTTGAACGTTTTCTGTCCTTTTTCTGCTTTTTTCAATGACCTGGTCATGGTTTCTTGTTTATCGGCATCGCCCCAAGGAAGCCTACATCTATGGCTTAGTCGTACCTTTCGATCTTTAGTGCTTTCATTCGTATGCGTTTATATTTGATAATGATGGTCTTTTGTGACAGATTGACAAGCACCAGAGTAGTGGAACCTAAAACGCCCTCCCCCCGGCAGGCGTTGTCGATTGAGAAACAGAAAAATTGTGAATCCAGTGGGGCAAAGAAGCTTTCGTCCCTTAAAAATTCGAGAGAATCTGGGGGTGCCTATGGGATTGAACAGTTGCGGTGGCATAGTCGGAAGCCTTTCCGAAGAACAGCTAGAAAACGCGATAATCTGGACGCACTCTGCTCTTATTTTAACCCGCAGCGGTAACATGAAACTAGATAGTCATCAAGCATTTGATTCATTGGTTGATTCTTATGACTCCGGCTCTGCATCTTTTATCATTGGGCTCGAGAGAAACAATAATGGGGTAAAGCAAAGCAATTTCTGCTATACGATTTTATTCTCTTTTACGTTTCTCTCTCTCTCTCTCTCTCTCTCTCTCTCTCTCTCTCAAAAACATCGATGTCTTCGTGCTAGACGTGTACGTCCTTTCTTTTTCTATTTTTTTTTCGGTCAAATGGGCATGATGTTTCTTGCTCGTCCTTGCTTCGGATATTATCTAAGCCTCGCGTGCATTAACATAGAACTCGTACCTAAGTGGGCGAGCGACTAAGGACCTTGTCTTCCGACATAAATTTGCTTCTTCCACTCCCGCCACGTCATTGCACTAAATCTGCGAGGGTCGAGCTGCCTCCAGTCACAGATTCGGCACGATGAAGTCTGATTTTACTGACGAATGGTGGAATGATACCAACTGATTAGATATTTACCAACCCAAATCAAGGGGGTGGTTAATACTGTAGGCCGCTAGAGAGGCGCTTTTTGAGCAGTTGGAAAGTTTATACCACATCAAAGTAGCACTGCAAATGAACCGGAAATGTACCAAAAAAAATGGCTTAAATATATTATATTAGTATCAATTTTGTGATAAATATTTTAAAATCGATATCAATTTAATCTATTTCGTCAATTTATGCCGTAAATTATTGACATGAATTCTAATTGTTTTACGTGATATGATCAATGTGATGTGAAAATAGACAATTTTATAATTTATAATAATTGTTTTGAATTTTTTCTTTTTGAGTTCTTTTTTTTTTTTTTGGGTCGACGGAGTGAGGGTGAGCGTCCAAATTTGGTAAGGCCAAATGAATGTTTGGTTAGCCTCTCTCTCAAGCCAACGATCCAAAGGATTCACCCTCCATTGTCGTGCTTCGGTGCCACATAGCGGTTTGTGCAGCAAAGGATCAACTTTCGTTGGGCACGTTGTTCCATGTTGGGAGGTGCAAGGAGGGAAGTCGTCACTGGTTTTCTTTGTGCAAGTCCCCTCACCAAGGCCAAGGCGAAGCTAGCGGGACATGACCCTCACCTAGGTGAGGCGCGACAAGGCTACTCTAGCTCGAGGGAGGGTTAGCCTTACCAAATCTAGTGAGGGGGGCCTTGTTATTGCTCGCCCTTGCCCAGGTGTAGATTGGTGAGGCCCTCCACTAGTGGCAGCCATAGGCCAAAAAGAAAAGGGAAAGGAAAACAAATAAAAAAAGATTAAAAATTATAAAAAAATGTCAAGGTCTATCTTGGTTGTATCATATAGGAC
Organism: Eucalyptus victrix; assembly: GCA_016097545.1. NCBI lineage: Eukaryota > Viridiplantae > Streptophyta > Magnoliopsida > Myrtales > Myrtaceae > Eucalyptus > Eucalyptus victrix. Next base: position 30,268,901 of record CM027838.1, read on the forward strand.
GGTCAACGTCCATGTTAGTGATTTCCAATCTAAATTAATCAAATAGACTAAATTAGTACTAATGTGAATATGATTAGAACTACATTGCCCTAATTAAAAGGGTTATAATTGAATTGATACAATCACAATAGGTTTATTACTTTTTTGGTACTTTTCCCCAACTGAATGCATTTTAATGACGTACTAGATAAGTGTAGACCTTTACCAATCTTGACCTTCATAGGTACGTAACAAAATTACCGTGGGGAACGGAAACCTATTAACTTAGACAGTTCAATCTTAATCTAAATTGGTAAGTTTCTTTTGTCACTCCGTATCAGTAAATTTCTTTCACCTGGATGAAAAGGGTTACGTAACCACGACTTAGTAACTACATATATGGTTTTGCACATGTAATTGAAAATAATCTACTGAAGTCTACCGAATTTGTTTGCAGAGGTTGATAGTATGATCGCATTGGTCCCGGGAGTCCTTCGTAAATAATGGTACCTTGGTCCTCCAAATGACTGGGATGGGATTTTCGGAAATGATATAGACATTGGTAAGTTACCAAAAGGCAGTCCGTTTAACCAGTAGTCATTACCCTCGCGGAAACTGATCCAAAGAGGTGGGGTGGTCCTGGTTCATTCAATAGATAACCACAGTCACGAACACCTAAATTAATTTCAAGGTTCATTTATATGAAAAAAAAAACTGTTTCCAGAATTCCCTTTTTTTTTTTTCCGATTTTTCAATATTTGAATGATAGAAAACTAATGGATTTATGGAAAATGTGGTTCCATTGATTGAAAATAATGAGCTTAGATTTAAGAAAAATGACTCCCTTTCTGACAAGAAGGAAATCACTTTATTTAAACCATCATAAACTTGAAAACCAATTATTTTCCTTAAAAATAATTTTCATAAAAATAATTTTTTTATGATAAAGTTTTCAGTGAATGGTTCTTTTGCTAAAATGGGAAGTTGTTTTCCTCCTTTCTTTTTTACTTTGGTCAGGATTTTTCACCTCCCCTCACTCACCCCAGGCGCGGGTGGCTACTATACCAGCCTACCTGGCGGTAGCCAGAGTTTCCTCTGACGTGGAGTTTACCTTCCCCACCGTGAGGCCCCCTAATTCCCTATCTATCTTTGTCTTCCCGACAGAGAGGGAATACGGAGGACAGCATAGGGTCTCCCACCCCAAGGTGGTTCTCCCACCTGTTTCCTCCTTGAGCCTTTTTAAGGACATGCTCGGGTCCAAAAAGTTCTCCTCCGTTCAAGGCTTGTTGGTTTTGGCCAATGGAAAATGCTTTTAGTAAATTGACTAGTTTTTCTGCTATCCAAACACTGAAAAATAGGAAAACAATTTCTAGGAAATAGTTTTCCTTCAAACAAATTGACCCTCCGACACCATTGATTTGATAGAACTCGTATCTATGGGATAGGCACACATGTTCCCTCTTGCTCTTCCATATCATTTTCGGGGGTTTGGAGATATTCGAAAATAATATGAAGGGAAGGGAATATTCATTGAAAATTTTCGAACTAGTAAATCCGTATTTTCAACATACTTCTGTTAAAAAGGCCAAAAATTTTCAGGGCGTTGAAGTCTGAAGAAAAGCCTCTCTACCTTCACTCATCACATTGAAAAAAACATAAAATTGCAATTAATGTTTTAACCCAGACTAGAAAAATCCAAACTTGGAAGATCCGAGTAAATTGCCATTAAATAGATTATCCTCGCAGCGATTATAAAATGACTTCCTCGAGTTTGAGTGTGTCATCCCAAGCCGATTTCAAGTTTATTAAAAGTCTTGACCCCGCCTTTTTTAGGTGGATATCTGCTCAAAATCTATCTCGACTTCCGAATTTAGAAAAAAAATCAAAGATTACTCTATTGGGCTCAGCACCTAACTTTGAAAAGTTACAAATTTGCCCCCATGAATTTTGATTTTTTTATTAAGTTCTCAAATTTATTCTGTTAGTGGTACATTATGGATTTGTAAAGAAATTAAAGATAAATATGCTGAAAGTTTTAAAACTTATCATGAAAGTATAATTGAGTTATAAAATTTATTGAAAATCTCAACACTTATCACGGAAATATAATTGAGTTCTAAAACTTACAAAAAGTGTAATGAAATCCTACAACTTGTCAAATTAGTGTAATTAAGTCATTTAGTTAATTCCGTCAAACTTAACTAATGGCAAAATCTTGATGTGACTTTTAAAATATTCTCTCTTTTATTGGGGAATGACATGGCTAAAATATGAAATATAAGGCCAAAACAGCATCGTCGTAAATTAAATTAAAAAAAGAGGGCGAGAACCAAGCGGCGAGGGCTAGCAGTCCTCTCTCTCTTTTTAAATTTAAAAACTATGGTCGTAAACCCATTTGCAACTAGAGCTATTACACAAAGAATCCTGATTTGCATCTTCAAGCCGAAAGACCATTTGACCAATTATTCTTTACTTGGAGCGACCTCTCGCAAGAAAAGAAAATTATTAAGTGCATTGCAAGAGGACACACGCCTAATACATCTGAATTGTCGTATCCAGTGACCTCACATGCGATCTCATAATGCCTGACGATTCACACTACATTGGACCTAGTCCAATTAACTTCTCCAACCAGAGCGCAGCAGCATCTTCCGCGAAAACCCTCCCCCCGAGAATCGGGCTCCCCACCTCCTTCCTTCCTTCCTTCCTCCCTTCCTCCCACCCTCCCCTCCTGCCCATGAGAAACCGAGGCCGTGGTGGGTCAGGGGGTTCTCGAATTCATTCATTGTTCCGGTGGAAAACGGACGCAAATTCAAACCCTAGGAAAGAAAAAAGAAGAGAGAGAGAGAGAGAGAGAGAGAGAGAGCCCATGAATTTTTTTTATCAAGAAACGGCCAGACGTGATAAGGACATGTAAAAATGGGACATGGGGGGGTGGTACTTTGGTGGGTCCTCGGACTGTGCCCGAATGCGAGAAGAGGAGAGAGAGAAGAGAGAGAGGGAAGGTGGGCTCTCTCTTCTGATGGAAGTAGTCCGGTACAGCACGCTCTTCTGAGTCTGACTTCTACTTCCCCCACCCTACACACTCTCTCTCTATGCGCTACAACCAAAACCAAAACCAAATCGCCAAATAAAGAAATCAAGAAAAGGAGAGGGGGGAAAAAAATAAAGGGGAAACCCAAGGCAAGGCCAAGGCAAAGGCAAGGAGTGAAAGAAAGAGAGAAGGGGTCTTCACTCTCTTCACTTCACTCTCTCTCTCTCTCTCTCTCTCCTTTTTTCTCCTTCTCTCTGCTTGGGGCTGAGCTCCCCACACCTCGCACGCCTTTACGCTCACATATTCAATTCAATCCGCCCCCAAAGTCCTCGCCTTTACTCCTTTTTCTCCCTTTTGCCCTTTTCTTGGTCGCTCCCCCTCTCTCTTCACCGCCCTCCCCCCCCCGGCATTTTTTCTTTTCCTTCACACCTCCCCTTGTCTCGCTTTTAGATTTGAGAAATCTAGGGTTTCAGTTTTTAGATGGTGTCTGCGGGCTCCGCGAGGAGTCGGGGTGCTCTGGCTTGTTGCTCGCTCGCGTGTTGGCACATTTCGTCTCGAAAAGGTTCCGCCTTTGTGTCTCTGGCGGCGGAAAGATGGAGTTTTTCTGCTGAATCTGTTGTTTAGGTTTCGTGGGTCGAGGTTGGATTCTCGTTTTGAGCTGGAAATCGCGCATTGCATCGTTAGGGCTGCCGTTAGACCTTGTGTTGCTGGGTTTTGTTTTTGGAAGATTGCTGATAGAGCTTGGATTTTCTCGGTCTCTGGTTTTCAATTTCTCTCTTTTAACCGTGAGGTTCTTCTACTTATTTTTTTTCTAAGCTTTTGCTGGTCAGAGATTCACTGTCTTGTAAAACCCTTGAACGTGTGATCTTGACTTGAGCTTAGTGAAATTAGGTGTCGATTTGTACGCATTCTGCCGTCGTTCCTAGTTTGCTTCTTTTTAAGTTGATAGGAGGTGAAGACACTAGCTTTAGACATTGTAAATGCATGGATGGAAGAGAAGCCATGGCTATGTCTGGTGGGTCAGCTCAATATTTCATACACAGAGGAGTGGCATTAAGTGGAGCAGAAGGCAGTGGGTTGAATGCCCCGCCGGTTTTTAGACAATTGGCGAATCCTCATGTTCAGGCTCAGTCCAATGTCCGGTCCAGCTTAGGCGGACCGGTATATTCAGCCGAACAATCCAATGCCAATTTCTCTCATGGCATTAATATGGGGATGTCCTCCGCAATGCCATCGAGTGAGCCGGTAAAGAAAAAGAGAGGGAGGCCCCGGAAATACGGGCCTGACGGGAAGGTTCCTTTGGGGCTTTTGCCTCTGTCTGCTACGCCTTCAAATGCTTCTTCTGGGTCAAATACGGATTCTCAGAAACGGGCCCGGGGAAGGCCGCCTGGAAGTGGGCGAAAGCAACGCTTAGCAGCAACTGGTAAGGTCTTTAAACTCATTCTGTTATGAGTTCTTTGTACGTTCTTGTTTTTATTTTTCATATGAGTGGTTTTTGTATGGTTAATGCAGCTATTCTAGCTGCTTATAGGAAGATGCAATGTTCATTGATTTTAAAGAGAATTTATAATTGCAATATGCAACAATGATGATTAGGTAGGTTTCATTGTTGTAGTGGGCTTGAATTAATTAGAAAGATGTAGGTTGATCTTGTTATTGGGTAGAAAGAAGTCAATGGTGCCTGATAGTTAATCTGAGCAATGCATTGTTGGCGTGCTAAATTTGGTAGTGCCAACAAAATAAAATTTCGGTGTGGATTCTTATTTGTCATTTTGACATTTCACCAACTTAAAGCTCATGATTCCTTTGAATTATGTCTTGTTCATGGCTGAATAGATCAACAAAAAGTGCTAGAATAGCAACCGACATGCAGTATTCTGATCAAGTTAAAGTTGGTAATTCTTCGATTGATGATTTGTCACTTGTATGTCATATGTTATGATGCGGCTTGTCGCTTTGACAACATCTTGGTCAACTTGTACATATTTCTTCTCCGTTGTACACATTGTAAATGGATTATGGGGTCATTTAAGCACATTAAAATGGTAAAATTGTTCTTTGCTAGGTGAATGGATGAACAATTCAGCTGGAATTGCTTTTGCCCCACATGTGATCACCGTAGGACCAGGGGAGGTATGTTCCATTTTTCTTAATTCATGAGAGGTAATTTGGTGTGAAAAGCACATGAATAAATCAGTTTGCTATGTGAGAATTTTAGAGTTTCAGATGCATGCCATTTTTTCGCTTGGTTATTCACAAAAGCTATTACAGTTAAAAGATATTGAAGAGCGTAACATACTAAATGATGAGAATCACTTTCTTGTGGCTAAGTTGATTGAGGTTTGAAATTAACCAGTTGAGTATTAATGTTAGATCTGTTTCAGCCGTGATGAAATAGTTGAGGTTGTCGGATGCAGGGATTGTTATATGGTCAGTGCGATTGGGAAATTGGTTTAAATGGATGAGCATTTCAGCTTTTCTCAGAATTTCATGTGCTTGTGTGGTCTATTTGCAAGAAGAAACTTGAAAGCATATGATAATGCACTGGTTCGATAAACTTATGCTTGTCCATGTATAGCGTGGTCTGCAGTTTTCATTTTACTCTCATTGGTAGGGAAAGGATACTTATTCACCACTTGGTTGTACTTCTAGGGGTCTTTTCATGTTCGCACATAGGAACTTCAGTCCTTTTTCCTATTAAAATGGGTATATCATTGGTGGAGCTTTGTGGTGATGGGCCAGATCTTATTATGGCCTGCTAATGCATACTGTGCTTGCAGTTTTCTGTTATAATGGTTATTATTGTATATGACAATGTAGGATGTTGCTGCTAAGGTATTAACTTTCGCCCAGCAAAGGCCAAGAGCTGTATGCATATTATCAGGGGGTGGTACAGTTTCCGCTGTAACTCTACGGCTGCCTGCGTCTTCTGGTGAAACTATCACATTTGAGGTTGAAGCATTCTTTAAGTCTTTCTATGTCATTTTTTTGGACTTTTAAAGTTACTTATGCTGTAAGGGAATACCAAGGGTGGCTTGTCTTAAACTCAGCCAGACTCAATTATGACTCACTTGGTCTTGAAACTTGATGTAAACACTGGTCCATCAATTTGTTTCTTTGATTCTTTATCAGGCTATGCTGTTGCTTCAAATCGGTACAGAAATATGTGGTGCAGTATGTATTTTCTTGGGTTCAATGAACATTAAGCATCAATTATATCGCTATAAAACTATTGACTTTTTAAGTAAAAGCTATAATACAACTAATGGTGTGATGTTAGTAGGTGTAAAGAAAGACAAGTAAATTTTGCTGGCAAGATTCAATGGGAATTTCCATTAAGAAGGAAAAATTAGTATGGTTGTGACTTGTGGTTGGTTTAAATATAAAATTCGATGTGGCATATGACTGGTTGTTATAAGTGCAATAGAAGCGAAACCAATGAATAAGCAATTCGTGTTGAAGTGGAGCAAGCAATGGACAAAGAGATATGTCATGAGGATCAAAGTGATGTACAATTTTCATCAGGTGTGCAAGTTATATTGTTAGGCTGTAGCTTGTTGGCAATCATGAGGACATTCCTTAGTATAATAGGGGAATGATGGGCTTTATAGGAGCAGTGTTACTGGTTTCTTTGTTGGTGCAATTTGGAGTATATTTGTTGATATGTTGTAGTTCTACTGCTGATGCACTAATAGGGTTTCTAGAAAGAGGTGAGTAAGGGGCTTGCTTTGCTTTTCTCGTGGAGCTTGCTGCCTTCCATACCTCTGCTTTGTGTTCCACTTGCGATCCTAGATGCAGCAAATGGTTTGATACATGTGTCCAAGTAGGCTGCATCATGGCATTATTGATGAGCTATTGCTAGACTTTACCCATTTACTGGAAGGCCTACTGAGGTTGTTGTGAGCTTCCTTGTTCTTTGACAGTGGCTAATATGTGGATGTCAATTGAGGTTGATTTTCACTTGCCCGGAAGTCTAGTTCTTGTCATGCGGTTGCTTCTTGATGAGTTTAATTTAAGAGGAACATTTTGCCAATTAAGGTATACTGGTTGCAAGCAGTACTTTTTAATTAACTGTTTTTGGGTTGAGAATGATCTCTCTTCTCCGGAGATGACTAAAACTTACGTCAAACTTATGATTGCAAGTGCTTATCTTTATCAATTATACATTTTGGCTTACTAGGAGGTTGCTAAGGATTGATATGTTTTCATCCTCTGAAATATCTTTTTCTTCTATATCAGGCAATCTATCCTTTTTCTAACCTACTGTAATCTGTCTCTTCGATACAAATTCTCATCCTTTTTAGATCATGTTACAAGCTTGGTGTCATTCCTGTTACAATCCTTGAAGGAAGGTGAAAAAGACTTACTTGTTTAAATTTGCTTGTTTAGGGTCGCTTTGAGATATTATGTTTGTCGGGATCTTATTTAGTTGCTGAAGATGGTGGTCCTCGCAACCGCACTGGTGGAATAAGTGTTTCACTTTCAAGTCCTGATGGGCATGTTGTTGGTGGCAGTGTTGCGATGCTTGTTGCGGCTAGCGTGGTTCAGGTACTTAAAATATATCGCAGCTTTGTTTATACTTAGGAGAACTTGTGAACTATGTAATTGCAGTTTTCTTTATCATAAAATGTTGTCCCATGGTGCCGAAAAAAGTATAATGCCGCACTTTAGCTGCTGACAGCTGTCTTTAGTAAGGTTTTTTGATATTTGAAATTTTTTTTCTTGGATTTCATGTGAACTATCTGATAACCTCTGCATTTTCTAGCTTCTGCCTGGCTTTTTTTTTTTTTTTGGAGTACCGATCTGTATCAGACATTCAGAACCTTCAGACCCCTCTCTTGATTCTTTCTAGGATCCTGTTTTTAACAACTTTGGTGCACAGTTAGCAATTCCTTAAAATGAATGTTTGATTGAAAGGTCTCCCCACTCTAATTTCTGGATAGCTGGGCAAAAGATCCACTTCTGTGGCGTAATGAATGGAAATAGTGTATTCTCATGCTGTTGAATTCTTCCACAATTTTCTTACAATTAATGAGAAGCTCTAGCTCATAAGAATAAATTTTTCTATTTTTTGTGCCTCAAAATGACGAGAAGCTCTAGCTCTTGAATATAAAGAATCAAGATCTTCTATTTTTTGTGCCTCGGTATGATCAGAAGTATATCTCTTGGATAGAAAGAATATTCTTTGTGCTGGATTGTGGGTTGTGCTTATCTGGCAATCATTGAAATTGAGTATTGCAATAAGTCAGGTAGCTAAGGGTGCGTTTGGTAACTATTTTGTACTTGGGAATAATTTCTGTTCATAAATGGTTTTTTCTGATTCTGTATCTTGGACGATTTCTGGAATAGATGTGTTTGGTATAACTCTCAAATATTTTTGTGATTTAGAATTTCTTTTAATTCTTTAATAATTTTATTACATTTTTCTCTTGTTCTCTTTTTTCTTTTTCCTTCCTTCTTCTTCTTCTTCTTCTTCTTCTTCTAGCCAGTTGCCAGCCACGGCGAAGGTTGGTGACGTTGTCGACCTTGGGGGAGCCTCGCCTAGATTTGGTGAGGTTGACCCTTGCCGAGGGCCGACGACTGGCTAGAGGAAGAAGAAGAGGAAGAGAAAAAGAAATAAAAGAAAAAGAAGAAAAGAAAAGAGAGGAAAAAAAAGAAAAGAAAATGGCTTAGGCTTGATTATGGAGTTGTTCCCAAAAACAAAGAAGCAACTTTTATTTACTTTTTGATTCTATTTCAAATCTATTCCCAGGAACAAATTTGTTCTTGGGAAAAAAAACTTTACCTAACGGATTTCTATTCTTTTTTCGTTCTGGGGAACAAGAACCGAGATACTTATTGTTTGGCTGGTTACCAAACAAGCTCTAATTCATGTCTATTAACTTTTCAAGTGGTGACGATCCCATTTTTATGGGTCCCCCCATTCATGATCAATGTTTGACATGTCATATTTCTATCTGTTACCAGTGTAAAACTTGTTGAATCACAGTTAATCCATCTAATTGTTTTACGCTGTTTTGGTACTTCTAGACACCTCCTCAGGCATGGATTAATGGTCCGCCAGTCTGTTTTCTAAAGCACTCATAGAAAGTGCTTCACACAACTGTCTCCCTCTTAAAATACATGTATTTGTCCATAAGCTTTTTGCGGCCTGATATTTTGCCATTTTCAATGCAGTGTTTTCAATATAAAAAGTGGAAGGAGTTCATACTTGCATGCATGAATTGCTTCTTCAAGACCCTAGACTTTATACAAGTCCAAAAACTTATGGACATTACTTGGTGCAGGTTGTGGTGTGCAGTTTTGTATACGGTAATACTAAGCCAAAGAACAAAGAGGTGGCTGCTCATGCAGTTGATGAGGACACTAAACCCAAGGTTGCTGATAATAAAGCTATTGTCCCAAGCAATGCTCCTTCACAAAGCTACACTCCATCCCCAGTAGGCATTTGGCCCGGATCACGACAGCTTGATTTGAAGAGCCTCCAAACCGGTATTGACTTGACCCGTGGTTGACGAATTGACTCTTTGCTGCAACAGACACATATCAGGTTTTGTATATATGTGTTGTTGTATATTGAACCAAAATTTCTAGAGCATAGGATGTAGAATTTGCCTTGATATTAAGTTGGAGGCTGATGGATTATTGCTAACTTATTCTAGTGACGAGGTCCATTTTCATGTCAAGGAGCTATGTTGTGTCTTTGAGCGTAGAGTTTTCTTGTTTAAAATGCTAATCCGCATCAATGTTTCTTTTGGTAAACTCTTCCCATGAGTCTCTCTCTTTTGCTTCTCTCTTTATGGTTGAATCTGCGGAAAAGATAATCTGGTCTATGCCCCTTTGTCCGAAGATTATCTGCAAATTCCTCCTAAGATCTGATTGCTTATCGTAGATCATGACCAGTTGCATCATGAATTGCAATAGCATATGTATCATGATTTTTGAAACTGCGGAGAAGCATTTTTCAAATCGTGCATTAGCATGGTTGAGAAGCTTGGTCAGTGACCGCATTCTCAAGTTTTCTGGATGACGGTTGGCTTCATATATGTGCAAGAGCGTGGCACATAGCAACACTACATCACAGCCTTCTACTTTGCACAACTCGGGTTTGGTGGAAGAAGTGTGTTTGGGACGTTAACTTTGTAGCGTATCAATGCCTTCTCCACTATATTTGAAGTTGTCCATGGCGAGATTTTTAACTGACCAGGCTTAAAACCTTGAAGTTTAAATTTTGTCCTAGACATTGATATCGAAGATAGTTGTTCGGCTTCTGAGTAATGCGGCTCATGGATTGGGTAAATCTCAGCCATCGATGTAATGATCTCTACGTAAACTCCATATCATCTGACGATTGCATAGTTAACAGTGAGTCCGGTCCTCCCGCAAAATTAGTAGAGTATGGATCCAGTCCACATGGACTAATAGAAACAGAAGATGCTGGGATGTCGTAAACGAGAACTATAATCCACGGTTGAGATTCACAAGTTGGCTGGCCAGTCGCCATTTGAGATTCCAAGCCTTGCGTCGATGAGGTCAAGGTATGATCTTCCCTGATTCCAGCTGCTCATCCTCTCAAATGCTCTGTTTCGGACGGGATTCAGGGCCGTACAGATATTCCTCGCTGAATCTTCCAAGGAAGGCCGAAAAGGAAACTCCTTCAACTAGGAAAAAAGAATACGCCGATCTATGAATCTGTCATCTACCAATTGCCAATAAAACCCACCGTCTGGTCATGCCTATGAATTTTATACGCATAGACAAGTGGATTCTCTCTCTTTACTTTAAGCAGAACAAAGGAAAAAAAAAAAAAAAACAATTCTTTCATTCATCTATCATGGCAAAGTTGTCTTTTTAGACATTTCGTAGATTCAGCTCCATAGTTACGTCCTTTTATATCACTAGTTCCCTATGAATGTATTCCCTCAATGAAGCTTCTCCATTAGAATCTCAGTACGTCAATAAATGAAGCTTCTCCATTCGAATCTCTCTCATGTATTGATCTTTGTCCTTGCCGTCGTGGCTGCTTCGGCGATTGCCAAGGCTCAGGTATGCTGGCCTAGCGGCAAACTCTGAGGGAACGCACCGAGTGCAACACTGATTTAGGTGCTGATTGCTGCAATACAAATGCTTGCCCCCCGTGACGGAATGCACCAAGGCGACATTGACCATAAACAGCTTCAAGAAGGGTGGGGATGGGGGCGTGCCTTCTGAGTGCGACAACCAGTAACATTCCGACGACATGCCCGTCGTGGCATTATCAACTGGTTAGTACAATAATGGGAAGAGATGCCACAAGGATATAACTATCCATGGCAACGGGAAAAGCGTCAAGGCGAAGGTGGTTGAAGAGTGTGACTTGACGATGGGGTGAGACAGGGATCATGATTTCCAGCAACCGTGCCCAAACAATATTGTCGATGCGTCCAAAGCGCTGTGGAAGGCTCTGGGAGTTCCGGAGAGCGATTGGGGGGAGATGGAGATCTTCTGGTCCGAGGACCGATGGCATTTCTGAAGATTGGTTCATGAACCAGTACCTAAGAACTTGTGAGAAGAATTAGCAAGTTCTGTCTTTCCGAATTTCCATAATAAAACTCAACTAAATAATACTTGCCTATTTATCATCATGTAACGAATAAAATGATGTGTTTGAAGTGGGAAGGCCAATGAGTTTTATGTTTATATTACCATCTCTTCTGAGTACAAGAGAAAGGAACAGTAGGAGATGTTCCTAATTCGATACGATAAATATCTGCAATTACTGCAACTCAATTAGCAACTAGAATGTAGGACATATATTAGTTCAACAGCGAGACATGGCATTAAGTGGAATTATTATTTTAATCTTAGCTTATAGAGTAAATGAGCTCAACAGTTGGAGCAGAGATCAAACTAAAAATTCAAGGCTCAGGATTTGCTTTTCTTTCTTTTCCGTTTTTCCCTGAAGTTTGAGTTCACTCTCCTCATTGAAAGATTATTTTAACGGTAGCTTGTTAAAAAAAAACGAGTTTTTGAGCAAGCGGAATTTGAGCAAACTCTTACAACCGAGTACTTCGAAGCCTTCAGGCATGATGGCGTCAAATGGACCGGGTCGGTTTTATGCCACATAGGTTGGTCATCTCAGATCGCAGGAAACGTAGCCCACCAAACTATAAAATTCAGTCAAATGTCCAATGCACTTGCCACATTTTCGTTCTGTTTCTATAATCTTAGTCTGTAATTGCCAAAAACGTCACCGACCAAATAAAAGCAAACACAGTCATAGACAGTTGGATTTGGGAAGTCTAGCAAACTAATCCTAGGGAAAATAGAGGGAAAATAAACAGGTAAAAGCAGAGTAAACAGAATCAAGCAGCAGAAACCCAAATTGACCGCAATCCTTGGTTGGAAGAACAGCTCAGTTTATCCTCTGCAAAATGAAGTGAATTACTAATAATAAAGAACATTAGAGAAGCGTATTGACTTTCACAAAGCTTTCCGTATTCACTATTCGGTTCAAACCGTGAAAAGTTTGAGCAAACAGCACTAAACGGAGCTAATAAGTACAAGATCTGGAATCCATTACAGAAGTCACCCTGAGGCCGGTATCACATTGTTAAAAAGTGGTTCATTTTGGGAAAGTCCTAGAGCAGCATGCTTATGAATGAAGTATGCTTAACAGAGAAGGAAAGAGAAGGCAGTAACAATTTGTCTTAAGTCGGCAACAGTGTACGTGGGAAGGAAGAAAAGCCAGCTGGAAGGTGGCTGAATTAGTCAAAAAGAGTGGCTGGTTGTGAGACATTGTGAGCAAGAGATGACGGTCAATATTTGCAGAGAAAATCTTGAAGAGTAAAGAAATGTCTAGTGGTATCTAGCTGTCTGAGTCGGTCAAGAAAGGGGCGGTGACCTACGCCTGTAAATAGGACTCGGTGGACGTACTCTTAAGTAGTAGAAAACCAGAAAAACTCTTCTTCCTTTGTAATACCAACTGAGATAATAGAAGTCTTTCCTTTGTCACCCTGTGCTCCCTTGCCCTTACAGTCCACTCATAAATACGTCACCGTTGGTTCCTTGCCATATTTCACATACACTTGTACGCGCTTCCGCAAAACCAACACACACAAATCATACACATGTTAGCACAATCTGCATAAATATTTCAGAAGTCTCAATAAAGCATGAAATTCCCAACAGACCTTTTCTGTTACCTTTTCTGTTACCTTCATGAAATTCCCAACAGCTTCTTAAGTCCTCCTGCAGCATGTTGTGAACATTGTTCCATTAGTTCATTAAATGGACATTAATGTTTCTCATGATTCAAGCATATCTAGGAGACTGTCTTGTGAATTATTATTATTATAAACAACATGATCCTTGAGCATCTGACGGAAACGAACATGATCCTTAAGCAGCTATACGGTACCTCAATGGTAAGATGAGATGTTGTGGGGGTAATAACGATCTATAATCACCCTATTCTTATCTACCAGGAACTTGGCAAGGTTCCTCTGAATTTCATCCTTGAAGATTCCCCATTTTCCGGATTTCGGGAACTTATATAGTGGCGCTGCCTTTTCCTCTTTCACTTCAATCTAACAAAAAGAAAAAGGAAGTCGAGTGCCAATTCCACGTTGCTGAAACACAGCCCTCAGACCACAAATGTAGAATTTGGAAAAGGAAGCAACTGTTCAAGAAGCTTGGTGATGATAATTATGAGACCAAAAAGAAAAGAAGTGTTTAAGCTGCATCGGAATATATCATTTGGCTCACAAAATTACCTCCTAATGTCAAAACTATGATTCGGCTACTAGCTACCTCCAACACTATCGACCAGTGGTCCATTGTATTTATGAAACTGTGTTCTGAATTGTCCGGAGTGCAATGGTTTTGATTTATGAGAAACTTCTTTAAAATGACAGATCTCGGCTAAAATGGATGTTTCTTTGAGCTTGTCGAACATGTGACATTTCAAAATAGCTACTCATCAGCTGTTTCGGGAGTGGTGGAGATACTTCTTTCCACGTCGGTGTTGATATGTTTCCTTTGAATATATTACTTCGTGTAAATAACATATTTACTTAATGAAAGTTCAATGTTATCTACTATTATAAATTATTATGTTAATTTACAATTATTTGTAGGAAGTTCAATAAATTTTTGGTAACTTTGATGAACTTATTTTTATTTTTTGTACAAAATGATTATATTAATGATAATTTCAAGTTAGGATTTTTGGATGATGATTGAAAACAAAGTAACTTTTCGACTCTAAAGCTTTATTTGAAATTATTCATTAATGTGATTAGTTTGCGCAATATAAATGCATAAATGATAGGCATTGATAATTCGTACATGTATGTCTGATATGTTTTGATCCAATGGCTTCAACAACTAATAGCATAGTTGCTGAATTTAATAAAGTGAGAATCGAACGGTAATAATTATGAAATATGACATATGAATATCAAATATGTATTGGAAGAGCAAGAGGCACTAGAAATAAGATACGGATACCTAGAGTGCTAAAACTTAGTATGGAGAGACACTTAAAGTGCCAAAAGTTTGGAAAGTGACACTTGCCAAAATTGGAGCAAAATAGCACACTTAAGTGCCATTCCAGCTAAAATTTGGCCAAAATGTTAACGTGCCAATTCTCCGGCAAAGGAAGTGCAAAACGATGCCGTTTTGCACGCTAATGTGGCTAAATAATACAAAAATAACGTCGTTTTGGTACTAACGTCGTAAAAAAATTAATATAAAAATCAATTAAATTAAATTTAAAGCTAAACTTATTTAAAACATTTAAAAATAAAATGAAAATATTAAAAAAACTAAAAAAAAGAAAAAAGAAAAATAAAAAACATATAAAAATAAAATAAAAATATTTAAAAACTAAATTTTTTAAAAAAAAAAAAAATTTTTTAAAAAATAAAAAATATTTTTTAAAAAATAAAAAATATATTTTTTAAAAAATAAAAAATATATTTTTTAAAAATAAAAAATATATTTTTTAAAAAAATAAAAATATATTTTTTAAAAAAATAAAAAATATTTTTTTAAAAAATAAAAAAATATTTTTTTAAAAAATAAAAAATATTTTTTAAAAATATATAAAAATATTTTTTAAAAATATATAAAAATATATAAAAAATATTTTAAAAATATAAAAATATTTTAAAAATATATAAAAAATATTTTAAAAATATTTTAAAAATATTTTTATATTTTTAAAATTTACAAAAATAAAAAATATTAAAAAAATAAATTTAAAACATTTAAAAATAAAATAAAAATATTAAAGAAATAAAATTTAAAAAAACTATTTTTTTTTAAAGAAAAAGGGGGCTAGGCCCTTCCAGTGGCTGCGAGGAGGTAGTAGGGGCAAGGGTTCAGCCCTTAGCCACCCGCCCTTTTTTTTAAATTTTTAAATTTGTAGTTTTTAATATTTTAATTTTATTTTTAAATGATTTTAATAAATTTAGTTTTAAATTAAATTTAATTAATTTTTATATTAATTTTTTTACCATGTTAGCACAAAAAACGATGTTGTTTTTGTATTGTCTAGTCACAACAGCGTGCAAAACGGCGTCGTTTAGCACTTTCTTCGCCAGAAAATCACAATGTCAGCATTTTGGTTGAATTTTGGCTAGAGTGGCAGTTAAGTGATCCATTTTACTCCAATTTTGACACTTAAGTGTTATTTTTTAAACTTTTGGCACTTAATGTCCCTCCATGTCAAGTTTTGGTACTTGGGGTGTACTTCTATCCACTAGAAACTTTTAATTTGATTATGGAAGAATCTGAAGATCAGAACATTGCACAACACAAAAGAGATAAAGATGCATTCATGGAAAAGAAAGAACTCCCTTGTTTGTATTATGTTGTGGAAAATGATGTTATGCGAGAGTTTAGATGGCTCTGATACCATGAATGAGCCTAGACTTAGAACCAGGGAAGGAGAGTAAATTTCCTGCAGGTATGCATCCCACATTGGGCGAATAACTCCCGTTCAAGCCCTTCAGGGACAGCCTTTTAGCAGAAAACCACTCAGCCCTTTAGTTCAGAGCCTAGAAACACTCAGAGGATGCCAGGATGGAAATGTTTCTAATCTATCCAAGCTGCATTTCTCGAAGGATCATACCAGGCTAGAGAAGAAGAGGAATTTAGAAAGCCATGGAGAGATTTTCACAAAGCACACACTTTACTTCGAGGGACTCTGCCCATCACAATACACCCTCATGGCCTTATATAGGCAAAATGAGGTAACAAGGCAACAAACAAGGACCAAGCTCATGGATTCGGGTACAAACAGGGGCTCCGGAAATTTTCGGGAGGGAATTATTCGCACACTATGAATAGTAACTGTACTGTGAACAATACTTTCCCTAGCCTAGTGCTACAGTAAAAGTGAACAGTACTTTGCTACAGTGAAATTTTACGGACTCAACGGTCTCGTCCGTCGCGTGCATTGTAGCTACATACTGAGTCGTCATCCGAACTGTCTTCTAGGAGATGTGCCTCGTATTTCTGGAGAGCTTCAAGATCTTGAGGTGAAAGGATCTGGTTCATCCTTCCCGATGAGGATGCTTCATGAGCCCAATGGGATGCTTCTTCTACTGCCCAATCTGTGTTTTCGTCAGTAGGGTTGTCAGGAAAGCTTGGCTGAGGCCAATTTGATGTCTGAGCATAGTATGATGTGTTCATATTCTGGAATGAGGATGAAGGTCCCTGTTCGTAGGGATCCTGGGACAGAGGACCTCCAAAGCGTGCATAGGGGTCTTGAGTAGACTGGACAATGTCGTCTTCACTTGTCATCTCATGCTCTTGGGACGATGCAGCTTGTCTGTACTGATCAAGTGCTTCCTTAGCCTCTGGTGCTAGGTCATAATGATCCCACGTAGTGGGTACATTATTCCAGACATCTTCGGGAATGGTCTTGTTTTCTTGGCATAGGATTCTCTGGAGTTCTCGGTACTCGTTTTCACAGAATCTGACAGATCTTGGATGAGATTTGTGAATCCGAGCTTCTCGGCTGTCCAAATGAGGTTTATAGGTTGTGGTTCCTATTTCGAGTGGTGCATCAATAATACTTCCATTATTTCTAGAAAAACTCCATGGACGTCTGAAAAACAGGATGGTGTGAACCTCTGGATTTGGTGTCATGGTTCTTAGTTCTCTTTCCAAGTCTTGTCGCCAACATGTAGGATGATAGAACCAATTTAGAAAATCTAAAAGATTTCTATCACATTCTTTTTCAATGTTTCTTCCGAGCATGAATATCCTAGTGAGGTTAGCAATGAATCTTCTGGTGGGGATTTCGATGGCTATTAGGTACTTATTGGTTAAGTACCATAACAGCGTTTTGAGCTGATCAGGGAAATCATCTTCTTTCCAGATAAGAGGATGAATGAAAGGATAATTTAAATTTAACCCAAAAGGATAAAGAATCGAACTTCCATTGAATCTGAATAAGTCCGTGTGGGATTGCCACATGAGGTTTTCCGATTCTCGCAAGACTGTCGTTCGGATTTGCTGAATAATCTCCTCAGGAAATTTCTAGCTTGGCAAATCTTTGATCTTCTCAATCTTGTACTTTACACCATGATTGAGCATATGGAACGTAGGTCTCTTGATGTACATGTTGATTTCGGCTGGTGCTTTGGGTCTTGACAAAAAGTCAGCAAGTACATTCTTTTTTCCAGGAATATGCTTGGTTTCAAAAGAGCATTTTGAAAACCATTCAGTCCATCGAAGCAGTTGAGGGTTTGGAATCTTCTTTTGTTTGAATTTGGTCATCTGAGGAAAAGATGCCATATCTAACTCTACCAGGAAGTGATGGCCGATGAGATGGAATTCAAACTTCTTGATTCCATTTTTAACTGCTAGGATTTTTTTAAAAGTGGAATGGTAATGCATTTCGGACTGAGAAAACTTTCCACTTTTGTAAGCACAGAGATGTTTCTTACCATCATTTTCTTCGAATAGAACGGCTGCCCAGTATTCATCACTGGCGTCAGTTTGAAGAATTCTTTTACCTGTTGATGGTATTTGTAGTGGTGGGAGATTCTGCATAATCTCCTTAAGCTCAGCAACTGCTTTGGTTTGAGTTTTTCCCCAAGGTGGGGAGTTCTTCTTTAGCATGGATTGCAAAGGACTCAGAAGCTTTGCAATATTGGGGACAAAATCTCTCGAGATAGTTGATTATCCCCGAAATTGCTGAACTTGTTTTGTTGTGAAGTTATCTTCAGGAAACTTCAATAACTCTTGAGCAATATGTGGACCTGGATAGTATGTACCCTTATTGAGGTGCATACCAAGAAATTCAATTTCTGTCTGGGCGATATTCATCTTTCGTTGAGAGAGCATAATGCCATGCTTTCTCACTATTTCTGCGAACTGCTCAAGAAGTTGACAAAGTGATTTTTCATCGATCGTAGAGCGAATGTCGTCGATATACACAGCTGCACTTGACAATATTGGTTGGAAAATGCGACACATGGCCTTTTGGAAAAGGGATGGTGCTACCTTTAATCCAAAAGGAAGAACTTTCCACTGGAAGTGCTGGTTCGGGATACAAAATCCTGTCTTGGATCTGTCTTCAGGATGAATACCCAGTTGCCAAAATTCGGCTTTGAGGTCAAATTTGGAATAAATGTGGGCTTTGGTTAAACCAGCAAAGAGAGAATCTCTGGATGGCAAAGGGAATTTATCATCTTGGAGAAAGAGGTTGAGAGGTTGATAATTGATTACCAATCTCATTTTTCCTCTGTTTTGCTCAGCACGTTTATTGACATAAAAAGCTTCACAAGCCCATTGAGAATTTGAAATTTCAATAAGGCCTTGCTGTAATAATTCTGAGCATTCCCTTTGGGCTAGAGCCAAGTGTTCTGGGTTCATTCCCATATGACTCGCCTTGGTGGGATTGATATCTTCGTTCTTTTTGAAAGGAAGGCGAACAAAGAACTCAGGGTTTTCCCATAAAGGATGAGAACATTTCTGGGCAAATTCTGAATGAGATTCTGAGCATGATTCAAGCAATTTTTGCATGATTGGATCTAGTAGACTCATCTCAATGGAAAAGAGTCTCGAATGTTAACGAACTCGTAGAATTGATCCTTAAATCTAAGACCTTTTCCGGAATGATTCAAAGTTGAGAAATTTGAGTCATAAGATCCCACCCAATTATCAAATCTTTATTGGGAAGGCTTGATCCGAAAATCTTTGTCGTTATGGAACACGAGGAAAAATTGGACAAAGGATCGGTGTGGTTCTCGACATTCGTGGAGAAAGTATCTCCCGAAGCGAGTTGAAATATCGGATGTAAGGGGTCCGAGAATTCCTCGGGTAGAACTTTTGTGTCTAGAATAGAGCAACTGGCTCCTGTGTCAATAAGAGCAATGACATTGATAGGCTTGGCAAACTTCGGAGTGAGGATTTTTACAGGAAAATGAGGACAGTGAGTTTGACTTGAGAATATGTCAGGATTTAGTTCTGAAGATGTGGGGGATATGTGAAAAATATCTTCAGATTCTGAGTCAGACTCAGTTTCACTAGAAGTTTGATAAAAGGGAATGACACAAAGGGTTTGTTCAGTTGGTTCATCATCAGCAGAGAATAATGATTCAATATCATCGTTTTCAAGAGAAAATCCTGTTTCATTTTCTATGAGATGATTCGACCTTTTTTTCGCCGAGGACAATTTTTGGCAAAATGTCCCTTCTTGTTGCAAATTTAGCAACGGCTTGACTTCTTATGGCCTGTGCGATCTTTCCTTTTGCGTAGGTATCGCCATTTCTTCTTTTTCCGGAAATGCTTGGAGCCATGTCTGGATTTCTTTATGGAATATTTCTTGTAGTGCTTCTTCTTCCGGGAATACTGGCCACAAGAACCATCACAATCTTGCTTGGAGCATTAGATCTTTAACTTTTTGTGAGAACAAGCTAATTCAAGACGCTTGTCATCTGTGATGTACGTTCGAACCATTTGGCGCTTTAAGCATAATTCTTCAAGGCATAGATGGACTTCTTGCTGAATTTCTCCCAAGGGAACGTCTTGTATCCTTCTTTGCTTTCCAAAGAAAGATCTTTCAACCATTTGTGATAGCTCTTTCGGAATGGAAGTGAGGAAGACATGCTTTAGATTTGGATCTGCGCCAATTTGATAAAAGAGCTGAAGCATCAGTCGATGATGCTTATCAAGATGCCTTTTCTGGAGGGAGCAGCATCTTCTTTCAAAGAATTCTCTTCTTTTTAGTTCTTTGAGATCTCCAGGGGTTCCCACAAAAGTATGATATAGGTAAGTAAGGGCATGGCTGAAATTGGGTGACAACAGAAATGTGAGCTGATCTTGTTCTGTGAGCCCTTGCCACCAGAATTTGAGGCTCCCTGTGAATCTGGTAACAAAATTGTAAAGGACATCATTCATATCATGGTTGGTAATGGATTGTGTACACAACCAAGTATGAAACTCTTCAAGTCTTTCTGGCCATTTTGGATAGGGAATATCGTCAATGGAGAAGAATTGTTTTGATGCCATAGACACATGTCTGGTGGAATCATTTCTGGAAGGATTACTTGTCTGTCCAAATTCTGGATCAGCATAGTTTGATTCCATCTCATAGTCATAGTCTGGAGGAGTATCAGCCATGAATATTTGTGAAGTTGGTGGAACGATAGGGGTAGAATCAACTGTGTGGTCTGAGAAGGATGAGAAAGAGGAAAGGGATGTTGAGTCTGATGTAGTAGAGGAGGTTTGTTCAGTAAGCAGAATCGGTTTTTCTTGGACAACAGGATCAGGCTCAGGCTGTTGGGCAATAGGATCAATTTCTTGCTTACCCAGATCCTTCAAAAAGGATTCTAATGGATTCGATAACATCATCTGGTCTGGTCTTTCTCTTATAACAATTGAGCTTGATTCTGGAGGTGTTTTCTCTTTGCCCTTTTCTTTTTTCAAGGCTTTGAGACGATCTCGTATATCCGATTCTTTTCTGGAAGTATCTTCTGGAATATTGGCAAAAACAGATGTTTGTGGAGCTGGGGGTACATACCCGGTTCGAACAGAGGGTGCGAGTGGATCAAAAGGTCTGAACCTTCCTTCTTCAAGAAGTTGAATCTGCTTCTTGAGTTTGTCTATTTCTGGCTTTGGACTTTCAAGAAAGTGGTACCCAAGATGTTGTCCTGATTCTAAGGCATGAAGCCTTTTCTAGAATTCGGAAAGTATCTTCTTGGTACTTTCATCATATCTTCGGAGATCTTGTTGCACGGTTCCGATCTTGGAATCAATAGCCTTGAAGGCATTGTTTTGTGCTAACAGAGTCTCTGTTTGCCAATTTAGAACAGCTTCAGCAGCAGAGGTTTTCTTCTGTCTTCCATGTTCATCCACATCTGTGGGGGTAGGAATTTTAGGAAGATGGCGGTATCTGCCATGCGGATCAATAAACTCCTCTGTAGCAGGAAATGAGAGTTTAGAACTTTCCTTGACAAGAGGGGGAAAGTCAGTATCCTGGAACATGGCAATAGAAGAAGTGGGTGGCGCTTCTGCTGGGATTTCAAGCGGGTAAGAATGTTTCTTAGCCCATTTGAAGATCGGCTTATAGAATGGAGAGAGGGCTTGCTTTTTCTGAGGAGGAGAAGGTGGTGGTGATTTTGGTAGATCTGGTAGGGTTTGGGACTTGGTACTGGACTCTGGTGGTGGAGGTGGTGCATAAGAGACCATAAACTGATATTTATCACACTCACCAAGAGTATCTACGGAGGAATCTCCGTCTAAGTACCTTTGGTATACCTTATCCTTGGGCTTTTTCCGTCGAGGAGGAGATTTTGCAAACGGATCTACTTCGTCGGGGGAGTTCAGACAGTAGGAACATTGGCAAAAAGGATCCCAAAAACAATGACCATACTTGTCTTTATAGTAATGGACAGGATGCCCATCACTATTGAAGTGTCGAATATGCTTTTTGGGGTCTGGTTCAGAAATGGAATCTGGAACACATGGCTCAATTGTGAAGATGGTTTGAAAGATAGAAGGAGCTTCTTCCTTTTCTTTGCCGAATTTGATAGAAACAGTTCCATCTTTTTTCCTTACGAACTCTGAGTCCGTGGACTGAAAAGGCTTGTTATGCTGGTGTAGCTTTTCATAGTTGGTAATCCAAGTCTCTGGAAGGAGCTTGGCCAACGTGTCCTTTGGGATTTGTCTAGGAACATGGATGCATGACGCCTGGTCATTCTGCATGGAGATGAACAAAGCATCTTCATTTCCATTGTTGAAGTTGAGGTCGAGGGCATGATTCGCACTCGATAAACCATCTCGGTAATGTAGGGTTGCTTTACTGATTCAGCGGTTTGAGGGGCTCCAGTGAGCTGAACTTGTACTTTCAGAAAAGAAAGTAGTTGCGGGTCTGATAGAGCGATGTTGAAGTTTGGATACAGAGTCACAAAGACTGTTCCAGCATTCAAGGTGGTTTGAACAGTACCGATACAAGAATGCTGGTATTGTAAAAACCTGGTATCTAACAAGGCAATTCTTGCCACTACTGGCAAACCTTTACGACCATGGAAGGTAAGAGCAAGACGAACAGCTCCATAGTGGACATGAGAATATCCCTGCTGTACCCATTGTCTGGGAAATTCTGGGGGGATCTGGAGAGTAACAAAGTACTCCTTTTCAGTAGCAGGAATTTGATGCTGATCGAATTTGGAGGACTGGACGTACTCCTTTACTTGCTTTGGAGTTTGGTGAATAAGTTGACGAATGGAGCGGATCGGTGAAAATGATGAAGTGGGTTTAGCAAAAGCTGAATAGGGGTTCATAAGTGGAAGCTGAGTTTCTGAGATCTTGGTTTCATCGCTAAGAGAGACTTCGTAAAGATAGTCTATCTTACAAGCATTAGAAACACGGAATTCTGAGAGGGCTGAGGATGAAGAAGAAGAAGAAGAAGGAGAAGGAGCAAGAGAAATGGGTGCTTCGAGAATTTCTGGGTCTGTCATGGTGTAGAAAAAATCTTCTCAGCACTGGATTCACCTATCGAGCGCATGGAATGAATAAAATTAAAAACGAAACCATAGGCTCTGATACCAGAAATGTGGGAAGCATTGACAACAATATTTGGTCATACATCGGTGCCAAAACTAAAACCACTCATTATAAGTTTTGATTCTTATAAGAAACCTTATGGTTAGACTATGAAATAACATTTGAGAAAGATATTAAACATGATTAATAAGTTGAAAGATGCTGGCCACATTCTGACTAACGAGCAACAAGTGTAGGTAGCGATCCATTCTTTGCCTCATAATTGAGAGCATATGAAGGTGCGCTTGACCCGTAATAAGAACATTAAAACCTTTAAGGATGCAGTGCATTATCTTGAGCTAGAAGAGAACCGCCTTTTAGCGATTAAGTAG
Organism: Eucalyptus victrix; assembly: GCA_016097545.1. NCBI lineage: Eukaryota > Viridiplantae > Streptophyta > Magnoliopsida > Myrtales > Myrtaceae > Eucalyptus > Eucalyptus victrix. The sequence goes on from CM027838.1 coordinate 30,292,292, forward strand.
GAAATTGACATTTATTATATTGGTTTTAGCTCACAAGGGGTTTCGAGCTCTAAGTACATCGTCCTAATTCGTTTAAAAGGTGGAAAAGCAAGGGAGTGAGCTATTTGAGAAAGAAATCAAGACTTGACCAACATGAGAGAGGAAAGCATCCATGAGTAAGAAGTTGTCAGGGGTGAAGTATTATAATTGTGGCCAGAATGGTTATTATGCTCACGCTCGTGGCTAGTCAAATAAGGTAAACGCCCATTGTATTCTTGAGAACTTTGCTTATGTATCAAGTTTTGTATTCTTAACTGAATCTAATCCTTTGTGGATTATAGATTCGGGAGCAACGGATCATATAGCAAATGATAGAGAATCTTTCGTGAAATTCTGACGAGTACCGACTAGAATAAAATGGATATATGTAGGAAATAACTCTACAACTGAAGTAAAATGGATTGTCACCTGCCAATTAAATATACATGGTGAATACACTTTGTTCCTATATGATGTATTATATATTTCGGAGATTCATCGGAATTTAGAATCTATGTTAGTGTTGGTTAAACTTAGTTTCAATTTAAACTTCCATAATAATGACGTGGATTTGTATTTGGATATAAACTATTAGGTTATGGTTATTTTCTAGATGATTTTATTGTATTGAATGTTGACTATGGTAATGTCAATATTTATTATTCCTCTTTACGTCTTTTAATTCATATGATAATGATATGAATGTGTGGTATGCTAAAATTGGTCATATTGGCCAATAAAGTATGAATAGACTAATTAAAGATAGCTTGTTGGGAAATATTGAAAAAGTCAATTTACTCATATGTGAATATTGTCCAGTAGAGAAAACGATAATGAAGCCATTTAGAAAAATGTAAAAGAGCTGAATTTTCTTTGTAATTAATCCATTATGACATCTATGTTTTAATGAATATGAGAGGAATGCATGAACCTATTTATTTCATTACTTTTATAGATGATTATTTTCGATTTGACATGTCTATTTGATTTCTCTTAAATCTGAAACCTTGAGTTGTTTCAAGAAGTTTATGAGCTTCGTAGAAAATCAATTAGATAAGAAAATAAAAGTATTGAGATCTGATTGAGGTCGAGAATATCTATTTGATGAGTTCATATATTTTTTTTGTAACTGGAGAACCCCCGTACAGCCGGCAGCTGGCGAGGTAAACTCGGGGTGACGCTAGCGGAGGATCCACCGCTCCGACGTCACGCTTAAGATTCCGTGCGGCCAGTGGGATTTGAACTCCTCTCCTCCTCACAAAGGGTCATGGGAGCCTTATTCAACTAGGCCACCACAGAAGGTGGTATGAGTTCATAAATTTATATGATGAAGAAGAAATAAAAAGACCATTGTCTATTTATTATATTTCTCAACAAAATGGTTTTACGGAAAGGAGAAATAGAACCTTACTGGAAATGGTTATGTCCATAATAATGTATGCTAACTAATCTATCATCTTTTGGGGTGATACTTTATTAACTGTTGCCTATATACTTAATTGTGTGCCATCCAAATCACTTACTTCTACTCCATATGAGTAGAAAACCCAACTTAAGTTTTCTAAAACCGTGGGATTGTATTATCTATACTTATGAGCTTTCTCACAAGTATGAGAAATTGAGTCTTAGAGGCAAGAAGAATATTTTCATAAGTATTTAGAATACTTGAAAGGGTATGTGTTTATAGGTGAGTAGAAAAGTTGGAGTATAATTAAATTTGAATAACGAGATGTCGTATTCTTAGAAAATAAATTTCCTAAAATGGGTGAAATAAGTGAGGACTACTTTCTATTTGAAATTTTAGATCAGGATAATGAACTTAATAGAGTTCGTTTAAGTGGGAATAGTATGAGGAGTGATGAATTAAATTTGACTCATTCTCAATTATAATCACCTGATGAGATGATATCATCATTATCTAATCCGAGTGGAGTGTAATGGAGAATAATGTGCACAGCGTACAATCTCTTATACGGCGAACAAATCGCAAAAGTATTCATCGTTGACATTTTGACATTGAAAGGGAAATTTTTATGGTTATTTCTAAAATGAAGATGAGCTAAGGAATGTAAATGAGGCTTTGAGTTGCTTTAATAAGAAAAATAGATGCATGCAATAGAACAGAAAATGGAGCGAGAGTTGGTTGATCTTCCGAAATGACGTAAAACCATTGTGAACAAGTGGATTCTCAAAATAAAGTGTAAAATTAATGGTTCAATAAAAAGACATAAGGCTCGTCTTGTGGCAAATGGTATAATAAGTATGAATGAATTGATTATAAAAAAACATTTTCTCGGATAGTGAGATTTATCTCAATTTGTCTTATTTTGACAATAGTAACTAATATGGATTTTAAGTTATATTAAATGGATGTAAAGATTGATTTTCTTAATGGAGAATTATAAAAAGGAAATTTATATGGAATAACCCCTTAGTTTCATTTTGATAGGTAAAAAACAAAATGTATGTCGACTTTTGAGATTAATATATGGTCTTAAGCGGTTATCAAGATAATGGTATATACATTTTCATAATACCATAATGACATATGATTTTTATAATGATTGAGGAGGATCATTGTATATATGTCAAAAGATCCAAATATTAATTTATGATCATATCATTATATATTGGTGATATATTGATTACGAAAGTAATATGAAGTTTGTTAATATTGTTAAGAATTGTTATTTTCCAAATTTGAAATGAAAGATATGGATGAGGCTGCATACATGGTTAGAGTTATGATTTCAAAAGATCATTTGAAGAGATTATTGTTTCTTTCGCAAGAAACCTATATAAACAAGATTTTTGAACGATTTCGTATGCAAGAAAACAAATCCATAGATACTCCTATTGTAAAAGGTGAAAGATTGAGCCGTAATTTTTGTCCAAAGACTCCTTAAGAAAATGAACAAATGCAACGTGTTCTTTATGCTAGTGCCATTGGAAGCTTAATGTACGCTATGATGTATATAAGACCTGAGATATGTTTTACAGTTTGAATAGTAAGTATATACCAATCAAATCCAGATCAAGCATATTGGAAAGCTATTAAAAGGATACTAAGATATTTAAAGGGAATTGCTAATTATATGCTGAGTTATCAAGGAAATGATTTGCAACTTGAAAGATACTTAGATACTGATTGGGGATAAGATTTATGTGAAAAGAAATTTACTTTTGGATTTATTTTCTTATTAAATAATGGTGCCATATCTTGAAGCAGTAAGAAATAAACGAGTATAGTCTTGTCTACGATGGAAGCTGAGTTCTTGGTATTATCAGTATCGATACAATAAGGTATTTGACTTAAGAGATTTTTGAATCATTTATGTATTGTTAAGAATGCCGCAAACTCATTATTGGTTAACTGTAACAGAGAAGCAGCAATAGTGTACACCAATGATCCAAAATATCATGATAAGATCAAACATATAGATACAAAGTATAATTTTATTAAATATATGATTGCATGAAAAGATGTAAACTTATGGTACATATTTACGCATAAAATAATAGCAGATTCTATGACTTAATCAAACTTGGAACAACAAAGCTCCTACTGCAAATAAGACAGAAACGAGAGTTACTTAATATCCATACCGCACATTAGAATATTTGTCATCAGGTTGTCCTTTGAATGCTTTTTTTGGATTGCTTGCAATCATCCGGATTTATGACTAAGCAGATGAGCCGGCTGAGCTGGAAATTCTTGCCGGGTCGATGTGAATCTCAACCATCGATGTAATGACCCCTACATAAACCTTGTATCATCATCTGACGATTGCTAATGACCAGTTGGGTCCATACGTGAAGGAGACATACTAGTATGGACACAGTCCACGTAGACTAAGCGATTCGCAGCTGTTGAACTGTTGTGAGCCGTACCTAGAATCCGCGGTTCAAATTCAAGAGATTCCTTATTTTGGCTGGCCAGTGGCCGTTTGAGATTCCAAGCCCGTTGAAAGAGGTCGATGAGGTCAAGATATGACTCCCTAGATTCCAGCTGCTCGTCCTCAAGCCTTTGTTCCTTACCAGGTTCCGGGCCTCACGAGGATCTCACGCTTAATCTTCCAAGGAGCGCAAAAAATCCTTCAACAGGAGAAGAGAACTCACTAATTGATGAATCCGTCATCTACCAATTGCCTATAAAACCAACCACGAGGTCAACATGCCTTTGAATTTTTGTCTAAATGAACAACTGAAACAAAAAAATAAAAATACAAAACGTTCGTTCATCTGACATTGCAAAGTTTTTTTTTTTGTGCAAAATCTGACATTACAAAGTTGACTCATTAGATTTTATGTAGTTTTCAGCTCCAAAGAGGTGTCCTCTTATGTCACCAGTGCACTATATATGTACCCCCTCGAAATAGACTTCAAGAAACCAAGGGAAGTGAGAACTCAATATATCAAGAAATGAAGCTTCACCATTCAAGAAATGAAGATTCAACTCGCTTTGTCCTTGCCATGGTGGTCGCTTTGGTGATTGCCGAGGCACAAGTGTGCAGGCCTAGTGGCAAGGTCCAAGGAACTCAGGGCGAGTGCCACATCGATGACGGCGCCGCATGCTGCTAGCCGCCCGTGAGGAAACGCACCAAGGCAATATTGACTGTAAACAGCTTCGAGGAGGATGGGGAACCAGGCACGCCTTCTAAGTGCGATAATCAGTACTATTCGGGCGATATGCTGGTAGTGGCACTATCGACCGGGTGGTTCAATAAGGGGGAGAGATGCGACAAGGAGATAACTATCCATGGCAACGGGAGGAGCGTGAAGGCGAAGGTGGTCGATGAGTGTGACCCGACAATGGGGTGCGACAGGTATCATGATTTCCAGCTACCTTGCTCGAACGATATTGTCAATGCGTCGAAAGCGGTGTGGAAGGCTTTAGGCGTTCCCGAGAGCGATTGGGGGGAGATGGGGGTCTTCTGGTCCGAGGACTGATGGCATTTCTGAAGATGGGTCCATGAACTGATACCAAAGAACGTATGAGACGAATTAGCAAGTTGTGTATTTCCAAATTCCCATATTGCAACTCAATGAAATAAGACTTGCCTATCCATCACCATGTAACGAATACGGCGATGGGGGGACTCATTGTAGTTGAAAAAAGAAACGAATCGATGTGTTTGAAGTGGCGGGGTTTATGAGTTCGTCTTTACATCACCATTTCTTCTTAAGCGCAAGAGAGAGGAACAGCAAGAGATGTTCCTAATTCATTACGATAATCTACAATTAGCAGAACTGAATTAGCACTATCATTTAGGACGTACAGAAGTTCAACAGTGAGACATGGCATTTAGTGGAATTATTATCTCAATCTTATTACAAAGCAAATGAGCGGAACAGTAAGACAAGAGATCAAACTAGATTTTCAAGGTTCAGGCTTGCTTTTTCTCTTTTTATTTATTCACTAAACTTTGAGCTTACTCTCCTCATGGTACAATTATTTTTACAGTAGCTTCTAAAGAAAACAAAGAGATCTCGAGCAAGCGGAATTTGAGCCAACTCATACAACTAAATACTTTGAAAAGCCTTTGGGCATGATAGCATAAAATGGACCAGGTCGGGTTTATGCTGCATAAGTAGGTCATCTTCAATCTTAGGAAACGAAACCCCTCAAACTCCATGAAGTTTAGGCAAATGTCCAAAGCACTTGCTGAATTTTAGTTGTTCTACATCCTTAGATCGGTAAAAGCAAAGGACCTCATAACCAAATAAAAGCAAACAGAGTAACAGACAATTGGGGAAGTCTAGCAAACTAATCCTAAACAAAGTGAAGCAGCAGAACCCAAATTTACCTTCTGCAATGACTCGATTTAACTTCTGCAACATGAACTGAATTAACAATAACAAAACAAAATTAGAGAAGAGCATTAGCTTTCACGATGCATTAGATATTCAGTTCAAAAACACAAAAAATTCGATCAAACAATACCCAGTGGAGCTAATAGTACGAGATCTGTTATCGATTACAGAATTCACCCTGAGGCCAGAATCACACATACTATACACATGCTAGCACAATATGCATAGATATTTCATAAGTCTCAAGAGTGCATGAGAATTGACTGCGGACACCAGCCTTTTCTGACCTTCATGAAATTCCCAACAGCTTCTTCATGTCCCCCTGCAGCCACGGACATTGTTTCATTAGTCTAGTAAATGGACATTAAAGTGTTTTCATTATTCAAGCACATCTAGGAGACCATCTTGTGATCAAATATAGACCACATGATCCCTAAGTATCAATTGGAGAAAAACATGATCTGTAAGCAGGTATACCTCAATGGTAAGAGGAGATGTCGTTGGGTAATAACGATTTATAATCACCCCATTCTGATCTACCAGGAACTTGGCAAAGTTCCACTGAATATCATCCTTGAACATTCCCCATTTCCCTGATTTCAGGAACTTATATAGTGGCGCTTCTTTTTCCCCATTCACTTCGATCTAAGAAAAGAAAAGGAAGTCGCATGTTCATTCCTTGTTGCTGAACCAGCCCTCAGACCACAAATACAGAATTTGGAAAAGAAAGAAACTATTCAAGATTTTGGTGGTGATAATTATGCGAACAAAGGAAACTAAGTGTTCAAGCAGCATCTTGAATATAATGAGGCATTTACATCTTAGGGGCGGTCAAGCCATTGTAACTTAAATTTGTGTCTAAACAAGGCTTTCAGAAAGTAGGAGACCAAAAACATTGCCTGTAGACCTTATCGAAGATGGGAAATTCTGACTTAAAGCGGGTGCAAACAAATTCCTTGATCTCATTGTTTGTTCCTGGTTCCTCATTACCAAACTGATTGCATGGGAAGGCCAGTATCTCCAAGCCTGCACCAATTCACTTATCAGGAAAACCCAATGTCACTCAAGCATTACCTTCTCACAATTCTGGTTCAGGATAATCAATTTCTATGCCACCGAACATCTAGTACTGTCACAAATCAAATGTGCATAGTAAAACTGGAAAGGAAATAGAGCTAACACAAGAGAAACTCTCATAATTTGCAAATGGAGTATTGCAAATTGGAGAATAGAAATATATATTAGGTCAATGAAGTGAGAATGAAGGACCAAACATATGAGTATTGATCCTATTCCTTTTTCCCCTTGCTGACATAAATATTAGCAGTAAATGTCACATTCCAAGATCTGTGGGTTAGATTTTTTTGACCAGAGCCAGCTCTACAAAGTAAGATAATACTTCATCTAAAGAAGTTGATGGAGAACATTCATCTTCAGAGCATCAGAAGTGTAGGCCATACAAAAAATATAACACTGGTAGTGATGTGAAAAGGTGTTGGAGAGTGGCCGATAAAGACTATGCTTACAATAAGATCATCCCTAAGATGATAACAGCTAGAGTGAGCACCATAGGTTAAGAGATCACTGTGAAAGTTTTCAACCAGTTTTAAAACCAAAGAATGGAAGATGGAAAGAATAAGAGGTTTGTCCATGAAGGTTGATGACAAAAACTCAGATCCACTCAACCAGTGAAGTAGTACCCCAGCTCTTTTCCATCCTCAGCACCATACTCCAGAGTATAGTTTTATACCAAGGATTAGAATTGACAAACCATTACTTTAAAATTCCAACTTCTGCAGCCCTGGTGGATTAGTCACCTAAGGAAGATGGGAACTCAAACGTGGAGTTTGAAGAGCTCACCTTTATCTTTGTACCTCTCATACAACTGGTTTAGCTCGGTATAGTTTGAGTTAGTCAATCCACTGCCAAAACCAAACGACAATTGAGTAAATATATTTACAGGGAAAATCTAGAGAATATCCATTTGGTGGTGTAAAACGAAACTAAGCTATTATATGCATCACATCTCCATAACAATATCTCCGAATTCAAAGGTTCATGCTGACAACAATCACCATGCGCTCCCTTCTCTTCGTATTTCTACAAAATCTCTCTTCCTCAGATCCACTATCACATTTGTGTTCCTCAGTAAAATTTTGGTAACAAGAGACAGAACAAAGACAAGGTGGATAAGGTACATACCATTTCGAGGCCACATTCACAATAAGCAAGACCTTCCCTCTATATTCACCCAGACTTACATCATTTCCCTTCTCATCCTGCATTTTAAAGAACTAAAAGCTTTAGACATTTATTGCCTGAAGAAGCTCCATCAAGTTCACATATAATGGGGGAATGAAAAACATTATCTTCAGTCAGATGCCAGAAAGGTCACCCCAATTGAACTAGTGCAGCAGGAAGAGACTGCGAAATGTCTAATTCTTAATATACATATCAAAATGAAGGAACAGGCTAAAAAGAGACCCTTTTAGAATGCAACATCTGAAAAGGGAAAGAAGCACAAAAGGACCTCCTGCCATTCAGTTGGCCCCAAGATTGATCTCTTTGCCACTGTTTCTCACCAGCGACGACAAAAATGATTCAATATAATATATCAAGTATCCTCTGGCTCTCAACAACTACTGCCATGCAAAGTCAACTAGCTTTTCATCACCCATTCACATCAAAGATGCAATCTTTCAATGTTTCCAACATAATCATACTTGGGCCAATTTAAGAATCCCAAAAAAATGGGCCGATCCTCCAAAAGGGGACATTATCAGCACCTCTATTAAGCTCTTTACCGAAACAGTTCAGTCAAAGAACGAGCTCCACAAAGCTAGTGAACTTGCGAGAGACTTTGTGCCTAGAGAACATTCAACTAGCTCTCAACAACTACCGCCATGCAAAGTCAACTAGCTTTTCATCACCCATTCAAGTCAAAGATGCAATCTTTCAATGTTTCCGACAATAATCATACTTGGGCCGATTCAACAATCCCAAACAAACGGCTGATCCACCAAAAGGGAACATTATCATCATCACTATTCAGTTCTTTATCGAAACAGTTCGGTTCAAGAGCAAGCTTCACAAAGCTAGTGAACTTGCGAAAGAGTTTGTGCCCAGAGAACATTCAGCTAGCTCCCAACAAATACTGCCACGCAGAGTCAACTAGCTTTTCATCACCCATTCGCGTCAAAGATGCAATCTTTCAATGTTTCCGACAGTAATCATACTTGGGCCGATTCAAGAATCCCAAACAAACGGCCGATCGTCCAAAAGGGAACATTCTCATCACCACTATCTTCGTCGAAACAGTTCGGTTCAAGAACAAGCTTCACAAAGCTAGTTGCGAAAGGGCTTGTGCCCAGAAAACATTCAAACTCGCAAAGCCAGACAAAGAAAGAACCCAACATCACGGAGTGATCCAGAACAGGTTTGAAATTTCTGAGGTGGGTGATGAACTCATGGGACAAACCTTGACAGCGAGCTCGTAAATTGGCTGCGGGTCCTGCATCAGTTGGCTCGTCATCGCCTCTTCTTGTCCGAACTCAACGTGCCCCCCCAAACTTTTTGCCTATTTGAAGCAGGGCGAAGGGGAAAAAAGAACAATTACAGAAGGCACCTGCAAACTTTGCTAAATATGCATTTTGGACCTTGATTTTTCGAATCTTTATACTTTACCCTCTGTGATTTCAAGAATGTATGATTTGTAATTTAGAAAATTATCTAAAAAATCATAAATATATTATATGGTGACCGATTCATTTTTGAACCTTGTGTTAATTTAGTTTTAAATTTTTTGATAATTTATCAATACAATCTTTCGAGTTAATTTTGATGAGAAATTATTGACGTAAACACTAGCTTATTTACAAAGATGAATTATTCATTTTAAAAAATATTTTTCAATTTTTCAAAATTTTTTTCTATCTCTTTTTTTTTGGTCGGTATTGGCTATGGTTGCTAACCTAGGAGAAAGAAAAAGGTAAGGATCAAAAAAAGAAAAGGAAAAAAAGAATACAGAAAAATTCAAAAAAAATTAAAAATATGTAAAAATTGTTAACGTTTGTCCAAAACAAGTATGACGGCCAGCAAGCCACTTGACATCCATGTATTTATCTATTTTATACTTGTACTTTAAGGGCGCGTTTGGTAACGTTTTATTAAAAAATTATTCCAGGGAAAAATAGAAAAAAAATGTTTCGTTCCGGGAACAATTTTTGACTAAAAAGATGCGTATGGTAAACTTGTTTCGAAAATAAAAAATGAATAGAAACACGTTTGGTAAATTTATATTTTTTTTTGTTTCTTTTAATTTTTTAATATTTTTATTTTATTTTTCCTTTTTTCCTTTCTTTTTTTTTTTTTTTCGCCGGTCGCCGGTCTCCGGCGATCGGGCCGATGGGGCCGGCAAAGCATCGCCGGGGCCGCGATGCTCGGCCTCGCTGGGGGCCGGCGACGCTTCGACGGCGTCGCCGGCCCTCGACGGCCGGTCGCCGGCCCTCGACGGCCGGTCGCCGGCCATGGCCGAGGCTGGCGACCGGCCAAAGAAAAAAGAAGAAGAAAAGAAGAAGAAAAGAAGAAGAAAAGAGAAGAGAGAGAAGAAAAGTGTTTTTTCAAAAGTGTTTCTGGAACAAGAAATAATTTTTTTTTCTCATTTCTGTTCTTTTTTGTGTTCCGGGAATAAAAATCAGATTTTGAACAAAAACATAAACAAATACATTTCTGTTCTTTTTTTGTTCCCGGAACAAAAAAAAAAAATTTCTGTTCTTAAACAGAAAAAAGAAATAAAAACATGCAGCCCCTAAAACAACGTTGCATAAATGGGGATAAATTGCACCATGGCCTTAATGGGCACTTCCTTTCTAGCTTTCAACTTTGCTATTAACACGGTCTAGAATTCAAACAAACATTTCCCTTTTGGATTTGCCCAAATCTGCAAAGGTATACCCAAGTGTCACGAGTATGGGGTATGGGCCCAAGTGTCATGGTTCGTGATTTTTTCTCGTACCCGTGAACCCTTGGGAGTGAAACTTGGGGTTATCGAGTGAAGAGAGAGGAAGCAAAGGGGATGAATACAGTTGATCTGTGGGAGTGGCGTCAAGACGATTGGTGTTAGGAGTTTTAGGATGGAAGGGTTATATTATTTAGGAGCTTTGAAGGCGGGGTTGACTTCCCATACACAAACTGGTCGAGAGCAGATGCCGCTCTCTTAAGGAGGCCATGGTAGGCTGAAATCAGTTGTTGAGTCTAAAGAGAACTGTTGGTCCACTCGATGAATTAGACGCCTGAGTAAAGCTGCGCATGGTATGATCCGTATAAAAGAGCTATTCCCGTATTGCTCACTAGAACAATTATAGGAGGAAGGCTGGCCTGACGAGTTCCGCTCATCAGGCGTTGCACAATTTGATCGACGGCCAAGGAAACTACCGATTTGTGACAAATGGTATCAGAGTGGGAATCCCCCTAGTAGGTGGGTGATTTGGGAGAAAGCTCTATGAGGGCGGAGAGTGATCACTAGGGCCAGAGGAGCTTGGACAACGTGTGGCTCTCGTCTAGCTTTTAGGATGGCATTTGGGGCATATGAAGGAATCGAATTACTCGCTGAATGGGAATAACGTTCTTGGATTAATGGACAAACCTTAAGAAGAGGTCTACGATCACGTTTCCACTAAAGGGACCCTATGTTGGCTTGCAGAGATTAGGAGGAGCTTATTAGGTGAAAGAAGGTGCTGCCATAGAGGTGTAGTTGGCTAGGGGTGCCACACTTGTTGGGGAGCACAAGTGATTGGAGATTCACAAACAGCTTTGATTGGGGGAAGCAAGCAATGGAGTGGAGTGATTTGTTCAGTTGGGCGAGTGTTGCCATTTATGTGAGTCCCAGGGAGTGGCATTGATGGTTAGGGAAACGCAAGTAAGCAATAGAATAGCCCGCAATGAGGGCGTTGCGAAATTGAGTGAGGGAGTTTGTCACAGTCCGTGATTTCTCCTGTACCCATGAACCCTTGGGAGTGAAACTTGAGATTATCGAGTGAAGAGTAAGGAAGCAGAGGGGATGGACACAACTGGCCTGTGGGAGTGGCATCGGGACAATTGTTGCTAGGAGTTCTAGGATTGAAGGATTATATTATTTAGGAGCTTTGAAAGCGGGGTTGGCCTCCCTTGCATAAATTAGTCGGGAGTTGATGCCGCTTTCTTGATGAGGTCATGACAGGCCGAAACCAGTTGTTGAACCTAAAGAGGACTGCTATCATGCTCGATAGACTAGACGCTTGAGCAAAACTGGGCATGGTATAATCTCGTATATAATAACTATTCACCGTATTGTACATTAGAATAACTATAGGAGGAAGGCTGGCTTAGCAAGTTTCGCTCGCCAGGCATCGCACGGTTTGATTAGCGGCCAAGGAAACTACCGACCCGTGACAAAGCATTTATCTGTTTTGTAGTTGTAGATGATCCGCCATTGTTGCCAGTAGATTCTCATACCAACTATTAACAACATAGATGCGCAACTTATTTAAGTTGATAGCCTGAGCAGAAGCTTGACGGAATTGGTTAAACGCAGTAGCAAGATTTTGATTCTCTCTCATGCATCCATTTAGAAAGAAAATTGAGTCGCTCGTGGGTAAGTGCCAGACGTGCTGTCGTTCGGTCGAGGAGTCTTTGTCGTGATCAACAACTGACTCAACCTCTTCAAATGTGTTCGCAAAATGACATTTTAATGCTGTATAAGACTTACACAACCAAATAATAGGATATTTCACTTATTTAACAATATTCGTTATCATCTAAGTCATTTAGTGTTCTTATATGCATAGCTGCAAGTCTCATAATGTGTGGATCTCAATCGTTATTCTGTCTTAATTTTTCTTATTTACTCGTTTTTGAGTTATATTATTTGGATGAGTGTGAATTTTCTTTTTTATACATGTTTCAATATCAAAATTTTAATCTTTTTTTTTTTTTGGTAAAGGTTAATCTTTTCTATATATAACACCTCTCCTAAAATCTTGAAGTATCTTCATCTTTCTATACGTACAATATACTTGATTGTTATCCCTTCGTTACTCCATACTATAAATAATTTCACTTAATTATCGTCTACCAAAATTTTCGGATCCTTGTACATATTTGCTCTATTGTTAAAAATGTGATTTCATTTTGGATGATAATATTGTAATATGGAGTTATTGCTCTCTCTCTCTCAAACTCCCTTCACCTTCCTTCCCCAAGAGCTTTGACTCCGCTCACACATATCGACCAGGCGTAGCCGAATTCGAATCCGCCGGCTCAGATGAGCGGCTCTTAGTTTAGCTCTGCCTTTCAAGTGACACGGGGCTGAAGGATTACGGACATGGTCGGTTCAAAAATAAGTTCAAGAAAAGATGTCTCGTTGGGCGTAGCATATGCTACTTTCTTGGTCTAACTCTATAGTTTCGTACTTTCGTACTTCGCATTCTGCCTCTCCAAAGTTGCTTTCAAACCTCCTTTCTCTCTTTGGCAATTCGCTTCCAGAAAAATTTTGCCGTCATAAGTTATACGGTAAGCATGATCATCGCACGTATGTTATAACCCAGATACTAAAGCTGTATTACACTTCCTTCTACTCCTAGCTTGAGCCGATAATAAAGCTTCGCAGGGAAGAGATTGAAAACAGATGGAAAAACAGTGTTCTATTTGAAACTTAGTATTAACACGTTACTAGCTGCAAGAACTGTTGCGTAATTGAACAATATCCACACGTAAGAGGTCTCCTTCAAAAGGTACTCCCCAAATCTGCTTCCATTATTATTCATCAACCAGAATGAGAAACTGTCCACCTTTCTGGAATTCACTCGACTCCCAGCAGTTTCTTCACATCCTTCTGCAATCACAAGGTAAACAGTCGGCATTACTCAGAAATGAACTTAAGGATTAGGAATATATGGCACGTGAAACAAGCGCTAAGTTACTTTTACCTCAAAACTTAGGGGTGAAGTTGTTGGAGCGTAACGGTTCACCACATTCCCCTCTTTGTCGACCAGGAACTTGGAGAAGTTCCACTTGATGCCATCACCAAAGAACCCGCCTTTGCTAGATTTCAGGTGTTTATACAATGGATCAGCATTAGCACCATTCACATCAACCTGTATAAAGTGCACGCATATAATATTGTTACTATCTTGCTCACCAGTAATGAGAGAGGGAAGAAGGTTTAAAAATCCACAATGTCTATCTAGTTATTTGTATGATTAAGATCCTAGTCGTAAGCAATTCTACCATACCATGTTGGAGTTGGATCCAGCATTCTGACAGAAGCTTCTACCAAGAAAACAAAAACAAATAAAAAACACTTACCTTAGAAAAGACGGGGTATTCAGCCTTAAATCGAGTACAGGCAAATTCTTGGATCTGCTCGTTGGTCCCTGGTTCCTGAGATCCGAATTGGTTGCATGGAAAAGCCAGAATCTCCAGACCTGCATTGCAGTAAGGGAATAGAGTCATCTTCTTACATCTTCCCACCCAAATTTCATTTGTGCAAACCACTGATACTCCAGGGTAATGAATTGTTAGACAAAAGTAAGACATTATTGGGTCTGATGCGGAAGGTTGAACAGATTGACATGTGACTGCAAATTCTTTACTCCGTTAAGCTACTTCTACTGTACTTCACAATTTATAACAAAGGACGCCAAATGTGTATTCATTCATTGCAGAAGCCCTAATTTCACTAAAATTACAATGTTCCATTAACTCATTCCATGAAGGAACCATAAGGAAAGAAGACAGCAATTAGTCCTCCTCCCAGGCAAAATAACAGCTACATTGGGATCAATGTTATAGCTTGGTCTGAGCCATCACTGACTAGTAATCAGAGCTAATTCAAATTGTGCGAAGAGGGAGAAACAACACTAACATACCTTGATTTCTGTACTTCTCATAAAGCTTACTCAGCTCTGTGTAGTTTGAGTTAGTCAAGCCACTGCATCACAACAAGCAAGCGTGCACCAGTAAGAATCTTAACCAGAATCTCAAATCAAATGAAATCATTTGGAAGGGCACAGCTTGCTCATGAAACTTTGTTGGTCAATTGTCATCTGTTGATAATGATCATACAGATTTTTGAAGCACCCGGGATAAAAGAACAGAAACACAAAATTGGCACTTGCACTAAATCTATTCCACAAGGACAGGAACATAAATATGGTGAGATATGTTCTCATTAATCTTAGACCGAATATTGAACATCAATCAAACGATTACCATTGCGATGCAACATTGACGATCAGCAGGACTTTCCCCTTGTACTGGCTGAGATTGACATCATTCCCCCTTGCATCCTACAACAAAAGCAAACATGGAATAAACAGAGTCACATTAAGGATCGCGAAAAACCAATTTGTGGTTACATGGAACAACCTTGATTAACAAAGACAAACTCAATGGTAATATGACTCAAGGCGAAAAAGCTATTGCAGTTTGCGCTACGAACTGAGCACGACCAATTTCACTAAAACTTCGCCAAACCCACCTATTTCTCTTCCTCAAACATCTAATAAAAATTTGAAAAGGGTACTTATTAGAAGATCATGTCAATAAGTTCTACAGAAATCCCTAACTTTCGTTCCACTTTATAAATCCAGCACACAAACTTTTGGCCCGACTAATCCCACAAAACGACAAAGGCGAGACCTTTACGAATTAATTAAGAAACCCGACTCAAGCCCTCTCACGCATCCACGGGGAAAACACGAAAAAGGCGACACCTTTACGAGTTATTAAGAAAACCGACCCAAACCCTCTCACGCATCCACAGGGAAAACACGAAAAAGGCTATAGACATTTACGAGTTATTAAGATAACCGACCCAAGCCCTCTCACGCATCCACAGGGAAAACACGAAAAAGGTGAGACCTTTACGAGTTATTAAGAAAACCGGCCAAAACCCAGACCTTGACGGTGAAGTCGTGAACCGAGGCTTTCTGGGATTGGCTCGTCATCGCGCGACTCGATCTCGAAGCGCCGAACTCGGGTACCTTGCGGCTGCGATGAGGCGTAAAGGGAAATCCTTTTCCGGTCGGCGAAGATGACGCGAATCGAGGAGGGATCGGAACGGTCGGGTTCGGGTAGGAGGAGGAGGAGGTGGGGAGATGCGAGGAAGAAGCTTTAATGGCGGAACTTGTTCGGGGCAGAAAGACAAGCGGAAGAAGAACGGAGCATGTGATAATAGACGCCGAGTGGCGCGAGGGCGTTATATATACATTTTCAGTCCGACCATGCGTGAGTACGAGGATTGCGTACGCGGTTGCGCCACGTGGCTTGCGCTGTAGGTTCCGCGTAGATTGGCCATGTCCAAGTGCTCACCCTGCGTCGGGCATTCTAGAAACTTGGAATTTCGTCAATGCATACGTAAGCCAATCTGAATGCCGGTACGAGGGAAAATTCCAAAAAATAACTTAAAATACTCTAATTTTCTCAAATAAGCATATGGAGTGAATGTTTTTTTAAATATGAAATGCATTTATTTTTTCAGATAAGATTCTAAAGTGGACCTTGTTTCACAGTCCTTCACCCCCCGTGTTTTCTTTTTTCCTTTTTTAATTTTTTTTTAAATTTTAAATTTAATTTAAATTATATTTAGATGAAAATACCCCTAATCGGCTGGAATTTATTACTGGTGGGGAAGCCAGCGAGGCTATGCTTTTATTTGACATAGGCACTTTAAATTCTTATTTGAGAAAATGGAACATTTTGAGCCTTTATTTGAAATTTTCTCTTGATTTGATTGTAATTTGCATTTGGAATTGAATTTTGCTGTGGATTTCAATTTTAAAAGCAATTTAATTGATTAAGCAATCAAATGAGAATAATTGGATAAGTGATGTCATGATATAATTCGAAACTCCTACTTATTTACAAGTCTTTTTATTAACGTAAAATGCTTAACTCACTGTTGTATCTCTTGTTATGAAAAGGTAACTTTTATAGCAAAATCCGGTCGTGCATTCTTCTCAATGGCCTTGTTAGCAGAGCATTGAAATTTCACAATATTAATCAGGCGAATTTGTATATTCGTTAGTTCTTTTATATTTTTATTTAATTGTAACAAGTACTCGATAGTATTTTTAAGAATGATCTGAAATTGCCTCATAAAGTATTTCCTACTTCTGGCTTGTAATGTAAAGATATTCAACCGTGAGATGTGCAACGATGTGAACAGCCTTACCATTTCCTGGCCGCTTGTTAGGTGGCCTTACTTTGGTTGCGGCTTCTAGAATATTTCAGTTCACATGATTCAGGTTTAGAGTTATATCCAATTGAAGATGAACGCCTCCTGAATCCAATCCTGAGTATTAGTTCACGGACAATTTGTTTAAAACTTAAAACCGATTCATTTGGAAACAGAATGTTATTTTCAGTTAATCGTCCTGTAATATAATATTCAAAGAGTGAATCGGGGTCATAATTTGATCGAATGTATTTGAAAATGACTTCTGGAAATGAAATTAAATCTTTTTACTCCGATTGGTTGAGGTATTAAGCCTCATATACAAAGACAAAGTAAGTTGTATATACTAGTTAAGACTATTAGTTAGCGGAAGGTCGGATTAGAGGTAATATGAGAGGAAAGATGTTGCAATCAACTCAAGAAATAATCTCATCTTCCTTTGCATTTGCAGGGTCTTTATCTTGTACAAACAAATAAGCAAAAAGCTTAATGAGTAACCCAAAAACCACAAAATGATACCCAAAAAAAAAAAAAAAAAAAAAAAAAATCGCTTTGTAACGTGTTAATGGAGTCAGCTATATTCTTGTCATTCTCTCCATCAGATTGTTCATCGTTATGGTGAAAGCATCCTGAAACTTGCTAAACTTCGAATCCGAATCGCCGTAGACCAGACCTGGCAAGAGTTCGTACACGATGTAGCTCCTTATGTCCTCCCTCTCCTGCACGGGCACCTTCATTAGCCTCTCCACCACGTTCACCTTCCTCTGCCTCACCTCCTCCTGGTCCACAAACACCGAGAACTTGCTGCGGTCCTCCGGCAAGTGCCACGGGTATTGGTAGTACGCCGTGAAAGGGTCGAACAGCACCGGTATGCAGCCTGCCACAAGGGAGTCGAATAGCGACTTCCTCGTCGGGCTGTCCCCGGGAGGCTGCAGGCAGAATTCAGACTCTGTGAAGAGCTCGATGACGGTCTCAGGGCCAGCGCACTGGCCGGAGCGGCAGTCCAGGAAGTGGCACTTCCCTTCGCCGGCTGAATTGCACTGGTCGATCAGCAACGTCCTTATGTTGTCGGGCAATTCAGGCCTTGTGGCCCCAGCGAAGCTCGTGAGGTGCTTGCGGCGTGAACTGATGATCCTCTGCTGCCAGGAGACGATGTCATCATCCGAGTGCGGATGGAAGCTGGTGGGATGGGGGACACCGACGTCGTATGGATGCCAAGGTTGGCGTTCAATCAGGATCTTGATCGGGTTCTGCATTTGATCAAGCTCTAGGAACTGATTCCCCCATTTGGAGCCTCTATATCTCCTGAAATCCCATGAGATCTTGCCCAGCACAAAAACATGATCTTTGCCAGAGTTTTTGAGCCATGGCCGCTGTTGCTGAAGCCATTTCATGAGCTCCAATGCCAATCCGTCCTTCACGTCATCTGTCGCATTCTTGAAGTGCCATCTCAGGATGTCCAAGCCACCATAGAATGGCACATAGAACAGCTTTGCCTCGTTCTCATTGTAGACCCTGCAAGGATGTTTCAGAACCCTGGAGTGAAAAATTGGCTCCAGAGAATACTGATGGGTCTGGTACCAGTTTTTGCCGAGCTTTGGTATCGGCTCGCCCATGGCATCGTTCGTGAAGTATCTGCAGAAATCAGTCCAAGGAATCATGTCGTTGCACTGAGATACGAGGTCCTTGTTGAACTTTGGAGGCAAGTCGTACACGAATATCCCCCTCTCATCACAATTCTGATTGTTCGAGTGCGAGATCCATGACCGCTGCATTTCTAGCTGCTCCTCGACTGACTTCATGGCAATCGCAACCTCATCATCTCGTGCATCATCAAAGGCGTTCTTGACAACCGCAACAGGCTGTACAGTCTCTTTTGTTTCTCTATTGATGGCGCCAGGCATAGCTTCGGTGGAAGTAGAGGAATTCCTGACCACAGGAAGGGAAATTTCGAAATTGGGCTGTGCACCTGCAGAGAGGCAGTAGAGGTTGCTGAGCTTGCGCGATGAAACGCAGACGTGGACCATGTTTCCCGATATGATAGTGGCTGAGGAGGACCACAAGAAGATGAGGACGAAGAGGAGAATCACAGCAGGGACTCTGAAAATGACTCTGCACAAGAGGCTGTTGAAGAAGCCACAGCAAGAGTCTCGTCTCTCTTCCACCTTCTTGGTTGCTCTGGTATTCTTCTTGGACACAGAGATCGCCATTGTTTTCCTGAGGGGACGAGGTGGTCGTGTTGCATAGCTTTCGTGAGCTTTCTTTGGCTTTCGGTTATCTAGCGAATTGAGGCTGCTCTGTCTCTAGCCAGCGATCCTGAACATGGTGTGCACGTCCTGATTGAAAGGTATATGAAGCTGCATGCACGTTTTCGAAAGAATGTCGTTGAAATGTTTCCTGAATGGGTTGTCGAAAGCACCGTTGACAAATGCTGAGAAAAATATAAAACGGGTCAATCCTGCCGTTTAGCTAAATAATTAATTCCAGTATTATTGGCATAAATTTGGGTTTGAAACCACTTGAAAATACATTGAATTTGGATAAGCTCCCAACCAACCATGCTCAGACGTTGGTATCATCCAGTTTGGAACTCCAGAATATACTTCTTGTGGTGATGTCTTGGTCAATTTTCTATTTTTCTGCTCCTCTTTAGACAAAACTTGTGGTATCCTAACATACGAAGTCTCGACTAGGCTAATTCACCATAAAGATAAGGATCTGGTGCCAGAGTTTGGCATGTAGACATGGTCATTTGTCCAATCTCTGACTTTGTTATGGGAAGATCAAGTGGGAAGAGCTCCAAAAGACCCAAAAGTTTTCTTGACTTTAAGCAAAGTTAACAAGTTTTTAGGACTCAAAAATGCAAATTGAAAGTTTTAGGATTAAAGTACACGAATTTCACAAATGTTAGGACTCGACTTATACTTGTCATGGTTGACTTCACTCTTCTCATAGTCGAGTCATTGTTGCATGAATGATTGATAAGAACAGTAGATGTGGATAATCTAGCTTGCCACGGCAGGCATGGGCGGCCGAGTGTAATATCTAACCAGAACAAAGTTCTCAACTGCTATACGTCCGAAGCTGGTCTGCCCAAAACAGCTGAATCCAGTGATAGTCTTTAAGTTATTACCTAATAACAGAACTCAGGACCGCAAGGCCACAATACAAGATTCACTCTGAAAAGAAAACTAGGATAGATTTAGACAGGCCAGGACATCGGTTTTACATTTTTACAGCATGCTATCAGTTCTGGCTGGCAGGCGTCTGAAGAAGTTGATTGGAGCTGAAGGTAGCCTGTGACGGAACCTAGGATGCCTCATCATGTAAAATCCGGCCAATCCTGCCACCGCCTGGAAGGGGGTCACGTACAAAACAAGTGCAGCGACGAGGCAGAAAGTGACAAAGATGGCCGTAGCACGTGGATCCCGCCAGCTCAGTAAAGCCTGAAGCCGCTCTCCTTGTGTCGCCACATCGCCGACCACGGTCTGAATCCTACCAGCCACACTTCTGAGCCGATCGTACCTCATCCTCACCAGATCTGGGCTGCGCGTGGTCGGGAATGTGTCGAATTCTTCGTCCAGCTCGTCAGGATGTACTGCTTCAGCTTGCGAGATTTTGGTGTTCATGTGGGGAGGGTACCTGGGGCGATACCTGAAATTCCATACTCCGATCAGAAACATGTACAGAAATGTAGTGGGTAGTATCAGCTCCGGGAAGCAGACGAGCATTGCGAAGAGCACGTGCACGAGCACAGTCGTAATGGGATTTCTCCACATGCAAATATCTCCAAACCATTTTCCGATAGCAAATAATCCGGAGAAAACTGACATCAGACGGAAAAAGTTCGCTTTGCTCTTGCGCATACTCCAGAGGTGCGAGTCCACATCGGACATGTACTCCACCACCTCCTTCCGAAGCGGAGGCTCGGCCCTGCCAAGTCTCGCCGCCACTATGGTGACAGCTTGGTGGCGGAGCATGTCGAGCTGCATCACATTGAAGGGCCTCACATAATGCATCTTAGGTAAAAGCGGACGCGAATAAGTGCAAAGCATGTTCACTAAAGATGTACACGAGAACCGTATTGCCAGATGCAACTCTCCCATCTTCTTTACTCCTGTAGAATGGAGCACTAGGAGTGGGTACGTGTGCGTGTAGACACGACCCGTCTCCAGGGTCGAAATGCGGATCCTCACTTTCCCAATTTTCAGGTCCTTGTTGCCATTTGCACCCTTTTCTCCGAGCTGGCAGTTATCGAATACGCCTACCGTTAGAACTGTGGCTGGATCGAAAACCTCCCAAGTATACTGCTCATTATATTTCGGACACAGGTTGTCGACAATGGTACGCGTGCGGACCCATTTGTGACCATACTTGGCAACACAATACGTATCAGACGTGCCCCTGCCGTCTCGTGTTTTCATCGGGTGAAGGCCCACGGCATTCAGAATTCCGAGTTCCAAAACACCAATTGATGGCTTCCATAACTGCTTAGCTGTGGGCCGTAGATCGCTGCTATAATGGGTGGACTCATCAAGAACATGATATCCTCCGTCTAGACAAACTCGGAGATGGATCTTGCTCGAAAATTTCTCTTTCTTTATCTGATCCACATCCACGGCTATAGGCCTCTCTAGATTGAACCAACGAGTGTGGACGATCCGATCATCTGCACGCTTCTCCACCGACCCCAGAGGGATGATGACCCTCCCAAGGATCTCATCTTTGCCAGGGGCTACACGGTCCTCAACTGAAAGGATCAGATGGTCTTCGAAAGGTTCGGCAGCAACGAACAAAAGATCCTCGTTCCACAAGGAATTGAAGCCTCGAGCCTGAACTGCCTTTGTCTTCATTATCTGGTTCCCTATCTGAGCCTTAACGTAAACATTAGGGAAACGATTTTTCTCAGTCGGAACTAAGTCCTGGGCCTCCACGATATTAACCCTCACATACCACAACCGCGGTGCATGATAGACCTTCGAGCGTATCAGGGCCGAGACCATTGGCGTAGCATCGACAGGTGTTGCGGCATCAGAATGCCAAGCATCGGGAAACGCCTCGTCAGCCTGGGTGCCGATCCAAACTGCTAACATTAGCTCCCCCTTTATCTTCTCTCCCTTCTTGCTTTCAAGCCGGTACCACTCCGGTGCCAGGGGGCTATCTGGCGGGACCCTAAGAGGGACCTCATTAACGTCGAACCGCACAATGCCCACAAAATCGTCCTGAATCAGATCCTTGTCCTTGACGACAACATCTAGCACGGACGCTTGCATTCGCTCCCTTGAGAAGGCAAACACCTGGTTCCACTCCGGGTTTTGCTTTTGCTCGTAGTGCCTAGTAATTCCCTTATAGTTCCCCACTCTCACCTCAACATACGGATCGATACTACCAGAAATGTCCATGGCCGGAAGCTCACGAGCCTTAACGACTCTCACATATAGAAAATGCATCTGCTCAACGAGATCATAAGTACTTGCTGTCTTGTCACCACGAATGACGCGGCCCGCCACAACTCTTCCCCCTCCTAGGTATGGGCTCGTCTCTTTCAAGGCATACTCAACTGGTTGGGACGATGCTGCAGAGTACATCCGGACCAGCTTGGGAGGATGTGGTTCTGCTTTCATATGGTCGATGCCGTACTTTGGCCCGTGATCATGTTGAGGCACATGGTCCCTGTGAGGAATTTCTGGCTCAGAGGCTTGCTGTTTCTGTTGATGATTCGTGTTCGGGAGGTGATGAAATGTGCGTCTCACCCCACCTTTCTCAGCATGGCCCGTGTTAGAAACCATGTTAGGTACATTTGCACTCGGATCCTTTTGAGGGACGTTGGTTGCTGGCAGTGGGTTGGAAGACTTTATGTTCAGGTCGTTGGTGATGTACACTTTCAGGCCCAGCTCTCCCCTCACACGTGAAAAAATGCCCCGTTTTTCCAGTGGATAGTGAAACACAACAGCATCAGAGTAGGGAACGAAGGAAGTACCAGTAAGGCAAACCTTCCCGAGGAAGTTTCTGGTGTTGGTGGCCTTGATGGTGTTGTAGACACAAGCGTCCAGAGTGAGGTAATGGAGATTGGAAGGGTCGGAGATGTTGAAGTAGAAGCTCTCGTTCCAAACGGGGCTGAGATCCTTTTCTTTAATGGTGGTCCGAAACTTCTGCCTGTCAAAAGAGAGCTCCACAAATGCATTGGATGAACCTTGCCCATCTTTTGGCAAAAGATCGTGAGCACCGATGACATCTACTCCTAGTTTGAGGCTACTCATCATCAAGATCACAGCCGCCTGCAAAGCAGAAAAAGTTTCAAGCAATTACCTTTTGGTTTAACAACAGCATACTCATTGTAAAAGGACCAAAGACATCCGACCATTACACTTTAAAAAAGAAAGTACACAAACACAGAAAAGAATAGATAATAAAGTGATCTTGGAAGCACGAAATTTCAGTTCTGAGTAATACAAGTAAAGAGAGATATATCATCTTCAGTGGAGGAAATCAAGTTGGACTTGGCGGTGTTCAATTGAGAACAAGTTCTATATCAACGAATGTTTTCAAAGAGACCAAAGAGATAAACCTAGGCAGACACAAATGAATCTGCAAATAAGCGTTCAACAAGAACACTCCTACAGAGCGCTGAAGGCAAGAGACAGGAGTGGCAGATGGGGTAACGGCTGTCTCTTTACAAGATCCAAATTCGTTTGAGCTAACTTTCAATAGTTTGCAAACTCAGTCAAAAATCAATAGTCAGAGAATAATACTCTTCAGCATGTACATGATTAAGTAGCTACATACATGCATCTACTGAATAAGCTATAACAAACTGAATCTGTCAAGGGCACACTGAACAAATCAAAGCTCTCTGACTCTGAGAATCAGATGGGAATCAGTGATTATCAAAACTCCAATCGACTGTTACCTCTAAAGCTCAGGTCAAGCAGTGAAAGAATCCAAGAAAAGTCTTTTCGTTGAAGAAGCGAGCTTTTGAATGGCAAAACACTGGTTGCACAGACAACCCACTCCAGCAGTAGCTCCGATCTCTGAAACCATGAAAGACAGAGAAACCCAAGATCAAATCTCAATTCGATGACACATCAATCGCCTAGCCACGTATGCACGGAACATATAGCTTTTCAACTTACTGTTTCAATGGACACCAATTAAAAATTTATCACTGGCATTGTAATTCGAAGCTTTGGACATAGACAAAATAGAAACTCTTAAATAAATCAAGAGCAAGCATAATACTTAATTAAAAACAAGCTAGAAGTTAGCACCCTGCCTTCTCAAATCACCAGATTCAAAGGTAGAATGATAATTAGCACCATGACAGAGCCCACAAGATCTCTTCGTTCTTTTGTCTTGTACTGCATATTATATCGGTATTGCGGAAATAAAGAGAGATTGTAACTTGAAGTGATGAAAAGGTGCGCCGATTAAAATAATAGAGCAAAACAGAGTCAGCAGTTGTTTAGATGCATGTGATGTCTCCCTCGTAAAATGATCTAAAACCTTTAACGACGCCAAACGATGAGCCGAAAGAAAACGTAAAATAATCGAGAAAAAAAATTGAATCAAGTGCATTACACGATGAGTTCAAAGATCCTGAAAGAGCGGTTAAGACACATGGCTTAAGGCGACTAATGCAAAGCATCATACCGGCATATGGTACACTGGGATCTGATAAAATATGCATGAAATTGCGCTATGAAAAAATGTCTGACAGATTCACAGAAGGGCAAAGAACAGAGAAAGGGAAAAACCCACGAAGCTCTGGATCATTTCACGATCTCTTCACAGAGAACCCACCGCAGAGACGAAGCATTCTTGATCTTTCAGAAGCCGTTTGTGCTGGTGTTCTCTTTTTTCTGGGAAACCAACCACATGTTTGTTTGGTGGGGCAAAAATTTAAAAGAGAAACCAAAGGATGCGCCCAAATAAAGACGTTGAAACGCTTGTTTGTCATTTATTGCAGGGGGGAAGAGAGAGAGAGAGAGAGAGAGAGAGAGAGAGAGAGAGAGAGAGAGACAGAGAGAGAAGGTCAAAAGGCTGAATTGCATTATCGTTTATGGAGCACTCATAAAGAACTTTCCAAAGACTTGTGACTCACCAAAATGCAAATGCGATTGCTGAGATCTTTTCAAGTAGAATAGACCCTTTCCTTTCGGAATGGCAAGATCAAATTGTGCAAGTCAAGAACATACACTTGGACAAAAGAAAAAAAAAACGCACTTTGAGCTGAACAAGCTACGTTGACGTGCATACATACGTCTTGGAGCTACTCTAAGAACAGGACACTGCGGCACACGCTGTTGACAGGGTTGCTGAAGCAGTGATGAAATGCAGGAAGGAGAGGACAAACTATACGGTTCACTAGCCAAAATGGGAACTTCAGAAGCGGAGAGAGAGCGAGAGAGACAGAGTTATGGACGGGCCCTTGGAACGAAGAAGAAAACCAAATTTACAGCAATGTAGCCACTACAATGATGGTTCCATAGGAGAGAGAGAGAGAGAGAGAGAGAGAGAGAGTCATTCAAGGCCTGAGACTGACTAGTCTGGTTCTCCTCCTGGCTCCACCAGTTTCTCCTGCTTCGCTTCACGAGGCAAGAAGCCCCGATGAGTTTAGCGTGCGGTTTGCCTCATGTTATTACCATGCACTTCGGTACCCTTTGGAATAGTAGGAGCAAAACCCATTTCAAAATCTAATGAAACATGATTTTACTAAACAAGTTTAAACTTTTACTAAGCATACTCTACAGAGATTTTTTTTTTTTTAATTTCAAGATACCGATTACATATAATACAAGGAAAAACTTATACATTAAAACTGTAAAAATTTTCTTATTTAATAATGAGTATATACAGGGCATTTTTTTTTAAATTCCAGCAAATGAAAGAACGATGCGACGTCACAATGATTACCGAAAACCATTCCCACATATTTGGAAGGCTAATGTGAATCTAGGTTATAACTAGTTTTTTTTTTCCTGATTTTAACCTAAGCTAATAGTAAGATTAGCTATGCAGGGTTGTTGATATAGGTATCTGACAAAATGCTTAATACAGTTATCTAATAAGAATTAACTTCTTAGAAAAAGCGATTCGATTTTCTTTGTAAGGTGATCAATAAACACTTTACGATTATAGTATTGCTGATTGTAATACCCTTGATATTGATTTCAAGAAATTATATTATCTAATTTTGAAAATTAAAAAGAAAATTTCACTTGCAACACTCACTTAACATTTCACAATGATTGAAGGAATATTTAAAGATACGATGCATCACGACACAATCGATACTTAATGAGCTATACGGCAACGACAAGAACCGTACCAAAATGGGAACCTAAGCTACGAAACGAGCGCAATGAATTCCATATCACAGAAAGATTCGAAAATTAGACGTCCGGCTCAATTAAACACCAATACATCGGAAATTACGCGAGACGGTGTGAACGAGACCGCCCCGCACGAAACCTACTTCTTTTCTGCTCCGGTGAACAGGAGTTAATGATGCGTAGTAAATGAGGAGTGAATGCGAACGCTATGGCTAAGAGATCATGGGAGGCCGTAGCAGATTTTGGAGCATGGATTGGACTAGGCAATTAATACGTGGTACGTTCCACGCAGGGATGAAGGGGATTGTCCCTCTCACCCAGATTGAAGATGGAGGAGGGAGGAAACGCATGGGCTCCTCCAAGTCTTGAGAGACAAGGGCCATGCCCACCAGGGCCGCCACATCTCCGACGGTCGGTCTAACGATTGGAGACTTGATTTTCAAGGCGAGAATTATAGGCTGGATCGTTAATCTATCGTTGATCTCAAGGAAATCTCGTCTAGTGTGTCAACGGCGGGCTTGGGTTTAGGTGTGTCAGTTTTGGTCATCTCCGGTCGCACGTATTTGGGGCTGAGTTGGCAAGCTTAGTGAGAGATTTATTAAAAATAAAATAAAATTAATATGCGAATGTCAATTTAATTATAAATATTGGGGATAAGTATATTGAAAGTTTTAAAATTTGTAAACAAAGTGTAATTTAGTCCTAAAACTTTTAAAAAGTGCAATTAAATTTTAAAATTTGTCAAAAAAGTGTAATCGAGTCTTAAAACTTTCAAAAATTGTAATTAAGTCCTAAAATTTGTCAATTTGATCAAAACAAGTCCTTCATTTGATAGCACTTTTTCAAAATTTTAAAATATAATTGCACTTTCATATGAAGTTTTAGGATTTGATTGTACTTTCATGACAAGTTTTATTGCTTAATTGCATTTTTTTTTTGAAGTTTTAAGATTCGATTACATTTTTGTGACAAGTTTAGAACTTCTAATACATTTATCTTTAAATCTTTTGAGGACTTGTTGATGTTAATTTTTGATTAATTTTGGTCAAAAACTGTTAATGTGAATGCCGATTGCTCTACATGATGCCAACAAATTTTGCAACATTTTGAAAAAAAATTCTGATTTTTTTAGTATTCATTTTTTTTTCTTATTTCTTTGTTGTTCTTTTCTTCTTCTTTTTTTCATCGTAGTGAGCAAGGGAGAGAGGGCTAGGCGAGGCCAAGAATTCGTTTATAGCAAGCGAGGCGACCCTTACACAGATCTAGTGAGAGATTGCAAGCTCTCACCCCTTGCGCATATGCCATAACGAAAAGAAATTAAATTAAATAATAAAAAATATAAAAACTTCATAGAAGTTTTTAAGAAATTATAAAAGTTGTGTACTAAGTATTGGTTGTACTATGTAAGTTGGTCAATACCTGAGTTAAATATTTTCGACCAAAATTTTTTGGAAGAATGATATTGATAAATTATTAAAATGTTAAGAATTAAATTGGTAATATTAAAAATTTTAAAACTGATTGACATCTCCACAACAAGCATTGGGCTTCATTTGGTAGTTACCCTCGGGCTTGCCTAATTGGGGTTGTGTTTTGTTGGCATCTTAAAGTAATCGCTCGAGTAGCAGGTGAGGTGGGAACTATATATATATATTGTTTATGATGTAGTGGACGCGTATGATTTTATGGATCTTGAGCTTACGGTTTGTTGGAATGAAATTCCGAAATTCGTCGCTCATGCTAGTCTATTCTGAATAATAGCTTTCGGGCCTAAATTTCAATCATTTTCGGTGAGGCTTTGTGGCAATTGAGTTGGGGTTGTTGTAATAGATTGGAATGGCTTTCTATGGACTGTACACTTGCTTGAAATGGGGTTTTGTGGAGGAAGTTTTGGTGTTAAGAAGTTTAGCGTGCGAGCTGTGCATAAGGGATAACAATAGGTCTCTGCTATGGGCAAGTTTTTTTTTTTTTTGGCTCATAGGTGTCATTTTATTGAAAAATAGACGTAGTGTGATCAAGTCACTCGCTATTATATTGTTTTATTTGGTCTTTAAAAATCGTCTTTTAGCTATTTGTTAGAAATTTGAGTGAGTGGACTCGAATAATCATGGTTGGTTTTTGGCTTTCACAGATGAGTGATATTATTTATTCTTTATGTTTTAAACTCATGTTTTGAAAAGCATTATGGATTAAGTATGTTATGAGTTAATAAATAGCATCTTTTATTGCATAAAATAGGATTAAGCCTCCGATGCTGTTTTGTTGTTTGAAAGGGGAAGTCATTTTTTCACTTCAACTTGAATGATTGCTTATAAATGATTTGTGAAACCTCTTATGAAATAACCTTGAAAAGTTCATGATTTATTAATATGGTTTTGAAAAGCGCTTTGATATTTAAATATTGATTGCTTGATTTGTGATATAATTCTAATTTTGGTTGTGGAGTATTAGAGATTTATGGTTGATGGTTGATGTCTCTATGAACCCTAAGGAGTGTGTGGGTATGTGCATATTAGTCTAGGATTTTCTTATGAGCCGAGCCACTGGCTAATAATATGTGAAGACCTAATCTAGGGGGAATTTTGGTCACTTTTTCACGAGCGTTACTCGTGACATGTTTAGATATTTGAGCATGAGATTGGTCAATAGAATGGATCATTAACGTATCTTTTTATAAGATTGGCTAATGAGCTGGGCCATTAGGGTTTGCTTTGTTATTATCATGGATATTTCTGCTATAAATATATAATATGTTAAAGTAAGAAATATCGCACTTTGGCCTCGAGGGTTGTTAAATTAGTTATATTTAATTTTAAATGTGCATAGTAATTATTCAATCTACTTAGAATAAATGTATTACTCACTGTGCCGTGATAATTTTCTCCTTTCATTTACTTATGTTTACAGGTTTTTTAGTGAGCCGCAAGTAGGACATGAGTGTTGTGTTATTGGGGAGGGCTTTTGATGGTGGAGACTTTTTGGTATGAGTCAAGTATAGTTGGTCAATTTGTAAGATCATTTTTGCTGGAGATGTATATATATATTTTTGGTGAATTATAAAAAAAACCTCTAATATTATAACCAACTGCCTTTTTTCTCATACATACATACATACATACATACATACATATGTGGATGTATATATGTCAATATTATGCTGAATTTTGATTATGTTTAGGCGTCCTTTGGTGAAAGGACAGCCGTGTCATGTTTTTGTTCTTGTTGAGTTGGGGTGTGACGACTTATGGTAGTGATTGGAGTTGGCAAAAGAAAATCTTTGAATGTTATCTTAAAATCGTAAATGAAGCTCATAAATTCATTGAATTTCACTTTAGTTTTTATGTGGAAGAAGTTCTTTCTTTGCTTTCTTTTATTGGGAAAGCGCAAATTTTGTTCGACTCACACTATAAGTTCGGGAGCCTCTACGCCTCCTAAAGAATGATGATAGATACCTTGCCCATTTTCGCATTGTACCGGCCAGCTGATTGAGCAGATATGACCGCAACATAAAGGAAGAAATATAGGATGCAAGAAAAGATGAGATGCTTTTGTTTTACAATATTGATTTCGGAATGATAAGCAATTATTAAATGAGATATTGAATGGGTAAAATCTCATCCCCTCAACAGAATTTGTTTAGATGTTGAAACAAGTCATAGATGCGAAGAAAGGTGCTTTGAAGTCATTGAAGTCGAGGTTGTGCTCTGAATAACCCCTAAATTCTGCCTAAGATCAAACATTTGCCATTGTACTTTTAGGTTATCATAAGCTATTAAATGACACTCTACCTGGATATTATGAGATATCCGTTGAAGTACTTGCTGTCTTGTCCCCCTTTTAGGAATGGGCTCGTCTCTTTCAAGGCATACTCGACCGGTTGGGACGACGCTGCAGTTTACATCCGGACCAGCTTTGGAGGATGCGGTTCTGCTTTCATATGGTTGATGCCATAGTTTGGCCCGTGATCATGTTGAGGCACATGGTCCCTGGGAGGAATTTCTGGCTCAGGGGCTTGCTGTTTCTGTTGCTGATGACTCTTGTTTGGGAGGTGGTGAAATGTCTCACCCCACCTTTCTCAGCATGGCCTGTGTTAGAAACCATGTTTAGGACATTTGCACTTGGATCCTTTTGAGGGACATCGGTTGCTGGCAGTGGGTTGGAAGACTTTGGGGTTGTTTGGTAATGTTTCTGTTCTTTTTTTATTCTAGGGAACAAAAATAAAAAAAAGTGTTTCTGTTCCGGGGAACAATTTTTGAACAAAAAGATGCGTTTGGTAAATTTGTTCCAGGAATAAAAAATGAATAGAAACACGTTTGGTAAATTTTTGTTCTTTTTTTGTTTCTTTTAATTTTTTTAATATTTTTATTTTATTTTTCATTTTTTCCTTTCATTTTTATTTTTTCTTCTTTCGGCCGGCAGCCTCGCCCAGCCATGGCGAGGCTCGCTGGCCCCTGGCAAGGCCGAGCCTCGCTGTCGTTGGGCGAGGCTTGGCCTCGACTTGGCTGGGCGAGCTGAGCTCGCCCAAATCCGATGAGGCCGAGCGTCGCCGGCCCCTGGCCAGGCTTGGCCTCGCCAGATCAAGGTGAGCTCGAGCTCACCCAGCCATGGCGAGGCGCGGCCTCGCCGGATTTGGGCGAGCTCGAACTCGCCTAGCCAAGGCGAGGCTCGGCGTCACCGGCCCTCGATGGCCGGCTATGGCCGAGGCCGAGGCCGGCGACCGGCCAAAGAGAAAGAAGAAGAAAAGAGGAAGAGAAGAGAAGAGAGAGAAGAAGAAACAAGAAACAAAAAATTGTTTCTTCAAAATTGTTTCTGGAACGAGAAACAATTTTTTTTTTTGTTTCTCGTTTCTGTTCTTTTTGAGTTCCGGGAACAAAAAAACAAAAAAAGAATAGAAACGCAACCAAATGCGTTTCTGTTTTTTTTTTTTGTTCCCGGGAACAAAAAAAACAGAATTTCTGTTTATAAACAAAAAAAAAAAGAGTGAAAACATGCGGGGCCTTTGATGATGTATGGGTCGTTGGTGAT
Source organism: Eucalyptus victrix (assembly GCA_016097545.1). Lineage (NCBI taxonomy): Eukaryota > Viridiplantae > Streptophyta > Magnoliopsida > Myrtales > Myrtaceae > Eucalyptus > Eucalyptus victrix. Next base: position 30,323,696 of record CM027838.1, read on the forward strand.
GTACACTTTCAGGCCGAGGTCTCCCCTCACGCGAAAAAATGCCACGTTTTTCCGGTGGATAGTGAAACTTAAGAGCGTCAGAGTGGGGAACGAAGGAAGTACCGGGAAGGGAAACCTTCCCGAGGAAGTTTTTGGAGTCGGTGGCCTTGATGGTGTTATAGACGTAAGCGACCAAAGTGAGGTGATGGAGAATTGAAGGGTCGGAGATGTCGAAATAGAAGCTCTCGTTCCAAACGGGGTTGAGATCCTTTTCTTTAATGGTGGTCCGAAACTTCTGCCCATCGAAAAAGAGCTCCACAAGTGCATTGGCTGAACCTTGCCCATCTTTTGGCAAAAGATCGTGGGCACCGACAACATCTACTCCTAGTTTGAGGTTACAACATCGTCGAGATCACAGCTGCCTGTAAAGCAGAAAAAGTTTCAAGGAATCACCTTTTGGTTTAACAACAGCGTATTCACGGTAAGAGGACCAAAGACATTCAACCATTACACTTCAAAAAATAAGGCACACAGAAACACAGAAAAGAATAGATAAAAAAGTGATCTTGGCAGCGCAAATTTCAGTTCTGGGGAATACAAGTAGAGAGAGATAATTATCATCTACAGTGGAGGAAATCAAGTTATACTTGGCGGTGTTCAATTGAGAACAAGTTTGAGATCAACGAGTGTTTTCAAAGAGACCAAAGAGATAAACCTAGGCGCACATGAATGAATTTGCAAATAAGCATTCAACAAGAACACTTCTGCAGAGCGCTGAAGGCAAGAGACAGAGGGATGGCGGACAGGGTAATGGCTGTCTCTTTACAAGATCCAAATTCGTTTTAGCTAACTTTCGATAGTTTGCAAACTCAGTCAAAAATCAATAGTCAGAGAATCTCTTCAGCATGTACATGATTAAGTAGCTGCATACATGCATCTCCTGAATAAGCTATAACAATCTGTATCTGTCAGGACGCTAAGATAAGGCACACTGAACAAATCAAAGCTTTCTGACTCTGAGAATCAGCTAGGAATCAGTGATTATCAAGACTACGATCGACTGTTACCTCTAAAGCTCAAGTCTAGCAGTGAAAGAATCCAAGAAGGGTCTTTCTGTTGGAGAAGCGAGCTTTTGAATAGCGAGACACTAGTTCACACACAACCCACTCCAGCAATAGCTCCAATTTCTGAAACCGTGAAAGACAGAAACCTGAGATCAAATCTAAATTCGACAGAACATCGATCGCCTAGCCATATACGCACGGAACATATAGCTTTTCAAATTTCTTACTGTTTCAATGGACACCAATTAAAAATTTATCACTGGCATTGTAATTTGAAGCACTGGACATAGACAAAAGCGAAACTCTTAAATAAAACAAGAGCAAGCATAATACTTAATTATAAACAAGCTAGAAGTTAGCACCCTGCCTTCTCAAATCAGCAGAATCACAGGTCGAATGATAACTAGCACCATGACAGAGCCCACAAGATCTCTCCGTTTTCTGTCTTGTACTGCATATTATATTTGTATCGCGGAAATAAAGAGAGATTGCAACTTGAAGTGATGAAAAAGTGAGCCGATTATAATAAGAAAGCAAAACAGAGTAAAGATCTGAAACCTTTAACAACGCCAAACAAGGAGCCAAAACAGGGTGTAAAATAATCGAAAATAATTGAGTCAAGTGCATTACACGACGAGTGTAAAGATCCTGAAAGAGCGGTTAAGACACATGGCTTGAGGCGACTAATGCAAGCATTATACTAGCATATAGTACATTGGGATCTGATAAAATATGCATCGCATTGCATGTTGATATTCGAAGATTCCAATGTCGATTATGTTCGGATCTTCTGATATCAATTACGGACAAATAGGTTTAGTTAATCTGTGAATAGTCTAGAGAATAGTAAATTGTAATTTTTGTATATTATTTCCTCTTTTCTCTTCCTTTCCTTTACATTATAAAGAAACCTTGTACAAAATACAATAAAATACATTGAATATATTTTTTTTATGTTTTCTCTCTCATTTTCTATCATGGTATCAGAGCCATCTTCCTAGTCTAGCTTCCACACCATAATAATTGATGTTGGTTTATTCTTTAAACGTTGTTGCATCCCGCAAAAAGATTCAACAAACTGAATAGGAATTCAAATTATTTTCTGATATCATGGCCGAAGACTCATCTGTAGAAGAGCCACCCGATTCATCATCAACACAGATTCAACAACATGAGGAAGAGTAGATCCAGACCCCACCTTTTGATCGGAACCCTACTATTTATGAACCTTGATCGAATCTATGGCCTCAATTCCAATGGTACCTAGTCCAAGGCCAATGGGCCACTGGACTGGTGCCATGTGCCCAATACTTGTTTGGAGCGTTTGGTTTTGGGGCTCAGCCTAATAGAGATGAGCAACCCCACGTACTGTCAGATGCTAGCTCGAATAAAGAATCGGGCCAGACAATTTCAGGTCAAACAATCGAATCCGAATAAGGGCTAGGGATGAATCCGTACTCGACATATTCACTTGGCTTTGTGGCTTTGTGCTGTTTCCCTTCTCGTTTGGCGTCAGCGATCGCCCCGAGCCTAGCGAACCCCTCCAGTGTCGTTGGTTGACGGACCCAAACTAAAATCTATTGGGATGCTACTTACTAGAATGGAGAACTATAGTACATGGGCTCAGGATCTCTGGCGGGCCCTTGTCACCAAGGACAATGACGGCTTCCTCAACAGAGTTGTCCCATTCTCAATCGAAGAGTGACTTAAGCAGCAATGGCGGAAATGCAATTAGCTGGTCCACGACTGGATCGACAACTGTCTTACCTCCAATGTCGTAGCTAGGCTTCTGCCAATTGAAGATGCACAAAGGTTTTGGGAGAATATTAGAGGGATGTATGGTCGTCTAGATCGGGTGAAGCTTTTCACAATAATATAGGCAATCTTAGAATTGAAACAATGAAATCTCACTATCACATCGTCTTTAATCGCCTCTCCGCTCTCTAAAATGAGCACAAGGCAGTAGAAGAGCGGCTGGAGGATCCTAGAAATACCCTAAGACAATACAAAGAAATTAAGGAAAGGGAAAAAGCCACGGGATTCTTATTGATTCTCAATGATTCATACTCCTCTTCCAGTCTCAAATCTTGGCCATGGATCCTTCGCCACCGTTCGGTTGAAACTACCAATTGGCTATCCAAGAGGAAAGCCAACATATAGCCACGGCCAAACACAGGTGAGTGGGTGATGACGTGTCACTCGTGGTGTTTTTGGCGACATTTCTGGCAACATTTCCTTTTGGTAGCACCTCGGGAGAAAGGGGAAGAAAAGGAACTTCTGGAAATGTCGTCTCTATAGCTGCAACAATGAAAAAGGAGATGGGTGCACCTTACCCTAGATTGAACAGTTGTAATGTGCACGAGAGATTAGACAGCTGGGACTTGTGAACATGATTAGATGGCTGGGAGTTGCGCGTTGGATTGGATGGCTACCAATCTCCCATCTCTTCAATTGAATTGGACCCTCCCTATCTAGCCACGTCAACCCCAGCATATAAAGGGTCCTATGGCTCCAAAAATTCAACATCATTAGGGAAGGATAGTGGACAAAATTAAAAACTCAAAAATAAATATTGTGAATATTGCAAGCATTCACACCATACTATAGATACATGCTAGAAATTGCATGGAAAGCCTACTGAAAGGGGCAAAAAGGAGAAGGAATCAAATGATTATCAAGTCTCAGCACAAAAATTTGATGGGCCACATAGGTAATTGCTCAAGAGCAATATGATAATAATTTACAAATTTTGGGCCAATTGAAGAAGACATAGGATAACAATGTTGGATTCTTAGGTACCTCTCTATACTAAGAGAATTCACTTTTAGTTGATTCATGGATAATTGATACATGGGCTGGTGACCATATACTATGCAATAAGAAGCTCTTTTCTTATATTCACAAAGGAACACAATCTCCTATTTCAATTCGACTCCTAAATGGTAATATCACCTATGTTACCAAAATTGGCATTGTACAAGTTGGTCCAAATCTTATCCTCAAGAATGTCTTATATATTCCTGATTTTTCATTCAACATTCTCTGTCTCTAGAGTTTGCAAGGAAAATTCCTGTTGTGCCATATTTAGTTTTGAAAATTGTCTATTTTAGAACCTTTCGATTGGTAAGTTGATGGGCTTGGTTAATTTTGCATAAGGGTTATACTTTTGGATTAACTCTCCATAAGATTTAGATTTTTTGAATAAGAGCATTTACTGTAATGTGATTAGCAAGAATTAAAATCTTATTTTTCATCTGCAATTGGGTCATAGTGCAATCTTTTCGTACCCAAAATGTCCAATATGCCCCTTGGCTAAACAGTCTCGAAAATCCTTTCCAACTAGTGCATCTCAAGCTAGTGGAATTTTTTATTTCTCCATATGGATATTTGGAGTCCTTATCATATCCCTCGTTGTGATGGATCTTGATTATTTCTCACTAATGTTGATGATTATTTGCATGCTACTTGAGTATATCTTATATAATCAAAACGTCAAACTTTCAATTGCTATTAAGATTTTTTTCCCTAATTAGAAATCAATTCAATAAATTTGTGCAAAAAATTTATACATATAATGATCATGAATTTTTCACCTCTGATTGCATAGAATCCCTATTTTCTCATGGAATAATCCATGAAAGTACTTGCACTTACACTCCACAACAAAATGGAATTGTTGAGCGCAAGCACAAACATTCATTGGAAGTAGCTTGCGCATTGAAATATCAAGCTTCTATTTCTAAGTCTTTTTAGGGGAGATTGTGTGGTCATGGCTGCCTATTTAATTAATCACATGCCAACTTAGATTCTTAAAGGTAAGGCTTGCCAATGATCATCTTTAGGTTTTTGGATGTCTATGTTATGCAACAAATGTGGACCCTAAAAGCAAAATGGATCCTAAGCAACTCAATGTGTGTTCATGGGATACCCCTCCTTTCAAAAAGGATATCCCCTTATGGATATTTCTATAGGAAATTTTTTGATTAGCAAGGATGTTATACCCATAAAGACATGTTCTCCTTCAAGGAAATAATATCTTCACTAGAATCAACCTCATCATCTTCAGAAAAAAAGAGACCATTTTTATTTGAAGAAGATCTATCCATACCTTTGTCATATTATTTTGTTGCATTGGAGCCATCGACGGCAGAAGCTGTGCCAGTGTTAGAAGAACTTCAAAGTACTGTGGATGAATTACAAGAAGTGGATATTTCTCCTTCCTCATCAACCATGGCCACTTCAAAAACTTCTTCACATTTCTCATTAGTATCTAAACAAATATCAACTCAGCACCTTCGACATTCCTAGCAACACATTTGTCCACCCACATGGACTAAAGATTATATATGTTGTAAGATGAGTTCTCTAGGTACATTATCTTATATCATCGTATTTCTCTTTTACTCAACTATCCCTTGAGCACATGAATTGCATTAGTTGAATATTGGAAGAACATGAACCATCTTCTTTCACCGCAATAGCACGTGATCCTCGATGGCAACATACAATAGAATCTGAACTTAATGCTTTCAAGAAGAACCACACCTAGGATATTTTTCCATTGCCTTCCCATCAGAAACCAATTGGTTGCAAATGGATATATATAATCAAGTTCAAGGTAGATGGCTTTGTTGAAAGATACAAGGCTTGTTTAGTTGTGAAAGGGTTTACCCAAAGAGAAGGTTTCAATTACCATGAAACTTTTTCACCTATTGCAAAGGAAGTCACAATCCTCTTGTTCTTATTCGTTGGAGCTATTTAGAATTGGTCTCTATATCAAATGGATGTCCACAATTCATTTCTTCATGGTGATCTATATGAAGAAATTTATATGGACCTTCCTACGAATTTACACAAGCAAGGGGAGTCTCGAGTATGTCGTTAGTGTAAATCCCTATATGGGTTGAAGCAAGCATTCAGTTAATGATATGCCAAGTTCACTACTGCACTAACTAATGCGGGATTTTAGCATTCCAAGCATGATTATGCTTTGTTTACATAGACCGTAAGGAATTCATCAATTTATTTCTTGATATATGTTGATGTTATACTCGTCATGGGAAATAATGAATATCATGTTACAGAAATGAGTATTTGCAGTCCACCTTTGATGTCAAAGACTTGGGACCTCCCAAGTACTTCCTTGGCATTGAGATTGCTCGAAATGACAAATGAATTAGCTTCAGTCAAAGAAAATTCATCTTGGAGATTGTTTTAGAAGCGGGATTATCAAGATATAAGCCTACAGTTATCCCAATCAAACAAAATACAAAAGTTACAACGCATGAGTATGATCAGGGATCTCCTTCATCTACTAAGGATGCGTTACTCAAGGATCTATCGGGATATTAGCGACTTGTGGCAAATTAATATATTTTACCATGACGAGACCTGACATATGCTATGCAATGCAGATTCTCATCCAGTTTATGCATAATCCAAAACAATCCCGCATGAATGCAGCTCTCAAGTTGTAAAATATTTAAAGAGGTGTCCCAGACTTGGCATATTCTTGTCTCATGATTGCGACATAAAAATGACAACTTTATGTGATATGGACTATGCCCCTAGCCGAATGACCAGGATGTCTTTCACTGGTTTCTGCATCAACTTGGGAATTCATTAATATCATGGAAAATGAAGAAGCAATCGACTATATCATTATGATCAACTGAATTAGAATATTGAACAATGACGAAGACTATGTGTGAGATTGTTTGGATACAAGAACTACTCTTGGATCTTGGAATACAGATCAATGGACCAAGTAAATTGTTATGCAATAATGACGTTGCACTCAAATTGGTAGCAAACCTAGTTTTTCATGAAATGACAAAAGATATAGAGGTTGATTGTCATTTCACTTGAGACAAAATCAAAGAAAGAGTCCTCGTGACAGAGGGTACTAGAATTGCGGAACAATCTACAAACATTTTTACTAAACCTGTATGCCAAAGACAACATGCATACTTATTAAGCAAGCTAGGCGTCCTCAATATATATGAGCCACCAGCTTGTGGTGTTGGAAATATATCTAGAGATTTTGACATCGATTATATTCGGATATTCTGATATCAATTACGGACATATTGATTTTGTTAATCCGTAATTAGTCTAGAGAATAGGAAATTATAAATCTTGTATATTATTTCCTTTTTTCTCTTCCTTTCCTTTACATTATACAGGAACCTTGCGCATGATACAACACAATACACTAAATATAATTTTTCCCGTTTCCTCTCTCAATTTCTGTTGCGGTATGAAAAAATTTCTGATAGATTCACAGAAGGGGAAAGAACGGAGAAAGGGAAAAACCCACGAAGCTCTGGATCATTTCACGATCTCTTCATAGAGAACCCGTCGCAGAGACGAAGCATTCTTGATTTTTCAGAAGCCGTTAGTGCCGGTGTTCTCCTTTTTTCTGGGAAAACAACCACACGTTTGTTTGGCGGGGCAAAAATTTACAAGAGAAAACGAAGGATGCGCCCAAATAAAGACGTTAAAATGCTTGTTTGTCATTTATTGCAGGGGAGAGAGAGAGAGAGAGAAGGTCAAAAGGCTGAATTGCATTATCGTTTGTCAATCACTCATGAAGAACTTTCCAAAGACGCGTGACTCATCAAAATGCGAATTCCAGTGCTGAGATAAAGTAAAAATGGACCCTTTTTTTGTAATGGCAAGATCAAAATGTGCAAATCAAGAACACACACTCAGACCCAAAAAAAACAACTTTGATCTGAACAAGCTATGTTTACGTGCATACGTATTGGAGCTACTCCAAGAATAGGACACTGCGAGATAACCAAATTTACAGCAATGCAACCACTACAATGAGGGTCCCAGAGAGAAGAGAGAGAGAGAGAGAGAGAGAGAGAGAGAGAGAGAGAGAGAGAGAGAGAGAGTCATTCAAGGCTTGAGACTGACTGGTCTGGTCTCCTCCTGGATCCACCACTTTCTCTTGCTTCGCTTCGCGAGGCAAGAAGCCTCAATGAGCTAGCTGTTGAACAAGTCTATGTTTTTGGTTTGTTTTTAATGTGTTAATAGTCTATTAAGCACTTTTATTATGTGGATTGGTTGCTGTACGTGTGAAGTTAGTGGGGTGTGGTGGTTATTTGTTTTTGTAAGGCCTATATAAAGGCTATGGTTTCAGTTTTTTTTTAGTGTGAGTGGTTATGCAGACGTTCCTCTGTTTTTGTGCATATCAGAAAATTTCCTCTGTTTTCCTCTGTTTTTAACGCTATTTTTGTGCACATCTGCATATCTGCATCTCCTCTGGTTTTTAACATTGGTATCAGAGTGGAGGTTAGGAAGAAAAGTGTGTGTTTGAGTGCTGTAAAAAGGTGAGAACCAAAAGATAGTTTTTATTGCAACAAGTACTTTTGTTTGCAGCAGTCAAGGGAGAGTATTGTAGCAGGTTATTTTCGTTTGTAGCAGCAGCGGGTTGCTTTTGTGGTGGTTCTATTTTGCAGCAGCAGTAATGGCCTTAGAAACATTTGTACAACCTGCTATTCCACACTTTGATGGTCATTATGATCATTGGAGCATGCTAATGGAGAATTTTCTCAAGTCTAAGGAGTATTGGGATGTTGTTTCTTCGGGAATTGCTGAACCTGATGAAGGAGTTGTGTTAACGGCAGCGCAAAGAACGGCTTTGGATGCATTAAAATTGAAGGATCTCAAGGCCAAAAATTATCTTTTCCAAGCAATTGACAGATCCATTTTGGAGACAATTCTTTGCAAGGATACCTCCAAGGAAATATGGGATTCTATGAAGAAAAAGTATCAAGGCTCAGCAAGAGCAAAGAGGCAGCAGCTTCAAACGCTTCGTTTGGAGTTTGAAATGCTACGAATGAAGTTGGGAGAGACAATCACGGATTTCTTCTCTCAGACAATGGCAATAGTCAATAAGATGCGGATTCATGGTGACAAGACGGGGGATGTCATCATCGTTGAAAAGATTCTTCGATCTTTAACACCAAAATTCAACTTTATTGTTTATTCCATAGAAGAAGCCAAGGACATTGAAGAACTTTCCATTGATGAGTTGCAAGGATCCTTGTTAGTTCATGAACAAAAACTCCTACAACAAGAGACGGAAGAGCAAGCTTTGAAGGTCTCAACGGAGATCATTCTTCATCGGCAGCAAGGGGTGAACGAAGGAAGAGGCGGAGGAAGGGAGAACAACGATCGCAGTGGCTTCAGCTTTGATCAAAAGTCTGAAAGCTATTCCTATTGTGATTTCCAAGGGAGAGGAAGAGGTCATGGAGGACGACATTCAACTGGTTTTAGGCCAAGGTCAGCAGACAAATCCAAAGTGTAGTGTTTTAGATGCCACAGGTATGGGCATTACAAATCTGAATATCGAACTAATTTGAATAAAGAAAGAATTGAAAGAACTAACTTTGCTGAAAAAGAAGAAGAAGTATCTCTTTTGATGGTGTGCCATGAGAAGGAAGAAACTCAACCAAACATGTGGTATCTCGACACTGGTTGTAGCAATCACATGTGTGGAGACAAGAAAATGTTTTTTGATCTAGATGAAACGTACAACAACACCATAAAGTTTGGTGATAATTCCATTGTGTCGGTGATGGGGAAAGGAACAGTGGCAATTCATCCAAAAGGGACTTCGGTACAAACTATCTCAAATGTATTGTATGTCCCTAAATTGAAGACTAATTTGTTAAGTGCTGGTCAGCTGCAAGAGAAGGGATATGAAATCTCTATTAAAGGTGGGATTTGTAGAATCCAAGATGAGAAGTTGGGTTTAATTGCTAAAGTCAAAATGACGGGCAATCGGATGTTTCCATTGTATCTCCACAACACTACAAATTCATGTTTCTCTGCAAGATTGAAGGAGGAAGCCTAGTTATGGCATTTTCGCTATGGGCATCTTAATCTCGGTGGGTTGCAAACACTATATAAAAAAGAGATGGTGGAGGGTCTTCCTCAAATCTCTGCTCCTTTGGAAATTTGTGAAGATTGTGTTGTTAGCAAGCAACATCGTGCTCAATTTCCACAAAGAAAATTGTGGAGAGCAAAAAGTCCGTTGGCGTTGGTTCATTCAGATATTTGCGGACCAATATCTCCAATTTCCAATGGAGGTAAACGGTATATCATTACCTTCATCGATGATTTTAGCCGAAAGATTTGGGTGTATTTTTTGCAAGAAAAATCTGAAGCTTTTGCTGCTTTCAAGAACTTCAAAGCACTTGTTGAAAAGGATGGAGGAAATCAAATAAAGGTCCTTCGCACGGATCGTGGTGGAGAGTACAACTCGCTTGAGTTTACAGATTTTTGTATGAAGCATGGGATCAAGAGACAACTTACAGCAGCCTATACATCATAGCAAAATGGCGTATGTGAGAGGAAGAATCGTACCATTCTGAATATGGTGCGAAGTCTCTTGAGGGGAAGTGGAATTCCAAAAAGTTTCTGGCCTGAAGCAGTCAATTGGAGCATTCATATTTTAAATAGAAGTCCCACTCTAGCTGTTCAAAATATGACACCGGAAGAAGCATGGAGCGGCCAAAGACCTGCAGTAGATCACTTCAGGATTTTTGGATGCATTGCCTACGCCCGTGTTCCTCTAACCAAAAGAGGAAGAAGCTAGATGACAGGGGAGTCAAATGTGTTTTTCTTGGCATTAGTGATCAATCAAAAGCCTATAAACTTTATAATCCTATGATCAAGAAAATCATTATCAGCCGTGATGTGATATTTGATGAAGAACAAACTTGGCCGTGGGGTGAACAAGGTGTTGGTAAGCAAATTCCAACGAGTTTTGAAGATGAAAATGGGCTGGTGCAGCAATCCATAACAACCCAAATCGCCACGGCGTGTCCAAAGTACAAGCCGAACTGCGGAACACAAGATCGGCCTCATCGTGTTCGACGGAGGCCTGCATGGATGAGTGATTATGAAGTAATGGGAGTTGATCAATATGAAGATCCACTTATCCATTTTGCTTTGTTTTCAGATTGTGATCCAACAACTTTTGATAAAGCAGTACAAAAAGAAAATTGGAGGATAGCAATGGATGAAGAAATTGCAGCTATTGAGAGGAATAACACTTGGGAGTTAACAGATCTTCCAAAGGATATAAAACAATCGGAGTCAAGTGGGTGTACAAGACAAAATTGAACAAGAATGGTGAAGTTGATAAATATAAGGCGCGCTTGGTGGCTAAAGGCTACAAGCAGGAATTTGGAGTGGATTACAAAGAAGTATTTGCACCTATAGCAAGACTTGACACAATCAGATTGGTAATTGCATTAGCAACGCAAAATTCATGGCCTATCTTCCAATTGGATGTGAAGTCAGCATTCTTGCATGGTGATCTTCAAGAAAAGGTATTTGTTGATCAACCTTCTAGTTATGTGAAGCTCGGTAGTGAACATAAAGTTTATAAATTAAAAAAGGCACTATATGGGTTAAAACAAGCTCCCCGAGCTTGGTATAGTCGCATTGATGCCTATTTCTTGAAGAAAGGTTTTAGAAAATGTCCATATGAGCATACACTCTTTATTAAAATTGGTGATGGTGGAAAGTTGCTTCTTGTATGCTTATATGTGGATGATCTTATTTTTACTGGGAGTGATAGTGTCATGTTTGACAAATTCAAGGAGTCTATGATGGATGAATTTGAGATGACTGATCTTGGATTGATGCATTATTTTCTGGGCATAGAAGTTATTCAATTTGCAGCTGGAATCTTTATGTCTCAAAAGAAGTATGTTCAAGAGATTTTGGACAGGTTTCAAATGAATAATTGTAACCCCGTGACTACTCCAACTGAAGTTGGATTGAAGCTCTTGAAAGATCCTTATGGAAGCAAGGTGGATAGCACTCTCTACAAGCAGATTGTTGGAAGCCTGATGTATTTGATGGGGACAAGACCAGATATCATGCATGCCGTAAGCCTTATAAGCAGGTATATGGAGCACCCAACTGAGTTACATTTACAAGCTGCAAAAAGGATTTTTCGCTATTTGTAAGGAACTAAAAATTTTGGGCTGTTCTATAAAAAGGGAGAAAAGTCAAATTTGTTTGGGTTTATAGATAACGATTATGCTGGAGATGTTGATGATAGAAGAAGTACTTTAGGGTATGTATTCATGCTTGGTTCAGGGGCGGTTTCATGGTCTTCAAAGAAGCAATCAATTGTTACTTTATCAACAACTGAAGCAGAATTTGTTGCTGCAACTTCATGCGCTTGTCAAGCCATATGGTTACGGAAGATTCTTGAAGAGCTTCAGTTCAAACAGCAAAAAGCAACTATAATCTATTGTGACAACAGCTCAGCTATCAAGCTGTCCAAAAATCCAGTTCTACATGGGAGGAGCAAGCATATAGATGTGAAGTACCACTTCTTAAAAGATCTTACAAAGGATGAAGTAGTTGAGCTAGTTTTCTAGAAAGTGAAGATCAAGTGGCTGATATATTCACCAAGCCCCTAAAGTTGTCCATGTTTCAGAAGCTGAGAAAGCTCCTTGGTGTTCGTTTGTTGGATATTCCAAATTGAGAGAGGGTCCTTTAAACTGATTGTTTGCAACATCAGTTTAAGGGAGGGAATGTTGAACAAGTCTATGTTTCTGGTTTGTTTTTTACGTGTTAATAGTCTATTAAGCACTTTTATTATGTGGATTGGTTGTTGTACATGTGAAGTTAGTAGGGGTGTGGTGGTTATTTGTTTTTGTAAAGCCTATATAAAGGCTATGGTGTTAGTTTTTTTAGTGTGAGTGGTCATGCAGACGTTCCTCTGTTTTTGTGCATATCAGAAAATTTCCTCTGTTTTTAACGCTGTTTTTATGCACATCTGCATATCTGCATCTCCTCTGGTTTTTAACACTAGCGTGCGGTTTGCCCCATTTCGTTACCATGCACTTCGGTACCCTTTGAAATAGTGGTAGCAAAACCCATTTCAAAGTCTAATGAAACATGATCTTACTAACAAGCTTAAACTTTTACTAAGCATACTCAACAGAGAAATATTTTAATTTCAAGATACCAGTTACATATAATACAGGAAAAAATTATACATTAAAAACCGTAAAACTTTCTTATTAAATAACAAGTATATATTGGGTATCTTCCTAAACAAAGTTCTAACAAATGAAAGAGCGATGCAACGTGTGATTGTGACAGATGATTGTCGAAAACCAATATTTGCATATATTTGAAAGGCTAATGTGAATCTAGGTTATGACTAAGATTTTTTTTTCTTGATTTTAACCTAGGTTAATAGTAAGGTTAGCTTTACAGGGTTGTTGATATAGGTATGTGACAAAAAGCTTAACATACCTACTAATGACAATTAACTTCTTAGAAAAAGTGATTCGATTTTCTTTTTAAGGTGATCGATAAACACATTACGATTACAATACTGCAGATCGCAACACCCTCAGTATTAATTTCAATAAATTATCATATCTAGTTTTGAAAATATTTTTAAAAAAAGTCTCATGTGCAACACTTCATATTCCACACGAATGGAAGGAATGTCTAAAGATACGACACATCATGACACAACCTATACTTAATGAGCTATACGGCATGACAACAACCAAACCAAAATGGGAACCTACGCTACAAGACGAGCGCAATGAACTCCGTTTCACAGAAAAATTGGAATATTAGACGTCCAGCTCAATTAAAAATCAATGCATCGAAAATTACACGAGACGGTGCGAATGAGACTGGTTCGCACGAAACCTATCTTTTATGCTCCGAACCGGTGAGCAGGAGTGAGATGATGTGTAGTAAATGAGGAGCGAATGCGAACATTATGGGTAAGAGATCATGGGAGTCCGTAGCAGATTTTGGAGCATGGATTGCACTGAGTAATTAATACGTGGTGCGTCCCACGCAGGGAAGGAGAGTTAGGGTCTGCACGGTAACATTTCTGTTTCTCCAAATTTCTATTCTTTTGTTCCCCAGAACAAAAAAAGAACATAAATCCTTTTGATAAAATTTTTGTTCCTTAGAACAATTTCTTTATTTTTTTGTTCTTGAGAACAATTTTGGAATAGAAATAAGAAATAAAAAAAAAGTAGCTTCTTGTTTTAGGGAACAGGTTTCTAGAAATAAGTAAATTTTCTTTTTTATTTTTCTTTTTTTCTCTCTCTTCTTGCTGCGGCTGCCTCCAACCGCCCGGAGCCACCGCCAACCGCTGCTGCTGCCTCCTCTGTTCGTTGCCGCCGTCGCCCATAGCTGCTCGCCGTCACTGCTGCACAACCGTCGGCCATCGATCGTCACCACTGACCGCCGCCGCATAGCCCATCGGCTGTTGCCGACCGCCAGCTGTCGGCCGTCGAATGGCGATCAGCGATCGGCGATTCGTGAGCAAGAATAAAAAACAAATAAATACAAAAAAGAAACTTTTTCGTACCGAACACATTTTTATTTTTTTCTATTTCTGAAGTAGAAATTTTGTGTAGTTACAAAACATCTTATTTTACTCAGAAATTATTCCCCGGAATATAAATATAAAAGAACTATTTCTTAAAAAAAAAACTCTTTCCTAACTAAGAAGCGTTATCATGTGCAGCCTTATCGTGCCTTCCATCCAAATTGAAAATAGAGCAAAGGGGAAATGCATGGGCTTCTCCAAGTCTTTAGATATAAGGGCCATGCCCACCACAACCGCGACGATCGGTCTAACGATTCATGACTTGATTTTCAAGTTGAGGGTTGTAGGCTGGATTCCTCAATGTACTGTCGATCTCAAGGAAATCTCGTCTAGTGTATGAAGGGCAGGCTTGGATTTAGGTGTGTCGGTTGTAGTCATCTCTGGTCACACATAATGGGCCTAAGGTAACAAGCTTAGTGGGAGAATTATTAAAAAAAAAAAAATATTATATGGATATCAATTTAATTATAAATCTTTTGAGAATTTATCGATATAGTCTTTGATCGGAAATCACTAATATGAATGTCGATTGTTCCACATAATGCTAAATTTTTTTGCAACTTTTTAAAAGAAATTTCTGATTATTTTTATTATTTAACTTTTTTCTTATTTCTTTTTTACTCTTTGCTTCATTTTTTCATTGTAGCTGGCGAGTGCCGCGAGAGCTAAGTGAGGCCAAGGCTTTGCTGGCAGCAAGTGAGGCGGCCCGCACAAATCTAGTGAGAGATTGTACGCCCTCACTCACTTGCCCCTGCCACGAGGAAAAAAAGTATAAAATATGAAAAATACAAAAAATTGGGAAAATTTTATAAAACATTACAAAAGTTGTGTACTTAGTGCAAACATCATTGGTGTAAAGAAAATTAAAAAACCTTCTTCCTTACTCTCGAAATAAGTTGAGTATCACCCGATTACCGAACCCCCTCTCGTGGGCTTTACCCTATTTTCCGCGTGCATTGAACCTGCAGAGGAAGGAAGATTCAGGTCAAAAGAAATGAAGGAAGTAGAAGAGAAAGGCTAAGTTCACTTAGGCCCATTTGGTAACTGGCAAAATAGTAAAAATTTATATTATTTTATTTTCGGGAGTAGTTTTGGAATAGAATCATGTTTGGTAAAATTTTTGTTTCTAGAAGTAGATTTTGAACATAATCAAGAATAATAAAAAAAAAAGTTGATTCTTGTTCCAGGAATAATTCTAGAATCAAGCCCATGTTTTCTCTTTTTATTTTCTCCTTTTTTGTTCTTCTTCCCTTTTCTTCTTCTTCATCTAGTGCCATCACCACGGTTGCCGTCTGTCGCCATCTGCCGTTCGCGACCCACTGCCGCCGATCATCGGCAACTGGTTTTGTGAGCTCGTCAGAGGCAAGCCTAGCCACCGGCGAGGCTCGGCCTCATCAGATCCCCACTGACGATTGGGCTAGCTTGGCCTCATCGGTGGCCAGACGGGCTTTACTTAGCTGTCAGTAGGGCTCGGTCGACGAGGGTTGGCCTTGCCGAGGGTCGGTGATGCTTTGGTGAGGTCACCGACCCTCATCTGACTAGTTGCCAATCATCCCAAGGTCGGCGATCGGTCACTTGAAGAAGAAGAATAGGAAAAAGAAAGGAAAAAAAAAAAAAGAAAAAAAGAGGAAAAAAAAGTAATAAAATTATTTAAAAATTAAAAGAAAATTATTCTGAGTAGAAATTTTGATGACAATACCAAACGTAATTTTATTTCGGGAATTGAAATTTTAAATAGTTAAACGATTTAAAATATTTAAAAATTATTTTCGATAATAGAATTTAAAAGAATAATTTTTTATTATAAATTATTTTCGAGAATAGACTCGTTACCGAGCGTAACAAAAGGACAAACGGCACCTGCCCAATCCACAGAAGTCTTTCCTTTTTGACTCTCTCTCCTCCTCCCTCCACCGCTCTTGCACGCCGGGCAGAGGCAGAGCAGCAGCAGCAGCAGCGGCAGAGAGCGGGGGAAACAGAGCAGCGAAGATGACGCTCAAGGTCTACGCAGATCGCATGTCGCAGCCGTCTCGTGCCGTCATCATCTTCTGCAAGTACGAATTTCCCGGTTTCCTTTTGTCAAATCCTTCTTATACTCGCCACTGTCGATCTTCTTCTTCATCTTCATCTGCTTCTTTAAATTTCCGATTTTTAATTTGGTCTCGAGCTCACGTGATTTAGGGTCAATGGAATCGACTTCGAGGAGGTGAAGATAGACCTCTCTAAGCGCCAGCATCGGTCCCCCGAATTCAAGGGTGCGCCTCCGAGTACCGTGATTTGGTAGTCTTGTTGATTCGCATGAAATGGGCACTGCAAAGATGCGATCTTTTTGATAATCATCGGATGGCGATCAGACGCGGCGGTATGCCGGTCCATGTTTGGACATTTAGAAGGGTTAATGGCTTCTGATGTCTCTACTCGTGGTAGTGATTGGAGTAGGTGGAAGGAAATCTTTGAGTGTTATCTTAAAGTGGAAATGAAGCTTGGAAATTCATTGAATTCCAGTTGAATTTCTATGTGGAAGTGGTTCTTTCTTTGCTTTCTTTTGTTAGGAAAGCGCAAATTTTGTTCAACTCTCACTATAAGTTCGAGAGCCTCCACGCCTCCTAAAGATGGATGATAAATACATTGCCCATTTTTGCGTTGTACAAGTCAGCTGATTGAGCAGATATAATCGCACCATAAAGGAAGAAATATGGGATGCAAGGAAAGATGAGATTCTTTTGTTGAATAGCTGGGTGAATATGACTGATAAGTGATAATTAAATATGGGATGTTGACTGGGTAAAATCTCTTTCCCTCGACCAAAATTGTTAAGATGTTGAAACGAGTCATAGATGTGACGAAAGGTTCAAGGTTGTGCTCTGTTCTTCCTGATGGGTTTACAAGTTGCTTGTATCGTAGCTGGATAACCCCTAAATTCTGCCTAGGATCAGACATCTGCCCTTGTACTTTCCAGGTTATCATGAGTTATTAGATGACACTCTACCTGGATATCATCACATGTCTGTTTAATGGTAGATAGCTTTTCTGTAGACCGCTTTTCTTTCTTGGCTACAATTAACATAGTTGTTACTGCTGAGAAAAGCTTACGTATGCACTTCTTTGTTGTTCTTATTTTCAGACGTAAATCCAATGGGACAAGTTCCAGCTATTGTTGATGGGAGATTTAAGCTTTTTGAGAGGTACTGGAGTTATTTATCTTTCTCTTTGCCTTGTCAAGGTTGAAGTGAAAGAGTAAGACAATGAACCTTTTTTTCTGATTTTCATAAGATTGCCTAAAACGAGGGGGATAAAAAAAAAATACAGCATCTGAGTTACAGCATTTTAAGTAGTTCATTAGAAAATTAAAACGCCTCCTAATTAGCTTCTTGGTTAGATGCGCTGAAGGCCCTAGGTTCATCATAAGTTTTTCTTTTTTGACTTCAGCATTTCTTATTCTAACTTCCAAGACTCTACTAGACCATATTTATCCTGGATCGTAGGTGGTATATACCTGTGTGTTTTGCAAGCATCACTAGTTGCAGTCAAGTGTGCATCTTTAATTCTAATTCCTCCTAAAGTTTTCTTTGGTGTGAACTGCTCCATATTGCTATTTGAGTATGACTATATGGTTTTGTGGGAAAGGTGCTATGTACATCATGGTATATGCACACACCTTTAGAATTTCCTGTAATTTTGTCAATGTGTCAGAATATTTTGAAGGAAAATGAAAGGTTGTTCCTGATGCATTGGCGAACTTAGCAGCTGTGTTTTTGAGTTATTTTGTACGTTTGTGGTGAATGCATTTGAACTGATTTCTGACCAGTTTTCATATTCTTCTGCATTAGAATGTATTTATTTGCCATTATATTTCACCGCAGATATTCCAGAGATTTATAATCTTTTGTTTCAATTTCATGTTTGCAGTCATGCTATTCTCATCTATCTTAGTTGTTCATTTCCTGGGGTTGCAGATCACTGGTAAGCACAGTAATCCTTTTTAATCTACTCAAAGCATTTCAAACTGTAGGAAGTGCATGTTCGGAATTGGACTCAAATTAATGTTTAATCACTAGGTTCCTGCTGAGCAATCTTAAGCAATTTAAGTTTTTTCTTTGCTATTGCTCCTTCCTTCCATTGTACTGGGAAATTCTGGAATTAATGATTCAGGTTTCATGGTGAAAATGTAGAGCTTGTTTTTTATATGTGGCAATAGAAGGATACATTTAGTTCAATATGGAAATTCACTTTGCAATTATATTACTTCCTTTGCCATAGTATCATGTGTTCTTTCACTCGATGGATGATTATCATGTTCAAATACTTTTCACAATTTATTTATGTTAATCTCTCCATACTGCTGTTTCATAACTTGGAATCTTTGACAGGTACCCTGCTGATCTTTCCCGGAGAGCTAAGATACACTCAGCATTGGATTGGCACCATTCCAATTTACGACGGGGAGCAGGTTAAAAATGCTTTACAGTTTTAGATAATGTGGCACAGGATTGGCCCTTTAAACTTCAATCTGAATAACACAAATTGATGCTTTCTAGGTCAGTTTTTCAGTCTTTTTTTTTCTTTGGGGTCTGTAGTTTTTCAGTCCACTTGAAGCGAAAGAAATGTATGCTGATGCCATCTTATCATATTTCGTCAGTTTAGTTCATCCAACAATTTTGATGGGTATCAGATTAATTTTTCAAAAGACAGGCAGCATCCGTGGAATTTTGCCAGAATTTGAAGGGTGTCAGAGTATTCACCTAAGAAAAGTACCTTTTCTAGTGAAATAGGAGCTGAGCTAGTGTTAGATTGCCTTGATTTAGAATGTGATGATGCCTCTGAATTTTGTGATCTTGCAGAGCCATCCGAACATAGAACATTTGACATGTAATATTTCTAACTTTGTTTTGCTTGTGTTGCAGCTCTTTGCCTAGTGTGCAAACTTCGAAAAACATTTCTTATAGTTTATGAGTATTGTTGCTTCAGACACCATAATCAAACATTACATAACTTTTCTTTGTTTCAGCTGCCTATGTTCTGAATACTACTCTGGCTCCCGCGCTTGGATTACCTTTGAACCCAGCAGCTGCTGCTGAGGGCGAGAAACTTCTGTCCTCATCTTTGTTGAAGATAGAGTCTATCTGGCTCAAAGGCAATGGCCCATTTCTGCTAGGTGGCTTTCAGCCATCCATTGCTGATCTCAGCTTAGTATGTGAAATAATGCAACTAGAGGTGAGTTCAGCCCCAAACTTTTTTTTTATAATTACGGAAAAAAATCTGAAGGGAGACAGAACCCTGTGACAGAGTAGAAATTAAGGCATTAGAAGGTCAATATTGAGTTAGAAGATGTAGGCCAAGAAAGCTAATCTAGCTATGGCTACTCTGCCTTCCTATGGTTATCAGCGACTAATTTATTGCATCACATTTTGGACAAGAGGGCGGCTGCTTGCCTTCAGTGCATGTCATTCTTTCTTCCTTATTCTATCTCCTAACTTATGTATCAGCTGCTTGCCTTCAGTACATTTTGTTTCTGGTAATAATTATGTAATCACTTTGGATTGAATATGGAACGTGCATACAATTATATGTAAACTAAGATTAAAAATAGTAACCAGAACTTAGCAAAACTAGTTTTGTGCTATGCTGTGCAGAAGATAGTTTGTCCTCGAGAAAAAAATTTCAAGCAGTACCATATTGGTTGCGTGAGGCTTTGGTAGGTGCAGTCGCCCAGAGGACGCCAGTTTGCTAAGGAAGCTAATAATGCTGTTTTTAACTTCAGGTACTTGGTGACCAGGACCGTGATCGCATTCTAGCTCCCTACAAGAAAGTTCAAAAGTGGGTGGAGAGCACAAGAAAGGCTACGCAACCACACTTTGATGAAGTACATCAAGTCATAATGAAATTAAAGACAAGACTTCAAATGCAGCGATCAGCAGGAGCAAACACCGGGGCTGATTCGAGAGGGAAATTGTCTTCGAAAATGTGAGAACTTGTAACGATTTCCTTCTGAAATTAGGGTGACGATGCTTGGTTCTCCTCCAAAGGTCTCTACCCCAGGATTAGGGATGTTTGCTTTTAATAAATGTATGCAACGCTACACTTCAATTGAATGAACTGCAGAGTTGAAGCTCAGCTTACTGGCTACTGGCTGATTTCCATCCTGTAAACTATTTATGTTTTACATTAGGATAATTCCAGTATTAAAGTTTGTTGTGAAAGTGCACATAAACTTTCAAATAGTGGAATCAAATCCTATGTACAGATGGACTGAGTAAAAAAGGGGAAGTCTGCTACGTTGGAGAGCCAAAACTCTTGCTTCTGAAGCCAGAAGCTAATTTAGAGTAAGGGCCGCTGTAGAGAGAAGGGAGTGCATTTCTGGAATCTCAATGTTGCCGCATCAAAAGACGAGAACCCAATGGCAATCGCTGAGCCGTCGGTGGAGAGAGCCGCCCGGCAAAGAGTACTCATTCATAGATTGTCGCTTGGGTGGGATATAAATCTATTTCATTTTCGAGGAGGACTAGGCAAATCAAATTAACGAAGTCTTCTCGTGACGAAAAAAAGTTAAACTTGTTAATTATATTCTTAAACCACAGTAATAATGTGGTGCTTGATGGGTGTCGCATCAAAAAAAAATATTGACATAAAAATCCAACAAAGCTCACGTGTGGAGGCTGGGCCACCCGGCCACCACTGCTTCTGCAACGCCGCCGCCACTACCACTAATTGGCCTCATCACCAGCCGCCACCAAGGTCTGGCCTTGTGGCAATCACGGTGGCTTCCAAGCTTCTACAAGCTCAACCATGGCCGTGGCTTCAGCTTCCAGGCTTCTTCAAGCTTGCGGCCATGACCGCTTGAGCTTTGTCAAGCTCAGCCATGGTTGCTCCAGTTTCCAAGCTGCTGGCCGCGAGCTTCGTTGAGCTTGCACCGCTTGAGTTAGCCACCCTAGCTCCAGTTTCCAGGCTACTTCAAGCTCGCTGCCATGACTGCTCAATTTTTGTCAAGCTTAGCCATGGCCACTTGAGCTTCCAAATGCGTTTCGTGGAAATTAACCATGAAGGAGGACATAGTAATGGGTGGATTGGAGTTGGGAGATCCAATAGCTGGAGCAGTCCCAGAGTCGGGCGATGATGGTGGTGGACGGATTTAAGCGGCGAGGGACTAAGGAATAAGAATATGCTAGAGTTGCAGATTGCCACATCAACATCGCTCTTTAAAAAATAATAGAAAATGTCATATTTGCATTTGCCATCACTTAAGTTGGATGGACTTAAGGAAGGTACTTGATTGCACCAATTTGTTAAACTTTAGTACTTGATTGCATCATTTAGAAGTTGAGTTGGAGATGCCGTCCCATCATCCTACTCATGCTGATACTAAGAACGTATCTTTGAATGGATTTTCTTGGAAGAATTTCCTTTCTACTGAGGGACTAATATGTAAATAATATATACTTTGCTTGCATACTTCTAGTGATCTGTCAGGTAGCTCTTCATCACTCATGCGCGTTCACTTGATGGGAATGGTCCTCGCGGTAAGTCATTCTGTCGCTATCCCATGCATTGGTAAAGAGTCCAGTTCTTTCGGCCTCTTGTAGTTCTTCAACAGGAGGGAAGAACAAACGACACTGACAGAGGAGGCTGCCATTGCCACTCCAGCAATCCAAGGTGGTAGCCTGAATCCTGTAAATGGGAAGAGAATTCCCGCTGCTATTGGCATTCCTGTGACGTTGTAACCGAAGGCCCAGATGTAGTTCAAACGGATCCGGAAAAATGTTTTCCTGGAGAGATCGATGGCAGTTATCACATCTTCCAGATTACTCTTCATGAGGACGATGTCGGCAGCCTCGATTGCAATGTCCGTGCCAGCACCGATCGCCATTCCTACATCAGCTACTGCAAGTGCTGGTGAGTCGTTGATCCCATCTCCTACCATTGCAACTGTATAACCTAAAGCCTGTCATTGTCACAGGTGAAATTGTATTAATAGTGTAACAAGCAACAGCTTTCTATTAGTTGCAGATAGCGAGTAGAGACTTGGAGCTTCATGTTGACTTTAAGTGGATCGAGACAATGGACATGGCTGATTGTTTATAGTTGAATGGATGGAGATGGTTTAAGTACCTGTAAGTCCTTGACTTTCTCGGCTTTCTGCTCCGGATTGGCTTCTGCAATAACTGTTCCAATGCCGACCTCCTTGGCAATGGATTCAGCAGTGCCCAAGTTGTCACCTGTCACCATGATACTCATCACTTTCATAGACTTGAGAATGGAGATAACTTCACGTACACCCGGTTTTAATGGATCCGATATGGCCAACACTCCCGTCACCTCTCGGTCAAAGGACACTAGAATCCCAGTCTGAGCCATTTTTTCTGCTTGTGCTAGTACGTTCTCGGCATCCTCGGGAATATTCATGTTGTGTTGCAGCATCAAGCTCTTGTTTCCTATTAATATTTCTCTGTCCCTAACCATGGCCTTGACTCCATGGCCGGGGACAGAGACAAAGTCTCTTGCTTCTGGCCAGATTGATTTGTCCCCTTCTTCCCAAAATGTTTTGGAATGTTCGACAATGGCCTTGGCCAATGGGTGTTCGCTGTTGACCTGACATTCATTCATTATACTGACACGATAATCAGTTCCAAAGAAATCAGATAATCAGAAAAAAAAAAAAATTGTGCGCAATATGTGAAGAACAAAGATTTCATCGATCTAATTAGTTAGTAAACTGATGTAAAAGGAGTCTGGAGGTGGAAAGGCCACCTCAGTTGCAGCGATGAGCTCGTAAAATTGTTGTGGCTCCATGGTCTTCAAGAGTTTTGTGTTGACCACCATTGGTTTCCCCATTGTGAGTGTTCCTGTCTTGTCAAACACAACACAGTTCACCTAGGATAAAGCAGAACACAAGATTAAGATGGAGGAAGAATTCCTGCCAAGGTTTGTTAGTATGGAAGGACGGAAGATACGGAATAGTCCATCTCTGCCACCTCTCCATTGGCCTACTTGAATGAAAAATACACACATTTTCATCACAGCTTTGACCGGAAACGAGCTTTACAAAGAGAAACAAGAAAAACTGGGGAAACTCTCTAATATAAGGCTAACTCGAGTTAAATCTGCTACAGAGTTTAAGCTGTTTAGACCGTGTATTTGTCCTGTCACCCATGGCTGCATAAATATCTTGTATGCTAACCTTATGTGTATTTTCCAATGCTTGGCCTCCTTTGATCAGGACACCATGAGATGCACTGAGTCCAGTGCCGACCATCACTGCAGTTGGTGTTGCAAGGCCGAGGGCACATGGACAGGCTATGACCATCACGGCTATTCCGAACTGTAGAGCGAGTTCGAAGCTGCTCATGGAAGCTGGAAGCCAAGATTGTGGATAGCCATGATACCTCCCCACAAAAAGCCAGGCAGTCCACGTAGATACTGAAAAGATAACGACCTGCATGAAAGACCATTTGCTCAGCGAGATTCTTTCCTTTCAATGGTTGCTGTAGGTGAAGGTGCTGTTATTTGGGTTCAAGTTGTTTTCATGGTTTGAGGTTGTTGGATCCGTGCAAGGCTCAATTCATATATATAGTTCATAAGAGCGCAAAAGACAGAGAGCCCTTGCTTACCAAAGGCACAAAGTACTTGGAAATGTGATCAGCGAAATTCTGGATAGGAGCCTTGCCCATTTGGGCCGACTCGACCAGTCGAACAATCTGTGAAAGGGTAGTGGCTGATCCAACTTTTGTTACCATAATATGCAGGACTCCGTTCTGATTCACCGTGCCTCCGATCACCACATCGCCCTTGGTCTTCATCACAGGTTTGGGTTCTCCTGTTATCATGCTTTCATTGACATGGCTTTGCCCCCAGATGACCAAACCATCCGAGGCTACTTTTGCGCCTGGCATGATCTTTATCACATCGTTCTTCTCGATCAGCCGGGTATCAATTTCTTGCTCATCAGTTACGTTGCCCTCCTCATCCATTGTTAAGAGAACTCCTGTTTCAGGTGCCAAGTCCATAAGCTTGGCAATGGCTTCAGAAGTCTTTCCCTTGGCCAAAACCTCTAAATACTTCCCTAAGAGAATGACTGTGATAAGCATACAGCTTGTCTCAAAGAAATCCATGCTCTTGAAACTTTGAGAAGTTGCTGATCTCAACGATGAGTAGACAGAGTATAAGTATGCAGCATTTGTCCCTAAAGCGATCAGAACATCCATGTTAGCAGAACCGAGGCGCAAAGCTTTAAAAGCCCCAATATAAAATCGCCATCCAATTATGAATTGTACTGGAGTGGACAGGACCCATCTCAAAGTTTCTCCAAAAGTCAGCATATTAACAACTTTAACATCTAATACACCGTTAATCCAAGGAATATACATGAAAACCATAGATGTCAAAAAGACAGGAACAGTGAACACTAAACTCCAGAGAAAGGATCTGAGGTATTGCTCAGTTTCTTTTTGCTTACGAGCTTCTCCTTCTCGTTCTCCTACAGGAGATATACTCGTCTTGAGATGGCCAGACCCCGTCAACTCAATCACTTTCGTGAAGCTCCTGGGTCCTGTCAAATCTGCTTTATAGCATATGGAGATTTTACTCATTGCATGATCTGTATCCACAGATTGAACCCCTGGAAGTGCCTGGAGAGAACTTTGGATGATTTTCATTGTATAAGAAGGGTTATCTGTTTGGATGCCCTCAACTTTGAGCTGTATTTTGCTAATATCTTTCCCTGAACTCATAAGAGAGGCCTCAAATCCAGCATCCTCAATGGCTTTGAGCAAGTTGTTGTAGCTTAAGATGCTTGAGTCGTAGTATACTTCTGCTTCTTCCGTTACTAAAGCCACATGGGCCTTATGCACGCCCCTGACCGCTTGTAAAGCTGATTCAACTGTGGAGGAACAAGAGGTGCAAGTCATCCCATTGATGTGGATCCGGCATACCTGGACTGATCTCTCACTCATCTCCTGTTAAAATGTTTCAGAAATGTTAATTCAGATGGAAAGACCGGAGAAGCAAAAAAAGCCAGAACAGTATGGCTCTTCTCCAATTGTCATGTACTCATGAAAACGTTGCGGTATTCTACTAAAAGATTTGAGAACTTCTTGGAGTAGAACTCCAGAAGAAGCAGGATTGAACTAGTTAATATATGTTTTCAAAGACATCCATTAAAACATTTGCAGCTTTTGTCATTAGTTATGAATGATTTCCTATATTAATGATCTGGAAATGCAGGACTGGTTGATGAATATCTCACTCCAAGTGGAAATTTTGTATTCACTAAACAATATTCCCAAATGTTTTAGATGGTGCATCTGAATCACTGCGACAGTTTAAAATATCAGCCGTGAAGTTAGTGCAATGCATCTGGTGGAACAGCAAAAAACATCATCGCAACCGCACCAAAAGCTAAACCGCCACATGGACTCAGTCCAACTTACTTTGACATCCACAACGGCTTCCCCAACTCCTGGGAGTTGCTCAACTGCTTTCGCCACTGATCCAGCGCTTGCAGAGCTCCTCATTCTGGTTGCTGAAAACATCGCGCTCGCCTCTAGTCCTTCCGTTGGAATGCTATTGTCTCTTATGAGTCCATGCCACTTCAAATTCAAATACTATCTTTGTCTGCCTCTAGTTGTGTAACAACCAGAACTCTTTTATATACAAAATATTGCTCTTCACCCTCATCAATCGTGTCCACTTCAGCCCATGAAAAGAACACTCAGACTGTAGCACTACAGAGAGATAAAAAGCGAAGACCACGCCATGAAATGATTTTGCTCAATCTCGGTTTTTGGCCTGGACCCAAGAAAAGGGCATCTGCTTTTGTGCATGGCCTCTGCTTTTTCTCTTGCAAAGCGAAGAACTTTGTTCATGATGTTGGACAAGCATTATTGCAGTTTTATATTTTGAGTAAGGAACAGACGGTTTACAAGTGGCATAACTTTTAAGTTTTTAGTGCTTGTTGATGATGGTTGACAATGTTCACCACTAAGAATCCCACCGTGATCGATTTGCTCTCGTTCGGCCCTTTAAAAAAAAGAAGTCTTGTTGCTAGGACAATGTCTTTCTGTCCCTACATCAAGCAAAAGTCCCATGATCAACTGCTCTCAGAAAACAACGTAATTCTCACTAAATCCTGAAAAAATGGTTTCAACAAGCAACTTAGGTGTCCCCGGATTGACAGTTGACAATTTATTTATGTTGTATCCAAATTTCTAGGACCTGATTATTAGGAATATTCAATCATGATTTTTAGGTCCTGATTTTAGGAAATAGCTGTAAATAATTAGTTAGAAAATGATTTATCAGTATCCCTTAATTTTGTGCGATTATAACTGTACTTTTTAGATATGTTTTTTCCTAGTTGGCACTTAAAGTAGCCGTATAAATAGCTTTGTGATCGTGGTACAAAAATATGTAAATGTTGACACTCAAAGTTGACTATACTATCACGATCATGAGGATGGGAGGTATAGTAAAAGTCGAGCGAAATTACATGAATATTATAAGAGGACTATTAGTATATGATCAATTATCGATGAGCTTAAGGATAAAGACTCAATAATCGATAGCAAAGCAAGGAGCCACCATGTGTTCAACTGTTGAAATATAATGACAAATATTTGGTGTCTGCGTAAGTGATGCTGGTGGTAAGTTTTGGATGAAAAAATTTGAAATATTCTGGAAAGCGCCAAAGGTGTGCATGGTTAAGGAGCGGTTGACATCCAAAGACCCAACCATGAAATCGTTGTTGATAAATCAAGGAGCACTAGAGCATGATCAAAGCGGTTGCAGAGGAAATGGACAAGTCAATTGCAAAGAAAAAAGGAACGTGCATAAGGTTTGAAGTGATTACTAGAAGATAAATGATGTACAATGGTTACCAAGCCTTTCTCTAAATACCACCAGTCATCCAATAAGAGAGTTTTTGACAAATCAATCGACATGTTATATCTTTATCTTTACATTTCCTATACTGCAATTTAGTTTTCATAACAGTAACTCCTAGATCCCTGTTGTTGATTAGAATCCGGTGTGTATCTATACTCTAGTGTTGCGTTGTTGATTAAATTCCAGCATTGTATCCTCTATCCTAGTCCAACATTGTCAATTAAATTGTGGGGTTGTATCATTTATCCCGGTGTATTGTTGTTGATTAGATTCTGGCATTGTATCAAGTTATCATCAAACTGTGATGTCGATTAGATTTCGGCATAATTTGAACTTGTTCTCAAGTTTAGTAAGTTCATTGTTAGGGTTGTACAGTGTGCTATTCGAAATTAGAAATTCAACATTCGTATTGCATTTGATATCCTTTGTCCGGAATTAGTGCGAAACTTTTATCCTTTCTAAATATAAACCAAAGAATACTCCCAGTGAAAAATGTTTCATCGTGGGAACAAAACTGACGAAACAATAGAATTATCACAATTCTTTTCTCAAAATTCTTCAATTTATTTATAGACTGTTAACTTGATTTTGCAGGCAAAACTCACATGAACATGCGCCAGTTTCCTAATACAATCGGCGGAGTACAGAATAGAACTCCTTTTAAAAAATCCTGACGTGTCTAGAGCAATCTATAGTTGAATCTAAGCAAACAATATCTAGAAAATTCTCAGTGGATGCGAAAAATGGTCAGAAGACGTCAGGGAAGATTATGCACGGCCATCTCCATACGTGGTTTTCTGTCCGCTTGTTAAGAAATGACAGAATTCCATGATCACGCAATATGTATATAATCCATGTATAGACTTGTGTATGCTGGTCGATGTAAATATGTTGTAAAACCGATACTCCTGCAATGTCAATAGGTATCTTGTCGTTAAGGTTCTTGGACTCAAGATTACGAATCCGTTTGATTGCAGACTTGATAAGCGAAGCCGATCGTAGAGCACGAAAACTGCGGCATCTATGTCCGTTTAAGTTGCGTTCAAGGCACCCAACCCTTTAGTATATGCGGCATCTGTGTCCATTTGAGTTGCGTTCAAGGTATTCCAGGATAGTATACGTGGCTGGGTCCACAAACCAGAATGTATATCAATATATTCTAGTTCTCAGAAACTTCCCTTACAAGAACCCCAGAATGGGGGACTTTCCTGCCTAACCCTTGATTCCTAGAATATTTGAGAACATATTCTTGTTCTTAGAATATCATCTCAGAAGAAACCTGGATTATGGGAATGTATATGAATATATTCTTGTTCTTAGAACATTATCTTTCAAGAACCTCGAGATTGAGGAATTTCTGCCTAAACCTGATTTCATCTTGTGGATTGACAGGTATTCTTATGGACTTTGTTAACATAATAGTTATTAGGCTATCGTGAGAATAATAACGTGTTTTTTTTTTTTTTTTGATAAGAAGTAAGTAATATCATAACTTTTGAACCAAGAGCTACACAAATGTACAGCAAGAGAACTGGCTCCAAAAAACTTGCACTCAAAGAGACACAGGCGTCAGGTTGAGTGGAAGGGAGATGGAAAGAGCTGCACAGCACACCAAGAAGCGCACACAGCAAAAGGCCAAACAGACCTGCCAAGACAAGACAAATAAAGAAGGGCCACAACCCAAACACCTACAACCCAAACACTGAGAATAATAACATGTGAGCCATAAATTCTTAAAAAAATGGACTTCACAATAATTTATAATTATTTTTTATTTATTTTTTTGACCCAAAATGTCATTATTTTCACGATAGGTTAAGGAGAGTTATATAATCATTTCTTTTTTCTTACCAAAGACCCACGTGAGCAATGGCTGTCACTAATTTAATCCACTGGACTCCGGTTCAGGCAAGAAATTCACCAAAATGGAGGCTGAGATAGCTGGGCTTTAGCCCGTGGACTGCAAGCCTAGGTGACAAAACAAAGGAACTTAACATCCCCAAAAAGGGCAAAGATAACAAATACCAGGTAGACCATTTAGACGGAAAAGCCCATGGATGATGCACATATCCGAACATCTCTCATTTCCCCTAGCAGAGCAAATGAGATGAAGGAGACGACTTTGCAGATTAACATAACATGGCCGAGGAAACACCCTACTAGAAAACACTCAGACCAGCTCCGGTCTACGGAGACATTTGTTCGTGCTAGCACGATCTGCATATGTGTAACTGTACGAGGCAAAAGTGGCCGTGCTAATCTGGCGTTGAACCCACGTAGCATTGTCCATGAAAATGAGCAGAATCTGGCGTTGAACCCACCCATGAAATTTTCGAAGGAGGCCATGCGAGTGAAGCCCAGAGAGCAATACAAACGGCGCTATGCAGGGAAGGAAGTGAAAGGAGGAGCCTCCGGACAACAATGATGCGAGGGAAACCACCGAGAGCGAGGCAGCGAGGGCCATGAGGCTTCGTATTAAGGCTTGAGCACACAAGAGCGTGGACCAGGAGTGATGGCTGATACAGATGGTTTATCAAGAAGTGCCAAGAAGCAATACGATAGAAGGCTAGAGATGACAATGGAGGTGGTGATGGGACGAGTGTCAAATGGAGAATCTGGCTTCCCTTGGTGCTTCACTTCAATGAGATTCACTAGGACTTGAATAATGAAGGTGAGTGCGCCATGGCGGTGGGAACTAGTGAACAACGTAGCCCAAGTATCGATGCTTCTCCACTGAGGAAGGGCTAATGGCATTTTAGTATGTGTTGGGAAGAAAACCCAAATAATTAATTCCTGGGTTAAGATTTGACAGAAAGAGAGAAGAGGAGATAATAATTAATTAAGGAGAGAGCCGAGGAGGGTTTTTTATATTAACACCCATTGCCTTTGAGACAATCATTGAGAGAGAGTATGATTTCGATACTATATTAAACAAATTATTTTGGAAAAAGACATTAAGAATTTGAAATTATACTCCATGTGACGCATTTATTATTATGCTCAGTGTGACATATTTACCTTAAATATCATTTTGTAATACAAAGAACTTTAAATTTGTACCTATATAATATATTTGTCTCATGTCAATGTTTCGTTAATGAGCACAATTAAAACTCTACTTACTTGGACGACATAAGGGAAACGGTATTGCTATGGTGCTCATATGACT
This sequence comes from Eucalyptus victrix, assembly GCA_016097545.1. Taxonomy (NCBI): domain Eukaryota; kingdom Viridiplantae; phylum Streptophyta; class Magnoliopsida; order Myrtales; family Myrtaceae; genus Eucalyptus; species Eucalyptus victrix. Next base: position 30,354,195 of record CM027838.1, read on the forward strand.
TAAATAAACCAATAAAAAAAATGTCATTTTAGCTAGAAAATTATTTGATAAAATCTTGACATGGTATAGAAATGCCATGTGGATATAATTTTGGAATTTTTAATGTTATAGTAAAAATTTTAGGGTAAATTTGTTATAGTTAATATAATTTAAAATTTTTGATATCTCAAGAAAAAATTATGATAAATATGTCATAGTAAACATAATTTTTCAGATTTCTTGATGGCTTTTTCTCTATTGTTTTTCCTAAAAACTTACATAATTGGAACAAGATCAACACTGCGTACGTACATAATATATCACTTAAAAAGTAGGGTCATTAAATTACATATGATTATGTGTCGGGGTTGGGATGGTGACGTCCACCCAGAACAAGAAGAAGCACGAAGAAGCCCTGGTCCCGAAAATGTATGGGAGTGTCTTTTATCGCTCTGGTCCCGAAAATGTATGGTCTTCCAGGAAGAAACGAAGAAGCTCCACTTTCTAATCCTAGCAGAGTGCGCATACAGGGGAAGACGATTCGTGGAAATTTCCCATTGAAAGTCGAAAGCAAGCCTGACTTTTTGATGAATTAGCTTTAATCACAAAGATGGGCTTGATACTCTTAGATGTTATCCCACGTTGATAAAGATCATTTAGAAAGTGCTCCCACAACTTTATGTGACCGATCTAGAATATATAAAGATTGTCATTCGTCGTCGAATACTTTTCTTATCAAGTGGACATTTGATTTGATCTTCTACTTTTTATAAAGAGCAATTCAAAATTAGCCGTGGAGCATTTGGCCGATATTTAATCTTTTTTCTTTTGGGTTTGGTGGTGGCAAGCTATGATGGGACCACGATCTAACTCACAATGAGTGCCACAACCCTCATTTGGTGGTAGAGGCTTGCTAAACCAATTCTAAAATTTAAGACACAACTATAATTTATTAGGACTCGAACACTTCAAGGATCAAATTAGATCGAGCATCAATTAGAGTAGATTTGGTAACGATTCTATTCTCGGGAACAATTTCTAATTATTTTAAGCCATGTGGTAATTATCCAAAATTTCTGATTTTAGAATAGAATTATGTTTGGTACCGTGTTTAAAATTTCTACTTCAAATTATTTTATTTTAATTTTTAAATAATTATTTTTATTTTTATTTTTATTTTTATTTTTTTCCTTTCTCTTTCCTATTATTCTTCTTCAAGTGGCCGGTTGCCGGCCCTCGGCGAGGCCAACCCTCGTCGACTGAGCCTTGCCGGTGGCCAGGCAAGCCTCGTAGGGGCTTGGTGAGGCCCGCTTGGCCATTAGCAGGGCTAGGTGAGCCCCACCTAGCCAGCGAGGAGGCTCGGCCTTGTTGGATTGTGAGGCTTGCCTAGCCTCGCTGAGGCTGGCGAGGCCAAGCCTCGCCGATGGCTAGGCTTGCCTTCGGCAAGCTTGCTGGACCTCGCCTTGGCTTAGCAAGCTCGCCAAACCAGTTGCCAACGACCAATGGCGGTGGGTGACGGCGGACGGCAACCACGGTGGTGGCGGTAGATGAAGAAGAAGAAGAAAATACTTGATTCTTATATTTGTTCCTACGAACATAAATTAACTTTTTTTTAATTCTTGATTCTGTTCCAAATCTACTTCTGAGAATAAAAAATTAGAAATTTATTTTCGAGAACAAAATTTTTACCAAACTCGATTCTGTTTCAAAACTACTCCTAATAACAAAAAATTAAAATCTGGTACTGTTGGGATGATTACCAAATATGCCCTTAATGACCCCCCCTTTTGCCCTCCTCTCAGCTACTCATGTTAGTCATGCTCATCTTATCAACACCACATTAACGACGTTAATAGCTCTCTGATCATTGGTTCGATCTGCTCCAAATCTTGACCCTCATCTGTTTCACTTCACTAGCTGCTTCATAGGGAATGTTGCAAAGCTTGCAAGGTGACATTATAATACCTGAATTATTTTCTAAAGGCGATTCACTAAACGGTAGGAAACACTATAAAAACATAATGAAAACCGGTGGTCACAATCAAATTTTAACTATTACCACCTCGTTTCATTTATACCACGGAGAGAGCTAAGAAAGGGAGGATTTTTTCAACTTTTGTTTTTTCTTGAAAAATATGCGAGGTACCTTATTCTTAGGTTGCAAAAGATATATGTGATTCCAAGCCAGTAAACATGAAGTACTCTTCTAGAATTCAGTTCCCTTCTTATTTCAGTTTGAAAGTAGTGATATATCTTTTCAAGTTCAAGTTTTTCTTTTAAATTTCAGATAACTCGAGAATAAGGATACACTGGTTTTCTGGTTATAAATTTTGTTGCTTTTGTTTTCACTTAAATGAGAAGGTATATACTTGAGAAAAAAAAATGAGAATGTATATATTATCGAATTTTCTATCCGCCATTGTTATGTCCGTCGTCTTCGCATGTTAGCTTCTCTTTAGGTCTTCAGTTACCCATTCTTTAATAGATACTGATGAGCTAGCTATTAAAATGCATCGATTCTACTTCGAAATCATCTCTTCCTAGTCAATGGCTTGGTTTCTTTCCCCCGTTTGAGTGTGTTTACTTACGATAAAATAAAGAAAAGGTTTTAATTCTCTCTCTCTCTCTCTCGTGATGAACTCCTATATATTCGCGTACACGTGTTTTTTTTTTTTTTTTGCAGTAGTTGTTAACTATCAGTAGTAGATAAAAATATTTGAATTATAATTTGTATAAAAGACCACTAATCAATTAATCAATCAAAGAACACCATTTTCTCATTTTACCTTCCTAGTCATCTTTATATTTTTAGTTCCTCTACATGACACAATTGTCTCTAGTTTCAGTATTTTTATTTTTTTCATCATTTACGTTTTCAATCCAAGAATCAACAAAGGACCATCCACAGTGTTTATTGATTTACTCATTGATCAACACTTTGAAACTAGTGAATTTCTATGAAACTATTACCTTAAGATTATTGTACAAAAAGTCATAAATTTATTACATTTTTACCAATTCAGTCTCGAACTTTTTTACATTTTACCAATTGAGTCAATTCGGCCAATTTTGATCGAAATTCATTGATGTGGATGCTGACCTTCTATATGATAATGTTGGCACTGATGTTGACAAATTTTAATAATTTTTTTTCCAATTTTTTTTTTCATTTCTTCCTTTTGTTGATGGCTGCCCACAGGCAAGGCCTGGCTGGCCTTGCCCACCATAGACAAGACTCGAAGAGGGTCAGCCTTGCACAGGTTAGATCTAGTGAGGTCAAGGCAGCCTCGCCGGATGATTCATACAACACGTTACCAAAGAAGCACCCTATCAAAATACACTTCAATTAGTGTCAATCTACACTGTGATTGGTTCCATTTACGTATATCATTCACGTACAATATTTATTCACGCCAGTATGATCTACATATTGGTAATTGTACGTGGCAAAAGTGGTCATGCTAATCTTCTGTCCTGCAGACGACGCGAACGTAGCACACTCAAGAAAATCAGTACAATCTGGCGTCGAACCCACCCATGAAGCTTTCGAAAGAGCCCCCGCAAGTGAAGCCCAAACAGCAATACAAAACGGCACTAAATAGGGAAAAAAAAAAAGGCAAAAGAAGGAGCCTCGGAACAACAACGACGCGAGGGAAGCCATCGAGAGCGAGGCTGTGAGCTTCAGGAGGCTTCGAATTAAGACTTGAGCACAAGGACGGGCACCTGGAGTGATAAGTGGCTCAGATAGGTGATCAAGAAGAGCCAAGAAGTAATGTAATAGAAGGCTAAATATGGTAATAGAGGCGGTGATGGGATGGATGTCAAAAGTTGACTCTGGCTTGCCTTGGTACTTCAAATCAATGAGATTCGCTATGACTTGAATAATGAAAGTGAAAATGCCAGGGTTCTGGTAGGGACTAGTGAAGAAGGCAGGCCAAATTTCGATGCTTGTCCGACTAGGAAGGCCTAGTGGCATTTTAATGTGTCGGGAAGAAATCCAAATTATTAATTTGTTAGGTTAAGATTAGACAGGAAGAGAGAGAACAGAGGATGAGAATAAATTTTGTGCGACAGCTATATTTTTCTTCAAAACTCAAACCCCCCCGTACCATACAAATGCAGGACTGTCCCTTACAAAACGTTTGGGCTAAGGTATGTGAAATTCCATCAAGTATACAAACGGAATCTATATATATATATAGTTCCCATACAATTTCATTCTTGAACAAAAATATATTTTGTGATTTTCGGGAAAGTTGGGCTATGTATGATAAAGCTTCTTGGTTGGAGAAGAGTTTTTTTTTTTTTTTTAAGAAATAGTTCTTTTCTATTTCTATTCCGGGGAACAATTTCTGAGTAAAAGATCCCGTTTGGTAAATACACAAAATTTCTACTCTTGGAATAGAAAAAGAATAGAAATGTGTTTGGTAACGCAACAATTTCTTTTTTATATTTATTTGCTTTTTATTCTTGCTCATGGTCGGCCGGGCAAGAAGAAGCGGCGATCAGACTCGGCGATCAAGAAATGGCGAGCGGTGGTGGCTAGCGGCAGTGGCGAGCAACGGCGGCCGACAGTGGCTTCGACGATTGGAGGTGGCCACAACAAGAAAGAGGAATAAAAGAAAAATAAAAAAGAAAATTTGTTTATTTCTAGAAATTGTTCTTGGGAACAAGAAGTAACTTTTTTTTGCTTCTCATTTCTGTTCCAAATCTATTCACGGGCTAACTTTCTATTCCGGGGAACAGAAAAACAATTTGGCACTACCAAATGGATTTATGTTCTTTTTTTTTTGTTCCGAGGAACGAAAGAATAGAAATTCAGAGGTGTAGAAACGTTACCATGCGCTGCCTTGGACTTTGCACATGAGATACTAAATGTGGACATAATTTTGTCATACAAACACCGAGAGGCATAGAAAAATAGGAAAAATAGAATCACCCACAATGATAAACAAACCATTTCTCGTAAAACCTTAAATTATTAAGAACGGTACGTATCAACAATGTATATATAGCAAACTACTAAACTCCCATCGCCTATGAGTGAATCACTAAGAGTGAGTGTCGGAATTTGAACTATCTACTTGATTCTAATACCATACTAAACAAATCGTTTTTTTCAGAAGAATTTGAACCATCAAGAAACGGATCGACAATGTACACGTGCACAGCATATTACCTAAAAAGTAGGGTCCTTTAGATTACATGTGATCTTGGTTTTGGGATGATCATGTCTATAGAGAGAAGAAAAAGAAGCACACCGATACGATTTTCTCAGCTTGAAATTTTCTAGCTGTCTTTATTAAGGGTGAGTAACGGTCTAAGGTCGACCCTGGACCGACCCTGGACCGGCCCAACCCTGCCAGTCCTGGTCTGGTTCCCAAGGGGACTGGGTCGGTCCTTGGTCCCGAAATTTCAGGACCAACACTGTATGGGTTGATTCTCGGTTATAAGAGTTTTGGGTCGGTTCAACCCTAGACTAACCCTGTATATTATATTATATTATTTATAATTCTTTTATATATTCAAACCTAAGTAAAAATTCGATTATATTATATTATATTGAGATATTCTATCAATAGCACTAATAGTAATTTCAATTTAAAACTTTTGTTGAATATTAATTATGTGTTGTTTGTTTTGTTTTCAGTGTTTAGAAGTTCAAGTGAATTAACAAGATGTGAAATTATATATTCATGGTTTATATTAAGTATTTTGAACTTTTTATGGTCTAATTATATTTTACTAATGAATTTTAGCTGCACTTTGCTTTTCAATTTGTATTAAATGGTAGACGTTTTTGAAGAGTAGAGTAGTACTACAGTTACTACAATGATTTGCTAGTCAAGTGGTGTGAAGCTCATATTTTGGTTGAGTGGACTCTACATGATCAAATGCAGGAAAACGCTTTTGCATATGATGTTATGCATATTAAAGATAGATGATTACAAGAACTTTTCATCTTGTCCCATATCTCTATGAGCAATTAACAAATACAAAATTTCTATTATTGTGTCATCTCAAAATTTGCTAAATATGTATTGGTATTTATAGTTTAGTTGCACAATGTCACATTGTCGATGGATGTGTAATTTGAATTTGTAGGTTTGCTTTTTTAGGAAGTATAAAAAATAAGACGAAAAAAATTATCGATCGGTCCAGATTGACCCTGGAACCGGACCAAACCCATTGGGTCGGTCTGGTCCTTGGTCCCAGGCTTAATAGGGTTGGTCCTCGGTCCTAAAAATTGAGGACCGACACTATACAGGTTGGTCCTAGGATTAGAGGATGGCTCGGATCAACCCAGACCATACTCACCCCTAGTCTTTATGCCTCTGGTCCCCACTTAAAAGACTAGGTCCGTCAAATTACATATGTTCTTCCGGTAGGAAGAAACACATAAGCTCAAACTTTCCTGTTCCTAGGAGCGTGTGTATGGAGTGAAGCCCGCCTTGCTGAAATTTTCCTTCTTTTCTTTAACCAACCCCGTACTATCAACCCCTTTAAGAGTGGAAAGCAAGTGGACATTCATGAACTAACTTTAATTACAGACGTGTAGTCGAAATTATTAGATGCTATCCCAAGTTGATGAGATTGTTTCAAAAAGTTGCGCCCACAATTTCACGTGACAACTCTAAAATAGACAACGATGTCATTCATTAAATAATACTTTTCTTATCAGGTAGGCATTTGATTTGGCTTTTATTTTTTAGGATGAAAGTACTAAACATCTTAAAACCTATCGTAAAAATATAATTAAGTTCTAAAATTTTCAAAATTGCAATCAAATTTCTTTGTTAATTTTGTCTAATTTATTTTACAATAAAAAAAATGGCGTGGCTTCTTTTATTATTTTCTCTTTCTATGTGGTTGTTGACATAAAATCAAGTATAAATCAATGCACAAGACAGAGTCGTATTTGTCCAAATCTTGATTTTTTTCGCTCTGAACTTAATAATATCTTAATTGCCAATGTGTTATGCTGTTGAGAGAAATAGGTTGTGCTGGTATCTGCTTTGAGGTTTGGACCGTATCTTGTAATTGCCTAGAAATTCATCCTGAGCTTCGTTCCCCAGTTTTCCACAATTGTAATAGGACGAGACGTTCGGAAGAGAATTTGATTCACAGTGGATTCTTGTGTTGACTGACATGAAATTCAAACTTGACTCTTATGAACTTGTGCATCGCTAATTCCATTTTTAATGATTGGACAGTGGAGATACGAGCTCTGGGTAACGTATTGCATATCAAGGGAAACTTCCATGCATTTGCAACCAAAACCGAGTGGTGGTAAAATGTTCCCTTATATGGGAATGGGTTTAGGTTCAAACGTATAAATCTATGGAGTTTCCCACCACTTTACCCTGGTAAAGTGATGGGAAACTCCTCATGCGCAGCAGCCCGAGCCCAAGGACGTAGCACGAGACGAGCTCCCACCAGAGTCCAAGGGGCCCCGCGGCTCAACTCGAAGCTTGTCAGGCTCTTGTTCGAAGGTGAAGAGGATAACATTCACCGTCATTCCTTCAACACGTACCCATCGAGAGGGAAGGCCGGAAGCAGTGGGCCGGATCTGTTGTGAAAAATATGCGCCATACCTTATTCTCAGGTTGCAAAAGATATATGTGAAACATGAAGTACTCTTCTAGAAAATTAAGTTCTCTTCTTGTTTCATTTTGAAAGAAGTAGATATCGTTTTAAGTTCTATTTGCAGATAATTTTAGAATAAAGATGGGCTGGTTATCTGGTTATCATTTTGTTTACTCTTGTTTTCACTAAAATGAGCAAGGTATACTTATTGAATTTTCTGTCCGCCACAGTTTTGTCCTTAAAGATCCTCCATTTCGTAGCTCTCTCCGTCATTTTTCTCGTCATCTTCTCTTCAGGTCTTCAGTTAATCATTCTTCAATAGATACCGGAGAGCTAGCTAGTAAAATGCATTGGTTCTTCTACGGAATCATCTCTTCCCAGTCAAAGGCGTAAGTTCTTGAAACCCCTTCTGAACTTCTTCTACTTTCTGAATCCATTTGTTCTGTTGGAGATTAAATCATGTACGGACGCAGAGTTTGTAGAGCTTCATGAGCTGCTTTGCATGGACTACTCTTGGTTTTCATCCATGTCTGGATAAATCGGCTTCCTGTGCAGCGGCAACTTTCTCGTTAGCTTGTGTGATGTTAAAAAAGGTGCTCGGTGCTATATGGAGTGATTTTGCTACGTGGAATTTTGAAAAAATCTGATTTTTATTGACTTGTCCTTTGGGTTTTGGACTGTGGATAGCAGTTTGATGGCTTGGGTGTGACTACAATCCATCTGGGGATTTTCTCAATTATAAGTGTATCTTACCCTCACTTTTCTCCGATTGTTTGAAACACCATTCGTCCTAATATCATGAATTAGTCTTACGGCGCGTTATATCATTTTTGTAATTAATTAAGATGATACCGTAATTTTGTTCGGCACACTGAGGTACCATAAACGTACCCAATCCATCTGGCAGAACAATTGAAGTCTTCTCCCTCCCTCCCTCCCTCCCTCTCTCTCTCTCTCTCTCTCTCTCTCTCTCTCTCTCTCTCTTCCCCTTTTATGTTTCTTTGGTGCTGTTAAATATCAAGGTTTAGTGATTCTTTGTTCAATCTTTTACCAGTTTAATGGGTAACATTTGCTGATCATGTTGTTCAAATCACCATGGCAATCAAACACAGGCATAGCCTAGGTAGCTGCTGAATTATACAGGCGATGTCTGAAAAAATCGTTTGGGTTCAGTCAAAAAGACCTTATTCTGTTCACAAATCCTGTTTCATGACTTATCATATCTTTTGATCTCAGCAGCAAAGACATCTTACTGGGATCTGGGAAAAACTTCATTTCTTGTTTGCTGACTTTAAGCTTTATCATTTAATTCCCTAGAAGTGAAACAGTTAAATAAAATCCACGGAGAGAAATATGTAAGTACTTTTTGGTTTTCAGATAATGGGGAAGAAATCCTCTAGATACTTCCCTAAGAGTATGACTGAGATAAGCATTCAACTTGTGTCAAAGAAATCCATGCTCTTGAAACTTTGAGAAGTCACAGATCTCAGCAATGAGTAAAGACAGTATAAATATGCAGCATTCATCCCTAAAGCAATCAGAACATCCATTTTAGAAGAAACACGGTGCAGCACTTTGAAAACCCTGGTATAAAATCTCCCTCCAATGATGAATTGTACTGGAGTGGACAGGATTCATCTCAAAGTTTCTCCAAAAGTCAGCATGTTGACAACTTTGGCATCTTATACACAGTTAATCCTGGGAATATACATGACGACCATAGAAAAGATCTGCAGTATTACTCGGTTTCTTGTTACTTATGAACTTTCCTTTCTCGTTCTCCTTCAAGAGAAATACTCGCCTTGAAATGGCCGGACCCCATCCACTCAATCACTTTGATGAGGTTCCCCAGTACTGTCAAATCTGCTTTACAGCATATGGAGATTTTATTCATTGCCTGCTCTGTATCCATGGATTGAACCCGTGAAGTGCCTGGAGAGAATTTTGGACGACTTCCATTGTACGAGAAAGGTTATCTGTTTGGATGCCCTCAACTTTGAGCTCTTGCTAATATCTTTTCCTGTACTGAAAAAAGTGGCCTCAAATCCAATATGTTCAATGGCTTTAGCAAGTTGTTGTAGTTTAAGATGCTCAAGTTGTAGTAGACTTTTGTTTCATACATTAATAAAGCCACCTGGACCTTCTGCACACCCCCAACCGCTAGTAAAGCTGATTCAACTGTGGAAGAACAAGAGGTGCTAGTCATCCCATTGATGCGGATCCGACATACCTGGACTGATCTCTCACTCATCTCCTGTCAAAATCTTCAGAAATGTTTATTTAGGTGGAAAGACTGAAGAAGTCAAAAAGGCTGGAAGGCTGCGGCTCTTCCAGATATTATGTACTTATGAAAACACTGCAGTATTCTACTGAAAGGTTTGACAACTTGTTGTAGTAGTAGGATGAACTAGTTAAAACTTGTTCTCTAAAATATCCGGTAAAACATTTGCAGCTTTTGTTGCTATCAATGAATGATTCTTCTGAGATTAATAATCTGACAACACAAGCTTGGTTGTTGAATATTTCACTCCCAGTAGAAATTTTGTGTTACTTATATTGTAATGCATCCTACGGAACAGGAAAAAACATCCTTGCAACCGCACCAAAAGCTACAGTGCAGCAAGGACGCGGACCAACTTACTTGGACAAACACAACAGCTTCCTGGACTCCTGGAAGTCACTCAACCACTTTCGCCACCAATCCAGCGCTTGCAGAGCTCCTCATTCTGATCGCTGAAAACATTGCGCTCACCTCTAATACTTCTGTTGGAATGCTTAGGTCTCTCATGAGTCGATGCCACTTCAAATTCAGATACTATCTTTATCTGCCTCTATTTGTGTCCCCACCCAGTACTCTCATCTAGAGAATATGGCTCTTCCTCTATCAATCATGGTCACTTCAGCCCAAAAAATAGACTTTAGCACTAAAAGAGAGATAAAAACCAAAGAAGACACTTTACCAAAAAAAAAAAAAAAAAAACCAAAGAAGACGCAATCATAAAATGATTTTGCTCGGTCTCAGTTTGTGTTCTGAACCAAAGAAAAGCGAACATCTTTTGCTCATGATTGAAAGGACGAGCATTATTACAGTTTTATATTTTGAGTAATGAACAGGCAAAACATTTGCAGTTTTACAAGTGGCATAGTTTAAGGTTTTTAGTGCTCATTGATATTGGTGGACAATGTTCATCACTAAGAATCCCACAGTGATTGAGTTGCTCTGTTTGGGCCTGTCGCAACCTCTTTTTTTGGGCACCCGATCAGGGGCGGGCACCTTGTGGAGGCTAATGGTTCGGCTATGTCTTTTTTAGCTCGGACTCTCCCAAGTCTACTAATTCACGACTTAATGGTTCAAGTTTTTTAACTTGTAAGTTAATTTTAAAACGGAGTTACCACTAATTGATTTGGGGTGGGTCGATTAGAAATCCAAGCGAAGTATCGGGAGAAATACTTTACTCTTGTGCAACCAGAGACATTAGGATCGGGAACTTGATTACACTAGTTAATCACTAATACCCTTTCGGTACCTAATCTTGTTTAAACCCTAAGGCTTTTTGGATTTTTGAGGGATTTTCCCTGCTTTTGTTGAGGAAAAACATTTTTTGGTCTTTTTCTCATTTTTGGACATAAAAGGGATTTTTTTTTATTTTTTTTGGTATTTTTGGAAAATATAAATCTTTTTTGGTTTTTTCTGAATTTTTTTGGCTTTTTTTTGGAAAATATGGGATATTTTTTTCTGGAAAATAATTTTTTTACTTTTTATTTTTAAAAATATTATTTTATATTTAAAAAAAAAAAAAACGAACCGGGTCGATCCCCGTTTGGGTCCGACTCGGGCCATTCGCCTAGAATGCGGACGGGCCTGCAACACAGGCCTGACTCATTTTCTTTTTTTTTTTTTTAATCGCAGCCTAGTAGCTCGCTGCTTGAAAATGACCCAGCCCGACCCAACGACCTAGTTTGAGCGAAACCCTACTTAACCTGATGACCCGGCTTTGCGGGAACCCTAGAGCTCGACAATTCGCGGCGCCAAGAGGGGGAAGCTATGACGTCGCCCGGCAGTGACTTGGTGGTCGCGACACGAACGGACGGTGGCTAGGGTTTCGAAGGTGACGGCGTGAGCGAGACCCGTCGTTACCTGTCTAAAGAGAAGGCGCGGCGCGGCGGCGAACAGTGGCAGGACGGTGTTAGCTGCTACGATGGTGACGGACAACAGATATTCGTCTTAGGGACAGCATCGCTGGCAGTGGAGGCGACTGCCCAAAGCAACAAATGCGACGGGGTAGCGACGGTTGCGGCGATCATGACGAGGCAAAGACGACGGGCCCTCAGCTTCTTAGATTTGGTCCTCTGGAACCTCCTCTCTTCAATTTCTCTCCTCCGGTTCCGATCTCTTTCCTCTCCCTTAGATCTGGGCTTGCGAGCGCTCAGGCCTCCCCTGAAGTCTCTCAGGGGAAGCTTGTGATGCTCGTCCGCTTTCAATCGCTCTTTGCTTGTGCTCTCTCCCCCCTCGGGCTCGCTCGCCGTCGGCCTCCCCCGAAGTCTATCGGAGGGAGGTGGTTTGAGCTCGCGACCCGATTTCTGCCTTGCTCGCTCTTTGAGCTCCCTGAAGTCTGTCAGGGATCCCTTTGAGCTTGCTGGCTTGTGTGTCTTTCGTTGACGGAGGTGCTTCGCTATTTATAGGTGAGGGGGTCCGGTCAATAGAGGGGCTTGGCCGCCGGTCTTTGGCTTGCCGACTGGACCCCTGTGGTTGAACCGACGTCTCATCTCAGCATTAAAGGTGCACATTGAAGGCGCATGCGCGTCGTCCTCTCCTTCAGCAGCCTACCTCTATTCCTCTTTGCCGTAGGCTGCCCTTGAGCGCGTCGCTGGCCGCCGCGCATGATGCACAAAGGCACAAAGAAGAAGAAGGAAGGAGAAGGAAGAAGGAGGGGGGGAGGGCTGGGTCGCACGGGCCCGTCCGTGGGGGCCTGCGCGAGGGAGAGGAAAAGAGGGGAGGGGCTGGGCTTGAAGGCCCAGCCCCAGCAGCTACGGGCTTCTACTTTCTTTTTTCTTTTTTCTGGTTGTTTTGTTGTTTTTATTTGTTTTTTTGTTGTTTTCTCTTGTTCTTATCTATTTATCCAAAAAAGAGGAAAAATACATAAATAAAGAAACTAAAGTCTAATTAAAAACTTAATCAAAATTTAGATGTCAACAGCTGCCCCTCTTTGAGGGTGAGCTTGCAAATGTTGCATTCAAAGACAAACTAATACCTAAATTTTGTTTATGCAGTAGGTTATATCTTATTTGGGACCTATTCTCATATGCAGAAAAGAGCAATAAAGTATTATATATAGTAAGATAGATAAGAAGATACTTGTAATTACTTACCGAGCACGAGCGGGATAAGGGTGCGAATCTCGAGCTTGGCAAGTATCAAGGTATGCTCCTACCTGGTAACATGAGGAGGTTGCTCCTCCAAGACCCGAACCATTCTTTGGTCGCCTTGACGGGAAATTGCTCTTGTAGGATTCAAATCATTCTTCGGTCGCCTGTTAGAGTAATAAGTTGTTTACCCGACCTTTCTTGGGGGATGCGCCGACCTTTCTCAGAGTATCGATTTGTGGGATGCCTGATCTTTGTCAAGGACACCAGTTGGTACCTAACCTTTCTCGGGAGATGCGCCGACCTTTTTTAGGGCATTGATTTGTTGGGGTGTCTGACCTTAGTTGAGGACACCAGTTGGTACCCGACCTTTTTTGGGAGATGCGTCGACCTTTCTCAGGGCATCGATTTGTTGTGGGTGCTTGACCTCAATCAAGGACACCGGTTGGTATCCGATCTTTCTCGGGAGATGCGCCGACCTTTCTCAGGACATTAATTTGTTAAGGGTGTCTGACCTCAATCAAGGACACTGGTTGGTACTTGACCTTTCTCGGGAGATGTGCCAACCTTTCTCATGGCATCGATTTGTTGGGGGTGCCTGACCTCAATCAAGTGACACCGGTTGGTTCCCAACCTTTCTCGGGAGATGCGCTAACCTTTCTCAAAGCATCTGTTTTGGAAGATACTTTGACATTCACAAGCATTGAAAGAGTACCTGGATATTCACAAGTATTAACCTGGAGGATATTTAGCCCTTTGCAGGCGTCGAAATGGTACTTGGATGATTATAAGTACAAACTCTTGGAGGATACCTGGACGTTCGCAGGTATCGAAGGGGTACTTGGATGATTACAAATACAAATTTTTGGAGGATACCTAGATGTTTGCAAGTATTGAAGGGGTACTTGGATGATCACAAGTACTAAACTCTGGAGAATACCTGGTCATCTTTGAAAATCTCTTGGTATCGAGGATGTACTTGGAATATTTGTGAAGGTCTCTCGCCTCCTGATATGTGGGAATATTGAGAATGGGTCTTGCATATTTGTGAAGGTCTCTCACCTCCTGATAATGGGAATATCGAGGACGTACCTTGGATATTCATGAAGGTCTCTCACCTCCTGGTAATTGGGAATATCGAGGGCGTACTTGAGATATTCGTGAAGGTCTCTCACCTCCTGGTAATGGAAATATCGAGGACGTACCTTGGATATTCATGAAGGTCTCTCACCTCCTGGTAATTGGAAATATCGAGGGCATACCTGAGATATTCGTGAAGGTCTCTCACCTTCAGGTAATGGGAATATCGAGGACGTATCTTGGTTATTCATGAGGGTCTCTCACCTCTTGGTAATTAGGAATATCGAGGGCATACTTGAGATATTCGTGAAGGTCTCTCACCTCTTGGTAATGAGAATATTGAGAACGTACCTTGGATATTCATGAAGGTCTCTCCCCTTATGGTAATTAGGAATATCGATGGCGTACCTAAGATATTCGTGAATGTCTCTCACCTCCTGACAACATAAACTTGAATGTAGCATGAGGCTTACCTGGATGGCCGTAGAAACTCAAAAGGGCTATAACACCTGAGTAATCGCAGGTGTACAAAGTACTGGAATACTTGGATGAACACAAGTATTTAATGATATGATCTGGGACCACTCAGGCAAGTCTAAGTGTCATGATAATAAGAGAGCATGCCTAAGTAACCGCAAGTACACAATGTAGTGGAGTGCTTGAACATCCACTAATATTATTTTGGGACAACTCGGGCAGGTTGAGTGTCATGGGAAGGAAGTATCCGAACGATGATCAGTACTTAAAGACAATGGGATACTTAGATAATCGCAAATATCCAAACTCAAAGGACGACTCGAATAGGTCGAATGTCAAGAAGAGAGTACTTAGACAATGGTAAGTACTTTAAGACAAATGGGGATATGGATATGCTTACCTAGCAATATCTTTGATATCTAAGAGTATGTTTGCTATTTGCACAATAAGCACACATGATTGTTTATGCTATAAATTCATGAATTCAAATGAGATTCATGTATGATAATTTTGTCAGTTTTGCATCATCTGATTTCCACTGGAGAAGATTTTGAAAGACAACCTTCATTTAGAATGTAAATGTCTTGAGCATGCCAGATTAAGGATTTTCAGTTTGAAAGGACTTTCCGCTCACTCTCATGGAAAAGGCTATCCTGACATTTGATGCAGGAAGGACTACACTATCTCACTATCATCATGTCAGTAGGGGTCCGAGTACTCTTGCCAACGGTATGACTTTACCAATGTAAGAGGTTTTTGTTGAAATTGTGATAAAGTCTTGGTCAGCGGCTCATCAAAAGGGACCATCAAGGTTGAAGCCGATGGACGAAATGTTGCGCAATCATTTCCGAGTTTACAAGTCAAGAACCCTGCAAAAAGAGATAGAGTAATTTTGCTTGTATTTCTTCCAGCGATGCTTATGCACATATGAAATTTTACGTTAATTGAAGTGCCCTAGTCTAAAGAAACTTTTTACAATAGGAATGTAACGTAGACTTGGTTCACATGTAAGAGGGTGAGAGTTGATGACTGTCTCGACATTCGTCACTAGTCTTTCTTCTCACTGTCAGATGAAGGCTCTATCAATCGAACCACAATAGCAACTTCTCTTAGGTGTATTTTTGACTTGGGGGCATTGGCCTTGCTTTTACCAGGGACATTGCTTTTTTATGTCCCTATTTTTTTTATTCCAGTTATTCATTTATGGGCATTGACCTTGCTTTTACCATGTACGTTGCTTTTTTATGCCCTGCTTTTTCTTGTCGTTGGAGGAACTAGCCTAGGCAGGTTCAATCAAAGCACCGTTATTAGACTCTTGAGTCTTTATCTTCAGCCGGCGCTCTAGGCTATGGCAATGGTTTTTGCTTTGCCTTCATGTGAGGGTGAAATTACAGACTCAATTGGGTTGTACAATGAATACAAGTGTGTAGATAAAGAATTGCTCTTCGTCATTCGATGGCACTTAAATGAACTCGAGTGTTCATATGTAATAAAAACATCTGAAAATTGATGCAAGTGCAAGCAAGAAAATTTCTATTTCTCCTCACCTTGTGATGCTGCTTCGCCTCCGATTTGCCCTAGTGTGGGGTGGTTCTTGATGGGGGTAGGACAGAAATTTCACCAGTGTATGGGGCTCAATGGGGTGAGCGATGGAATGCCTCTAACTATTTTGGTTATCGTACCATTCGCGAGAGAACTCTTTACCCTGCAGTCATGGAATCTTCTACACTCATCTCACAAGTGTATAGATGGGGGATTGTGTGTAGGATATGGCTTACCTTCATCATTCTGATGCACCTCATCCAGCATGCTCAATCAATTTTGTATTCTTCATTTAGCTGTCTATTATGATAATCCTTAGTAGAATCAATGACTTAGACAGACAAAACCATCATGTAAAATTTATTTGGAAAACGGCATGCAACATTTTAAATACGATGGAGTTTGTACTCTCAAAACAAATGAATGGTTTTGACTCAAACAAAGACCCTATTGATAGCTTTAGGGGTTAACAAAACGGTGTTTCCAAATATGTTAAATCTGGAATATCAAAAGGGTTATTCACAAATGGGTGTCGATGGTTGTCCCTATTGATTAGGGATATGACACATGAATGATTGGCCAAGGATTGGGAATCTGATCAGGCATCTCTGCTTTTGCCCCTTCAAAAGATAAGTAAATCAATTAATTTGGCCAAAATCAAATGTGAGTTGAGGCTTGAAGATTTTTTGTTATTTGCTTTGGTGATTACTCAGGACGCCATTTCGTTTAGGAGAGCTTATCAGAGTTTGATATGTCTTTCCTTGATTTGTTATTCATATCTTTAATGACCAGATGATCCTGCAATAGACAAAAGGGAACGTGTTAGTCATGAACTCTCTCAGGAGTCGGACAACTGGGAGCGATACAACATTACCCTTCATTGGTTTGTAGATGATTGGATGAACCTGAAGTGCGAGTGGGACACGAAGTCCTGCACTTTTCACTCCGATGGGTCACCTACTCTCTCATAATTTGTAGGCGCAAGAGAAGCAAATTTTTTTTTATTTTTCTTTTCTTTTTTTTTTTTACCAAGCGGCTAACTGTCGCATCGGGGATTCGAACCCTCGACTTTGGACCATTTTACTTCTTCTCAGGTACCACTCAGCTAGAGGTGCCGACGGTGTCAGTAGGGCATTATTTTTTTCATTTAACTGAACTAGCTCCTGGACGACACGTCCTTTTATACCAAGTTAGGTAAATCGATATGGGTCACTTGATTTATCCAAATTAACCATTAAGCTTGTTTCTTGAATCCTATGCTTCCTGTCAATAGGAGAAAATATGTTAAATGTAAGTTTAGATACTGGGAGTATTGGAAACGATACCAAATTACTCTTCCCAAGAGTTTGTATTTGCTGACTCCTAGGGATCTCTATATACTGATGACAACCTCTTCGTCTTTGACACAGTTCAACATTTCTTTCAATTGGCCTTACTTATTCGTGATCATGTATGTATGATTGATGGTCGTTGATTCATCTTCAACACCTTCCTTCTGTGGAATTTTCTTCTGTCTTTGATTATATGACCATTAGCAACATTGGGCAAAGTCATGTACTTCAAACTTCTATGGAATCTGAGATGGATAATCAAAACTTCCGATTCTCTGATGGCAATTACTTTTTTGGGAGAGCACGCGTCTGGAGCACAAAGTGAGGTTTCTAGACCCTAAGTCATCATCTGAATAGAGGCTAGAGATCATTTCAACTGTCTAGATTTTCTCCCTATTGACAATAGTCAATTCAAAGAAAGAGAACAGGTCCCTTCCTTGTGCTTCTGGGCTTGTTGAAATTGGAAGTCCCGTTGATGAAACCACGGCATCTAGTTGCATAGGCACGTTGTGGGGAAAAGATATTGCTCCAGCTTGAGAAGGAGTTGGGCAGGAGCGAGGTGGAGTGCACAGGGCTCCTGGGGACGACTTGATTTCAACCGTATGCCTGTACCTATTACGTCCTATTTTCGTTTCCTGTAAATAGAAGAGAGAGGACATCATTTCCAAAATTATATTTAGAGAATAAAACTTACCTTCTTTGAAGTGGGATGATTCTTTCTGTTTGCTCCACTGCCTTCTTAGAAGAGTGTCTTTGAATTCAGGGAGTTCATATGATGCGCCAACTTCAAATGCCCATTGTCACACTAAGTCAATGGGGATAGGGATGATATTCTGAGACACAAAGTGAGTGAGTCAGAAAGACAAATATAATTAAATCTAACATCTTGTTTTGATGAAAGCTTTTGGTAATGAAACATTTTTTATTTTCAAAAGTATATATCTTTAAGGGGAAGAAAGCATGAGGAAGCCCAGCCCTCAATATTCTCCTTGGATGATATTTTCTTTTCATGGTTGGATAGCATCATTGGGCCGGTTTGAGATACCGCTTCATGCTCTCGAAATATTTTCAACTTTATTTAATAGGTGGATTTACATTTTGGAAAAGTGTTTTCAAAAGTTAGTTCCTTAAGCGGAACTGATGTTGAAAATAAAACAAGCAGGACTTAAGAAAGATGTACAAGTTCCCACATTGAGGAGTACGCAAGAAAATTAAAAAGGGTTCTACTTGAGCATGCCTACACCCATTTCCCCTTATGGTCCTTTGTTGATGGTGTCCATGAAAAGATCTCCCAACATAGTGGTCATGTCATCTGACCCTTCTTTCTCTGTTGTTAAGGGTGGCATTTCATTGCCTAAATAATACCCGGCCTTTACCAACCCTTGATAGATGTCGGCGGTATGTGCTTCTACATTTATGCTTTGACTATCTTCAGAACTGAATACCGCGTTTACTTTGTCGGTGTGATCAAGGAGTGGATTGCTCTAGAATGATAAAGATTTAGTGTCTAATAGGATCTAGATTCGACTCTTGAGGGCAAAGCACTCATCAATCGAATGCCCCACTTCTTCCATGTGATAGTCGCATATTTTTGCGGATCATAGTTGGAAAAACTTTTAGCATTAGGTCGTTTTGGCTCAATCGAAAGGAGGTTCTTCTTCTGGAGAATTGCCAGTACCTGTGACAAAGATCTAGTAAGATGAGTAAATTGTCTCTTATTGCTGTAACGCTGGGATGGCTGACGATTGGTGGTCTATTGTTGTCTTGCACTTGTCTGAATTGTTGGAGAATGATTATAGGTCATATTGACATCTACCAGGGGTTCTTTATCTTTCTTCATGCTGAACCTACTCGTAGGTGCAGGTTCAGTGAACCAACTATCCCTCAACCCTATCTCGATTTGCTCCCCTACTAGAATAAATTGATTAAACGATTCAGCGATTGTGGTTACCATTCGATTGCGATACTCGTAGGAGAGGGTTTTGATAAACATCTTTCTCAGCTTGAAATCGGTTGGTTCAGGACTGATTTGGGCAGCCAGATTCCTCCAGCTAATAGTATATTCTTTAAACAATTCGTGCTTTTTCTTTTCGGTACACTCAAGATCCTCACGAGAAGGGGTAATATCCATTATGAACTTATACTGCTTGAGGAACGCCTCACTCACTTCGCTCCATGTTTCAAGAAGGTTCATGTTCTTTGTGATGTACCACCTCAAGGCAGGGCCTATTAGACTTGATTGGAACAACTGGATCATTAATTGTGCATTATTAACGTATTGGGTCATTCAAACCAAGTACATTTGCAAATGAGCCCTAGGGCAAGTCGTGCCATCGTACTTCTCAAACTCAGGCATTTTGAATTTTTCCGGCATTTTGACATTGGAATAAATGGAGAGGTCTGTCAAAATAGGATCTTGGAGGCCTTACTGTTGTTTTAGCCTCTCCTTAAGCTTTTGAAGGCATTTGTCATGCTCAGTTTTAGACAAACTGTCTGGCTTCGCTTTCTCAATCGCGGTTTGGTGTGGATCATCCTCCAATTCGGGCATGCTATCGTTGGTATCTCCACTTTGATCACCCCTAGTAGATGATTGTGGCAACAATACCTCGACTAAGGTTGGGGTGGGAGTAAGTTTTCCCTGAATGGAGTCTATTTGCTTTGAGAGTTGTTGAAGCACAGTGAAGACTTGCTTCATTTCGCTTTCCATGACCACAACACGGCTTGGTACATTCTCTTCAGCCATTCTTGCTCTTGCTTTTGAGTGAGTCTGGATCGGCGAACATTGGCGTTCTGTGATTACCTGCCCATGAATAAACAAGCATGTGTGAAGACAAGGCGTAGATAGGGAGTCAATCCATGATGACGACCTAATCCTACCCTTTTGTTTGTTTATGAAAAGTTTGTATGTGTAGAAGATTTTCTAAGCATAGATTGAAAAAAAGGCATGTGACATGTTTGCATGGACTAGAAAGATACTCAATTTGAAAGGCAAAGAAAGTATGAATTGCAACAAATTTTGAAAAAAACTTCTATTCCTTTTTGAAGCAAACGATTTTGAAGCAAACGAAAATTCTTGCAGAAAGGGACTTTGTAACATGCTTGAGAATAAAAACATCAACTGAAAGTAATTTCTTTTGTAAAAATTTTTTTTAAAAAAAATTTATGACAATTACTTCCACATTTAAATGACCATGATATTAAATCTTAGACTAATCATGGACCGCTCAATATATGCAGGAAGGTAAGTAAATTGCAAAGTACACAGAAAAAACTTACATCACGTGAGAAAATTGATGACAATCACATAGACATACGCATGATATGTGCGGCTCGATTTCTAACTAAGAAGGTTTGTTGAAATTAAAAAGATATCCGCCCGTTGCAGTCTCGCGTTAGCAGCATACCCTTTTAACCTCGGCTAGAGAAATTCAGGGAAAAGAAAGGCAACCTCATAACGTAGTCTCACATTCGAAGCCGTATATTTCTTAACACCATCCTAAATATCCTATGTCGGCCCAGGTCTGACAACCAGTTTGTGTCTGTCATGTGTAGTGCTAAAACAGTAAAGCATGCGCAATTATTTATAATCACAAAACATTCTATTTAAAAAGAAAATCTAAGATACTAACCTGCACAAAAGAAAAAAAAAAAAAAAACCCAAGTCAGTAAAGCATTTAAACAAGATAAAAACGGCCTAAGTCCTCAAATCTTCCCCAGCAAAGTCGCCAAGTTGCCGCAACCTCTTTTTTTGGCGCCCGATCAGGGGCGGGCACCTTGTGAAGGTTAATGGTTTGACTATGTCTTTTTTATCCCGGACTCGCCCAAGTCTACCAATTCACGACTTAATGGTTTAAGTTTTTTAACCTGTAAGTTAATTTTAAAATGGAGTCACCACTAATCGATTTGGAGTGAGTCGATTAGAAACCCAAACGAAGTATCAAGAGAAATACTTTGCTCATGCACAACTAGAAAATTTTGATCGGGGACTTGATTACACTACTTAATCACTAATGCCCTTTTGGTACCTAATTTTGTTTAAACCCTAAGGCTTTTTGAATTTTTGAGGGATTTTCCATACTTTTGTGGAGGAAAAACATTTTTTGGTCTTTTTCTCATTTTTGGACATAAAAGGGATTTTTTTTTATTTTTTTGGTATTTTTGGAAAATATAAATCTTTTTTGGCTTTTTCTGACTTTTTTGGTTTTTTTTTGGAAAATATGTGATATTTTTTATCTTTTTGATTTTTTGGAAAGGAAATTATTTTTTACTTTTTATTTTTAAAAATATTATTTTATATTATAATAATATAAAAAAACGAACCGGGTTGGGTCCGACTTGGGTTGTTCGCCCAGAATGCGGACGGGCCTGCAACGTAGGCCCGACTCTTTTTTTTTTTTTAATCGCAACCCGCTGCTTGAAAATGACCTAGCCTGACCTGACGACCCGGTCCGAGCCAAACCTTACCCGACCTGATGTGTTGGAGAAATCTTTCCAGAATATTTTGAAGCTGACAAAATGTTTCTATCAGTCTAGTCTGGATATCTGCAGATCGTCTAAAGTCTGAAGACTTTCTGATCATCAGACTCAAGATTCAAGACTCAAGACTCAAGACTATTCTCATTGACAGTCTTTCTGATCCAGTGACGAAGGATATCCAGAGCCGAAGTATATGGTTGAGGATTTAATCCTATTCTCTAGAGAAGATCTTTTTGGTTGGATAAATATAACGGATTCTTTTGTTCGTATCTAGATCAATTGAAGATTCGATGGTCGACGAAATATTCTTGAATGTTCTATTCTTGGAAACCAAGATCCTGATTGTATGGGCGAACAGGATTGATGGGCTATCGTCAGGTTCCTTTAATAACTCGAATGATCTTCTTGATTGATTCCGTCCAACGGGTAGATTGGAGGAATTCCTTTGGAAAGTGCCAACAGGTATGATGGCATAAAGAAGTATAAAAAGGAAGACGTTCTAGTTGTTTAAGTGTGTGATCGATAGAGAAATTCCAGAGTCTGAAGCATCTTGATTATTAGTCGATTCATTCTGAACGAAATTGTATACACAGAGAGTGTCCATACTTAGTGATACCTTGAGCGAGTGTGGTAGATCATCTACACCTAGAAATCAAGGAAGATCAACACTGTAACATCTCTTTGTTCATAGTGGAATCCAACCAATTGGCTGTCAGTGCAGAAGAGTGGACGTAGGCTTGAATCAAGCCGAACCACTATAAACCGCGTGTTCAATTCTCTCTTTCCTTTACTTAGTCTTACGTTGATTATTACTTATCGCAAATCCTTCAACTGTCTAAGTATTGCGCAATTATTAAGAGAAATTCTTTTATATACCTATTCACCCCCTCTAGGTACTCGTACTAGCTATATCATGATGACCCGGCTTTGCGAGAACCCTAGAGCTCGACGATTCGTGGCGTCGAGAGGGGGAAGCTGTGATGTCGCTCAGCGGCGACTTGGTGGCTGCAGCAGGGACAGACGGTGGCTAGGGTTTCGAAGGTGACGATGCGAGCGAGATCTGTCGTTACCTGTCTGAAGAGAAGGCACAGCGCAGCGGTGAATGGTGGCAAGACAGTGTCAGTTGCTACAACGGCGACGGACAGCAGATATTCGTCTTAAGGACGGTGTTTTTGGCGGTGGAGGCAACTACCCAGAGAGACAGACGCGACGAGGCAGTGACGGTCGCGGTGGTCACAACGAGACAGAGACAGTGGGCCCTCAACTTCTTAGATCTGGTCCTTCGGAACCTCCTCTCTTTAGCTCCTCTCCTCCGGTTCCGATCTCTTCCCTCTCCCTCAAATCTGGACTTGCAAGCGCTCGGGCCTTCCCTGAAGTCTCTCTAGGGAAGCTTGCGACGCTTGCCTGCTTTCAATCGCTTTTCACTCGTGCTCTCTCCCCCCTCGGGTTCGCTCGCCGCCGGCCTCCCCCGAAGTCTCTCAGAGGGAGGTGGTTTGAGGTCGCAACCCGATTTCTACCTTGCTCACTCTTTGAGCTCCCAGAAGTCTCTCAGGCACCCCTCTGAGCTTGCTGGCTTGTGTGTCTTTCGTCGATGGAGGTGCTCGCTATTTATAGGCGAGGGTGTCTGATCGATGGAGGGGCTTGGCCGCCGGTCTTTGGCTTGCCGACCGGACCCCTGCGGCTGAAACGGCATCTCATCTCAGCATTAAAGGCACGCATTGAAGGCGCATGCGCGTCGTCCTCTCCTTTGGCGGCCTACCTCTGTTCCTCTCTGCCGTAGGCTGCCCTTGAGCGCATCGCCGGCCACCGCGCGTGATGCACAGAGGCATGAAGAAGAAGAAGGAAGGAGAAGGAAGAAGGAGGGGGAAGGGCTGGGTTGCATAGGCCACGCCGTGGGGACCTGCGCGAGGGAGAGGAAAAGAGGGGAGGGGCTGGGCTTGAAGACCCAACCCCAATAGCTACAGGCTTCTACTTTCTTTTTTTCTTTTTCTTTTTTGGTTATTTTGTTGTTTTTATTTGTTTTTTGTTATTTTCTCTTGTTATTATCTATTTATCCGAAAAAGAGGAAAAATACATAAATAAAGAAACTAAAGTCGAAGTAAAAACCTAATCAAAATTTAGGTGTCAACAGGGCCATAAAAAAAAAGGAATTCTTTTTTCTGGGACAATGTTTTTCTGTCCTTACATAAAGCAAAAGTCCTATGATCTTGGCTTTTCTAAGAAAACGAGTGACTTCACTACAGCTCAGGCGTTCCCAGATTGACAGTGACAATTTATTTATCTATGGCATGTCAATTTAATTTCCTAGATAGATCTCACTCGTGGATGTGCCAATTTCCTAATACGCTGGTGGAAGATATATTAAAGCTTGACCGATGGCGTGCAGAATAAACACCTTCTAAAAAGCGTGATGAGTACAGGGTAAACTATAGTTCAATCTAATGCATGATATCAAGCAAAATCTTAATGGATATGAAATGATTAAAGGACGCCATGAAAAGATCATGCATGGCCACTTCCATACGGGGTTTGTTCTCTCCTTGTGCAGAAATGACACGATCCGTGATCACAGAATGAATAGGGTATACATGCATTTATAGACTTGCATATTTTGGTCGATGTGAATATTTCGAAGACTAATGCTCCTGTAATATCAATGCGTATCTCATTATTAAGTCCTTAGACTAGAGATTGTAAAATCCATTTTATTGCAGACCAATAGGTGAAGCCAATCGTGGAGCATGAAACTGGCATATTTGTCCAATGAAGAGGTGTTCAAGGTTAAGTCCAAGTGTAATATGTTTGGACTAGTCTACAGAATTCTTGTTCTCAGAATTTTAAGTTACAACTTCAAGGAACCCCATAGTTGGGGACTATTTTTGCCTGAACCTGGAGTATCAGAATATTTAACAATATATTCTTGTCCTTAGAATTGTATCTTACAGAAAAAACAGGATTATCGGGACGAATAACAGTATGTTCTTGTTCTTGATTTTATAATTACAAGAACTCCAAAATTAAGAGTTTCTTGCCTAAAACCTGGATTTGTGGACTGAGTGCAATCACAATTGTAGATTTTGTGAGACTGACAAGTGTGCCCACCAAAGAACCCAGAAAGCAATAGCTGCGATTAATTTGGTATACCAGACTTTTATGTAGGCAAGAAATTCCCCTCTCCGGAGGTGAGGGCGCTGGGCGTTAGCCCATGGTACAATTCAAGGTAACTAAGAAGAGGAAATTAAAACCTCAAAAAGCGCAAAGACAGCAAATACTAGGTTAGACCTATTATTTCATAATGATTTTCCCCTAATAGTGCAAATAAGACGAAGGAGACGACGTTGCAGATTCACATAACACATGACCAAGGAAACACCCTACTAGAAAACACTTAGACCAGCACTACGTAGACATTTGTTCACGCAAGCACAATCTGCGTATGGGTAACTGTCCGAGGCAAAAGTGACTGTGCTAATCTTCTGCCGCGCAGCCGACGCGGACGGAGCATGTCCATGAAAACGAGCACAATCTGGCGTTGAACCCACCCATGAAACTTTACAAGGAGGCCATGCAAGTGAAGCCCAGAGAGGAATACAAACGGCGCTATACAGGGAAGGAAGCGAAAGGAGGAGCCTTGGAACAACATAGATGCGAGGGAAACCACTGTGAGCGAGGCAGCGAGGGCCATTAGGCTACGTATTAAGGCTTGAGCGCAAGAACGTGAGCCTGGAGTGATGGCTGATACAGATGGTCGATCAAGAAGCGCCAAGAAGCAATACGATAGAAGGCTGAAGATGGCAATGAAGGTGGTAATGGGTTGGGTGTCAAAAGGAGAATCTGGCTTGCCTTGGAACTTCACTTCAATGAGATTCACTAGGACTTGAATAATGAAGGTGAGAGTGCCATGGTGGTGGGAACTAGTGAACAACGCAGGCCAAGTTTCGATGCTTCTCCATCGAGGAAGGCCTAGTGGCATTTTAGTATGTGTCGGGAAGAAGACGCAAATAATTAATTCCTTGGTTAAGATTTGACAGACAGAGAAGAGGAGATAATAATTAATTAAGGAGAGAGCTGAGGAGGGTTTTATATATTAAGACCCGTCACCTTTAAGCGAATTATTGAGAGAGAGAGAGAGAGAGAGAGAGAGAGTATGAGTATGAGTATGAGTATGAGTATCATGATTTGGACTCTAAACTTGTGTCTCGATACCATATTAAACAAATTATTTTGGGAAAAAGACATCAAGAAAATTATGCCTTCTTTGACACATTTATCACTATATCTATTATGATATATTTACATTAAACATTGTTTTGTGGTACAAAAAACTTCAAATTTATAACACATTTAGCCTCTATTGATATTCCGTCAATGAGCACCATTAAAAATCTATCTACTTGGATGATAGAAGGTTAATGATGTTGTGAAATAAAAATGATATTATTATAGCTAAAATCATCTAATGAAATCTTGAAAAAGTATAAATATGCCATATTGATATAACTTTGGAGTTTTTGATGTTACAGGAAAAATTTTAGGGTAATGCATCATAATTAACATAATTTAAGGTTTTTGATGTCCAAAAAAATTTAAAATAAATCTGTCACAATAAAAACTTAAATAATTGGAAAACGACCAACAATGGATACGTACACAATATTTTTTCTTCAAAAGTAAGGTCCATTAAATGACAAAAGATCATGCGTAGGGGTTGGGATGGTGATGTCCGCACAGAACAACAAGAAGCACGCCAGTAGAGTCTTCTCAGCTTGAGATTTTCTATGGGCGTCTTTATGGCTCCGATCTTGAAAAGTATGGTCTTCCAGGAGGAAACGAAGAAGTTCCGCTCTCCGTTCCTGGTACAGTGCGTATACAGGGGAAGCCGATTTGGGGAAATTTCCTTTCATTTCTTTAACTACCCCCTTTGAAAGTCAAAAGTAAGTGCACGTTGATTAACTAGCTTTAATCGCAAAGATGGGGTTGATATTCTAAGATGTTATCTCGGTTTGATAATATTATTTTGCAGGTGTCCCCACAACTTCACGTGGCTTATCTGGAATAGATAAAGATTGCCATCATCAACGAATACTTTTCTCATCAAGTGGCCATTTGATTTGGTCTTCTACTTTTTGTAATGGACATTGTCAAAATTCTCTGTGTTTAGTCAATATTTAATTTTCTTTTTCATGTGCATTTGGTGGTGGCAAGTTATGACTTTACTTCAAGGGACTTTGCACAACACATTACATCTTCATTGTCTTTTAGAAACATTAGAAGGTTACAAACATATAAGGATCAAGCTCACGGATCTAGAGACTCCGGAAAATCCGGCGGGAATTATTCTTGATGGTATGAACAATGACAATGAACAGTTATTTGTTTTAGATTTGAATCAGCTCAAAAACCATAGAAAAGCTTGAGCATTTCCCAATAGTATTTATCGAGATATTTTTTCTAGAGAGAACAACATTTTCTTTCAAAAAATTCTCACACTAATTGTCACAACCCTCATTCGATTGCAAAGGCTTGCCAAATAAGACCCCAAACCGACTCCAAAATTTAGAACACAACTATAATTTATTAGGACTCAAAACACTTCGACAATCAAGTTAGATTGGATCCTTTTTTATATTGGAAACCAAACACGTTTCCATATAAGAGTGCACCAAAAGGGGGACCATATGTGGCTTGACTTTTCCTTTCCTCAACTTTATGTGACCATTTACTACCAAAGTTCATATAAATGAAACATCACACATCTCTTTGGTCTAATTTGCCTTACCCCGATGAATTAATAACACAGTTTTAAAGTAAACCTCCTCTCCAATCCTTCCACCCCGCTTTGGAAATGTTTTTCTTGGCTTATCAAGCTTCAATTAATAAACCCCACCTTTTCCCCTCCTCTCAGCTACTCATGTTAGTCATGCTCATCTTACTAACAACACATTAACGACGTTAATAGCTCTCTGATCATTGGTTTAACCTGTTCCAGATCTTGACTCACATCTGTTTTTACTTCACTAGTTGCTTCATAGGAAATGTCGCCAAGCTTGCAAGGCGACACTACTATAATGCTAGAGATACCAAATTTGTTTTCTAAAGTCGATTCGCTATACGGTGTGGAATACTATAAAAACATAATGAAAATCAGTGATCATAGTCAAATTTTAACCATAATCACCTCGTTTCATTTATAACCCGGAGAGAGAGCTAAGAAATGGAGGATTTTTTCAACTTATGTTCCTTCATAAAAAATATGCCCGGTACCTTATTCTCATGTTGCAAAAGATATATGATTTCAAGCCAGTTAATATGAAGTACTCTTCTAGAAAATTGAGTTCCCTTCTTGTTTCAGTTTGAAAGTAGTGAAATATCCTTTCAAGTTCCTTTTTTCTTTTAATTTTCAGATTTTGAGAATAAAGATAGACTGGTTTTCTGGTTATTTATTTTGTTACTTTTGTTTTCGCTTAAATGAGAAGGTATATATTATCAAATTTTCTATCCGCCATTGTTTTGCCTGCTGTTTTCGGATATGATTTTCATTCTTGAAATTATTTATTTTCATGCAAGTTACCATAAGATTTCATTCTTGAACATATATACATTTTGTGATTTTCATGTAAGTTGGACTTTGCACGTAAGATATATAGACACCAAGAGGCATAGGAAAATAGGAAAATTAGAATCACCCATAATGATAAACAAACCATTTCTCTTAAAACCTTAAATTGTTAGGAATGGATCAACAATGCACATATAGCAAACTACCCGTCGCTGATAAGTGAATCATTAAGAGAGAGAGAGAGTGTCGGGATTTGAACTATTGACCTTTATTCTAATACCATACTAAACAAATGGTTTTTCAAAGGAATTTGAACTATCAGGAAACGGATCGACGATGTACAACTTGCACAGCATATTATCTAAAAGGTAGGGTCCATTAGATTACTTGTGAACTTGGGTTTGGGATGGTCATGTCCAGACAGAAGAAAAAGAAGCACGCTGATGCAATTTTCTGAGCTTGAAATTTTCTAGGTGTCTTTATGCCTCTGGTCCCCCACTTAAAGATTAGGGTCCGTCCAATTACATATGGTCTTCCAAACACGGAGTTTGAAAATTCTGTTCCTAGGAGTGTGTATGTAGTGAAGCCCGCTTTGTTGAAATTTCCCTTCTTTTCTTTAACTAACCCCGCACTATCAACCCCATTGAAAGTGGCAAGCAAGTCGACGTTGATAAACTAGCTTTAATTGAGATCTGTCCTCGAAATTATTAGATGCCATCCCAAGCCGATGAGTTTGTTTCTAAGTTGCTCCTACGATTTCACATGACAAATCTAAAACAAACAAAAATGTCATTTGTCAGCTAACACACTTCTTATCAAGTGGGCATTTGATTTGTTCTTTATTTTTGAGATAAGTGTACTAAAAATCCTAAAACTCATCGTAAAAACGTAATTGAATTCTAAAATTTTCAAAAAATATAATCAACTTCTCCATTAATTTTGTCCAATTTAGCTTATGAAAAATAATGACATGGCTTCTTTTATTATCTTCTCTTTCTACGTGGCTGTCAACATAAAATCAAGCATGAATCAATGCACAAAACGACTCGTATTTGCCCAAAAATCTTGATTTTCTCTTTCAAAACTTAATAAAATCCTAACTGCGAATAGGTTGTGCTGGTATCTGCTTTGAGGTTTGGACCGTATCTTGTAATTGCCTGGAAATTCATCCTTAGTTTCGTGCCCCAGTTTTCCACAACTGAAAGAGAGCCACGGAAGACGTTCACAACGGAATTTGATCCACAGTGGATTCTTGTGTTGACTGACATCAAATTCGAACTCGACACTTATGAACTTATGCATAGTTCATTTTTAATGATGGGACAGTGAAAATACGAGCTCTGTGTAGGGTTGCTTTCTGATTGCATATCAAGGGAAACTTCCATAGATTTGCACCCAGAACCGAGAGGTGGTAAAATGTTCCCTTATATGGGATCGCGTTTAGGTTTACACGTAAAAAATCCATGGAGTTTCCCTTCACTTTACCTGGTAAAGTGGTGGGAAACTCCTCATGCGCAGCATCCCGAAATAAAGGACGTAGCACGAGATGAGCTTCCACCAGAGTCTAAGGAATCCCGAGCTCAACTCGAAGCTTATCAGGCTCTTGTTCGAAGGTGAAGAGGATAAAATTCGCCATCCTTCCTTCAACGCGTACCCATCGAGAGGGGAGACCGGAAGCAGTGTGCAGGGGGGCACATTGAGGTCACCTTGTCACTGGCAAGTCCAGCGAGCTTCGCCAGACGCCGGCATTAGCCGCCTTTGACTCCGAAGTGAGCATGTACACTTACATAGAGAGAGATAACCCACCAAGGCTGCGGCAATCGTAGGCCTTGCTATTGGTCAGGGAGGGCTGTACGCGTGCCTAGATTGTGAAGAGGGTATGGCCCTCGCATCAGATCTTCTGCGAGCGAGGGACTCACTGCATAATGTTGGCGACGGGGGCGACCCTCGCCCATTGGCCCAGATTTCTTGCTCACTTGACTAAATTTATTTGTGAGCAAGGGACCCTCGATTCTAATTTTTTGGCATCGACTATGACTCTAGCCCACTCACCCAGATCTGTTGCGAGTGAGGGACCCTAGCTGCTCGTCTGACGCTGGTGCCCACTCGTGCAGACCTGTTGTAAGTAAGTCCCAACTCACTTACAAGTGCCACAACTCTTGTGGGTGGCTGTTGATGTTGATAACCTTATAAGGTTGCTAAATGAGACCAAAAATCAATTCTAAAATCCAAAATCCGACTATGATTCATTAGGATTCAAGCACCTTGAGGATCGAATTAAACCAAAGCTTGCAGGGCGATATTATATGGTAGAGATGCCCGAATTGTTTTCTAAAGTCAATTCGCTAAATGGTGTGAAATACTATTAAACCATAATGAAAACCAGTGGTCATAATCAAATTTTAACTATTACCATCTCGTTTCATTTATAATCAAATGGAGGATTTTTTTCAACTTTTGTTCTTTCCTGAAGAATATGCACGGTACCTTATTCTCAGGTTGCAAAAGATTTATGTGATTCCAAGCCACTAAACATGAAGTACTCTTCTAGAAAATCGAGTTCTCTTCTTGCTTCAGTTTAATGAATATCGTTTTAAGTTTTATCTGCAGATAATTTCAGAAAAGCTACGCGGGTGCGGCATGGACTCAGACCAACTTACGTCGACCCCCACTATAGCTTCCCGGACACCTGGAGTCGCTCAACCCCTTTCAGCACTGATCCAGCGCTTGCAGAACTCCTCATTCCGGTCACTGAAAACATTTTGCTCGCCTCTAATCCTTCTGTTGGAATGCTAGTCTCTTATGAGTCAATTGCACTTCAAAGTCGAATACTATCTTTATCTGCCTCTACTTGTGTCCCAACCAGTGACTCTTATGTAGAAGAGATTGCTCTTCAGCCCTAAAAAAAGAACAAATAGACCTAGCACTAAAAAGAGAGAAAATGCAAAGACAACGCAGTCATAAAATAGTTTCGCCCGTACTCAGTTTTCGGCTCCCGATTGAAAGGACAAGCATTATTGCAGTATTATATTTGAAGTGATGAAGAGGCAAATCATGTACAGTTTACAAGTGGCATAACTAAGTTTTTAGTGCTCGTTGATACTGGTTGACAGTGTTCATCACTAAGAATCCCCCCGTAATCGATTGCTCTGTTTGGTCCATAAAAAAGGGAATTTATGTTTCGGGGACAATGACTTTCTGTCCCTACATTAAGCAAAAGTTCCATGATCTTTTGTTCTCAGAAAACAAGTATTTTCACAATATTTTGAAAAATGGTTCTATAAGCAACTCGAGTGTTCCCAAATTGACAATTGACCATTTCTCTATGGAATGTGTGACGCCCAAAATTTCATTAGTTAGATTGAGCATATTTGAGACTATTTCAAAAAAAAATTAATTAAATTAAATTAAATTAGATTAAATTTATAGCGATGGTTCACTTCATACGTGGGGGAAAGAGAATTATAGAGAGAGGAAATTTTTCTTCCTCCCCCACGTAGCATCCGGGTGTAGTCAAAAAAGGGGAGGAGGCTACATGTATTCTATTTCACTTTTCTTTTCTTTTTCGCTCTCTCTCTTTCCCGAAGAACCCACCCTCATCTACATTTTCTCTACCGAGACACACCGCCTTCCTTTCCTCCCACTTCCGTTCACCTCCACCGAGCCCGACCCTACCTCAACCTCTCATAGTCGGCGCCTCCATCCAGTAGCAAAATCGTCACTGCTCAGTTCCGATCGGAGCTTTGTCGCCAGTTTCGAAGCCCGACGCCTCCTCCCCCTTCCATCGGTGAAGGATCCAGGCAAGTGGAGCTATCCTTGTGGTTTGAGTTCATGAATCTGCCCTACCTAGCTCTGCATGTTGATTTAGGGCTTGGTTGTGGCGGTGAGGGCGCAAGGGACTGGTGATAAAGCGCTGTCCATAGCTGGGGTTGGGGGTAGGTGCAGCGGATTGCTGTCCCTTTGTAATTGTGGTGCTGCTTTGGAGTCTTTAGTTCATGTGTAAACTTTAGGAAGCTTTGCATATACAATTCATGAGTTGAAGTGGTTGTTGGAGCCGGGATTGATGATTGAAAACGCTAATTCTCAGATAGAATAGGTTCTGGTTTTGGTGGCCCCGCCAGTGAGTCGTAGGTATCACGTCCTATCCAGTTGACAACCCACCAATCCATGTTTTTCTCTCTCTATCCCATATTCTCTCTTTTCCTCCCTCGACTTGAATGGAATAGAGCCTTGATGTCACTGTCTTGAGCGTATATGGGTTAGCCGAGAGTCTGAATAAGAGCTTGAGGAGTTATATGG
Organism: Eucalyptus victrix; assembly: GCA_016097545.1. Classification (NCBI taxonomy): domain Eukaryota; kingdom Viridiplantae; phylum Streptophyta; class Magnoliopsida; order Myrtales; family Myrtaceae; genus Eucalyptus; species Eucalyptus victrix. Next base: position 30,386,889 of record CM027838.1, read on the forward strand.
GAGAGTTTTGTTTTTGCCGTTCTATATACATACTCGATAGGAGGCGGGATATTTAGTGTTTATGGCTTCTAGTGTTTTTGTAGAAATCCCCCTCCTTAGCCTCATCTCATGATATACGGAAACAAAGTTTTTGATAAATATAGTCGAGTGTAGTTTAGTTTCTTATGATTTAGCTTGACTGCAATTTATTTTATAATTTTTGAAATTCAAGCAAGTCATGTGAAACAATTTGAGATACTGGGTGTCATAGAATGTGAACTTGATTTCCTATACACATGCCAATTTCGTAACACGGTTAGTGGAAGCTATGATCCGTGATCACAAAATGGAACGGGTATATATCCATTTATAGACTTTTGTATGTTGGTCGATGTGAATATTTGGAAAACTAATGCCCTTGTAGTATCAATGCGCATCTCATTGTTAAGTCCTTGGACTAGAGATTGTAAAATCCATTTTATTGCAGAACAATAGGCGAAGCGAATCATAAAGCATGAAAGTGGCATCTATGTTGATTGAAGAGACGTTCAAGGTTAACTCTAATTGTAGTATGTTTGGCTTGGTCTACAGAAATCTTGTTCTCGGAATTTTATGTTATAAGGACCCCCATAATTGGGGAATTAGTTTTGCCAAAACCTGGATTTTCAGAATAATTAACAGTATATCCATGTCTTTAGAATTATATCTTACAAAAAACACCCTACCATAAAGCACTTAACCAGCACCGGTCTCCACTGTAATTGATTCCGTCCACCTATATCGGTCAACTTAGGCGTTTGTTCATGCCGTCTGCTTTTGGGTAAACTATACGAGGCAAAAGTGGCCGTGGTAATCTTCTGCTGTGCAGCCGAAACGGACGCAGCAAGTCCATGAAAAAGAGCGCAATCTGGCATTGAACCCGCCCATGAAGTTTTCGAAGGAGACCATGCAAGGGAAGCCCAGAGAGCAATACAAACGGCACTATAAACGGAAGAACGCGAAAGGAGCCCCGGAACAACAACGATGCGAGGGAAACCAACGAGAGCGAGGCAGCGAGGGTCATCAGGCTTCGTACTAAGACCTGAGCACGAGGACGTGAACCAGGAGTCATGGCTGATACAGATGGTTGACCAAGAAGTGCCAAGAAGCAATACAACGGAAGGCTAAAGATGGCAATGGAGGTGGTGACTGGATGGGTGCCAGAAGGAGACTGGCTTTGCTTTGTACTTCACTTCAGTGAGATTCGCCAGGACTGGAATGATGAAGGTTCAAAGTACCATGAATTGTTGGATATTTCAGCACTTTTGAAATACTAAAAGTTATTAATTTTTGTAATGATTTTTACCGTTATCAATTTATAATAACTTTTGTTTGTCATTGATATAAAACGGTTTTGTAACATGCTACGACAGTTAGTTAACGGTCATGTAACGATTGTATAACGGTTTATAATGTTAGATTTATTTTATAATGATTATACAACGGTCATCTTCTTTGATAAATATCAATTTATTGTAGTTGTTTCTCAACGGTTCTCTTTTTCTTTTACCTATAAATTGCTTCTTCAAGCATAATTGGAAAGTGATATTGATATTTCAAAACTAAATTATCTTTGTTTCTTTATTCATATTTTCCTTACATATTTTTCTTTTCATTGCCGGATTATACACATAACGTTGTTTTTGTTTCCTTTTAATATTTAGTGTGAAATATAAAATAATGTCTGTTATATCTTGGGAAGATAGCCACTAGAGTCTTACACACTGAGTTTTGTATTTCAAAGGATGGAATTATCTTTAAAGATAATGCTTGCATGCCTCTAGATAATTTATTTTAATTTCTAATCTTTTTAAATATATTTTCAATAATAATAATAATAATAATAATAGTTATTATTATTATTATTATTATGTATTCCAATATTTTTTCAACAATCTTAAGGATAATGCCTTATGGATTTCAAGGATGGTGCTTGCATGCCTCAAACAATTTATTTTATTTTCTAATCTTTTGCATATTTTTTATAATTATCATTTTTATGTATTCTAATATTTTTCCAACACTAATAAACAAGGCAGGCCAAGTTTCGATGCTTCTCAATCGAGGAACGCCCAGTGGCATTTCAACTTGTGTCGGGAAGGAGCCCAAAAATTTATTCGTTGGTTAAACTTTGACAAGAAGAGATGGAAAAGAGATAACATTTAATTATGGAGGGAACCAAGAAGGGGTCTATGTCATCGCCTGTAAGCGAAGGATCGAGAGAGATCGTTAGAATTTGATACCTTGGTACGTGGTCTGATATTATATTATATAAATAGATTTTGCTGAAGATTTGGACTGTACATACGTAACATATTATTTAAATAATATGGTGCATTGAATTACATATGATCTTGTGTTGAGTTAGGGATGTTCACGTCCAGACAGACCAAAAAGGAGTATGCGGGTACAATTTTCTCTGCTCCAAATTTTCTAGGCGTCTTTATCGCTCAGGTCCGCTTAAACGGCAGAATGCGGATGTAAGGGAAGACGATTTGTGGAAATTTCCCTTCATTTCTTTAATTACTCCCTTTGAAAGTTGAAAGCAAGTCGACGTTAATTAACTAGCTTTGATCACGTACATCCACCTGATATTCTTGGATCTCATCACATAATATCACGTAATTGATCCGGAATGTATGTGCAAACATCGTCATTAGACAACGAGTACTTTTCTTATCAAATTAACATTTGATTTAATCTTTAGTTTTAATAATGAGTAATATGGGCTTGGGCCTCGTGTCATTTGGTCTAGTTTTTTAATTTTTTTTCTTATGTATTTGGTGACGGCGAGCAGTGGCATGATCATCATCTGAAGGCAAATAAGCTTCTATTTACTCATAACAAGTGTACTAACTGATTTGATTTGCTAAACGGTACGGTATGCTATGAGTAGATAATGACATCTAGTGGTCATAATTGAATTTCAACTACTGCCACCTCCATTAATTTATATATGGGAGAGAGCTTAGAAATGGAGGATTTTTCAACATTTGTTCCTTGTTCGAAAAGTTTCGCACAAGCTACATGATTCCAAGCCAACAAAACATGAAGAACTTTTTTCCTAGAACACTGGAGTGCCTATGCTTTACGAAAAATTTAAAATTCTATAAATATCTTTTGAAAAATAATTAATTATTTCGTTTAGAAAAATTAATTAACAAAGCGTGTTCATTATTGATAATAATTTATACCCATCTATTTTTGTGGGCCATAAAAATATTTTTTATAACTTCTCTAAATTTTAAATTTTTAATGAAACAAAACAAAAAACTCTATTTCGTCGTTTTTTTCCTTAAATTTATTTTCAGATAATTTGAGAATAAAGATAAGACTGGTTTTCCGGTTATAATTTGTCTACCTTTATTTTCCCTAAAAATGAGAAGGCTCATATATATTATAGAATTTTGCATCCGCCTTTGTTTTCTCCGAAAAAGATCCTCCATTTCGCAGCTCTCTCCGTCGTTCTCGCTTGTCGTCTTCTCTTCCGGACTTCCAATTCCAATTGAAAACTCTTCAACTGATGAATGATGAGCTAGCTACTGAACTGCATTTGATTCTTCTTCGAAATCCTCTCTTCCCTGTCAAAGGCGTAAGTTCTTGAAATCCCCCCCCCCCCCCACTTCTTCCCTTCACTGAATTTCTTCTGCTTTCTGAATCTGTATGCTCGGCCTGAGCTCAAATCATGTCCGGACGCGGAGTTTGTAGAGTTCCATAAGCTCGTTTCGCGTGGATGGCTCTTGGGTTTTTTTATCCATGTCTGATAAAGTTGGCTTCTTGTTTAGCGGCAACTCTTTTCTTGGTAGCTTATGTGATGTAAAAAGACCTGCTTGATGCTGGTAGATTGATTTTGCTCAGTCGGGTTTTGGAAAAATCCGATTTTTCTTCAATTTGTCTTGCGGGGCTTTGACTGTGGCCAATGCTATAGTCAGTTTGGTTGCTTGCGTGTGATTACAATCCATCTGGGGAATTTCTAAGGCATAAGTGTGTTGTTCTCTTCCCTCCTTTTTTCACCAATCCATCTGACAAAAAAAATTAGTCTTCTCTTCTCTCTCTCTTTCTCTCTCTCATGTTATTTTTCTGCTGTTAAATATCAGAGTTTAGTGATTCTCTGTTCAATCTCATCAGTTTGATGGGTAATATTTGCTGTTCAAATTGTTCAAATCACTGTGGCAATCAAACAGAGGTTTAGCCTAGCAAGCCACTGATTATGCTGGCAATGTCTGGACACATCGGTTGGGTCCAGTCAAAATAACCTTACTTTGAAATCCTGTTTCATGACTCAACATATCCTTTTGATCTCAGCTGCGAAGAGATCTTACTGGGATTTGGGAAGAACTTCATTTCTTGTTTGCTGACTTTGAGCTGTATATATCTTTTTCCCTAAAAGTGAAACGGTGAGATGAAAATCCAGTGGGAGGAACATGTAAATACATTTTTGGTTGTCAGATAATGTGTGCAAAGCTATGTTGAGATTTGAGTTTCTTCACCAGTGCTCGCTGAAATTTTTTAACTCTATTTAGAAAAATTACAGAGTAAAGTGGTTGCTTCATGATGGACGCAAGTATCAAGGAAGGGAAGTACGCTGCTGATATTTCCTCCATAAGAGAAGCACATGCACGCATCAGCTCATTCATACACAAGACACCTGTTATCACTTCAGAGTCTCTTAATGCAATGTGCAACGGAAGTTTATACTTCAAGTGCGAATGCTTTCAGAAGGGGTGAGAAGTTCATAGGTGGAGTGCCTTACTCATACTCCATTTGGTTCACATTCAGATTTTGCTTTGGCCAAAGAAATTTAAAAAAAAAAATAGTTCAGATTTTGCACAACAAGCATTCCCTTTTCTTTGGCATGAGTTGTTGGCTAGAACCATAGGCATTTTTCTTTTACTGTCAGTTTAATCTGGGGTCTTCAAAATCACAGCGGGGCATTTAAGTTTAGAGGTGCTTGCAATGCCATATATTCCCTTGATGATGCTCAGGCAGCGAAAGGCATTGTTACACACAGCAGGTAAGTTTGGCATTCGATGATGTTCTAGACTCTTACTTTTCTGACTCATGCTTTAACTATCCCCAAGTTCTTCGAGTTTAGCGGAAACCATGCTGCAGCAATATCCTTAGCTGCAAAATCACGAGGGATCCCGGCATATGTAGTGATACCAAAAAATGCACCGAAATGCAAAGTCGATAATGTCATTCGCTATGATGGTCAAGTTATCTGGAGTGAGGCCACGATGAAGTCGAGGGAAGACACTGCTTCGAAGGTGTCACGAGAAACTGGAGCAGTTCTGATTCATCCATACAATGACAAACGGATAATAAGGTATCGCATTCACTGTATATGTTTTTCTCGCCCTTTTCTATAATGACATCATCCAAAGTCTAAAAGCTGTGGGTTAAAGGAATTAGTAATCTAGGACTTGTAATTTTCTTAATGAATGCTTTCAGAATAACACAAAAACTTAAATTGCAAATGAGAGGAGAGACTGCATTGCCATTAAGCTTAAGTGAATTTAGACCCTTCCTCTTCTTGCCCTTTTTCATTTCGATTCTTTCAGCTTCCACATTCAACTCTGAAATTCCTTCTAGATGTGGTTCATGACTGGAATTTCAATGGCGGATATTATCGTGTAATTTGTTCTGATTTATCCAGTGGACAGGGAACAATATCTGTGGAGCTACTGGAGCAGGCCCCACAAATAGACACTATCATTGTTCCAATTAGTGGTTTGTCTGATAGCCTTTCCCAAGTCCAATATTCTGGTCCTGCATAGTAGTCATCCTCATTCAGTGATGCTCTTCACTGAAAAAAATCAATTTTAAAATTATTGCAGGAGGTGGTTTGATTTCGGGAGTGGCATTGGCCGCCAAATCAATGAACCCAAGAATTCGAGTTTTGGCTGCAGAACCTAGAGGGGCGAATGATGCAGCACAATCTAAAGCAGCTGGAAGGATTATAACTTTGCCCGAGACCAACACCATTGCTGATGGGCTTCGAGCTTCTCTAGGAGAACTTACATGGTAAGTTTCATACTGAAATTATTATAGTCCTCAGAAAAAACGCATGTATTTGATATGTCCGAATAGTCAGTTCTCAATGACTTAATATATTTTTGGTGCTTCTATGTGTAAGTTTGACACAACTTGACAAAGAATTGCATGCTATGAGGCTGAACTGACCTTTTTCTTGGACCAACTGATTTATGTGCTTCTCGATTTTGTGTGACTTCCTGTTCATCTTCTGGTGGAGCAGGCCTGTAGTACGTGATTTAGTCGATGATGTCATAGTTGTGGACGATACAGACATCGTGGAAGCAATGAGACTTTGCTATGAAATTCTGAAAGTGGCGGTGGAGCCAAGTGGAGCCATTGGTCTTGCGGCTGTTAGATCAGAAAGCTTTATGAGTAATCCTGCTTGGAAGGATTGTAACCATATAGGGATCATCCTTTCGGGAGGTAATGTTGATTTGGGTGTGCTTTGGGACTCGTACAGAAAATGAAGGGAATGGTAAACTGGTAATGTGTGCTCTTAAGGTATCTACCTCTATCAGGCAACAAAGATTTTCCTCTTGATTACTCAGTTGAATCAATGCAGAAATATTGTTCTGTTCTGATGCACAACCAGGGATTGTAATTTCCAGTTCTTTGCATATGGGAGAAACTGTTCTATTTCATTTATCATCTGTAAACTTGTGAATTTTGTAACAGCATCAATGCAACACTTTCTTTCAATTACCGGTGTAGTTTGTGATGTGTGCCCTTGTTTTTGTTGTCAATGCCGTACAAGAAACAGCGTCCAGTTTACGGAGGGGGCAGAGCACGTAAACAGCACTGCTCTTCCTTCCTGTCGACTTAATCCGCAATTGCATTGTCTTTGCTCACGTCTCATAGCGCATGAGACAGTAACCTCGATCAAGAGGCATTGGTACACTTTCTTCCTCGCAATCAGTTGATAGCCCCCACATCTCCTATGCTCTCCAATTTGTCTCTAGTGCATGGTACAATCTATTCTTCTTCAATATTTTTTTGTATGGTAGGAATGGTACAATCTATTTGATATAACAAAACGTCAATAAATCATAGTAATCCGTGGATTTACTGAGGTTACTTGGGCAACCATTTATTCCAAAAGTTTATAACACTCCCCTTTACATAAATGTCGATTTGATGACGAAGGCCTTAAATAAGCAAACCTGATGCTTGTGGGAGAAGGTTTTTTTGAAACCCTGTTGCATATGATGAAAGGGGAACCATTAAATAGATGAAAAAGGAGGTGGGAGGAATCCAACTCGAGACTTGGCTCTAATAACAATTGAAAGTCATGTGCAAATCGTTAGAGTATGATGCAGAATATATATTCTTAGACTTTAGCAGTTTAATGTCAATATATAAAAGCACATAAAAGAAAGCAGCAAGGTTTAATATGCGAGCATCATCGTCTATGCATAGAACCTAATATTATTAAAACCAATATGTGGTCAAGTCTTTTAGGACGACTGTTACTTGCATCTTTTTTTATTATACCCTAGTTTTAGCATTTTCAAAGCAGGTGGATAAGCTTGGTCTCACTTAAAGCGCATGCGGTAATTGAGTCGTTTAGCGCTCGTTTGGTTCGCTTGTTATTGAATCATCAACAAAGGAATCCCATTCCCCCAAATGCCTCAATCATTGTCTCCCGATGGTGTTCCTCGCTGAGAAATGCTTCAACGTTAACAAGTGTTCATGATGCAGATGGGCTGCACATTGAAGCAAACGATGGCATGGTGGACGCGGGGCTATTGCAGGCGTTCTTGTGCAATTCTGCACAAACACCCTCGTATATCTATCGAGGCCATGCCCAGTCCACATTGAATATTGGTCAACATGTGTGAGACTTCAATCAGCTTCTTAAGGGATTCATTTCCAATTATGAATGAATGTTATTCTATCAAGGACGCTGAACTCGAACTCTCTCAAATGCACTCTTACGTCAAGAACACCAAACGTGGACCAAATGTGACACTGGCGGTGGGCAGGAGAAACGTTCCTTGCGAATTCGATGTCTCTGGATTGTACAGGGGCTGAGAGGCATCAAAGTTTGAGCTCAGTGGAAGTTGGTAATGCCCGGGAATTGCCCTTGATTTCAAGCTCAGCGATAGCATCTATCCTCTTGTTACATGTTGATGTGCACTTGCCTCAAGTGCAGAAAATGATATTGACTCGAGCTCAACAAAAAAGAGCACAACAAAATAGAAAAAAGCAAGCAAATAACCAGCTGATTCCATCATTTATTTCCTGCAGTGCTGGTGCGCAGCTCATGGGCTGCACACACACGGTAGCTTTGAGAACCTGGAAATTAGATGTCGGAAACCGGCCATGTAGAATTGAAGCCTTGGGAATGATATGAGATTCACTGCAAGCTTATCAAGGTCTGAGATGAGCTGGCCAGGGAAGCAAAAGCAGTACGTTAACTCACTCATCTTGGCCAGAATTTAGTCGGTTCAGGTCTCCAATAGATCACGAGAGGAACTAGATAATTATGAATCGAAAGGCAAATCAGAGCGCAAGTCATGTTCTCTTCCAAACCATTTTGGGGAAATGAGATGTCATTCAGTCCTGAGACGTTATTGGTACCATGGAAGTGATGACACGCCTCGCTGACGGATGTTGGCCTGATAGAACAGCATCATTTTCTCGCCACCATCGATTTATCATCCTGCATTCTGATCATTGTTACAGAATTTCTATACACCGGGATGACATTGGAGGAGACATTACACGGCAAAATGATCTCGATCCCCTTAGCAGTAAAGGAGAGAACATGGTCTGACCTCTAATATCCCAAGTTGAAAGATGCCATTTTTTCCCATCGATCCTACACTGAAACCCTAACCAAAAGCTTCAGACTCTTATATGAGCCCACCAAATTGAACCTCCTTGGAGAGGACAGAAAAGTTAAATTTGAGCCTAAGCCAAGGATTATATCGGGGAAGAAGCTAAAGACATCCTAATCCATTGGCTGTAGCTTCAGACTGTACCCACCAATAAATGGTACATACGGAGAACACTGTCAAGCTCAACACTCTTTGTTTTTCCTTCTAGCACTCGAAACATTTACATGAACCAGTAAGAAAATTGAGAGATGAGGTATCAATGACGAGTATTACACTTATATGTTCCTGATTTACAGTATGTTAGCTTTTCAGATCAAACTTCAGCTCTGCTATGATGAAAGCGCAAGCTCAGCCCATGCCAAAGACGACGACTTCAGCTCGGCAGAAAAAGATGTGTCGATCCGGGTCTCCAACATGGAGCTTATTTCTTGCATCAAAGGCCGCTTGGTAGTATCTGGATTTAGGCATAAGTTCACCACCTCGCACACCGCTTTAAGGTCCTCATACTGGAAATGTTTCAACTCAGGGTCAACCACGTAGGACATTACTTCTGGCAGTTCGAGATATTCCTTAGCCTGCAGAGAAAAGAAATTAATTGCAAAGATCATTTGAAGTCTCCCATGACCCTTCGATATATTTTCAATGCGGAAGTTCATGTCAAAGAAATGAGTTTCATAAGACTACTTACCCAATTTACCAAGCTCCCTTTGTCCTTGCAGTATGGAGGTCTTCCGCTCACTATTTCCAGCAGAAGTACCCCAAAAGCATAGATATTTCCCTGAATATCCTCATGGCGTCCTTCTAAGGAATTGGCAAGAACACAAATTGAGCCCTGACTGTCAATAGATCCCGAATGCTTTTCTGATCTCGCAAGTATCGTCTTCCAACTCTCGAAATCAACAAGCTGCAGTTGAAATTAGCAAACAACTTTTTCTCAAAACAAAACCCTAGGTTTTGCACATTTCTATTTCTCCATCAGTACTTTAACTGATACTAAAGACCAAACAATGTAGTGCTCAAAAACGGCAAAGCAGAGGAAAACTTGGTTGTCATATTTATTAATTTCAAGGTGCCTGCTAAAAGAAGCCATGAATTTTATAGAATAACCTCTTCAATTTTTTTATTTTGCATCTGTCTTTTTACTCATTTTAGGTATTCAATCACATTTTATAGGAAATCCATTTTCACAGAGCAGCTCAATCTTTCGTCGTCTCTGTGTGATATGTAATGATTTAGGCACTAGCATACCTTGGGGTAAAAATCTTCTGTTAGATATACGGCACTGGAATTCAACTCGGATATAGTGAAGGGTGGGTCAAGCTCATGAAGATACTTCAACCCACGAGCAATGCCTAAGACTATTTTCATACGCCGTGTCCAAGATAATTGGCAGCCTTCTCCATCTGCATTAATTTTACAGTTAAAAATGGGAGGTGACAAAACACTCCAAGGCCAGTGTGTGCTTTGAACAGGATGGTCATTTCACTTACAATGAAGGTGTTCATAAAGTGTCCCATTGGATGCATACTCAAAAACAAGCATCCGTGTGAAAGGCGTACTTTCCTTGCAGTAGCCCAATAATCTTCCTGTATTATCATGATTTAGTCTAGCTAAATCTGCTACCTGGATGAAAACATAACATAACCTTTAACACAGGTTTTCTGTACTCACAATCTCAACTCTAAGTTTTCTAGTTTTGAAGCTGAAGTTTCATATTGGGATGAGGAACCAATTACCTCTCTTTGGAAGTAGAGTTCTAGATAACCTGTCCAATGCTCTTCTTTGATGCAAAGCGATATTACAGCAATCTCAGGACCGCCTTTAATGGTGCCCTTGTAAACCAAACTATCTGGTGATGTACCAATAATATTGCTGAAGTCTTCGCAAGCTACTTCTAGCTCTTGTCTGCTAAATCTCATTACGTCCTTCAATGCATCAGAATCTGCAGCAAAACCAACATAAATTTTAAGTAGGTACATTTTTTAAATACCAGGGAAATGCATCGAACATAGTGAAGGCTGACTTCTGACCTACGTATACAGAAATATGGTCCTTCTCACTGGCCGATTTCTTCCAGGGTATGATGATGGACGGTTTGCTATTGCATCTCTGAAGACCAGTCAGAAGAGCAATGAGAAACAGAGTCCCCACCATAGTTCCCGTCACAATCTCTAAAGCCAATAACCAGCCGGGTCTTGATGTTCTCTCATGTTTGGGTTTATCTTTGGCAGAGTGACTTTTTGGACTGCCACCTGAATGGCTTTTGCCAGGTGGAGAAGCACCTAAGCAGCAGATACTGTTAATAATGAAACAAGAACCAGTAACAAAATGTTGATTTTTTTCTTTCCCTTAAGTAAAGATCAATCTACCGATAGAATAGGATATAACATTTCAAAATAAACCACAAAAAATCAGCAATAGCATACTTGTCTTATAAAAATCACGATTGCACATCAAACGAAAATGTAGCATAACCTACATATGACCACATTACAGAAATTACAGATGACTTAATTTTCGTTGACACCACAGGGGAAAAAGAAGAATGAACATCGAACATACCACACTGTGCACTGGAACGCTGCTTGGCATCTTTATTTTGAAGGCAATTTCCTTGAAAGTTCACACTGCAAGATTGAGTGAGTGAAAAAACAGGTACAAAGAAAAAAGAAAGCAGACAAGAGAAAGCAAAAATAAGGCACCTTGGAAGATACTCCAGGCATTTCGGTATGCCCCCCACCAAAAAATTAAATGAAAAATCTGCCACCTTCAACTGGGATAAGCGACATAAGCCGCTTGAAGTTGCATTTGAGGCATACCTGACAAAAGCGGCACCATAAAGGCATCAATATAGAGGATAAAGGCCCCAAATCACCATAACCCCATTAAAAGAACTTAGTTGACAACATATTTGGCTTGCATTAGCATGGTCATCTCTGAGCCTTAACTTTACTGGTAAAGGGTCATTAAGGACATCAGTTCATTTTCCATAAGCTTGCAAATCGCAATTACTGTTCTATCGCTCCAGCATTTTTAAAGTTTCAAACCAGGGCATAAAAATATTCTGAGGACAATTTCCTTGATCTCCACCTTCAGCTAACAAATTGCCTACGTACAGTTTATCTGACACGGGCTATGATCGGAAAGTCTTTTAATTTTGTTGAAAAGGCAGGTTGAATATTAAGAAATTATATTGAGCAAAGGCACAAAAGGTGGGGGCATGAATTTTTATCCAGATGTGCTAAACTACTGAAATCAGAGAAAGCATCTCGGGCAAGGATCATCTACTTACATGCCCTGTACATTTGATGTGAAATTGATGCTGCTTTCAGCAGGAACATTTCCTTGAAGCTTATTCCTGTCCAGCAGAAGTTCCTCGAGATACTTTAAATTTCCAAGTTCTTGAGGCACCATGCCAGTCAGGCCATTGGACTCTAGATTTCTGCACATACAGAGCAAACAATGAACAGATATCATCTATATTCTATAACTGTTCTACACAGACAATTAAAGAACCCCTCATACATTCTAATAAGATTTGTCAGATTCCCCATCTCAGGAGGTATTGTGCCTGATAATTGATTCATCCCCAAATCCAAGACTTTAAGGTTCTTCAACATTCCGACTTCTTTTGGAATTGTCCCGATCAGATTGTTATTGTGCAAAATTCTGCAAGCGAAAAGCGCACAGAGAGTAAGCTTCACTTATGTGAAACAGGTTTCATAGAATTGACAACAACATAAGTGTATTGCATGATGTCTTGAAAGCAACAACATACAATTCCTGTAAGTAGGTGAGGTGACCGAGATCTGGCGTAAGAAACCCCTTCAAACCCGAATTCGAAATGTTTCTGCAAAAAACAGAGATTGCACATAAAGATGAGCAACAAGAACATTCCTTCTGCCGGCAGTGTAAGCAATCTAGGGGCAAAAGGTGTGATACATTCTTGATTACCAGACAATCAAGAAAAGTCAAGATCAAAACTTACATTTTGAGTACATGGTCCCGAGCAGCAAAACAAGAGATGCCGGACCAGTCACAAGGATCTGCATCTAGGGCATTCCAGTTGGACAAAGCCATATTGGGGTCCTCATAGATGGCCTCCTTGAAAGTAATTAGTGCCCAACCTACGCAAAAACCAGAAAGCAACACAGGATTTAGCACAGAAAATTGAAAATACACTAACCACAACATCGGAGCTAGACAAAAGGTCCAAGATAATGACTATTTCCTATGCCCTGTACTAATTTTGCATTCTTTAATTAAGATCCCAGTAGGATAGAAGTGCTATCTTGGTGACTGAGAAGTAAAGCTCACAGAGAGAGCAATCAAGTTGTTGATCTCAAATTTCTCTTCTCATCCATTGCATCAGAACATCAATTGCAATATTTGATTTTTCTTGATAAAAGTAAATCAACACAACACAGAATCGGAGCACCCAAAATTCCACAGAGTCCAGATTCTTTTTTACATTTGAACACTGTTCAAGGGCTTTTGACTAAACAAGATCTGCGGATCAGATACGAGAGTGATCTACATTAAACAGCACGTACCTTCGTATGGCGCAAAAGAATCGCAAGTCACCAGCAGAACCCCAAAAACAACAAACAGAGTCCCAACCGCACCGACTGCTCTCATTTCTTCACAAATCTCTACACTAAAACAACCCGCTGTCGCTCAAGAAACCCCAATCAAGATCACACCGACCCAACAACGAAAACAAGAAACCCAGGTGGAAAAAGCCCCCCAGATTCGCTCAAGATGGGGGTTAGAAAGAAAAAGCTTAAAAGACAAAAAACCAAAAGATGAAGCTCCTATCTGTTAGGTCCTAAAGCTGCAATCCCCAAGCAGAGGAGAAGAAAGAAGGAGAGCTTCGGCGCAGCCAGCGAAGAAGACCCGGAGAGAGCGAGTCCGAATCCAAGATTTGGTAACTACCCACCAAACCGAAGTAACCAAAGAATGTGCACTGACAAAATGCAGGAGATGGACTTGAAGTTAAAGGAAGGGAGGAGTACACCTACACACCCAGATGTGGGGTAGAGAGAGACACACAGAGAGAGAAACACGGAGAGAGAGAAAGAGAGACTTGGATTCAAAGAGAGGTTTTTGGGTGCGCATGGTAAAATTTCTGGGCCAGAATTTCTCTATTTCTCTGTTCCCGGGAACAGGTTTGGAACAGAAATCCGTTTGGTAACGCAAATTGATTTCTCTGTTCCCCGGAATAGAAATCTGTTTCAGAAATTGTTTTGGGTGAGAAATCAGAAGCTAAAAATTTTAGCTTCTCTATTTCTGAAGTAGAAATAGAAATTGTTTTTCTATCCACCCCCCCTCTTCCTCAGCAAACGTCGACTCTCTCCTCACTACCACAGCTTTCCCATTCCTTCTCCTCACCTCAAACCGAAAACCCTAGCGACTCCCCGAAGCTGTTCATCCTCGCCGTCGCCGCTCATCTCGCCCTCGCCCTCGCCCTCGCCGTCCGACCCGCCTCGTCCGTCCGCGTCCCCAGTCGCGCTCCAGTCGCCGTCGCCCAGTAGCCGTCGTGGAGAAACGAACTCCCGTCGCCGTCGCTGTCGCCCATCTCCGTCGCCCTCTCTCATCTCCAGTCGCCGTCGCCGCTCATCTCGCCCTCGCCCTCGCCGTCCGACCCGCCTCGTCCGTCCGCGTCCCCAGTCGCGCTCCAGTCGCCGTCGCCCAGTAGCCGTCGTGGAGAAACGAACTCCAGTAGCCGTCGCCGTCGCCCATCTCCGTCGCCCTCTCTCATCTCCAGTCGCCGTCGCCCAACTCCAGTCGCCGTCGCCGTCGCCCAACTCCAGTCGCCGCGCCCATCTCCAGTCGTCGCCCATCTTCGTACGCGTCCCCTTCCGCTCTCGATTCCGCGGATCCAGTCGCCGTTGCCGATTTCTGCTTTCGATTCCTCACGAGGTTCGATCGATCCTTCCCTTTTCGCCTCTTTCTTGGTTGTTTTGTGCTTGTGCTCTGCAATTTGTGTTGCGAGTCTGGGCTGTTTCTGTGCAAAATCAATGTGTTGTCTCTGTTCTTGTTCATTTGTTCGGTTTTGGGGGTACTTGGCTTCAACCCTTGTCTCAGAATTTAACTTGTTCCTTGAGTTTTGGCTTGCGGAGTTACTATGATTACTGGGGAGTGCTTAGTTCCGGGGCTCGCCCGCGTTTGTCCACGGGCATTTTTTGGCGAGGGGAGCTGGGCTGGTCGTTCTGGATTGGGCGGTTTCGTGGAATAGGAGGTAGGGAGTGCTGGATTTGTGTGGACGGATTGTGGTAGGTGATCAAGACGGGATTTTGGGAGGTTTCTTGGGAGCCGTTGGAAATATGGAGCCCTTATGCGTGAGGAAGGGGGGGATTCCTGCCGCTGGAATTCCTAGGATAGTTTCCTGAAATAGCTGTGATGGTTGATTGTGGCAGAGTAGATAGTGGTTCATGGCTGCATCTCGAGTTCTGTTAATTTTTTGGCCATTGACTTGTGTTGGATATCAAAGCTTTTTCACAAAAGAATCGAAACCTTGCTTAGCGTGCATAAAGACGCATGGAGTTGTTAGACCAGTGATTGTTCTTGTGACATACGGATTTGCACTAGAATGAGATTTAAGACTTTATATTCTTTTGCTTTCCTTTTTCATCAGCTTGATGATATATACCAATGTGATTGTTCTTGTGACAAAATGTTCAGTTTCTTATCTTGCATCCTGCATGCAAGTTTAGACTTTGGCACCCACATCATAAAGAATGACACTTGCTTCATTGAAACTATTTTTGGAGCTCTTTGATTGAGATGCTTCCTCTAGTGATGGCAGAAGTTGCAATTTATCCTGCCTGAAACAGAAAATTCAGGTCACCTATAAGATATCTTGACATCCTCAGATCATACAAAGGACCATGTGATTGTTCTTGTGACATCCTTAGATCACCATTTAGCTTCTATTAATCTTATGTAACTGTTTTTCTTGTTATTTGTTATTCTTTAACTTCTAATTTCAGCTTATCCTACATGATGTGCTTGTTAATCACAAGCTTTTGTTCTTGAATTGGTGCATCATCTGATCGCTTTCATTGAATACTGATTCAGTTAAGGTTAAATGGCACCCCACAAAGAAGCATTTATAGCAAAGTGGACTGAGTCTTTGACCAATGTGCTTATAAGTTTGTTGGTGGAAGAGGTGAAAAAGGGAAATCGCCCCACTTGCACCTACAACAAAGTAGGGTGGAATAACATACATACCGAGTTCAATAAACAAACAGAACTCCACTATAATGTAATTCAATTGAAAAATAAGGTAAACAAACTAAAGAAGCAATATAGTAGTTTTAAGAAGCTTCTTTCACAAACTGGATTTGGATGGGATAATGTCAACAAAACAGTTACTGTGGAGGATTCAAGTGTATGGGATTCTCACATCAAGGTATCACTTTAGTTGGGTCCATTTTTTCTTATTGAGGCTTCAATTATATTGTTCATGTATGTAATTTCAATGAAATTTGCAGGATAATATTGAATGGGCTAAATTCAAGAATGAGGGGTTTCCTCAATATCCAGACCTTTGTATTGTGTTTGGTGATACATACGCTACTGGGGCGTATGCAGCAGGAAATGCAGAAGAAAATGCACAAGAGTATGTGGTGTCGGATGAAGACGACAATGGTGTTAGTGGCGACAATGGTGGTGGTGCTACCATAGGTGATGCGGAGGAATCTAATGAAAACGATGTTGATACGGGAGTCCTTCCATCTGACGCAACTCCCACCACAGTTCGTGAGAAACACAAGTTGAATAGGACCCCAAATTCCAAGAGGAGAAGAAAGAGTAACAACCATGAACTCGGTGTCACCATGAAAGCCATTCAAGAAATGATCAAATTAAGGACTGCCAAATCAACAAGTGACTCCATAACCTCAGAGGCCCCACCTCCTGTAGCCCCACCTCCTGTAGACCCCTACTCCATAGCAGTTGTGGTCGCCGTTCTAAATGGCATGTCTGATTTGGAGCAGAATCTTTACAATAAGGCTGTGAATCAGGCATGCCTTAATGCCACTTGGAGAGAGGCTTTCATGGTTGCTCTACCTGAAAGGAGGCGTGGACTTATTGAATCTCTTGAGTAGTTGTTAAGAAACGTGTTATAGATTTCTATTTTGTTTAATGTCATTCCATGACTTATGTATTTGAGACTTTGTTTGTTTATGTTTTTATGTTGCACTTATGATCACATTATTGCTATTGTTGATTAATATTTGAATCCTTATCTAATGGGTTTATATTCTTATTTTGTGTGATGATATAGGTAATATGGATGATGGTGAAAGTAGCATGTCTAATGAGCAAGTAGCATCAGTTGAATCAATTGGACAGGATTTTGATGATTTTGATCTTGATATACTGATAGCATGGTTGGCCACTGTTGCAGTGGATATGTCTATGCACACGAAAGAACCTATTAGGGATAGCTCATTATCAGGAGCGCAATGGATAAGGGAGGTTCTTCATGGGCATTCCGATAGAGTATATGAAGCTTTTAGAATGGAGAGACATGTCTTTCTCAACCTTTGTGGTCTAATGAAGGAAAAAGGTTGGTTGGAAGATACTCGATATATTGGGGTAGATGAACAAATCGGGATTTTCTTATCTATGATTTGTCACAAGAACTCAAATAGAGATTTATGTGAGAGATTCCAGCATTCGGGACAAACTATAAGCAAATACTTCACTAAAGTATTGCAAGCAGTTCTCAAATTGGCAAAAGAGATTATCATACCACCTTCCTTTGATGTTGTTCCACAAGAGATTCTTATGGATCCTAAGCATAAACGTTACTTCAAGGTAGAATTCTCATATATTCCTTTACACCATTAATTTTATTTAGTTGATAATTTTGTATAACACTAGTCTTTGATAAAATGACAGGACCGTATAGGCGCTATTGATGGCACCCACATTCATGCTTCGTACACTGTGTCGAAGCAAATCCCATTTAGAGGTAGGAAAAGCACCACCACTCGAATGTGCTGTGCGTTTGTTCGTTTGATATGAAATTTACTTTTGTATATGCTGGTTGGGAAGGCTCGCCAACGATTGTCGAGTGCTTGCAGCGGACTTTGGAGACTCCTCACTTGGAATTTCCTCGGCCGCCACCAGGTATTTGTTTGTCCTTTAAGGAGTAATTTTCTTTATGATCATATTTATAGTTACAAATTATGACCAATGTATAAATACATTATTGTAGGCAAATACTATGTCATGGATTCTGGTTATGCAGCTACTCCGGGATTTTTAACTCCTTTTAGAGGTGACCGGTATCATTTAAATGAGTATAGGGGCAGAGCGAGACGGCCAACAACTGCAAGAGAATTGTTCAACTATAGGCATTCTTCTTTAAGGAATGTCATTGAAAGATCATTTGGAGCATTGAAGAATCGCTTTTTCATTTTGAGGCACATGCCCTCATTTGCACTTCGAAAGCAAGCACATATCGTAATTGCATGTTGTGCCATCCATAATTATATCCGTGATCAAGACAAGATGGATAGGAACTTTTCCCTATATGGAGATCCGATGTACGTGGCTGAACCTACGCAAGATGACCTTGCAAACATTCAGTTGACCGAGGAGGGAAACCAAATAAATACGCTTAGGAAAACCATTGCCAATAAAATGGCAAGGGATAATAATATGCCGGAAATTCCATGAAATTGTATTTTCAACTTTTGTAATGCGTTAGTGTTATTTCGACTATTATTTTGTATTTGAGGATTTTCTATGTTGTTATCTAATCAATTTCTATTTCTAGCACAATT
This sequence comes from Eucalyptus victrix, assembly GCA_016097545.1. Taxonomy (NCBI): domain Eukaryota; kingdom Viridiplantae; phylum Streptophyta; class Magnoliopsida; order Myrtales; family Myrtaceae; genus Eucalyptus; species Eucalyptus victrix. The sequence goes on from CM027838.1 coordinate 30,405,583, forward strand.
TCCATTTTATCAATTTCGAATCTCTCACAAATTGCGCCTACCTCCATGTCAACTAGTACCTACCATAAAATCACTTCGTGGTCTCAAAAGAATGCAAAAAAATGTAGTGACTTAAACCCGAATCTTGAATGAGGAGGATAAATACATTAACTATTTGCATATTAGCATTTGAAACTACCAAATCTTTTATAGTTTGCACATTAGCATTTTTTGTACTAATTACTAGATTTTATTTACATAAATTGCTAATGTTTTGAAGTTCTTAACTACTCTATCGAATTACCAATATAAATTAAAGTGATTTACCAACTTTTATCAAATTAAATTACCATCACAAGCACCAAGAAGAGTGAGATAAAAGGATGGGGACAACATGATTCATAGAAATAGAAATTTTTTTCATATCAAACGGATTTACGTTTAAATAAAATTTTTTTCATTATCAAACGGATTTACTTTTCGAAATAGAAATTTTGAGTCGTTATCAAACGGGTTTTTTTGCTTTCGAAACTCGTCCTAATAGAAATTGAGAAATTGATTTACGTAAATCAATTTACTTGCCTAAAATTTTACCATGCGCACCCTTTGTTGCTCGCTCGCAGGCAGTACAGAGATTTGAAGCATGGGGAAAAGAGCAAAGCCGGGGAGATGAATGCTTGATGGGACCCCCCTCTCCCCCCTCACATCCGCAACACAGAAAAACAAAATGAGTGAAAGTGAGAGAGAGAAGCGTGTTGCTACTTGCTAACCCGTACAAGCTTTGCTTTCGGAGGGGGAGATTGAAGAAGGTATCAGAAGATGAAGAAAAAAAGACGGTTTCTTTTTTTTCCAGACGAGTGTTGCGTTGGCATGTGCATGGAAAAGCTGGGAGCTTTAATTTTATTTTGCACTCTCCTCCGACTAATAAAAATGATTGCTTTCAATAAGGATTTGTTTGACCCAAAAAAAAAAGAAATATGAGGATTTGGAATTTGATTAATTTTTGGGAGGTTGAATTTGGACGTTGGTTGCCGAGAGAGATTTGTTATCTACCGCGAGAATTTGAGTGTACGGTCGGGAAGGGCACTAGTTTTGAATATTTTCTCCTAGGAGCCTACAAAACGAATTTATCCGAACTAAGGATCGCTCGGACTGTATCGGACGGATCGGCCAATTTATTGCAATTCCCGAAAGTGTTGGTTCAATTCTCAGTTTCTAAAAGTAGAATCAATGTTCAAACAGTTCGCTTCCTGATTTTAAGGAAGAATTAGACTGGATTGACTAAATATACTATTTTATTTTATTATTTCTTCTAAAAAATTAGTCAAATGTGAAGCAAATATTATCTCAATCCGGTTCCAAGTAGTGGAAAAAAAAAGTAATGGGAAAAAATAAGTGATCGGTTCCATTTTACTGAACTGATGGTTCAATCCCGTTTCCGATTTTGGACCAATTGATCCGGTCCTCGATTCTGATTTTTTGGAACCGGTTCGATTCCCGGTTTTTACCTTGGAATCGGACCGGACCAAAACCCGATCGTCCCTATTTTTTTCCTACTAGTTTTATTTATTTTATGTATGCTTTGGAAGGGATTAATTATGGTGAAAAATATACCGATCGTCTTCTCAACCATGATCAATTGAGTGAAAATACTTCTCGATCTTCTGGTCAGTATGCAGCATAATAACTTGAATTCCGGGTGCGCGCGTGATATTGGGTCGTCACGCATGAAAATTGAAGTTACCAATCAAATGCGATGGGAGTTTTTTTTTTATTTGGTGTGGAATGCGATAGGAGATGAAGTAAGGCAAAGACGCCCGGAGTTGGTAGCAACTCGATGGAAGTGGGTGGTAAGTTGATGGAGAGATAAGAAGAGAAGAAAAGTCAAATTACAATCACGACCTTATTTATTCACCTTGATTTTATTAGGACGAGTGCATTAAAATTCTAAGATTTGTCGTGAAAGTGTAATTGAGTTCTAAAAATTTCAAGAAGTAATAGAAGAGATTTGTATTGAATTGTAAAGTAAGAAGTGGGTAGTTACTCAATGAAAGTAATGATGATAGATATCCTAATTCACATCAAGATAATGACACAAATAGTCCATGAATTTTGGCTTAATATACAATTTAATCCCTCATCTTTTGATTTATTCAATGTGATCCATGAACTTTAACCTAATGTATAATATAGTCCATAAACTTTTAATTTGCATAATGTAATCCTTGAACTTTTTGTATATGTTCAACACAATCCATAAACTATAAGAAAATGTTCAATATAGTCGTTCAATTAATTAAACCAGATATTATATTGAACATTTTCATATAGTTCAGAAACTACATGGATTATATTGAACAAATTAAAAATTCAAGAATTGTATTACACATTGAGTTAAAGTTTAGGGATCACAATGAACAAACTAAAATTTTAGGGATCAAATTACATATTCATGTCATTTTCCCATCTACATCCATAGCCTTCTTGTTAACATGCCATTAGTTCTATACCGGGAAAATGAGTGAGACAAAGACGTTTTGCCGCTATATATTAACCTGGATACATCATATACATGCTCTCGTCAGGATTTTGAGTATTATGTATATGAACAGTTTTTAACTCGCCTGTATTCGGAAACTCTATGGTTCGCATGCCAAGCGTTTCGATTTTGCATGCTCAATTACCCGTGATGCCCACAATAATGCGCGGCGGTCATTTCTCGACTAATCCGATCGGATGAAAAGTCCTTCAGAGAGACCCCAGCGGAGCTCCGCCTGTCGGGACTCGAGAGGAGCCATAGAGTAATGTTCATCTGATTTTTGGACCTCTTTTGCTTTGATTGCTGGGTTACTTTTTTGAAAGCTTCTAGCGAGTCAAATTTGTGATGCCAAAGTCACAGGTAAAAGTCAAAGTTCAAATTCATACTAACTAATAAAAAGCTCATTAGCTGGCAAATTAAGAAAGAGTCTTCTTATAAGATTTTTCAGTGGCCCCACGGGCAAAGCAGGGGCGTCGTACTGGTCCCCGACCGTGTTAATTTAAACACCGAGCATTAGTCTTATTTAATCATGGCCATTATGGTGTTCCATTTCGCTGATTGATGTCGCGAGCACGAGACAACCCGGAATAATCCAAAGAAGAGTTCACAGGGCTTTGTCGACGCTGATGAAGGATCTCGTCTTCATCCTTCGGTCCTTTCCTTCGTAGCTGTAGAGCCATTTTTTTTTTCCTTCACTGTAATATAACCCGTTCATTCCTGATTGAGGCCAACGTGGAGAGACTTTCAAAATCCTACCAGACCTTGTGGGGCAGATGAATCCAACTCAACATAATTTTTCGGGTCGGCCTTGTCCCTATGGAGGTTCGTGAGCCTGCCGACCGGTGTCGGAAAATCTTAATTACAATCGCCCTTTGCAAGGACTGCTTAACTCGGACATATAGTTCCAGGGTTCTTTCATTTCTTTCTTTTTTTTCTAAAGTTGAAGATTTAATCATAAATCCCTACGCATGAAATCTGTATTAGGTGAGTGATGATGATCTAGCCAGTACGACTATGTCATCGAATGACCATTTTGAGTAGGTAGTAGGTTTAGATATCTTTAATGGGAGTCCCAACAAATCAGTGTGTACATGGGGACAATTCGAATTGCTATAGTATGATTTGTGAGTGTTTTATAAATGTTGCTAAAGCTCTATGAGGACCATGAAAAATATTTATTTTATGCAATACAATTGCCCCTAGATGGCTGGCCTAATGATATGAATATGGAGGGATGTAACATGGCAAGTTTTGAGTTCAAATTTTGAATTTGCAGTCCCCAGGCTCCATTTTCACTTAGCTTAAATGTCTAGTATAGTTTTTCTAAGACACTTTTTATACCTAACTCAGCACGCATAAATTGAATTATTGTAGCAAATCCAATTCGAATGTTGTTAACACAAATTCAATCCGGATCATAACCATCTTTGCTAATCCAAATGACCTTATAGACATTTGGCTCTCAACTCTTCTCACGCTAGGACAAATGATGAAGAAATCCTCTAGGGTTGGTTGCTTGGGGACTCTTCCATACTAAAGTCAATGCTAAGCTAATCTTGAAGTAAGTATATTTAGAGCAAGCCGAGATAAAGCCATTGCCAAATGTAATTCATCTCGGACCTCAACGTGTTGTTTCCGTTCTATATAAGGAGGTTTCTTATTTCTTGAAGGGTTTGGATGGTAGGGTTGTCTAAGTACGTAGTTGACATCCCGAATTAACTAAGCTTTTTGTCAAATTTTGTGATATTATCTTTTGACGTATAAATAGGTATTTTTCCTAAAACTCACTTATCTTGATATTGACTTTGGACTTTAATACCCTTATGTCAAAATGCGACTCTTGTGAGTTAATTCTAGTTTCACTCATAATTCAAGACCGCTCCCTAGCTATTCGTTTTTTACTTGTTTATTTGGTAAATACTGTTTGTTACCAATGGTAACTTTGTACATTGGTAATTTGGTATGCACTATGCAACCCCGACCCGGACCCCGATCCTGACCCGGATTAGTTAGAGAGAGTCTCCGGCATTCGCGCCTGCAATCATGTGCCGCATTCCAGCGGAGTGCACCACGAGATTTTGGGTCCCCTCCACTTAACCTTTTTCTCGTCAAAATCTCACGAGACAGTATTTTGTCAACTCAGTACAAATACATTCACCCAAAAAGGAAAAAATAATAATCTAAATTATCATAATTACTAATGGGGTGGGCCTGTCTTGCGAGAAATTAATTATTGAAAAAATATATTTTTTAAATAATTATTGATATCACTTATAAAATTGAATTGATAATTTTTTTACCATTTACATAAACATTAGGCTATGAATTATTATTGATAACAGAAATACTTTTTATCAACTAATTATTTTAAATGATATAATTTATTGTTTTTAAAAATATTTTTTTAAATTATGCATTTTGCATATCTGAGATTTTTTTTTTTTTATATTAACACGTAAGTTTCGTGGAACAAACATGAGAGTCGGTTCAAGACATTGATTGGGCATGACAACTTCAATGCTGTTACAGACAAGGTTCGTTTTTGCATTAGTCTGGTGTTGCTGGTTATGCTGTTCTCGTGTCATTACATTTCTAATTTATGCCCATGTTGCCCATGTTGCCCATGTTCAATTTAAAAAATAATAATAAGGATAAATATGTACGGAGTTCACTCATTGAGAGAGTTTATGGATTACAATCAAAGCTAGCAAGTGTACGGAAGAAATTTCAAACGATCTTTTTTTTTTTTTTATCCTGAGTTTATGTTAGAATATATATTTTATGAGCCAAATAAGGTGGAAAGCGAAATTCGGAAGACCCGAATATGAGATCACATTTGTTTGGGGTGATAATTTGAACATCTATTGTGTCTTGTGTGCTAGTCTCTACATGCATATCGGTTTTCAACGCAAGATCAAGCTCAGGGCTTAATGATATTTTTTATAAAAAAAAAAAACACTGTTTTATGAAAAATTAGAACAACCCCTTCTCTCATTTTTGTCAAAATTGAAAACAATTCTCAAATAATCTCCACCTACCTCAATATAAAATTAAGCCGTCCCATCATTAAATCTATTGTAATGATGTATAAGAAGTACATATCTTTCTAGCTAACACAACTTGTATTTTAAAATAAAGGAGTCTGATGTTGTGAGGGGGGGCAGGTTAATTGAATATGTGGTCCAATTCATGGGGTGCGCAATTATATAAATATGTAATCATCCCCACACTATTTTAATGCCCTATGATTGCCTTTTCTTTTTTGGTCACAAACTCGATGACTTTTGCATAAGGCAGAGGCGACAGAGGACAATGGGGAAATTTGTTTAGACATGAAGGGTCCATGCCGACTATACTTCCAAGCAAGACATTATAAAGCTTGGAGTATACTTTAAGGAAGAAGGAACTAATGATTCCCAGCATGCGGTGTGATTCAGTGAGGTCGAAGCTCGCTGAGCTCAGGCACGTGTCGGGTCCCTGGTGGTGCAGAAGATGAGATGGGAAATAAGATATTTTGGTCTCTATTTAATGCGTGGGTTAGCTAGGTGTGAGCCATCGTACGCTGTAGTTAATGTCATTAAGAAGTCATAATTTTAACAAGGAGGAAAATATGGGTCATTAATGAGGAAAAAAAAAGCCTTAAATTCAAAAAAAAAAAAAAAGGAGAGAGAAAAGAGAGAAGTTGGGGACTATGCGGCTGAGAGTTTCAACGATTTTGATGTTGCGTTTCTAGGGGAAGACCATTACATTTACGCGGAACAGGTTCAATTGTCTTCTTGTTGCTCGTTGGGAGCAAGCCCCATGTGCTTTCTTTCATTGAGATAGGACCCTCCCTTTTGTGCTTTAGGGGACCTTTTTTTGTTAGGTCTCTGCATTTAACTTGCTCCCAGTGACCAAGGGGTGTCGTCGGACCGAGTCGGTCGAGCCGATATGCTACCAAGGCCAAGCACGACATGACTAGCATGTGTAGTGCTTGAAGCTCGATTAAAACTCGATTGGATATCAATTTTCCCACTCAATCTTGCCTAACTAGAAAATGGAGAGACTCAAGATTTATTTCTAGATTACAATTAACTTATAAACATAATTCGAGCTTGAATCTAATAAGCTTGAATGTAATGCAAATTTAAATATACCGTGTTTATTTTTATATGCATAAAATGTTTCTGAAATTAATAACGAGAGCTTGACCAAGCTTGCAAGCTTATCAAGATAAATATGAATAAGCTCAAGCTCAACAAAACAAGATACTCACATAGCTTGAGCTCAAGCTCGACTTGAGATTAGGCAAGTGGATCTAAAGTAGTCATTGAGTTGGACTCAAGCCACTCGAGTGGCTTCACTCGGTTTCACCCTACCATTGATCTATCTTCGATATTTTCAATTTTTTTTCCCGCCCTCTTTTACATAATTCTAATCATGTTATGATTTATAATTGAATGAATCAATCAATGAGGATGCCGAACTAACAATCATGTTATAATGCAAGGTCGCTTGATTTTCAATTGTGAAATTTGATATGCCACGCTGCATTAACCATATATAGCAGTCAAAATAAAAGAAAAGAGGATTCGCAAGAATCAAGTCTGACGCTTCCTAATTGCAGTTAGTTGGACAGATCTCGACACTTTAGAGATGATCCTGTCAACTTCGCCTTCCCCCACTATAAAACTTGTGATCAAAAGTAATTAGCGAGCTATGATGGGTCATCCACTGTCCTCGCTCTAATTATGCATCTGTCCCGCTAAAGCTGAGGATTAGATCAGCTATCTTCTTCAGTAAAATAGTTGATTCAAGATCAAGAAACTCCAACGGCTTGTTAATAATTGAACATCGCATAAAAGCGAGAGTACATAATTTGGTGAAGAGACACGTGAACCCACGAGCCTAATTTTTCCCTAGATACATGGGTTTGTGCTTATATCAGATCTCAGCATTTCATTTTCATCGTCAAGAGCCATGTTGTCTCGAGGAGTCGCTTTTTATTAGGCTGCTTTGTTTTCGTGAAAGTCGAACATACATGTAACGCCCGGTTTTTTCGTGACAATAATTATCAAATCACCTCATATTTTTCACCACTCCTTAAAAACAGTGGATTAAAATTCCAATTTATATTGAATTTCAGTAAGATCAAAGTTCTAAAAGTTCAAGAATGAAATAAAAAGGAGATTAGACACGAGATGTTTATCCCTATATATCATTTATATTCTTTTTTCTTTTGTAGTAAATTGGCCTACATCTGGGAGGGACATTAACATCGTACTAAGAAAATGCTTTAAGTTGGTCAAGGGAAAGCAATCAAAAGCAGTTTGATGTTCACATCGCTCCATCAGGGCAGAATGTTCATCAGTCGGTCGCTGGAAGACAGAGATCGAGGAACAACAACAGTAGCTCAACTCAGACCAAACACTCTTCGTTTTGTACAAGAAACTGAGCCACATCATTGGGTTTGTTGCTACGTCTTCAGCAACAGGTCAAATCTTTTCTTCTCGCACCATTTTTTTTTTAATTCTATATTTCTATAAAATCAATACTTTTAAAAACAATTTTTTTAATTAAAGCATAATGAGAAAATGATATTAATGGTCTATGAACTTGGGTTCAATGTGCCATGTGATCATTTTTAATTTATTTAATATAATCCATAACTTTTGATCCAATAATCCTTAAAATTCAAATTATTTTCATATGGTGTGAGGATTACATTGAACATTTACTAATAATTCTGGGACTGCATTGAATAAATTAAAAGCTCAGGGCTTATATTGTACATTGGGCCAATGACCAACTTGCACAAATTTAAAATTTTGGGACAATATTGTACATCGACCAAAATTCAACAACCATTTGTACTATTATCCCAAGCATGGAGATTGTTCTTGAGATAGTAACTTTTTTAAGTGAATATGGTAATGGTCAAGAAATTATAGAGAAAAACCTTATAAAACGTGATAGAGTACCGATAGACATGAATAGTTTTTCGAATAAAAGGTAAATTTAGGGGAAATTATCCATTGTCATAAACCTATTGTATTAATCTCGGTTCAATCCTAAACTTTCCTTTTTTGCCGCTTTAGTGCTAAATATTTTAGCAAAATATTAATGTAGACCTCTGGATCAATTGTCGTTGAAAATTGTTGACATGGCGGCGTGTCACATAGGATAGCCGATGTGAATAGACCACCACGACAACGATTTCCAGCTCTAATTGACCAAGATGATTATATTGAATTTCACGTAAATGTATAGGGTTGTATTAACAAAATCGAAAAGTGTATAACTGAATTGATATTTATACAATATGTTTATGACTGATTAAGTAATTTTCTTGACCAATTTAGGTATCTTATCTATGTTCCCTTATTAGTGGCTATTTATTCTCAAAGTTTGTTAAATGGAAAAACAAATTCTAATCAAGATAGACTGCTCTCTAAAAACCTCTAATGAGTTCATAAACCATTTTGAAAAATTATGAGCACGACCAAAATTTTGATCGTAGAACTAAATAGGTGCATAATATCTATATATTTCATTTAATGTTTATAAATAAATCAAAAGGGAAGGGCGCAATTCGTTCTGTTTTATTTTCATCATTTTCTGCCGTTCTCTCTTTTCTGTTCTCTTCTTCTACATGCAAACGGTTAATTTCAAACAGTCCTTACAAATTAACTAGATACTAGTCCAGAGACTAGGCCTCGTAGCTAGACACTCTATATGCATGGGGAAAATAATTATGTAATAGGCACTGGACCGATCTAAGAGGGCAAAAATAATTTTGACATGATATGCCTTAGGAAAGAGGAAAGTCACTTCTTAAATGCCAAGAAAGATATGGAGCCTTACTTGACATAAACGACTCTCTCAAACCCTAATACACATAGATTTGGTTATGAAACTTCCCTTCGTTCCTAATGACAATACCCATTTCGTGGATTTGGCGCACATACCTTGTAAACCTCTAAGCTCATCCTAACCTACAATATTCTAGTGGCATGGCGGCAACACGCGGTGTAGTAGTTAGATGGGGACGTGATTTGATCTATTAAAGCTCTAATACTCCTTTCACGCATAAGACCAAGGCTTAGAAGTGAATTGTAGTTAAGAGCTAAAAGAGGGAATCGTTGTTTAAAAAGTTTTAAATCAAATGTACGATGGTCAACTCAATTCTAAACCTTTTAATTGTGTCAATTTAGTATTGAATCTTTTGATGACTTGTCAATATAGTTATTTTGGTTAATTTGGTTGGAAATAGCTCACGTGATGGTTTAATAATCGCTAACCCTACTACATGGCATGTCTAACACTCATGTGGATCAATTCTTTTCCTTCTTTTTTACCTTCTCTGTTTTCCTTTTTTTCTTCTCTGTTTCCCTCTACTAGTTGCTAGGCCTTGGTGATAGCCGGTAGAGGTCACTTGGATCTGGCAAAGCGAGGTCACCCTCGCAAAAGGTTGGCAAGGGATGCTCTTGCTAGAACGGATGCAATGACCATCACTATTGCCAATGCTTGCGCAATTGGCGGAAATAAATAGGAAAAAAATGAAAAAGAGAAAGAAAAAAAAGAGTAAAAAATCAAGACAATTTATTAAATTGCAAAAATAGTCAATGCTAGCGTTTGTTGTGTGAAATATGATGCCGACATTTATGTTAGTTATTTTTTGGTTAATATTGGCCATTGATGAGAAGGGGCTAGGGAAAGCTTGAACCCAATTCCTACAGTGATGAATAGAATGATTATATTGACAAATCATTAAAATGTTTAAGACTAAATAAACATAATTAAAAGATTTATTATTGCATTAACCATCGTACAATAAGTTTATGATTTATTGAATAATTTTCCCACTAAACGAAGGATATGACAATGCTTGAATACACCGAATCCCTAGCTTTGATACTATACAAAATTTATTAGAATGTTACAGAGTTTTCCGAAAACTTTAATTGCTGAATGAATGTAGAACTTAATATTTTCTTTTTTGATAGATGAAGAGGATGTTTGCGTCAAAAACGACAAAGCCTATACTTGTGGTTTAATATCTAGATTACAATGTACTTGAACTAAGACTTAGTTTGTTAAATGACATGCGATATTGCAGCATGGCCGTGTTAATCGAAAGTTTATCTATTTTAGGACACATGAAAACAAAGTAATATTGAGATGAGGTTTTGAGATTGAGAAAAATATGTTTGATTTCGTCATGCCAAGCAACTACCCAATTATGAGAACCGTGATTTTCACGAACACCCGTTGAGATTGTGACATGTTCAATATTGAAATTTATTTACTATGCATAGTAAAATATCTCATTTTTATATATTTTAAGCATTTTTCTTTAGCGAAAGTAACCTTACAACTGATAATCAAAAAGCAAGGAAACAAAAATGAGTTATCCAAAATATTGATTATGGAAAAAAGGCGTGCATTCATTGCGCAGAGGAAAACACTGCAAAAGTTATTTGCACGGATGTATGTTGACATTTCGTGAAAAGGATGATAACATACTTATCGATGCTGAATTCGCGAAAAAAAAAAGGTACCACAATCATTGCCATGAACGGTCGAGAGCAAGGCCTACCGAGTTAGGTAGAAAATTTGATTATTGAGCATTGTCCTTGCGTTGTTTTCCGATCTTCGAATACAAGGGGGGAAAAAAGCACCTGGAGATAGAGCTTCCCCACCAGTCAAAATTGAACTTTTGACATAGTAAACAAACATGGTATAAATATATGCTAGGCACAGAAACTTATGTTGAAAGGGGCAAAACATTTCATTGAATTGAAGGAAAATTCGTGTTATGAGTAAATAGTTCATTTAAATCAAATATATATTTTTATTAAATAAGATTAATAATTCCCGGCGTATTTGTTAACACAATTCATAGGAAAATTGGGGCGAATTATTTTCAACCCCTTATAACAAAAGAGACTTCCTTTTTATTGTGTAATGACCAAAGTACCCTTCTATCTTCTTCCTCCAATATGCTTCAACTTTGTAATGACATGTCTCTCTCGAGCACCTCCGCTTCATGTGCAAAAATTTGCTACCCAGCTACCATCGCCTCGCCACATTAGCACCACCACCCACCTCCGTCCTATCATCGCTTTGCAGTCCTCTCTCTCTCTCTCTCTCTCGTTTGCTTGGTCATCTCCCTCGATCTATCTATCCCACCATGTCTCAGCTTAGTTGTCCTTTTGTTGTTGACGAATCGTCAATGGCCCAAAGCTTGACATCGAGTCGAGCTCCATGATGTCGAGCTCCTTCGTGGCCGACATGGAGCTCGACTCTCACACATCAAGAGTAGGGAGGGAGGAAGCGAGAGGGAGAGATAGACTATGTATAATTGATAAGTGATATGATGGGCAAAATGGTTATAATCGGGAGGTGGGTATAATCAGCAAGTGGCTATAATTGAGAGGTAGGTATAATCGGCAAGTGGGTATAACTGACACATGTTTAATATCACTTAGGTCTAGTTTCGTTATCTTCACATTTTTCGCATCCAATATTCTACCACATGTCATGGAAATCAATCAAACACATCTTAAATATGTAAGATTTTATTGAGACAAGTTAAATCATGATAATATCTCAACACGCCATTATTGAGGCTTGCTTACACTTACCATCAAATTCAAACTAAATTAACAGACATTAATCAACTAAGTCAAGAGTACAAAATAGATCAACCTAACTTAACCCCTAGAGTTTTCACTTACCTTGAACAAAAGTTCGACAACTCAAAGCTTTAACCACCTACAAAGCAAGATAATTAAGAACAAGGATTAACAACTTTCAATCTTTTAACAAAACTAATTTAAGAAAAGAGAATAAAGTCCACCAAATCACCTTGTAAACTCTTGAAATGTGAAATTTTGAAGCTTCAACATGACAATAATGGAATCCTTGCCTTCTCTTGAAAGATTAGAAAGTGAAAAATATAAGAGAAAAGTGACGGAAGATCTCATTTTCTTCATAAGAATGAGTCGGAGTAATTTTGAGACTTGAAGAGGTAAGAAGACACAACCATAGGGCCAAAGGGAATTAATTGAGAAGACTACTCAAGAATTACTAAGAGATAAGAACAAGTAACTAAGGTAAAAATAAATGATGAAATGATATTAAAAATGCTACGTGGAAAGCGTGAGAGATGTGTTCCGGTTAGAAAGTTACAAGTAGCATAATCATAGGGTCCATCCAATGGTACGACCAAGGGGATGAACTTAGAAGAAAGTTACAAGAGATAAGAATGAATAATTGAGGTTAAAAGTAATGATGGCGTGATGTAAAAAACACTTTGTTGAAATTGAGTGAGAAAAGTAAAAATTAGAAAAAGACAAATAACCCATTTCGAAGTAGACAATTTGTTAAGTGACCAAGATATCTAGTAATTCGGTGTATAAATAAGGAAAACAATATCATTTTTAAATTATGATAAGTCTGAAATATATTTTGAATCTACTAAAATTATTAGTGAACAATATCGGATGTCAGGAAAATCTCAACATATCAACACCTTTATATAACAAATATGGTAATACTGTCACTCTACCCTATTAAAGTACATGTCAACATCTATCAGTTTAACCCTGACGCAAATTCATGTTTCGTACCTTTTGCACCTCACCAAATTAATGACCCAGCTAGATTCCCTATGTGCCATCCGAAACTCCAAGCTAAATAATACTCAACTTTATAATCCAAACATTATTACCGATTTGGATGTCACATCGGCGGGGAGGAGCGGGCCACAACGGTGGGGTGAGAGGAGGTAGCCCCGTTCACTAGCAAAGACTTCACCTGATGGAGGCAATGAGCGGTCGGGCAGTGGCTGAGGAGGAGGGGAAAGAAATCAGGACTAGAAATGATAATGGACATTACTTTAGATGTTCCTTTTGGATCGCATCCAGTTCAAAGTGAGATTCATATCGGATAGCGATGTATTTGGATTGTCCTTGATCTCTACCGCACTTTCCATCTTCATCTTTCTAGTGTAAGCTTTGCTTGATCAAAAGGAAGGTATAGTGGAATGCAAGCAAAAGTTGTCGCCTTTAAATTGTTGCGTGACCTTTCTTTCAGGGTAAGTAAAAGATGTGAGCGCTAAGCTGTTTCAGCTGTGCAAGCCAAGAGGCGGTCAACCAAGCGAAAAACAGAAAGAACAGGGTTTCAAAGACATTAAGATAACGAAGAAACAGCCAGTGGAAATGAGTGCGCTTGTTGAAGAGAGGATACAGGATGGATTAGAGGGTGATTTGATCGCTGCCCAATAAAATGAATGTTTTAGCCTCATTGAGATGGAAATCGTCCGCCTCTAAAAACTATACACGTGATCTCGATAATGACAGTAGAAATCAATTAAAAGCAGCACCAGGAATCAAGCTGCTGAACACCTCCTCCCCGCTGCCACTTGGACTGGCCATTGTTCCCGAGCTATGGGTTTCTAGTGTATGTAGTTATCTAGTCAAATACTCTTCGTAGCTACGACGTGATGCCAAAAAAAAAAAAAAAATAGTTTGATTTACAAAGTCAGTCTCTTGCTCCGTTTACAAGACAAGCATCCGATTATGCACATGTATCCAACTAAGCTGATCTGTTCTGAGACTTTTGCCAGAACTCATTTTCCCACCTTTCCACCCTCCTGATTGCACTGGCACTTTTCCTCCACATGGCATTGACCAATTTGGGCTCGTATGGTGGAGGCATAGTGCATGGGCCTGTAGCAGATGGGCTCATTGTCAATGACTCCATCATGAACTCCCTCTCCGTCCCTCCCGCAGGGCAAGCCATTAGCTCAGAGCAGACCTCCACTGCTCCTTCTGGGATCTCCGGCTCAAACCTGAGAAGCTTGGCGTATTCATTCATCAGTTGAAACATGTAATCGTACACATTGCTCATCTTCACTTGCTCTTTGATGAAGTCACTTGAAGCCTTCCCTATCTCTTGTGCCTATGCAAGTCCATCGAGAATTGCGCCCGTAAGGCCAACACGCTTATCATGGAATTCAATTGTAGCTGCTAGAGAAAACGTTTACCTTTTGCTTGTGGCTATTGCCCCAGTCCACGGCGAATTTGATGGATCGGCACTTGTCCTCAGTTCTGATGGGCCAGTAGTGCTGCAAGGGGTTGAGGCTTCTGGTGAAGAAATCATAGAACTGAGGCTTCACCAGTAGAGTCGTGGAATCACAGGCCAGGATGTACTTCTCACTGACCGACCACGCATACCCTTCTATGTAGATCTTGAATCTAGCCACAACATGTTCATTCGTAAGTTCAGATCTCTAACATACCAAGTAAAGTAAAGCTGTTTTTGCTTGTGGAAATGATACGGTTGGCGTTGCTGAAAGCTTAATCATCACCTGTGAGTGCATTGGCGTGCTAGGTCTGAGTTCTTGAATCCTTGTTGTGATTCAAGGATCCAATCCTGCAAAATTATCGTATACTCAAGCATGAAGTTCCTAAGTTCACAAACTCAAAGTGACCAAGCAGTTAAAATTGGTCGGCGAAACAAGCTAACAATATACGCGAAAGCTGTTCGTGATTATAGTCAAATAAGGATAGAGTGGATTCTACAGGCTTGAATGTTGAAACCCTAGAAGTTCCCATATCATTCTTAGTTGAAGGAGTTACATCAACTTCCTACATTTGTAATCTGACTTCACACGTGGATAGGAACCGTTATTCAGTAATTTATTGTTCATAGTAAATATATACCTGGATGAACAAGCGTGCATTCCAATCTTGGGTCTCAGAAACGTTGCACTTGAGGAGGTCTCTTCTGGAATCAGCCACAAAGGGGTTTCCTTTCCAATATGCGTGCGGTTCTCTTTCTATCCATTTCTTCCTCTCATTCCCTTGTTTCAGCTCCATCTGCAGCCTCTCCCATGGCCTTATATTAATCTCAGCCCTTCATAAATTCCGAGGAAAATAAAAAAAAATCAGTACATATATATATATGTTCATGTATAATATGTGCAATTATTTGGTAGTAACTAGAGATGAGAGAAATCAATTTCCTCCCAATCCTAATCAAACATTTTCTTTTAATAAGAGAGAAATGAGAAGGAGGCAACTAGCACAGCTACCCTTATTACTTGTAACCATATAAACCTCATCATGCTATGGGATCTATCAAGCCTTGGTTAGACAATTTATGCTATTATAGTAATTTTTCCAAAGTCTATCTTCGCATTATGAAAAGGCACATTTTATGATCCCAACGATTAACGTATGGTCATATTCGATTTCTTCAATCGAAATCTTTAAAACTATATCTGTCCATTCCTAGTAATATGCTATGTCGAGCCGACAAAGCAAAAGAGGCCACGGAAAAAGAAAAGACGTCAAATGACCTTAGCCGGTAGGTGACCTGTCGCTAGCACGAGGGACCGAAACCCCCAGTAAAATTCATTTCGCATCTCAAACAATTCTCTCCCGCATTCTCTCTTTCGCATTCTTCAAAGATAACCTTTTTTTTCTTTTTTTTTCCCAATCGAAGTACTTTCTTTAACTTTTCTACTTGTGGGCTAAATTTAACAACTACAACTGGAAAACTACTGTCGTTGTTGATCCAAATTCCGTATGTTCTAATGATTGTCTTCATAAGATGAACAACTCCATGCAAGCATTTCTCCGATTTTATATTCCCGTACTAAAGATTGAATCAAAAGACAGACCAAAAATGACGAGGAATGTTAATCAATTACATACCAGCCCCAGAAGGACCAATCTGGGAAGACGATGTCCATCGTCCATCGATCCCCGCAATACCGGAACAACGGTGGCGGGAATGTCCCATTCTTCCCCCGGTGGTTGCGCGACTGAATCACCGGCTGGTCGTCGCAGTCAAACATGAGCTCCAAATCGGGTATTTGACCGGGATACCTCCTCAGCAATTGCAAAATACCCCACACGGTGAACATGTCCCTGGTTTGTATTGACTTCCGATACTTTTCCACAAAAGCTTTGCCTTTGATGATCACTAGGCGAAAATGGGCGGTCGGTTTCGCCCTCTCCACCATGTCCCTCGTGATTCCTGAGTCCTTCCACGGACGCAGATCTTCATGGATCCACCGGAAATAATCTGGGCAATCGGGTTCCGTTGATGGGTCTTGCGGCGAAAACGACGTCGGATAGTTTGTTGGGCAGGTTTGGGTCTGGTTTTCGGAGCTGCAATTCAGTGGGAATTCGAGCTTCTTCGGTTGGAGATTAAGCTGGTTCTTATCCGAGATGACTAGACTTTGATTACTTGGATTACCCGCAGAGATTGTAGACTGAAACAAAGGAAAATTTCATTAGACAATTGTCCAGCAAAAATAGACATGTATGGAGTTTGACGTTCCAACATTTACAGTATGTACAATTAATATAGATATACTAATCCGCTTGCTCGCCAATTTTATTTTGAAATTAACCATGACTTCCTCAACAAGCCTAGAATCAGAATTTCGATAAAGAAAGGATGAGAAAAGAAAGTGAAAAATTGTAGCGCAAAAGACACCGGAAAGTTTAAGATCAAATTATATAAAGTAGCTAGAAGCGATATGAGGCAACTAGAAACACCACAGAAGGAATGAGAAATTACCGTGTCAATCTTCAAAGTGGAGTTGAAAGCAAGAGCAGCAAGGATCAACAAGAATAGCAACAAGGAAGGAACCACAGAGGAGGGTCCTTTCTTAAGCGGAGAACGCCAAATCGCCGTCCTTCTGGCGAAGCGACTCGCAAGGCCCGTGGTCCGCAAGACGGTGCTCGGTAATCTTTGCATGGCGTGCGTTTGATTTCTTGAGGATTTTGTGATTCAATGGCTATGGGATGAATGAGAGGGAGAGAGAGAGAGAGAGAGAGAGAGAGAGAGAGGCATGTACAGAGAGCCCAGTTTCTTGCTGAAGCTAGCGTTTCGCCTTTGAATGGCTGGCTTAATTCTTGGATGGGGTGGGCAGGGTTGTGCTTTTGAGTGGCAAGTTGAAGAAAGCGTGGGATTGCATCTGCCCAGTCATCATTATTTTGTCACTTTCGATTGATGAATCGCATGTGATACTTTTCCTTCTTTGATTATTAATTACTGGTGGAAGCTAGTCTGGTTTTCAAGGAATGAGAAGTCAAGCACATGCCCCACATGCTACAGTACTAGTTAAACTCTAGACGCATGATTCCCCCCTAGACATTCCACAAATGTACAAATAAATGGGGGGTTTCTATCTATTCTCGGTCCCACAAAGAAGTATGATTAGCGAAGGAGCGGCCCTTTCATTGGTTGGATTCCATGTCAACTGTACAATCTACAATATTAAGATGGACAAAACGACAAAAATAATACTTAAATACTTGAAATTTCTTTTAATATGCAATATAATTTTTGAACTTTTAATTTATTTAATGTGGTTTTTAAATTTTAGCCCAATGTGCAATATTAACTATGAATTTTTAATTTGTTCAATGTGGTCCATAAACTTTTGATGCATATTTAATCTAATTCCTAAATCTTATGAAAGTGTTTAATGTCGTTCCTGAATTTAAATTAACGAAAAGATAATATTGAATATTTGTATATAGTAAACATTTAACAAAAGTTTAGGGAACATATCGTATAAATTAAAAGTTCGGGGCATTGGGCTAAAGTTAAGGACGTTATTAAATAAATTAAAAATTTATGGATTATATTACACATCATGTCAAATTTCAAAAATTATTTATGTCATCATCCCTATTAAGACTTGTCCAATGCGTCACACAGTTGATTGGGAAATTATTGAAGAACTCACCTTATTTTAGCAACTACCTCTACAGCGCCACGTCTAGCCATCACATTCCATCGTCCCCTTGATTCTCACCTTTGCCACATTAGTCTTGTAGCTACCTAAACTGACGGAGGACCACATTCTCTCTCTCTCTCTCTCCCCCTGCTTCCTCGAAGACCTCAATACATTGTCAAGCTCTGCCTCTCTTGACAGAGGCGTCTCTTGGGGAGTGGGGCTATGATGTCGGAAGAGGAGACCGGCGTCTAATTGAGATGTTTGTTTCTGGAAGGTGGAGCAATTTCGAAAAATTACAAGGATAATTTGGGGAAAAAGGGATGATAGAATAAGTCTAGAATTTTGAATGACGAGAAATGCAATATTTTGGTATTAAATCCTGTATTTATGAAATAGAGGAAACAATGAAGCATCTGGCCACCCAGTCAGATACTTCATTTTAGGACAAGGGGTTGTTTTCCTTGTAATTTTAGTATAAGTCAGTGGCTTGCACCTTTTGGGCCCTTTAGGGTCACGCAATATTCACAAGACATAACATACTTAGGAATTGGGCTTGGCTTTGGAATTGGCCCTCAATAGGACATTGGCCCAATCCATTATTATCCTCATCGATATGCTATTTCTTCCAAGTTAATTTCAGTAGGGCAAGAAAAGAACTTTTTTTTCCCCACCTATCTGCAAAAGGCGTTGAAAAATATTTCCTAAGGAAAGAAAAGAATTTTAATTTTGTTTAGATAAGAAATGCATATAAGTTATTTCAAAAAAGAAGAAGAAATATTCAACTAAATGAGATTTTTGTCAACTCTTTCCCATTAATTGTGACTTTTCCTTATCATTCCAATAGCTCTGGTCCCTGTTGAACAAGTGAATTATTTGACCTGGTGCAGCTTATTAAAATATAAATTGTTTGAAAATTGAGATTATTAGTTGAGCAAGCTTTCGGAAACAACGCGAAGGAAACAAAAAAGCATTCATTCGTTGACAAATTGCATTTTATTGCAAGCAGGGTTACTAGCTACTAATTATCACACTGGTAAGTTATTACCTCACTAACTAGCTAATCAGACATGAGACAACTATTTTGGATACACTAAGGAGGGTAAAAAGAACTTTGTCCTAGCAACCTCTGATCGCATAGTAATAGTATCTTTTTACGCCAAATCCAAAAGAAAGTACCAATTTATATCTCAGGATAGATAACTTTACTTTTTAAATGACGAAAAATAAAAATAATGTACAAAGTTTTGTTTGAGGGAAGAAAATATCCGTCGACTTGCACCCTTCTAACAAAAATTAGGTCACTTTTCAAATGACCCTTAAAAGTATGAAGTTTTCTCTGACGGACAAAAACACCCGCTATTGACTTTCTTCCATTCAACTACGTTTATTTGGCACTTTCCAAGCTAATGACAGTGATGTGACATGTCAATTAAGTGAAACAAGGCTGTTCCACTTTGATTATGATGTAGTATTTGCTAAATTCATTGCAAAATCCATGACTTGTCACCCCAATTTGCAAATTCCAAGCACTAATTGAACTTCATGATTTACTCAAACTCCACAAATTAGCAGCAAAACGATGATTTAAAATCCAAATTTGCAAATTCTGTTGGGGGCAAAATTCCTAGCCATTTAATCTGTGAATTCAATTTGGAATTAAACTCTCTTTGGTCTCTTTGTTATTTGAAATTAATGACCCACGACCTCGCTCAAATTACACCTTTCTTGTAAAAAAATCCATGGTGCCCTGTTGGCTTAGCTGATTTGTCCATTGTACTCATCACCGCCGTTAGCCATGTCCGATGCTACATAAGATTTTTGTGAGGAAAAGGTAATGGTCCATATTTTTGTCGCTTGAGTGAAAGTTTGCACTGTTCTCTTAGATTGTAAGAAAAGCGAAATTATTTTTGCCCAGCAATTCATGCTTTTTTCAAACCCCTCATTTGGCCAATCTTAATACGCGTTACACGGCCAGCTACTTATGTAGAAGATCTTTATGTTCACCGAAAATGGAATTAATAAAAATTTCACAGAAATTCGCAGACCAGTTCTTCAAGTCGTGGATCAATTAAACATGCATCATCTCCACATGGGAACAAATCCTAGCATTACAATTTCGTCTGTGGCACGTTCTTGCTGTCATTTCACCATCATGCTCGCTGTCTAGCGATTGAACACCCAGCATTTACACATTGACAAATCAAAAAACTAATATCGATCTATTCTAGAGCGCACTACTTAGATTAAGTCTCTCATGTAGGAGCCGCCACACATGCTCGCCATGAAAACCAAAACCGACGACCACGCTCTGCGTGCAGAAAAGATTGGGCAACAAAAAAATTGAATTAAGCCAAGCAGCAAGCTCCGATATTAAACTGATTGATCTGGGCAGAGCCGACTCGAACCCGTCGATTCCAAGAGGGTAACAAGGCGACATTGAATCAGTGACAATGGTTTTGTTTTGTTTTTTTTTTTTTATTTTCTTTTGGCTTGGAAGTATGAAAAGAAAAGAGATAAACAATAGAAGAGTTGGAATAACGGGCATGAGTTGCGCTTCTTCCAAAAGCGGTGAGGCCAGCACGTTGACCTCCTCTCCATATTCAGCCCTCAAAGGTTTCTAGGAACAAACGTCTTCTCACATCACGTTCTCCTATAAGCTTATAAACCATGCGATCCTATTCCCCCCCAGCACAAACCCTCAGTTCGCCTCGTGTCTCTTGCGTGTCGACCTTTGCAGCACCCTCGCCGCGAGCCTTCGATGGCACAAGTACGTGACAGGCTATCATGCTTTCTCTTCTTCTAGCAATTTTCCTTCTCTAGACGAGTCGTTATCGATTCGATGCCAGTAGTATGGTCTTGCGTCCCTCTGGTCATGAAAACCAGAGAGAATCAATTCTTAATACGAAATCATTTCTGTTTGTAAGCCATGTTACGTATCTAAATTTGTTTTTTTTTTTTTTGTTTTTTTTATAGAAAGTGGTTGTCAAGCTCTTGACTATGAACGATGAGAAGACGAAGCAGAAAGCCATCGAAGCCGTTGCGGATGTTTATGGTACTAATAAGAGATCCTTTCTCATGTAAATTACCAAAGAAAAATCATCTATGTTGTTCATGCAAGAAGAATGCCTCAATGCATATGAATATTTGGTGCAAAATCAATTTTGAGCTTTAAGTTCAGTTGTAATTGAGCTTCTTTTTGTTCCCTTGAAACCAATCTTTCAGGGGTTGATTCCATAGCAGCGGATTTGAAGGAGCAAAAGCTGACTGTGGTAGGTGACATGGACTCCATGGCTGTAGCAAAGAAGCTGAAGAAAATTGGAAAAGTGGACATACTATCCGTTGGCCCAGCTACAGAAGAAAAGAAGGAAGATAAAAAGGAGGAGAATAAAGATGGCGACAAGAAATAAAATTAAAAACACAGCATCCTCTTCAATTCATTTCAGTATTTCTAGTTATTTAGACATAGAGAGCTACTGTGACGTGCATTTGTCTGTTGTTCTATGTTTACAAAAGATAAAAGAAAAATGTGCAATTACTCGTGAATAAAGAATTATGCAGCATTTTTAGCGGCTCCGTCTTTACTCAAGGAAAATTTCAAATAAGGGTTTGAAGTGTCCCTATTTTTTTAAATAATAGTTTGAAATGGACATTGTTTAAAATAATGACACGAAATACCCTTATTTTCTCAAATAATGGATTGGAGTGGACTTTAATTTAATTAAGGGTATGAAATGTCCATACCGGTTTCAAAACAGACTTGAATTCACTGACTATCATGGGTAATTTTATCTTTTAAAATTTTTAGTTTTTTCCTTTTTTCTTTTAAAAAAAATTTAAAAAAAGGAATATGCAGGCGAGAGGGATTGCTGTGGCTGTTGCCCCATCATCGATGGGGCAGCGGTGATGGTCAACAAGGTCACCAGTGCCTAGATGAGGGCTGGTGACCCTCATCGACTAGAGGTGAGGGTCAGAAGCAGGAGAGGGCGGGCGACCCTCACCATTTATTGGGCGGCGGCCACAGGCACTTATGTTTTTCCTTTTGTGATCTTTAATTTAATTTAATTAAAATTTAACTTGTGTTTGGACGAAAATGTCCCTGATTGCTTGGAATATTTTGTTGGCCGACAAGCCGACGATGCTAGGTCTTTATTTGAAACAATCATAATTATTTAAGCTTTTCTTTGGGATTGATATGGCCATTTCAAACGCTTATTTTAAATAAGATTCACTTTATGTCATTATTTGAGAAAATGAGAACATTCCTAACTCTTATTTGGAATTTTCCCTTTACTCAATAACTTCTTTTCTATAATACGTTACAATTAAGGGGTATTTATATCCCAACAATACATATAAAGGAAATGATCTTATTTTAGGAAACAACGCAGTATTAAATAATACCATCCATATCTAATAATATCTCTAATATCCATAAATATGCTGGCAGCATCTTTGTTGTCATGAGGATCGACTTCTTCATCCAAGTCCAAATGTTTTCGATGAAATTCCCCAGTCATAGCCGCCTGCATTCTAGCAGATCTCGCATCTTCATATCAAGTTGCCAATCTTCAAACTCATCTAAGTAATCGCAATGGTGAAGGGTGGTGGGCGAGGTCAAGGGTGGACGCACATGCGGTGGGGAGAGTAAAGAGATGGGGCGTCTATGTCGCCGCCGTAATATTTCGGTATTTCTATCATTTTGACATTTGAGGACATGCTTGAAGTTGATATAGGGGCAAACTTAGCACTGCCCATTCATACTCATTTTTACCACCTTCTTTAACACCCGATGTTCTTTAATCTCAACTGTTTACAATTTTTTAGCACTTCTAATTTACTCTCAATTGGATCACCTACACTTCCCGGTGATATTCTTTGCCTCATACATTGAAAAGAACTTTCCGTTGCCAAATGTTGCAGATAATACTTCTGCTCTTAGCCTATTGCCACCGGCTCTCCTCCGTTTTCTTCTATAGTAGGTTGCTTATCATGCTGTTGTAAATCAGGAGCGTCCTGCAATGAAAAAGTCTTAATTCGGTATTGCATAGTTGCCGGACAGTCACTGTCATACGAATATTCTCAAACCAACTGTAATAAGTAGTCTGTTGGAAATATGGCTTCGAAATTGGGTATAACAATGAAATCAGATTGAGTAAAACAACTCGGACTTTGAGGCGTGATATCACTTTCTTTAAGGATTTATTTGCCCCACAACATTGTTAATGGTTACCGGCAAAAATCCTCCAAGATACAACAAAGTCTCGGATGAGAATACTATATAGCAATTCAAGTATTTCTCTAGGGTCTCTCTAAGAAACAATCGAAAAATTGGCTGCTGTTTTTCAGAAAGAAGACTCGAAAAATGACTACACTTTTTCTTTCTGAAAAATGACAAGTATATATATGAAATAGTCTTGCGACTCTTCGTGAAAATTGCGAACAAACACGTCTTTAGAAAAATGTTCGGATAAACAAATGCGACTTTTCGGAAAAAAGTCGAAAACGAACAATTGTAACCCTTCGGAAAAGTTAAAACCGAATAAGTAATTTTTCGAAGGTTGTCTTGAAAATACACAAACAAAATTCGGAATAATTATAATTTTTTTTAAAAAATAGAATTTCGAATTTTCATTTTACATATTTTATTTCCGAAATTCTCAAATAAAAGACAACCTTTGAGTTTACTAAAAAATTAATAACAAAGAAATAAAAAATTAGAATAAATAACAAATGGATTAGTGTTAATTAAACCACGGGCACAAGCGTACAAAGTGCTAATCGTACACCCACATGCGGGTATGGTGGGGTCTAGCCCCACTCAATCATTCTTTAAGTACATAAAGAAAAACCTGCACTTTTAAATTAGCCCACTTCCTCCCACTTTTCCTATGTGGGACAAAGAAAACACTCTATTTGTTTTAACAAACAAACCTCCAACATAGTCCAACAGTATACATCGAGCATATTTTTCAACCACGACTTCCTCTTGCTAGCTGAGCTCTATGCATGAAATTCAGAAAACCACAAACAGTTGAACAGAATAGGATCAGATTTAGGGAATATAAAGCTAAATAGCTAGAGCACGATCAATCTGATGATAACCGCTGCAGCACCTGGCGTTAGGGTTTTATAAGGTGGTACAAATCGAAATAGAAGGAAGATTAATATACTAAATCTCAGCAAATCTTATCATAGTAAATATTTTCACACGATATACCTATTATGGGCCTAAATATCAGTAAATATATTATACAGAATAATACCCCTATAAATTTGAAAGACTACCGTGTAATTAATATGTGACCTATGATGGAAAGAGCATCACATCGAAAAACCGCACGGCAACATAATGGTGAAAAAGAGAGAGAAGGGATGGGCTCTCTCTCACTTTTGGTATAGACCCCATGACGGGGTATAAGCTCCATGGTAGAACACACCTCTAGTAATTGTGTTGTTATAATCACAAGGATTTACGTAGATATTAATTTACACATCATTAACGTTTTGAGGATTGCTATACAATTTTTTTTTTTAATAATTAGAAAGAAACTATCGTCTATGAAATGTCTTTGCAAAATAAAAAATTGCCACCTTAATTTATAAAATTAAACAAATGATAAATTTTTTTTATGGGAATGCTTCAATGCATAAGCATCGATTCATAAGTAAGCCCATCCTCTAGAGTTTCAGTAAGATATCCCTAATGTGGTAGAGAGAGAGAGAGAGAGAGAGAGAGAGAGAGAGAGAGAGAGAGATAGAGAGAGAGAGAGAGAGAGAGAGAGAGATACAAATTTATGGGAATGCTTCAATCCATAAGCATCGATTCATAAGTAAGTCCATCCTCTAGAGTTTCAGTAAGATATGCCTAATGTGGTAGAGAGAGAGAGCGAGAGAGAGAGAGACCTCAATACAAAATGAACCAAGCTCAACGGGAGTCTTAAAAAACGAGCCCTATGAATGGAAATTCATTTAATGATAGATTTACTCCTCATATATTTAAGGCATGTTATTGAATTTCTCCCTTCACTCCTCATATATTTAAGGCATGCTATTGAATTTCTCCCTTCTCTTTTACACATCTGTTTGATACATTACTCGGAACAACTCCTTTAAATGGATATTCTTTTAACCGTAAATAGGCATCGTGTATTACAATGGCATATTATTAAATAAGATTTACTCCTTCGCATAATTCATTTCTTGCATGTTTGCTCGTTAGTCATCTATATTGTCAAAGTTCAATGAACCTAAATCACAAAGTCAGCCTCGCATGTCCTTTTTAGGTTAGAATTTGGATTTATATCCCTCTTTAACCCAAACATTCATGGTAGCGTAATAATAAATAAATTACTACTAAGAAGTGTGGAAAAATTGTGCAAAAAGTCATAACCTATGGTCAATTCAATTATAAATTTTTTAATTTGGCCAATTTAGTCCTACAACTTTTAACGATTTGTCAATATAGTTCTTCTAGCTAAGAATGGCCGGGAATCATTGATGTGGATGGTCAATGCAATTAGAATCTTATATGGCACTATCAGCACTGACTTGGATGATTTTTGCAAAATTATCACTTCAATAAAAGAGATTTAAGTTGGGTGCTGTGTGCAAAATTAGCAAACTACATTTTATATATTTTGCTTAGTCTTTTTCCCCTCTTTTTTGATCTTCAATGCATGCCTTCTTCCCAAAATAGTTAACAGTACACATATTATTTACTCATATTAATTCATGGACCTGTTAATTATTTCATGTTGAAGTTGAATCAAAGGTGGATTTTGATGATACCGTGGGCCAAAGGATAGAAGTGCAACCATGTGTAATATAGCCCATCAAGTTTAATGAAACGATGTGGACTTTTGGAATAAAGATTGAAAAGGGAACAGGTAACTAGTCAAGTTAGAAAAAGTACAAACAAAGGATCTAACCTTATTGCACTTGTGTTAATTAAGTCATAAATCTTTCAATTATGCCAATTTAAGTCATAAATCTTTTTATATTTTGCCAATTGAGTCTATTTGGGCAATTTAGATTAGGAATTGCTAACATGGAGGTTGGTGGTCCTACATAGTGCAATCGACATTGATGTTCACATTTTATTTTTAATAATTTTAATAACTCTAAAAATTTAAATAATTATTTGGTTTTTCTTTTCTTCTCTTATCTTTATTATTAATATTATTTTTTAATTTAGGGATGGCAACCCTCATTGACACTGGGTGAGGATCGTGATGCTCTTGCCAGCCAAAACAAGGGTATCTAGCTTCTTGCCTAGATTTGGCGAGGGTTGCTACACTCTTGCCACCCTTGCTAGATCTAGGCTAGGTGAGAATGCCATGGCCTCGCTGACCCTGATGAGGCTATGACACCCACATTTGGCAAGGGCATTGTAGCCATCACTTAGAGCCAACAGGGGTTGCCATGAGCTAGCGAGGGTTGGTCGGCGACCCTTGCTGGTCCTTAGCCTAAAAGGAAAAGAGAAGAACTAAAAAAATTATAAAAAATTCTCAAAAATGTCCACGTCAACACCAATTGTATCATGTAAAACGGCTAGTGTCCACGTTAGTGATTCTAGTCTAAATTGATTGGATAGATTCAATTGGCAAAATGTAAAAATGTTTAGGATTAAATTGACACAATTGAAAGTTTATGACTGAATTGATATAAGTAGAATGAGTTTATGATTTATTGGGTACTTTTCCTGGTTAAATAATTAACAAGTAATTTTCTACATTAGCTAGTGGAAAAATTTATCAGCATCGAGAGGTTAAAGTAGTTTTTTTTTTTTTTAACTTATCCATAGCAGGTAACTTAAAAGATAGAAAAGGCATTCTAAATGGTCAGTAATTTATTCATGTGTACTACTAAGTTTCCAGTAAAGAAACAGGTGTTTCTATACCTATGATCAGTAATGTTCATTGGTGTTGAGTAACTTTTCTACTTAACATGAAGTAATTTTGAACATCTCTCTTTTTTCCTCTAAGTGAGCAAGTCTTCTACTAATATCAACCGGAAGCAGACGATTACGCCTCGTACAAATCCAGGCTATTTAGACTTCGCACCCCGACTGATTTTCATATGAAGTTTTGCGCTGCTCATTCCAAGAAAGCACGCCAATCCTTCCCTCCAATCTGAACAACAAGCGCCATCTCAGCCTGAGAAACTCAAGCTCACGGCGGTCTAGAATTACCCAAAATTGTGGTATTGGTCCCCATCGTGAAGCGTGGTAGGTCAGATGCTAACCTATCATCGGCGGCTGGACGAATATATCATGTGCTCGATAAGTTTGATCATTATTTTTTTCCTCATTTTTTATACGGACTAGTTCGGCAAAAACGCCTGTACAAAATTCAAGATGTCTGTTTGTATGGTTTCAAAAATCTCCCACCTGCATAATAAACTTTGATCCAATGTATTATATAGCCTTTGAAATTTTAGTTTGTTCGATATGATTCCTAAATTATGGTCTAACGATCTCTAAACTTTGAAAATTTTCATATAGTGTAGGTAGTACATTGAACATTCCCCAATAGTTCAAGAATCACATTAAATAAATTAAAAATTTAGTGCCTATATTGCACATTATGTCAAATTTCAGGGATCACATTGTATATTAGAGACAATATTGCTCATTGAATCAATAATCAATGATCATTTGTGCTATTATCCCAAGTATAATCAATGTCTTTGAGATGGTAACTTTTTTAAGTGAATATAGCAATACTAAGGAATTTATAGAGAAAACCCTTATAAAACATGATAGAGTAACGGTAGATATGAATGGATTTTTTGAATAAAAGAACAATTTAGGGGAAATTATTTATTTAGTCCTAAATCTATTGTAAGAATTTTGGTTTAGTCTTAAAATTTTTCATTTGGCCAATTTAGCGCTAAACATTTTTGGGAGATTTTAATGTTGCCATTCTGATCAATTTTCGCTCAACATAGTTGACATGTTGGTGTGCTAGGTAAGACAATTGGCAATGATCAGACTGCCACATCAGCAATTTCTAGCGATATTTGATTGGGATGTTACATTTGAATTTTGTGTAACTGTTTAGAGCTAAATTGACAGAATTTTAAAAGTTTATGACTGAATTAACATTCGTGTGATAAATTTATAACTTATTAAGTAATTTTCCTGACCAATTTAGGTATCTTATCTATGTTCACTTATTAGTCTCTATTTATTCTTGAAGTTTGTAAAATGGAAAAACAAATTCTAATCAAGATAGATTGCTCTCTAAAGAGGTGTAAAATGGAAAAACCTCTATTGAGTTCATGGAACTTTTTGTAAAATTATGAGCACGACCAAAATTTTGATCGTATTACTAAAGAGGTGCATAATATCTATATTTCATTTAATGTTTGTAAATAAATCAAAAGGGGAGGGCGCAATATTTCCTCCCAGGAGAGAGCTTCCCCGCCAGTCAAAATTGAGCTTTTGACATGATGAACAAACATGGTATAAATATATGCTGGGCACAGAAACTTATGTTGAAAGGGGCAAAACATTCCGTTGAATTGAAGGAAAATTCGTGCTACGAGTAATTAGTTTATTTAAATTGAAGATATTTCTTTATTAAATATGATTAATAATTCCCGGCATATTCGTTAACAAGATGAAAATTATTCAACCCCTTATAACAAAAGACACTTCCTTTTATTGTGTAATGACCAAAGTACCCTTCTCTCTTCTTCCTCCAACATGCTCCAACTTTGTATCGACATGTCTTTCTTGAGCACCTTCGTTTCATGTGCAAAAATTTGCTACCCAGCTACCATCGCCTCACCACACCGGCGCCACCACCCACCCTCGTGCCATCATCACTTTGCAGTCGTTGTTAAAATATTTAATATATTTTATTTATGATTCCAATATTCTTATTCCCAATGAATTCCCAATAAATTTCCTCTATTAATTCTAATTATTGCCCAATTTATTACCCACGTGTATTAAGTGATATTTGTCCGTTATTACATTACCATAATGGTCTTGATGGGAGATACCGGTAACGTAACCAACGGAATAAAATCGTCAGGTCGTCTGTTTTCAAACCCTAACAATATAGAAAAACACACACCATCAAGTTTTGGAAGGGGATTGAGCAGTAGAACAGGACGAGCGATTTTGTTTTCAATTTTGCAGATCGCTCGTGTTGTGTGGATTCAAGGATTTTGAGGTTTCCCACTTCTAAGATTTCACCAATGGCTGGAGGTACGTTGGTATTTATGTTTCCGCTATTCAATCCCGAATTACATATGAATTTACCTGTGATAAGTAAATCGGGATCTCCAAGTTCGTTTATACTATATCCTAACAGTTGGTATCAGAGCCTTTATTTGCAATCTCTGCCTTGGTGAAATCTTAGAATTTATTTTATTGAATTATATGTGGATAAATTTCGGATTTGTATATGGCTTGGATCGGAATTGAGAATTCCGACCAAATTCGGGCTACCCACCATGAGATATTGGATCTGAATGATCACACCGCCATTAGGAAGAGAAACCCATAAATTTTTCGACATATTACTGATCGTCGAAGGTTAATCGAGCGGTGAATTTTTGTGGTTAGGGTTTGATAGGACAGACTGTTTTTTGGCTTAATTCTGGTCCATATATGATCGTTTTTGCTGGATCTTGGATCTATACGTTTGTCCCGGCGTTCTCTTCGAAACCCATCAACCAATTTGGTCGGACATGGGCTGTGGGAGGAGACCCAGACGGCGGAACAGAGGCGGTCGCGGCGGAAGAAGCGGCGGAAGAGAGCCCGAAAGAAGACCTCGGGCGCGTGCGTCGCATGCGCCCGAGCGCTGCAGCAGGCGCGTGCAACGCACGCGCCAGAGCGCTGCAGCGGGCGCGTGCGTTGCACGCGCCCGAGAGGCTGCAAGGGACGCGTGCAACGCAGGCGCCCGAATGGGAAAAGCACGCGTGCGTTGCACGCGTGCCTGTGGTTTCTCAATTTTGCCCCCCGCCTTTACAAAAAATTGCGATTCTGCCCTTGCCCGCGCAAAATTCCGATTTTGCCCCACTGGGGTGTGTAAACTTACGATTTTGCCCTTTTTGGCGTGAAATTCCTATTTTACCCCTTAAAAGTAAAATTCCAATTCTGGCCTTGGGTGCAAAATTTCCAGTTTTACTCCTTTTGCACGTGATTTTACTGTTCTACCCTAAGGTGCAATTCTACGAATAAAATTAAATGTCTAGTGATCCGTATATATTTAATTAATTAAGGATTAGCCACAGCATCTTTGATTATATTAAATTATATACATTAAGAGCCTTTGGATCACATGTAGTTAAAGATAATAATTGTAATTATTCACATTAATATTATGAATTTTATCCCACAGAATTTTCAATATATTAATGTGATTAATTAGGATGAAATATTATTTTATCTTTCTTAATTTACCCACAGGGATTAAGGAAGGGAATATAATTTGATAGTTTCATCATGAAGTAATTATGAATCTATTTAAATTAGAAACTTAACCCATAGGTAGTTTTTAATGTTATATGATTCATATTTTAAAACATGTTTTACATTGGTAAAATATGATTTAAGTTTATTGCCTCAAATATATTGATACATAAGTTTCCTTTGATTATGATGCAGTTTTACCGCCTACGATTAGCTCTGGTATAATTGTTCCTGAGTTAAATGGAAATAACTTCAAAGAATGGAGAGAATTAGTTCTTCTTCAATTGGGGTGCATGGATCTTGATTATGCTCTTAGGTCAGACGAACCAGTTGAACCTACTGAGAATAGTACTCATGCTGAGCATACCCATTATGCTCAATGGGAGCGGTCCAACCGTCTCAGTGTGATGTACATAAAGACAAAACTCTCTGCTAGCATTCGTGGTTCAGTCATTCAGCATAATAATGCCAAGGAATTGCTGAAGGCTATTGATGCTCAATTTGAGTCTTCAGAGAAGGCGCATGCCATGACCTTAATTATGAAGTTCTCATCATTGAAGCTTACCAGTGTAAGAGGTGTGCGTGAGCACATCATGAAGATGAGGGACATTGCTTTCACTTTCAGTGAAGAATCTTGAGATTGGGATATCGAATCCTTTCTTGTATACTATATCCTAAATACTCTCCCACAAGAGTATGCTCCCTTCAAGATCTCTTACAACACACATAACACTAAATGGTCAATTAATGAACTCATGACCATGTGTGTTCAAGAGGAAGAGAGGCTACTAATGGAGAGAGGAGAAAGTGCTCATATGGCAACACGGGATAAGTATAAAGGGCAAGGCAAGCAAAAGGGGAAGGGTAAGATGCCTCTACCTCCCCAAGCTGGCATTAAGAAGGAATCCAAGTGCTTCTTCTGTAAAAAGAAGGGGCACATGAAGAAGGATTGCGCCAAGTTTAAGGCATGGCTCCAAAAGAAAGGTAACCAACTCACATGTGTATGTTATGAAACTAATATGGTTGATGTGAGTCACAACACTTGGTGGATTGATTCTGGTTCTACAATCCACATTTCGAATTCCTTGCGGGGTTTTCGAACCAGCGGAAACCAAGGGAAGTGAACAAGGCATCTATTCAGAAACAAGATGCGCTCGCGTGTGGAAACTATTGGGACATGCGATTAGTTCTCGGTAGTGGTTTTGTTTTAATTTTGAAAAAGACCTTTTATATTCCTAGTTTTTCTAGGAATTTAATTTCAGTTTCAAGACTTGTACCTTTGGGATACTCCTTTGAATTTTCAGATTTAACATTCAATTTATCGTATAAATCTGAAATTGTTGGGAGTGGTATTTTGTCTGACGGTCTCTTTCGAATTAATTTACAAGACAATAGCGTTAATAATGCGATGAACGTTCATGATAATGCTGGGATAAAACGATGTGTTGTGAATGAAAATTCCTCTATGTTATGGCACCGGAGATTGGGACATATCTCCATGGATAGAATTAAGAGACTAGTAAATGATGGAGTACTTAATACTCTAGATTTTACTGATTATGACACTTGCGTGGACTGTATAAAGGGAAAACAGACCAACAAGTCAAAGAAAGGTGCTAAGAGGAGTATAGAAATATTAGAAATCATACATACAGATATTTGTAGTCTAGATATAGACTCAAATGGTTAGAGATACTTCATTTCTTTCATAGACGATTATTCACGATTCATGTATCTCTACTTGCTTCGTAATAAGCATGAAGCATTGGATGCCTTTAAGGTATTTAAAATCGAAGTAGAGAATCAGTGCGACAAGCAAATTAAAATCGTGAGATCGGATAGAGGTGGAGAATACTATGGTAGATACACTGAAGATGGACAAGCACTTGGTCCATTTGCAAAGTTTCTTGAAGAGCATGGGATTATTGCCCAATACACTATACCTGGTTCACCAGACCAAAATGGTGTTGCGGAAAGAAGAAACCGAACATTATTGGACATGGTGCGGAGTATGCTTAGCAACTCTAAACTTCCTAACTTTTTGTGGACTGAGGCTCTTAAAACGGCTGTGTACATATTAAACCGAGTTCCAACCAAGGTTGTTCCAAGGACGCCTTTTGAATTATTCAAAGGTTGGAAACCGAGTTTGCGACATGTACGTGTTTGGGGATGCCCATCTCGAGGTAAGAGTCTACAATCCACGGAAAAGAAGTTAGATCCAAGGACTATAAGTGGGTATTTCGTTGGATATGCGAAAAGTCCAAAGGATACAGATTTTATTGTCCATCTCACACCACTAGGTTTGTGGAATCAAGAAATGCTAAATTTCTTGAAAATGATCTGATCAGTGGGAGCGATCAATTCAAGGACTTTATTCCCGAAAAAGATCATTCGATACTCAACCTTCCACCTCGGATGCTAGATTGGTTGTTGCTTACGCGCCCCTTCAGTTCAACCGGTCGCTGAGCAACCAATCATTGAAGATCCACAACCAGCTGGAATTGATCCGGTAGACCAAACTGTTCAGCAATTACCAGATGCTGTTGAACTTCCAGTAGAACAGCATACTCTTTAGGAGAATATTGATGCGACATTAAGAAGGTCTACTAGAATGAAGAAATCAGCGATTCCTAATGACTACATTGTGTATCTACAAGAATTTGATTATAATGTTGGAGCTTAAAGTGATCCTGAGTCGTTTTCACAAGCCATGAGTTGTGATAAATCTAATTTATGGTACAATGCCATGAAGGAAGAGATGAATTCTATGGCATCAAACGAAGTCTGGGATTTAGTTAAGTTGCCTGATGGTGCAAAGGCCATTAGTTGTAAATGGGTCTTCAAAACTAAGAAGGATTCATCAGGCAATATAGAGAGATACAAAGCCAGACTCGTTGCCAGGGGATTTACTCAAAAGGAGGGAATCGATTACACGGAGACGTTTTCTCCTGTATCTAAGAAAGATTCTCTTCGTACTATTTTGGCATTGGTTGCCCATTTTGATATGGAGTTACATCAAATGGATGTGAAAACGGCGTTCCTCAATGGAAAATTAGAAGAAGTGGTTTACATGAAACAACCAGAAGGATTCTTCTCTAATGCTGGTGAGCATTTGGTATGCAAGCTTAAAAGATCTTTATATGGCTTGAAACAAGCATCCCGCCAATGGTACTTAAGATTCCATGAGGTCATCTCTTCATTCAGTTTTAAAGAGAATATCATGGATCAATGTATATACCGAAGGTTAGTGGGAGCAAAATTTGTTTCCTTGTGCTATATGTAGATGATATTTTACTTGCAACCAATGACAAAGGGTTGTTATATGAAGTGAAACAATTTCTCTCTAAGAGTTTTGATATGAAAGATATGGGTGAAGCATCTTATGTCATTGGCATTAAGATCCATAGAGATAGACCTCGAGGTATATTAGGACTATCTCAAGAAACCTATATCAATAAGGTCTTAGAGAGGTTTCGGATGAAAGATTGTTCACCAAGTATAGCACCCATAGTGAAGGGTGATAGGTTTAATTTAAACCAATGCCCGAAGAATGATTTTGAAAGGGAACAAATGAAGAACATCCCATGTGCTTCTTGCTATTGGAAGCTTGATGTATGCTCAGGGTTTGCACTCGACCTGACATAGCCTTTGCTGTGGGAATGTTGGGAAGATACCAAAGTAATCCAGGTATGGACCACTGGAGAGCTGCAAAGAAGGTGATGAGGTATCTTCAAGGAACAAAGGGACACATGCTTATGTACAGACGGACGGACAACTTGGAGGTAGTTGCTTACTCGGACTCAGACTTTGCTGGCTGCATTGATTCCCGAAAATCAACATCGGGATATATTTTTATGTTCGCTGGCGGAGCTGTATCCTGGAGGAGTGCAAAACAAACCTTGGTTGCCACTTCCACTATGGAGGCAGAGTTCGTTTCCTGTTTTGAGGCCACCTCACATGGTGTGTGGTTGAAAGGTTTCATAGCGGGGCTTAGAGTTATGGATTCCATTGCT
This sequence comes from Eucalyptus victrix, assembly GCA_016097545.1. NCBI lineage: Eukaryota > Viridiplantae > Streptophyta > Magnoliopsida > Myrtales > Myrtaceae > Eucalyptus > Eucalyptus victrix. The sequence goes on from CM027838.1 coordinate 30,440,289, forward strand.
AGGCCATTAAGAATATTTTGCGACAATTCAGCTGCAGTTTTTATGGCTAAGAACCACAAAAGTGGTAGTCGAAGCAAGCACATCGACATCAAGTATTTAGCCATCAGAGAACGTGTTAAAGAGAACAAAGTGGTCATAGAACACATAAGCACTGAATTGATGATAGCTGATTCTTTAACTAAAGGCATGCCGCCAATGAGTTATAAGGATCATGTTTCTAGAATGGGCATTGGTCCAATTATGTAAATTTTTCTTTATATGGAAGAATTTATGAGACTTTTATTCATTGATAATGTTTTTCTCAATACAGTTGTATACATTCAGTCATTATGAGAAAAACAATTACGTTTGACCTGGAGTAAACATAAGGTTTATTCATTAAGTTATTTGATCACATATGGGCTGATGAAACACATTGTGATACACGGAAGACAATACTCGCTCTAAGAGGACTCATCGCCGTGATTCATATGTTTTGTTTCAGTATGAAGTTTTGTGGGTTTGGGTTAATAATTCATTTGAAGGAATATTGGGATCAAGTGGGAGAATGTTAAAATATTTAATATATTTTATTTATGATTCCAATATTCTTATTCCCAATGAATTCCCAATAAATTCCCTCTATTAATTCTAATTATTGCCCAATTTATTACCCACGTGTATTAAGTGATATTTGTCCGTTATTACATTACCATAATGGTCTTGATGGGAGATACCGGTAACGTAATCAACGGAATAAAATCGTCGTCGTCTGTTTTCAAACCCTAACAATACAGAAAAACACACACCATCAAGTTTTGGAAGGGGATTGAGCAAGTAGAACAGGGACGAGCGATTTTGTTTTCAATTTTGCAGATCGCTCGTGTTGTGTGGATTCAAGGATTTTGAGGTTTCCCACTTCTAAGATTTCACCAATGGCTGGAGGTACGTTGGTATTTATGTTTCCGCTATTCAATCCCGAATTACATATGAATTTACCTGTGATAAGTAAATCGGGATCTCCAAGTTCGTTTATACTATATCCTAACAGTCGTCTCTCTCTCTCTCTCTCTCTCTCTCTCTCTCTCTCTCTCTCTCTCTCTCTCTCGCTGGCGTTTGCTTGGTCATCTCCTTCGATCTATCTCTCCACTTCACTTATCCCACCATATCTCAGCTTAGTTGTCCTTTTGTCGAGCTCCTTCATGGCCGACGTGGGGCTTGACACTCACACATCAAAAGTAGGGAGGGAGGAGGGGAGAGGGAGAGATAAGACTATGTATAATCGACAAGTGGTATAATGGGCAAAATGGTTATAATCGAGAGGTGGGTATAATCAACAAGTGGCTATAATTGAGAGGCAGGTATAATCGGTAAGCAGGTATAACCTATGCATGGTTAGTATCACTTTTAAGTCCAGTTTCGTTATTTTCATATTTTTTGCATCCAATATTCTACTCCACCTCATGGAAATCAATCAAACACATCTTAAATATGTAAGATTTTATTGAGACAAGTCAAATCATCACAATATCTCAACACGCCATTATTGAGGCTTGCTTACACTTACAATCAAATTCAAATTAAAATGACAAACATTAATCAACTAAGTCAAGAGTACTAAGTAGATCAACTTAACTTAACCTCTAGAGTTTTCACTGACCTTGAACAAAAGTTGGACAACTCAAAGCTTTACCCACCTACCAAGCAAGATAATTAAGAACAAAGATTAACAACTTTCAATCTTTTAACAAGACTTGTTTAAGAAAAGAAATAAAGTCCACCAAATTACCTAGTAAACTCTTGAAATGTGGAATTTTGAAGCTTAGACATGACAATAATGGAATCCTTGCCTTCTTTTAAAAGATTAGAAAGTGAAAATATAAGAGAAAAGTGACGGAATATCTCATTTTCTTTACAAGAACAAGTTGGAGTTATTTTGAAACTTGAAGAGGTAAGAAGACACAACTATAGGGTCTAGGGGAATGAATTGAGAAGACTACTTGAGAATTACCAAGAGATAAGAACAAGTAACTAAGGTAAACAGAAATATTGACATGGCATTAAAAATGCTATGTGGAAAGCGTGAGAGATGTGTTCTGGTTAGAAAGTCACAAGTTGCATAATTATAGGGTCCATCCAATGATATGGCCAAGGGGATGAACTTAGAAGAAAGTTACCAACATACAATAATGAATAATTGAGGTTAAAAGTAATGATGGCTCAATGTAAAAAAACAGTTTATACAACTAATATGGCAATATCATCACTCTACATTATTAAATTATATGCTAACATCTTTCAATTTAACCCTAACCTGTTAGACTTTGGGCAATGACGGGTGTGGAAATTTATGTTCATACCTTCCGCATCTCACAAAATTAACGATCCAATTGAGATTCCCTACGCGCCATTCAAAACTCCAAGCTAAATAATACTCAACTTTATAAACCCAAATATTATTATCGACCGGATGTCACATCGGTGAAGAGGAGCTCGGCCACAACAGTGGGGTGAGAGGAGGTAGCCCACTTCACTAGCAACAACTTTACCCGACGAAGGCAACGAGGTTGGGCAGTGGCAGGGGAGGAGAGGAACGAAATTAGGACTAGAAATGATAATGGACATTACTTTTGATTGTTCCTTTTGGATTGCATTCATTTCAAAGTGAGATTCATGTTGGATAACGATGTATTTGGATAGTCGTTGATCCCTATCACTTTCCATCTTCATCTTTTCGGTGTATGCTTTGCTTGATCAAGAGGAAGGTATAGTGGAATGTGAGCAAAAGTTGTCGCCTTTGAACTGTTGTGTAACCTTTCTTTCAGGGTAAGTAAAAGACGCGAGTGCTAAGTTGTTTCAGCTGGGCAAGCCAAGAGGCAGCCAACCAAACACCCAAAAAAACAAAAAGAGTTGCGAAGACATTAAGATAACGAAGTAACAGATAATTGAACAGAGTGCGCGAGTGTTGAAGAGAGGAGACAGGATGGATTAGAAGGTGACTTGATCGCAGCCCATAAAATGAGTGTTTTCAGCCATATTGGGAAGGGAACAGTCCGCCTTTAAAACTATACACATGATCTCGATAACGATAGTAGAAATCAATTAAAAGCTGCACCAGGAGTCAAGCTGCTTAACACCTCCTTCCAGCTGCCACTTGGACTGGCCATTGCTCCCAAGCTATCGGTTTCTATTGTATGTAGTTATCTAGTCAAATTCTCTTTGTAGCTACGACACGATTATGCACATGTACCCTACTAAGCTGATCTGTTGGGAGACTTTCGCTCGAACTCATTTTCCCATCTTTCCACCCTCCCGATTGCACTGGCACTTTTCCTCCACATGGCATCGACCAATTTGGGCTCGTATGGTGGGGGCATGGTGCATGGGCCTCTAGCCGATGGGCTCATGGTCAGTGACTCCACCATGAACTCCCTCTCCGTCCCACCTGCAGGGCAAGCCACGAGCTCGGAGCAGACCTCCACTGCTCCTTCTGGGACCTCTGGTTCGAATCTGAGAAGCTTGGCGTATTCATTCACCAGATGAAGCATGTAATCGTACACATTGCTCATCTTCACTTGCTCTTGGATGAAGTCACTTGAAGCCTTCCCTATCTCCTGTGCCTATCCAAGTCCATCGAGGAGAGTTAGGCCAACACGTTTATCATGGAATTCAATTGTAACTACTGGAGAAGTTGTTTACCTTTTGCTTGTGGCTATTGCCCCAGTCCACGGCGAATTTGAGGGATCGACACTTGTCCTTGGTCCTAATGGGCCAGTAGTGCTGCAAGGGGTTGAGGCTCCTGGTGAAGAAATCGTAGAACTGAGGCTTTACCAGTAGAGTCGTGGAATCACAGGACAGGATGTACTTCTCGCTGACCGACCACGCATGCCCTTCTATGTAGATCTTGAATCTAGCCACAACATGTTCATTCGTTTGTTCAGATCTCTAACATACCAAGTGAAGCTGTTTTTGCTTATGGAAATGATACGGTTGGTGATGCTGAGAGCTTAATCATCACCTGTGTGCGCATTGGCTTGCTAGGTCTGAATTCTTGAATCCTTGTTGTGATTCAAGGATCCAATCCTGCAAAATTATCGTGCATTCATGCATGAAGTTCCTAAGTTTACAAACTCAAAGCGACTGAATAGTTAGAATTGGTTGGTGAAACAAGCTAACAATATACGTGAAAGCTGTTCGTGATTATAGTCAAAAAAGGATAGAGTGGATTCTGCAGGCTTGAAAGTCAAAACCTTAGAATCATTCTTAGTTGAAGGAGTTACAACAACTTCCTACATTTGTAATCTGACTTCACACATGGAAAGGAACTGTTATTCAGTAATCCATTGTTCATAGTAATACCTGGATGAACAAGCGAGCATTCCAATCTTGGGTCTCAGAAACGTTGCACTTGAGGAGGTCTCTTCTGGTTTCAGCCACAAAGGGGTTCCCTTTCCAATATGCGTGCGGTTCTCTTTCTATCCATTTCTTCCTCTCATTCCCTTGTTTCAGCTCCATCTGCAGCCTCTCCCATGGCTTTATATTGATCTCAGCCCTTCTTAAATTCCAAGGAATATAGAGAAAAACTCAGTACAGATATATATACTCATGTATAATATGTGCCATTATTTGGTAATAATTAGAAGAGAGATATCAATTTCCTCCGGATCCTAAAAAACAATTTATTTTCATGGGAAAAAAGTGAGAAGGAGGCAACCGGCACGGCTACCCTCATTAGTCATAACCATATATATATATCTTATCATGCTATGGGATTTCTAAAGCCTTGGTTAGACAATTTATACAATTACCGTAACTTTTCAAAAGTCTGTTTTCGCATTATGAAAATACATATTTTATGATATTAATGTACGGTCATATTCGATTTTTTCTATTGAAATCTTTTAGATGATTTCTGTCCCTACCTAGTAATATGCCAGATACAGGATTTCCATCATCTTGAGCCGACAAAGCGAAAGAGGCCATGGAAAATGAAGAGTAATCAACCTCAATCGGTGGGTCACCTCTCGCTAGCATGAGGGACCGAAGCCCCCAAAAAGATTCAACTATTTGCTGAACAAAGATGACAGCCCATGGAATATCAATGCTTGGGCTGAGGAATGCAAGGCACTGCTGGGCGGGCTTCGGTTTGTTCGGCTACAATATTGTCCAAGAGAAGCAAATTGTCTTGCTGACCGGGTGGCGAAGACGAAGAGGAAAAATGAACTTCCTTCTAATTGGTTGCTTTACCCCCGCAATCTATGTTAGATATTTTATGTTTAGATATTGACAACTTGGTTTTAATTAATGAATTTTCTTAGCTTTCGACCAAAAAAGAAAAAGTACTTTCTTTAATTTTTCTACTTGTGGGCTAAATTTAACAACTACAACTAGAAAACTACCGTCATTATTGATCCAAATTCCGAAGATTCTAATGATTGTCTTCATAAGATGAACCAACTCCATGCAATCATTTCTCCGATTTTAGATTCCCGTTCCAAAGATTGAATCAAAAGACAGACCAAAAATGACGAGAAATGATAATCAATTACATACCAGCCCCAGAAGGACCAATCCGGGAAGACTATGTCCATCGTCCATCGGTCCCCGCAATACCGGAACAACGGTGGTGGGCTCGTCCCATTCTTCCCCCGGTAGTGCCGTGACTGGATCACCGGCCGGTCGTTGCAGTCGAACATAAGCTCCAAATCGGGTATTCGACCAGGATACCTCCTCAGCAATTGCAAAATACCCCATATGGTGAACTTGTCCCTAGTTTGTATTGACTTCCTATACTTCTCCACATAAGCTTTGCCTTTGATGATCACTAGGCGAAAATGGGCGGTCCGTTTCGCCCTCTCCACCATGTCCCTCGTGATTCCTGAGTCCTTCCACGGACGCAGATCTTCGTGGATCCACCGGAAATAATCTGGGCAATCGGGTTCGGTTGATGGGTCTTGCGGCGAAAACGACATCGGATAGTCTGTTGGGCAGGTTTGGGTCTGGTTTTCGGAGCTGCAATTCAGTGGGAATTCGAGCTTCTTCGGTTGGAGATTAAGCTGGTTCTTGTCCGAGATGACTATACTTTGATTACTTGGATTACCCGCAGAGATTGTAGACTGAAACTAAGAAAAATTTCATTAGACAATTTTCCAGCAAAAATAGACATGTATGGAGTTTGAAGTTCCAATAATTACAGTATATACAATTAATATAGATATACTAATCCGCTCGCTTCCTAAAAGTACTTCAAAATTAATCGTGACTTTCTCAGTAAGCCTGGAACCAGAAATTCGATAAAGAAAGTGAACAATTGGAGCGCAAAAGATACCAAAAAGTTTAAGATTGAGTTAGATAAAGTAGCTAGGATCGATACAAAGTAACTAGAAACACCAAAAGTAAGAACGAGAAATTACCGTATCAATCTTCAAAGTGAAGTTGAAAGCAAGAGCAACAAGGATCAACAAGAAGAAGAACAACAAAGGAACCACAGAGGAGGGTCCCTTCTTAAGCGGAGGACGCCAAAACGCCGTCCTTCCAGCGAAGCGACTGGCGAGGCCCGTGGTCCGCAAGACGGTGCTTGGTAATCTTTGCATGGCGTGCGTCTGATGTCTTGAGGATTTTGTGATTTACTGGCTATGGGATGAGAGGGAGAGCAGCAGCAGCAGCAGCCCAATTTCTTGCTGAAGCTTGCGTTTCGCTTTGGATAGTTGGCTTAATTCTTCGTTGGGATGGGCAGAATTGTGCTTTTGAATGGCAAGTTGGAGAAAGCGTGCGATCGCATCTTCTTAGTCCACCATTATTTTTTTTTCTCTTCGATTGATGACTCGCTTGTGATATTCTTACTTCTCTAATTTTTAATAGCTGGTGGAACCTGACCTGGATTTCAAGATATGAGAAGTCAAGCACGTGCCCTACAGTACAACGTGAAGTCTGGAAGCATGATTCCCCCCTTAGACATTGGGCAAATGTACAAAGAAATGGGGGTTTAATCTATTCTTCGTCCCACGGAGAAGCATGATTAGCGAAGGAGCGGTGCTTTCATTGGTTGGATTCCACGTCGACTGTACAATTTATAGAAATAATTTTTCAAATTTGATTAAATTTGTAATGTGATCCCTTGATTTTTAATTTATTCGATATGATCCCTAAATTTTAACTTAATATGTAATATCATCCTTGAACTTTTAATATGTTCTATGTGATTCCTTAATTTTTGGTACATGTTTAAACTAGTCCCCAAATTACATGAAAGTGCTTAATATTATCCTTGAATTTAAATTAATGGAAATAAAACATCGGATATTTTTATATATCATAGGAAATAGTTTAAACATTTAACAAAAGTTTAGGGATCATATCGAACAAAATAAAAGTTTAGGTACGACATTGTAAATTGGGCTAAAGTTCAAGGATCACATTAAACAAATTAAAATGTTCACATTATATATTAGATCAAAGTTTAAAGGCCATTTATGTCATTATCCCTATTAAGACTTGTTCAATGTGTTGCACAGTTGATTGGGAAGTTATAAAAAACTCTCCTTAAATTAGCAATTGCCTTTGCCTCGCTACGTCTAACCATCGCATTCTGTTGTCACCTCTGATTTTTACCTCTAAAGGTGATCAGTTCTAGGATGGGTAAGTTCTATATTTGAAACTTGAAACCTATCTTATTATAATTGGTTATTCTTTTTTGGACTCTGTATCCTATCTTGTTCACACTGGAACCTTTTTTGGAACTCACTCTATTTTTCTCGTCTGAATTCAAGGTCTAGACCCTATTTTACAACCACCTGATATTATATACGACTTCGAATTTTACATAAACATGCAAGAAAACAACAACGTAATTTTCCTAATTTGTATCGAAATATTAAGCACGAGTAATCAATAAGTATATAAACCTTTTTACTAAACGAAAAATTAAAGATCCACAAGGCTAATTATCATAAACAAACATCACAAAGCAAAAGAAAAATCATAACATTGCATAAACATTAGCACCAAATATGGATCTAATATTAGTCTCGTTCCTACAATTACTATCGGAAGTTATTCATTTATCTAAAATGGTTAACAAATCTTTAGTACAAGCATAACTCCTTTTCTAAAAGTGAAATTAGGTGAGCCATTCCACATGGTACAAAATGTCTGACAAAGACTTGCAATTCATACATAAAGAAAAATCAACAAGACCGAGTGAGAGAGAGAGAGAGAGAGAGAGAGAGAGAGAGAGAGATGAGCCATTTCACATGGTACAAAATGTCTGACAAAGACTTGCAATTCATACATAAAGAAAAATCAACAAGACCGAGTGAGAGAGAGAGAGAGAGAGAGAGAGAGAGAGAGAGAGAGAGATGAGCCATTCCACATGGTACAAAATGTCTGACAAAGACTTGCAATTCATACATAAAGAAAAATCAACAAGACCGAGTGAGAGAGAGAGAGAGAGAGAGAGACAGAGAGAGAGAGAGAGATGAGCCATTCCACATGGTACAAAATGTCTGACAAAGACTTGCAATTCATACATAAAGAAAAATCAACAAGACCGAGTGAGAGAGAGAGAGAGAGAGAGAGAGAGAGAGAGAGAGTCGACTAAGTGAGTTATTTATTATTTATTTATTTAGTTAACCTTAGTAAAAACAGGTTCAAAAACCGATCTGGGTGAGCTTTTCCTTGAAATCAGAAACTAGACCAATTCCAGCCAATTCTTAAAAAATGGAACCAATTCTCGGACTAGTTCAAATAAGAACCTGTTCTCGGAACTACTTTCCAGGCAGTCTAGATTGGTTTTTGAGTAAACCGGTTCGGGTGTACACCCTACTCACCTTTGCCGCACTAGTCTTGTAACTACTTGCAATGATGGTGGAGGACCACATCTCTCTCTCTCTCTCTCTCTCTCTCTCTCTCTCTCTCTCTCTCTCTCTCTCTCTCTCTCTCTCTCTCTCTCTCTCCGTGTTTCCTCGAAGGTTCTCAATGTATTGTCGACCTCTACCTTTCTTGGCAAAGACGTCAATTGGGGGATACGACTATGATGGCGGAAGAGGAGAATGGCGATGAGAGCTGGGTTAAGGTGTTAGGATCATTCTAATTAAAATGTTTGTTTTTGAAAGGCGGAGCAATTTAGAAAAATTACAAGGATTATTTGGGGAAAAATGGATGATTTTGCGAATAAGTCTAGAATGTTGAATGATGAGAGATCAAATATTTTAGTATGAAACCCTGTATTTATTAAATAAAGGAAACACTGAAGCATCTGGCTACCCAGTCAGATACTTCATTTTAGCACAAGCGGTTGTTACCTTGTATTTTTAGTACAAGTGAGTGGCCAACTCTCCAAGTGTGGGCCATCCACCCTGGGCCTTGCCCATTTTGGGCCCTTTAGGGTCACACAATATTCACGAGACATAACATACTTAGGAATTGGGCTTGGGTTTGCAATTGGCTTTCAGTAGAGCATTGGCCCGATCAAATTTATCCTCATCAATATGCTATTGCTTCCAAGTTAATTCCAGTAGGGCGATGAAAGAGCATTTTTTTTTACCTTTCATCCGTCTGCAAAAGGCGGTGAAAAATATTTCCTAAGGAATGAAAATAATTGTAATTTTGTTTAGTCAATGAAATGTCTATAAGTTATTTCAAAAAAGAAGAAGAAACATTAAACTGAATGAGATTTTTGTCAACTCTTTCCCATTAAATCTGACTTTTCCTCATCATTCCAATAGCTCTAGTCCCTGTTGAACAAATGGATTATTTCACCCGTTGCAGCTTATAAAAATTTAAATTGTTTGAGAATTGAGTGAGCTTTAGGAAACAGTGCAAGGGAAACAAAAATGCATTTGTTCGTTGAAAAATTGCATTAATTTGTAAGTAGGGTGATCAGCTATTGATCATCGCCTTGATAAGTTATTATCTCGCCAACTAGCTAATCAAACGCAAGAAAATTATTTCAGATACAAGGAGGGTAAAAAGAACTTTGTCCTAGCAACCTTTGATCACATAGTAACCATATCTTTATAGATCAAATCCCAAAGAATATACCAACTTATACCTTAGGACAGATAACTCTACTTTTTTTATTAAAAAAAAAAAAAGCACAAAGCTTTGCTCAAGGGAAGAAAATATCCATCGACTTGTACCCTTGGAACAAAAAAAAAAAAAGATCACTTTTCATACAACCCCAAAAGAGTACGAGTTTTTCTTTGAGGGGCAAAAACATCCACTATTGACTTTCTTCCATTGAACTACATTTATTTGGCATTTTTGTGGCTAATGATAGTGATGTGACATGTCAATTAAGTGAAACAGTGCTATTCCACTTTGATTATAATGGATTATTTGCTAAGTTCATTGCAAAATCCGTGACTTGTCACCCTAATTTGCAAATTCCAAACACTAATCAAACTTCACAATTTACTCGAACTCCACAAATTAGCTCCAAAACGATGATCTGAAATCCAAATTTGCGAACTTGGTTTGGGGGAAAATTCTTAGCCTTTTAATCTGTGAATTCAATTTGGAATTAGACTCTGTGGTCTCTTTGTTATTTGAAAGTAATGAACCACCGCCTCACTCAAATTACATCATTTTTTTTAAAATATCCATGGTGCCCTGTTGGCTTAGCTCAAATTACATCATTTTTTTAAAACATCCACGGTGCCCTGTTGGCTTAGCTGATTTGTCCATTGTACTTGTCACCATCGTTAGCCACGTTGGATGCTACATCCATGGTGCACTATTCTCTTAAATTGTATGAAAAGCGAAATTATTGTGCCCAGCAATCCATGCTTTTTTCACCCCCTCATTTGGCCAATCTTAATACGCGTTACACGGTCAACATAGAAGATCTTTATGTTCGCCGAAAATGGAATTAATAAAAAATTCACAGAAACTCGCAGACCAGTTCTTCAAGTTGTGGATCAATTAAACAAGCAAGTTCTCCACATGGGAACAAATTCTAGCATCAGATTTTCGTCTGTGGCGCGTTCTTGCTGAGTCCTTTCACCATCACGTTCGCTGTCTAGCGATTGAACACCCAGCATTTTCACATTGACAAATCACAAAACTAATATCAATCTATTCTAGAGCGCACTACTTTAATTAAGTCTCTAATGGAGGAGCCGCCACACATGCTCGCCATGAAAACCAAAACCGACGACCACGCTCTGCGTGCAGAAAAGATTAAGCAACAAAAAAATTGAATTAAGCCAAGCAGCAAGCTCCGATATTAAACTGATTGATCTGGGCAGAGTCGATTCGAACCTGTCAATTCCAGGAGGGTAACAAGGCGACATTGAATCAGTGGCAATGGTTTTTTTTTGGCTTGGAAGTATGAAAAGAAAAGAGATGATCAATAGAAGAGTTGGAAGAACGGGCATGAGTTATGCTTTTTCCAAAAGCGGTGAGGCCAGCACGTTGACCTCCTCTCCATATTCAGCCCTCGAAGGTTTCCATGAACAACCGTCTTCTCACATCATATTCACCTATAAGATTATGAACTATGCGATCCTATCCCCCCCTCAGCACAAGCCCTCGGTTTGCTTCGTGTCCCTCTTCTTTCGACCTTCACAGCACCCTCGCTGTGAGCCTTCGATGGCACAAGTACGTGACAGGCTCTCATGTTTTCTCTTCATCTAGCACTTTTCCTCCCTAGACGAGTTGTTATCAATTCAATGCCAGGAGTATAGTCTTGCCTCCCTCTGGTCATGAAAACCAGAGAGATTCAATTCTTGATACCAGGTCATTTCTGTTTGTAAGCAATGTTTTCCTGAACGCATCAGAATTTGTTTTATCTTTTTATAGAAAATGGTTGTCAGGCTCTTGACTATGAACGGTGAGAAGACTAAGCAGAAAGCCATCAAAGCCGTCGCAGATGTTTTGGTACCAATAAGAGTTCATCATGTAAATTACCAAAGAAACTCATTTGTGTTGTTCATGCAAGAAGAATGCCTCAAAGCATATGAATATGTGGTGCGACATCAATTTTGAGCTTTGAGTTCAGTTGGAATTGAGCTTCCTTTTGTTCCCTTGAAACCAATCTTTCAGGAGTAGATTCCATAGCAGCGGATTTGAAGGAGCAAATGCTGACTGTGATAGGTGACGTGGACTCCATGGCTGTAGCAAAGAAGCTGAAGAAAATTGGAAAAGTGGATATACTATCCGTTGGCCCAGATACAGAAGAAAAAAAGGAAGAAAAAAAGGAGGAGACTAAAGATGGTGACAAGAAATTAAATAATAAAAAAAAACACATCATCCTCTTCAATTCATTTCAGTATTTCTAATTATTTAGACATAAGGAGAGCTACTGTGACATGCCTTTTTTTTTTTTTGGTGAATTGACATGCATTTTTTTGTTTTCTATGTGTACAAAAAAGCAAAAAAGGAATGTGCAATTACTAGTGAATAAAGTATTATGCAGCATTTTTAGCGACTACATCTTTACTCAAGTGCAAATTTTAAATAAGGGCCTGAAGTGTTTCTATTTTCTTAAATAAGAGTCTGAAGTATATATTGTTCAAAATAAGGGTTTGAAGTGCTCTCATTTTTTCAAATAAAGACTTGAAGTGGATTGTATTTCAAATAATGACATAAAGTGTCCATACCAATCTCAAAAAAGTACCTGAATTCATTGGCTATCAAGGGCGGGCAATTTTGTCTTTCGAAATTTTTAATTTTTTTCCTTTCTTCTTTCTTTTTTTCTTTTCATAAAAAATAAAAAAAATTTAGAAAAAGGAAAATGTTGGAGGGAGGGACCACTATGGCCGCCGCCCCATCGAAGATGGGGCGGCGGAAAAGGCCGATGGGGTTGCCTATGCCTGGGTGAGGCCTGTGACCCTCACCGACCAGAGGCAGGGGCCATAAGTAGGAGGGGGTGGGCAACCTCACTAGCTATGAGGTAGCGGTCATAGGCACCTATGTTTTTCCTTGTTTTTAAATTTTTTTAGAGATTTTTTTGTTTAATTTAGTTTAAATTTAACTTGTGTTCGGACAAAAATGTCCCCAATCGTCGACGAGATTAGACCCTTAGTTGAAACAATCATAATTACTTCAAGTTTTTCTTTGGGACTAATACGACAATTTCAAGCCCTTATTTGAAACAAGGTTTATTTCAAGCCTTTATTTGAGAAAACGAAAATATTTTGGGCCATAATTTGGAATTTTCCTTTTACTCAATAAATTTTTCTCTATAATATCTTACAGTTAAGGGGTATGTATGTCCCAACTATATATATATAGGAAACAACAAACTATAAATAATATCACCCATATCTAATAATATCTCTAATATCCATAAATATACTAGCATCATCGTTGTTGTCATGAGGATCGACTTCTTCATCGAAGTCCAAATGTTGTTCGATGGAATTCCCCAGCCATAGTCGCATGCACTCTGTCAGATCTCGCTTCTCCATATCAAGTTGTCAGTCTTCAAACTCATCTAAGTAATTGCAACGGTGGAGGGTGGCAGGCAAGGTCAAGGGTGCACGCACCGGCGGTGGGGAGAGAGAAAAGGGGAGAGTAAAGAGGTGGGGCGTCTATGCTGCTGTCGTAATAATTTGGTAGTTCTATCATTTTGACACTCGAGGACATGCCTCAAGCCAATATAGGGGCAATCTCTTTAATACACGATGTTCTTCAATCTCAATTATCTAAAAAAATTTACCACTTCTAATTTACTCTCAATTGGATCACCTACAGTTCCCGGTGATGTTCTTTGCCTCATACATTGAATAGAACTTTCCGTTGCCAAATGTTGCAGATAATACTTCGGCTTTTAGTCTATTGCCACCGGCTCTCCTCCTTTTTATTCTATAGCAGGTTGCTTCCATCTATCTCCTGATGCTATTGTAAATCAGGACCGTCCTGCAATGAAAATGTCTTTATTGGGTACTGCATAGCCGTCGGATAGTCACTTATCATACGAATGTTCCCAAACCAACTGTAAAAAGTAGTCCAACAATGTACATCGAACATATTTTTCGACCACGACTTCTGCTTGCGAGCTGAGCTCTATGCATGAAATTCAGAAAACCACAAACAACTGAACAGAATAGGATCAGATTTAGGGAATAGAAAGCTAAATAGCTGGAGAATGATCAATCTAATGAGAACCGCTGCAGCATCTGGCGTTAGGGTTTTATAAGGTGGTGCAAATCGAAATAGAAGGAAGATTAATATACTAAATCTCAGCAAATCTTATCTTAGTAAATATTTGTTGCGCGATATAACTAATATGGCCCTAAATATCAGTAAATATATAGCAGAATAATACCCCCGCAAATTTGAAAGACTACCGTGTAATTAATATGTGACTCATGATGGAAAGAGCATCACATTGAAAAACCGCCCAGCAACATAAGGGCGAAAAAGAGAATCTCGCTTTTGACATAGACCTCAATGGTATAAGCTCAATGGTAGAACGCGCCTCTAATAATTGCTTTGTTATAATCGAAAGGATTTACATAGATATAATTTACACATCATTAACATTTTGAGGATCACTACACAATCTTCCTTTTTTTTTTTTAATTATATAATATAATTAGAAAAGAAACTAGCGTCTACGAAATGTCTCTGCAAAATAAAAAATTCACACCTCCATTTTAATTTAAAAAATTAAATAAATGATAATAAATTTTATGGGAACACTCCAATCCACAAGCATCGACTCATAAGTAAGTCCATGAACCCTTCTTTCCGAAAATATTGGATCTGTCATTCCTCTGCTCGGGAGGCATCCCAGAAGTAGCTAGTAAGGGCTTGCTTCTATCCATGCTCATGCTTATCAACTCGATTGGCTTCTGACAGTAGTAGGATTCGATAGGATTCCTACCTCGAGACGTAGGGCTATTAGTTCAGGAAAGAAGATCTTGGACATCTTAGTGGCGGGATTGGATACTCGCATCCGATCGAAGTTTCATTTGAGTGCCCCAAGCCAAGAGAAAGAGGTAGTCTTTTAGTATCCTTCTTTTGGGAGTTGGTTTTGGAATTCCATTGATAGTAGCTATTTTTAATGCGACTATAAAAAGATATCCCTAGGGAAAATTATCTAAAATGTCCTAAACTTATTGCATTTTTGCTAATTTAGTTTTAAACCTTTTAACTTTACCAATTCAGTCCTAAACATTTTCACTTTTTATCGATTCAGTCCATCCGGTCAATTTTGGCTGGAAAATGCTAACGTGGACGTCGACGATGTCACGTAGGACTGTTGGCGCCGACGTAGACAAATTTTAATAATATTTTAATATTTTTGCGAATCTTTTTGAATTATTATTATTATTTTCTTTTTTTTTTCATTTTTTTTTCTTTTTGGCTTTCTTTGTCTTTTCCAGTGGCCAGCCATCGGCCATAGCTAGTCGGTGGGCCTCACCTACCACGGGCAAGGCCCAACTGGGCGAGGAGGAGCCCTGGTGAGGGGAGGCCTCGCTTAGGTGCAGCCTGGTAAGGGTCGCCCATGCTTGGGAGAGGCCAACCCTCACCCAGGCCAGGGCGGCCTCTCCGGGCAAGGTCGGGCAAGGTTGCCTTGGTCTAAGCGAAGGCTGGCCAAGCTAGATCTGGTCTGGGCAAGGCCAACACTTGCTTGGGCGAGGGCGAGCCCCAGTGAGGGCTTCCCTTCTGGCTCGACCGACCCTCACCCATGCTAGGGCGGCCTTGCCCAGTGTCGCCATCGCCTGGCCGACGGCCAACAAGGCCGCCCTAGCCTAGGCGCAGGTTGGCCTTGCCCAAGCGACCCTTGCCAGGTCGCGCCTAGGTGAGGGCTCCCCTTGCTAGCGCTCCTCCTCGTCCAACTAGGCCTTGCCTGTGGTGGGTGAGGCCAGTCGGCTAGCTATGGTCGGTGGTTGGCCGTTGCTTGTGGCTAGTGGCGGGCCACCGGAAAAGGCAAAGAAAGCCAAAAAGAAAAGAAAGGAAAAAAAAAAAAAGAAGAAGAAGAAGAAGGAAAAACATAAAAAAATAATAAAAATTCAAAAAATATTAAAATATTATTAAAAATTGTCAACATTAGTGCCGGCGGTCCTACATGGCATTGCTGGCATCCACATCAGCATTTTTCGGCCAAAATTGGCCGGATGAACTGAATTGGCAAGAAGTGAAAATGTTTATGACTGAATTGGCAAAGTTAAAAGATTTATGATTAAATTGACAAAAGTGTAATAAGTTTAGGATTTTTTGGACAATTTTCTTGATATCCCTAATGTTAGAGAGAGAGAGAGAGAGAGAGAGAGAGAGAGAGAGAGAGAGAGAGAGCTCAATAAAAAATGAACCAAGTTCAGCGAGAGTCTAAAAGTTTGATTAGGTGTTGGTAAGAAGAGAAAGACAGAGAGATTTTAAAGGTGAGAAAATCAAGCAGCTAGGCATTGGATTTACATATGAAAACGAGCCCTTTGAATGGAAATTCATTTAATGGTAGATTTACTCTTCGTAAATTTGAGGCATGTTATTGGATTTCTTCCTTCTCTTTTACACATCTGGTTGATACATTACTGAGAATGACTCATTTAAATGGATATTCTTTTAACCATAGATAGGCTTCGTGTATTGCAATGGCATGTTATTAAATTAGATTTACTCCTTCACGTAATTAATTTCTTGCATGTTTGCTTGTTAGTCATCTATATTGTCAAAGTTCAATGAACCTAAATCACAAATTCAGCCGCGCATGTCCTTTTTAGGTCAGAATTTGGATCTATATCCCTCTTTAATCCAAACATTCATGGCTACATGATAATAAATAAATAGCATGCTACTAACAAGTGTGGAAAAATTATGCAAAAAGTCTTAAACCTATTGTATGATTGTCAATTCAATTATAAACTTTTTAATTTGGTCAATTTAATCATATAAATTTTAACAATTTGTCAATGTAGCTCTTCTAGCTAAGTTTGGTTGGAAATCATTAATATAAATGTTAGCCCTAGCATGATTGACGCTGACTTGGACGATTTTTGCATAATTATCACTTCAATAAAAAAAATTAATTTGGGGGCTGTGTGCAAAATTAGCAAACTACATTTTATATATTTTGATTAGTTTTTTCTTCCCCATTTTTTGATCTTCCATGTATACCTTCTTCCCAAAATAGTAAACAATACACATATTATTTACTCGTATTAATTTGTGCATCTATCAATTATTTCATGTTGAAATTGCATTAAATTTGGATTTTGATGATACCGTGGGCCAAAAGATGGAAGTGCATGACCCAATTAATTTCCTCTACTACATGAGTAGCTTTCCTCTACCTCCTGTGTAGCCATGGTCTCCTCTCTAACTTTAAACCTTAAACCCCTCCCCACCAAAACTCTCAATCTCCCATCTTGAGATGTTTTCCCCTCTTGGTGCTTCCCCCCATCACCATATTCCAACAAACCCTCAAAACTCTAGAACCTAAATTGAAAAGATTACTTTCTGCCCATAGCCACAAAATCCCACCAATACACAAATCCACCATTTTAGAAGTTCTCATCTGAACTATCCAACCAAAATTTCTAGAAATCATCACAAGCCTCAATGTCGTGAAACCCAGATCCCCGGCATGTCGAAGTTTTGCAAGAGCTCCCTTCAAGCTAGATGTGGCTACGACAAAAATTTTCAATATAATCTTGGGCATCGATTATTATGATACTCTCCTCCTTTGGGTAATGTTTTGACCGGAATCCTTCTAGATGAGTAGCTGTGGGTCATAGCTTGTCCTCCTCCTGCATAAGTAAAAATAGAAATGGCCCATGAGTATTATGAGGATAGAAGAGTAGCGGCTTTGTGTAAAAGCCTTGGTAATTATGGTCCGAAGATGATGTTGTTGATGTGAATGATAGAATATCTGAAGAAAAATTGAAAGAATGCAGCTTGACTTTGTTTGGGAAACTATATTCCAAGCCTAATGTTAGCTGCACTTTATTAGAGTCAAGTTTTTTTCTTGTTTTCCTTTACCTTAGAAGCTGAAAAATAGAGAGTTTTAGACTCAGGCCTGTGGTCTTTTTCAAGCAATCTTCTAGTTTTGTAGCAATGTGACCGAGATACTTCTAAATTATGTTATGAGTTCATTCATTGTGCTTTTTGGGTACACCTTTATGGCCTCCCCTATGGTCGTGTTACTCATGATGTAGTGAAGGAAATGGTGTCGAAAATTGGAGATGTTGTTGAAGTAAAATTAGAAGCAAAAGGAAATAGCAATTACAAGGTAGGCAAAGCTAGAGTAAAGCTAAACCTGGCAGCCCCTCTAAAGACTGGAGTAATTATCAACTTGGGAAGTGAATGGCTTTGGATAATACTCCCGCACTATTGTTATTCTTGTGGAAGAATTGGGTACTATGCTACCTTTTGTAAAGAGATACCATACGAAGAATCTAGACCTGAGGAAAATTTGCCAAGAAAATTTGGGCAATGGTTGAGAGTAGAGGTGAGGGAACTCAATTCGTATGGGAAGACTTTCTATGGCAAACAAGTTATTACTGCAGAGGAAGAGGAAATGGGAGACCCATTCATCTTCTAAATCTGAGTTACCCAAGGAGTTGAAGGAAAAGAATAAGGAGATAATCCTACCTATTTATGGATAGCAACTTAGGGAGAATGAACCTCAACAGAAAGGCAATCAGCCTAATTCCTTATTAGCTCTAATGATGTAGACAAAAGAACATAAAAGAGAGGGAGTAGTTGATTGAATGAGGAATCTATGTTGGTGCTTTATAAGAAATAACTAAAGGACATTGAAACTGACATGCTGGAATTTTTAGAGGTTGAATAGGGAATTATAAGGCCAAAAACCAGAGGTACCAAGCTTCTCTCAGCTAAGAAAGGGAAGAGGTTCTGTCCTTATGGACCACATTCATCAAAGACACCATCAATAGACAAAACTCAACTTTTTGAAACCCCAATTTCTATGGAGGAGAAGTCAACTCAGTTGGCTTTGTTGGCTAGCCCTAATAAACCGATGGTGGTATCCATGAAGCTTCTTAATTGGAATTGTCAAGAGTTCGGCACACCCTTGACAATTCAAGTTTTGTGAGTCCTAATGACTCAAGAAATTCCCAATATCATTTTTTTTAATGGAAACAAAAAATTAAGAGCAAAACCCACCCCATGGTGGACAAGTTTGTCCGCGCCTTAACCCCTCAGCTGGAAGGGTAGAGGTTCGAAATTTCTCACCCCCATTGCGCGACTTACTTGCAATGTCGTGTGAGGTGGATCCCTACGGTGCCGCCCTGGGTTTGTGTCGCCAGCTGTCGGCTGTACGGCGATTCCCGAGTCACAAAAAAAAAAAGAAGAGCAAATGGTGCAGAGGCAGCTCAAATTTTAGAACTGTTTTTTGGTAAATCCAAAGAGTATAGTGGGAGGATTGACCATTTTATGGGATGACTAGGTAAATATAACAATTGAGTCGTATTCAGATACATTTATAAATGTTCGTTGTAAAATTCTAAACTGAAGACAGCTCATGAGAATCACTTTTCTGCATGCCCCTAACAAGTTTAGAGAAAGAGTGTTATTATGGGAGACTATACATAAAACAAGCATTACAAATCAGCTCCCTTGGATATGTTTGGGCAATTTTAATGAAGTATTGTATCACTGGGAGAAAAAGGGTAGAAAGAGGGCTGAACACTACCGATTGACAGCTTTTAAGGACTTTTTGCATGCTTGTTCTCCAATGGACTTGAAATGTAAGGTATGTGTGTTTACCTAGACAAACAATAGAGAATGTGATGCATTTATTAAGGAAACACTCGATAGAGCGTTATGTATGATGGAGTGGAGAATAACTTACCCTAATGCTGAATGCATAGCTTTACCGGAACTTGGTTCAGATCAAAGTCCACTTTATTATGACACTATTCCCAAAGACTGAACGTAGAAGAAGAGAATTTAGATGTGAAGCCTTTTGGGTGGAGGATGAGAAATGCGGGCACATAGTGAAGAGAGCCTGAACTTAGCAAATTCCTTAAGGGTAAATATAGCAGAAAAACTAAATATGGTGACTCAAAGGTTGGCTAAATGGAGTAAAAACAGATTCTCTAATACTTATAAGAGAATTTCGTGGCTAAAGAATAAGCTTCAAGTGTTGAAAAACAAACCTAGAGGGTCAAATGACGGTGCAAAAGTCCAAAATATAAACCAAGATATCGAGCTTCTCTAGCAACAAGAGGAATTATATTGGGGTATGAGATCAAGAATCAACTGGCTTAAATGGGGTGATAGAAACACGAAATTTTTCCACGTAACCACTATCCAAAGAAGGACCTGTAACAAAATCACCATGTTAAAACACTCGGAAGGAGTTTGGATGAGAGACGAGGATTTTTAAGGAGATGACAAGAAATTTTTTCAAAAACCTTTACAAGTTAGTGGGGAACAGAAACTTTCAACCTATATTCGACTAGTTTCCTTGCTTGATCAATGCAATGATGAATTAAAAATTGATACAACCTACCACCTTAAAGGAAATAATAGCAGTAATACAACAATTAGGAGCTTCCAAGACTTGTAGGCCCCATTATTTAAATGGCATTGGAAGGACTTAAATCAAGATATCTTCAGGGAATTGCAGTAGTTTTTTGACACGGGAATCTTAAACCCCAAGTTCAATAGAACTTTAATCACCTTTATCCCTAAAACCCTGAATCCAAAGAAGTTAGAACAATTTTGCCCTATAATCCATTTCGCCCTATAAGTCAATGCAACTTCATCTACAAGATCATCTCCAAGATACTAATGAACTAGCTGAAGCCATTGCTACCAAATCTAATCGCATAAGAACAAAGTGCATTTGTGGGAGGCCGGCAAATTCAAGACAATATTTTGTTAGTGTAGGAGGTCCTTCATAGATTGTGAACACGAGAGAGAAAAAGAAGTTCCAAGCGATATTAAAGCTAGATATGCAAAAGGCCTATGATTGAATAGAATCGGATTTCCTCTAGGAGTGCCTAACCAAGATGGGTTTTTGCGGAAAGTGGGTAAACTAGGTAATGTAATATGTGTCCACGGTATCTTTTAGCATTAAATGCAATGGGGAGCCTATGCCTTACTTCAAACCAACTCGAGATATTTGACAGGGTGATTCGCTATCTCCCTATATATTTATCCTAGTGGCTAATGCGCTTTTTCATTTGATGAAACAAGCAATTTCAATAGGCACTATTCAAAACATTAAATTGAATCATTGTTGCCCAACTCTTTCAAATCTTTTATTTGCGGATGGCTCTATTTTCTTTCTAGATGAAAAAATAACAAAATGTCAAAACCTTGCAGCTATTCTATACCAATATTGCTTTGCATCTGGTCAAGTTAATTGGAACAAATCCAGGATCTATTTCAACAAAGGTTGCCCAAAAGATTAAGGAGGAATATGGCTTAAGAGTTAAGGGTTCTCGAGATTGATAAAATTGGAAAATACTTAAGAATTCCCTCGGATTGGGGGGCACTGAAGAAAGAAATCTTCGCTTGGATTTTTGCTAGAGTCAATATGAAATTAGAGAGTTGGAAAGAGAATCTATTGTCAATAGCTAGGAAGGAAATATTGATAAAGGCAGTAGTGTAGGCAATTCCTCAATATGTCATGTTTATCTTTAAAATCCCAGTTTTAATTTGTAAAGCCATAGAGTAGAGAATAGCCAATTTTTTTTATGGAGAAATAGCAACAAAATAGGTGGTATGCATTGGAAAAATTGGGAAGTATTAAAGCTCAGGAAGGATGAAAGGGGTCTTGGTTTTAAAGATCTATTGGTATTTAACAAAGCAATGTTAGGGAGGCAAGCATGGAGAATTTCTCGGCATCCTGATGCTCTTTGGAGTCAAGTTATGAAGAGGTTATACTATCCACAAGGTCACTTTTGGCAAGCTAGAAGAGGATCTCGTCCGTCATGGGGTTGGCAAAGCCTTGTAATTGGAAGAGATGCTATATCCCCTCAAATTATGTGGATAGTTGGGAATGGTAAGAAAATCTCTATCAAAGAGGATAAATGGTTAAAAATAGGACCTATAAGTGGCTCGACACTAGTAATGAGCCACGTAAAGTGTCTGATCTGATGGATATTGAAGCGGCAAAATGGAATGTGTCATTAATCAAAACTATGTTTGACAAACTGATAGTGACGAAGATCTTAGCCATTCCTATCGGACTACCGACTTCAGAGGATTAATTAGTCAAGACCAACAACAAATTAAGGACATACACGATCAAGAGCGGATACATCAGCAATATAGTTTCAACAATCAGCACTTTCATAAAAATAGCATCATCTTCCTACTAGGCCAAACCAGAATTGTGGAAATATATATGGAAAGCGAGAATAGCCCTCAAAATCAAAATCTTCCTATGGAACGCATGTCATAACGCCTTACCTACTCTGGACAACCTGTATAGAAGAATGATCATACCTAAACCAATATGCCTAATTTGCAAATAGGAACCAAAAACGGTAGAACATACACTACTGCTATACCCATGGACATCTCAATTGTGGCGAGAGAATTCCCTGCATATTAACATCAAAATAGCGGGTTTAACTCGATTTGATGAGCGGTTAATTAAGCTGAAAGAAGACCCTTGACTCTCACCTCAGTTTGAATTGGTAGCGACGACCTTATGGTGCATTTGGAAGGACTAGAGCAACGCCATCTTTAGGAAGACGCCCCTCAAGCGGCAACAAACAAAAGACAAAGCAATGGCTCTATTTGAGAACTTCAAGATCTGGAACCAGAAAGCAAAATGAGAGAAAAAAGATGTAGATCTAACCCAAAGGTAGTGGAAACCGAACCCAAAAGTCTTAAAGGTAAACATAGATGCAGCATTTGTGTGCGCTCTTGAAGAACCAACTTCAACCTCGACAAACAAAGTGGGGAACATAGGAGAAAACTCAGCTACCATAGCGTGCATTGTCCAAGATTCTTGTGGCTGGCTTTTGGATGGTTTCTCCATATTGATGGTTGCTGGTTTGACTAAGCAAGCTGAGGCATGGGTGTTGGTTGAAACCCTACATTTTCTCCTCCCTAGATCTAACTTATGTTTGCAACTTGAGTCAAATTGTCTTTTACTTGTGCAAAGCGTCAACTCCACTGAACAACAGAACTGGGAAGTACAACTTATGGTGGACTGGGCAAGGAGTTGTTGACCAAATTTTCGAGCCTCTCTTTAGCCCATTGCAGTCGAGAATCAAACGCTATCATGGACTGGCTAGCCAAGGCCCAAAGGTCCAACAATATACCCAATAATTGGGTTGCAAACCCCCGGCTGTTCTTTTAGATTTGTTATGTGCCTAAGCTCTTGATGTATTTTAAGTGAACTTTGTTAAGTAATCAATATCACTTGCATTTTTTACCCCCCCCCCCCCAAATATGTGTAATATGGCCCATCAAGTTTAATGAGACGGTGTGGACTTTTGGAATAAGATTGAAAAGGGAACAAGCAACTAGTTAAGCCGGGAAAATATACAAAGAAAGTCCTAAACTTATTGTATTTGTGTCAATTCAATTATAAACCTTTTAATTATACCAATTTAAGTCATAAATCTTATTACGTTTTACCAATTGATTCTATCGGCCAATTTATGTAGGGAATTATGAATGTTGGCGGTCCTATATGACACGATCGAACTTGGCATGGACATTTTTTTTAAAATAATTTTATTAACTCTAAAAATTTATATAATTTTTTGGTTTTTTTTTCTTCTCTTATCTTTACTTTAAAAAAAGAAAAAGAAAATAGGGCTGACAACCCTCACTAACACTAGTTGAGGACTATGATGTTTTTGCCAACCAAAGTGAGGACACCTAGCCCCTTGCCCAGATTTGGCAAGGGTTGCTACACCATTGCTAGATCTAGGCTAGGTGAGTGGCCTCGTCAGCCCCAAGTAAGGTTGTGACACCCACATCTGATGAGGGCATTGCAACCATCACCTAGAGCAGATAAGGGTTGCCGAGAGCTAGCAAGGGTTGGTCAGCCACCCTTGCCAGTCGTTAGTCTAAAAAGAAAATAAAAGAAAAACGAAAAGAATTATAAAAAACACTCAAAAATGTCCACGTCAGTGCCGGTTGTATCATGTGAAATGGCTAATCTTCATGTCAGCGATTCTAGTCTAAATTGATCGCATGGATTCAACTGGCAAAACGTGAAAATGTTTATAATTAAATTGGTATAATTGAAAGTTTATGACTGAATTGATATAAGTGGAATAGTTTTTGATTTTGGGTACTTTTCCCAGTTAAATCATTAACAAGTATTTTCTAAATTAGGTATTGGAAAATTTTATCAGCATAGAGATGTTAAAGTAGTTTTTTTTAACTTATCCATCGCGGGTAACTTAAAAGACAGACATAAAAGGCATTCTAAATGGTCAGTACCTTATTCATGTGTACTACTAAGTTTCCAGTAAAGCAAGTATTTCTATACCTATGAACGGTAACGTTCATTGGTGTTGAGTAACTTTTCTACTTAACATAAAGTAATTTTGAACATCTCTCTTGTTTCTTCCGCTAAGTGAGCAAGTCTTCTACTAAGATCAAGCAGAAGCAGGAGATAACGCCTCCTACAAATCCAGGCCATTTAAATCACAAGTAAGGTTTAGACTTCGCACCCCGACTGATTTTCATATGAAGTTTTGCACTGCTCATTCCAAGAAAGCATGTCAATCCTCCCCTTCAATCTGAACAACAAGGGCCACCTCAACCTGATAAACTTAAGCTCGCGGCGGTCTAGAATTACCCAAAATTATAGTATTGGTCCCTATCGTGACGCGTGGTAGGTCAGATGCTACCCTATCATCGGGGGCTGGACGAATATATCATGTGCTCGATAAGTTTGATCATTATTTTTTCTCATTTTTTGTAGGGACAAGTTCGGCAAAACGTGACCCCAACCTGTACAAAATTCTTGATGTCTATCTGTATGAATTCAAAAATCTCCCGCGTGCATATATAGATTATAAGCACATTGCGAGATATATCACCTATATAATTAAAAGCACCCCGGGAGCCACATTAATGATAAGAAATATACAGGAGAAAAATCTTCTAGTCAACCAAGATCTCAATTTATTTATCTATGTATATAGTTTTTTTCTGAGTATTCTCATATCATGAGGTTGAGAAAGAAATAGATGCACGAGGTGTGCTATTCCTTGACGAAATCGCTAGAAGTATAATAATGTGGCAAAGAGATCATCTGAGTCATTTGGCTTTGATACAACGAATGAAACAGGGAACCCTCTTTATTATTTTTTTAGTTCTCTATTTTTTAGTTAGTTGCTTGATCTATTTACTTATTTTTGTTGCTCAATAAGGCATTGGACCTTGCCCGATTGATATATGTTGGCTATTTGAAGAGAACAATAAAATACTGGTCTGTGATGTCTCGGGAATAATTCAGTTAATATAATGAGGAAGAAGAGTATGATGTATTGTTGTGGGGTATAAGGAGAAAAGATAAGCATGGACTGAAGACGAAGGCGTGCGCATTGGGTTATTTGCAGACAATGCATGTTTTTTTATTTGAAAAGTATAATATATATTTTATTTTATTTTTACGCAAAAATAGGAATTGCATAAACCTCATTCGTTTTTTTAATTTTTATTTTTTTATTTTCTGATTCTATATATGTGATAATTATGTTAGTCATCATATTATTAATCATTAGATTGATATGATGGTTTGCTTGCACGACGTCATTTCGGCAATTGACATATTAATATCAACGTAACGCTTCTTATCTAGTCGTGGAATTTACACTATTAATTTGAAACCAGTAACAAGACAAAGTTATTGAACACTCATTTCATTGTGATCTTTATAGTTTGGCTTGGAATTGAGTTGGGTTGAGAGTTTTCCTAACCAATAAATTTGCTGCTCGAATAAAGTAAGTGTTAATCGAGAACCCCGAAAATCCCTACTAGCTCCTTGTAAAATGCAACACATGCCTTCCGGCCCAAATTATAGTTGCGCCAATGGAAAATCATGAAGGGGAACCCAGATCCGGGCATGTTAGCATACTGATTGAGAGCCACTCGATCTCGGTAAAAAAAACTTAGTAAGCCGTACAGATGAGACCCGTCACTCTAGCATTCTAACAATCATTCTTATAATCATACGGATAGGCTTGTCCATGAATCATCTGCTGTAAACATGAATTGACGTCGCTGCAGATTAACTATGTATTTGGTTTCTTACCTTGAATTTTTGGTGTTTTAGTCAGGTGGACAAATTCAGTGTTAAACATCTTAAATATGAAAAGATGCGAAACGTGATTCTTATCTCGACTACCAATGATTTATTGTATTTTAGGTTTGATCGAGTCACGACTTGAGCAGCACATATCCGACAGTACATTCTAAAAACAGTGCTGACGTATAGAACAGTGAACCACGTGTAGAAAAAGACCACTGAGGTTCAAACGCTGTTGGCCTTTTGGTTCCAATAGCGATGAGATCGAACTCAAGCCTCCCCTTATGGTAGTGGTCGGGACTTCATTAATCATTATGTATCGAATCGGAGAGAGAAGAGACAGAAAAAGATGGTTATGGAGGGTGGCGTGAGCGGTAGAAAATACATGAACTGTGAGATTAAGGTCAAGCTACTTCCCTCTCTTTAACTCAACTTTAGTAAAGTATTCAACTTGTGCGATCGATTTTTTTTCCTAATGCACATCCTTATATTATATATATAAAAAAAAAAAAGGAAAGGTTTTGGAAAAATAAATTAATTGAAATACCAAGTTGAGCAATCATAATAACTATTTGTCATGTGTTAAGCCAAAATGATCTACAGACTTTTTGAATATATATATTTACTTTTCGAGCTAAAAGCACATGAAGTTCTGGAAGTTTAATCCACAATGTTACACTGATAGATAGGTCTCCTCAGATCTCCAACTGACACGAAACATTGAAACATTGAAGTTGTGTTGGCGCAAATAAGCCACAACATAATAGCCCCAGTGAGGCTGCCACATTTCACCTCTCAAGAAAGAGCTTTACGGTGGACTTATAAGTAGAAAATACATAAGATTCAACAGCCCTAGAGAATACCGGGAGTCACGAATATAATAGACATAAAAGAAAGTGCCAAGAATAAAACTCATGTATGAAATTATTAGACAAATGGTTTCCTTTAAAAGGTTAAATTTTTAGGAAACGGTCGATTGTGTAAATATAGTATACTTTTAGTTCTGACTATCTAATGAGTTTGTATCTTGAAGATCAGTTTCAATCCGCTGAACTAAATCACTATAATGAGACTGACAACGCACCATTTTCCGAAGGATAGAAGAATTTTACTACTTGCTTCATTGTCGGTGGCTTCACAAATCAATGGTTCTAAAATAACCGGACAGTCGTGTTCTTAATGCTGAAGAGATAAAGCATGGCAGTCATCGACTTAGGAGGCTTATCAGTAAAGTCGATTTGCGTCACATTCGGCCCCTGCTCGCACACTTGAGCGTGGCCAGATTCTCTATCTGGATAAGCCCCTTACTAATTAAACAAGAAAAAGGTCAGATCTGAAAGCAGACAATGCTATAAGACCCAAAGTAAAAAGCACAAAAGTGCTAAAGTAATGTTCTGTTATGTTTGTTATATTGTTCTCCGTCACCAATGTCATCAACAGCCTCTGCATAATGACAAGTCCAGCTTCATTTTCCGCTGAACTTTTATACTCCACAGATCCAGAAGGTCAACAATTGGGTAACCATTAGAATACTGTCATGATTGAATAAACAAAAGCGTTGAGCTCCATAATTTATGCATACATACCATAAACGTGAGGCCTCAAGCACGTTCATCACTTTAGTACCGTCTTCTCCAGAGTATTTAAACCTGAAAAAAGTGCCTCCTCCTCCTATCATTTCTGGAACACTTGAAAGGATCGTAAGAGTTCTCACAGAAAAACAAAGTTCAGCGGATGAGATGGCCAAGATTCATTCTGTAGTGCCGATTGCTACACCTGATGCTTCTTGTTCTCCATATATGACTCCAGAGAGAGAAGCTTTTACGGTGTGGATGAAGTCACTCATCATGCAGGGAAATGGATGCACCGTCTTCAATCAGAATGGTGAGATCGTTTACCGTATAGATAACTACGAAAAGAAGGGTAACAGAAAAGTTTTTCTTATGGATTTACGTGGAAAAGTTCTCTTCACTATAATTCAAAAGGTATAGGCTATGTTTCTTTTCACTTACAAGTCGACTAGATAACTTCAATTACTATGTGAACTATAGGACTGTGGGCTAATGACGAATGTCAATGCAGAAACTTCGAGTTTTTGGGCGCTGGGAGGGCTACAAATGTGACGAACAAGATGTGAACAATGGAAAACTTTGGTTTCGCGTAAAAAAAGGTTGTTCCATCTTTAAAAGTAGATTGTCCTGCCAGGTTTCTGTGCACTGCTGTGAGACTCAGACATTCTTTAACATAGAGAGTGTGGCTGGCAAATCAGAGTTCAGAATAGTCGACAGAACAGGAGGTCTGATTGCAGAGGTTAGCTTCTTCAAACGTATGAACATCTTAATCTAAGTCCAGCTGCTTCTTATTCTTTTAGACTTACACTGTGCCTTTCTTTGGTGATTTTCAGGGAAAGAGGAAGCAGTCATCTTCTGGAGTATACCTAGGAGATGATGTTTTGACTTTGGCTGTGGAGCCTGAAGTTGATCATTCCCTTGTCATGGCTCTTGTTGCCGTTTACGGATCAATGCATCGGAGATTGTGATCTAGTTTTGACATAGCAAGATTGGTGAGTCCACCGGACTATGCCTTCTTTTTTTTTTCTATTCTTTTTTTGGTCCTTTGAGCAGTCTTGGGCGCGTTTGGTTGTGTTTCTGTTTAAAAATTGTTCCAGGGAACAGAAATAGAAAAAAGTGTTTCTGTTCCAGGGAACAATTTTTGAACAAAAATACGCGTTTGGTAAACTTGTTACGGGAATAAAAAATAAACAGAAACATGTTTGGTAAATTTGGATAATTTTTTTATTTCTTTTATTTTTTCTATTTTTTTCTTATTTTTCCTTTTTTTCTTTTTTCTTTTTCATTTTTTTTCTTCTTTTGGCCGGTCGCCGGCGAGGGCCGAGCTCGCCCAGCGGCGGGCGAGGCGCGGCCTCGCCGGGCCACCGCTAGGCGAGGCCGAGGCTCGCCGGCCGTTGGGCGAGCTTGAGGCCGGATCTGGGCGAGATCGAGCTCGCCCAGGCCGGCGCGAGGTCGGCCTCGCCGGGGGACGGCGAGCGTCGGCCTCACCGGGGGCCGGCAAGCCTCGCCGTGGCTGGGCGAGGCCGCCGGCCCTCGTCGGCCGGTCGCCGACCATGGCCGAGGCCGGCGACCGGCCAAAAGAAAGAAGAACAAGAAAATAAGAGAAAAAAGAAAAAGAAAAAAAAAAGTGTTTCTGATTTGTGTTCCAGAAACAAGAAACACAAAATTTGTGTTTCTTGTTTCTGTTTCTTTTTTGTTCCTGGGAACAAAAGAACAAAAAAGGAACAGAAACGCACCCAAACGCGTTTCTGTTCCTTTTTTGTTCCCAGGAACAAAAAAACAGAAATATTTGTTCCTGGGAACAGAAATAGGGTGCAGCCAAACGCACCCCTTGTTGCCCAAAAATACACGAGCAAGCCAGAGTTTTCTCGTAGAATACTGTACATTTTGTTATACACAAGAAGTGGAAAATATGAAGATGAGTCACGCTTCTGATCTCTCAGCAGATACAGTCTCTATTACTTTTAACTTTAGCAGCCTCGTAATAAGATCATCTAATTCATACATCATTGCAGAAAACTCCTGAAGACAAGATATTCTCTTCGTTCGGCAACATTCCCTGCTTAAAAATTGTCTTTTAACTCAAAATGTGCGCATTTTGTGCTGTCTTTTGAAATTTCAAATAGAAACAGGAGAGGCGTTCCCTACTTAATTGACCTGTCTGATTTAAACGACAAGAAATTTCAAACTAGGGCTTGACATGACTGTTCTCATTAAGGCGACGACTCTGCAGACTATAAAAACAATAGTTACACCGCAGAGCAG
This sequence comes from Eucalyptus victrix, assembly GCA_016097545.1. Lineage (NCBI taxonomy): Eukaryota > Viridiplantae > Streptophyta > Magnoliopsida > Myrtales > Myrtaceae > Eucalyptus > Eucalyptus victrix. The sequence continues at coordinate 30,470,256 of CM027838.1, forward strand.
AAAAAAAAAAACAAAAATCATTATTATATTATTATTTTTTATACCGACAAATTCAGCAAAACGTGACCCAACCTGTACAAATTCCACTTGTCTACCTTTATGAATACAAATATTCCGCCTGCAGATATAAATATAAGCACATTACATAATATTATCATGAATATAATTAAGCAACACGAGAGTCATCAATGATAAGAAATATACAGGGGAAATATCAGCTCGTCAACCACGATCTCCATTCATTCATTCATTCATTCGTTTTTTCTGAGTATTCTCATATAATAGAGAGAAGCAGATCCACGAGTGCTATTCCTTTGTGACAAGTGTAATAATGTTGCAAAGAGATTATTCGAGTCATCTGGCTTTGATATAACAAATGAAACCGAAAAGTCATTTGTTTTAGTTTATTTGCTTGATCGATTTATATATTTTGTTGCTCAATAAGATAGCGCAACGTGCACGATTAATAAATGTTGCTTTAATAAGAGAAACCAAGAAGCTGGCTTTTGATGTCTCTTGGGAATAATTCATTTAGTATAATGAGGAAGACGGTATTATCTATTCTTATGGGGCATGAGAAGAAAAAAAGTGGCATATTTTGTGATTTTTTGGATGTGAAAAGCATGTATGTTATCATATTAGGAATGATAAGAGAGATCTGATGGTACTTGAATTGCATGTTATTGCCGTTTGATGATTTAGTATCAAAATCACGTTTCTTATCTGCGCATGGAATTTACGTCAATGATTTGAAACCAATAAGAAGATGAAGATAATGGCATTGGTTTCATTGTGATCTTTATAGTTTGGTTTGGATTTGGATCGAGAGTTTTCCTAATTGATAAGTTTATTATTGGGATCAAGTATTGTCTTAATCGAGAACCTTGAGAGTCCCTACTAGCTACTTGTAAAATGCAATACCTGCCTTCACTTTTTGTTGCCTCTCGGATCACACCAACGGAAGACCAGAGAGCCAAATCCGAATCTATTAACATCCTCATCTAGAGTGCTCAATTTCACTATAGAACTTATTTAGCCGGTAAGACAAGACACTTATGAGTACATTAACTACTCCTCTTTAAGCACTAATTATCATATCTAAAATGGGAAAATTATCGAAAAAATCATAAATTTATTATAATCATGTCAATTTGGTCGTCAACTTTTTTTTTTTTGTCAACTAAGTCTTAAACATTTTACATTTGTGTCAATTCAATCCATTCAACTAATTTTAAGAGGTCAACACTGACATGTTATCCTATGTGATGTCACTAGCACTAACGTGGACAATTTTTAATAATATTCTAGTATTTTTCAATTTATTTATTTATTTCTTATTTATTTTCTTTCTTTTCTTCCCCTTCCCTTCCCTTCTTCCCGCAGCCAGTTGCCGGCTCTACTACACTTCACATCTCGCACGTCATTTGTGCACTCCACAAGCATACTTATAATCATATAGATAGGATTCTCCATCAAGTATCAACTATAAACATGTGAGTAATATCAACTGCATATTTGGTTTCTACCTTGAATTTGTGGTGTTTCTTAATCAGGTGGATATATCTAGTGTTAACATCTAAAAAAGTAGGATGATATGAAACGTAACTCTTATCTTATCAGGTGAGTTCTTTAATTTGGGTTGATCAAGTCCCAAACTTGAGCAGCGCATATCGGACCGTCAAGGAATGATACTAAAAACATTGCTGACCTAGACAACAGTGAACCAAATATAGGAAAAAAAACCAACGAGATTCAAACGCTTTTGGCCTTTGCGCTTTGAGATTCCCAAGTGATGAGATCGAACTCAAGCCTCCCATTTGTTTAAGTTCTACAAGAGAGAAGAATATTTCTATATATTCACGTAGTCTTGAATATCGTAAATATTCACATGGAAGTTCAAGATGAAAACAAAATGATTTACTTCTGAGGCTTATCGGCAAAGTGGATTCGCGTCACATTTGGCCCCCGCATGCATACTCAAGCACGAAAGATATCAGATCTGAAAGCAGACAAATGCATATAAAACTCAAAGCAAAGAGCACAAAAGTGTTATAGTAATGTTTGTATATTAGTTAGTTGTTCTCTGTCACCAATGTCATCAACAGCCTCTGCCTAATTTAATGACAAGTCCAACCTCATTTTCCTGCTGAACTATTAGACTTCCCAGATCCAGAAGGTCAACAATGGAGTAACCATTATAATACTCCCATATATTGTATAGACAAAGCGTTGAGCTCCATAATTTATGCATACCTACCATAAAAATGAAGCCTCAACCGCGTTTGTTGCTTGAGAACCGTCTTCTCAAAGAGTATTTAAACCCGAAAAGGTGCCTCTTCCTTCTATCATTTCCGGAACACTCAAAAGGGTGTATAAGTTCTGATAGAAAAACAAAGTTCAGCGAATGAGATGACCGAGGTTCATTCTTTAGTGCCAAGTGCCACAGCTGATGCTTCTTGTTCTCCATTTATGACTCCAAAGAGAGAAACCTTCACGGCGTGGATGAAGTCCCTCATCATGCGAGGAAATGGATGCATTGTTTTCAATCATAATGGCAAGATCGTTTATCGTATAGATAGGAATAATGGCACAACTAATCTTTGAACTTTGGCCAATGTGCATTATGGTCCCTGAATTTTTAATATGTCTAATGTGATTACTAAACTTATCCAAATGTGTAATGTGGTCCTTGAACATTTTATTAATTCGATATGATTTATGAATTTTTTGTATGTGTTCAATTTAGCCCATAAATATAAAATGTATAATACTGTTTTTTCACTAATTCAAGTTTAGGAATAATATTGAAAATTTCCATATAACTCAGAGACTAAATTTAGCATGTACCAAAGGTCTAGGGATATCATCAAACAATCTAAAAGTTCAAGGATCACATTGTACAGTAAGCCAAAATTCAAAAACCATACTAACAAATTAAAATTTTAGAGACTGCATTGCATATATGATGAAAATTTATGGATTATTTGCATCATTTTCCTTATGGATAACTACAAAAAGAAATGTAGCAGAAAAGTTTTTTCTCATCGATATACGCTGGAAAGCTCTCTCCGCTATAATTCAAAGGGTATAGGCTATGTTTTCTTTCACTTACAAGTCGACTAGATAACTTCACTTACTATATGAACTACAGGACCGAGGCTAATGGCTAATTATAATGCAGAAACTTCGTGTTGTCGGGCATTGGGAGGGCCAAATGCAGCGAACGGGGTGCAAATGATGGAAAACTTTGGTTTTGCGTCAAAAAAGGTGGTTCCATCTTTAAACGGAGATTGTCCTGCCAAGTTTCTGTGCACTGCAGTAAGGCTCAGACATTCTTTAACACAGAATGTGGCTGGTAAATCAGAGTTCAGAATAGTCGACAGAACAGGAGGTCTGACTGCAGAGGTTAGCCTCTTCATGGTCCAGGTATTTCATATTCTCTTAAACTAATACAGTGCCTCTCTTTGGTGATTTTCCAGGGAAAGAGGAAGCATTCATCTTCTGGAGTATACTCATAAGATGATGTTTTAACTTCGGCTGTGGAGCCTGGAGTTGATCTTCCCTAGTCGTGGCTCTTGTCACTGTTTACAGATTCGTCAGAGAATGCGATCTAATCTTGGCATGTTGAGAGCAGTGAGTCCCCCACGCTATCCGTTCCTTTTTTTTTTTTTGGGGGGGGGGGGACTAATGAGCAGTCTTTTTCCCTAATAAAACACCAGCAAGGCAGAGTGTTCTTGTAGAATATTGTACATTTCATAACAACACAAGAAGTGGAAAATATTAAAATGAGTCACGCTTGTGATCTCTCAGCATATACACTGTCTCTCATACTTTTAACTCAAGCCAACTGGTAATATCATCAAATTTCATACAACATTGCTGATACTCGTGAAGACAAGATATTTTCTTCATTCAGACATTTTAAGCTGTCTTTTTAAAATGCAAATACGAAAAGCAGAGGCATTCCCTAATTCCTTGACTTGTCTCTGATCTGAACGACAACAAAATTTCAAAATAGTGCTTAACATGACTGTTTTCATTAGGGTGACAACTGCACACCGACAAATAACGGATGAACTGTAGAGCAGAAACAAACAGGAAAAGCCGCACATAGTTTATGAGGAGATGGGGCATAAAAAGATTCCTACTTCAGTTTTTGCAGCAATCTACTAGCTTAGAATTTAGATATGTCCTCCATGTTGTGCCATTAGCTTCAACCATAACAATTTATTGTAAAAGATGATAGTCTCAAATTTGCGGTTTAAAAAACCTCTGATACTAATACACATACGAGACTCCAATTAATATGAACTCCGATTAGTAATTACCACTTTTTTCGTTTCCTGGCAAAGCTTAGAAGTGTTTTAATATAGGGGCTTGTGCAGTTTTTGAGATCAGAACAACAGGAGTGAAGCAGAAATGATACGTGATAGAGTAAAACGAAAAAAAACATAGATTGATCATTACTTCTCATGAATAATACAAACAGTACCCCTATAATAAGTTTGCATGGATAGACACGCCCAACAAATTATGTATGAACAAAAGAGTTAACCCTGCAAGAAAAATTAACAAATGAAAAACCTATCTAATGATGTATAATGCCAATCAGAGAAGCCAGCACTAAGAATAGGTATCATAGGTTTACTCTTATTGACCCTCATGGCTCATTTCTGGATTCTCAATGTTCATCCCCGTGCTTATACTGTACAATGTGCCTATCCATCTTTCTGTGAAATGAGAAAAAAAATAAATCAATTCTTCTTGGAGTTTTTTAGGTTGCGCAGAGACATGACCAGCTGTTGCCTTTCGCCTTCGACCTCAGCAAACATGAGACTCATCTCAGAATATTTCTCCTGCAGTTCCTTTAGTTCACTTTCCATTAATTGATTCCTCTCCTTCATTGATTCCAGTTCTTTTGACAGATAACTAACATCGTCCTGTGTAGTATTCGCTGCATTTTTCTTCACTTCTTTGTCCAGCAAAGCTTCATCATTTCTGGGGCATAGAAAAGTAAAGAATGTAACAAATATATTTGTAATAATTTTCCACTTTTTCGCCTTTTTTCCAACTACTGAATAACATAAAAAGAGTTGGCAGGGATATGGAGTTTGCTGCATGAATTCAGACCTGTTATGCAAGTTTCCATTTTCCGTGGATAAGCATGATTCTTCGGGTGAAACAATTTTTGAGGTGATTCCTCCAGTAGCTTCGGCCACCTGGATTTGTAATGTAAACACTATAAGAGTAGAGTACAGCATGATCTTATCTCATGGAGCTAAACCAATCTATAAAGCAGTTCTGTAATCAAGTCCAGTAATATCATGGTTCAAGAAATTCTAAAGTGGGACGAGAAAGCGGCTATATTTATTTTAGTGTCGTGAGCATTGGCATCTTTTTCTCCTTTTGAATTTGGTGGTATACTTTCATTAGCAAACTTATCTTTGTATAACATGAGGTGTGGAAACCTAATGAAATGTCTCCTTTGTCATTTTTCTAGACAAGTGAAAAAATCAAATTCTGAGCCAACATTTATGAACAACAGATGGTTAAGTCATACATATAATGGCTACCTTGTTACATGGGTAAAAGTGGTTGAGTTCATCCAATCTACTTTCCAACTCTTCAATTTTGCTTTTGAAACTTTTTTCCTTCTCCAGAAAAGAATTCGCCGATTCTTCCAAAACAGCTTCTTTCATCTTTATTTGACCCTGTCAGAAGCTACTGTAAGTAAAAGATACACTGCATCGCCTCATTCTGAGTAATTATTGTCATTAGAAGTAACAATCATTCAATCAAACTCTTGATGTTATAAAAGGTGGTCAAAATGTTTGAAGCTCTAGAGAATGACAGTGACTACAGCAAAAAAAACATCAACCAAATGCGAAGGGTGCAGAATTTACCTCTAGCAACTTCAGTTTTTCCCTGAGATTTGAGACCTCTTTATTGCTGCTAGCAAGTGGAACTACTTTATTGTTTCTTGTAGCATTCTTTGTTCCCTCAGAAATAGCTGCACGGGCATTGGTTTCCTCGAGTCTTTTCTCAATGACCAGCAAGGCGTTGTCCTTATTTTCCAGGTCTCCCTTTAGCTGGAATATTTGATTTCTCAGATTCTCCTTCTCTGACTTGTCCTCTATGAGCAAATTTTTTAAATCCTTACACTGAACTCTGAGTGTTTTGAGCTCTGTTTCTAATTTGCAGATTGTAATATCCTTTTCATCCTTCAAATGCCTCAAGCGTTTCAATTCCACAAGTGAATCCTCCAACTCTTTCTTCACCAGAGCTATTGCACTCACCAGTTCATTTCTTTCCACATTTCCTCTCTGAACCGCCAGCTCTGCCTCTGTGATCGATTTCTTCAGCTGTCTCAGCTCTTCCTTCAAATTGTCTTCCTGTCCTACTTGGTTAGAGAGGAGATTGTTCTCTGCATTGAGCCTTGTGATCTCAGCTTTGAGTGTCATTATCTCGTGGAGTAGATTCTCTGTAACTTCCTTCTCGTGCTTCTTACAATCTTCGAGTTGCTTGGACTTTTCATCAATCTCCAAAGCCATGTAGTTGATCTGATTTTTTTTCTCCCCTATTTGATCAGAAAGTTCAGCAAGTTTTATTTCATATGAATTCTTGACTAACTGTAACTCCGCATTGGCTTTCCGAAGCATCTCATCAAGTTGAATTTTCTGCATCCTCAGCTCCCCAGCTTCCGTGAGGGCTCTCATGGCCACTTTCTCATTCACGGTAAAAGTTGAAGCCATTTGCTCAGATAACCTTCTGAACTCCCCCTGGAGCCTCTCTGCAGTATTAACATTCTTCTTTTTCATTGTTTGCAAGGCTCTCTCTGCTTGGATGGCTCTTTGCTCCTGTTCCACCTTGGCACGAGTTATGACATCCAGATTGGCTTCAAACTCTCTCGCTTGTTTCTCCAGCTCTTCTTCCAAGCTCTTCATGTGAGCGCGAAGTTCATCAATGGTGGTTACAGATTCAGTCAAGTCTTCAGACTGCTTTTTGAGTTCATTTTCCAAGCTCTGAATCGTGTTTTCTAATTCATGCGTATTTTGAAAAGGCAAGCCCTCACACTGCATCTTTAGGTGTTCCTGCAATTGGCTTTGCTCCAACTTGTAGGAAATTTCGTGATCTCTCTGCTTCAATATCTCGTAATCAAGTGCGATCTGCTCCATCTGCATTTCCAGTTCATCTCTATCTCTCCTGTAGATCTCTATTTCACTATTGAGGTCTATGATCTTCTGCTCCAGCAGATACGTTTCTTTGGCATCTCTGTGCTCTTTAACAATCTCTTCTAATGCTTTTTGATCTTCATCTTCATCTGTTTCACATCTCGAAGCACCTTCGCTTGGAAATTCCTTATTTTCATATAATCCTGATTTGCTGGAACGATTGCCCATTTCCTGATTCTTCTGCTCCAGCATTTCATCCAAATCTTTTATGGCAAGAATCAATTCTTCATTCGATTCCTGGGTTTTCTGCAATTGCCACCGGAGGTTTGCATTAAGGTTTTTCTCGTGATCCAGTTCTTCTCTAACTTCTTCTAGGAGAGCTCGCAGATCCCCGTCCTCACACTCCAATTTCTTCTTTACTGTCGACCTGTGTAAGGACTTAAATTTCTCACATTCCAATTTTAGTGCATCTCTCTCCTCCTTCAAGCAAACTATTTCTCGAGAGAGATCTTGGCTCCTTTTACTCTCCTTCACAATTTGCTTCCTGAGAGTCTGCAACTCTAACTCCGACATGTCCACCTGCCTAGCCATCACTACTAGCTCGTTTCTGAGTTTCTCTATCTCAGAATCTGAAGCCTTCTCCAACTTCCCCTCCAGATTGGCGTCTAACATATCATCAACCACAGCGTGACCCAAACTGGCGGACCAACCCCATTTCTGTCCATGAGGCAGTAGCACATTGCTCATGGAGGATTGGAAGCCATTAGATTCGTGTGGAATGATAGCATTGCTAACGCTATGTTCCCGAGGTGTGTTCAGTCCTGAGCTGCTCTCAGAGCTAGAAACAGTTAAGTCTGATCCGCTTGAGGCTCTGAAGCTACCATTCAATTCAGCATTTTGAGTGATGATGGTCTTATTAACTGTCACATCCTACGATTAAGAAAAAGTTGAAGTTAACATCATTCATTTGCCTTGCTCCATGAAATGGCTCAAACTTAATGTCGTTCTCTCTCTCTATACTTCATGAAAAATAGAAATTGACTCTGAAAATTGCTTTATATAGGTAGGATGAGAAAGGAACATACTTCTGCAGAACTATTCTTGGTGTTCTCATTGCTCTCGTCTTTGTCACCATTGCTTAAATGGGATCTCAAGCTATTGTCGTGCAATTTAACTTTTGTATCTTCATTTTCTTCGGCCTCTCTGCAAAGGCACTTGCAAACGTCATGAACATAAAAATCAAAGTCAAGCTACACTAACATAGGCCGTCATAATGAAAATCAGCAATGATGCTGGTATTCACCTGTTGTCAACATTTTCCTGCAGCCTCTGAATTGAAACCTATTAAAAATCAGAAGACGTTTTCTCAGTAAGCCAAGTTCTGCCAACAAACAATAGGGAGAGAGAGAGAGAGAGAGAGAGAGAGAGAGGCTAACATGCAATACAGCGCCAATGCTCGAATTCTTTAAAGGGAGGGAAACAGAGGAAGCCTTGGTCGCCTCAGCGTAATCTGCAAAATCTACCGAAGCTTCACCGATGAAACCAGATTTTGCTGCTCCCTGCAACAACCCTCCACATATAATTGATTCTAACATACAATTCGCCTAACAAAAGCCCCAACATCGACAGAAATATATCAACTGAAATTCACAGCAATTCATTACCGTGGACACGACAAATTGGTAGATCTTTTCATTTATTTTCCCAGTTTTGGGATCTCGAGCGAATTTAACCGTCTCATAAACTGGACTGGCCCATTGGCATCTCCCCTCTCTGATTGTGGCTTTCTCCAATTTCACGGTCGGTTTCCCCACATCACCGGGAACCACAGACACCATTAATGCATCCGCATTTAGTTGTGCCACCTGAAATGAAATTCGAAATTCAAACACATTGATCTCAAACAGCATCCATCACCTTCCTATTCACAAATTGCAATCCGTCTGCCGACAGATTCAAGAAAACACCAAAAAAAATGATAAAATAAGAGAGACTTCTAATTGTTGAATTGCTGTGGTTTCAGTAGGCCAGACAGTTCCTGCTTTCTCAAAATCCCAAGAATTGACTCCTTCAAGATTCGAAAATAATAAAAACTTCCGCTGTTATCGCACTTTCTGGGGAATTACAGATTTACGACCGACCGAACTCAGCTCATACTATGATAACGAAGAAAACGGGACCAACGATCACAATGCCGAAGAAGAAAGCTAAGCTGGTTCTTCAAACTCCTTTCATACAAAGACAGAAAAAAAAAAAAAAAAAGAACTGAACTCTTTCAAGTACCTGGGTCGCATGAAACTGCAGCTTGAACACGGCCTTGACCCTGTTCTTCTCGCTCCTCCATCTCGCCGGCTTGAACATCCTTCCTTACTCCCTCCGGCCCCGGACGTTCACCGGAGCTCCGACGAGAGCCACCGGAGACCCACCATCTTGCTCCGTTTCACCGATTTCTCGTTCTCGGCGCTCGAAAATTGACCGTTATCCGAGTACTAGCTCATTGGGCAGATTGAGATGCAGAGCACAGTGTCCCTGGATTTGCACAGCGAGAGAGAGAGACAGAGAGAGACAGAGAGAGGGTGAAATGTGAATGGATGAATCCAAGGAGCAGATCTGATGTGCTCTGCTCTGGCGTCTGGAGAGAGTGAAGAGAGCTCGTGCTCCGCTGCAATGTGGCTAGCTCCCCTGCTAACAGCAAGCTTCCTTTGGAAAGATGACGCTTTCTTATTCTGCTTTTTACTCTTTTAATTATTCGGTTTAATTGACTCTTCTTTTCTTTTTTTTTCAATAATTGTTAGATCGAGGGAAATCAAAAAGAAAAAGGGAATTGTGGGGAAAATGGCTGGAGGAGAAGCTTCTCTGGGATTTAATGCAATAAAATTATAAAATCAGAAATAATAATATATCAAAAGAAAGAGTAAAAAACAACTACTAGTATGGCTGGAGAGAGAAGTGATGAATTATTTAAGTGGGGCAACTAATCTTGGTCAGCACGGACGGTATCTTCATCGTGGTTCACAAGACGATTTTGCCCCCATGGTACACCGATGAATTACGTAGATTGACATGCGTGTATTTTTTTTAAAATTTCACATCTTGTCCGTATAGCCACCATGCTGTCAGCTCACTGTGATTTTCTTTCGGATCTGACTTCACTCCATTTAAAGAGACAAGAAATTGCACTTGGAGTGCAGTATGCACGTCATGTTTTCATAAAGATTGCCCCCACTTCAAAGATTTCTCACTAATTTATGTTACCCAATTAGGACATTCGGTTTTATTTTCTTGTTTTTGTTTTTATTTTTATTTTGGGTGTTCTGGTAGCTAGACTAGAGTGCAGTAGAGGGATTCGATCGTGTTGAAAAGAAGGAACAGTTTATTTAATTATTTAAGGAGAGTTTAATGTAGTAAGATAATGATTTTTTGTCAATAAATTATATGTTTCTTCACAGATGACAGAGGGGATCATGAGGGGCCGGGGTTAGGTAAGCTGCTTGATTCGGGTAGTTAAGGTACCAACTTGGTGAATTTCGGTATTGCTTCTGAAGGACTAGCTATCAACCTAAATGAAATATTGTGTTCCATTATTTGGCTGCAAAAAAAAAAAATTATATGCTTTTTAGAGGGTGAGCCCCCATGTACAAGAGAATACATGATATTATCAATTTAGTCATAATGTGATATAATAGTAAATTAAGAGAAAAAAATAATTGTCTCGATTCGGAAGCATTCTCTATCTCTATGTGCTATTATCTACATATAGAGCGGGCAACAGTAGATGATTGCATTTATTGGATTCTCTTTTAATTGGTTTTTTAGAGTGCTGTCTTTTTGGAAAGTGGTCTTTCGTAACCATGCCCCACAGCTCCTTTATGTACATATTTCATCATGTACTTCCTTCCTTTTTTTGGGTAGAGCAATTGGCATAATTTCTTCTCTTTTTCTGGGGTTATTTTTTTGTTTTTATTTTTGTTTTATCTTGTCACTCTTGATGTGCGATTGCAGGTACATAAACGTTCCTTCCCTAGCAACCAGGTTACAAATATGCAATTATAAGATGAATATTTTTTGACAACTTCAGTTGCCCTCGTGGTAGATAAGAAAAATATTCAACCCCCCTGATAGCAAAAATTCATGAGATGAAAAGGACAATCCACAACAGAATATGCAAACCGAACAATCTTCAATGAGAATTTTCCAACATACTGATAATTTCAATATAATTAAAACTGCAAAAGAATTGTCATTTCGTGTTGGGATGGGAACTGAGGATCTAACGTCAATCTTACATAAAATTATGGTCGGTTTGTTCTTTTAATTTTAGGATTTTTAACTTCCTATATTTGCCTGCCGACAGAAATCTTTTAAGATGATGAAGAAGGAAAGATAAGCGCACAAGAAAAACCACCAATTAGTTTGACCAAAAAAATTAGGTTTAATAATTGATGACTTTTCATTAGAATATCGTGTCGTGAGAATGACATTCTAACAAATGGAATTCCATTCGAGCCTACGATTTTAGCCAATTACGTAGGACAAGATGTAATCATCACTAACCCATGGTCTCCATGCACTATTCATCTTGTATTTATTTATTTTTTAGACTATACTTTCTATTTTATTTTGGGTAGGCCATGGAGGGCTGTATCCCAGTGCCTTTCAAGTCCACACAATTTTCAGATAGGGACATTACGAATTCGTCCTCGAAGGTTTTTTTCCCCTCTCGTCCTCGAAATTCAAAGCCTGGCATTTTCATGATGGACCAACCGACAGCATGTACCAATTGAACACATTATCTTTATTACTGTACAAAAAAGTATCTACATGCACTTTCAGTATAAATGGCGAAGACATCATATTCAATGGCGGGCTAGATAAGGAAGCGCCATTGGTACATATGTGCGGGTGTGAGAGACTGACATGACTATTAGAATTAGGACGCGCTAATGACTTGATTGATAATGAAATTATCTTGACATATCATTTTGCAAGGGAATTCAAGGATAATAACATTTGGATCTTGTTAAAGAGTATCTTCAAGACAATTGTCAAGCATAACTAATGAGGACTCATTAAATTTTCAAAATATTAATTATGCACATGATGAAGAAAATTAGTGCATCGAAAATTGCAATACTTCCTTATTTAGCTGTTTATTTTCTAACATTATTTTGTATGTAATATGAATCTCTGTTTTTTATGATATTTTATGCAACATATATGTCATCGGTGTATTAATGACTTAATTTGTTGATTCAAATTGGAACGCATTTGGCTGACATTCTCTCACGTATGCACCTTAATAGTGACTGTTTTGGCTTAGAACAGATTTCTAAGTTTATAATCACAGTAAAAAATAAAATAGAAAAATAACCAAGATAAGCAAGGGAGAACCTTTGATATGAACGACCGTTGTGAAATTTTGTGATCTTTTGAGTGAACTTATTGTAAACGAATGTTCCCTGTGCAATCCCCAATGGAGTCGGACAAAAGCAATAAAACAAAAACCAACCATTTCTCAAATAATTTAGTTTCGCCCCCACCCATCTTTATTTTTATCATCTAATCATATTTAAGATTTTAGGTAATACACACCAGACAAGACAAGAAAATCATTAAAAATCTCTTGGTGCAACAAACTCCTGCGTCTTCACGTACTGGGCCTATACGTTTTTGTCTTTCTGCAACAAATCTGCAGAGTTTTAATCGTCAAGCATATGCTCTTGGATATAAAATACAAGCGTGCATGCCGCAGGCCTGTATCTGCTCTTGCTTCACCTGCCGTTTGGTACGAAACCGTATGGTATGGGAGAAGAATAAGGGCTTTAGGGTGAGCTGCAGGAAAGAACTGTGGTCCTGCTCAATGGTGGATGCAGAAACTTCAATTAAAGAGACGAGATTGAAGAAAATAATCGCGATACCCTAGGTCGAGATAGAGAGATTTTGTATGAAATTTTGTAGGTCATATTAGATGTTTAGTTGGAAAAAATCACATCGAGTAGCAAGCGTAACCAATGACGCACGGCGAGTCGGTGGCCACCGCCTGCTAGCCCCTCGATCCGTCCATGATCTTTGACGTTTCTAAGGAAAGAATCAAAGGGGTCAAACCATGAGCTGCGTGTTGATGTGGAATTGTAATTTAAGCGGCCGAGCAAGACTTACGGATAAAATAATTTGGCAAAGTAATTTTTTTTTTCTTTTCAATTCTACGGTGAAATTTAAGAATTGCCAAGTTAAAAAATCCAAGACGATGCTTCACTTTTGCCATATTTTTACTACTTACACAAGCACATACGTCGGCAATTAAACGATACATGTCCGGACATGTTTAGTCGGTACAGATAACAATCTAAGTGAGATTGATCACGTGAATTGTATTGTGATCATCCATCCTCTTATCTTACTAAATCTTTTCTAACTTGGATCCTACAGTATTTTTCTTTTCAAATTCTTTCTTATCATACATGTCCATAGTCACCATGTATATTCATAAAATACCAGATACATGTTCCTCCATCTAGATCTAACACCAAAGATCTGCTAAAAATCATTTATAATCAACAAATTCTAGCCTGGAAAATGGGATTCCTTCTCTCCACGCGAGAATAACCAAACTCAGGGGCGGTGTGATCTTTTCCTTCCTCTCTTCTCCTTCCTTTCTCCCTCCCTTCTTGCGAAGCTGTATTACTTGGCTTTAAAGAGGATCATGGGTTGGGCGTGAGAGAGAGAGAGAGAGAGAGAGAGAGAGAGCGGGAGGACGAGTCGTGAAGAGTCCACGTGAGCCGAGGCGTGCGCGTGGGGCAGCCAGTCGGGTCACCAACCACGTCCACTTTTGTGTCCAAGAAGCATTAAACTCGGTGTGCACGGAGTGGACAAAGCACTGTGCTCTTCGGTAACAGGAGAGTCCCTGTCGATGAGGGGCGTGTCACTTTATCTGTTCGTTTATTTTCATGAGGAGGCCATTGGGTTGTCGCTTTACTTTTATTTTTTCAGTTCGCAAGCTTTATTCAAGTTCAACTGCCAACCTAACCGAACTTTCCGACGAGGGTCCATTCTCGATCTGCTTTATAGGGTGGAGAGGGCGCAGGTCTTGTCCTTTTGAACAGCTTCCTCCACAAAATAAGTGGCAATGCATAGCCGATCTGTGTGACTTCATGGTGCACTGTTGCATTCATCGTAGCCTAGGAATTTTGTGCAGTCCGAAATTTCCTTTTCTGACGGCCTCTCGAGATGCCTCCTCTTTCTTTCGCTTGTCTTCGACCTCGCTTATTAAATCCCTTTGATGTGTGCCACATTTCTGTTTTTAAAGTAATAATATTAAAAAACCTCTGTCTCTGTCTCTATCTCTGCCTTTCTCTCTCTCCCCCCGCGCGCTGGCGTGGTCACCATTGCTTAACACCACCACCCTCTAGCAAAGCCAGCACTAGCCACGGAGACAACTATCCCCACCATCTTCGCTATTGTTTCTCTCTTGCTCCCTTGGATTCTCACTCATCTCTCTTTTCTCGCGCTCTTACTATTAGCTTGTGTTTCATTCTCTATCCCAAAAAGATGTCCAATCGGGTTCATTTTGAGCTTTAGAAAATGCTAATCATCCTTAGTTGACCCGATTGAAAAACCCTAAAAAGGGCGAGTAGATATGGACAAGTGATGTGCATTCAAAACGTGTGTTAGAGGCTAGCAAAATCGTGCACCACTGGTCAAGGGATAATTACCAAAAAAGTTATAAATTTATCATACTTGTGCCAATTTAGTCTCATACATTTTAATTTGCAAATTTAATTATAAACTTTTCTTTTATATGTTTTGTCAATTAAGTCTATCTATTTATTTTTTTTATTGGAAATTGATAACAATTGTGCTATGTGATACTATTGATGCTAATATTAACATTTTTAATATTATCTTAGTAAATTATGATCTTATTTTATAATTTGTTTATTTCTTTTCTTTAAAAAGAACCACGGTTATAAATATAATTGAAAGCCGAGTTTCTAGATGATCTCAATTAGTTTCACTTATTTGAAGCGGAATTTGTTAGGAACGGTTAAGGCAAATCACATGTCACATGTACATTCAGCTCACAAGATTTCCATTTATATGAATATTATTCTATTCTTAAATCTCTTTCTTATTTCAGTTGACTTGTTTGTCGAAGTTTAAAAAAAAAAAGTTTTGCTTCGAATATATATAGGATTCTAAGATTTCAAATGATGACATAATTTTAAAATATTAAAGACGCTCACTCAATATCAAGAAGGGATCTCGCGAGCCTATAACCTACTTCCGAAACTACGATCCACTCGATATGATGCATTCTAATCAGATCCCTATAGAGGCAATGATGATCCCTCTGCCTACCCCACAGTGCCTCGTTCCATCTTTGCCGTGAGACCTACCTTGTTTGGAACATTACACATGCTTCCTTGGACCCATAAAAGCATGCGTTTCTGACAGAGCAAAGATCGATATCACATCGATGTGTGTTGGGGAAGTGTGCAAATCGGCAATTTGGTAATTACCAGAGATCGCTGTGTCTGCGTTGAAGGTCCAGAAGCCTGCCAAAATGGTGGGAAATGATGAGGTGGCTTCACGTGTACACTTCATCATTGCGCATAGAATTCCTCATAAAGAGAGAAAAAAAAGTTATTCCTTATATCTTTCGCTAAGGTGAGCACGGGCAACTGTTTTCCCCAAATCATTAAGACATTAGGATCACAAGTCAATTAGGAATTGATCGATGACTCTTTTCCGAGGGCCTACAATATTTCCTGATTAGACGTGCAATGATATACTTAGCTCATAATGCATGTGACTGCAATTTACTCACGGACCGCTTTGGGCCGGTGCCCGAGCTAGACCTAGTTGTTTGGTGAAACTAAGGTCTGCTGTTTTCTTTGTTACTTGCCACTCAAGAGTTAAGTGGGTGGTTGACGGCTCGATTTGAACGTGGAAAATCCTTTATTATTTTGTTTTTACAATGCAGCAAATTTTATGTTTGTATCATAACATCTTGGAATTCACACCCATAGAGTATTTAGTGCTTTGATCACAACACCCTATCGATGTAGTCGGAAGTGCATTAATGCAATCGAACCCCGCATACCTAATTGCCATGTAAAGACATAGTCTCTATCACCAATACTTCAACATTTATAACAGGACACACACATACCAGCCTTACCAGGTCATATGGTTGGGTCTCTTCATGATGAGTGCATAAAAATAACATGACTTCAAAACAGTACATATTTTTTCTTTCCTATTTTTTTGGGCTAATCCAATGGTTGGCAACTTTGGTTTACCTCGAGAATAAAATAAGAGGGAAAATTGATCACCATAAAGATTGTTCTAATGTGATTAATTAGGGGTGACAAGATTGGAGGTAAGAAGATGGTCATCATCATTAGGAAACCTTTCCTACTCTCTCATGAGATGGACGCCTAATCAACTTTCTTTGTCCATCGTTTTGATTATCCCCTCTCAACTAATTTCACAAAATTAGGAAGAGCTCACTGGTCCATTTGATACCTCAAAGATGGTTTCCTCATCATATTTCTTAAAAGACATCAATCTTTCTAAGGTCTTGTTAATAATGATGCAATCATACATATGTTGCAAGCGAAAATAAAAGGGGATATTACAAAGGATAAGAACATGTTGAGAAATCATATTCTATTTCATCAAGTACTAATGATGTTTTTGAAAACACTTGTTAAATATATTCCTAGAAATCTTTGATTATCCTTGACCCAGATCTAATAGAGAGTCATAAAAGGCCAAAGGCCTCTCAATACATCTCAAAGTCACACTTGTCAAATCGGCCTAAAGTAACATCTTCACGCACCACCATAGGCTTTAGTCACGTGAGCAATGGTTCTTAATTCCCCTAGGCTACTCTCTCTCTTCATCTTTCTACAAAACATGATATCACCTCGTGTATAAAGTCGTAAAAGCATCATTAAATTAAGCCATTAGCTAAATAATTATATTTATATAAAGGGGAAAGAAAAGGGAGAAAGATGGCATCTACAATGATGAGGCTGCAAGAACGTCCCCACACACACACAACATGAGAGACAACAGAGTGCACATGTGATCCGAAAGTGGGTCGACCCCATTGCATCGTCAATTGTAGATAACAGCTTTTTAGGGAGACAACCATAGGAAATTACATCACTTCTCAAGATTTGTCTTTCGCCTCTTATTTCCTAAAGTGAGAGCAATATGGAAGAATCTGCTTCTAGCTGCCTATGGGAAAAAGATGGGAGAGGAGTCACGTGCTAGGACAGCCAAAAAATGAACAGGATTCGCGTGATCAAAGTTAAGGTAGCACATTGCTGGGGTCTTTAAGTCTCTAAGAAAAGGATTGTTTCTTCGCTCCAATAAGAGGCAAATTAACCATTGTTTCTTAAATCGATTTTATTTATTGTCCTCGTGTCAACTTTCAAGTGTTCTATGTGTATCTAAGCAGAGTCTAAATCGCAAATTATGTACGATAAGGTTACTCTTTACCTCTTAAAATGTGTACTTAAGAAAGTGAAGCTTAGGGGATTATGAGTCTTGCCTGTGAATGGCTTGGTTCAAATATGGTGTAATGTTGCGGCTCCAATTTGGACGTGAGCAAGTTGTGAACTTACTAAGGACGCGTTTGATAACAATTTTGTTCTGGAAACAATTTTTTGTCATAAATGATTTTTTCTGATTTTATTTTCGGGAGAGATTTCTAAGCAAAAGAACATATTGAGTAACTGTACAAAATTTTTATTATTGGGATAAAAAATGCGGTTGGTAGGATTGTTAATTTTTTTTTATTTCTTTTAATACTTTTATTATATTTTTCTCTTTTCTCTTTTTCTTTTTTCTTTTTCCTTTTCTCTTCTTCTTCCTTCTTCTAAGGGAGGTTTGGAAAGCTTGTCTAACGCTCTCCTAGCCACTGTGAGGTTCGCCAGGTCACCGACGAGGCTCGACCTCGCTTAGGCTGCGCAAGGTCGGCCTCGCCCTAGCCTAACGAGGTTGAGCCTCGCGCCAGTTAGCGAGGCTTGGCCTCACCTTGGCTAGGCGAGCTCACCAGTGAGGATTGGGCTTGTCGAGCCACCATTGGGTGATGCAAACCTAACAATAGCTTGACCTGCTCGCCCAAATTTGGCGAGGCCGAGCTTGCTAGCCATAGTGAGGCTCAGGTCAACGAGTCTCACCATGGCTCAACGTCATCGAGGGTCGGCAACGCTTTAGCGAGGTTGCCGGCCATGGCCTAGGCCGGTGACTAGCTAAAATGAATAAAAAGAAAAGGAAAGAGAAGAAAAAAGAAAAAAATCAGACTTGATTCTAGGAATTATTTCCAAGAACAAAGAATAACTTTTTTATATTTTTTGATTTTGTTCCGAATCTATTTATGAGAACAAAAAAAAAAATAGACTTTTGTTCTCGGAAACAAAATTTTTATCAAAGCGGTTTCTATTCTTTTTTTATTTCCCCAAACAAAATAATAGAATTAGTTATTCCATGGATGGTTACCATATAGGGCCTAAGAGTAACGAGTTTGAGAAGAGGAGTGTCAAAACTTGAATAATTGATTTGTGCTCTGATACCGAACCACCGTTTTCGCTAATCGTTTCCTTGGTAAGAGAAATTCCTTGGAATTTGTTTTCCTGTTCATTAATCAGTTCTTGGGGTTCATGACATGAAGTGAAGCCGGTGGTTTTAGGATCCAGTTAATCGACTCGAGTTTTGGGCCCAGTGAGTTTTCAAGTCCGAAATGCGAATCACTTCAGCTGAGCGAGCCTCAATGGGGCGTGAAAGATTAATCTTCTTTGGGCCTTAGTTCGGGTCGATGCAACCTGAGAAAGTCATCAAGACGAGGATTCATAAGGATTTCAGGCGGTCTCTGTACTGAAAAATTACAAGAATCAAGCTTCTAGCTCCTATAACTTGCTTAAGAGAATATTCCTAATATGCCTTTCGTGACCAAAGCTGACTATTGCCTATGAGCGCCTCCAACATCAATGACCCACAATCCGCACCAACCGTCATTGACTACCACCTACGGCCTGTTACCTCCACTGCCGGCGATGCCAATTGAACCAAACTCGCATCACATTGGCTTCACATTTTTTTCCAAAAATTGAAGCCAAAGATAGATTGCTCTTAGAAGAGCGGTTTTACTAACGCTTGCGTACCTGTATTGTCCACCAAAATAAGGGAAAAGTAATTTTCATGAAAACTCCCGATATTTAGTGAAATTCGAAGTATACTTCTTGCTTTTAAAATCAAAGTAATTTTCATGAAAATTCCCTATATTTAGTGAAATTCGAAGTATACTTCTTACTTTGAAATCTTTTCTGGACCCTTTTGTCAGAGATTTGTGGTCGGGTTGGTCGAATTATGCCTCAGAGGGTGGACCCTTTCATGTCAATGCTCAGATCTTCTTCTTTTTTTCCAATTTAATTCAGGTGTTGACCCCTTTTCACCGTAAGAAAGAATCCACCCTCCGGGGTCGATCCATTATTGAAGTATAAAGATGCCCATCCATTTTGGCCTTAAGACAAAAATATTGCTGGAGGGAATAGAAGTTTCCAGGTATCACTGTGAGAGAAAAAGGGCTCAGGCAACTCCAAAGTTTGCCGCTTTTGTCGCCTTTGGGAAAAATAGTAAGGTTTTTGTGACATGGATACTTTGTTGCGTTTGCTCCGTCGCCGCTACTTATGATAAAATAGTCGTGTCGTATTCAAAGGTGACAATACTAATTATTTGTTGCCATGAACCAGTCAAAGGTACTAAAAATGTGGTCGGGTTGGTCGGGTTGGTCGAATTATGCCTCAGAGGGTGGACCCTTTCATGTCAATGCTCAGATCTTCTTCTTTTTTTCCAATTTAATTCAGGTGTTGACCCCTTTTCACCGTAAGAAAGAATCCACCCTCCGGGGGTCGATCCATTATTGAAGTATAAAGATGCCCATCCATTTTGGCCTTAAGACAAAAATATTGCTGGAGGGAATAGAAGTTTCCAGGTATCACTGTGAGAGAAAAAGGGCTCAGGCAACTCCAAAGTTTGCCGCTTTTGTCGCCTTTAGGAAAAATAGTAAGGTTTTTGTGACATGGATACTTTGTTGCGTTTGCTCCGTCGCCGCTACTTATGATAAAATAGTCGTGTCGTATTCAAAGGTGACAATACTAATTATTTGTTGCCATGAACCAGTCAAAGGTACTAAAAATGTTGCGTGTTTATCTGTTCCATGTCAAAAAAAAAATACGTAACCTTGCGTCAACATTCACACAAAAGGCGACAAATGTAGCTTTGGTACATTTTTCATCATGTTAGGTTTATTTTTCAAGCTATGCATGGAGAAAAACATTTTATTTCTTCACCTTCCATGTCATTCATTTTTTTTTTTTTATACTTGGAATTGAGTATAGTTATTTTCTTTTTTATTATATCAATATATGACAATTGTGTTATGAAATTCATAGCATAACATCAGTTATTAATAAGCTCGACAAAAGAATTTCATTACATTAAATATAATTATGTCCCAAGAACATAATTAAAAGGTGAATCAAATCGAACATTACAAGTATGTACATCCAGCAATAGTCCTCTTGACGTATGACAACATAATGACAAGGTAAAAAATCAAACATATCAAGTAATTAAATCCTTCTTGGTGCCAATCCCACTTCGATCTAGACCCTTGACTACGATAGAAGATATAAACTAATCCTACGGCTTTTGATCATGCTTAAATAATAAACCAAGCACACATAATTACAAGGTTCGACCGATTTACAACCGTGACCCAACATCTAGGTTGTGGTGGTGTAGGCCCCATGTGAGGTCGCATATGGCAGCTTACAAGGGTCGACTGGTTCATGACCATGATCCAGATATTGGTTGCGGTTGCAAGGGCCCCGTATTAGGTCACAGACGGAAGCTTGCAAGGGTCGGCTAGTTCACAACCATGACTTTAAATTAGGGTTATGGCCGTGACGGCCCCAAATCAGGTCGTGGTCACGGCCAAAGCCGAGACTGCAACCATATTTGAGGGCTTCCATTGATTGACGACCTAAACATGGGGGTCGCAGCGATAGCCATCAACAATCTAAAAAAAAAAAAAAACAATGGATATGAAAACTCACAAAGGGGCCGTGGCGATGACGGGCCGCATGACGAAACCACGATCTTGCCACGTTCTATCCAACCTAAGGTAATGAAATTTCGTGCTTGTTGCCATAACCGCAAAAGTATCTAAATTTTGATTGATCAACAGCAACGAAGTACGAATTTTGTCTCTAAATTTGACTCAAGACGATGAAACTTTGAATTTGTCGCCTTAGGGTATGACATAAGGCGAGAAACTTAAAAATTTGCCGCCTTTGGTCAAGCCTAAGGGATAAACTTAATAATTTGTTGCCTTTGGTCGATACTAAGGAAACAAAAAACTCTACTTTTGTCGCCTTTTTTCATGATCTTTATCATCTTAAAGTGTTTCTCTCTAGTGGAAAATGAGTTATTCACTTTCGTTTTTTAATAATTCAGGAGCATGAGTGCAGAGTCTCAACCATCCGAAATTATTCATCTTAGCAAATGTAAATTCCAATATTCAACGGGGCTAAATTGCCATGAATGAACAAGCCCTTCATCTGAGAAGATTTACTACGCCGAAAGGAAGGATTTCATCCCACTCTTACCAAACACATTTTACATGAACCGCGACAGACCCAGAATAAGAACAATCAAAGAGGCCAAGCACAAAGAACAACAAACCTGATTTGAGCTAGGTGCTGCCTTCGGAAAATCGTAGAAAATTCAAATTATAAAAGGCGAAGACATGCGTATAGCTGTTAACCAATCGTGATTAAGGATTGTTTATGTCGTATATTCTAATAATAATTTATTTGGTGAAAGCTACCTTAAGCCATAAAGAAATACCTCCTTCTCGTATAGAATTCCTTTAGTCAATACTGAAATTGTAAGCGCTGAAAACTTAGGCCAGATCTCAACGAATCCCATACGCATATTACCTTTTAGATGACCGCGTTTTAAGTTGACACTTTTCGCCTTGACGCATTAGGGATACATAAATCAATGATCAACATGAAATAATGGAGAACTTTGTCTTTCTCGTTTGACTATCTCCTATTTAATCATTCTTGTGCTTTCCAAGTGAAAGCACCATGCGCGGAAGCATATGCTCGTCTTTAGCGACTATTCTTCGTGGCTTAAGTTAAAGGAGGACTTTTCAAGTGGATGAAGAAGTCTTAGGTGAAGTCACGCATGAGCAAATCAAGCTGGTTCACCATGTGGAAGATGGGTACAGGTTTGATGGAAAAATATGAAATCTATTGTGAAGTTCTTCTTTCGATATCAATCCGAACGCCATCGCAGATAGTGAGTTTCTCTTGATATTCGTGGAATTATTTATCGATTAGGGCTCTTTTCCACCTGTATTATGGAGAATATTATATATATAAAATAAAATTCGGTTGTATCTCTAGTGATGCATGATTTTCTGCTTAGCTTTAGACAGAATTTTCTTCCTTTAGTTAAGAATCGAAGGCAAATCAAGTTAATCGATGTACCGGTATTGTAACGCTCTAAGTCTCCATGGTATACATATTGTCCGCTTTGAACACTAAATTCTCATGGTTTTATTTTTCTCAGAATAGTTCATATTTTACCCCAAGTAAACACGTGTATACAGTTAAAGGGCTCATTATCCTATAAGGTAGTCTAGAACTCCCCCATGTAGGTGATGTGGGACAAAGAGATGTGCCCTCTCCTTGCACATGTCCGAGGATTGAGGGACAGACACACCGCCATCCCTCCTCCCTATGCACTGCTGACTAAGAAGACAAATAAGACATAAGAGAATAAGTACTAGAAGAGGATGCTGTAAGGAACTATTTATGCCCTTTTGGACGCCATGAAGACTCCTCACAAAAACATTTTCTTCCTTCACAAATTATGATTGTTGACACCGTAAAAGACATTAAAAATCGAAGTTATTAAAGAACAATGTAAAATTACTTGAACTACTTACTAAATAGTTGTTTAATATTGTTGACGTCGTTTATTTTAAAGTTTTATATACATAAAAAATATATAAATAATATATAGTTAAGGTTGGTCCCGGTTGGATCGACCCTAAACTCGCAGGACCGAGGACCAATTCGCACAGTATTGGTTCAGGAATCTTAGGACCAATGACTGACTCAATCTTCCTAGGAACTGGACTAGAACCGGCAGGGTTGGGCCAGTCCAGGGTTAACCCTGTACCGATGCTCACCCCTAATAAGGCCCTAGGTCTCTATTATACTAAATCCCCACAGTTTTGTTCTTCTTAGGGCAACTCATTCTACCCCAACAAAACACATGTATACAATTAGATGGCCTATTGCCTTATAACGCAACCCAGAACTCCCTCTCTAGGTGATGTGGGATAAAAGACATGCCCCTCCCTATGCATGTTCGGGGACTGAGGCGCGGATGCACAGCCATCCCTCCTCCTTGTGCATCACTGCCTGGGCCATTACAAGTATCATCAACAAGAAGTATTAGTTGTTGTTAATAGTACGATTTACAAAGAATGGATAGATTTATGCGAGAAAGTGTCGTTGCTATAGGGAGCTCTTGGCATGTTATTAACCTGTGAATAGCCGGTAGAATATAATAGGAGGTCGTTTGTAATTTGATACTGAAAATTAATGCTTAGGTACTTTCGAGAATCTTCAAAAGTTTCCATCGCAGTCGAAATTCAAAAGTGAATCAATGGAAACTAAGAACCTCAAATTGGCAAATGGAAAAATGCGAGTTTTGAGAAACATCTTCCCTAATTGATTATCTCATTATGATGTACGTTGTTCTCCATGAAAAAAGCCATGGTAAAAAGCATTCTTTTGGCCTTTTGCTATCTGGTCTAGAGCCAACAAAATAATGCCATGTGTTGTCTTGGTTTTAATAGATTAAGCATTAATGAAGACTAGAGATTGTTACTTGTATGATTATTCTTTTTTTGGTTACAAAGCAAGACGAGCACGCTTCGAGTAGGTTGATTACTTGCTCGCGAAATATTATGCTCACCTTTTAGACGATAAAGGAAGTGAACCGAGTTCAAGCAAATGGTTGGTTTCTAGATGGATTGTGCTTTAGTAGGCTTAGTAAACGAAATTGTATTGGGAACCTAATTCGTAGGAAATCATCTTCGTAATGTTTAAAGAAAAAGTTGACTGATAAGTTTAAAGGGTTCAAGTGATATTGTTATGGAAAAGGAAAGCACTTTGATTTTCTTTCTTGAGAAACATGAAAATATCTCATTATCCTCGTGTATAATCTCCTGGAGTCAAGTCTTGATGAGGTAATTCCTTATATTTTTACCTCTAATTTGACTATTACTCTCTCTGTATTGGACTTTACGATCGTATCTACACGGTCCATGTGAAGCAGGCTCAATTTGGATAATTAACGTTTTGGAAGGTCACCGTTGTACATGGAGCATCTATTTAATTGGCACTAGTGTGTAAACGGAGCGAGGCTATACTTGGGGGCGTGATGGACTTGGGAGTTCATGGTCATAGCTGAAGGGATGCTTATTATATATGGTAATGAAGGGTCGGAAGTTTACTATCTTTCTTTGTTGTCGACGAGTGAAACAATAAATAAATTGATTTAAGACTTTTATTTGCTGAAGAATATCACCGTAAGGAAATTTAGGATTTGTTCGAAACAGCATATGTGCATCAGCATCTCTCTTCGGAAAAACAATAAAAATGAAATCAAATTAGACAGAACTAACAGAGGAATTCAAAGAAGTTTTTCCTTTGAAGGCAAATAGAGGGTTCTCTCCAAAAAAAAAAAAAAAAGGAAGAAGGGGCTTTTACTATGATTGGCTGCCTTTTTCTCGTTCCAAAATAAATTTCTCAAAGTAATACTTTCATGTAATGAGGATAGTTGCTGGGATAAATAGTATGTTGTACTCCATGTTTTTGTCGAAACTTTCCTCTTTTGGCCACTTTAACATTGTTAGAAATTTACCTCTCTTGTTGAAAAGAACCCAACGTTTTATACACATACCTATACATACATGTAAAATTTATTTCCATCTAGACAACATGTAGATACAATCATTGCCAAAACACCCTTTGCACGATCATATTCGATTATATCAAATAAATGAAATGTAGACTTCATTTGAGAATAGATTAAGCTTAAGTAAATGGAGAGAAATGGCTTGCGCTTGTAGAAAAATAGAAACGAGCTAATGATCGGACCCTGACAAGCGAGCTACTTTCATTTGATATTTAAGGGTACCTAAGTAAAATCATTTTTATCCAAAAAAGGGAAAAGATAAGAGATGGAAAATGACCCATCATCAGAAAATTTCGAAACACGTATGTGAAACCTGTTCAAATCAGATTTTCAGCCGGCCTTGGCTGGCTAGCCGGCCATAGTGATATCTCCAGTTTTTCTCACGCATGACCACTTCTCCTTATAAAAGCCTCCATTGGTCTCTCCATTTTCACTCACCAATCGCTTCTCTTCGTCTTCCTTCGCATCATTCCTTCAAAAGTGACTTCGAAGCAGTCATCTCTCCGTTCTCTTTGAACCTATAAACGATTATTCGCGGTTGGTCACTCCACTCCTAAAAACCTTCCGCGCCATACAACATCACGCCTGCATTTCGCGATCAATCCGAGCGACGAGAGCAGTCGTCATGAGGCAACCCGGCGTGTATTCAGGGATGCTGTCTGGAATCTCTGGCAAAACCGGGCCTCACTCTCTGCCCCTCGCGAGGATCAAGAAGATCATGAAGAAGTCCGGTGATGACGTCAAGATGATCTCCGGCGAGGCACCAATCGTGTTCTCCAAGGCCTGCGAGCTGTTCATCGAGGAACTCACCAAGCGGTCTTGGATGATGACCATGCAAGGCAAGAAGAGGACGCTGCACAAGGACGACGTGGCTTCGGCGGTCGCGGCGACCGACATCTTTGATTTCCTTGTCAACTTGGTTTCGGAGCCTCTGAACCCCGACGAGGACGCTGCGGGAGGAACTAACATTATCGAGCATTAATCTCAAGAGTAAGTTTAGCTTCCCACCATCGACATGGTAATGGAGATTCTTAAATAGCTCGGACGTATATGGGAAACTGTGTTTTATTGGATATATAATTATGTATCAAGTAGAACAAGCCGAAACAGCTTTATTTAACCTATAAGAGGCTTCTTGCTTGGAGAGAGAGATTCCTGTCTGAATCTTTTGTTCTATTCATGCGCTCATTATGGTCTACTTACATAAATTATATCATTCTAAGCTTGCTCTTAAATTAGCATCGGATAAAGTCAAACTAACTCGTTTTTCCTCACTTTTTTATGTTTACCTTTTATCATCCTCACTCCACGAAATAAATTATGCATTTGTTGGCATGTTAGTTTTCGACCACTTTATATCTCACGTCACAAAATTTGTGGGGCTTATCATAATCCTATCAAAATTTGTAGCCTCGAGTGGTATTCTCTAGTCACGAAAAATGTCGTATGCAGTTCTCCCTTGCGCCCAACTTATTATATATGGTTAGAAATTGAATACGCAGCACCAAAGTCTCTTTCTTTTCTTTATAGTCTCAAACTTCTACTGCCTTGAATCCTTTATCTCTTGGGGATTATCTGCCACCGGTCGAAGAATACTTCAATGAAAAAACTCAATGGGGAACGTGCCTTTATCCCCCCTAATGTCACTACATACATATCGATCTTCCTCGTCTTTCGTATGATAAAAACATGTATTGTATACGTATATGGATATTCCGGTAATTTCACCTTCTTTAAATCATGACACACTGCCAAAGCGTAAGTAGGATTACCGTGTCATGATCATAGGAGCACATGTGGTCAATCGAATAAACAACACGGCACATACAGTAGTCCCTTGGAGGTAAGATGCTTTGAACATATGGGCAAAAGGCCAAAAGTTAGGGATCTCGGTCGGCTGCTTCTAGCCCTTTCTTTATTCCATGCACCAGAGTCTTGAATTGCTGCCCACAACACCAAGAACGAAAGGGAACAGATCCTATGATTCGTATTAGAGTCTTAAATTGCTGCCTCCAACACCAAGTACGAAAGGGAACAGATCCTATGATTCGTATTAGACAGGGACTTCAGACTTCCATTCTAGGATCAACTTTTTTTCCTTGAAGATGGAAATGAAAGCGAAGCTAAAAGACTCACCAGGACAATTTATGCATCCTAATGTCACCTACGACAAGCAACAGGGAAAAAAAAAACCAAAAAACTATAATAAGAGAGAGGGCTTTGCCAGCATAATAGTCCTTGGGATAAAAATAACATTTTATTGTGAGCCACAAATTCTTGAAAAAATAGGTGCCATAACAATCTATAACAATTTATAATTATTTGTGATTTGATTTTTTTGTGGTCTAGAGTAGATTGTTATTCTTACGGTTATTAAAGATTGTCACGCAATCATTTTTCTAAGAGAAACTCTCATCCTAAAAGAAGATTTGCTGACTCGAAAACACATTAAATAACACATGGGAAAAGTGTCAAAAAAGTCCTAAACTTTTTGTATTTGTGCCAATTTAGTCATAAACATTTTCACTTTGTGTCAATTTAATCATTTCAGGCTAATTTTGGCTGAATTTTGCTAAGTATGCGCCGATCAGCTGACATGGCACGATCAGCGACATTGACGTTGACAATTATTAATAATATTTTAATATTTGAATTTTTTTTATTTTATTTTATTTTTCATTTTCATTTTCCTTTTCTTTTTTCTTTCTCCTCCTCCTTCTTTCAACTAGTCGTTGGACCTTAGCGACTGGCCAAAGGTGACAGTCGACGAGGTCAAGGTCAACCTTGCCGGCCTCTAGCAAGACTTACCGGCCATTGCCAAGGCTTGAGCCCTCGCTAGAGGCCATGGGGGTTGCCTTTTGCTGGGCAGCGAGGCTCACCCTCGTTGGATCTAGCGAGGCCAGCTCGAGGTCACCCTTGCGGCTTTTGGCAAGGGCTCGAGCCTCACTAGTGGTCGGTAAGATTAATCTCGACCTCATTAGCCATCACTGTTTGCCAGTTGCTGAGGTCTAGCGATCAATTGGAGGAAGGAGGAAGGAGAAAAAAATATTATTAAAAGTTATTTACATCAGTGCCGATTGTGTCATGTTAGCCAATCGCTGTTCAATCAACAAAATCCGTCCAAAATTAGCTGAAACGGACTGAATTGACACAAAGTGAAAATGTTTAGAACTAAATTGGCACCAATAAAATATTTAGGACTGAATTAGCATAAATGCAAAAGGTTTATAACTTTTTTTGACACTTATCTAAACAAACATTAACCTAGCAATCCACGCCAGAAAAGTGCATGCGATGTGGAGATACACAAAACCAAAGGACTATAGTCAACGGATTTTTGAAAATTCAAAAAATATATTGGACAACAAAAGAATTTCAAGGACCACATTAGACATAGGAAAAAAAGTTTAGCGATTACTCGTGTACTGTACCAACGAAAAAATAAAATATACATTCAAGTCACGACATTGAATGGATTTCCATTCTTGGAAAAACTTATTGTTATATTTTCAGTAACACTATCGATGAGAAATCATTCAATGAACCTACATAGCACATATACCATCAGATCTACTGGATCTCTCGTGCACCCACGAGGGTCCATCATTTTCGATGGTCCATACACTAATTTCTCGTGCATCGCAATAGTTAATTAACATCACACCGAGGGAGATGGATACAGTAAATAATCCACGCCAATTAAAATGTTAGGTATTTGTTCAGTAATACAAGAATCAAGCTCTCATTGTCAAATTAAGAAGCGGACGAATTTCAGATCTAATCATTAATAATGCCTAAACTGCCAATGCCAAATGGGATACATGATCAGTGCCTCAGTGGTACGTTAGCGGGTTGTCACAACTCTGAGAAAGCTCTCACTCACCACTCTATTTTCTACATTACTGTACTAGTAATACAATGGTATATACACCGTACATACGTAGTTTGTACCAAAAAAACCAAGCAATACACCGTCTTAGCTTCAGGCTGGAACACCTTCATTAAGCAGAGAAGCAGCTAAAAACAATGCTCTCGCCGGGAACAGCCGAGGCTAGGAACTGGTCGCTATCGAACCAAGGAACCCTGGTTGGCCTCGCCGTCGTCTGACCTCTCGTCTGGTCAGCTCCATTGGATGCTCCGGCTCCCGTGTCCGGCTTCTTTCCGGTGGCCGACGCCCTCCTCTCCATCCTCCGCCTCACCACGTACTCCTCGGGAATGAACACGTCCATTATGGTCACTTGCTTCTGTCGACTCGGCAGTGGATGTTGATGGGGTATGAGTACTTAGTTTTTGCGACGAGGGTTTGAGCCGAGTGAAATGCAAGTGAAGAGGAGAGTGGTATCTATAGGAGGGGGGGAGGGAGGTAGAGAGTTACAATGGGCGAGGAGGACCCATGTTTTGGGGCTAAACAATTAGCGACAGGGATATCAAGGTGGTGCCTGCAAATGGTTTTTCTTTCTGCCTTCCTCGGAGTGCGTTTTTTCCCTCGCTTTTGTGTCGCAAAAGAAAGCTTTGAGGAGGTTTGACGAAAAGAGCGAGAGGACAGGTGTAAAGGTTGGTATAAACTAGTCTATTGCTGGACAAGTGTAGGGATGAACAAGAGAAGTTCCTGGTTTTTTCAGTCTGCCTGTCTCCTATTTGAATAAGTCAGATCTGATATTTTTTTTGCCAGTTCACCCCGAGAAGGATCCGCTTTTTTCTTCAGCTAGAAATGGTTTTACCATTTGTGTAAATGTGATTTTCAACCAGCCTAATTGATTAATTTTCTTAGAAAAAGTGAGCCGTTCAAATTTGTATTAAGACATAACTAGTGATTATTACATCATTATTGGTATTTCGAAACTAGTGACAAGCGCGATTTAACTTACAGGGATAGGATAATAGGAAAAGCATATATTATATAGTTCTAAGAACTAAGATATATGAAATTTATGAGTAATTTCATATATCTCTCAAATACTACACCAAAAACCAAATGACTGGGGAAATCAACAGTTCTTGCCAATCCTGACCTTGTTCCATCATGACATCGGGCATTAGATTTCATGGTTAAGAGGTTGGGGCTTCGCCCCAGTGGTTATCCTTCCAACTTGGAAGGGGGAGGTGGGGGGTTCAAATCCCCACATTCTCAGGGGGGATTGGGGTGAGGACGATTTCATTTCATGAGTGGATTTCGATTCCCACGCCCTAGAAGCAGGGCAAAAGTCTGAGAGTGAGTATTAGAGTATGATTAGAGTAGGACCGACTAAAAAAAAAAAAATTGAGTAAATGCCTCACCATGATCCAATCTCTTCTAGTTCTTACCTTCAGACTTACCTTCTGAATGACTGAGATTTGACAAAGTCATGTGAGACGGGCGGACGAGAAAGTGAAAAAACGTGTATGGCTTTAGAGTGGGAGATACTGCCCCCGACACCATTTTCCCCCTCTAAAGCGCGTTGGTGGATAACTCAGTACATAGAATCTCGAAAAACGAAGTTTGTCCTTTACCTTTGTCGGCAGGAAAATTAAGTTGCATAACTCGAGAAGAAGATTAAAAAAATTCCTAATCGATTAGTGGGTTAATTGTCAGCGCATATGGGGGGCAAATCTACAAGTCTTGGTGGTATGTGATGTCTTGGCCTGGCACGGCCCGGCGATAAGACTAAGTCACATTTTGTGTTGGTAAAGTAGGAGGCATTTCACTGTTTAGTCGGTTCGCATGTCATTGACCAGACAGCAGAAGATAAGTTTTCCATTGATGGCTAATGTGCACTTTCGAACTTCTTACAATATGACGCATGACAGGAAATGCTTTTCAGATAGCTTGGTTCTTCCTTTTTTTTAGTGATTTCGTGTTTAATAGGGAAACTACTCTTGAAAAAGTTATGCGGAATTAAAAAAAGATTGCCCGAAGAAGATATTTGGGCGGTGAGATATTATCTTCCGAAGAGCTCCATGTATCCACTTATTTATGCATCTTTTGTTGCGTGAGCAGACGGGTGGGCAATCACCAGCAAATTGACCGGAAAATGACTGATGTGCATCAGTCGGAACCAAGGCATGAAACTAAAAGTCAAGACCGCAATTGAAGTATCAAAGTTTAATAATTATCGGTGAAAATTGCACTCTTCATTCGATCGATTCATGTTACGGATTCTATATCAAACACTTATATCAATGTCGTTCAGTCGGTGTTGCTAACAAAAAAGTCATGATCCATCAGCAAGGAAACCTTACAAAAGTGCTTGTCTAATTAATCAAGATTAGGGTTTGCTTAGCAAACAATTAAGCTAGGCTTAAGTGACGCATCTCCTGCCTGAGATCCACATCCTAGCTATAAGAATTTGATGAAACTTCATTTCATTCTACACTGAAGCGTTATGTGTGGAGCCTGTCGTCAGGAGAAGCTTCCCTTTCATGCATGCACCAACTTAAGATTTATATGAACTCCACTCTCTCTCTCGTCACATCAATGTTTGGTGAAACCATGGAGTTAGCACATAAATCAATTCAATTCCCAGACTCTTGATCTTTTCATTTTTAAATGATCCAAATTCAACAAATTCCAACCAACATGCCTCATTGTTCCCCAGATTAAAGATACTGTTTGCATTTAATTACATCCAGGCCTTGCTCAAATTTTTAGTCTATTATATCTTCTTTTCGCGTGTACCGGTGGCTAAGTTGAAGGATTACGTGATGGAAGAGGAGGTGGAGAAGAAAGCTGGTCGATCTGAAGCACCAACAGCTCCTCCAGAACCAGAGAACGGAGCTGAGGAGAAGATCGTTATATCTGCTCCCAGCAAGAGGGTCGCTTTTGCGGCTGATAGGGGTGATCTGCTCTCTAATTCTCAGCAGAAATTCTAACTATTTTGCGTACATTCATCTGCATCTTTTTTTTTCTTTGTGGGTTCGTTATGGATTGAAAACAAAAGAAATCGAGGTCGATTTTGGCATACTTGGCACCGTCAAAACTTTAGAAATTTTTAACTCGTGAGAAAAAGATTTTAGTGTCAAATATCTATCAGATATAGCATCTCATTAGTAATAATTGGACCATGTCTCTAGAGGCCAGGAACCATTAGTTTTAGATTTTCATCATTTTAGGTTCAGGCTTATCATGATCTGCACATTTATCCATCTAACTATGCTTGTCAGTTGCCAGATAATCAATTTAACATGGTATTAGAATAGAAAATCCCATATTCAAAATCAACGTTGATGATACATTTTTGGGCCAGCGTGCAATAACGCCTCTATTTTACCAACTTAACCTGATAATATCAATGGAAAGACCATTGATCTGTTGATTAAATGGACTGGTAGGGGTTCCCTGCAATTTTGTAAATCCTATCATCTGGTTCTCGGTGTTTTCCTCACCCAATTGAGTTTCTTGTGGCAGAGATTATAAATACTGTTGAGAATGGCTCAGGAGAACAAACAGAGAGAGGTATGACCAAGCAGACTAGTGGTGATCTGTAGTTGTTCATTATTATCTAATCAAGCATTGTCTTTTGGGCTAAGTCATTGTAAGATCATCAGACTAGGAATTTGACTTTGTTACTATGGTTCTTTAGATGCTGTGCTTGCCCAAGTGGAAGCAGAGAAGAGGCTGGCTTTGATCAGAGCTTGGGAAGAGAGTGAAAAATCCCAAGCTGAGAGCAAGTAAGAGACTCTTTAACTTGTGATTGTCCCCTCAATATGCATTTGAGTCCCGGTTGATTTGAATGAGATCTTGAAACAGGGCATACAAGAAGCTAGCCATCACTGGGTCCTGGGAAAACACCCAGATAACTTCTGTCGAGGCTCAGATAAAGCAAATCGAGGTAAGCGGAATTCCAACTGTGTTTGAAAATGTACTCAAGACATCTCGGTTCTCTCTAGACCACTGTCTGAGTTGTATGAGTGGATTGAAACTTGAAGTCCGATTCTCACTGTTTCGTAATTTGATTTGTTGAGGAGGGTCTAGATTAACGCTGATGTGATTTGTTCTTCACAAATGATAGGAGGAGATAGAAAAGAAGAAGGCAGAGCAGGCGGAGAAAATGAAGATCAAACTAGTTGAAATTCACAAGGAAGCGGAAGTAAAGAAGGCAACAATTGAAGCGAAACGACGTGAAGACATCATCAAGGTACAAGAGGCAGCTGCGAAGTTCCGCACCACGGGTTATATACCGAGGAAGCTCCTCAGATGCTTCAGCAGCTGAGTTTCCTCGACCAAAACTATTCAAGAAAAATGTATTTTTGAAAGTGCAAGCATGCTCACGTTCTCCTTTCGGGATCTGAGGCTTTGTGAGGACTTTCTGCTTGTACAGTTAAAAATGTGTGAACAATTTTGCTTGAACAGGTTTGAAGATTTGAAATACAGGCTTGTGAAATCTTGTATCATATGATAGATAAGGGCTCGAGACTTGAGAGTTATCAAACATCAACCGGGATAGGCTCATAGGAGCGACATTTTTTTCCTTAAATGACGACACTTCGCATGGCTTGTGGTGTTGCTGCTGTGGAATATGCTCCATTTCTTGCTGGGGCATGTTTCTTTTCTGGGCTCGAAACGAATTTCACATGGTTGGACGACAAAAGAAGCAATTGAATTTAAAAAAAAAAAGAAAGTGAAAAAGCAAAACGAAATGAACCGCAAGGAAAAGAAATGGCCCTCGACAGCACAGAAATGGAAGGAAGTGAATAGGCCATCTCCTCTAAATTTATGCAGGTCAGGCCAGGTCAGCATATTTGATTTAGATCATCATGGGCAACGGCAGCTTCCAAAATAGAAGGACCCTCAAACAAGTGTCCGTATTTCACGGTTAGAAATTCATGACTCCCAAAACCATTAACCTATCTTCCAAGCTGTATGACGCCGGAGGTGAAAACGATTGAGTTCTTTTGTCTGAAAAACCTCCGAAATTTGAAGGCGATGTTCTTGTGCTCGATAGGGTAACGCCGCATTATTTCGACGGAAACTCTCTTCACAGGTTAGGATCAAACAATGGGGTTCAGCGGGACGCAGGATAAATGCAAGGCTTGCGATAAGACCGTGCATCTCATTGAGTTGGTATCCGCCGATGGAGTCCCTTATCACAAGACCTGCTTCAAATGCAGTCACTGCAATGGCAAATTAGTGGTATAAATCCCCATCTTTTTAGATGTTCTTCTTTGCTGTTTGCATGCGAAATCAATCCCATCCCTTTGTAACCATTGCGGAAATCCTGCGTGTGTGGAAATTATAGGTGCTTTGTGTTGTTTATTTGTCTTATCACAATGGTTAGAGGACCGTGATCCAGCCGGAAATGTATTGATTTATTGTGCATGATTCATTTCTCAGATAAGCAGTTTCTCTTCAATGGATGGGGCCTTGTACTGCAAGCCTCATTTCGAGCAGCTCTTCAAGGAGACAGGAAGCTACAGCAAGAAATTCCATCAATGTGAGATCTCTTCGTTTCGACAAAACTCAAAACATCAATCGTCGCTGCGTTTCTTCACTTATCTAACAATCTCTTTTGCTGGGTATGTCTGTTATGTGGACGGCAACCAGCGGGAAAGTCCCCTAATCAGCAACAGAATCTGCTGGTAATCAACTCTCGAATCTCTCTAAAATCCCATCAATCTAATCATGCATCGTCATATCGGGTATTCATGTGCTGTTGTCCTGTCACCTTCAGTCTAGGACTCCTAGCAAGCTTTCGCACAGGTTCTCCGGCACCCAAGACAAATGCGCATTGTGCCTGAAGACCGCTTATCCGCTCGAAAAGGTTAGCATCATTGCACCACATTCGCTTTAGATAATCGATTCGTTAAGATAACATCCGAGATCACATGTCGCCGGAGTGTTTCTGCAGCTGACGGTGGAGGGAGAATCATACCACAAGTCCTGCTTCAGGTGCTCTCATGGAGGCTGCTTCTTGACCCCATCCACCTATGCTGCTCTGGATGGCATCTTGTACTGCAAGCCCCACTTTTCTCAGCTCTTCAAGGAGAAAGGCAGCTACAACCACCTCAACAAGATTTCCTCCATGAAGAGGGACGCGGCATTGCCGCTCGCCCAGCCGAAGGAGCAAGCCGGAGCACCCAATCAAGAGCTGCCGAAGGCGCCAGAGTCGGGACCCGAGGACAAGCCTAAGTCGGAACAGAAACAGTAGCCATCGGCCTTGAAAATGATGAAGTCATAGCGATGGCTGAATTCAGAGCTTTTTATGATGCATTTGAATTTGAGCTTAACCTTGTTTTCATGTTCTTGTAATCAAATTTGAGATCTTTCTACAACCCTTCTCCGACCCCTGCTATGTCTGCATTTTTTGCTGTTCATGAAAATGCCTGATGGCCCGTGATAGATGTGCAAAAACATAGATTTGAGAAAATGGTGGACAATTCATATATGATCATGAGTCGACCAGATGGAAAAAAGGCAACTCAAATTTAGGGGCTCGCATGATACTCATTTAATTAATTTTTTATTTTTCTATTTTCGGAAGGAGGTATGAATAAAAATCCGTTTAGTAACGTAATATCATTTTTTTTTATTTCTATAACAAATTTTTAGTTTAGAAATAGATTTATAATAAAAATAAAAAATAATAAAATAAAAAATAAAAACTCTTTCCATCGTTTGCCTTTGCTATTGATTCGGCCACCCAGCCATCATATAGGAGAAAGAAATTTTGTGTTTTTATAAAACAAAATTTTATTTCGAAAACATAAATTTTATATTGTTATCAAATGGGCGTTTTTCTAAAAAAAACTTGTCTAATAAAAAAAATTAGTTTTGATTAGAAATTGATTTTTGAAGTAAAATGATTATCGTGAATACGAAAATTTGTGAATTGATGCTGCTCCTCCAAAAAAATTCAATCCATGCAAAGCAATGTCATTGCCTCCAAGCTGAATAACCCTGAAAAAGAAAATGAAAAAGAAAAAAATACAGGGCACGTGACGTGGCATTGTTCCATTCCGGAGAAGATAAAACCCATCTTCCTCCTAAACCCATTCTATCCCCAGAATCTCCAGAATCTCCATCTCCGAAACGGCTCCCATCTTCACGTCCTTCACTTTCTCTCTCCAGTCCGAATCGGAACGCCCGTTTTCCTCGCTTCGAATCGCTGCGGCGGCGGCGGCGGTGATGAGTTTGCCTTGACCTTCGATTCGTCGCAGCAATGGAGGCCTCTGCTCTGACCACTGTCGCCAGCATCGCCATCTCGGCGCGCAACGGCGGTAAGTCATTCGTTGCTGGCTCCGGTCCGTTTCCCCACCGGAGGAAGAGCTTCCGGTTGCGGAGGAGATTCGAGAGGCTCACGGTCCGTGCCTCCAATGAAGAGACGAAGCTCAATCAGTGGGACCAGATGGAGCTCAAGTTCGGCCGCATGCTTGGCGAAGATCCGAAATTGACTATGGCAAAGGTCACTCCTCTCTCGTGTCGTGCATGTAGGAATTTAATAAAATTTTGAGACTTTCCGATTTTTCGGACGATAGCATATGAGGGAGAGGTGGCCTGACTTGTACTGTTTTGTATTTCTTTGACGTGCTAGCAAGGAAAGTGGAAACATTTTAATTACGTGGTTGACGATAGGATTGAAAAGACTATGTAGTGGAAATTGGTACTGTCTGAACTAATTGAAAGAATTAGCTTACTATCCTTAACACTGCATAGGGCGGTTATGCAATTACGTTGTTAAACTAATGATTGGCAATAGATGTGTGGTGAGTTCACTGGAGAGAACTGGCTTTTGGTTTTTCAGATATTGGGGAGGAAAGCAAATCCAGATGCTTCTTATGTTGAAATTGAGAAATCATTCTACAAGAAAAAGGGTGATATCAAGGAGGTGCCATTTGAAGGGACGGACAAGGGAAAGTCGCCCGGCTCTTTAGATGGTTTGAATTTGGTTCGGCCTGTCCCCAAAAAAGGCGTGAAATTCCAGAGCGATAAGCCAATGGCATCAGAACTGAGGAGGCCGACACCATTGGTTGAGAAGTCTAAAGATAGTCTGAAGAGTAGCATTCCTGATGTCATATTGAGAAAGCCGACTGTGTTTAATGAGGATGACGTTGAAGATAAGCCATCGAAGTTGAGAATTAAGCGGAACTTGTCACTACGAATGAGCAACCAGCAGGCGATGAAGGAGAGATTCAGTGACATGACATTGTTGAGAAAGCCTGAACCAACTAATGTCAATAGTGATCTTTCCAGAGAAGTAGTACCTACAAATGACTCCGGAGCTTTATATGGTGAAAATAGTGAACTGCATATGCGAAATGAGGAGATAAACATTGATCTAAATGATTTTACACAAATAAAGAAGCCCGAGGCTGTGACTGATAGGCATGGACAAGTTGACTATGCTGAAGCTCTTTCCACAGAGGAGAAAGATTTGCAATCTGTATCTGGGCAGGCAAGTGCAAGTAGAGGAGAATTTGAAGCATCTACAACAAGTGCTGATGTAGCTCTCTCTAGAACTGAACCAAAGGATAATTTTGTCTTAGGTGAAGATCTAGATTCTTTTTTTTTTTGACTTTTCTATGCTGCAATAAGTGAATTAATATGATAATTGTTCTTTCAAGGATCACAGCTGCATGAGCAGAACCATGCTGATTCTGATGTCAATTTTGGTCCGACAGCCGCACTACATGGGAAACCAAAGAGGTGTCTTAAATTGGTTCCAAATACTTCACTTGAGCGAGTTTACTGCTTTGAAATCAGAATTGTTTTGAATGATGACATGTTGAGTGTAGAATGGTTGAACATGTTGGAGGAATCTCAAACAGTGACAGAGTGGAGACACCAACCCCAACGTTTGACAGCCGCACTGATGATTTTAAACTTGGGAGTGTCTCTACCCCTGAAGTTGAGGTAATATGTCATAAATAATTGACACTTTCTTTTGGCTAGTGAGAGTTCCCTGCAAAAAATTGGCTATTCTGTTTGGCTGTAGGACCGTGAAGATGCTGATTGGACCCGAGCTGAACATTTGGTTAGGACGGGAGAAAGAGAAGAAGTGGAGTTACTAAGCTCTAGCACTAGAGGTTTTGTTGTAAGTTCATTAGCAGACACCTTTGTGCTCCTTATGCTGATTTGCTGCTTTGCTGAGTCAAATTGCTGACCAGCATTTAGCGACTATTTCATATTATTTGTTTGTGTTGATCATCCTGAAATTGGTTTAATAACTGCAGGTGTCTTTTGGTTCATTGATAGGATTTTTGCCATGCCGCAGTCTTGCCACCAGGTGGAAGTTCTTAGCATTTGAATCATGGCTAAGTCAGAAAGGATTAGACCCATCAAAGTACAGGCAAAACCTTGGAGTTATAGGAAGTTATGATGTTATGGACAAAAGTAGTTCTACCGGCAGACATCTAGATCCAGAAGACGTTCCACCAATAAGCAAAGGAATCTCACCAGATATGAAATTGGAAGATCTTCTTAGGATTTACGACCAAGAGAAACTCAAGTTCTTGTCTTCATTTGTTGGACAGGTATGAAGGAGTCTGATTTAGTATCAATGCTTTGGGAATTTCCACTGTTGCTGTTGTTACTTTACATGTTGAATAACTGTTCTCCTATAACCTTAAAATGCAGAAAATCAAGGTTAATGTGGTAGCGGCTGACAGAAAGTTTAGAAAGCTACTCTTTTCTGTGAAGCCCAAAGAAAAGGAGGCAATCATCGAGAAGAAAAGAAGTCTCATGGTAAGGCAAAGATATGAAAAATCAAATTCGTTATCTGTTGGCCATATATCTTCCATGAATTGAATATAAGACTTAACACGTGTCATGTGATATGCTGCACAAATAAATGTTATACCTGTCATATATGCTTCAAAGGTCTTTCTTGGTTGTCACACAAGTTTGGTTTTATAACCATTTTACTTTGAACAACTGTTAAAATAATTGATTTCGGGCATACGAGAGTTATCTAGATGGACAATGTGGACAATTTGTTTTTTAAATAATATCTGGGATAAGACTTGAGTGTTACTGGGAGATGGACAATTTTTTTAATGCGCGGTTTGTGTGATTTGGTGTTCGGTATTTCAGTGTGGTGGCCGGTGCTAATTGTGTTGTGTGGACAGTGCTAGTGTCCCAAATATGACATCCATGAGTTCAGAATATTCATGCGGATAGTCTAGTAAAGATTGTTGGTTTCAGTCTTCAGTTCCAGAGTGACCATTGCTACTGGTTGTGTATATGTTGAAAGGGGATCACTCCTCTTTCATTTACTCCAGTAGTTTGCTATCCTTGGTTATAATTGATTGATCAAAGTATATTTTGATGAAATGTCCCAAATATGACAATCATGAGTTCAGAATTATATTGCAGTTAGCCTAGTAAAGATTGTTGGTTTCAGTCTTCAGTTCCTAAGTGACCAATTCGACTGGTGGTGTATAATTGCTCCAGTAATTTTCTATCCTTGGTTATAATTGAGTGATCAAAGTAAATCTTGAAGAAAATGTTGGTTCAGTCCTTGACGTGGGAGAATTGGTCAATAAGACCTTGGTACTGTTTTCTGTTGCAGGCCAAACTTCGCATTGGGGATGTTGTCAAATGTTATATTAAGAAGATCACATACTTTGGTATTTTCGTGGAGGTAGGTTAATCTGATTATTCTACCTCGAAAGAGAGCTCTCTCAACTTTCTATGTTTGGTGATATTTGTACTGAATCCAAGTGACTTTACGGTACAAAATCAGATCTCTTTGCCACTGGGAGTATTGAGTGCTCTTTTCATACTATATGAGGCTGCCATAGCAAAATAGGTGTTTGAACGTAACTCCTTGAATTTGTCTATATAGGTTGAAGGTGTGCCTGCACTAATTCACCAGACAGAAGTGTCATGGGATGCTACATTGGATCCTATGTCCCATTTTAAAATTGGTCAGGTACTTTACAATTTATTTAGGGATGAAACCTTTTTCTCTTCATGGTCATATTCTCCAGAAATCTAGACTGTGACTCTAATATATGCATTGTCTTGAAAAACTTGTATATTTGATATGTAGAGTGTTTGAGTTTGCCAATTTTCCATCGCTTGCTGCCTGAGCTGTTCTGTGTATATGGTTATGCATATTCTCTTATTCATCTAATATTTTTGACAAGTACTCTTTCATTGTTCGTCCTTTTGGCTTTCTGACTTCTCAAGAAGATCGATTTGAAATCAGGTTGTGGAGGCCAAAGTTCATCAACTGGATTTCGCACTTGAACGTATTTTCTTGTCACTGAAGGAAATTGTGGTAATTTATTTCAAGATTTAGGTGTAAAATGTGAAAAATTTTGAATTGGTTCATCATGACAATTGTGTTTCCTATGGCAGCCTGATCCGCTGATTGAGGCCTTGGAGTCAGTGGTAGGTGATGGCAAATCCTTCGATGGCGACCTGGAAGCTACGCAAGCAGAATCCGAGGTGTCTGCAATCATCCTTTAATCGGAATCTATTTTTGCATATTGAACTATGTGGCTCTCATGAGCGCTGGTTGGTGTGGCTTGCGGATGTTTATAGAGTAGTGATTCTAAACAACTCAGAAATAGGACAATGACAGCAAAGTAGTTCTTCTATCTGTGAACTGTGTTAAATTAGGTGGTTTACTTGATTCCTTCTTAAAATGTTGAAGAAAGCAATGTGTCACATGATACTTAACCTAGTTGACTGCCTTTTCCGATTTTGCATCACTCTGGATAGATGGTGTTTGTTTTGTTCTTGTGTACATGCAATTAGACAAATTGAAAATTGTGTCTACATGATAATACTAGAACATATGGACTTGAACTATTCATTGCTTGCTTTATATTTAAACAGTGGGTTGAAGTGGAGTCGCTTATCAAGGAGCTGCAACGGATTGAAGGAGTGCAGACTGTGTCAAAAGGTCGTTTTTTCTTGAGCCCTGGTTTGGCTCCAACATTCCAGGTGTGTACATGAATGTTTAGTTCCTATTTGATGCAAGGTTTTAATTCCTATTCCAGAAATACCATGGGTCTCCATCTTCATGGAGATACTCAAACTCATAGCATAATGGTCATTGTTTGTTGCGTGGTAATTATGGTATATGATGATGCACAACAAATTCATGAGTCCATATGATTTTCATGTTTTTTGTATTTGGGCAAACCCTAAGACTCTAGCTTTCGTAGGACTAAATAGATTTTTTTAGATGCTTGAAATTTTCCTTGCATTTGCTTTAGAATATTTCCAGGATCTTTTTTCTGATTTCCAATGACAGAGTTCTTTTTCTTGTGTTTTCACTCTATTTGTATATGCTGTAAAGTAACGGCAGCAGCAGCAGATCTATGCATGAATACACGCATAATTTTTTTTAATGTTCTATTTGCATATGTGAAAGGAGGTTTATACTATAGACACTTTTGATGAAAGCACACGTTAATGCGTTGTACACTCATATTATTTTTTTTGGCCAACTGCATATTAAAGACTTCTTATTGTTTGCATGCTGGCTGTTCTCAT
This sequence comes from Eucalyptus victrix, assembly GCA_016097545.1. Classification (NCBI taxonomy): domain Eukaryota; kingdom Viridiplantae; phylum Streptophyta; class Magnoliopsida; order Myrtales; family Myrtaceae; genus Eucalyptus; species Eucalyptus victrix. Next base: position 30,511,932 of record CM027838.1, read on the forward strand.
GCCTTTCTTTGGATGAAACTCCTACTTTAAGACAATAAAAGAATGTCATTCGTGGTTATGACTCGTGCGTGGTATCTTTGCGATATGTCCCATGATGCAGGTTTATATGGCGTCCATGTTTGAAAATCAATACAAATTACTGGCTCGATCTGGAAACAAAGTACAGGAGGTATGAGTTGAATTATGTTCCCCCGTTCTTTGACTATTGTCAGCTCTTTGGGTGCAGCATCACTCACATGAACTCTAAATATTATGTAGGTAATAGTTGAAGCATTGTTGGACAAAGAAGAAATGAAATCCGTGATTTTGATGTGCACCAACCGAGTTGAGTAGCTTGCTCATCCTTTCTGCTAAGTACATTGCAATCACTCTGATGGTAAATATCATTCATCTGGTAAGTGTATCCACCAAAATACTAGCAGAAACGGGCATATGAACTCGGAAATCCACTTTCAGTCGGATGCAGCTTTTCAAGACAAGTTTTTGCCCTCTGTCTGGTTGCGAGGTATTGGGGATTAGATATGTTTTCCAAATCCGTTTGATGGCGTATGAAATCTTCAAATTCTTCAAATTTCAAAGAATCCATATCAGGTTCACACTGGAAGATCAAATTTGTAATGTATTCCCTTTGAGAGCGATGTCTAATTGAAATGATTGGCAAAATGGTCTCATTTGGATCCATAGAAGGAGCCGGGTTCATTTGTCGTTCCCATACATCTAGACAGAATTTAGGGCTTAATGCTTCCCATTCAAGTTTCGGCCTCCTTATGAGCTCCAGCTTTACTTATTCTGCGAAATGGTCATCCTCGTATCTAATCCAGCGATCCCCGAGCTGCACTTGCCTCTGGAGACTATAACTATAAGGGCAATAAATCGCCACCTCGTGAGCCATTCCAGATGCACTTGTGGCAATCTTATTTCGCATTCCCTGAGAAACATGTTACAACGCGCCGTGGCCGTCGTAGTTGCCGTAGGCAAGTTTAGAACGCTATAGACATGTTGATGCTCACTTGCAGCTGATGGCATGACATAAGGAAATGGTATTTTACATGGAAAGCTCGGGTTGATATGAGACTGATAGCTTATGTCTTTTTCTGTTTTCATCTCGATTGTGGCTTGGAACTCCAGATCAGTAATTAAATTGGTGTGCGGACGTACAATTCCACTTCAAAAACAAATTGTCATTGTGGTCAAAATGACAACCCAAACTGAACAATTTTTATCGTATAGTGCCAAATCATTTCATACTTGTACCAATGTAGCTCGACAATTATTCTCCTTCTCGCTCTCCTCCCACTTTGACATATTCACTCTTTCCAATCTCAACGAAATAGAGAAAATTGTCCAAAAAGTCTTAAACATATTGTACTTTTATTAATTCAATAATAAATCATTTAATTTTATCAATTTAGTTTTAAGCTTTTTCATTTCTTGCTAATTGAGTTTATTCATTCAATTTTGGTTAGAATTCGCTGACGTGACACAGCTAGTGTTGACGTGGACAAAATTTATTATTTCTTAAATATTTTTTTTCGAATTTTTGAATTATTATTTTTTTATTTTTTTGCCTTTTTCTTCCTCTGGCTAATTGCCTAGCATTTGACGATTGGCCAGAGGCTACAACTAGTGAGAGTCGCCTCGTTGAGATCTTGCGAGGGGTGACCTTACCATCCTTGGTCGAGGTTTGCCCTTGTCAAATCGGATGAGGTCAAGCCTCTTAGAAGTAGGTGAGGGTCACCCACGTTGAAGGCTAGGGAGGGTGACCTCGCCGGCTGTGAGTGGGGATTGCTCTTGCTAGATCCGATAAGGGTGAGCCTCGCCCAAGGCTAGGGAAGTCATCCCTCGCCTGAGGTTGACCCTCAAGACCCTTGTTGGCCTTTGGTGAGGGTGAGCCTCACCCAAGGCTGGCAAGGCCAACCCTCACCGGTCATAGCCTTTGGCTAGTCATTAGAGCCTGGAAAATTGGCCAAAGTAAGAAGAGGGAAAAAAAAATAGTTATAAAAAATAATAATAGAGAAAAAATAAAAACATAAAAATAATAAAAAAAATTAGAGAAAACATTAAAAAAATTAATAAATTTTGCCCACGTCAATACCGATTATGCTATATAGGATGGCCGGCGTTTATATCAATAAATTCTGGTCAAAATTGATTGAATTGACTCAATTTGCAAAATATGAAAACTTTTAGGATTAAATTAGTAAAATTGAAATGTTTAGAATTGAATTAGCAAAAGTGCAGTAGATTTCAAATTTTTTGGATGATTTTTCCCTGTGAAATAACTATAATGCAGTTTAGAAGCTCCTACCAATAAACAGAACGAAATAAAATAAAATATAAATAAAGCTTTAGGGTTTAAACCGGCATAGCCTCTCACTACTCGTTCAAATCCTGATCAAAAGGTCAATACCACTGTCCGATTAAAGAGCACGCCGGAAGGTCCTTCTTTCGGCATTAAAGCCACTATTAAGAGGACCTCCCGCGCCTTCCTCGACAGGCAAAAACCCCGTTTTGTGGTTTGGGTCGGTCTCGACGAAACTGAGGGTCACGGCATTGATGGCGATACCGGGGCATTTCTTCACCAAAACTCATGTAAGCATTGAGAGCTGCCTTGGAGACGATGGAATCGGATGCAATGATTGGCCAGCCTCCAGTTTCCACCATGCCCTCCTTCATATCCTACAGAAGCCTCACTACCAAACCATCGACCTTCGCTTATGTGAGGCTATCAACGTCATTGAGCTCCTCATTTGAAATTCTAGCCAGGAATGAACTAATTTCAAGAAGGATAAGATGACCAAATCTTTCATGAGAGATACCAGAACATATGTTGTAAATTAAATACATTTTTTATATATACATGATAAATTATAATTTTTATGACTCTTTCACTCAAATACACAAATAAATAAATAATGAAAAGAACTTAGAATGAATTTACATTAAAATCATTAATCCGCTATTAGTCAATATCATTCATCATTTCAATTTAATAGTTTCAGAAAAATTAGAGGAAAATAAACTAACAATTCAGATTATGGACTCACGTGTCAAAGTACGTTGGAAGAGAAGAGAAAAAACAAACGAGGGAGGGTGAATTGCGTTTCATGAGAAGTGAGAGTCAGAAGAGAAGACTAGATTTTTCTTATTTTTTCCTTTATCCATTTTATTATTATTTTTTTAAAAAAATTTTACACCCCTTATTTATTGAAAATTTTTAAAATTGACTCCGTGTATATTGGAATCATATGTAGGAATTTTAAACTTGAGTGTCGAGAGAGTTGACTAGGTATTAGATTTTTTGACACGTGTTGATTGAGTGTTGAATAGTGTCAAACACGTGTTCAAGTATTTGATATAACACAAAGATTCCTGAAGAGTGTTGGTGCTTTCTAGACTCAAGCCAGGACGATGCTCAACGAGCCTCATCTTCCTTCTTCTTCCATGCTTGCATGCATTTTTTTCCCTACAAAGAAACCAGCAACGACAGCAATGAAATTCAAGGCGTTTCTCATAGAGAATGGTGTTGCTCTCCTCAAGAAGTAGTTCTTGCCCACGGCCCAAACATAGCCTAGCATGGCTGAACCTTGCCTTGGCCGATGGTCAGTGATTGGCCATCGGTAAAATTAAAAGGAAAAGAAAATGGAAATAATTAAAAAAGAAATAAATTATAAAAATTATAAAAAAATTTCACGTCAACATTAATCATGTCACGTAGGATGGCTAGTGTATAGTGAGTGATTTTAGCCCTAAATTGGTGAGATGGGCTAAATTGGTACCCGTGTAAAAATGATCAGGGTTAAATTGATTCGATTGAAAAGTTTATAATTGAATTAATACTAATGCAATAAGTTTGTAACATTTTTTTTTTTTTGTATTTTTTCTCAATTTTGAGATTGAAGAGGAAAGGAATGGAGAAATCTCAAACGGAGAGGCGTCAATTGATTGACAGTTTTGTGAATTCTAATGTAACTTATTCACTTCTCTCCGGTGTATTGATATAATGTATCTTACGTTTGTACGTAGCTTAGATAGGTCATGTTGATATGCATTCATCCTGTGTACTATCGAGTATGATTACAAGATCGAATGACATCACGTAAACACGGACTTATATCTGCGCACGAAGGGATGTCAGTGCTATGTGGAATAACATGTTTCGCTATGGAGTCACCTCTTGAACGTCGTTAGGACAGTGCTAGGTGAGAGCCATCTTCGAAACTCTATGGGGCCATCATCGAATAGTATCTATACGATACATCGTTATTTGCAGACTTCTGATCCCTAGAAGAGACGATGAATTACTTGCTTAGTCGGTGATGTGCTTACTCGACATCGAGGCTGATTCGTCAACAATGTTGGTAGCTGAGTCGATTTCAAGTTGTTGCACAAAGTATAAAGTCAAACCATGGAACGCGTTCGAGATATGAATATGAATTTTGTAGAGTAGAATACTAGTCATTCAAAATTCACTAGATTGAAAAATTTTCAAAAAAAAAAGAAAAAAAAAAGAACTACAATCGCTTTCTCACTTGCTATGATAAACACAAATGAAGTGAAAAAGAAAGAATTACCTAAATAGACCTAAACCTATTATACTTATATCAGTTCAGTCCTACACTTTTCAATTTAGCCAAGTATTCCTAAGCCTTTTGACAATTTGCCAATATGATTCATCCTAGCTGGAAATCACCAACATGGACACTATCATTTTGACTGAAAATTATTGACGTGAACATTGTTGTCCTACTTAGCATGACAAGTGTTAACATAGACAATTTTTTTTTTCAATTTTTGAACATGTTTCCAAATTTTTCATAATTTTTCTTTTTTTCTTTTTTTTTATTCCACCGTGGCCGACAAGGGTTGTTGGAGCTCGCGGGCTACAAAGGAGGGTGACAACCCTTATTTCCAATCAACTACTATTAATTATTTTAAAAGCTTAAGTTGTTAGATGAATGCGTAATTTATTATTTAAATATTCTAATATTTCCTCTCATACTTAGTCAGTTCTTTTTGAAAATTTAATTGGAGAGGCAAATAGGAGCATAGAAAATTCGAACTCAAGACCTCCTAATTCTGATACCATGTGATATTTTGTGGGACCACAACCAATTATTCTAAAAGCTTAACCTGTTAAATGAAAACATGATTTATCATTTAAATAATCTAACACATATTTTGCCACCTCCTTACGAGCCATTCCAAATGCATGTGTGGCAGCTCTATTCCCCAAGAGATACGTCACACATGCCGTGGCCATCGCAATTGGCATCAGGGAGTTTAAGAACACCATAGGCTTGTTGATGCTCACTCGCAGCTGATGGCATGAACTAGGAAATGGTATGTACATGGAAAGCTCGGGTTAATATGAATCATTATATTTGGACGGATAGCTTTATCTTTTTCTGTTTTCATCCCGATCGCGGCTTGAGACCCCAGATTAGTAATTAAATTAGTTTGCGGACGTACAATTCCATTTCAAGAACAAATTGTCATCCCATTCGTAGTCCAAATGACTGTAAAAGATTAGACCCAACATCGCACATTTTATTCTCCTTCTCGCTGTCCCCCTACTCTTTGAGACTTCGACATATTCACTCTCTCCAATCTCAGTGAAATAATTGTAATGCGCTTCAGAAGCTCCTACCAATAAGCAGAACAAAAAATACAGTAGAACACAACTTTAGAGTTTTAATGGACATAGCCTTTCTGCACCACTCATCCAAATCTTGATCAAAATGGGGAAAAGTGCTAAAAAAAGTCCTAAACCTTTTTTTAGTGCCAATTTAGTCATTAATCTTTTTACTTAGTGCCGATTCAGTCATTTTTGACGAATTTTGATCGGATTTTGTTGATTGGATGCCGGCCAGCTGACGTGGCCTAATCGATGCTGACATGGAAAATTTTTAATAATATTTTAATATTTTAAATTTTTTATTTTTAAAATTTTTAAAATTTTTTTATTTTTTTCCTCCCCTCCTCCAGCCGATTGCTTGGACCTTGATGACCTGCCAGAGGCGATAGCTAGCGAGGTCAACCTCGCTGGACCTTGCCAGCCACCTCACCCTCGCCGAATCTAGCGAGGGTCGAGCCTTGCCGACGCCGCCTAGGCTGCGATTCGGTGAGGTCAAGCCTCACTGGCCATGGGCGAGGCTCAACCTCACTAGCCCGGTGCTAGGTCACCCTTGCGGCCTAGGCGGCACTGGCGAGGTCAAGCTTCGTCGGCCATGGGCGAGGCTACCCTTGCGGCCACTGTTGCGCTGGGCAGCAAGGGCGAGGTGGCTAGCAAGGTTCGGTGAGGTCGACTTCGTTGGCCGTCGCCTTTGGCCAGTCACCAAAGTTCGGCAATTGACTAAAGGAGGGGAGGGAAAAAAAATAAAAAAATAAAAAAAATAAAAAAAATTCAAAAATATTAAATATTATTAAAATTTATTCACATCGGCACTGATCAGACCAGGTTAATCAGCTGGCGTCCAGTTAGCAAAATCTGGCCAAAATTGACCGAAAATGACTGAATCGGCACACCACCGCCCGCGGTGGAAGCGTTGGTTAGGGCTTGGTACCCCAAACGCAGGGGGAAGGGTTCGAACCTCCGTGGAAGCGATGCTTCAATGCATAACGCGTCTTACCTGCGCTTGGGGGTCAGCGGTGGGGGCCCCCGGCGCTCCAGGGTTTACTCTCCCCGCGAAGCGGCGATCGGAGGTTCCCTGGGTCACCAAAAAAAAAAAAAATGACTGAATCGGCACTAAGTAAAAATATTTAGTATTAAATTGGCACAAAAAAAAGATTTAGAACTAGATTGTCACAAATACAAAATGTTTATGACTTTTTAAGCACTTTTCCTGATCAAAAGATTGATACCACCGTCCAATTAAAGAACACGCTGGAAGGTCCTCCTTTTGGCATTAAAGCCACCGTAACAAGACTTCTTGTGCCTTCCTCAACTGGCAAAAGCCCAGTGTTATAGTTTAGGTTGATCTTGACGAAACCAGGGGTCACGGCATTGATGGCGATATTGGGGTATTTCTTCGCCAAAACTCGTGTAGGCATTGAGAGCTGCCTTGGAGACGATGTAAGCAGATAAAATGATGAGCGAGCCTCCAAATTCCACTGTACCTTGCTTCATATTCTTCAAGAATCTCACTACCAAACCGTCCACTTTCTCTTCCGTGAGGCTATTGACGTCATTGAGCTCCTCTTTGGTATTTTGGTGAGGAATGAACTAATTGCAAACAAAATAAGATGAACAAATCTTTCATAAGAGACTATGCAAGTAGTAAGAAGGTATGACAAAAGACGATAGTGTCAATCCCCATCGTCGTTCCATTGCATAGCCAGAAGATATAATATGTCCATTACGTGTGGCTTTCTCGATCAAAAATACGAAAAGCTTCATTTAAGGATTACAATAATTAAGTATGAGTGAGATTTTGTAGGACAATTATCAATAGTTGTTCAATCAACAATATGAAAGCTTCATTTGCGAATTACACTAATTAAGTATATGTGAGATTTTGTTGAACCATTACCAAAAAGTTTACGCTATTATATGAAAGTATGGTTTATTATTTAAATATTTCAACACTTCCCCTTACACATAGGTTGGATTTTGCCTTTAGCTTAAAGCGTGGAAATATTCTATTGGAGAGTCAAATGGGGGCATGGAAGATTTAAACTTAGAACTTCATAGCTCTAATATTATATGAGATTTTATGAGACCATTGTAACTATTAAGTGAATGCGTGATTTATTATTTAAATATTCTACTAATAGATACCTGAAGCTGGCCATGGGCGCTGGACACATGGAATCGATTGCTAAGAAGAGGTAGAAGAGCAGTAGTTACTTGTTTGCTTCCATAGTAGTTAGTTCTCAGACATTTTTATGCTGATTCATACGTCTCCTCAATGAACTCTTTCGTTGATTTGGCTTGTGGACCTTTAATCTGCAATAAGGTTACGTGACAAAGATGATAGTGCTTACTAGTTTAAGCCTTTTTCCTTTCCATGAATAAAAGGAAAATACGAATAATGATGGATGCCCCAAACACCTATGCTAGAAGACATATATTCATGTCAAGTAACGAATTAGTTAACGGCCAAACTAACATTTTTGAGTTTACACGTTTGTGACTTCCAATCAAAAGATAGGGGATAAGTTCACTAGAAGTTCTAAGACTTGTTACGAAGTGCAATTAAGTCATAAAACTTATAAAAAATACAATCAAGCCCTAAACTTGACACCGTCAATTTATTTAATGGAAAATGCTATCGTGACAATTTTAAATTAACTTCTCTCACAGGTGGCTTTTTATTTTTTTATTTTTTTATTGTTTTCTCTTTTAAATCTTATTTAAATAAGATGAAAAAACTAAAAAAAACTAACATTTTATTTAAAAAAACCAAAATTGAAGAGAGAGAGAGAGAGAGAGAGAGAGAGAGAGAGAGAGGAGAAAGGCAGGGCAGGACACCGGTGGGCACCATCATCACCACGCTAGTCGAGGGTGACTAGCCCTCGCCAACTTCAGGCCTGGCCTCACTGGTCCTAGACATGGGTGGGCAACCCTTGTTGGCCGGTGCAAGGTTGCCTAGCTTTGGGTAACCACCCAAATCTAGGCAACATTGATTGTTGCTTGGAGTTGATGAGCCTCACCAACCCGTGGCGAGGCCTCGTCAGCCCCAAGCAAGGGCCGACAACCCTTGCTAGGCCTAGGCGAGCGCCAACGTCACCTAGATCTGGGCATCCGAGCATGAGCTCGAGCCTAATGAGGGTTGCTAGGGCCAATGAGGCCTTGTGCGGGATTGGCAAGGGGTAGTCACCTTTGCCCATGGTCGGCAGAGGTTGCTGGCCCCTTCAACGATAAGTGGCAGCAGCAGCACTGCCTACCAGCGTGGCCCTACCCTGTCCTTTGCCCCCCCCCCCCCCCCCTCTCTCTCTCTCTCTCTCTCTCTCTCTCTCTCTCTCACAGTTTTTTAAATAAAATTTTAGCTTTTTTTTTAGTTTTTTTAATATAGATTAAATAAGATATTAAAAAGAAAACAATAAAAAATGCCAACTAGGAGGGAGAAATTAATTTAAAATTGTCATGTTAGCATTTTCGTTAGATAAATTGATGGTGTTAATTTTAGGACTTGATTGCACAATTTGACAAGCTTTAAGATTCAATTACACTTTCATGATAGGTTTTATGACTCCTAATTAACTTATCCAAAGTTAGGCTATATTCAAAAGGTGGGCAAATGTGTATTGAGGCCAGTATCTAGGAAAGTAAAAAGGGGCGTGCAAAAAGCATGAACATTGTATATGTTCTATAAATCACATCACAAAAATAACGTGACAAATGCATATCATAGTAGTATGGCCGATTTGAGAAAACTCACTATATATCTGCTGACAAAACCAAGTCCTTTTTCATATATGTAGCTCCGAATATGCCCGCGTTATTCACTTGGAAGGCCATTGTTCTTTTATGGCTCTTTTCTCAATCTATTTGTAACATGATATAATAAGTGATATATGAATGGATCATACCAAAATATCGAGTTTTACAAACCGAGTCTCAATGAAATTTGCTAGACTATAGACACTAGTCCCGTCAACCACATCGAGCGGATGAAAGACCATGTTGGAGATCCCGATACTCGCAAGCTTCTTGATAGCCTCGTTCCCTTTATTCACATCTCTTGCGGTCAATATAATGAAGACTCCATTTAAGCAAGTCGCTTGCATATCTCGAATCCGATCCCTTTATTCACATCTGTAATGACTACAATCCTATGGAAATGAACAAAAAATGAGAACAAAACAATAGCTTTTTTTTTTGAAATACATCATAGTAAACCGGTTTCGGTAATTTATCAAGATGTAGTGGAAGCAAGTAGTACCTGTCCCCTTGATGAAGAGCTTGAAATGTCAGGATCTGCCCTTTCTTTTCCTTTTACAAAGATTTTCAAGGTGGTGGCTCTTCTACTGTGGCTTGTTGAGTGCATGTCAGGGCCTATTTACTTTCACTCCAAGTATATTATTTTATTCTTTTGTTCTTCGGAACAAAAAAAAAAAAACAGAATTGGTTTGGTAAATTTTTTTGTTTCGATAGTAAGTTTGGAGCAGAATCAACTTGCTTCTTGTTCTAAAAAAAGAAAAAAAGAAAATTGTTTCTCTTTTCAAGCCATTCTCTCTCTTTACTCCTTGCCTCTCTTTGGTCATTCTCTCCGGTGCCTCTCAACTGCAATCCTCTCTGCCATTCTCTCCGTCATCCAGCGCCTCTCAACTAGTCATTCTCTCCGGCGTCGACAACTACTGCTCCTTCACCGACTCAAGCTTCTCGTTCAGAGGTAAGTTATACCCATCTTGCCTACTTGCACACTATGGGAGGGATGCCTTTGGCGAGGGATTGGTCGAGTGAGCGCAGCCGTCACCGATCTAGGCGAGTACTCGCTCGAACGAGCGCGGTGAGGCGAGGGCTCGCTTCGGCGAGCATGGCCCTCGTCGATCTAGGCGATGGCTTGCACGAGCAAGCGTGATTGGGCGCGATCTATGAGGGCCGCGCTCACTCGAGAGAGCCGTCGCCCAGTTTTGAAGCGATTCAATATGGAAACGCTCAAATCAATTCGAACTCCTGTAGCAGAACGGTTGGAGTTGAAGAAAGAAGGAACCGGTGAATTGGTAAATCCCACTTATTTCAAAAGTATTGTTGGCAGTTTAAGATATTTGGCTACCACTAGGCCAGATATAACTTATGGTGTGGGAATTATTAGTCGGTTTATGGAGAAACCATACCAATCACATTTGCAAGTAGCAAAAAGAATTTTAAGGTATGTCAGTGGAACTCGTGATCATGGAATTTTTTATACATACACTGACAACTTCAGTTTAGTGGGGTATACAGACAGTGATTGGGCAGGCGATACTGAAACACGGAAGAGCACTTTCGGATATGCGTTCTTTCTTGGATCAGGAATAATTTCTTGGTCATCAAAGAAACAACAAGTTATTGCACTCTCAATAGCTGAAGCAGAATACATTGCAATATCTTCACCAGCATGTCAGGCGATGTGGCTTCGAAGGATGTTTTTTGAGCTTATGCATGAACAAAAAGGTCCTACTAAATTGATGTGTGATAACAAGTCAGTGATTGCATTGGCCAAGAATCCCGTATTTCATGGCAGGAGCAAACATATCGACATCAAGTATCATTATATTCGTGAGCTGATTAAAGAAGGTGAGATTGAACTTGATTTCTGTAAATTCGAATACCAGATTGCGGATATTTTGACAAAACCATTGAAGGTAGATTTGTTCGAGAAATTGAAGACAATGCTTGGTGTCGTAGTCTTCCAAAATCAATTTTAAGGGAGGCTATTAGAAAATAGTAAAATTGATTTTGTGTTTTGATTAGCTTATTTGTCTTTTAATTGTTTTTTGGCTATGTGTGTGTAAGCAAGTGTTATTCGGTTTGTAAACCGTCAAAGAAACGTGTGCTACAGCACCACGTCTCTTTAAGCCGCCGGAGAAGAAAAATCATGAAGAAAGTACAAGTCTTGGGCACACAATAAAATATTATAGTTGCTGTTGAAGACTCCAAGAGCACGAAGGAAAGGAAAGAAAGCAACTTGGGGATGGCAATATTTTATTCTCACTGAAGACAGCAAGAAGAAGAGATACGCAGCCCACGTTTTTTTGACTGCCAAGAGGAAAAGTTCAAATTTAACTCTTGCAGGTTTGAAGTCCATGAGGTGAAGTACTTTTAGATATAGGGTTATGTTAGTTTTTTTTTAGAGTGTGAGAGTGTGTGTGAAAGTGTGAGAGAGTGAGATTTTAGAGAGAAGTTTAAGCTTAGCAAAGTTAATGTGTGTACTCTCTTAAGCCTTTGCAAGGCATATTGTGTAATATAATCTCTCTGTGTGTGCACTCTCTCCCTCCAAGTCCTTTTGATTCCAACAACATGGACATAGCCTCTCTGCACCACACGTCCAAATCTTGATCAAAAGGTCGATACCACCGTCCGATCAAAGAACGCACCGGAAGGTCCTCCTTTCGGCATTAAAGCCACCGCAACAGGACCTCTCGCACCTTCCTCTACTGGCAAAAGCCCAGTGTTGTTGTTTATGTCGGTCTTGACGAAACCAGGAGTTACGGCATTGGTGGCCATACCGGGGTATTTCTTTGCCAAAACTCTTGTGTAAGCATTGAGAGCTGCTTTGGAGACGATGTAAGCGGATAAAATCATCGGCCAGCTTCCAGTTTCTACCGTACCTTCCTTCATATCCTTCAAGAATCTCACTACCAAATCGTCCACTTTCTCTTCCGTGAGGCTATCGACGTCATTGAGCTCCTCTTTAATATTCTCGCCAGGAATGAACTAATTTCAAGAAGGATAAGATGAACAAATCTTTCATTAGAGAATTACATGACAAAGACAATAGTGTCAATCCCCTTCGTCATTCCGTTAAATAGCCAGAAGATGAAAAATGTTCATCACATGTGGCTTTCCCGATCACCAATATGAAAAGCTTCATTTGCAGATTACAATAATTAAGTACGTGTGAGATTTTATAGGATCATTATCAATAGTTGTTTGATCGACAATATGAAAAGCTTCATCTACAAATTACACTAATTAAGAGGAAAAGTGTCAAAGGAGTCATAAACCTTTTGCATTTATGTCAATTTAGTTCTAGACATTTTTACTTTGTACTAATTTAGTCATTTCCGGCTAATTTTGGCCGGCTTTTGTTTATTAGGCATTGGTCAGCTGACGTAACACGATTGGCACTGATGTGGATAATTTTTAATAACATGTTAATATCTTTTGGATTTTTTATTTTCTTTTTATTTTTTCTTTCTCATTCTCCTTCCTCCAGCCGGTTACCGAACCTCGACAATCGGCCAAAGGCAATGGCTGACGAGGTCAAGGTTGACCTCGCCGGTCACTAGCTAGGCTCAAGCCCTCGTTAGAGGCCGTAAAGGCTGCCTCGCACTGAGTGGCGAGGCTCGCCCTTGCTGGATCTGGCACGGGTCAAGCCTTGCTGGCCATGGGCAAGGCTCAACCTCGTTGAATCTAGCAAGGTCTAGCCTTACCCAGCCTTTGATAAGGCCAGCTTGAGATCACCCAGGTTGCGAGGGCAGCCTCACTAGAGGCTGGGTGAGGCTTGACCCTTGCTAGATCTGGTAAGAGCGAGCCTCACCAGCCCAACATGTGGTCGTCCTTGCCTATGGTTGGTGAGGCTTGACCCTCACTAAATTCGAAGAGGGCGAGCCTCACTGCCCAACGCGAGGCCGCCCTCGTGGTCTCTAACGAGGGCTCAGCTGGAGGAAGGAGGAGGAGGAAGAAAAAAGAAAATAAAAAATTCAAAAAATATTAAAATATTATTAAAAGTTATTTATGCATGTCGATTGTGCCACATCAGCCAACCGGTGCCCAATCGGCAAAATCATGCCAAAATTAGCCAAAAATGACTGAATTAGCACAAAATAAAAATGTTTAGAAATAAATTGACGCCAATAAAAATGTTTAAGATCAAATTGGAACAAATTTAAAAGTTTAAGACTTCTTTGACACTTTTTCCCACTAATTAAGTGTATGTAAGATTTTGTGAAAACACTACCAACTATTTTATAAGTCTAAGCTATTAGATAAATTTGTGATTTCTTATTTAAATATTTTAACACTCCCCCTTCCACATGGCTAGACTTTTCCTTTAGCCTAAAGCGTGGAAATATTCAATTAAAATGGCAAATAAGGGCCTGCAATATTCAAACTTAGAATCTCTTAACTCTAATAGTATATGAGATCAGGACCATTGGAACTGCTAAATGAAAGCGTGATTTATTATTTAATTATTCTAACAGTACATACCTGAAGCTGGCCAAGGGCAGAGGAGACATTGACTATTTTTGCCAAATTCGATTGCTGAAGAAGAGGTAGAAGAGTAGCAGTTACTTGTTTGATTCCATAGTAGTTTGTCCTTAGACATTTTTCTGCTGATTCATACGTCTCTTCAAAGAACTGTTTCATCGATTTGGCCTGCGGACTTTTAATCTGCAATAAGGTTACACGACACAGACAATAGTGTTTGCCAGTTTAAGCTTCTCAATTTCGATAAATAAAAGGAAAGAAGGAATAAATATCAGATGCCCCAAACACCTATGCTAGAAGAAATACATTCATGTCAAGAAACAAATTAATTAACGTCCAAACAAACATTTTCGAGTTTGCACGTTAGTGACTTCCGATCTTAAGCTAGGCTATTACCAAATGGCGGGCAAATGTGTATCGAGACAAGTATCTAGGAAAGTATAAAAAGGGCGTGAAAAAACCATGAACATTGTTTATGTTCTATAAATTTACATCACAAAAATAACATGAAAAATGTATATCATAGTAGTATTGCCGATTTGAGAAAACTCACTATATCTGCTGACAAAACCACGTCCTTTTCCTTATATGTAGCTCCGATTATGCCCGCATTATTCACCTGCAACGCATGCTTTAGGGTAAATTACATATTTAGAATAAAAATTTTATTTATTCTGAATTTTCGAAATAAAAAAATACCAAAAACATGAATTTGGGATGTTAGATTTTCATTTCATTAATTTGAATTGCATGTTTAATTATTTGGCAATTATTAAGTTCGAAAATTAATTAAAAAAACAAAAAATCATCATGCATATGTCATGTAGAATTGGTGCATATTTTGTACGTCATTGCATATTAGGGTTAAAGTGCACTTAGTTTAATTTTAGATAATTTTTTTCTTAATTTATTATAAGTTTAGGTATTTTTTTTAGATATATTGCATTTTAGGATTATTTAGGCTAAGATAATGTTTTAGTTTAAATTAGGATTTGGCTCAACCTAATTCCTAATATAAATTAAATAGGATCTTAATTTAATTAGGTAATTTTCACATTTCACCAAATTTCGAATTTCGTGAAAAATACAAAAAAAATGTCATAGGTTAAATTAGTTTTATTATTGAGTATAAAATGCATTCTTTTAGGAAAAAGAAAAAATGTCATATGCACGTCATTAGGGCTAGATTCACTGAAATGTATGTCATTTAGTATTTTTGCTAGGCCTATTTAATTAGAAATCACATGTCGTTAGAATTAGCGCATTGCATATTGCATGATTTTCATTAATTAAGTGAAAAAAAATTGCGTGGTAATTAGAAACCGTATCTAGGGTTGTTGATATGGTTTTTAACTTGACATTGCAGATGCTTTTATTGCTTTAAGGTAAGTTTTTGCAATTTATTTATTGCTTATCTGAGTGTTAAATTGGTAGATTGCGCACCCGCATGATCACCTCACATGTTAGGAAAATAGATTTAAAATCAATTTAAGCTGCCTGCAAAAACATTTTTTGAAAATAAGAGAATGGTACCGAAAGGGCATTAGAGAAATCTAGTGTAACCAAGTCCCCGTACCCATAGTCTCTGGTTCGTAAGAGTAAAGTAAAACTCCCGTTACTTTACTTGGGTTTCTAATCGACCCACCAAGAAATAGATTAGTAGCGACTCCTGATTAAAAAATCAATTGCATGTTAAGAACCTGAACTTAAGTCGCGAATTGGTATGGGCTTGGGAGAACCCGAATTAAGTATAGGCTTAATAATCCATTAGCCAAATTTTAGGTGATTCACCCGAAAAATTTAGGTGGCGACAGCTTGGCGACTCCGCTGGGGACTTGTGTTAAAACACTTAGTGGACTTTGGCTAATTTTCTTCTTTTTGAAAAATGTTTTTGTTTGGCAGCGAGGATTCCAGGTATGTCCCTAACATTTAAAGTGTTAAATGTTTTTACAGATTGGGAGGTATAACGAGAGTAGTGTTTGCTAACCTTTGTTTTGCAAGGAGGTGTAGGAATGTATTGTTTACTTTAATATATGAAGTGCTACTTGATATAAACTGTAGTGCATATATTGCATTTTTCACTACACTTTTACACACACAATCCGCCGTCGGACCTGGGCCGCACTAGGATACATAGGATGGTATTGAGTTGGATACGACTTCGACCGCGAGGCCACGTAGTAGAAGTTGCCCAACTCAATCCCGAAAGTTTTTCTTGGTGTCAAGAATGTTTACCTCTGCTCGTGAGGCTGCGTTGCATTGGGGTATCATTCTTGACTGAGCCGGAGTTAGGAGGACTTGACTTAGTATGTGAGGCTGCAACTAAGTCATCCCTACTCTATTCTCCCAATTCAGTTGCCACTCTTCTAATTTTTCCTACGATATTCAGTAGGTTGGTTATGTTTTCATCCCAAGCATCTTAGATCACTTCCTTACATTTGTTCTCCTTTAGCCAATACGCCTTGAACTTGAACACCTTTTTTCTTTTTATTGCGTTTGGTTCCAAGGAGAGAAGCAAGGGGTAATGATTTGAGCCTATTGCAAGTAATACAAAGATCTCAACATTTAGAAATTATACCCTCCATGCTAGGTTACAAAAAGCCCTATCTATTTGCTTCTCAACTAACTCATCTCCTTCTTAGTTGTTTATCCATGTATATGCACAGTTTCAATGTTAGTTAATGAACATGAATCTAGAAAGTCTCGAAAGGCCACCACCCTATATCTATCCGCCTCCTATCTTCCAACTTTTTCTTATTGATATAGTACCTCATCGAAATCTCCTATGCAAATCCAAGGGAGATTGTTAGAAGAATTAATTGAGCATAAGGTTTTCCATAAGCATAATCTCTCTTAAAAAGTGATGGAGGCAAGTAGAAATGATATCCTCATTAGATTTCCGCTACTAAAAACTTTGCAGGTGACATCAATAAGCTCCCCTAAACTCCCTTGCTCTTCCACTCTTCTTCATCCCACATGAGGATTAGCCCCCTCTCAATTCTGACAGGATTGAAAATGGTAGAGTAGTCAAATCGTAGACTCTTTCTTACTCGATCGACTATTTTTTATTTATTTATTCTTTGTTTCCATAAGGAACACCAAGTTGGGTCTCTCTTGAGCCACTAAGACTCTAAGGTGCTGGATTGTCAAGGGTGTGCTCAACTCTTGATAGTTTCAACTTAAGTTATTCATGTATACTCTAGTGGCTCATTAGGGCTAACCACCAAAGCTTGTTCCTTGATCCCTCTCTATTCCTAGATTGGAGTGTCCTATAGGTACTCCTTATCAAGCAACTAAATCAATGAAACTCTCTTTTCTCATAATTACTAATATGCTTTTGTTTTTTTTTGTTTTTGTTTTTTTTTTTGCCACAGGCGTTATTGTGTCCATTCTTGTTCTTCTTCAGCATTCTAATTCCCTTATCCTAGTCTGCCAAGGGAAGGAGTAGGCTTTGAGTTTGTTGTACTCTTTTCCTATGATTGAAGACACATATTCAGCCATCCTCACATCTTCCTCAAGTTCCTTTTTTAAAACGTTGGGAATACTCAATGCCAAAGCACTTGACTCTAGATATTCCTTCCTCATAGTTTCGTCTTTAGACAGAATAGGGGCATTGGACACTACTTCCTCCTCCTTATGTAGTTGTTCGACTTATCCATAAAAGGTTTTCTAGAAAGGCTAAATTCTCTCATTTATGCTTTCAGCCATGACCCGTATCTTCTTGGTTTATCTTAGGCTAGACCCATCTCCTCATAAGGTATTACTTGGCAAAAATTAGCATAGTGCCCAGCACGTTTGCAAAAGTAACAAAAGTGTGGTAATCTTTCATATATATAAAGTCTAACCACCATTTCTTACCTCCCATATTTACAACAATACCTGTTTTCGGGGGGCAATTAAGACTCACTTTCACCTTGCTAATCTTGTACGAACTATTATTCCTTGCTTCAAGTCTCACCTGCTCCACTTTGCCAAATTTTGAGGCAATATTATGGATAGAATCTTCATTAATTCAAGCTCTAGGAAGCCCTAATATATGCACCCAAAATGCATTATGCGTGAACTCATAACAATGCTCTGGATCATCTGGATCTCCTTCTAACAGAACAAGGAGGTTGTTCGCAAAAGACCATGGTCCAGTTTCTATAACTCTTCTTTTTTCCTCCACTTAGTTAAACACAAAGGACAAGAACCTAGGTTCCATAACTTCACACTTTTCTGATTCTACCTTCCATGCTTTTGTCATTATACTAATAAATGTTTGGAAATTGACATTTTGTTAACAAATGAGTTTTCCATATAGAATGAATTCACTTTCCTATTTTTCTTTCTTAGGAATGTTTGCTTCTAGCTCCATAACATCCTCTTTAGACCCAAAGATCTCCTATGCTTCCGCACAATGCCACCAACTTAAGTCAATTCTTGTGTCCTAGAACTGGTACATCTCTGTACTTAGATGTTGCTAAGGGTATGGGTTTTTGCAAAGTTATAAGGAATGGGATTGTGGAGTGAATGGAGCTCTAAGGATTTGAGAATGCCACCACTATGATCACTAGATTATGAGTTTTTCTAGTTATCAAAGGGTGATACACTAGAGTTTTGGTAACATATAATAGAGGAGTGGCTACCCAAATAAAGAGAAGGGAGGATCATGTAGCATTTAGGGCACCTGGATTTAGGTCAAATCATGGATTAGCTTCAAATAAACCCATTGTTCTAATTCAGTTTCTAGTTGACAGAAGAGAGAATGGTTGAGACACAATGGTTGAAATGGCCAAGTGGGTTTGGTCAATTGGTTGAAAAGAGAAGAGATGGAGAGGCCTTATAGAGGACTAACCTGGAAGAAAGGGGTTTGAGGTAGCCATTGGAGTGATTGTTAAGGTTAGATTGGGAGTTTGGGGTTTCAAGGAAGGGTAAACTATCACCAAAGGGATAAAGAAGAACTCACACCAATGTTGAGAGGGCAGGGTACGTGAGTATGCTTTTTGCATGCTGCCTTTTTATGGTACTCTCTGTATATGTATTTTCTAGGGAAAATTACAAAAAAAGTTGTAAAACTATTATAAGTTTGTCAATTCAATCATAAACCTTTATTTTTTGTCGTTGAAGTCCTAAATCTTTTGTGATTGTATCAATTCAGTCCATCCGGCCAAATTTGGCTGGTCGGCACTAATGCGGACATCGATCAATGCTAGTGGATAATTTTTAATAATATTTTATTTTTAAAATTTTTAATAATATTTTATTATTTTATTTTCTTTTTCCCTCTCTCTCTCTCTCTCTCTCACATTCCTCTTACTCTAGTGATCGGTTAGAGGAGAGGACCGGTCATCGGCCAGTGGCGAGCCATAGTAAGGTGATGTCACGCCTCAAACCTTGAGTGTGTGCACATCCCTCGGTGGCTGATAAAATTGCAACATCCTATGACGCATCGCTGACCCATTCATTTTATTGCACATATAGAAGCGAATAAATAAATCCCCAGACAACACAAATATGTGATAGAAAAGCAGGACAACAATTTTCACAAAACGCTTTTATAAACAAACTGAGTTTATATACAATACTAGTCTATAAACAAAAGTTTATTCCAAAAAGAAGAGTCACTAAGCCATCTAGGCACAAGACTCCTCAGCCGAGACCTCTGAGACTTCCGAGGGTTTTGGGTCTTCCATGACACTGTCAGGGATGTCGGTGTCAAGGGGGCCATCCATCTTCTCATCCTCAACAGCGGGTGCGTCGAAACCATCTAGGGGGCCCTCCTGTTCTCCGTTAGGCCAATGGCGAAACCACGCCTTGAATCGATGAGGTACCAACTCTGGTAGACCCTCATCGACCATGATCATGCTCACAATGAGCTCATGGAGCCAAGGAGTCTCGGGGACAGGGAAAGAGGTACTTTGTTCACTAAACCCCCTCAGCTGTCCAAAACGTATTAGAGTAACCGCCATCTACGGATTTGAAAAGTTAAACTCACGACAGGGTGAGACGATGTCTTAGCGAATTCACGCCCTAAACCTCGATTAGGAAGAAAATACGCCTAGAGGTAATCTAATCACACATCATATAAGACTTACCTCACCTCAGTTCCTTTCTACACATCAGTATAGTTCATATCACATATAATTGCATTAAAAGCATTGATCAATCGGGACGTCTCAACTTATATCACAAATAATTACAAGGGTCCCGATTAGAAGGCCAAATCGTTATGACATGTCTCATTTCGTGTCACACAATTTTGTCCCATAATCAGGCGCGTCAATTTCGATTAATCATGCATTCCAATTGATTACGACCCAACGGCCAAGGCCGACTCAACAGTCAGCAGTCCTCTGGCCTAGTCAGGCGTCATCTCGCACCATTGAGCACGGCAATGTCTACATCTAAATGGTATCCATATATGAGCATTGGCCTAACTTCCACTGCAACTGGCATTTGTTGACTTGGGGCATTCCCGAAATAGTATTGTCCGGGCCCAAAGGCTCGTGACGGGTTTTCATACCATTCATGCACACATCCAATCCCAGCCAAAACATCGTGCCTTGCACTCAAATGTCCCAATTAAGATAATGTATTTGGCCAATTTTCTTCATATTAAGAACACAAGGTAAAATAATCGTGTGTGGGTACGCGGTAAGATTGAACCAGAAAAATTGATATCCTTCATTTTAAAATCCCACTATTTAATATAGTATTTAAAATTATTTTCGGTGTCAAAACTTAACACCCAGTATTTTCTAATTAAATACCAAAATTTCATAATTTTGAAATAAATACTCAAAAATCACAATCACCACTCAATTGCACAAATTACCATTCGATTGCATAAAATAATCACACAATTGCAATCGGCACGAAATTCCGATCACCGACTATCTCGTTATAATTTTCGGAAAATATTTAATAATTAAATAAATTACAAAATTAATTAAATAAATGCAAATTAAATCAATAAATGCATACTTAGGCTTAAAACACTAGTTTAACTGCCTAAAACACTAGTTTAACCATCTACATAAATCAAGCAACCTAATTAACCCTTAACCAGTTTAATCTAACCATCTAATTAGCCTAGTTGCTTACTAATTACAACTAACTAACCACCTAAGCCATACTTAAGCTAATCTAATTACCCATTAAGCATAATTAACCTTATAAGTGAGGTTTAGTGAGTAAACTTACCAGATTAGCGAACTGATGAGTCCACGACGACAACAACGCGAAGGCGAGCGGAACACAAGCCTGTGGCGATACCAAACGAGGCTTGGAAGAGCCCAGAAAAGGCTCACGAAGCCTTAGCTATGGGCTGAGGTTCGGCTTTTGCTCTTGGGCCAAAGGAGGTTGATCGAGCATCAGCTTTGGCTGGAAACGGCCAAGCGGGATGGTGAGGGTTGTAGCGGTTAACTGCAGGGGCGACGGTGGCTCGGATGGACGGTGGAGGAGTCTCAGTTGGCTAGACGGATGCTTGGGATGGCCGCTTGTGTCACGCCTCGATCCTTTGAGCACGTGTCCATCCCTCGGTGGTCAATTGAATTGCGACGTTCCCAAGACGTGTTGCTAACCCATTCAATTTTTAATGCACACACGGAAGCGAATTACTAATCCCCTGATCATAACAAATGTGGGATAGAAAAGCAAGACAACAAATTTCAAATTAATCAACCTAGTTTTAATAAACAATCTGGTTTACAAATAGAGGCCAACTATAGGGTCTAAGTACAGGGAGTCTATCTTTGAAAAGAACTTCTGAGCCACCCATGCTCCTAACCTTTCGCCTCAAGCTTCGGGTTCTTCACCATAAGGACCTGAAAATGTTATCTCACGACGGGGTGAGATGACCTCTCATCAAGTTTACTCCCTAAACTCCGACTAGTAAGGAAAAACGCCCTAAGGGCTACCTAAACACAAACACAGGTTAGAGGACTTACCTTTGTCTCAGATCCTTCCTCCATGTCAATAAAATTCATATAATCATCTTGTCATTTCAATTTAGATCAAACATTGATCAGTCGATTCAGTCAACTCTATAGCATCAATATCATCCACACAATTCGATTAAGTCGAATATTGCTCACCCTAAGCTGACAACAACTGGTATAACTCATTGAAGCTAATCAAGTATACTGCTCATTCTAAGCTGATATATCAAGGCCCTTAGGCTAATATAGTATACCGATACTGCTCATTCTAAGCTGACAAGGTATACTACTTACGCTAAGTTGATATATCAAAGCCCGTAGGCTGATATATAGTATACCGACAAGACTCACCAAAAACTGATAAATAATATAGCTCACATTAAGTTGATAAATAATATAGCTCACACTAAGTTGATAAAGTATACTGCTACCGCTAAGCTGATATATCAAAACTCTTAGGTTGATATAGTATACTGATAATGCTCACCATAAGTTGCTAAGATATACTACTCACTCTAAGCTAACATATTAAAATCCTCAAGCTAATATAGTATACCAGTATACTGCTCGTGCTAAGCTGACATATAAAAGCCCTTAGGCTGATATAGTATACTATTCTCACCATCTGAGAATGCCACTATTTTTATCATTCCTGATAAAAATAATCGTGTGTGGGTATACGGTCGGCCTTAGCCAAAGTACAAAATTTTCCATTTTGAAAATCCCATTAATTCCAGTAGTTCATAAACACATTTTTGGCATTGTAAATCGACACCCGTATTTTCTAATTAAATACTGAAATCATTAAATTTTGAGATAAATACTCTAAAATTACAAATCACACTCAATTGCACAATCCAACACTCAATTAAATAAACCAGTCACACCATTGCGATCAGCATAAAATTCCAATCACCGACTATCCCGGTCTAATTTCTAGAAAATAATAATTAATTAAATAATTACGAAAGTTAATTAATAGATATCAATAAATAGAAAAAAATGCACATTTAGGCCGGAAAAGCCTAATTAAATACCGAAACGAGCCCAGAAAAATTTCGAACCTATTTAAATAAATACTACCACTTATCTACATACTAATTACACTATTCTAACCACCTAACATGCGATTTTGAATGATTAAATTGCTAATCCGATCTAACTAACTACCTAATTCATACTTAGCCTAAACTAATCAACCCTTAAGTATAATTAACTCATTAGCAGAGTTTAGTGAATAAACTTACTGGATTTTTGGGTCAGTGAATCCACGGTGACGGCGGCGTGATGATGGGCGATAAACTCTGAAGCGGCGACACCAAAGGAGGGCAAACTGAGGTCGAAATCGGCCAAGGAAGCACACGATCAAGCTGGTCTTGTTGCCTCAATTCTGTGGAGGTGAAGTCAACGGCTGAACAGGCATGGCTTGGGCTGGTTTCGACGGCTGTGGGTGGTGCGAGTGCAACACGAAGATGGAGGGGTTGCTGCGGGGGCTTCGAATAGGCTGGCTGCACGTGAAGATGGACTAGAATAGGTAGACAATTGAGCAATTTCGGTGGTGAAGATGGGGTTGAATCGATCATGCTGGCAGCGGGGAAGAATTCGGTGGGAGGCACGCGGACGTGCTAGCATGAAGGCCCACAGTCCATGGCCCGGTGAAGTTGACTGGTGAGGTGGCAGCTGCAGACTTCGATGGAGGAGCTGCCTCGAAGGAAAAATGAAAGAAGACCAAGTTGTAGGGAAATGGGACAGAGGCGTGTGAAGGGGGAAAAGGAGAGAGGGAGTGATGTCGGCAGGTGGGGGAAACGTGCGAGAAAATAAAAGGGAAAGGGAGAGAGAGAGAGAGAGAGAGAGAGAGAGAGAGAGAGAGAGAGAGAGAGAGAGATGTCGACAAATGGGAAGGGATAAGGGAGAGTCTACGGTCAAAGAGAGAAAAAGGAAATGAAGACTCTTGTAGGGACTGTCGGATGGAGGGGAAGTGCGTGCGCGTGCGAGAGAGAGAGAGAGAGAGAGAGAGAGAGAGAGAGAGGAAGGGAAAAAGTTTAAATAAAATGTCCTCTACTCATACTTTCGGTCCCACAATCTCTCACATAAATCCCTTTTGTCCCATAATACTTTCTTGCATAAATTTCCCACAAATAACTCATTTTGGTGCCCAATGTTGCAGCCCCACACTAGCCTTCGAATTTCACTCAATTTGACTTCAATTTCTTCAATTTGATGTCCAATTTTTTCAAGGGAGAAGCCCACACGATTTTTACAAGTTCCCTTCACCACACAACTCAGTTTGGGGGCCAGAATTCCCTTCAATTTTGCCCATCCGAATTTTCCATTCTTTTCTGAATCGTCTGAATCGATTTTCTATAAAAATCCCAAACTCGCCATAAATACCTTGAAAGATGAGTTGACGTTCCTAAAATAAATCGTGACATGACAGAACTTTCAATTTCTGAAATCGGATTCAAATTTTCGGTTAATTTCAATCTGACGTGATTTTAGCGTGACCTAATCTACCAGGTAGCTTTTAGGAATTTTTGGTGCAATTGACCCGTGATCGATTTATCTCGAGTCACAATGTACATTTTCGACCTATTGGCCACTCTGAGTTATCATGAAAATCTCAAGATTTCAATTATGGGCACAAGGTACCAAAATTGACAAAAAATTGGTCTAGTGCCGATCGACGATAATTTTGCAATCAGGTGGAATCACCCACACTTTGATCACACATCTCAGTCAAATTGACCTATCCTTGATCTCTGATTGATTTTGACAATGCCGTAATGACCATTGTAGACTAGCACGATCGAGCCATTGATTTCTTGTCGAATCATCAAGTCTATTGCGTTAAAATCCTTTAATGGCTATACCGAATAGGTTAGTTATCTCGTGAGTGGCTATCTCAGAGAAGACTACTATAGGCATGTCGATGAAAGACTTGATTCAATCAATTGAAAGTAGAATTAAGTTTTCAGGATGTCACAGCCTGGGCTAGCGGGGACAATGAGCAGGTGTGGGTGTTGGAGAAATCTTTCCAGAATATTTTGAAGCTGACAAAACATTTCTATCAGTCTAGTCTAGATATTTGAAGACCGACAGTTTAAAGTCTGAAGATTTTGTATTCTCAAGACTCAAGACTCAAGACTCAAGACTCGAGACTCAAGACTCAAGTCTATTCTCACGACGGTCTTTCTAATCCGTGTGAAGGAAATCCAAAGCCGAAGTGTATGGTTGAGGATTCGATCCTATCCTCGGAATAGATTCTTTGGTTGGATAGATATTTCTTTGATTCTTTGATCAATTGAAGATCCGATAGTCGACGGAATATTCTTGGAATGTTCTATTCTTGGAAACCAAGATCCTGATTGTATGGGCGAACAGGATTGATGGGCTATCATCAGATTCCTTAATTAGCTCGGATGATCTTCTTGATTGATTCCGTCCAACGGGTAGATTGGTGGAATTCCTTTGGTAAGTGCCAACGGCTATGATGGCATAAATGAGTATAAAAGAAAGACGTTCTAGTTGTTTTAAGGGTGTGATCGATAGAAAAATTCCAGTCGAAGAACCTTGATTGTTAGTCGATCTTTGTTCGAGCAAAATTGTATACACGAGAGAGTGTTTATACTTGGTGACACCTTGAGCGAGTGTGGTAGATCATCTACACCTAGAAATCAAGGAAGATCAACACTGTAACATCTCTTTGATTATAGTGGAATCCAGCCAATCGGCTGTCAGTGCAGAAGAGTGGATGTAGGCTTGAATCAAGCCGAACCACTATAAACCGCGTGTTCAATTCTCTCTTTCCCTTGCTCAGTCTTACGATTTTTTTTTAATTATTGCAAATCCTTCAACTGTCTAAGTATTGTGCAATCTTCAAGAAAATTTTTATATACCTATTCACCCCCCTCTAGGTACTCGTACTTGCTATATCATTTGGTATCAGAGCTCGTGTTCTTACTTTATTTGAAGTGTTTTACTTCAGAGTAAAAGATCCATGGCGAGTATGCTAGCACCAGGGCTGGTGGAAGGGCAAAGCAATACCAGACCACCCTACTTTGATGGAAAGGATTACAACATCTGGAAAAACAAGATGAAAGCTTTTCTACGGTCAAAGGATCCTCTGGAATGGGATGTGGTGGAAAAAGGAATCACTCCTACTGCTACATCAGTATTTGAAAGAGGGAAAGAAACTGTTGAAGCCAGCGGAATGTCTCAAGAAGAGATAAACAAGAGACAAGCACTCGATGCTAAAGCAATTTATTCTTTATATTGTGCTTTGTCACCAACTGAATATAACAGAATATCTTCTTGTGTTACAGCAAAAGAAGTCTGGGACAGATTACATATCACTTATGAAGGGACATATCGAGTGAAGGAGACCAGAATTAACATTCTTCTTGGTCAATATGAATCCTTCAAAATGAAACCAGGAGAATCTATAACTGACATGTTTAGCCGTTTTACAGATATTGTCAATGGTCTTGAGAATCAAGGACAGAAAATTTCTGATCCTATGAAGGTGAACAAGCTACTGCGTGGACTCTCCAAGGATTGGAATCATATAAAGACTTCAATAAGAAAGACGCAAAGAATCATGCCATTATCTGTAGACGAGCTGATTGGAACTCTTCGGTCTTACGAAGTGGAACGAATTAATGAAGACGAAGATCCAAGAGGTAAGAAATCCATTGCATTAAAATCTAACGATGATTCTGATGATACAGATTCTGAAGAAGATTTGGACGATGAGGAGCTTGCTCTTATGATTAGAAGGTTCAGAAAGCTCAATAGAAAAGAAAGAAGGTTCAACTCAAAGAAACAAAGTTTTCAAAAATAGCAAACCAAGTTTATTGATAATGAGGAACCAAACAAAGATGTAGTTTGCTTTGAGTGTAAGAAAAAGGGGCACATCAGACCCAACTGTCCTCTTCTGAAGAAGAAAAGAGGAAAGTCTGAGAAGTCTCGAAAAGCTCTTAAGGCCGAAACCTAGAGCGATACAGAGTGTGAAGAAAGTGATGAGGAATATACCAACCTGTGTCTGATGGCGCAATAAGACTCAGACTCTGGATTAGACTCAGACAGTGAATTTGAGGTAAGTGATTATAAAATCCCTGTCAAAGTCTCTAAATACATTGATGAACTATGTTTTAGTCTTAAGACTTCTCTCAAAAAGATTTCCGAACTTAAAAAGGAAAACTCAGTTTTAAAACAAAAGGAAAATATTTTAGAAGAAAAAGTGAAAAGTTTAGACTTGAGTGTTTCTACTCTTAAAGAGAATGAAGATAAACTTTCAAAAGAAAATGCTTTCTGAAAAACTGACTTATCAAATATTTCAAAGAAATTTTCAATAGGGTCCGAAAAACTTGAAAAAGTTCTTTCAATCCAAAGACCTTACTTCAATAAGTCTGGTCTAGGTATGACAGCAGAAACTATCCCCTTGATTGATTTTCCAAAAGTAAAAGAAAGAATTAAGAAAAGACCGTCGAGAGAGGCTTACAAAAATCATTTCAAGAAAGTTTTTGTAAAGTCTGTAGGTCGAAATGCTTTAAGGTGTTCAAAATGTAACAGTCAGGATCATTTTGAAAAAGAGTGTCCTATGGTTTGGAAGCCTGTTAAGAAAGTATGGCCTAATAATGCTCATTCTACTAACGCCAAAGGACCCAAGAAAATTTGGGTACCAAAGAAAGCTTGAGACTCTCTTTTGAATGCAGGTCTCTGTCAAAAAGAAGGTAAAGTGGTATCTTGACAGCGGATGCTTAAGACACATGACAGGAGACTCAAATTGCTTCATAAAGCTTATTCAAGTAAATGGTGGAAAAGTTTCATTCGGAGGAAACAGCAAAGGAAGCATTGTGGGATTTGGAACTGTGAAAATTGGAAATCTCACAATAAACAATGTCTCTCTAGTGGAAGGACTCAACTACAATCTTCTCAGCATTAGCCAACTGTGTGATATTGGTTACAAGATCTCCTTTCAAGAAGGCATATGTTCTGGAATTAGCAAAGACTCAACTCAGTCTTTCATGGGTCGAAGGCATGGAAATATTTACCTCCTTGATGTAAAACCAAATGAAGATCAATGCCTAATTTCAATTCAAGATGAAGCAGTCCTATGGCACAAAAAGCTTGGCCATGTCAACATGAAGCAATTAGCCAAAATCTCATCAAAGAAGCTTGTTCGAGGTCTACCTAAATTGCCATACCAAAAGTCTGATTTATGCACTCCATGCATTCTGAGAAAGTAGGTAAGAAATTCATTTAAGCCAATAAATCATGTCTCTACTAATCATGTACTACAGTTGCTTCATATGGATCTCTTCGGACCAACAAGAACCCAGAGCATTGGAGGTAAGAAATATTGTCTAGTAATCGTGGATGACTATTCTCGCTTTACACAGGTATATTTTCTTGCAAGTAAGTCGAAACCTTTTCGTACTTTAAGAAGTTTGCTAAAAAGGTTCAAAATGAAAAAGGATGTGCAATCTCAAGTATAAGAACAGATCATGGAAGTGAATTTGAGAATCAAGATTTTACAAAATTTTGTGATAAATCTGGTTTTAATCATATGTTTTCCTCTCCATATACTCCGAGCAAAATGGAGTTGTGGAAAGAAAGAATAGATCTCTTCAAGAAATGGCTAGAACACTTTTAATTGAAAGTAAAATTTCTTCACGATTTTGGGCTGAAGTTGTTTCAACTGCTTGCTATATTATAAATAGAGTCTTTTAAGACCTATTTTAGAGAAAACCCCTATGAATTATTCAAAGGTAAGAAGCCTATTGTTTCATACTTTCATGTGTTTGGTTGCAAATGCTTTATTTTGAAAAATGCAAATGATCGAGTTGGTAAGTTTGAAGAAAGATCGATGAAGGCATCTTCCTTGGATATTCTTCATCAAGCAAAGCCTACAGAGTCTACAACAAGAAAAGCCAGTCTGTGGAGAAATCAATGAACGTCAAATTCCAAGACTCAACGCCAGATGAATCCAGCCAGACTCAGTATGAAGAGTCTGAACCCTCTCTAGATCTTCCAAAGTCTACAACTCAAGAAGTATCTCAGACTCTGGAAGTCCAACATCAAGATGCTCATGAAGATTCAAATAAAGAAAGAGATCATCAACCAGGCAAATCAACTAGTAACTGGAAGCATAAATCCAGTCATCCCAAAGATCTCATTATTGGCGAGATCAATGAAGGAATCCGCACCAGATCAAAAAGGCGTGAAGAATCTAGTGCTGTGGCTCTCATTTCTGAAATTGAACCAAAAAGCATAGAAGAAGCTTTATCTGATGAAAGTTGGATCGAAGCTATGCAAGAAGAACTCAGACAGTTCAACATCAATGGTGTCTGGGAATTAACATCTAAACCAAAAGGTAAAACTGTTATTGGAGCCAAATGGGTATTCAAGAACAAGATGAATGAAGAAGGAAAAGTCGTAGGAAATAAAGCAAGACTCGTGGCCAAAGGATATACGCAAGAAGAAGGAATAGACTATGACGAGACTTACGCACCAGTTGCAAGGTTAGAAGCTATTCGACTATTACTTGCGTTTGCTTGTTATAAAAATTTCAGGTTATTCCAAATGGACGTCAAAAGTGCGTTCCTAAATGGATTTATCCATGAGGAAGTTTATGTGGAACAACCACCTGGGTTTGAAGACCCAAAGAAGCCAGACTCAGTCTTCAGATTGAAAAAGGCCTTGTATGGTTTAAAGCAAGCACCTCGAGCTTGGTACGACGGACTAAGTAAGTTTTTATTACGAGAATGGTTTTGTCAAAGGTAAAGTAGATACTACTTTGTTTATCAAAAAGGAAAACAAAAGCTTTTTACTTGTTCAAATATATGTGGACGATATTATTTTTGGATCACCTAATGAAAGTCTATGCAAGAAATTTTCTAAGTCTATGCGGGATGAGTTTGAAATGAGTATGATGGGAGAATTAACATTCTTTCTTGGACTCCAAGTGAAACAAATGAAGGAAGGAACTTTTATTCATCAAGAAAAATATGCAAATGATCTTGTCAAAAGGTTTGGATTGGAAAAGTGCAAAAAGACCGACATACCAATGTCATGTTCTCGAGAAGATAGACAAGGATGAAGAAGGGAAGAAAGTAGATCAAAAGCTGCATGCGGGAGCATGATCGGTTCACTTCTTTATCTTACTGCTTCTAGACCTGATATTTTGTTTAGTGTTTGCATCTGTGCTAGGTTTCAATCCGATCCTAGAGAATCCCATCTCAGTGCTGCAAAACGTGTTATCAAATACGTTGCCTCATCTTCAAGCATCGGTCTCTGGTATCCCAAGAAGGGAGACTTTAATCTTCTAGGTTACTCAGATGCAGATTTGGCCGGTTGCAGAGTCGATAGAAAGAGCACTTCGGGAACTTGTCAACTGCTTGGAAACAGGACAGTATCTTAGTTTTCGAGGAAGCAAAGCACTGTAGCTCTCTCAACGACAGAAGCAGAGTATGTAGCTCTTGGAAGCTGCTGTTCGCAAATTCTATGGATAAAACAACAGCTATAAGACTTTGGGATTAAAGACTCATGCACAGAAATCAGATGTGACAACACCAGTGCGATCAATCTCACCAAAAATCCAATCCTTCATTCAAGAGCAAAGCATATTGAGATTCGACATCACTTCATTAGAGATCACATTCAAAATGGAGAAATCTCGATTCAATTTGTTGATTCAAAAAGTCAACTAGCGGATATATTCACAAAGCCTTTGGAGAAAAATCAATTCGACTTTATCCGTTCAAGACTCAACATTTTGAAGCTTGAAGAAGTTAAAGTCTAGAGACTCACCAACTCTAAGACTCTAATCTCTCAGACTTTAAACCCTCGGACTCGGATGCATGGCTATAGACTGTAAGTTGCTATTTTATCGAAAAGGTACGAATTCTCGTTTAGTTATCTAAACTCGAAAAGGTACGATCTTTCGTTCGGTTATTCTATAATCCATGTGAAATTCGAAAACTTGTCTTTTTTTTAAAAAAAAAGGGATTAATTTTGGCAGTTATTGATTTCGAAAAGAAGTGTTCGTACACTTTCCTTGTACCGGTTGAACTTCCCTTTTCAAAACTGAGTTATATATATATATATATATATATATATATATATATATATATATATATATATACAGTTTTTCTTCGCCCAAATCTTCAAAACCCTAAAAAGAACTCTCCTCCCGATCCTGTTTCTATTTCCTGTTCATCTTCGAGAAAGTGGTTATTTTTTTCTTGGGAAAGCAAGTGAAGGAATCTTCCAATCGACAAAGAAAGATGTCTTCTTCGAGGAAATCATCAAGAATCGCAAACAGGGGACCACAAAGAATGGAGAAGGGACCGACTCACTTCGATCTTACTGAGGAAGAAGACTTATCAAGTCAGCGACAAAGTCTGATTCGCTCTCCTCCACGTCATTCAACACCTCCTGCCCCACAAGGTGCGAGTCAACATCTGGAAGAAGAGATAATCGAGGATGCCGACCCAGTAAGAGTCCAAAGACCTTCCTTTATCTATAAGCTTTATCGTGCGTTGAAAAGCACCGGTACTTCATTAAAATATATAGATGAATTCCTTAAGGACAAAAATTATGGGAATGAGTATCTTTTTCTACGGAAAATGGAGGAATTGGGAATTGCTCCGAAAGGAAGGGCGGAGAGGAGGCACTTGCGAACATTCCAAGTGACCCTCGTATGCCGGGACAAAATCTGATTGAAGGGAACGATGATGACAGAATGTTCCTTGAATTTCAACCCAAAATGGGTGTGGCGGCAAAGGTGAAAGGAAATCGGATGGATTTGTTTAAGTCCAAGGATCGGGAAAATGTGTATTTCAGGCTTTGTTGAAAAGAGGGGTGATAAACCCTAGAAGTGTCGATTTTGACTTCCTAGATGCCATCAACATGAACTTAAGAGAAAAGTTGAATTTGCTTCAACTTGAGACTTTTTGCTCTGACTCTACGGACGGGTATGCTCAACTGACCGCTTATTTCTATTCAAATCTTAGCTTTTTGGATGCGAATAGAATTTCATTCAGTGTACGAGACCAAGCCTATGTGGTAGATGTGAATATGTTGGCGGACATAGTTGGAGTTGAACGAGGACGTTATCTACCAATCAAAGTCTCACCTGCTCGTACTACTCTGGAACTTGTCAAAGATAGGGACGTAGAGAAGAAAATTACCTATTCCGGGATGAATGCCATCAACATTGTGCTTCATAAGATTGTGATCAAGCTTGTCTCGGACCGAAGTCTACGTCAAAGACTTCGTGTCTCTTTACGAAGCAAAGTTGATGTACGCGATCAACTCAGGACGGAAGTTCTCTCTCCCGCACACTATTCTCTTCCATATGTACAGAGCAATGTCGAAAGACAAAGGACAATTGCCTTATCCTAGTCTGGTGACCAAGATCTTCAGACACATGAACATTGAACCGCCACAAACATTTTGTGTTCGACCGTGTGATAAGATGGTGGTAGGTTTGAAGATGTTAACGAAGATGCTTCTGCAAGAACTGTCTAAGGCAATGGAGAAATTCAGAGTGAAATCTCCAGTTCAGTCTGCTTCAAAAAGGAAAGGAAAGGAAGCCATTGGTGCTCCATCGAAGAAGAAGAAAAGAACTCTCATCCTAAAGGATGAAGATGAAGATGAAGAGGATGAAGATCCCACTATCCAAGCATTGACAAGAACCAAACGCTCTGTGCCTCAACCGACAGAACTTCAGAAGAACAGAGAAGAAGAAGAGCAGAGAGAGAAGGAGAAAGAAGCTGAAGAAGAAAGAGAAGGAGAGAAAGAAAAGTCTGCTGAATCTGGAGAGAAGGGAAATCAAGAGCATGATCATCACTCTTCCCCTTTCGATGTCCTAGAGACAGGGGGAGTTGGCGAGCAAGAAAGGTCCTCACCTCATGCTGCTGTTAGTGAAGGTCCAAGACAATCTCCAGCAAACCCAGAAGAATTTCAGGCTTCTCAATTGCCTGAAGAAGGTGATACGTCGATACCAAATCTGCCAGACTATACAGAAGCGCCATCGTCTGCATTTACTCCATCAGAGAAAGCTCATGCCAGTACACAGACGGACAATTCTGCAGATTTTCATCGCATCATGGATATTCTTCTGGAAATGCGTGGCCAGATATATGCTCTAGACTGTGAAATCCAAGCCATGAAGAATGCTGGACAAGCATCCTCAGTCACCCTGGAGGACAAAATGAAAGACCTCGCTCTGCAACTTCAAGCCAATGCCAAAGGAGAGAAGATAGCTCAACTACGGGAAGACTTGAAGAGGCTAGAAGGAGTAGTCCAGTCTATGGGAGATTTCCAGATCGTGCGCATTCCCAAGCAGACATGACTCCTTTCTCACCCTTTTTAATGATGACAAAAAGGGGGAGAATCAATTTGAACAAACAACTTTCAACATTTTAAAACTTTTGTGGTTATGTTTATTTTTGAGTATGACTTGAGAACTTGAACTTGGGTGTGAATTTAAATTTGACTGAATTGGCTGTGGATTTTGATGCTTGACTGGTTGCATTTAAATCAAGTGTTGTTATGGTATTACTCATGAAAGACTAACCAATTTTCTGTTGATGCATAGTCTAGTTGCTTTATTAATCTTTTTGAGTTAGCCATATTGCTTGAGAAATGTTTGCAGGTCAAAGTTGTTCAAATCTACAAGAAAGTTTTGTTACCATCAAAAGGGGGAGATTGTTGGAGAAATCTTTCCAGAATATTTTGAAGCTGACAAAACATTTCTATCAGTCTAGTCTGGATATTTGAAGACCGACAGTTTAAAGTCTGAAGACTTTGTATTCTCAAGACTCAAGACTCAAGACTCAAGACTCAAGACTCGAGACTCAAGACTCAAGTCTATTCTCACTGACAGTCTTTCTAATCCAGTGACGAAGGAAATCCGAAGCCGAAGTGTATGGTTGAGGATTCGATCCTATCCTCTGGAATAGATTCTTTGGTTGGATAGATATTTCGGATTCTTTGATCAATTGAAGATCCGATAGTCGACGGAATATTCTTGGAATGTTCTATTCTTGGAAACCAAGATCCTGATTGTATGGGCGAACAGGATTGATGGGCTATCATCAGATTCCTTAATTAGCTCGGATGATCTTCTTGATTGATTCCGTCCAACGGGTAGATTGGTGGAATTCCTTTAGTAAGTGCCAACGGCTATGATGGCATAAATGAGTATAAAAGGAAGACGTTCTAGTTGTTTTAAGAGTGTGATCGATAGAAAAATTCTAGAGTCTGAAGAACCTTGATTGTTAGTCGATACTGTTCGAGCGAAATTGTATACACAGAGAGTGTTTATACTTGGTGACACCTTGAGTGAGTGTGGTAGATCATCTACACCTAGAAATCAAGGAAGATCAACACTGTAACATCTCTTTGATTATAGTGGAATCCAGCCAATCGGCTTTCAGTGCAGAAGAGTGGACGTAGGCTTGAATCAAGCCGAACCACTATAAACCGCGTATTCAATTCTCTCTTTCCCTTGCTCAGTCTTACGATTTTTTTTTTTTTAATTATTGCAAATCCTTCAACTGTCTAAGTATTGTGCAATCTTCAAGAAAATTTTTATATACCTATTCACCCCCCCTCTAGGTACTCGTACTTGCTATATCAGTGGGTCGAACGGGCCGGCGTGCGAGCGACCAGCGAGCTCGGGTGGCAGCGACGGCACTCGACGAGTGGTAAGGGGCGGTCGAAAAAATATCCCAGTTCACTCAAGTGGTTGCCCCACCTTGCTCAGCCATATCCATAGCAGCCCCTAGCCCTCCATTCTTCCTCCATAAGCCTCTTAAGGTGCTAAAATGTTGCACACCCCCTTGGCCTACGAATTTTGATCACTTCCCTTCCAATTCCAACTCAAATCCTCTCCAATTGGACTTAATTCAAAGGCTAAAATGTCAAGGAGAATACCCACATTCAATTCCACATTTTTCCTTGCCAAATAGTCCAACTTGAATGCCAAAAATGTAATAAAAAACGGTCTTGTAATTTTCCTAGTCCAAAATAGCCCAACTTTGAATTTTCGCCAAACACTTGGGTTTGCAGAAAAATTTTCAGAGGATGAGTCAACGTTCTTAAAGTAAATCGTGACATGACAGAATTTTGGTTCAATTTCGCGGTTAATTTTAACTAGATGTGATTTTAGCATGAACTAACTTACCGAGTAGCTTTTAGGAATTTTTGATACATTTGACCCGTGGTCGATTATTTTCAAGCCACATTGTACATCTTCGACTCATTGGCGACTCTTGATTGTCGTAAAAATCTCGAGATTTGAATTACGGGCATAGGGTACAGAAACAATAAAAAATCGGTTTAGTACCGATCGACAAAAATTTTACAATCAGGTGGAATCACCCACACTTTAATCACATACCTCAATCGAAACGACTTATCTCTGACCTCTGATCGATTTTGACAGTGTCATATTGACCCTTGTAGATTAGCACGGTCGAGGAGTCGATTTATAGTCAAATTTTTAAGTCTATTGTGTTTAGATTCCTTAATTGCTTCACTAGATAAACTAGTTATCTCGCGAGTGATCAGCTCAGAGAAAAAGACTATGGGCACATCGATGAAATGCCCAACTCATTCAATCAAAAATAGAATCAAAAAATTAGGATGTCATAAGTGAGGTCGAGCTCGCCCAATCACCAGCGAGCCAAGCCCCTGCTAGATCTAGTGAGGGCTCACCTTGCCTAGTGACGGGGTGGCCAACTGCCTAGAGCCATTGAGGCAAGTCCTCGCCAATGGATCAATGAGATCGACCTCACATGGTTTGGCCACCTTGAAACTTCCAAGAAATCCCTCGCATGACGGAGGAGACAAATTTGAGTGCATCGATAATGATGTCACAGAGACCATTTTCTTCTCCTTTGATCGATGATGCCTGACCCTCCTTTCAACATGCAATAGTCGATGGGCTCTCTCTCTCCCTTTTTCTCTAATTTGCTCATTGTCGAGGGTGTCATCCATCGCCGCCCTTGCCTAGCCACTGGTGGGGGCTTGCCTCGCTGGATTTGGGCAAGGTCGGCCTCGCCAAATTCGGCGGGGGCTTGCCTCACCAATGGCTAGTCGAGCTTGTCGCCTAGTGATAGCAAGGTGAGCTCACCACTTGTCGATGACTGGCCCTCTCCTCTAGCTGAT
This sequence comes from Eucalyptus victrix, assembly GCA_016097545.1. Lineage (NCBI taxonomy): Eukaryota > Viridiplantae > Streptophyta > Magnoliopsida > Myrtales > Myrtaceae > Eucalyptus > Eucalyptus victrix. The sequence goes on from CM027838.1 coordinate 30,547,896, forward strand.
TGCCGAAGCAAGAGGAAGAAGGAGGGAGGAGGGGGAAAAAAAGAGAGAGAACAAAAGGAAAAAAATAAAATAAAAAAATACTATTAAAAATTGTCTGCCAGTATTAGCCGACATCCACATTAGTGCTGATCAAATAAATTTAGATGGATAAATTGAATTGACACAATTGCAAAAGTTTTATAACTAAATTGGCAAAAAAAATGTTTATGACTAAACTGAAAAAATTGCAATATATTTATGACTTTTTGGTGATTTTCTTGTATCTTCCATGTTTCACATTTTTAGTCATATGAACATTGCTTAAAATTTAACGTCCGCTCTTAAGTTTTACATGAACGACGTTTTTCGTAAGACAATATTGGCCTTATATGTATGATCACCAATGTTTCAATCCAAACATTTTTCTTGTCAAAGTTATTATGACCTTCCTAAAATTGTGAATTTTTGTTTTTTGGTTTACGTCTGGTTTTGTCCGGGGAAATTCTCTCTTCGCTGATCAATCTGTCCTGTTTCTTTTGTCGTCCTTCTTGTGTTTGTTTGAAGAGAGTTGGCGGATTTTTCATGTGGGTTGTTTTACACTTTTGATGAGATAGGTTGGAAGTCGGATTTGTAAAGCTGAATGAAAGCCTCACAAATATATAAACTCACGGTATATGGTATCTTCAACATCAAGTTTAAGTTTTTTTTACATATAAAAGTTTCTCGAGAACTGCACTTTTTACTGTTTATTCAAAGAATTCAAGCTTAAACGAGCTCAAGGTCACTTTCTTTTGTAGAAGGATGCGTACTCACATCACCTGGGTTTTGAATTTCATCTGTGCAGCGCAAATTTCTACTGTGATGAAATGAGCATTTAGATATTAGTTCTGTGGGTAATTTCACTTATTTGAAGATGGTGAAGAACTTTAAGGAACTTCGGGAAGTTATGAAAAGTGGGTCACTTGAACATGCCATCTCCAAGCAGCCTGCTCAACATGTTGTTGCTTCTAAGAACGCCTGGATTTAATACTCAATTTGTTTGCTAAGTGATGTCAGCAATCTGGTAATTGCAGTGCAGTGTTCCTAATAAGTTGTATTTGTGTCTGTTAAGGGTAGGACAATTTTAGCCTTTATACATGGCAATGGTGACGGTTGGCTACTTTGTGGACAAGTTGATGGACTATGTTACTGGTAATGGACCTTTTTCGTACTGCACATTGGGTCCATGGGTTGCATTGAAGTTCTTGTGGTCATGAAAGTGTAGATTTGAATGAAACAAAATCTGACGAGTATCTGTTCACCTTGGTAGAGAATTGCGGAAATTAGCCAAACAAAAAATTATGAGGGAAATGACAATCCTGCTAAATTACAAGTCAACTTGGTCAAAGTAGATGGTCTAATGATGTAATTGCTGTGGTTATTCCCAAGCCAATATTGTGGCTTGGAGAAAGAATGGATAGTAAACTTAGTTCTTGCAATAAAGTTGAGTAGCTAAGAAAAAAAATTCCTTGTGAATGAAACTGGCACCTTTTCTGTCTAGCAATTGTGATTACCAGGAGGCAATAGCCATTGCAAAGATAAAACTTTCAATGGTAAAAATCAACACATCCATTTAAGATGTGTTATGGTAAAGAAATTGTTTAAAGATGGAATTATGTCGATTGATTATGTAAAGGCGGAAGTGAATTTAGCCTATCCTCTGACTGTGCATCAAGGGAATGGGACAAACTAGTTGAAGAAAATCAATAGCGATGGTAACCCAACCTATATGATTGACAATCTCACCAATTAGTGTTATATGAGTAATAACAAGTCATTTATTGATCAAGTGATGTACTAGTAAAATTATTGTCAAAGTGCAAAACTGCAAGGAAAAAGAAGCTGAGCTAAGGTCTTAATGAATTTCATAGCCAATATTGGTGGTTTATTAGACTGCAAAATACATTAGATATTATCACCTATATAAGTGTTGAGTGGAGCCACCCCTATGAGAATTATTGGCAATAATCTCCAGAGCATTTATGAATAAACCAAGCACATGCATGGCCTTTTAGCATAAAACTATGTTGAACAACAAACTTTGTGGGAGTGTAATGTGATTAGTGAAAATTTTAAATCATAAAAAGAAATTTTTGGTTTATAGAAATTTCAAACTTCACTAAAGATTTCATGAATTATATTTTATTCTTTGTAGGGCTGGTTCATAGCCTTGCAAGACCAATTCCGATGTATTACTTTAAAATATCCCATCATTATTCTATTTTTTTCTTATCAAAATTTTTTAAAATATGTAGGGAATTGTTGGATATTTCAGCATTTTTCAAATATTTGTTAAAAGTTATGCCCGTTACGAAAGTCATGATTTTTGTAATGGTTTTGCAAAGACCGTATAATGGCTTTCTAATTGCTATATAACATTCAATTTATTTCTTCATAAACTTTTCATTATTTTATAACAGCTTTATAATGGTTATGTTCTTCAATAATTACTCATTGATTATGGAAAGCAACTCTATATCTCTTTTATGCACACATTGTTAATATGAACGTATTTGGAAAGTGAGATCGATATATCAAAATAACAATGTTCTTGTTTCTTTGTACGTATCTTTCATTTTCTCGTTGGGTTATACACATAATATTGTTCTTATTTCCTTTTAATATTTAGTGTAGAGTATAGAAGAAAATTTATCATATCTTGTACGGATAGCCGCTAGAACATTACACATTAAGTTTTGTATTTCAAGAGGCGAAGTTATCCTTAAGAACAATTCTCACACACCTCAGACGATTGATTTTATTTTCTCGACATTTTCAATATATTCTAACAATTATTGTTATTTTTCATATTGTCTAACATTTTTCCAACAGGAACTCTACCATTGACCGCCTCCAGTCATCAACCACCACTATCAGGCACCGCCTATCTGTTGGAGAAATCTTCTTGAAGTGTTTTGAAGCTGACAAAACGTTTCTATCAGTCTAGTCTGAAGGCTTGCAGACTCTGCTACTTAAAGTCTGAAGACTTCCGGACAGCCAGACTCAAGACTCAAAGTCTATCCTCATTGACAATCTCTAATCCGTTGAAAAAAGGTTATCCAGAACTGGATGTTTCGTTAAGGATTTAACCTTATCAACTGGAGAAGATCTCGTGGCTGGAAAAGACATAACAGAATCCTTTGATTGATCGAAGATTGATGATTGAAGATCCAGTGATTGCCTAAATATTCTTGGAAGGTTCTACTTATGGAAATCGAGATCCTGATTGTATGAGCGAACATGATTGATGGGCTATCGACACGTTCCTTTAATAGCTCGAATAATCTTCCTAATTGATTCCGTCCAACGGGTAGATTGGAGGAATTCCTTTGGTAAGTGCCAACGGGTATGATGGCATAAAGGAGTATATAAGGGAGACGTTCTGAGTTGTTAAGGTATGCGCGATAGAAGAATTCCAAAGTCTGAAGCTCCTTGTTGTTTAGACAATTCCTTTAAGCGAATACTTGTGTACAAAAGAGAGTCTATATTTGTGAGAAACCTTGAGGAGGTGTGATAGAACATCTACACTGTGGAATCAAGGGAAAGCTGTGGTGTAACTACTCTCTTGTTCATAGTGAAATCCAGCCGGTGGGCTGTCAGTGCGGAAGAGTGGATGTAGGCTTGGAATAAGCTGAACCACTATAAACCCTGTGTTCAATTTTCTTTTCCTTACTCTCTTTACCTTGATCGTATTTCATTTTGTTAATCAAGAAAGAATTTCCTTTCTATCGTTTGCCAAGAATCGCTTCCGTATCTCGATAAATTGTTTGTGCACCTATTCACCCCCTCTAGGTGCTTATACTAGCTATCTCAATTGGTATCAGAGCTCGTGTACTCACTTTGTTTGAAGTGTTTTACTTCAGAGTTAAAGATCCATGGCTAGTATGTTGGCTCCAGGGCTGGTAGAAGGGTAAAGCAACACCAGACCGCCTTACTTTGATGGAAAGGACTACAACATATGGAAAAACAAGATGAAGGCGTTCTTAAGATCAAAGGATCCTCTGAAATGGGACGTTGTAGAAAAAGGAATCGTTCCTAAAGCTGCTCCTGTCTCAGAAAGAGGAAAAGACACTGTTGAGTCTAATGAAATGACTCAGGAAGAGATAATTAAGAGACAAGCTCTTGATGCAAAAGTAATTTATTCTTTATATTGTGCTTTATCACCTACTGAATATAACAAAATATCTTCTTGTGATACAGACAAAGAAGTCTGGGATAGATTACACATTACCTATGAAGGAACCGATCGAGTGAAAGAGACTAGAATCAACATTCTTCTCGGCTAATATGAAGCCTTCAAAATGAAACCAGGAGAATCTATAACTGACATGTTTAGTCGTTTTACAGAAATCGTGAATGGTTTTGAAAATCAAGGTCAACCAATTTCTGATCCCATGAAAATGAACAAGCTACTGCGTGGACTCTCCAAGGATTGGAATCACATAAAAACTTCAATCAGAGAGACCCAAGGAATCATGCCACTATCTATTGATGAGTTAGTTGGGACTCTTCAGTCTTATGAAGTGAACGAATCAATGAAGACGAAGATCCTAAAGGTAAGAAATCTATTGCATTAAAATCTAACGATGATTCTGATGTAATAGATTCTGAAGACGACATGGATGATGAAGAACTTGCTCTCATGATAAGAAAATTCAGAAAGCTAAATAGAAAAGGAAGAAGATTCAATTCAAGGAAACAAAGTTTTCAAAAGCAACAGACCAAGTTTGTTGAAGATGATGAATCAAACAAAGATGTAGTCTGCTTTGAATGCAAGAAAAAGGGACACGTCAGACCCAACTGTCCTCTTTTAAGGAAGAAGAAAGGAAAAACTGAAAAGTATCAAAAAGCTCTCAAAGCTGAAAGCTGGAGTGATACGGAGTGTGAAGATAGTGATGATGATTATGCCAACATATGTCTAATGGCACAATCAGATTCAGAATCAAACTCCGAGACTAATTCAGATTCAGAAAGTGAATTCGAGGTAAGTAACTTCAAAATCCCTATTAAAGTTTCAAAATACATTAATGAATTATGTTTTAGTCTTAAGACTTCTCTTAAAAGAATTTCCGAACTCAAAAAAGAAAATTCTGCTTTAAAACAACAAGAGAATGCTTTGGAAGAAAAAGTGAAATGCTTAGACCAGAATGTTTCTTCTCTTAAAGAAAGTAAAGATAATCTTTTAAAAGAAAATGCATTTTTGAAAAATGATATTTCAAATATTTCCAAAAGATTTTCTCTAGGACTGAAAAAGCTGGAAAAAATACTTTTTGTTCAAAGACCTTATTTCAATAAATCTGGTTTGGGAATGAATGCTGAAACTATTCCTTTAATCGATTTTCCTAAAGTAAAAAATAGAATCAAACAAAGACCCACAAGAAATGCTTACAAAAATCATTTTGAAAGGAGCTTTGTAAAACCAATGAGGGTCGTAATGCTCTCAGATGTTCAAAATGCAATAGTGCAGATCATTTTGAGAAAGAATGTCCTATGGTTTGGAGACCTGTCAATAAAGTCTAGGCAAAAACCGTATATCAGACTAACTCAAAAGGACCCAAGAAAATATGGGTACCAAAGAAAGCTTAAGTTTCTTTTTGAATGCAGGTCACTATCAAGAAAAAGTGAAATGGTATTTGAATAGTGGATGCTCGAGACACATGACAGGAGATTCAAACTATTTCATAAAGCTTGCTCAAGTGAATGGTGGAAAAGTCTCATTTGGAGGAAACAGCAAAGGAAAAATAGTAGGATTTGGAACTGTAAAGATTGGGAACCTCACAATAAGTAATGTTTCTTTAGTTGAAGGGCTCAATTACAATCTGCTCACTGTCAGTCAGCTTTGTGATGCTAGTTTTAAAATCAACTTTCAAGAGGGTATTTGTTCAGAAACCAGCAAAGACTCTACTCAGTCATTCAAGGGTCGAAGACATGGAAATATCTACCTCTTGGACGTGAAACCAGATGAATCGCAATGTCTAATCTCAATCCAAGACGAAGCGAACTTATGACACAAAAAGCTCGGGCATATCAAAATGAAGCAGATAGCGAAAATCTCAGTAAAGAACCTTGTTCGTGGTCTACCCAATTTATCATATCAAAAGTCTGATCTATGTACATCATGTATATTGGGAAAACAGGTAAGAAATTCCTTTAAGCCAATAAATCAAGTTTCCACTAACCGTGTACTGCAGCTCTTGCATATGAATCTCTTCGGATCAACAAGAACGCAGAGCATTGGAGGTAAGAAATATTGCCTAGTAATTGTGGATGACTACTCACGATTTACTTGGGTATTTTTCTTGGCAAGTAAGTCTGAAACTTTCTCTTACTTTGAAAAATTTGCTAAGAAGGTTCAAAATGAAAAGGGGTATGTTATTTCAAGTATAAAAACAGATCATTGAGGTGAATTTGAAAATCAAGATTTTGCAAAATTTTGTGATGAATCTGGTTTCCAACATTTGTTTTCCTCTCCATATACTCCAGAGCAAAACGGAGTTGTGGAAAGGAAAAATAGATCTCTTCAAGAAATGGCTAGAACTCTTTTAATTGAAAGCAATATCTCTTTACGGTTTTAGGCTGAAGCAGTTTCAACATCATGCTATATTATCAATAGAGTTTTTCTAAGGCCTATTCTAGAAAAAACCCCCTATGAACTATTTAAAGAAAAGAAGCCCATTGTTTTATATTTTCATGTATTCGGATGTAAATGTTTCATATTGAAAAATGCAAATGATCGAGTTGGTAAGTTTGAAGAAAAGTCAGATGAAGGTATCTTCCTCGGATATTCAACCACTAGCAAAGCGTACATAGTCTACAACAAGAAGACTCAAACTGTGGAAGAATCAATGAATGTCAAATTTCAAGACTCTATTCAAAATGAATCTATTCAGACTCATCTTGAAGAGACTGAATCTACTCCAGACTCTACAAAATCTAAATCTCAAGAAGCAGCTCAGGCTTTGAAGGACCAGCAACAAGTAACTGTTGAAGATTCAAGTGAAGGAAGTGACCATCAATCTGATAAATTAATCAGCAACTGGAAATATAAGTCCAGTCATCCCAAAGATCTTATTATTGGCGACATCAATGAAGGAATTCGCACAAGATCCAAAAGGCAAGAAGAGTCTAGTGCCGTGGCTCTTATTTCTGAAATAGAACCCAAGAGCATAGAAGAAGCTTTATCCGATGAAAGTTGGATTGAAGCTATGCAAGAAGAACTTAGACAATTCAGAATTAATGATGTCTGGAAATTGACTCCAAAATCGAAAGGTAAATCAGTTGTTGGAGCTAAATGGGTTTTCAGAAACAAGATGGACGAAAAAGGAAAGGTCGTAAGAAATAAGGCTAGACTCGTGGCCAAGGGATACACACAAGAAGAAGGGATCGACTGTGACGAGATTTATGCACCGGTAGCAAGGTTAGAAGCAATTCGTTTATTACTTGCATTTGCTTGTCATAAAAATTTCAGGTTATTTCAAATGGACGTCAAAAGTGCTTTCCTAAATGGATTCATCCATGAGGAAGTCTATGTGGAATAACCACCAGGGTTTGAAGACCCAAAGAAACCAGACTCAGTATTCAAACTCAAAAAGGCCTTGTATGGCTTAAAACAAGCACCTCGAGCTTGGTATGATAGATTAAGTAAGTTTTTAATTCGAAATGGATTTGTTAAAGGTAAAGTAGACACTACTCTTTTCATTAAAAGAGAAAGTAAAAGTTTTCTGCTTGTTCAAATATATGTCGACGATATTATCTTTGGATCCTCTAATGAAAGTCTGTGCAAGAAATTTTCTAAGACTATGCAGGATGAATTTAAAATGAGCATGATGGGTAAGTTAACCTTTTTTCTTGGACTTCAAATAAAACAATTGGAGGAAGGAACTTTCATTCATCAAGAGAAGTATGCAAATGAACTTGTCAAAAAGTTTGGACTGGACAATTGCAAAAAGGCTGACATACCAATGTCAAGTTCCTTGAAGATAGACAAAGATGAAGAAGGAAAGAAAGTCGATCAAAAGTTGTACAGGAGTATCATCGGATCACTTCTTTATCTTATTGCTTCTAGACCTGACATTTTGTTTAGTGTTTGCATTTGTGCCAGATTTCAATCAAACCCAAAAGAATCTCATTTGAATGCTGCGAAGCGTATTATTAAATATGTTTCATCAACGTCAAGCTTTGGTCTCTGGTATCCAAAAAGGGGAGACTTTACTCTTCTTGGATATTTAGACGCAGACCTTGCTGGATGCAGAGTCGGTAGAAAGAGCACCTCGGGTACTTGTCAACTACTTGGAGGCAGGACAGTGTCTTGGTTTTCAAGAAAGCAAAGTACAGTAGCTCTCTCTACAGCAGAAGCAGAGTATATAGCTCTCGGAAGTTGTTGTTCGCAAATTATGTTGATAAAACAACAACTAAGAGACTTTGGAATTGAAGACTCATGCATGGAGATTAATTGTGACAACACCAGCGCTATCAACCTCACCAAAAATCCAATTCTCCACTCAAGAGCAAAGCATATAGAGATTCGACATCACTTTATTAGAGACCATGTTCAAAATGGAGATGTTTCAATTCAATTTGTTGACTCAAAGAACCAATTGGCGAATATATTCACAAAGCCTTTGGAGAAAAATCAATTTGAATCTATCTGTTCCAGACTCAACATTTTGAGGTATGAGGAAATCAAAGTCTAAAGACTCTCAGACTCAGAATACAAGACTTTAACTGTAAGTTAGTCTTGGTACGACCGTCAGACTGTAAGTTACTCTCTCTCTCTCTCTCTCTCTCTCTCTCTCTCTCTCTCTCTTGAATATTATCTTGAAGAGGTACGATCGTCAGACTGTGTTTAAATTGTTGCTATATTTAATCAGCGTAATTATTGCATCGTTTCTTTTTCAAAAAGGAAGTTATTTTTGAAATGACTATTTTCAGGAAAAAGGACGGTTATTTTGAAAAGGCATCTTTTTATTTTCCTTTGTGACGGTTCGTTTATCTCTCCTTTTAACCGATCGTGCACTATTGATTTCTCTTCACTTCACTCTCGAAAACCCTAGAAAGCATCAATCCTCCATTCCCGTTTTCTTCCTTGTTTAATCTTCGAAAAAGTTGTCATCTTTCTTGGGAAAGTCAAGCAAGGAATCTTCCAAAAAACTAAGAAAGATGTCATCTTTAAGAAAGTCTTCGAGAATCGCAAGCAGGGGACCACGGCGAATGAGTGAGGGGCCTACGCACTTCGATCTTACTGAAGAAGAAGTGTCTCCAGAACAACAACCGAGCCCACAACATTCTTAGCAGCGTCATTCTCCTCCATTTAGTCCTCAAGGTGTTGATCATCAACAAGAGGAAGAAATCATCGAGGATGCAGACCCTGTAAGAGTTCAAAAGCCCGCTTATATTTACAAGCTATATCGTGCCTTAAAAGGAACTCGTACTCCCTTGAACTATGTTGATGATTTTCTTAAAGACAAAGGATATGGGAACGAATATATCTTTTGCCGGAAAATGGAAAGTTTGGGAATTGCTCGTAAAGGGGTGGCTGAGGAAACCCTTACGAATATCCCAAGTGATCCTCGTGATTAGGGGCCGAATCCTGTAGATGGGAATGATGATGACAAATTGTACAGCCAATTTCAACCGAGAATGGGTGTTGCGGTTGAAAATCGAGGAAAAAGGGGAGATTTGTTCAAATCGAAGGAACAAAAGGATTTGTACTCGAAATTGCTGAAGCGTGGGGTAATAAACCCTAGGAGTGTGGATTTTGATTTTCTGGATGCTGTGAATGTGAACTTGAGGGAAAAGTTCAATTATCTTCAACTTGAAAAGTTCTGCTCCGACACTACAGAGGCCTATGCTGAATTAACTGCATATTTCTATTCAAATCTTAGCTTTTTGGATGCGAATAGATTCTCTTTCAGTGTCAAAGATGAAGATTATGTTGTGGATATGGATATGCTGGCAGATGTGTTAGGAGTTGAAAGAGGAAGATATCAACCGATCAAAGTTTCCATTGCTTGGGCCACACTGGAACTGATGAAGGACAGGAGAACAGAGGAGAAGATCACCTACTTAAGGATGAGTGCATTCAATATCTTGCTTCACAAGATTGTGATTAATTGCCTCCGACCGAAATCAACCTCCAAGACTGATGTTTCAAGTTCAGAGGCAAAGCTGATGTATGCCATCCTCACTGGGAAAAGGTTTTCTCTCTCTCACACTGTTATGTTCCACATGTATAGAGCAATGATGAAGGACAGAGGTCAACTCCCTTACCCAAGCCTTGTTACGAAGTTATTTAGACATCTGAATATTCAGCCTCCGCAAATCTTTTGTGTTCGATCATGCGATCATATGGTGGTAGGATTGAAGATGGTGACCCAAATGCGTATGAAGGAACTGCACAAGGAGTTGGAGAAATTTAAGGAGAAGACTCCAGTCAAAGCTCATCAACCCTCTTCTTCTTCAAAAAGGAAAGGAAATGAGCCCTTGGTTGCTTCAAAATTGAAAAGAAGAGCTCTTATTGTTGAAGATGAAGATGATGATGAAAATCTCACAATCTCTGCAATGGCTTTGAAGAATTTAAGTCGTTCTGTTCCAGAGAAAGAATCAGAACAAATGACGAAAGAAGTAGAGGAGAAGAAAGCAGAGATGAAAGAAGCAGAGGAGAAGGAAGAAGAAGAAAGAGAAGCTGAGAAGGAAAGAGTTGAGAAAGAAGAAGAAGAAAGAAGAGAAGAAGGAGAACCTGAGGAACACTCTTCTCCACCTGTAGGCATGGAAACAGGGGGAGATCAAGAGAAAGGAGCGAATTCCTCATATCCTGATGCAAGTGAAGGAGTCAGTCGCTCACCTGCAGACCCAGAGGATGTTTATGCCTCTCAATTTCCAGAAGAAGGTCATGAAGTTTCATCGCCAAATCTGTGAGATTATTCTAATATGCCATCATCTGCAGAATGTGTTAAAGCCAATACGCAGACTTGACAGCTCAGCCGATTTTCGCAGAATTATGGATATTCTCTTGGAGATGCGAGGTCAAATTTATGCCTTGGGATGCGAGGTTCAAAACTTGCAAAATGCGGGTCAAGTTTCTTCATGTTCATTGAATGATAAAATCCAAGCTCTCTCTGTTCAAATTCAGGCCAATGCCAAGGGTGAGGAGATTGCACAACTGAAGGAAGACTTGAAAAGGTTGGAAGGCATCGTTTAGTCTATGGGAGATTTCCAGCTTGTCCGCGTTCCCAAGAAATCTTGACTTTATTCCATTTTCATCTCAACCTTTTTAATGCTAACAAAAAGGGGGAGAGATGCAGGATTTGAACAATTTGACTTTTAATCGTGTGGTTTGTTGAACTGTTTGTTGGATTTTGTGGATTGTTTTGATATGTTTGACTTTGTTTTTGTGTCTGGATGAGAATTGAACTAGACTTGGACTTGACCGCCTCTATTGACTATTATTGATATCTTATAGATGGCTTTATCGTATATTAGACTAACCTATTTTCTGTGATTGCAGAGTCTAGTGTTATTCATTTAGCCATTTATCTCTATAAGATATGCATATATGTGTTTGAGAAATGTTTTGCAGGTCAAAGTTGTCCAAATCTGCAGGAAAGTTTTGTCACCATCAAAAATGGGGAGATTGTTGGAGAAATCTTCTTGAAGCTAACAAAACGTTTCCATCAGTCTAGTCTGAAGGCTTGCAGACTCTGCTACTTAAAGTCTGAAGACTTTCGGACAGCCAGACTCAAGACTCAAAGTCTATCCTCATTAACAGTCTCTAATCCGTTGAAGAAAGGTTATCCAGAACTGGATGTTTTGTTAAGGATTTAACCTTATCAACTGGAGAAGATCTCGTGGCTGGAAAAGACATAACGGAATCCTTTGATTGATCGAAGATTGATGATTGAAGATCCGGTGATTGCCTAAATATTCTTGGAAGGTTCTACTTATGGAAACCGAGATCCTGATTGTATGGGCGAACAGGATTGATGGGCTATCGACACGTTCCTTTAATAGCTCGAATAATCTTCCTAATTGATTCCGTCCAACGGGTAGATTGGAGAAATTCCTTTGGTAAGTGCCAACAGGTATGATGACATAAAGGAGTATATAAGGGAGACGTTCTGAGTTGTTAAGGTGTGCGCGATAGAAGAATTCCAAAGTCTGAAGCTCCTTGTTGTTTAGACAATTCCTTTGAGCGAATACTTGTATACAAAAGAGAGTCTATATTTGTGAGAAACCTTGAGGAGGTGTGATAGAACATCTACACTGTGGAATCAAGGGAAAGCTGTGGTGTAACTTCTCTCTTGTTCATAGTGAAATTAGCCGATGGGCTGTCAGTGCGGAAGAGTGGACGTATGCTTGGAATAAGCCGAACCACTATAAACCATGTGTTCAATTTTCTTTTCCTTACTCTCTTTACCTTGATCGTATTTCATTTTGCTAATCAATAAAGAATTTCTTTTCTATCGTTTGCCAAGAATCGCTTCCGTATCTCGATAAATTATTTGTGCACCTATTCACCCCCCTCTATGTGCTTATACTAGCTATCTCACTATCGAGATCATCAAGACGGTCGACCATCAATTCTCACCTCTATGACCAACCTTGTAACATTCTTACATGCACGGCATGAGTAGTGCAAGCAGATACGTGGGCCCAATAAGCAAAGTGGTGCTTATGTGTGTTATAGTCAACACTCAAGCCATGGATTTTGCACCACGACCTCATTGATGACTGCCATTGATGACATGGGAACATAGAGAAAACACTGATTCAGGGAATTTATACATGACTTCGTTATGCATCAACACTGCTTATAATGGCTAATGGAACAAACTATACCATGCAAACCATATCCAAAGCATCTCAGTTTTAGTAATTTGAGGAAATATTTTACGACTTCCTCTTGGAGGCATATCATCGGACGGTTAATGGGCACCACAAATGTTGGAACTAGCTATGGAACCGAAGAAAAATTCTCTACCCAACACAACGCTAGAACGACAATATCATTACAAACCATCTAGGAAAGACTCAAATTCCCAGTTATTTACCCAAGTGGTGCCAACGCAAGTCAACGTCGTGTGACGCTCAAAGCGGGGGAGAGAATGGAAGAAGCATTACCCGTGTTGGGATATAATATGTGGAAACGACAGGATCTTGCAATTTACGTCAACGTGAAGTCACTAGAGAAATAAACGAGAAAAATAAGGATACCATAATTTACGTGATTCGGTCCGAGTATCGGTACCTACATCAATAGGGAGAGCCAGCAGCAAATAATCCACTAAAATCGGAGAATCAGAGTTTACAACGCTCAATCGCTTAAGTGTTTCCCACTCCTAGATTTAACTCCAAACCCTAAGTATTTAGAAATAATAACTTGCTTGGGAATAAACTCACGGCACAAAATTACCACGTTCAAAGCTCAAAGTATAACACACGTGATTCTATCTTTGGCTTGACGTGCGGCTCCTTTTCTTCTCGGTAGTGTGCGGCTTCTTGCGGCTCGTACGTACAGCAGCCACCCACCGAGAAAGAGAGAGAGTGAAACCCTACGTAATACTTCTTTAAGCTTTTATACGTGTGTGCATGTGTGTGCCCTAAGGTCAAAAGTTTGACCTTGGGCCCACCTATTTTGTTTCATGCGGCTTCTAGGAGAAGGAAAGAAGACCTCAATAAAGTTTGACTCTGGGCCCACCGTAACTTTCCTTCTTTACGTGCATGGGCTTCGGCGTTTAGGATTCCATAGAATTTCTGCTAGGTGTGGAAATTCGTATATATTTTATATTTCGCCTTTCGTGATCCTACGTGAGTGCAACGAATTTCAAAACTCGAGTCATAAATTTAACAATTCTCCAACTTGACTCGATGTTTGGAACCAAGTTATACTGCTCATCATCCATGCTGCTCTCCCAACGCCTCGACGGGCGCTCACTCTCCACAGATGCTAATAGAGCTCAAGCAGATCTTGAGCTTCATCAAAGGAATAGACTTATTCATCATGTCTACCGAGTTATTTGTTGTAGCAATCTTTTTGACAATAACAATATCCTTAGCTAAGACATCTCAGATGAAGTGGTACCTAATGTTGATATGTTTCGTTCGTTCATGATAAATTGGATTATATGCCAAATATATCGCATATTGGTTATCACAATGTATATTCACACTTTTCTGTTATAACCCAAAGTTCGAGAGCAAACTTTGTAACCATATCGTCTCTTTCGCTACAAAGGTTAGTGTCATGTACTCTGCCTCAGTCGAAGATAAGGCAATGTGATCCTGTAAGGATGCTTTCCAACTAACTACACCACTTGCTAGAGGAAACACGTACCCTGCTAAAGACCTGCAATTATCCAAGTCACCGGCGTGATCCGAATCCACAAAACCAGTGGTTTCACTGCCATTTCTGTCCCTCTGGTATACTATACCCACGTTTGTTGTCCCCTTCAAATATCTAATGATCCACTTCATAGCTTCTCAATGAACTTTACTAGGATGCTTCATACAGTGACTAACCACGCTCACAGCTTGTGAAATATCAGGCCTAGTGCATACCATAGCATACATAATACTACCCACGGCACTAGAATAAGGAACATGGGACATATGCTGCTCCTCCTCCTTAGTCTGCAGTGATAATTTATCTGAAAGTTTAAATTACTTCACTAAATATGTACTTACAGATTTTGCTGTCTGCATATTAAAACGTGCTATGATTTTCTCAATGTATTTCTTTTGAGATAGAAGTAAAACTCCTACAGCATTGTCACACAAAATCTTCATACCCAAAATTTTCTTTGCAGCACCTAAATCTTTCATCTTAAATTCAGCATTCAACTGCCTCTTCAACACATCAATATCAGACATATTCTTAGCTACTATCAGCATATCATCAACATATAAAAGTAAATAAATCAAAGAACCATCATCCAATCTCTTATAATAAACGCAACTGTCTATCTGACTTTTTGAATAGTCTTGACTAGCCATGAAAGCATCAAAACGTTTATACCATTGCCTAAGATACTATTTCAAACCATACAAAGATTTCTTTAACAAGCCAATATGATCTTCCTTACCTGGAATAGCAAATCCCTCTGGTTGCCTCATGTAAATCTGCTCCTCCAACTCATCGTGAAGAAACGTAGTTTTCACATCTAGTTGCTCTAACTCGAGATCCTACGAAACAACTAGGGCAAGTAAAACACGAATAGAAGTATGTCTTACTATAGGAGAGAACACCTCATTGTAGTCAATGCCCTCACACTGTGTATACCCCTTCGCCACAAGTCTCGTCTTATACCTCGCTGCCTCGACACTAGGAATGCCATTTTTCCTTTTAAAGACCCATTTACTTCCAACAATCTTTTGGCTCTTGGGTATTTTGACCAGCTCCCATGTCTGATTTCGATGGAATGATTCTATCTCTTCACTCATAGCCCCTAGCCACTGCGATGACTCCGAACTAGCCATCGCCTCAAAGTAAGACAAAGGCTCATCTGTCTTCACCTCATCACCTACAGTCAATGCATAAGTAATATCTATATAACCATAATGTACCTGTGGTTTAATTTTCCTTCTCTGTCTATCTGTGGCTATAGTCTGCTACGGCTTTGCTAGTTGTTCACTATCACCGACTTCAGGAACCGCAACTTCATCTGCAGTCTCAAATTCTGTTACCTTCGAGGTCTCTGGAGTCTCCACTTGAAGCTCCACTTCACTAATGACACCATGATTTGTCTTCTCTGCTGGTTGTGTCTCAGAACTCTTCTATTGA
Organism: Eucalyptus victrix; assembly: GCA_016097545.1. NCBI lineage: Eukaryota > Viridiplantae > Streptophyta > Magnoliopsida > Myrtales > Myrtaceae > Eucalyptus > Eucalyptus victrix. The sequence goes on from CM027838.1 coordinate 30,563,692, forward strand.
AGCATTATAGTCTCGTCGAAGATCACATCTCTGCTAATTAAAAAACCAAGTAATCTGGGATCGGTGCACCATAGCCGGTAGCCTTTCACCCCATGTGCATAACCCAAAGATATGCACTTCTTTGCCCTTGGCTCAAGCTTACCATCACTCGCATGAGCATAAGCAGGACATCCGAATATTCGTAATCTGGAATAATCAACAGGTTTCCCCGACCATACTTCCTCAGGAGTTTTCCACTCGATAGCAGATGATAGAGATCGATTAACCAGGTAACATGACATGTTTACTACTTCGGCCTAAAATTCCTTGCCAAGTCCTACATGCGAAAGCATGTATCGAGCTCGCTCAAGCAAAGTTCTGTTCTTTCGTTTTGCCACGCTATTCTGTTGTGGTGTCCTAGGTACTGTGCGGTGTCTTACAATACCTTCTTTCTCGTAGAACTCGATAAAATCTTTACCACAGAACTCCATGTCATTATCGGTTCTCAGGCACTTGATTTTCTTATCTGACTGCTTCTCAATCAAAATCTTAAATTTCTTGAATCGATCAAACACATCATATTTGTGCTTTAGAAAGTAAATCCATACATTCCTCGAATAATTGTCGATAAAAGTCAGCATATATTGGGCATCTCCTTTAGAAGGAACCAAAGACGCGCCCCAGATGTCTGAATGAATATATTCAACCGGTCGTTTGGTCGAATGAATAGCTGTATTAAACTTAACTTGGTGCTGCTTCCTATAGATGCAGTGTTCACATAAGTCCAGCTTCCCTTTCTTTTGATTATTCAACAATCCCCTCTCACTTAGCATCGTCATACCTGACTCACTCATGTGCCCTAAACGCATATGCCATAACTGAGTCAAGTTAGAGTCTGACTTACTTGATGAAACTACAGCGGTTCCAGTCACGGTCTCTCCTAATAGATGATAGAGAGTATTTACTTTCTTCCCCTTCATTACTGTCATAACACCTCGAGAAATTTTTAGTACTCCACCTTCAACAGTGTGCCTACACCCGATGTCATCAAGTGTTCCCAGAGAAATAAAGTTTTTCTTGAACACCGGTACATGCCTCACATCTGTCAATGTGTGCACCACCCCATTGTGCATCCGGATCCGAATTGTTCCTATCCCCACAGCCTTACAGATTGCATGATTCCCCAAAAGAACCTTACCACCATCTATAGCTTGGTAAATAGTAAACCAGTTCTTATGAGGTGTCATGTGATAAGAACACCCCGATCTAGCACCCATTCGTCTCTTGACGAAGTAGCAATCACACATAAAACAGCTTCTGCATCAGTAATGCTCCCCTTAGCAATGTTTGCCACACTGCTTATCAACTTTATTTCTTCGCTTTGGACAATCTCTCCTGATGTGCCCCTCCTCGTGACACTCAAAGCACTTCACGCGTCCCTTGGACTTTCTATTGCGTGATTTTGATTTGCTTTTACCTCTGCTACTACTAGGCTCTCGATGTTGTTCTCTTCCCCGAATCGTCAGTGCTTGCACTGCTCCTTTCGCCAGACCGTCATCTCGCAACTTTCTCTGCCACTCCTTAGAGAATAAGGCGGACTTTACCTCCTCTGAGGTAATAGTAGTATGCTCCTGCAACAGCGAATTAGTAAAGTGCTCCCATGACTCTAGTAAAGAGGCTAACAACATCATGCCCTGTTCCTCATCATCAAGTATCTTACCGACGTTCTTCAGATCCAACATGAGCTTATTAAATTCATCTAGATGGGTTCTTATAGACGTACATTCAGTATATCTAAATTGAAACATCTTCTTCAGCATATACAAGCGATTGTTCAAACCTTTCTTCACATAGAGTGCTTGAAGTTTTGTCCATAATGTTGCGGCATCCTTCTCCTCAATAACCTCTAGTAAGACCTCATCCGAAAAATTTAACAGGATTATACTCTTTGCTTTTTGCATAAGCTCTACCCTCTCTGAGACATTCATTATAATCGGCAACTCATCTTCATCATCTAATGCTTTGGCCAAACCTTGTGTTGTCAATAAAGCCCGCATCTTAATGCTCCATAACACAGTTATTTCTCCCATCAAACTTCTTAATCTCAGATTTCCTCTCAAACATAATTGCAATAACAGAATTTCCAGATAATAATCAGACAAGCAAAAGCCCCAAATCACAATCAAGAAATCCAACCCCACGCTCTGATACCAACTGTTGGGATATAATATGCGAAAATGACAGGATCTTGCAATTTACGTCAACACGAAATCACCAGAGAAATAAACGAGAAAAATAAGGACACTAGAAATTTACGTGGTTCTGTCCGAGTATCGTACCTACATCCACGGGGAGAGCTAGCAGCAAATAATCCACTAAAATCGGAGAATCAGAGTTTACAATCGCTCAATCGCTCAAGTGTTTCCCACATCTAAATTTAACCCAAAACCCTAAGTGTTTATAAATAATAACTCGCTTGGGAATAAACTCACGGTGCAAAATTACCACGTTCAAAGCTCAAAGTATAACACGTGTGGTTCTCTCTTCGGCTTGACGTGCGGCTCCTTTTCTTCTTGGTAGCGTGCGGCTTCTTGCGGATTGTACGTACAGCAGCCACCCACCAAGAAAGAGAGAGAGTGAAACCCTACGTAATACTTCTTTCAACTTTTATACGTGTGTGCGCGAGTGTGCCCTAAGGTCAAAATTTGACCTTGGGCCCACCTATTTTGTTTCACTCTGCTACTGGGAGAAGGAAAGAAGACCTCAATAAAGTTTGACTCTGGGCCCACCGTAACTTTCCTTCTTTACGTGCATGGGCTTTGGCGTTTAGGATTCCATAGAATTTCCAGGTGTGGAAATTTGTATATATTTTATACTTTGCCTTTCGTGATCCTATGTGAGTCCAGTGAATTTCAAAACTCGAGTTATAAATTTAACAACCCGGACAATAAGCTAAGCAGTCACGTTGGCCGACTAAATCATTGAGCGAAACTTCTGTTATCGTTGAAGATTGAAACCACAAACGCCGAACAAGTTTCAAGCAAATGTCTTGTTACTCTGAGACTTCCGGACACAAAACGGAGCCGTCAGGGACTCTCGGGTCTACTCGGCAAGAGTGGTTTTAGGCAAAACTAGGGCATCGTTGAGGCACGGGGCGAGTTTCTGGAACTTCAGGATTGGATGTATAAAGGTTCAAACGAGAAAGGTGAGCTTTTGGACGAAGGAAAACAAGACGATGAAAAACAGGGCCCGTCGGTTTGGGGCTATGGCGATGGTCTTGGTGGCTGGCAAGTGGCGGTGACTGGCGGTGAAGGTGGTCGAGGGAGAGGAACTCGTAAAATGAGACCCCGCCGTGTCTTCGGGACCAAGACAAAGAGAGTTCGGCCGAGATGGGTCCTTTTTTTTGTGGAAGTCCGTCTCCCTTTCCCAAATAAAAGAGCCACGTTTTTTTTTTTTAACTTCTGCCGCTTTCTTTTCTTTCTTGTTTCACCGAAAAAATATTGGCCACGTCTAATGTGCCAACATAACAAACAAGAAGGACCGCAAGGATGCGACACGTGTCCAAAGTGCCCCGATTTCAGACTCTTTCTCCTCTCCTCTCTCTCTCTCTCTCTCTCTCTCCATTCCAGAACGCATCTCTGCCTTCCGCTCCGGCCCCTTTCGCAATCTTCCTGGGGTCGCAGCACCCGCCGTTGAGGAAGTCAGGGACTGAGCCCGTCGCAATGGGCCGGCAATAGCAGCGGCCGCGTCGAAGAAGGGGTTTAAAGGGACTCGTACATAGCGACCGGCGAGGGGCTTGGCAAGTGCACGTCCATCTCGCACATGACGCATAGGGCGGCGGCGGCGGCCCCGCACGCGCAGGCTGCCGGCGTGTGCTCGCACGCCTCACACATCCACGCACGCTTGTGGCGGGAGGCGAGCTTGTTGGCGCCATGGACGCCGGCGTTGTAGGCCATATAGAGGAAAGCAGCGTCGGCCTTGCAGAGCGCGATGGCCTTGGCAGACCTGCAGTTGTCGCGCGGCCTAGCGCTGGACAAGTGAACAGCTTCTTTGTTGCTCTTGCTAGTGTGGTGGGGTCTGAAAGAGTCTGTAGGGGAGACTCTCCCGGGAGAGAAGAGGGAGAGAGAGAGAGAGAGAGAGAGAGAGAGAGAGAAGGTGAGGAGAGACAGAGAGGAGAGGGAGTCTCAGCGTGCAAATGAGGGATAAGAAAGATTTTGAAATTAGGGCCCACTTCGGACACGTGTTGCATCTTTATCGTCCTTCCTATTTGTTGTGTTAGCACATGAGACGTGGCCAATATTTTCGCTATTTCACCCATGAAAGAGATGGAGGTGAAAAAGGTGAGTTTTTTCTTGGGGTTTTTTGTGTGATCGCGATTTTGGGTGTGAGTTCAAATTCCAATCTTACAGTGTCAAGTATTATGCTCCAAATGATTGCGACCGGTTCCCTTTAATCAGATTTGATATCTTTAAATTTTGCCTTCCCTAAATAAAATGTTAAGGACAAAAAGAAATTAGAAACTAATGAAAATTTAATTTTCTGGTCAAATATCAAATTCTTTTGTTAGACCAAAAAATCGACATTTGCCTATTTTTATGAAAATTTGAAATTCAAATGTCTAATTCTTCATGCTTATACTAAATTGACCCCTACGTACAATTTTTATGTTTTGTTTGTGATTTTTTACCTAGAGTTTACTATTTCCCTTTTGGTTTGACCAAAAAATTAAGGGATATGCGCACTGGAATTATTAAAACTTATCACGAAGGTGTAATTCAATATTCAAACTTACAAAATTGTAACCAAGTCTAAAGCTTATCCAATTGATGCAATTAAGTTATTTTGTCAACTACGTTCAACTTAACTTACTAAAAATGCTCACGTAGCATTTTTTAATATATATTTTTAAAGTGACTAGTCATTTTGCTGGCAAATTTGATTTTTTATACATTTTATATAAACCAAATAAAAATAAGCTAAAAATCAGGTTTGAACTAAACAACTTTCTTTTAGCCTTATGTTTCATGTTTTAGACATATAATCACCACGTAAGAGAGAAACTTTTTTAAATGCAGTTAATGGAATGACTTGAATACATTAATTTGACAAATTTTAAAATTTGATTGTACTTTTTTATAAGTTTTAAAATTGAATTGCACTTTTGTAATAAATTCTAGAACTTTCGACATATTTATCCTTAAAATTAATTTAGAAAAAGTCAATTTTAATATGGGTGATCAATTCCTGATCCGATTCGATCTTAATTAGGAACCAGAATTGAACTAGGAATTAGACCAATAAGACCAATTCCCAATTTCTAAAATGGGAAATCGGACCACCTGGCCTTAGGATCATATTCAACTGGACCGATTCTTGATTGGTCCAATGGCTTTGGTGACCATGCTTTAAAAGGGTGGAGAAGACGCCAAAAGGTGATGGTCAATTTTCTCTTGCATTAATGTATGGCAGTCAACCACCACATTGTATGCACGTGAAATGGCAGTACACAGAGTACGGTCAACGGCTATTTTTCACCAGCACAGAAGAGAGGGAGGGAGGGACTCCAATGAAAATATTTATTCAAAAGATGCCTATTTACTAATGTAATGCTCCTAATTACTCTATGCAATTGACATACTAAGGATATTTGGCTAATTTTTTTTTTTATCAAGACACGAGACTCACCATGATCAAGGGTCTTGGATCTCGAATTCTCTAACTTTAATCATTGAAAAATTTAAGTGTCGACAATCTATAAATGCATAAAGATAAACACTAAAAACACATCTTTATGTGTACAAACATGTCCATAAATATCTAAACATATTTTGCTAACACAACTAGCATGTTTGCCTATAGAACTTAATATATTTAAGTGTGTCATACACACCAGTACACTATGGTTATAAAGAGAAGGTAGATCGAATCATCAATACATTATAAGTATACCAATACTACTCAAGCATTGGTTGTAGGTGATAAGGTGGAGATGATAAGCCTTGGACTATTTAGAGGTGATGGCTAGTGTTGAGTCATCATAGTGGTTAATGGATATGTCTTGAAGAAATGAATCAATTCCATTTTAAATTAGTGGGAGCTAGTCAAAGTATCTAACAGCTTGAAGATTATTAGGTGCAAATGGATCTATAAACATAAAAAGGGGGAATTCCAGTGTTGAGCCTGTGAAGTATAAGGCAAGGTTTCTTGCTAAAAGAAAGTATACTCAACGTGATGGTATTGACTATAATGAGGCGTTCTCTCTTATAGTATGACATACTTCAATTTGGGTGTTATTTGCCTTAGCGTTTCCATAATATATTTTAATCATTATTACTTTCAACATATGAGTTTATAAATTTAAAGAAGAGTCAAGCAAGACTCAATTGGGATTGCAAAACCAAACATCAAATGCTATCTCAAGTTGACAAACTCAAAATCATATTAATCAGGTAGACAACAACCTTTTTCGACACTCAATTAAATTAAGTTTAAATTGCGACAAAATTTATGTGCCAACGAAAAGTTCTTCCATAGCAAAATGTTAATTTCTGTCTGTTGTATTAGATAGCTTGCCGACTGAATTTGGTTGCATCATATCTCTCTCTATCGAACTTTGATTCATGTGAGCTTACCGTTGAAAAAAAATTCTTTCACAAAAAGAACCATAGCTTAGTTATCCCAATAGATGGCTCGAGACGAGCAAAAGCCATCGCCAGATATATGAATTTGTGCCTAGTTCCAGCACCGTGTGCGAAATTTTGAAAATTCATTTTGACCAAACTATGACTCCAAATCAACTTCTGTTAAATCCCACAACTCCACGATATCCTAAAATTTTATTACTCCATGACTTTGTTGCTAAATCCTAGATTGGACCAGGCAACTCAAAACTCACACACATATATAGAATCCAAATTTATAGCTCAATTATCAAAATTCTTTTGATTAGATGAATGGCAGGCATGAATCCTTACAAAGAGTTACGAAATGGAGTTAATCCGGCTTGGGATGTTTCAAAAGCACATATTTGGGCTGAGTTAGGCCCGACTAAAATAAATTTGAGCTTTCGGGCACTTTTTAAAGCCTAATTATGACAAAAGATGCTCTGATGTCCAATTTCTAAGTTAAAACTCAACTCAACTTGGGAATGTTACGATAGCTAGTAGATACAAAGTTATATCGTGATCCACAATCCAACAGCCAAGCAAGGAGAGTAACTTATATTTACATGCTAAAATCCAAACCAAGTCTTAACAACTTCTCATAATTTTAATGACTCTCTTTTAAGGAGTAAAATAACTAACTAAAATGAGACCATCCAGCTTTATAGCACATAGATTTTACTGACTTTATTATTGTACTTGAGCTATATCGGAATGAGACTAATCTTGAGCAAAATATCCCCTCCCCCCCCCCAAAAAAAAAAAAAAAAAAACCAAATAATGCTCAAATCGTTACAAGAACAAATTTTCATCATCTTTCGAGACAGGTAGAAGAAGCTCTATATTAATGTAACCCCACATCCATGCCCCTTCTTTATTTTTGAGTCCCTTGCTGCTTCACATGGCTGGGAGCGCCAGCGGACGGAACCTGTGTTGGAGGCTTGCTTCCCATGCTTTCTCTATGTCGAACATCATGCTTCCACACTCATTCATGTTCCATCCTTCTAATGCATGCACTATCCCCGCCACTTGCCAAGCACTCATCACCCTCCTCGGCAACCAATTCTGCAACCGAATAATTTCGAGTTAATCGCATATGCTGCGAAACAGTTTCCCATGCCATTTGCGCGTATAAGAATGGTTAATTTTCCTCACTTGGTGTTTACGTATTCGTGCGAGACGTTGATTCAAAAGTAGCGATCAATGGCCTGCCCTTTTATATAACCATAGAAATCTTTGCTTTCGTACTAAGTTTCCATTTTTTCTTGCTATGACAATATACAAGTGATGGTTCGTCTTGCACGATGGGTTAATACATGTTTTTGCTTCGTCACATAACCTCCTAGTAGACATCGATGTTGACTGATGTTTGTAGCCTTCTGTCTTGCACCATAAAGAGAAAACAAGGGACCAAAGTCTTTAGAGTTAAGTGATGTGTAATGAATTATTCCAATCTACCAGAGAGATAGGTTCGCCATATGCCTTGCAAATTTCCATGCTTTTAGTTTCCTAACCCCATTCTAAAATTCAATGTAAATCCATAGTACACTATTCCAGCGACAGAGTTGAGTAAACTAACCTCACAGGAGTGCAAATTATCGAACGACTGGGGAGCGATCATTGCTGGAGTGCTGTGGTAAAGGCAATCTTCGCGGATTTGCTTCGGAGGGAATTGAGAAAAGGGTATGAACAACGTTCCTTTGGGTGCCTTTTCCTGTTCTTCTTCGGCAAGTCCATCTCCTACCAACCATATCTGCAATTATCATTTGAATTTACGTTCAGAAAGATTGAAAAGGAAAAAAATGGCCAAGAGAAACATTTCTTAGGAGTATTCGAATCCAATTATATTTCCTTCCAAATGTTGCTAATCTCCAAGATCTGCCTTGCCAAATACCTCTTGAGAAAAAGTTCTCGAAAGGATCAAATTGCATCCGTACTTTCCATCGAGACTCCTTTTGAGCTTCTCATGCTCATCCTTAGAAGCTACATATACCTGCCATATTTCTTGCATCAATTAGAGGAAAAAAAGAGTTGCGTATAACTATTTATTGATTGCGGATGTGGAAACCCTTTCAGGAAAAAAAGAGTCTTGCTAATATGATGGCACCATTATTTACTATCAATAAAAGTGCCGCAATGACCACCAATTCCCATATGCATGGATTTGGCGACCCGAGCTATGGAAATCAAAGATATTGGAGCCCATAACTAAGAGATATTGAAAAGCAAATCCACGGAGGGTTATTATTATTTTATTATGGAATGAAAAACATTGTGGAATATTATAATGAAAGGTCATGATGCTCATAAAATAAGAACATTCACATTGTACAATTTTTTACTCTTGATAAATGTTGCTATATCTATATCATACAAAATAAAATAAGAAACTTATGACATTCACTCGTTTACGGTAAAACTAAGTAATCATCTAAATAATAAAAAATTCCCGTTCTATAAAGTATTGCCCTTATAGTGTAATATTTGAAATTCTTTATAAACTATGATAATTTTAATATTAAAAAGATCATATTTTCACATATTGTATAATATGTTTCACTCGGTGAAAAAAAAAGTAGTTAGCAGTGGTGTAAGGTTGTAAAATTAAATAACAAGGCATTTTATAACATCACGTGTATATGATTATCATTAAATGTAATAAATCTTTATAGAATATCATAAGATAAAATAAATATAATTTATGATATTTCAAAATTGATCACATTTTCGCATATTAAATTTGCAAAATTAGGTTTGCTAGTGTTATGAACTATGTTGATTGAAGCCAAGTGGAAAATGTCCTAATAATTCATTTGCGTTGGTGTCCAGATGACCAAGTAAAATGATCATATCTTAAAAGGAGTAAGTGGTTCTGTACGGAAAAGAGAGAGCAACGCAGCAAAAGATAGATAAAGGAAGAGCGATGCTATTTACGGGAATTTGATTTCCCAAGGAAACCGGACAAAAAGGTCATCCGGTTTCCTTGGTAAATTATGGGGTGCAGACTGCACCGTTACCCACGCAAAGGAATGGTGCAGTCAGCTAAAATTTGACCTAGAAAAAATGCCTCACATTATTTTTATTTCACCAGAAACCTTTAAGTGAAACACAATCTTATCGTTCAGGAACCTAACCTACTAGCTTTTATAGGACTCTGCTAATTTGGCTTATAAACAGGCCATAAAAAGCAGCTATCATGGGCGATTCATAATTCGCGTAAACCATAAAACCAGAAAACTAAGCCAGGTAAACTCACTTTGTAATTGGTGCAATCGACACGGTCTATCCAAATTTAAAAAAGAAAAATAAAAGCAGGTTGAGACTAAATTTTTCTGACCTTCTTTTGGTGTCAATATTGTTTTGCTTATCCACTATACAACATACTAAAAATGGTGTTGGATTAAATTAAACAGATGGAATCTAGAAAACAAAATTTCATTAAAATAAATATAGGTGAGAAATGAATAATAATGCTTCTATAAAAGAAGAAGAGGACTAGGCACCTGGATATCCCTTGCATATAAAGCATGGGCAATGGCATACGTAAGCTTGTTAAGGTTGCCTCTGAGGAGGACTTGGCTTGTTTCTTTGGGAATGCTATGGAGCACAACTGCCACTGCCAAGCTACTCCCATCCACCAACTTGATCCTCAAAGCTCGGTGCTTTTGAATGTACAATTCACCATTCCCATTCAATCCTTCTCCCTAAAAGGAGAAAAAAAAGGCAGAAAAAAATTAAAATAGATAAACGCTAGATAATTTGGCTAAAGTAGATACTCAAAGATAGAATTTTGAGCATTATTTTGAAAGAAGCCGGATTGGGGCTCGCCGTAATTCTCAAGGATGAAAAGTAAAAGTAAATAAATAGTGAAGGAATTTGCTAGGGAGGAGACAACGTCTTGCCTGATTGAGAAGACCCAAAGTCAGAACCTCGACTCCTTTCTGGTTAGCTTCCAGTATAGCTTCTTCTATCAAGCCATTGATGGCTTCTCTTCGCCATTGTAATAGATACTACAAAAAATGAAGAACATGAAACAAAGTTCACACACCGGGGGATAGATATGTATCATGGAGAAAATAGATACGTACCTTGACTTAACCGTTTTGGTCAACACCCGAGTAAGGTAGTTTCGAGACGATGTCTATTAGTAGATTACGTGGTCAATACACTTGAACCGTCAACCCGTGGTTTTTGTGCAGATTTCTTTGTTGAATGAAACATAAAGGAAAGACAGGGGATTGAGATTTTCAATTCCTCGTTTGGAACAATCATTAGAAAGAGTAGGCGTTCATTTAGCTAGCAATTTATTACTTGGGCATCCTATGATCGAGTGTGAAGTAAATCGTCATCATATGGGCAAAAATGTCATTGTCTTAAAGATATATGCATTCTTTCCTCGAATACATAGTGGAAAGAAAATGCAATTCGTCACTTTTCTCTCCACTATTTTCTTTCCACACAATATAGAATGAAATCATTTTTAACTTGATTAAGACTTCTTGGTTTTTAAGTGGAAAAGTTACCAAACATGTCCTAACCCTATTGCATGGATACTAATTCAGTTTTAAACATTTCAATTTAGTCAATTTAATTATAAACATTTTAAGGATTTGCTAATGTAATCATTCTGGCCAATTGTGGCTAGAAACCGTTAATGTGGACATTAGACATTCTACATGACATGGTTGGCGCTAACTTTTATAATTTTATAATTTTTTGAATAAAATTTCTGAATTATTCTTTTTTTTGGTTTTCTTAAAATATATTAAAAAATTCAGAAATTTTACTTTTAGAAAATAGTAAAAATTGTTCATGTCAATGCCAATCATGTTACTTAGGATGGCTAATATCTATATCAATGGTTTTTGGCCAAAATTGGTTGGAATGATTATATTGATAAATTGTCAAAATGTTTTGGACTAAATTGGCTAAATTGAAAGGTATATAATTGAATTGATATCTATATAATGACTCTTTTTTGTAATTATCCCTTTTCCAGGCAGCTAATTGTTGAATTAAATAATGATTTCCTATGTTCCGCAAAGAAAAAGAAATACTAATAACTTACTACGCCTAAGGAAATAAGTAACGAATGGGATCGTGTATAGTGTCATTTCATAATTAGGGAGAATCTACGCAACATGGTCATTACCCAAACATTTTAATTTTTCAAAGAGTATCCTTGATGAAGTTTTATTAACAAATTTAAATTGTGATCTCTAGCCATCTATCACATAATCACTATTTTTCTCCAAAATTAAGACATTGATATGATAAAATTTTAAAGAGTTATTGATCACTTAATGATGGATAAGTGTATCGCACACTCAAGCGATATGCGGCCTGGCCTCATATCTACCCGGCGCCCCCAGCCTGTCTCCATCCACGTCTCACCCTTTGGGGCAAACGGACAGGCCGCCCCCGCGTTGGTATCAGGTCAGTGTCCCCCTGGGTGTTTCCGATTCTAAAGTATCGCAAAAAGACAATAATCAAAGTTCATGCATAACAATCTCTTATCTTAGTTCTTACTTGGAAATTGTATCTTGGAATCACCCAAGATTGCAGCTTGAGTTTCTTGAAGGCGTTCCTCTCCAATACGAAAGAGTGGCCGTAAATCGAGGTCCACACCATGAAGGCGAGCGTGACTGGCCACATGAACCACAGGTACCACTTGGATGAGTTGGGCCGAGATGCGAGGGAGGTGAATCCCAATCGAAGATGATAGATCGACTCTAGTGTCGTCAGGTGCGTTAGATGCACCACATTTGGTCTATCTTCCACTCTCTCAAGGGATGTCTCGTACGTGGTGTCTAGTGATTGGTCCATGGTTTGGTATATGTAGTCGTAAATAGGCATGAAAAGGCTGTAGTTTGTCTGAAATTGGGTGTGGTGCAAAGAGTGGAACCTGTTGAAGTGTCACGACTAATGTGTCACAAGTAATTAAGGTAACTCAATCAATTACAAAAAATGCCCATGGAGTCTAGGAACTGGTGTATGCATAAGTCGGTTTTCATTCTAGAACCAAACTGGGCAGGGTCGATTCCTAGTTTGTAGAATCGAGAACCAACCTATCCGATGAATTATTTTTATTTTTTCTTTATTTTTTCTTATTCCCTACATGTGGGAGCTTCCCATCATTAAAAGAAAAAAAATTATTAATTAGGATTTGCTTCAACATAAAAAATAAAAATTAAGAAATTAAGAAATTTTGACAAATCTGTTGGTTCGGTTTGGTTCCGTGTGTGGAACCAAGAATTAGAGTGGTTATTCCCGATTTCAAAAATAGAACTGATTCAGTTCGATCCGGTTCCAGGTTGGAATGCACATCCCTAGCATCGGGCCTGAATTTTTGCTGTGGATAATGCAACGAATGGATCCTGTTGAGTGCTTTTCTTGAGAAATTATGTTGTTTGTTCCGTGAAAAACCAGTCCGTCTCAAGTAAAGGATCGGGCCATAGGGTCACGTGTGGTACCTTCCCAAAAGGGTCCATATTTGCTTTGTCTACTGATTCTTAAAATTTATTTCCGGCCAAACGAAACGAAACGATATAATTTCTGTGCCGCTAAGGCTATACCCGATAATGGCACATCTTTGTCCTTACTACTTGATAATACTCTCAAATATCCCAGTCGTCCTACTCTTCTTGGGTATAAAACGAGATAAGTACTGTACTGACAAATTATTCGATAGGTTGGGTGAATCCTCCTATTTTCATTTGAGACATTTAATGTATGTTTCTAATATTCAACTAAAAGTAGGTGCGATCTATTGAATCTTGATGGTAGGGATAAGCATAGTCCAAGAGCGTGGTTCCCTCCTTGAAATCGCTCACTAAGGACCGGCTCTGAAAAATTGAACTGAGACTCACTCATTGGTTCCATGGATCCACTCGGGAATTGGATTGCTGGTCCAATCCAATTCCTAATGGGTCCATGGAATTGGTCTCCAATCCCTACAAAGCTTGTTTGAGTTGAATTGCAAGCCATTGATTTGGATTACGGATTGAAAATTAGGCAAAACAAATAAGACAATACTTGTTACCTAAAAACTTAATTTCTTCAAAGGTCGTGATATGATCCTCTTCAAGTTTCCTAACATTGGAAACATGTGGAGAATTAGACTTCACATTAAAAGTCTTAACCTCTAGAGAAGTTAAAACATTAATTGATTGATTCATTTTTTTTTTCAACATCAAGCTAATTTAATCATGGAATGGCTAAGGAAAGACATGACTATACTCCTAAAATGAGCTGTTGGGTCTTATGGACATCTCTAATTGGTTCTCTCCTTCCTCTACATTTGTTTGTTTTGTTTTGGTTGAGAAAACTAGTAAATAGATTATTAGAAGGGGAAAAAAAAGTGGATAGTTAATCCTATTACACGCCCGAGAGACAAAATTAGTGAATCATGTTCAATAACCACAAATATACACATATCAATATATACATTGGTTCGGTCTGGGTGGGTGGGCAGACGATTCTCTACTTAGAACCGAGAACCAGACTGATACTCACCGGTTCCACTAAATTGGAACCAGCTCTCATGGGAGCTACCGGTTCTGGTCGAGTTATGACTGGTCTTAGCAATTCTCGGTTCTTTTGCACACTCGTAGATAGTACAAGTAGCCTCGGCGCACATGCAGCCAACCTATGCAATAATAATAGCTTTATTATATTACATTAGTTGATGGTGCAAAAAGACCTAGCTAAGTCTGCTTATAAAAGTTCTGGTTCCCTAAACTCCTTCGGGACATTTTTCAAATGAACTAGTATATATAATGCTTAATATATTTTTATCCTTGGTCTGTGTATTTGCTAGAAAAAATACGGTATCTGGCTAAAATGGCGTAGATATATATCCTTTAGCAAAACAAGAGTGTAACTCAAAATAAAAAGTTATTTCCTTTTTGTCGTTGTGACTCAAGTCATTTCCTTCTACGTGGCCCAGCATCACTATTCTATGTCTAGAAAACTTGGGACCATATAAATATGTTACACGACCGTGTGGGTCTATTAGTCATGCTCAACTACTTTTCTGACAAAAAAAAAATCTATACTTTTTTTTTCCCTTTCTTGTACCTTCTATTTCTGCAAATTGCCCCTTTCCAGACAAAGACTACAGTTACATTGATCAGTTTCCCCACCTTTCATAGCACCAAGAATGATAAGTATCTTTTTTTTTGCATGCTCTTAACTGTAACATTCCGGAGGTAGAGAGAGATCAAATGAAAATGATTTTATGTACGATAGACTTACGATGGAGTATACATTAGGTACTTGAGAAGTGGAAAGATGGTGAAGAGCCAATTTGGGATGAGCTCGAAGTTGCAGTGACCCATGTTGTTCATGAAATCAATGTACGTGATGTAACCAGCAAAGGATGCTATTGAAGCAGTTCTCGAGAACACTGTTGTTAACAAGGGTATCATGAACAGCATAAAATACGCTATGTGTTCCGCGAACGGATGAATTACGGCTGCAAAAAAGAAAAAAACAAGGTAAAATAGGTGAAAATTAAAAGTTGTCTAACTATATCATAAATGTAATAATAATAGCTAGCGTTACTTAAATGTAACACCAAGTATATCAGCAATGTGATTGCGAAGGGTTTTCCCGTTCCTACTAAGGACCATGTATGTGCTGATAGTCCTGTACGGTAAACAGATGTCTGCCTTCACAAAAAGAAGTGTGACGTAGGCCATTCACGCAGACTAATGATTAGTGGGACATAGGATGCGATATAATCAAATTTTGTAAATCATCTTAGTATACCTAACTCGTGTAAATAGAAATTGCAGCTGATAATTGGTCTAGGAGCATCGCCACATTTTCATCATAGAACATTCAGAAATAGGGCTGTCATAGTTTGACATGTTCATATTCACGAAATGGACTACTTCCACGTGCTGCTATGATGGGAGTCAATTTATAAACCAAGAATTATAATGTTAAATGTAATGTGAAGCATAACTTACATGAGATTGGCTCAGTGACAATGGAGGAGTGGTGGTGGGAGTGATAGCGAGAGTAGAGAAAATGATGGTGTAGAGCTCGGTGAAGCCAATAATATAGGAATTCCACGACCAAAGCATGAGTCAGGACAGTGATGATCACACCGTCTGTTTTCCAAAGTGGCAAGTGAGAGGCTTGAGGGATTGTCATGCGACCCATGTAAAATAGAACCCCATTAAGCAAGATCTGGTCATCCCTACATTTAAAAAAAAAAAAATAAGAGAAAAAAAGATCACCCTAAAAATGAGGAAGAACTGACCAAATTATGATGGCCCTTAATCACTGCTTCTTGATTGTGCTGTGTTATTGATCAATAAGATGGTGCCTCGTATGATACACTGGTGTAGTTAAATTAGATGAGTTACAAAACAAGCAGAGTGTACAATGGTCCCACTCATTTAATCACACGTCCTAGAGAGTACGTTTGACTGGCTACTCTTCATATGAAAACTTGTTCGCTCACTAATTTGGGTTGGAGCAACATTAGTTGATGAATAGCTTTGTTTGACTAAAAAATCCAAGAAAGATATGCGAGAGAGAGCGAGAGAGAGAGACCAGTTGCCTTCTCGATCCACCTGCTCGAACTCGATGCCTCTGTCAACGATCCGGTTGTTGCCTTTAGCAGTTCGGTGGCGAGAAAGGGAGATCCAGATCTGATTGTGAAGCATCCTCATCGAAAGAAATGGGAATATGAGGAAGTAGGAGAAGTCCCTCTCGCTAGGCCCTTTCGCAATAAATTGGGACGTGCCGTGAACCGCCCATGGCGCCAAAATCACGTACTGTTGGAATGGGGACGTTTCATTCGAGAATCAAAAGCACAGTGGGAGATGACAAGTGACTGAAACTCGCAAGTGCAGGCATGTACATTGCTGATGCAAATAGATTTGCAAGATTATTGGATGATTTTATTGATTGAGTGACATGTGTGTCTTGGGGTTAATTAGGTGTCCTAAACCTTTTGGATTGTCAACGTAATCATTTCGATCAATTTTGTTAGAATTCAATAACTTCGACGCCAGTTGTCTTATGTGACAGATCAGAATTGACAGAACAATTTTTTTTATAATTTTTAATATGTTTTCTGAATTTTTATAATTTTTTTCTTTTCTATTTTTTTCCCTGCTATTCTTCTTCCCCGAAGGGTTGGTGGTGGTCACTAGGGCCTCGGTGATGGCTAGCAACCCTCATCGCTAGATTTGTGAGGGCTACAATGCCCTCACTTGTGATTGTGATTGGTGGGGGCTGGCCGCTAACCATGTATTTCCCCATTTTTTATAGGAAAAATAGTATGAAAAGAAATGAAAACGTTAAAAAGAAAAAATTCAGGAAATTAATATTATATGTAAAAATGTCATGATAGTAATTTCTGGCTAAACTTGGTAAATTGTCAAAAAGTTCATTACTAAATTGGTCAAATCAAAAAGTTTAGAATCGGATTGGTCACTGTATAATATATTTATAATTTTTTGGATAATTTTTTCTGTGCTAATTTTATCATAATCACTGCTCTTTGTTTTATTTTCTTGATAGTTGGAAACATTTCTCTCCATTGTCTAACTAGCGACATTTACTTTGTAATGACATATTCCTGATATGATGAAGCTGAGCACTACCAACTGAAAACTGTCTCCTGAAATTAGATTGTGCATACAAAATGCATCTATGCCATTCTCATATATGTCTGAGCAATTAAGATGCCATTGTGAAGAAACGACTCAAGCCAACATTTTGAGAAAGTTCTAAATTTACCAACCTTAGACAATAGTTTTGAAACCGGTCAAGGAACACGAATTAAAAGATCAATATACCTTGAAGCTCCCCAGGGGCTTCCAGGGCCAGTCGGTGAGAATTCCTGGTTTGGAAGCCATTTCTCCTACTCTGCTTTTTGCCAGACTTGTTCTTTCTAGTGAATACAAGATCCTTTGCACTCCAATTGTACATGCACGACATCTTTTATAGAACTTCTGCTCTTGCATTAAGTGCTCCCACCAACTTCATGCGCCACTTTTATGTAACATGGCCCACTTACGTCCATGGCCGATCGGGACGGACCGAAGGGAAAGCTGATCAGTTGATGCTCCGTGTGATTTTGTTAATTTTTGTTATATGTTGTAGAATTTTTCGCATAAGTCTGTATATGTCCCCATCTTCGAGCTTATGTTTTGTGGATTAGTTTGCTTGTTCAAATTAAATTATAGCCCGTCATTAATCCGAATACGCAAAGACACACGATTTTGAGCTCATGGACAGAAAAATTCTCCAAAAAATCTTAAATATATTATATTTTTGCTAATTAAATAATAAATATTTCAATTTTGCTGATTGAGTTCTAAATTTATTACAGCCTCCTCGAGCGAGGGCAAGGTAGCCCTTGCCTAGATCTGGCAAGAGCCTTCATGACCCCATTGACTAGGCAAGGCGGCCCTCACTCAGATTTGGCAAAGGCCCTTCATGCCCTCGCCTATAGCCTTTAGCCAAGGAGGCCGCAGTGGCCCTAGGTGAGGGCTTCATATCGCCACCAATCTAGGTGAGGGGGAGGTGGCCCTCACTAGATTTGGGGGAGGGCTACCTTGCTTGTGGCCGGCAAGGCTGCGAAGGCCCTTAGTCATGGCCAAGATGGCCTAGCCTAGGCCTTCATAGCCCTATCAACCTTGGCCAAGGTGGCCCTTGCCTAATCTAGGCGAGGCCTTCGAGGCTGGCAAGGGTCACTGCTTACTCTCGTCAGCACAAAAAAAAAAATCAAAGAAGAAATGGAAAACTAAAATTAAAATTAATAAGATTTAAAAATAAAATATACAAGAAATTGTTAATGTTAGCAATGGCCATGTCACATAGGACGAATGGAAGTCTAGCGAGTCTTTCCAAACTGCTATTTGCCTTTCCAATGAAATATTTTCACACTTACAACTAAGCAAAAATACCAATTAAGCATGATTGGAAATGATGAAGTATTTAAATATTAAACAGCATATCAATTTAATAGCTTAAAGTTTTAAAATAATAAGTAGCTATCTCATCCAAAATTATTTTGTTTGTGGTACAAACAAAATACATTGAGATTCCCCTGATATTTTCTTTTTAAAACCCCAGCAGGGCCGACAGGAAAGCTGCCAGACCCGTCAAACTTAAACATTTATAGGTCCCAACGAACTCCGATTGAGGTAGTTGTAACCTCACAGCCACACCCGTCTAGCCCCTTCTTTTTCCGATTGTTCTTTGTAATTCTTTTCATAATTGAAACGAAGATGAGATAGGATCAAGGTGGAAGTAGACTTACTTACAGCACTCTCCTTTTTCAAATATTGTCGTACTTACACCTTTAATAACCTCGTTATAACTGTTCGTTCAAATTTACTCTTTAAGTTACCCATTCATAATCACCGTTGGTCACTTTCGTGATCAAGTCAACGTTTTGAAAACAATTTGACCGATTCATCTACGATCATTGATTGAGCTGAATATTCAAATATCTTAAATAAAAAGACGCTTTTGTAATAGGAAATAAGGGAGAACTTGAAATTTATTTCTTTGTAGTGTTAATTAATGTAGGTGAACAGAAAATGAATGAATGCGTACATAGTTACAGTTGAATTATTGCATAGATCACGCGCTATGTTGAAACGCTTGCTGACAGGCGATGGAAAAATCTCATCTCGGAGATTCATTGTGAGTTGAAATGATCAATTTATACTAGCTGACTTATTAGTTTGAGTTCTAAATGTAGGTCTAGTTAGATATATTGATGGATTCAAACTGGGGTTTTCTCTTGGTAATCTCCTTAGATGAAGATATCGGATTTTTGTCTGAGAAATGGTATCAAAATCAATGGTTGATTGATGTTTTACTCTCAATGTGTATCAGTATTTGTGAATATCTCTAGAAGGAATCTCATGATCCCTAATCTCTATTTATATAGAAAAAGTATTACTCTCATTATATGGAGTAGATTCTATCATTGAATGTTTAGAACATCCTATAGGCGTTTAAGTTTCTAACAGAAAGAATGCACTGTCTGACCATTTATGCAACATATATACCTTCGGCTACAAAATATACACTATATCTCGTCTGTTTTTCTTTTTTTGAATAAAACATGGTTCGACCCCGTCTACTTGGGCAAAATGAAGTCTAGGATGACTCGTAATTTGTGTATGACATTAATAATTAGTTTTTATTGTTTACCCTGCCATATTTGATCGTTTTGTTCATCAATCATCAATTAATGCGTAGGGTTATTTGATCTTGTCACGTTAGCTAGGATTGTTTATGGTCCCACTTGAGAAGAAAACGAGAAACAATAGGTTTAGTTTTCTGCCCTCAATCAATGCTGTTAATTCTCGAAAATGATAGAACCTAAGAAAGTAAATATCTCTCCATCTGTCCGACGGGGACAACTCCTGCTTTTATTTTTGGCATATAATGAAGAGAAAAAATTAGGTGTAGCATGTACTAGTCAGAGTCCACTCACTGGCGACACGTGTTCTCCGGCGCCACGTTGGAATCAGAGTTGATTTTGTAAAATTGATAAATTCGTTTCTCTCCTGACCCACCAGTCACTCAGTCAAATTCGAGAAAGCGAAGCGCTCTCTCTCCTGCATACGCTCTCTCTCCTCCTAGCCTGCACCCTCTCTCTCCTCCGCAATGCATTTGTTACGAGAAACTTTTCTCTTTCCTTCTCAAGAAAGAGAAGCAGACATTCGTTCCTCTCCATTTCTTTCTCCCACACAAAGGTTTCGAAATTTTGAATCCAAAATTCTCTCTCTACGCTCATTGCTGCTCCATCGTGCATCAAGCGGCCATACCCCCGCTGTTGTCGATGAACCACATTACGGCCGCCCTTGCTCTGATGCTGGCTTGCTTCTCTCTTTGCGCTTCGGCACTCGTTTTGGTGTTCGTCAAGAGGTCGTTCCCCCGCTGTCACCGATGAAGCACATTAAGGCCGTAATAAATGTGCTTCGTCGATCGACCGAAGAAGGAGGGAGGGCCATTTCTTCCTAAGGTGAAGGGACGGGTAGAGATTTGGCCATGGTGGGCTGGAGTGGAGCCTAAGGCACATGTCCTACCCTACCACTACACACTGCGGAGCAGGTTGGCAATTACGCTCGGTGATTACGGGCTACTCTTGAGACTCAAATCTTGAGGGGAGGTCGTCGACTGGCTGAACTCCGTTATTCAAGGTGCGTTTGGGGCTTTCTTTTCTTCCCTTGTCTTCGTCGCTATGTCCGATAGGATGAAGGTTTTCCATGGGCACGATTGGTGTTCTCTAGTGTTGGGCTCTTCTTTTCAGTTTTTGAACAATCGAACCGGACATTTACTGTGAGGAATTCTCTCCATTATCTCAACTTGCAATCTTCGTCAACAAAGTTTGGTTGAACCGAGGTAAATCCTAAGGAACAAATGACAAATATAGAGTTAAAGCAAAGGGAAGTTGACAAAATTTGATTGCCTGGAGCCTTCCATTCTAGCAACGAGTCTCAATTTTTTTATTTTTATTTTGGTTAAGTAGGTTCACAAACTAAACGGTTTACATAAAACTATTCTATATATACTACCACATCATTGGTGAAGCCAGATTAGCTTTCACAAGATTACCGAGAGTGAATGATGCTTGAACATGTAAGGAAGGAGGTTGATATACTACCTTTAAAAATTGGAAAATAGGATGAGAATGCTCCTTTACTAATTAAAAAGTCGAGCTCGAGCCCTTGGTGCCATTGCTTGTTTTCCTAGCGCCTATGCCTAGTTTCTAGGTGCTCAAACCTTGACCTATGGAGGCTGGGGTCAGGTTTGAAAAGATCTAACTCAAGACCCCACTGTTTGTGCCTAGGTCCCTAATGCCTAAGTATGCATCCATTGTGGCAGGGCCTAGGTTCATGGAAATTGCGCTTGACACCCAACATTCGAGCTCAAGTGCATTGAGGCTAGGCTCATAACCCAGTTGCTTGTGTCCTAATCTCGATGCTTGGGCTTAGGTCTAGCGAGGCCGAGCTTGAGACCTCGAAAGTGTTCCACGCTCAAGCTTAACAGACCTAGGCCAAGACCTCACCTCAAAAGACCTTGGTCTATGCATAGGGGTCCCAAGCCCAATCACAATGGATCAAAGCCCAAGCGTCGGCCTCCATAGTCCTAGGCTCTACCTCAACACCTGGGCTCGGGCACCAAGGACCTGAGCATGATACTAGGACCCCAAACCGACCTCCATGGACTTAGGCTCTGTTAGCACCTAAATTTTAGTGATCCAGTTATTCGTTTATTGCATAAAAAACTTATGGATTGACTAGGACCCCTAAAACAAAAATATTAATTAAATTGCATATAGCTTTTAGGATTATTGATTGTAATAGGTTCATATGTTGTATTTAAATTGCACCGGTTGTGGATGTCCTTAATTGAGAGGTTCTTAACTTAATTTTTTTTCTTGCACTATATAAAGGCTTGTTATCACAATTTAGAGGGGGTTTCAGATGGTACACATTAAAGAAATTACCCATTAAGAAGAGAGTTTAGTGAGAGGCGGCCACAATTCACATAGAGGACGTTCGGCACATAGAGCGAAAAGGAGAGGAGATGACTCTACCTAGAGAAATGCTGTCTTCGACAGACTAAGAAGCTCACGATACTTGCTGCTCTTCATCAAGTTACTGCCGTTGTGCCCTGCCACAAGACCCTCACCCTCGGTGAGTCTTGTCATGCATCACCTGGATCGGCAACAGACCTGGTGATCTTACTGACGTTGCTGCTTTGTATCTCGCTGTCAATCCAATTTCCATCAGCATCAACGATTGTCCAAAGAGTTTTTCCTGGAGTTGCCATCACAGATCCTTCATAGAGTTAGGGTTGCTAGCCGCGTTGGTTCCTGTTCTTTGTTCACCGCCACATCTCTTGCTGTTATTGCTGCACCGTACGTTGCCGTTGCTGCCATCCGTGATGTTACTTCCTTCGGTGCAATCTTACTGACGGTTCTTCAATCCGCGGCCTCTTCCTGTGAAATACAAAGCATCACTGTTGACACCTATTTTTAGCAAATCTAGGAAAATAAGGAAAATAAAAATTGCATTGGAACAAATAAAAGGAAAAAATAAAAAAAAATGGGGGAAATTTATTTGATTGATTATGCATTTGGATTTCGTTAAATGTAGAAACAATTTAAAAATCAAGTGAATAAGAGGCAAGAATTTTGCAAAATGGAATAAATCTGAGCAGGATCGAGCTAATTGCGAAATCATGCTCTGATTTGCAGCTTTAATTTAATGCGACAGAAGATGGAAACTCGAAAGTTGCCATGGAGACCAGCAGTCTAGAAATCACTATAAAATAAGTCGATCTGTACGGATGCGAGGGGGGGTGCGAAAAAAATTGGAGGAGAATCCGCTAAAAAAAATTCGTGCAAGAGGAGGAGAATTCGTGAGAGAGAGGCGGCCATGAGAGAATTTGAAAAAAAAGGAAGAAAAAGCGTGAAAAGAAGAAGAAGAAGAAGAAATCTCTCTCGTTCATTCAATGTAAAAGGAGCCAAAATTAGTTTTTTCTTTCTTTCTTCTGACATGCTGACATGCTACAGAGAAAAGAAGAAGAAGTCAGCAAGGTACAGTGAAAAAAGAAGAGACGTGGGCCAGCAGAAGTGAAAAAAAAAAAAGAAGAAGAATACTGTTCTTCTTCTTCAGCGATCGTGCCTTCCGCCTGCCCTCGCTCCGCCCTCTGCCCACCGAAGGCTGCGTCACTGCCACACCAACGCCAGCCTCCGAGACTCCGCCATCCGACACCGCTGCCCTCCGCCTGAGCGTCCTTGCCGTCGCCGCTCCGAGCCACCCTCAGCCGGTCTCCGAGCACCACCGCGTCGCACCGCCGGACTCGCCTGCGACATGTAGCTCCATCGCCGATGCCACTGCCGCTCTGCCAAACTCGTCCGCAACTCCATCACCGCACCTCCGACGCCGTTCCGCTCCCCGTGCTCGCGTTGCGCCTCCCCGCATCATCACGCCTCCGCGACCGCCTGTGCCCAACGCCCGCAAGCCCTCTCGGCTGCTCGACTCGACGCCCGTGCCGCCGGATTGGACGCACCCCTGCGCCGGAGCTCGACACCGTCGCCGCCCAGCCGTCCGCGACGCCCGACGCTACCGAGAGCCCGCACCGCTGGCGACGTCGCCACCCGGCGACCCGCGGTCCAACTCCGCCTCTGCGCCGCTTGCTCCAAGCTCGAGCCCCTCATTGTCGCCGTCCGCCGCTCCGCCGGAGTCCCGACGCCGGCCACCGTCCGTCCGGCGCCCATCAACGCCGGCAAGCCCCTCTTTCTTTAGGTGGTTGAGCTTTTTCTTTTTATTTATTTTGTTCTATTTTGTCTCATTTTAGTTTATCTATTTAAGTTGTAATATTTGATGTTAATATTTGTGAATTTAGTATGCATTATCCATAGGGATTTTGTCCGAAATTAATATAATTATTAATTTGATCCGAGAGACATCGGATCATTTTTCTAATTATTTTTAATTTTTGGGCTTTTTGGTAGAATCTCAATTGTTAAATCATAATAATTATTTAATTTGGTCCGTAAGACTTCGGACTAGATTTTTTAATTATTTTGAGTTGTTGTGATGATTAGGGTTAGAATAATTGTTAATTTAACCTGTGAGATGATAGGTTATTTTTTCAATTATTTTGATCCTTTATTTAGTGATCATATTAATTGTTTAGATTTAACCCTAATTTAACAATTATTCAGCTTTAAAAAAACCAAAAAGAAACTAAAAAATCAAAAAAATCAAAATATTCAAAAAAATTGCATGAGCATATAAGACATTAGGGTTTAATATAATAGACATTTAGGTTTAGTAAATTAGAAATTTTTTAGGATTACATTTTTAGAAATAAGTTAGGGTTGGACCTAAATAATTTTTTTAGGGTTTTAGCTAATGTTCGCACATTTTAATTATCTCATTTAAAAAA
The DNA here is from genome assembly GCA_016097545.1 of Eucalyptus victrix. Taxonomy (NCBI): domain Eukaryota; kingdom Viridiplantae; phylum Streptophyta; class Magnoliopsida; order Myrtales; family Myrtaceae; genus Eucalyptus; species Eucalyptus victrix. Next base: position 30,588,285 of record CM027838.1, read on the forward strand.
ATAGTTTTCTAAGATAAGATAGGGTTTAAGTCAAATTAATCCCTAGAATAAATTATAAAATTATCCCTTTTTAGATTGATTAATTAGGGTTTTCATAAATTCTAAATTCCAATAAAAATTGCAAAAATACTAGGCGCATGTTAACTAGTTCGCATAATAGAGAAATTAATCAGAATTTGTTCATTAGTAAAATTAGGTCATGAGGTGGATGTTAATTAATTTGCATAATAGACCCATTTAATTAGAATTTGCATATTAATAGGATTAAGTCATTTAGTTTAAAAATGCATTTTTATAAAAGAACTCCAATTTTTAAGAAAATCCAAAAAAATGATTGCTTGCTTTGTGTGATGCAATTTATTTATTTGAATGTTTTAAATAATGGATGAGCACCCGTGTGGTCACCACATTTGCATGATAGTAATTTAGGTTAAAATAAATCAGCTGCTTGCAAAACATTTTGAAAAATTAAAAAGAAATGGTTCTGAAAGGGCATTAGAGAAACCTAGTGTAACCAAGTCCCCGTACCCTCAATCTCTAGTTCATAGGAGTAAAATAAATCTCCCTTTATTTTACTTAGGTGTCTAATCAACCTACCCTAAACCAATTAGTGGCGACTCCTAGATAATAATCTTTTGCATGTTAAAAAGCTTGAACCTTAAGTCGCGAATTGGTATGGGCTTGGGAGAGCCCGAGCTAAGTTAAAGACTTAGTAGTCCATTAATCTAGTTTTAGGTGGTGCACCCGAAAATTTAGGTCGCGACAATCACTGAGAAACCGACTTGTCCAAGTTCAAGGTTGAAGGCTGTGAGTCGAAGAGGTGGATTTTTTCTTTATTATTATTATTATTATTATTATTATTATTATTATTATTATTATTATTATTATTATTATTATTATGGACATCTTGACAACCAAGGTCAAGAATATTTAGTCGAAGAAATCCACAGCCATGTGATCTTAAATAGAGTGTTTGAAGATATGCATCGGATCGGATTCTGAAGGATCGGAATCATGCTCGATTGTAATTGTGCATAAATTAGTTAGGAATTGATTTCAATTGATTACACAAAATATATTTTTTCCTTTATTATATCACTTTTGTACTATATTTATAGAACTTTGTACAACAAGAACAACCAGAATAAACAATGAAAATACAATTTTCTCGGAATCTCTTGTCTTCTCCACGTCACTTTTGTTTATCAGAGCTACCAGGCTTATAACCTATTTTTCGCTTCCGCTCTCGATTGCCTACCAGAGGATTTCTGACCTACAAAATAGATCTGCCATCTGGTATAGAAATCAACTTTCAAGGAAGAAGATAAGAGTTTTTTTTTTTTTTTTTTTTTTTTACCTTCAATGGCTTTTGCCGATGACTAGTCTACTAGAGAAACTCCATCACAGTCGCAAATCCAAAGCCCTCCTGCAACAATGCAACAACAACCATTCCAGGCCCAGTCTGTACAGTGGGGGCCCACACAGGCTCAGTTTAATCTGGGGCAACCTATTGCGGGCCAACCTTTCTAGTGGGTACCGTACCCATGGTACCTTGGGCCCTACCCAAATTCATCATTGCCTGGTTATGTGGGCCACTAGAGCCACGTCCAATCCGAAGGGAGCCCACCAGCCACGAATAGGGCAAGCCCAACCTCTGAATTAGAGCATACGAGTGGGTCGAGTGAGTCAGGTATAGGAACAAATCCCTACCCGGGTTTTTTAAATGCGGGTTACCAATTCAGATCGGGGGAATCGGGTCTAGGGACAAATCCCTACTCGAATTTTGCGCCCAGTTTCTTGCCATTTCTAGTCGCAGCCGTCACCGGATGACCAGAGCCTGGTGACCCTGTATACCTCAACGGTCAACGGTCTAGAGTCGCGGCTGATCAACCTGCAGTTAACCGAGCCGGAGAACTACTCTAGGTGGTCTCGAGACTTCCAGCGTGCTCTTGTGATGAAGGACAAGGATGGGTTCCTTGATGGAACTGTCCCGATTCCTGCCGATGATCCACTAGCCTAACACTGGAGGAAATGCAACCAGCTTGTTTGGACGTGGATCGAGAATTGCATCTCTCCAGATGTCGTGGCTGGTCTTCCACCAACGAAGGACTTGAAGAACATGTAGGAAAACATCAAATAGATGTATGGGAAGTTAGATCAGGCACGGATTTTTTCTCTTATGCATGAACTCAATGAACTCAAATAGGGAAATAACACAATCTCAGCCTACTACAACAAACTGTCATCTCTCTAGAACGACCTTGAAGCCGTGGAAGAGAAGCTCGAGGGACTAGCGGAGACACTTGCACTGTACCGATCTATGAAAGAAAGGGAAAAGACAACCTGGTTTCTTTTAATTTTGAACAAATCACACTTGACCTTTCGTTCACAGATCTTGGCCATGGAACCGGTGCTGCCCTTTGGAAGGATTTTTCAACTGGCCATTCAGGAAGAGAGCCAATGACTCGCATCCTCGAAGCCGGCGAAAGGAGGAGGAAGTTTCGCCCTGGCAAGCCGTGGCGAAAGGCGAGACCCAGGAGCAAAAACCCTAGTGCACGAAAAAGGGGTGATGCAAGAGGCACTAGGGTTTGGGGCCGAAGACACGCGATCCCTTAAAAGAGAAGGGATGGGTGGTCCAGATCGCTTATGCCGATCGGACGACCAAAAGGGGTCGATTCACTCAATAGGATCGGACGGTGAAGATGAGTTGGTTGAAAAGGATCTGATGGTGGAATTTTTTCAGCCTCTGCAAAGAATTTTAATTCAAGAGGAAAAGGTAAATTATATTGCGAATTTTGCAAACTCCCACACCATACAATGGAAAATTGTTGGAAATTGCATGGTAAACCAAGAGAAAAGGGGAAAAGGAAGGAATTCTCTGCAGCTTATCAAGTTAGCAGTCCTACTACTTATCAGTCCATAACATATGAACAGTACCAACAGCTGATGCAGGCATTGTAGAAATTGGACACCTCAAACAAGGGAGGAAATTTCTCAAGTATCTTTCGCCGTATGATTAATAATATCTCAAGGAAATCTTGGATAATTGATTATGGGGCAAGTGATCACACTGTTTGTGAGAAGGCATTATTTTCATATATGCATGAGAACCTAGATTTTCCTTTCTCTGTGTAATTACCCATTGGGAATGTCACTTATGTTACTATTGCTGGAACAGTCAAGCTTAGCCCACAGATCACACTCCAAAATGTCCTTTATGTGCAAGAATTTCAATTTAATCTTATCTCTATGTCCAAAGCCTACAAAGAAAATTCCTATTGTGTATTGTTTGATTCTGACACTTGCTTCTTTCAAGTCCTTTCGACTGGCAAAGTGATGGGCTTGGGTAGTCTCTTTGAAGGGCTATTTCTTTGGACAAATTTTCCAAGTAATCTTAATTTGTTGTCATTTTTTTCAAATAAAATATCATTGTGTAACATGACTACCAATGATAAAGAATATCTTTTGCATTCAAGATTGGGTCATAGTGCTTCATTCCCTTATTATAAATGTCAAATATGCCCTCTTGCAAAACAGTCACGTATTCCTTTTCCTTCTAGCCAAAACCGTGCAAATGATATTTTTTCCTTGATTCATATGGATGTTTGGGGCCCTTATCATACATTACATCATATGATGGGTCACATTATTTCTTAACAATTGTGGACGACTATTCTCGTGCCACCTGGGTTTTCCTAATGCAGTCAAAGGGACAAGTTTTCTGACATTTGAAAACTTTTATCACCTTATCAAAGAATCAATTTGGGAAATCTATTCAACGAATCCAGACAAATATTGGGAAAGAATTCTTCAACAATGATTGCAATTTATTTCTTTTATCTCATGGGATTCTTCATGAAAGTTCCTGTGTATATACCCCACAACAGAATGGGGTAGTGGAGCACAAACATTGCCACCTTCTAGAAGTTGCACATGCGCTGAAATTTCAAGCGTATATTTTGGAAAATTATTGGGGCGAATGCATCATTATTGCAACTTATCTCATCAATCGTATGCCCACTCAGGTACTTAATGAAAAAACTCCATTTGAGTTACTTTTCAAGAAGAAACCAGAACTGGAACATTTGAGGGTATTCGGATGTCTATGCTATGCGACAGTATTAAGCCCCTGAGACAAGATGGGTCCTTGCGCTCGACGCTGCATCTTCATGGGTTATCCGAATTTGCAGAAGGGATATCGCGTCCTTGAACAATCAATCGGGGAATTCTTCATTAGCAGAGATGTCATCTTTCATGAGGACATGTTCCCATTTCATGAAAAGGATTTTTTTGGGAGAAACACCTGATATTTCAAGCCGTCCTACTCACTTCCTATCTCTAGAAGACTTGACTCTTGGATATCTTCTAACAAGAACTCCAGTTCCAATAATGACTCCAATTTCTCCTTGGAATTCCACACCAAAGATTGTTGTAGAACCAGTGCAAGAGAATTTCTTAGAATTAGAAGATCATTCCAAAGAAATTGGCATTGAAGAAAGATCCTCTCCATCTTCCTCTGCCCCAGCACAAGTGGATCTTCCTCGACGATCTGGTCGTTCTACACGTCCACCGACTTGGACAAATGATTATGTTTGTGCATCCTTCAACTCAGTAGGTATTCATTACCCAATATCATCTTATGTTTCGTTTCATAGACTTTCACCGGAACATAGATGTTGTGTCACTTGAATATTGGAGGACAAAGAACCATCCAACTATGATGAAGCAGCTGTTGACCCAAGATGGCAAGAAGCTATGGGAGATGAATTGCAGGCATTAATTGCAAATTAGACCTGGGATTTGGTCAATCTACCTTTGAACAGGAAGCCTATTGGATGCAAGTGGGTTTATAAAATTAAATACTGTGCATATGGCTTAGTTGAGCGTTACAAAGCTTGGTTGGTGGCCAAAGGATTTACTCAACGGGAAGGTTTTGACTACCACAAAACCTTTTCCCTAGTCACCAAAGATGTAACTATAAGATCTTTTCTATCTGTTGTTGCTATTAATGATTGGCCACTACATCAAATGGATGTGCATAATGCTTTTCTGCATGGAGATTTAGATGAGGAAATCTATATGGACATTTCTTAGGTTTACGGAGATAGGGGGAGAATAGAGTATGTCATCTCTGCAAATCCCTCTATTGTCTTAAGCAAGCTTCTAGGCAATGGTACGCAAAATTTGCCGATGCTCTCACGATTGCAGGATTCAAATAGTCTAGATATGATTACGCCTTATTCCCTTGGACCCAAGGTATGTCATCAATCTACTTGATGATATATGTTGACGATATTCTTATCATGGGCAATGATAAGAGTGCAATAGAAAGATTCAAGAAGTATTTGCTTTCTACTTTCCATATTAAAGACTTGGGAGCACCAAAATACTTCCTTGGAATCGAGATTGCTCAATCTGATCGAGGAATTTCCCTTAGTCAACGGAAAGAAGAGATTCTCCAAGCTTAATGCAAAAATCTATAACGTTAGATTTTTCCCTTAGACAACTAATGTTGTATATTTTGAGTGATAGGCATATCCAATTAGAAAATTTTCCTAATCTGCAACATGCATATAATCGGTAACTCAATCTCTATGTCTTGAGATATGATTATGGATTACATGGAAAATTGGCAATTTTGATCTTTAAGCCATAGGACTAAGTTGTCGATTTTATTTGTTTCTAAATTTGAAATGGGTGAATATTTTTTTTTTTTGCAACTTTTGAGCTTATCTTGTTTGATCGAGTGCTTATCTTTTATTTGTTTTTCCTTATCTAAAAAATACAAAAAATATTGCATGTTAAATTAAAATAAATTTTTAGATAACATGACATGTTTTAGATAATATTGCAAATTTAAAATAGTTCTCCAAGATGGGATAAGATTTGTTCAAACTATTTCCTAATCAAAATTGTATAAGTATTATTTTTAGATAATTTATATTGGTGTTTTATTAATTTCAAATTTTTAATAGAATATAAAAAATATATCATTTGAATCATGCTTGCATCACTACTGGCCATGTCATGTATCATCTTATCTTGCCACATCAACAAATGCCATATCACAACCACATTATCATATAATGTCGTGTCATCAAACCATGTCATGTATAATACGTCATCGTGCCACACATCATGCCATGTCATTTATTAATTGCATGTTTAGGTCATTAATTAGAATTAAATGTCATGTTTGAATAGGTCATGTAGATATAATTTAGAGCTAAATTTGCATTACATGCATTGCATGTGGTTTATTCTTATAAATAAGAAAAACCTAAAAAAAGAATTAATTAGTCAAGATTCATAAGCATTTAGAAATCATGTTAGGATAGGTATGCATTTCTTTTTAATGAATATTTTGCAGATATTTGGGAAAATGAAAAATATATTTTGCCTGCATTGAGATGTTTTGCTTGCATTGAGGTATTTAAGTTCTTTCCTATTCTAACAATTTATTTATTGCTATTGTTTATTGGATACTATTTTAATGGTTGCATACTTGCATTGACACTCCTTGCATGTTAGTAGATAGGTTAATACCAATCTAAATTGCTGGGCAAAATAATTTTTTTTTAATAAAAGAGAAAATTTATCGAAAGAGCATTAGAGAAATTTAGTGTAATCACGTCTTTCATTCCATAATCTCTAGTTTGTAGAAGTAAAGTATCTTCCCACATTTTACTTAGGTATCTAATCAACCCACTAAAAATATATTAGTAGGGACTTTGAAATGAAATCGATTGGCATGTTAATAGCTTAAAGTAAAGTTATGAATTGGTAAAGGCTTGGGAGAGCTCAATCTAAGTTTAGGCTTAGTAATCCATTAGCAAAACCTCAGGTGGTTCATCTAAAGAGAAGTTCACGATAGGCTCTACTTCGATGGATCTAGGTACAAGCACCAAGATCCTAGGCCTGACCTTTGTGGACCCAAACATGGGCACTGGGGTCTCGAGCTTGGAATGGACTGGGGTCTTAGGCATTGGGAACCAAGGTAAGGGCATTGGGGTCCAGACTTGACATATTTAGACTCAAGCTAGGCTTTGTGGACCTAAGCCTAGGCATATAGGACTTGGGTTTGACCCCTATGGACTTAGACATGAGCATTTGTGTCTGGAGCCTTACCTTTATAGATCCTGGCTCAAGCATCGGGGCCTTGAGTCAAGCCTTTATGGACCTAGGCCTAACTGTTGGGGGATTAGGCACGGCTCCATGCTTTCGAGCCGGCCTTGGCCTCTAGCCAGAAAATGAGCATTAATCTTCTTGTAAATAAGTGCATAGTCTCTAGTCTAAGTATTGATATTTGATTATATTTTCGAAAATTATGTTTGATTTTTGAAAATGAAAATCATCTTCATAATTTGAAGCACATGTTTTTTGTTGATTAGAAAGATTTTCTATTGACTTATTTTTCTAAGTGATCCAAACATTGAAAAATGAGGAAAATGCTTTTTTAGAAAAAATTCCGTGAAATAAACAGAGCCTAAGAGAGACTAGCCTAATGTTGGATGCTCACGTGCATAAAAGATAAGAGGGTTATTCATCAAATACCAAATTGGAGATTTTGGAGTGAGATGAGCAATTAATGTATACTAGTTTACCTATAACACATTACTTTAAGTTAATGAAATTGGATATGCTAATGATGCTCTTCCCTTGTCAAGTTATTAATTCAGCCACTGCGATGCCATACGTTTTGTTGAGAAAACTCCCATCAGGTTTTGAAGTTGACAAAAGTTTCATTCTCTTATTCTTACTCTTACTCTAAAGAATACTAAACTTCTGTAGAATGCTATCAAAGTCTATTTTACATTAGAAGTCTTTCCCACTCTCACAAAGATACAAATTGAACTCATTACAAGAACGGAGATATAATCAAATTCAAGATTATTGATCTTTCAACAAGGATTCAATACATGCAAGGTTTATTTGGCTTTCTGGCGGAGAATCTCACTTACCTTTTCTAAATATATTGATGAAATCAATCATGGATTTAAAATCAATTTTGAAGACAAGTTCCTTTTTGGAAAGCATCTACTTATGGAAGCCTATATTCTAATTGTATGGGCAACCAGAATCATTGGATTTTCACCTCAATCTTCAAACGGCTACAAGATTTCCTTAATCGATTCCGTCTAATGGGTTGATTAGAAGAAATTCCCTTGGAAAGTGCCAACGGTTAGAAAGGCATAGAGGAGTATTTAAGGAGGTTATTTAGTCCATTTGAGATAGTGTGTAAGAATAAAAATTCCAAAGTTTGAGACCTTTCCAATCACTTGTTCTTCATCAATAGTGCTTACAATTTGTACTCAAGAGAGAAAAACACAAAATGAGTGACTTAGTGAGAGAAAAAGAAATTTTTTCACTAAGTGATCGTACTGAAATTGTTGTATTTCTCTGTTGATTTCTTAGTGAAATTCAGCCAAAAGGTTGTCAGCGTAGGAGAGTGGACGTAGGCTTGATCTAAGCTGAACTACTATAAATCTTGTGTCCAATTTTCTTTTCCCTTAAGTCTTTTGGTTTGTTTGTTGCAATATTTTCTGAGTTCCACTAATTTCTAAAACATCTTATTTGAAGTCTAAATTTTTATCAGAAATCTAGTGTCAGTCAGACTTTACTTAAATTAACTTTTACTGCTTAATTTATTTTTACACCTATTCACTCCCCTCTAGGTGGTAATTGTCACGTCCCAAACCTCGAGCGCGTGCACATCCCTAGGTGGTTGATCAAATCATGACGTTCCCAGGACTCATTGCTGACCCATTCATTTTATGCACATGTGGAAGTGAATTAATAAATCTCTAAATAACAATCAACATGAGATAGAAAAGCATGATAACCACTTAACACAAAACATACTTTATAAACACATCAGGTTTATATACAAAAGTCTAAAGCCAAAAGAAGCTACCAGGTTAACCTTACCCTGGACCCTACCTACTTGGGATCTAGGTCTACTATGACACTATTTGGGATGTCGATGTCTAGAGGATTGGCTACCTCTACTGCGGGCTCTTCAACCTCGGGCCCCTGGTTCGCCTTGATATGAGTTATAATATCTGCATCATGCACGGGGTTAAGATCCACCACATACTTGGCATTGATGGTAGGTACGTTGAAACCATCCAAGGGGCCCTCCCGAACACCGTTGGGCCCGTGATGGAACCACACTTTGAATCGATGAGGTACTAACTAAGGTAGGCCCTCATCGACCCAAATGGTAGTCACGATGAGCTCATGGGTCCAGTCAGGGTTCCCATGGATAGGGAGTTTGGTACGCTTGGTCTCCCTATCTCGAGGCCACTCAAAACAAACATGGCGCACCTCCATCTAAGGACCTGTAAAATTTTAAACCACAATGAGGTGAGACATAGTTTTAGTGAATCCACACCCTAAACCCCGATTAGGACGAGAATTCACCTAGAGGCAGCCTAAATATGCATAATACAAGACTTACATTGCCTCAGCACCTCCCTGCACATTAGTATAACTCATTTAACATATGCGTACAATAAATGCACTCAATAATTGGAACACTTCACTTTCATATATCAATCAATCACAGGGGTCTCAATTATAAGACCAAATCGTTATAATACGTCACATTCCGTCTCACACAATTTCGTCCCATAATTAAGCATGGTTAGTTCACTCACTCAAGCATGTCCCAATTAATTATGACCCAACGGCCATGACCAACTCAACAGTTGGCGGTCATCTAGCATAACCGGGCGTCATCCCACTTCGTCAGGCACAGCAACATCTACATCTATACGGCATTCCTGAGGGAGCATCAGCCCAGCCTCCATTATGACCGGTATCCGTTGACATGGGGCATTTGAACTTAATTAAGCATTGTCCGGCATAAACGCATTGTGATGGATTCCAATAGCGATCACATACACATCCAATCTTGGCCAAGGACATCATGCTTTGCACTCAATGCCTCAATTTCAAATAATGTATTTGGCCTATTTTCTTTATATTTAAAACATCCGGTAAAATAATTATGCGTGGTCACACAGTTAAATCGAACCATAAAGAGTGATATTCTCCCATTTTAAAATTTCACGAGTTTATATAGTACTTAACATATTTTTGGAGTAAAGAATTGACACTCGGTATTTTTCTAATTAAATACCAAAAATCCATATTTTTGAAATAATAATTCAAAAATCATCACCAAGCACTCAATTTCACAATTCACTTCAACCATGACGATTAGCGTAAAATTCTAACAACTGGCTATCTCGGTATAATTTACGCTAATTAATAATTAAATAAATAAATTGCAATTAATTAAATAAATTGCAAAATATCTAAATTAAAACACTCAATTAAATTAACATAAGCTAACCAGGCTAATCTACTTAAACTAATTTAACTAACTAACTACATTATCTAATTAACTAACTAAATGGTTTAACTGTGACATCCTGATTTTCTAATTCTGTTTTTGATTGAATGAGTTGGGCTTTTTATCAATGCGCTGGTAGTATTTTTCTCTGACCTAATCACTCGCGAGATAACTAGTCTATTTGGTGAAGTTGTCAAGGGATTTTAATGCAACAAACTTGAGAATTCAATTAGAAATCGACTATTCGACCGTGCTAATCTACAATGGTCAATACGACACTGTAAAAATCAACTAGAGACTGGAAATAGGTCGGTTCAACAGAGGCATGTAATTAGAGTGTGGGTGATTTCACCTAATTGCAAAATTCTCGTCGAATGACACTAAACCAATTTTTCTGTCATTTCTGTACCTTGTGCCCGTATTTGAAACCTTGATATTTTCATGACAACTAAGGGTCGCCATTGAGTCAAAGATGCACAATGTGGCTAAAAAATAATCGACCACGGGTCAAATACACTAAAAATTCTCAAAAGCTACATGGTTGGTTAGGTCACGCTAAAATCTCGTCAGGTTGTTATGAAATTGAACCCGATTTAAGAAATTAAAAGTTTTGTCATGTCATGATTTATTTTAGGAATGTCAACTCATTCTCTGAAGATTTTTCGGTAAACCCGAATCTTTGGGGAAAATTCAAGTGTTGGCGTTTTTGGACCGGGAAATTTAGAAGACCGTTTTTGGGTGGATTTTTTGCATTCAAGTGGGATCAATTGATGAGGGAATTGCAAGGATTTATTATGGATGCCTTGGCTAGAATTTTTGGACATCAATTGGATTGTTTTAGAGAGAAATTGGATTGAATTTGGAAGGGAAATGTACAAAATTCGTAGCCATGGAGGGGAGCAACATTTTGGACACCTTGGGAGGCTTGTTGGGGGAAGCTTGGTGTGGGAAATTGGCTGAGGATGAAGCTTGGGATGGTGGGGGCCTTGTGATGATGATTCAAGATATTTTTGAAGACCTTATGGGCATTTTGTTCCCCCCAAAGCCAGCAGACCACTTCTTCTTCTTCCTTGCCCCATCTTTCTCCATTGTTGTTGCTTTGAGCTCAAAAACCAGCCAGTAAGCCTAGAGAAGCTAGCTAGCCACCATTGATCGCCCTTCCTTGCTGTTTGAGCACTGTCGCGCCCTTGCTGAGTCGCTCGAAGCTCCGTCCGTTGTGCACTAGTCCACACACCCGTGACCCAAACCACATATCCAAGTCATCGGTCCCATGATTGTCACCGTTCGCTAAGGCTGTTCCAACCACTTTCCGTCGTCGTCGAGCTCTCCAATGCTCGTCCAAGCCGCCGTGTCACCACCCACGCTTGCCTAGCCCGTTTCGGCCTTGAAGTTCTTCGATTCAACCCAAGAGCATAAGCTGAGACTTCATGGCCCGTTTTAGGCCCCTTCCGGACCTCGTTAGACGTCGTCGTTGACCTGAGTGTCGCTCGTCATCGCACCGCCATCGCTATGAACTCACCGGCTTGCTAATCTGGTGAGTTACTTGCTAAACCTTGCTTATGAGGTTAATTATGCTTAGTGGGTAATTAGATTAGCTTAAGTATGGTTTAGGTTGTTAGTTTAGTTTAATTAGTGATTTAGTTGGTTAATTAGGATTGTTAGGCGACTAGATTAGATTAGTTAATGGTTAATTAGATTGTATTATTTACTGAATATGGTACATTATTTTTCTAGGCCCATTTAGGTGGTTAAATTATGGTTTAAAGCTTAATTATGCATTTATTGGATTAATTACATTTATTTAATTACTTTTGTAATTTATTTAATTATTTAATATTTTCCGAAAATTGTACTAGGATAGCCCGTACTTGGAATTTCATGCTAATTGACGTGATTTGGTTAGTTTATGCAATTGAATGATAATTTGTGCAATTAAGTGGTGATTGTGAATTTTGATTAATTATTTCAAAATTGTGAAATTTTTGTATTTAATCAGAAAATACTGGGTGTTGGGTTTTGACACCAAAAATGTTTTTAAGTACTATAATAGTGGGATTTTAAAAGGAAGGATATTGATTTTTAAGGTTTGATCTGACCGTGTACCGACACACGATTATTTTCACCGGGTTTTTTCTAATATGAAGAAAATAGGCCAAGTGTATTATCTTAATTGAGACATTTGAGTGCAATGCATGGTGTCCTTGGCTGGAGTTGAATGATCATGTGATGGTTCTGAGAACCCATCCCTGATGTGTGTCGGGTGGACGTTGCCCCTATATGGGATGTCCCTGGACAATAGATGCCAGTCACAGTAGAGGTTGGACCGATACTCCTTTGGGATTACCATCTAGTGTAGATGTTGTTGTGCTTAATGGGGTGAGACAATACCTGGTTACACCCGAAGACAGCCGAACGTCGAGTAAGCCATGCCCGAGGGGCCATAATCAATTGGAACGTGTGAATGATTGAGATAAATGTGCATGATTATGGGACAAAATTGTGTGGCACAGAATGAGATGTGTCATAACGATTTGACCTTATAATCGGGACCCCTATGATTAATTGAGATTGAGTGAGACATTCCAATTGATGTGTGCATTCATTATATGCATCTGGGATATAATTTGTATTGACGTGCAAGAAGAAACTGAGGCAAGGTGAGTCTTTTATGATGTGTGATTAGATTGCCTCTAGGCGTATTTCCTTCCTAAACGAGGTTTAGGGCATGAACTCGTTGAGATATTATCTCACCCCATCGTGGGTTTTATCTTTTCCGATCCTTAGATGGAGGTGATGCTAGTGCGTTTTGGACAACCATGGGGGTCAGAGATGTAGCGTACCGTCTTCCCAGTCCACAGGAATCTTGACTGGATCCGTGAGGTCGTGGTTACTACTATCTTGGTCGGTGAGGGTTTACCATAGTTGGTACCTCTTCAATTCAAGGCGTGGTTTCATCGTGGGCCCAACGATATCCGGGAGGGCCCCTTGGATGGCTTTGACGGATCTGTCATCAATGACGAGTATTTTCAGCTCGATCTTGTGCATGACGCCGATATCATAGCCGATATAGAGGCAGATCATGGACCCGAGGTTGAGGAGCCTACAGTAGAGGAGATAGTTAACCAGCTAGACCTTGACATCCCTGATGGTGTCGTGGTAGATCTAGATCCCAAGTAGATAGGGTCCGGGGTAAAGTTAACTAGAGACTTCTTTTTGAAAGTTCGACTTTTGTATATATAACTTCAGTAGGCTGACCTTGGTTATTTATAAAAGTGTTTTGTGAAATTTTTTGTCCAGTTTTTCCATCCCATATTGAGTGTTGTTTGGGGATTATTTATTATACGCTTTCGCATGTGCAATAAAATGGATGGATTGGCGACACGTCCTAGGACGTCGCAATTTTATCAACCACTAAGTTCAAAGGATGAGACGATGTTCTAAAAATAAATCGTGACATGCTTGAATTTTCGATTCTTGAAACCGAGTTCAATTTCGTGATTAAATTCAACCAAAGGCGATTTTAGCTTGACTTAACTTACTAAGTAGCTTTTAGGGATTTTAGTGTGTTTGACCCATGGTTGATGATTTCGATCATCGTTTGTGCATTTCTGACTCATAAGTAACTCTTGGTTGTCGTAAAAATCTCAAGGTTTCAATTACGGGCACTAGGTACAGAATCGATAGAAAAATCAGTTTAGTACCGTTTGACACGAATTTTGCAATCAAGTGGAATCACCCACAATTTAATTGCGTGCTTCTATCAAATTGACTTATCTCCAATCTCTAATCGATTATAACGATGCCATATTGACCATTGCCGATTAGCACAATCGAGCAATCGATTTTTGATCAAATTGTCAAATCGGTTGCGTTTATATCCCTTAACGGTTTTACCTGAAAGATTAGTTATCTCGTGAGTGATCAGCTTAGAAAAAAAGATGATAGGCGTGTTGACGAAAAGTTCATTTCATATTATCAAAATAGGGTCAAAAATTCAAGATGTCACAGTAATACTAGCACTTTCAATTGGTATCTCAGTTGCAATGCTTATCTTATTGAAGTACTTTTACTTCTAAGCTAAATATCTTCTATGATTAGTATTTTAGCTCTGGGATTGGTTGAAGGACAAAGCAACACCAGATCACCCTAATTTGATGGAAAATAGTACAATGTATGGAAGAATAAAATGAAGGCGTTTCTAAGATCTAGAGATCCTTTGGAATGGGATGTTGTAGAAAGATGAATCAATCTAAAAGCAGCATCACCTTACATAGGAAAATAAGTGAAAGACAAAGATGTTGAGGAATCCATTCAAGCAAAAATTGTCGAGAGACAGGCTCTTGATGCTAAAGTTATTTATTTTTTATAATGTGCTTTGTCTCCTACTGAATATAACATAATCTCTTCATGTGAAATAGCTAAAGAAGTCTGGGATAGGCTTCACGTCACTTATGAGGGAACTGATCGTGTAAATGAGACGAAAATAAACATTCTACTTGGACAATATGAGTCCTTTAGAATGAAACCTAGAGAGTCTATTAGTGATATGCTTAGTCGCTTTACTAAAATTATAAATGGTTTGGCTTATCAAGGTCAAGTGATCTCTAGTCCAATGAAGGTCAACAAATTCTATGAGAACTTTCAAATGACTGGAATCATGTGAAGACTTCAATTAGGGAGACTCAAAGGATCATGCCTCTTTCTGTTGACAAGCTAATTAGCATTCTTCAATTGTATGAAGTGGAACGGATTAATGATGAAGAGGATTCAAAAGGTAAGAAGTCAATTGCACTTAAATCTAATGTTGATTCTGATGATACCGATACCGACGATGATATGGATGACGAGGAGCTGGCCCTTATGATAAAGAAATTCAGAAA
Source organism: Eucalyptus victrix (assembly GCA_016097545.1). Classification (NCBI taxonomy): domain Eukaryota; kingdom Viridiplantae; phylum Streptophyta; class Magnoliopsida; order Myrtales; family Myrtaceae; genus Eucalyptus; species Eucalyptus victrix. The sequence continues at coordinate 30,603,525 of CM027838.1, forward strand.
ACTGAATAGGAAAGGAAAAATATTGAATTGAAAGAAGCAAAGCAAGCAAAATTCCTAAAAGAGACCAACGGAAGATGTTGAAACAAGCAAAGATATAATATGCTTCGAGTGCAAGAAAAAGGGACACAACAAGCCTAAATGTCCCTTGCTGAAAAAGAAGAAAGGGAAGTATGAGAAGTACAAGAAAGCTCTCAAAGCAGAAACTTGAAGTGACATCGAATGTAAGGAAAGCGAAGAGGAATTTGCAAATATCTATCTGATGGCTCACTTAGAATCAAACTTAGAATCATAATCAAATACAGATTCAGATTTTGATAAGGAAATTCTTGTTAAAGATTTTAAGTATATAGATGAACTTTGCCTCGACCTTAAATCTTCTCTTAAAAAGATTTCCAAACTGAAAAAGGAAATTTCAAAACTCAAGCAACAGGATGACTCTTGGAGAAAAAAGTTTGAGAATCTGAAAAATGATTTTGATGGTTTGAAAGAAAATGCCGATTTTCTCTCAAAAGAAAATGATTGTTTGAAAAAGGATATTTCAAATATTTCTAAGAAGTTTTCCAAAGGATCAAAAAAGTAAGAAAAAATTCTTTCAGCTCAAATACCCTATTTTAACAAATCTGGTTTGGGTATAAACAATGAAACAACTCATTTGATTGATTTTCCCAAAATAAAGGAAAAACTTAGACAAAGACCCCCAAAGTTTTTTTATAAAAATCATTTTCAAAAAGTTTTTGTAAAACATATTGGCCAGAATGCTCTTAAATGGAGACCTGTTAAAAGGGATTGGATAAAAGCTATTTTTAAAACTAACTCTCCTGTACTCAAGAAAATTTGAGTACCAAAGAAAGTTTGAGATCTCCGTCTAACTGCAAGTTATTATTAAGAGAAAAAGCAAATGGTACTTGGACATTGACTATTCTAGGCATATGACTGGAGATTCAAGTAGTTTCGTGAAGCTAGAAAGACAAAAATGCAGAAATGTCTCTTTTGGTGGGAACAACAAAAGAAAGATTATCGAACATGGAACCGTGAAGATTGGAAGTCTAATCATCAACAACGTTTCACTAGTAAAATGTTTGAATTATAATCTTCTGAAAATAAGTCAGTTATGTGATATAGTATTCAGAATCAATTTTCAAGAAGATATCTACTCTGGAGTCAGTTGAGGTTTGTCTCTATCCTTTACTGGACGAAGACATGGCAACATTTATCTTCTGGACATAAGTCCAAAGAGCTCTCAATGCCTCATTTCAATTCAAGATGAAACTTATCTCTCGCATCGCAAGCTTGGACATGTAAATATGAAACAAATTGCTAAAGTTTCTTCTAAGAAACTGGTTCGAGGTCTTCTTAAAATGGCTTACCAGAAATTTGAATTGTGTACTCCATGTATTTATGGAAAATAGGTCAGAAATTATTTTAAACCAATAAATTAAGTTTCTACCAATCATGTCTTACAACTCCTTCATATGGATCTTTTTGGACCTACAATAACACAAAGTATTGGTGGAGAGAGATACTGTTTAGTAAATGTGGATGATTATCCATAATTCACTTGGGTTTTCTTTTTGGCAAATAAGTCTAAAACATTCTCTTACTTTTCAAAATTTGCCAAGAAAGTTCAGAATGAGAAAAGTTATGTTATCTCAAGCAGAAGGACTGATCATAGAGGAGAATTTGAAAATCAAGACTTTGCAAATTTCTGTGATGAGGGTGACCTTCAACATGTTTTCTTCTCTCCATAAACCTTAGAACAAAATGAAGTTGTGGAAAGGAAAAATAGTTCATTACAAGAGATAGTTAAAACTCTACTGATAGAAAGAAAAATCTCTTATCGCTTTTGGGCAAAAGCAGTTTTTACTGCTTGTTATATAATTAACAGGGTATTTTTAAGACCCATCTTAGAGAAGACTCCCTATGAAGTGTATAAAGGAAATAAGCCAAACATCTCTTACTTTCATGTATTTGGCTGCAAGTGTTTTATCTTGAAGAATGCAAATGATCGATCCGTAAAATTTGAAGAAAGATCGGATGAAGGAATATTTCTTGGTTATTTCTACATCAAGCAAAGCTTACAAGGTTTTCAACAAGAATACTTAGACTGTCGAAGAATCTATGAATGTCAGATTTCAAGAAAGTATTCAGAATCAACCAGATCAGACTCAACTTGAAGAATTTGAACTAGTTTTAGACTTAATAAAGTATGATTCCCTCGAAGGACTTTAGTCTGTGGGAAATCAAGGTCAAGTAGAACATAAGTTAGAAGAATCAAAGAAAATAGACGATTGTCAGATCTCAACAGGAAACAACAAGCCAAATAGCAACCGGAAGCACAAATCAAGTCATCCTAAAGAACTCATCATTGGCAATTTAGAAGAAGGAATCCGCACTAGATCCAAGGCAAAAGAAGATTCCAGTGCATTAGTACTTATCTCAAAAATAGAACCAAAAGGAGTAGAAGAAGCATTGTCTAAGGAAAGCTAAATAGAAGCAATGAAGGAAGAACTTAGACAATTCAATATCAACAATGTCTGGGAGCTAGTTCCTAAATCGAAAGGCAAATCTGTGATTGGAACGAGGTGGGTGTTCAAAAACAAGATGAATACAAATGGCAAAGTAACCAGAAACAAAGCAAGACTTGTGGCAAAATGTTATACACAAGTGGAAGGGATAGACTATGATGAGACTTATGCACTTGTAGTCAGGTTAGAAACAATTAGACTACTACTTGCATATGCGTGTTTTAATAATTTCAGGTTATTCCAAATGGACATCAAAAGTGCTTTCCTAAATAGATTTATACAATAAGAAGTCTATGTGGGATAACCACCAGGATTTGAAGATCCTAGAAAACCAGACTTTGTCTATAGACTGAAGAAGGCACTATATAGTCTGAAACAAGCACCTTGAGTTTGATATGAGAGGTTGAGTAAGTTTTTGATAAGTAATGGTTTTCAAAAAGAAAATGTTGACATAACCTTGTTTATCAAAAAAAAAAAAAGATTTTCTACTCGTTCAAATATATGTAGATGATATAATCTTTGGATCTTCTAACGAAAATTTGTGTAATAAGTTCTCAAAGTCTATGCAGGAAGAATTTGAAATGAGCATGATGGGAGAATTAACCTTCTTTCTAGGTCTACAAGTCAGACAATCGAAGAAAAGAACATTCATTTATCAAGAGAAATATGCCATAGATGTTATCAAGAAGTTTGGAATGGAAAACTGCAAGAAAACATAAACTCCCATGTCAAGTTCTTCAAAGCTTGACAATAATGAAGGTGGAAAGAAAGTTGACCAAAAGGTATATAGAAGCATGATTGGTTCTCTTCTTTATCTCACTACCTCTCAACCTGATATACTATTCAGTGTGTGTACATGTGCTAGATTTCAATATGATCCCAAAGAGTTGTACCTTAGTGCTGTTAAATATATTATCAAATATATTGTGACTTATCCGAAGCTAGGTATGTAGTTTCCAAAAGGAGAAGACTTTACTTTACTTGGTTATTTTGATGCTGATTTGGTTGGTTGTAAAGTTAACAGGAAAAGTACTTCAGGAATTTGTCAACTGTTGGGATAAAGGTTATTGTCTTGGTTCTCAAGAAAGAAGAACCTTGTGGCTCTCTTGACAGCAGAAGCAGAGTATGTTGCTCTTGGAAGTTGCTGGTCACAAATTTTGTGGATTAGGCAACAACTAAAAGATTTTGGAATAGAAGAATCATGCACCAAAGTCAGATGTGACAACACAAGTGCGATCAATCTTATCAGAAATCCTATTCTTCACTCAAGGGCAAAGCAAATTGAAATTCGCGATCACTTCATAAGAGACCATGTGCAAAATGGCGAAATCAATGTTCAATTCATTAATTTGAAGAATCAACTGGCAGATATCGTTACCAAGCTAATGGAGAAGGGCTTATTTGAGTCCATCCATGAAAAGCTAAATATCGCCCTTCCATCTTACTAAAGTCTATGGATGAGCAGACTCAACCAATCAACATGTGGAGAATGCATCTGTTTGAAAGTCTTCCAAACTTAGGTAGTTTTATTTTAAATTTTTGACACGTAAATTTCCTTCCATATTAAATAGGTACGTTTATTGTCAATATATCACTTGCCTTTTTATATTTTTGGAAATTGTAATAACTCTACTAAATTTTCGAAACTTATTTAGAAAATTATTGACAGTTACTATTTTGAATTTTTTGAAATCGTATTTTCCTTTTATGACGGTTTAGTTGTCGTACTTCACTTTCTTTAAATCCTTCAAATTCTTCTTCATGATTATAGTCTGTCTTCAAACCTTAACTCTCAAATCTTTCAGATTTTTCTTTGCTTATTTAAATGAAATCTAAACTACATGCAATGCATGTAAGGCAATTATTCTAAATGCAATAACGTACAAAATATGTCTATCCCAACGTGGTGTGCAATACCTAATTGACCTACTTTACATGACGTGCAATTTAATTAAATGACCTAGCACGCAATTTCCAATGATGAGCAAAATTGATATGCAATTATTCTAATATGACATGCAATATTAATTAACTAAACTTAACATGCAATCTATATATCATACAAATTATAATAACATGCGAACTACATGGCATGCATTAACTACATTAACCTACGACATGTAATTATTTAAATGACATGCTAAGGATTTTTTTTTGGCATTTTCTATTTTATTAATTAAATAATTTGAAATTAATAAATGCCTAAATTAAACATGCAATTGTCATGGGCCGATCGTTTGGGATCGTAACCGTGCAGCGACTTAGGCTCTTTTAGGATTGCTTGAATTGTTGAGGTGCCTAAGCCAAGCCTTGCTTGGATCGATCGCTTACTTGCTCGCTCACCTGGATCATAGTGTGAGAAAGTTTCTAGAGAGAGAAGCTCTAAAGAGAATGAAACTTTTGATTATTGAATAATTAGATGGATACAAATGAGGGAGAGAACACCCCCTTCTTATACTGGAGGCCCTAAAATTACAACCATTGATCGTACTTTGATTCAATAGACAGGATTGTATCTCTTCACTTACTAACTACTAACATTTATGCCAAGGGAGTTTTAGATCTTGGCGCAATTACTGTATCGCATGTCCTTGGAACATTCTGTAAGCTCTTGCAGTAAAATTTGGCGATCTCAAGAGGTCTTCCTAAAAAATGCACAATCCCTTAGTCACAGGAACCTTGTGACCGTTACATCCTCCCCCACTCATTCAAGCAATGCCCTCATTGCTCTTGGTTCGAAGAGTGGACTTCTTGGTACGAGCTTGAGCCCTCTTGTTTTGATTTCGCTTGGTTCTGAGCCTCTCGAACAGTGGACAATATGGCTCCAACTTCAACTCAAGCACGGCACATAACAAGTACTCAACCTTGGGGAAGAGCGCTTCGATCGACATGTCACGAGTTGGAATAGGAGGATCTAACCCTACCTTCAGCTTTTCCAAGGATGGTGGCTTTGTTTGTGACTTGGTCATGCACTTCTCGGCCTTTAGACTTTTGTCAAGGTGTCGGATCATGGCGTTGGTCTTGGTGTTGATTGCTCCTTTCATCATGGGGATCATCACCGAGCATTATGGATTGAGGATCATAATGGTATTGGCCCTCATATTGATCATGGACCTCACACTATGGAAGAGCCGCATGCCCTAAATGAGATCGTAGTCATCAAAGGGAATTACCTTGAAGGAGAGCTTGCCCTTCCATCCTCCAATTTGGATGTCCACGTTGGGCGTTGTTCCTACACCTACAGGTTTGTTCAAGTTGATGGCCTTAAACGATTTCCCGTTTAGCTCAACATGAAGTCCCAAGGCTTTGGCTACCTCGATGGACATGAACATGTTTGAAGCGCCCATGTCAACCAAGGTGTATGAGGCTCACCCACATACCTCAATCTCTACAAAGAACATGTCCATGTTCGAGGGAGTTCATTCTTTTTGGACGGCGACCAGGCTTGAACGGCATTGACATACTTCACGGTTCCAAGCCAAATTTGCTGCTTCTCTTCTTTGGCCTCCTTCTCCTCTTCTATGGCAAGGAGAGTGTTGATCTTGCCCTTTTTCAAGCACTTTTGGGTCCACTGTAGACGGTTGTAAATAAAGCAAGGAGATGGCAAGGATTGGTCGAACTTACTCGTGGTGTAGTCTGCCTGGGATCAACTTTTTTGGAAAGAGGACGGCATAGATGCTCCTTCTCCCCATGAGTTGACTTGGCCACCTTGATCTTTCGGTGCACAGGGAGAGTCTCCACCTTCATCCTCAGAGTGTCATTATGATCTTCAATCCCTTACTTAGTTCTTTGATGAGTTGGCTTTAGTGAGGTTGACAAGGGACTTGGCTACACTAAGCGCCCTCATGAGACTCTTCACGTCCCAATGTTTAAGCTCAAGTTGCCCCCATGGCTTGAGTCCATACATGAACTCTCTGAGAGCCTCCTCCTCTCCTAAATTGTAGATTTGGAGTTTGAGCTTGATGAATTCCTATGACATCCTAATTTTTCAATCCTATTTTCAATTGAATAAATCGAGCCTTTCATCGACGCGCCTATAGTACTACTCTTTGAGCTGATCACTCATGAGATAACTGGACTATATGGGGAAGTCATTAAGGGATTTTAACACAATAGATGTAAGAATTCGATTAGGAATCGACTGCTCGACCGTGCTAATTTGCAAGGGTCATTACAGCATAATTAAAAATCAATCAGAGATCGGAGATAGGTTGATTCGACCGAAGTGTGTGATTAAGTGTGGGTGATCGCACCTGATTGCAAAATTCTCATCAATTAGCATTAGACCGATTTTTTGTCGTTTTAGAAACATTATTGGCCATGAAAGCTTGAAAGACAAGCCTGTACAAATGAAGGGTGGAAATTCACTCTTGCCAAGCAAGCCAAGAGGTTATCATGAACATAGGACAATACTTTAGCCCTCATTTAATACTTGATAGACACCCATCTTCTCATTTCTTTCTCCTTCTTCCTTAAGTTCTCTTCTTTTCCTCTCATTCTTCTCTCGCTCTCCTCCTTGGCCGATCTCTCCCTCTCCCCTCTCTCTCTCTCTCTCTCTCTCTCTCTCTCTCTCTCTCTCTCTCTCTCTCTCTCTCTCTCTCTCTCTCTCACACCTCTCTCCTTTTGATTATTGCCTCACCGTAGCTGCCGCCTCATTGTCGATGCAGCCGTTGCACCGTCACCATCTTCACACCATCTCACTGCTCGTTGTCGCCTACCATCTCAAGCTGCAGTCCTCACGCTGCCATGTCGTGCCATGAACATTGAGCTGCTACCGACTGCCCTCTTATTCTTGGCCCAGTTGTTTGTAAGTGAATCCCTTAAATGCCAACTTGGCCGTTGTGTTACATGACTTGGATTTAGGTTGATTTTGCTTGTTTTAGGAGTTAAGATTAAGCTATTCTAGAGAAGTTAGAACCATGTATTGATTTTGTATGATTTGCTCATGAGATTGCTTGTGTTAGGAGGATTCATATAATAAGAATAGCTTAGGTTAGTGTTAAGGTTGCTTAGTTTGTTATTGTTATTGGAAATGATCCTTTTATGTTCACATTCGGGTTTGGTTTCAAGGAACCGTTATTCTACTATGTAATATGATCATGTTATAATTTAGGGTGAGATATTTAAGACCTTGTTATTATTGGATGTGGCTATTCTACGTGGAAATGCTATATGTGTGTTCATCTGAGTTATTTATGTATAAGTATGTTCATAGTCCATGGTCGATGCATGAGAGCACCCCGAGCATCCAAGGTGAGAGTTGCGTTGATTCTTGGCCGTGCGTGGAAGCACACTAGGCCAAGTCTCTCTCTTAATTTGGTGATATTGAGGCGTATCATCCGATTTAGGTTTGACTTAAGCTAGTGCTTAAACATAATGGGTCAAGCCACAGTTCTCGTTTCGTGCTCGGCATATTTTATTAATGGTTTTCCAATAGGTCATGAGTCACACATCGCTTGACACACCCTTAGGGCACTCATGCATTGGATTAAGATGGAGGATAAAACTAGTTGCGTATTTAATCTGCGTGGTCACACAAGGGATTCTGCCATCTAAGGATTTTGGGGGATGATGTTGCCACAAGAGATGTCAAGGGTCATGCTTGATAGATTTCGGATACCGTTTGTGATTATGGTTATGGAACGATGCCCGAAAGGATGCCCCCATGGAGGTTCAGATGCCGTGCTCGATGGGGTGAGACGATGTCCTAGATATTTCTAGAAGAGCCGTAGGGTTTTGGCTATGTGTGGTTAATAATTGACTCGAGATAGCATAATACTATGGAATATTATGTGAGTCTCGAGGCGCTAAAGGCGTGCAAAGCATTTGAATGTTATGTGATACTTTGGAAGTGGCTATATGGCTTGTGCACATTTGATATGATATTATATGAGAGATGTGAGATACGTGCATAATTTAATTGTCATTTTTAGTGACTTGGAAGACACGTGCATATTATAAATGTTGTTAGTCATAATATGAGCAACACATGGGTGTTTTGGAAGTGATTATTAGAGTCTTGAAGGCCATGATAATATTTTAGATGCTAATATTTGAGACATTGAAATATTATTGGCTATTAATTGCACTATGTGTAACACATATGAATTTATATACTATTATTTAGGACTTAAGGAATGTGTGTACGTTGGCATACTCAGATTTTTTTATGAGCATAAGATACCTCTTAGATTTCTATTAGGACGGATATTTAGGTAGAAGATGAGAATCCCTCATGTTTATAGTCAGGGTAAAGCAAATGCTTTGCTATTGATCTGTCATTGACAAGAAGACATAGAGTTCGTGGGTTTCGAAATGAGGCATCCACCTATATAAGATTTAGATGATTTACTTATTGAGTTCTCAAACTTATTTGCTGTTGTTTCGCTTTTTTGAGGCCAATAGATATGGATCTGCTACCCGCACGTTTTATGTGATTTGGAGTACCCATGAGTATGAAGGTCATAGTCATGGACATATTTAGGGATGATACCATATTCCGAAGGATCACCAATACTATTTGGGTGGAGGAGGGCTATAACTAAGACATCCCAAATTTTCAATCCTACTTTCTATTGAATAAATCGAGCATTTCATCGACGTGTCTATAGAGCTGTTCTCAGAGCTGATCACTCTTAAGATAACTAGACTATCCAGAGAAGCCATTAAGGAATTTTAAGGCAATAGACTTGAGAATTCGACCAAGAATCGACCTCTCGACCGTGCTCATCTTTAGAGGCCATTACGGCACAGTATAAAATTGATTTGAGATCAGAGGTAGGTCGATTGGACTGAGATGGGTGGCTAATCATGGGTGACACTACTAAATTGGAAAATTCTCGTCGACCGGTACTAGACTAATTTATCTATCGTTTTGGTACCCTATGTCTGTATTTGAATTCTTGAGATTTTCACAACAACCAAGAGTCACCAATGTGTCGAGTGGGTTCATTGTGGCTCGAAGAAATTCAATCACGGGTCATTTGAACTAAAAATCTCTGAAAACTACCCGATAGCCTAGGTCACGCTAAAAACACGCCTAAGTAAAATTAACTACGAATTTGAATCCAATTTCAGAAATTGAAGATTCTATCATGTCTCAATAAATTCTAGGAATGTCGACTTAGTCTCAGAAGATTTTTCTGTAACCGAAGATTTTTTAGGAAAAAGTCGACATAAGACCGTTTTATTCAGAAAAAGTGCGGAATGTTTTTTTATTTCACAATTGAGATTCAAGAAGGATCAAATGGGTGAGGAAAAATATCAATTGGATCAAGGACTCGACAATGGCATTTGTTGAGGTCAATTAAGAATGAATTAAGAGAGATTATGTGTCCAATTGAAGCCAAGGCTTGCCAAATTCGTATGCCCTCCATTCCATATGGTTTTGCATCACTTCAAAGGTTACAAGGAGGGCTTGGGTGGCTGAATTGCAGCCATAGAAGACATGCTTGGCTGTGGTTGAAGAGTAGGGGACAAGGAAGAAAAAAAAAACAAGGCATGTGGCCCCCCCTCTCTCTCTCTCTCTCTCCCCTTCCTCTCTCTTCCCCCTTACCGTGCAACCTCCATTCTCTTCCTTGGTGTGCATTTCAGACATCCAGCAAGCTAGAAAAGGAGCAGCAAGCTGAGCCATCCACCCTGCATGCCGCCACAGCTGCACGATGTCGCCGGAACGCTGCCCGCGCCACCGCGCCAGCTCGTCGCTGCTCATGTGTCTCCACCTCCCTCATGTCGTCGTCACAACCCCGCCGTGTGTCCAGCAGGCAGCCGTGACTAACCAAGCCACCGCCAAAGCCCACTGGAGCTCCTATGACTACCGGTCACCTTGTCAAGCCATCCACCAGTCCACCGTCGTCATTCCCTTGTCAAACTAGCTTTATTTTCTCTATTTTGCATCTCAAAATAGAGAAGGAATTAGTGGGTTTAAAAGGTGCTATTTGGCTTGTTTTGAGATGTTTCAAGGCCTCAAAACCTAGGCCCGCTTTGAGGAGAATCGTTCCCGGCGACGTTCCTGTCGATTTGATCATACCCGCTCGTTAAACAAGTGAGTTTTGCTCACTAAACCTTGCTTAGTATGCTACTGATGCTTAAGGGTCGTTTAGATTTAATTAAGTGTGATTAGGTGGATAGATTATAGTAGAGTAATTAAACTAGTGCCTTATCAATACATGTTAGGCAATTGGTTAGTGTGGTTAGCTAGTAGACACGCTCTATTATTTATTGAACGAATCTCGAAAATTTTCCGGGTCCGTTTGGGCATCCAATTAGGCATTACGGGCCTAAGTTAGATTTATTGCATTTATTTAATAATTTCCGTAATTAATTAATTAATTATTTATTTATTTTCTGGAAATTAGGTTGGGATAGTCGACGACTAAAATTATATACTAATTATTGTGGTGCAGTCTGTTTATTTATTTATTTATTTATTTTGGTGACCCAGGGAACCTCCGTGCACCGCTTCGCAGCGGAGTAAACCCTGGGGTGAACTGGGCCCCCACCGCTGACCCAGCCACAAGTGAATCGCGCAGCTTTGCATTGAAGCAACCGGCTCACGCTGAGTTTCAAACTCCTCCCCTGGCGGATGGGTATTAAGCTCGAAACTAGCGCAGCCACCGCGGGCAGTGGTACAGTCCGTTTATTTATTCAAGTGTTAATTTGTGCCGAATTGATTTAATTATGTTTTTAGGATTTTATTCCCAAATTAATCAATTTTGGTAATTGATTGGAAATTGATCGGGTGTCGGTCTACAACGCCAACAATGTTTTAGTGGGCTGTATAAAGTGGTGAAAAAGAATGTTGTATTGCATGGCTCGGTGAATAAGTATCACCTTGGAGAATGCACATAACTTGTTGAATTGGTACATCATCTTGGAGAATGCACGTAGCTCGATGATTAGGTATGTCATCTTGGAGAATGCACGTGGCTTGGTGATGAGTACATCACCTTGGAGAATGCACACGGCTCAGTGATTAGATGCATCATTTTAGAAAATGCATAGTACGAATTAAAATAACCAGGACATGGTTTGATTGACATGTAATTGACTAGGTCGATTGATCGCTGATTCGATCTGATGTTATAAATTGATTAATTGATGTGATATAAGATATCTATAAATAACATTGATTTGCAAGATGGAACTGAGGCCAAGGTAAGTCCTCTGACTAGTGTTGTGTATTGGCTTTCTAATCGAGTCTTAGGGGGTAGAACTTGTTGAGACGTAGTCTCATCCCATTGTGGGATAACTCAGGTCCCTAGATGGCAGCACCTCTACCTCCTCATCCTCCGATTCATTTTGGTATTCCTGAAGAGGTCACCGAGATAGGGTATTACTTCTCAATACACCTCCACTTGGAAGGTCTAGAGTATGTTTTGGTGAAATCTACCGTATGTGTCGATGTAGGTAGAGATGGCTTGGTGCCCCATGAGTATAGGTCGTGGTATCGTCACTACCATGATGAGCGAAGAGAGGATCACATACCAAAGGGTGATGTGCCTCTATTCGTCTTACAGGCAGCATTTGGAGAATGGACTGTAGATCCCAAAGATAGAGCGGTGATTGATGCAAAAGATCCAAAGTTGGGTGATGATCTCGACTTTCTAGAGCAATTAGTAGTGGACTCCAGTTGGAGTATGGAAGAAGGTGAGGTTGTTGAGGAGGAGTACCAAGAGGAGAACCTGGAGGAAGAGCCTGAAGAGGACCCTAAGGAGGAACCTGAAGAGGAGTCCGAAGAGGATCCATAGGAGGATCCAAAGTATGACCGGATGAAGATTGAAACCCTCACCCCATTTTGCAAACCCAGTGTGTAAACTGATATGTGATAGATTAAACTCTTGTGAATAGTATTGTAATATATATTATGAGGTTTGCTTGTATAAAAATGTGGTTGTGGTTTTTCAATTGTGAAAAATATAACCCTAGTTTTCTATCACATGGTTTTATTGTCTAGAGATTTTATATCTGCTTCCACATGTGTATTAAAATGAAAGGGTCGGCGATGCGTCCTGGGACATCGCTTTTATATCAATCAGGTGAGGGATGGGTGCGTGCTCGAGGATCAGGACGTGACAATAACGATCTCATCCCTCACGCATGGTTTAAAGGGGATCTCTTTAGGCCCCTCCATGGGTTTCATGGACCGCTCTGACCACATGAGGACGATGGCCCATCCTATGGTCCAATAGATGATGCCTAGGTAGCCAGTCCTCATAGGAGAGCCACTTTTGGTTAATATCTCACTAGAGGAGATAGGCTCACCCTGAAGCTTGTGAACCCTTCCCCCTACTATCTTTTGATTGTGTATCATATTGGCCGAAGAACGGACTTGTATATTAAACGATCCAATTTGAGGAAGTAGATAAATAAAATATATATTTACTTATGTGTTTTCCTTGTTATCCTTTTTATGTGATTGTTGATTGGGTGTTGACATATATGCTTTCATCCGCGTTTAAATGAAAGATAATAACCGATGAGATTGCAATGCTTCCTGGGACATCGCATAATTAACTAATGCCGGATGTCGCATCCTTGAGGTGGGAGAATAAAGGTCCAAGGCGTGACACCAACCTTCAACCCTCATACATATATCACATGATTAATGCAAACACATAAGAAGGGCGTGATGAGCAAACTGGTGCTTATGTGTGTAATGGCCAACACTCAGGCCATGAATTTTGCACCCACACCTTGTCGATGAACCCCATTGATGACATGGGAACATAGAGAAAACATTGATTCAGGGAATTTATAGATGACTTCATTATGCATCATGTTAGAATATTTAAATAATAATCACACTTTTATCTAAAAGCTTAAGCTTTGGTTGTGCAAAATTTCACATATTATTAGAATTAAGAGATCCTGACTTTGAATCTTCTAGTTCTCTATTTGCCTCTAAGTCCAGTTTGCATATGAGAGGAAGTGTTATAATATTTAAATAAACAAACTATATCATGCAAACCAGCATCTCGATTTTAGCAATTCCAGGAACTACTTTATGACCTCCTCTTAGAGGGGTTCATGGGCACCACGCATGTTGGTCCTAGCTATGGAATTAAAGAAAAATTTCTTACCCAAAACAACGCTAGAACGAAAATATCATTACACACCATCCAAGAAAGACTCAGATTCTTAGTTATTTAACCGAGTATTGTTAACACAACTCAATGTCATGTCATGCTCAAAGCGGGGGAGAGAGTGGGAAAGGCGTTACCTGGTTGATAAGCTAAGGCGAAGTCACGATGGACGACTAAATCAATGAGTGGAAGTTATGTTATCGTTGAGGATTGAAACTGCAAGAGCTAAACAAGCTTCAAGCAAACATCTTGTGACTTTGAGATTTCTGGACACAAAACAGAGCCGTCTCTATGGAAAAGGCCAAAAGAGGGACTCCAAGGTCTACTCGGCAAGAGTCGTTTTAGGCAAAACCGGGGCTTCTATGGTCGTCGTTGAGGCACGGTATGAGCTTCCATCAAGATCGGATGTACAAATGTTCAAACGAGAAAGGTGAGCCCTTGGATGAAGGAGAACAAGATGACTAAAATAGGGACCTCTCGGTTTGGGACTGTGGCGATGGTCCCCGAGGTGGGGAACTGGCGACGAAGGTGGTCAAGGGAGAGGGAGAGGGACTCGTGAGATGAGACCTCCAGTGTCTTCGGGACCAAGACAGAGAGTTCGGCCAAGATGGGACCTTTTTTTCATGGACGTTCGTCCCCCTTTCCCAAACAGAAGAACCACGTTTTTCCTTTTTTGTACTTCCAACCGCTTTTTCTTTTTCTTTTTTCGTTCGTTTCACCCACGGAAGAGATTAAGGGAAAAAGGTGAGGGTTTTTTCTTTAGGGGTTTTGTATGATCGCGATTTTGAGCTGAAATTTCAATCCTAGGGTCCCAAGTATTATATTCTAAATGGTTGACTGACTCCGTAAGTTGAAATTTCTTTAATCAGATTTGAGATTTTTAAATTTCACGATCCCTAAATCAAATGTCAAGGAAAAAAGAGATTAGAAACTAATGAAATTTTAATTTTTCTGGTCAAAGTTCAAATTCTTCGGTTATTCCAAAAAGTCAACATTTGCCCGTTCTTATGAAAATTTGATATCCAAATGCCTAATTCTACATGCCTATGCTAGATTGACATATATATGCAATTTCTTCATTTTTGTGTTTTTCAACTAGAGTTTGTTTTTTCTTTTTCATGTTTGACCAAAAAATTAAGGGATACGTGCACTAAAAATTATAATACTTGCTAGGAAAGTACAATTAAGTATTAAAACTTACAAAGATTGTAATTAAATCCTAAAACTTGTTAAATTGATGCAATTAAATTAGTCCGTCAACTCCATTCAACTTAACTAACAAAAAATGATGATTTGACTTTTTTTAATATTTCTCAAAACAATGTCGTTTTTCTCCAAAAATGCTTTTTTATAAAAAAATTATTTAAATGAAATTAAAAAAAATTAAATGTTTGCAGCTCTTGCCCACGTTTCCATTTCTCTCTATCTCTCTCTTTTTATAAAAAAATTTAGCTTATTTTTTATTTAATTTAAATAAAATTTGGATAAAAAATCAAATTTAAACCAAAACGACTTCATTTTAGCTTTATTTTTCATGTTTTATTCATGTCATCACCATATAAGAGAGAGAAAATATTTAGAAAAGTCACATAAGTGTTTTGTTAGCCAAGTTAGACAGAATTAATGGAATGACTTGAATGCATCAATTTGATAAGTTTTGGAATTTGATTGCACTTTTTATAAATTTTAAAACTCAATTGCACTTTTGTGATAAGTTTAAGACTTTCCATTAACCAAGACAAATCAACTCTAGATTTATTGAAAAGATGATGCCTAATTACTAATGAAATACAATGCTCCTAAATCCTAGTTATTGTATGCATTGAGACACTAAGGAGACTTAGCTAATTTTTTCCATCAAGAAACGAGACTTGCCATGATTAGGAGTCTTGATTCTCAAATCCTCTAACTTTAATTGTCAGAAAAATTCAACTTTCAACAATTTATAAATGCAGATAAATAAACAGGAAAACATATTTAGAGGTGTATAAACATGTCCGAATACATCTAAGCATATCTTGCTGATGCAAGTAGCATGTTAAACCTATAAAACTTAATATATTTAAGTGTGTCATATACACTGATACATTTTGGTTAGAAAGTGAAGGCATATTAACCATTGGTATGTTACGAGTACACCAATAATGCTTAAGCATTAGTTGTAGGTGATAAGGTGGAGACAATGAGCCTTGGACTTTATCAGAGTCGATGGCTAGTGTTGAGTCGTTATAGATTTCGATCGGATAAGTCGGGCCTTTCATCGACGCGATTATAGTGTTTTTCTCTGAGATGGCTACTCATAAGATAACTACACTATCGGGTGAAGCTATTAAGATATTTTAAACGCAATAGACTTGAGAATTCAATTGGAAATCGACTGCTTGACCATGCTAGTCTGCAATGGTTATTATGGCATAGTTAAAAATCGATAAGAGATCAAAGATAGGTCGGTTCGATTGAAATGTGTGGCTAAAAGTGAGTGATTCCACTAATTTACAAAATTCTCATCTATCGCCACTAGATTGATTTTTCTATCGTTTTGACGTCCTGTGTTTGTATTTGAAACCTTGAGGTTTTCACAACAACTGAGAGTCGCCAATGCGTCGAAGAGGTACATGTGGCTCGAAGAAAATCGACAACGGATCAATTGCACTAAAAATTCCTAAAAGCTATTTGATAGGTTAGGTCACGCTAAAATCGCATCAGGTTGAAATTAACCACGAATTTGAACCAAATTTCATAAATTAAAAGTTTTGTCATGTCACGAGCTATTTAAGAAATGTCGACTCATCTTTTGAAAAATTTTCGCCGAGTTTAGGATTTTTATGAAAAATCGATTCGGACGATTCGGAAAACGAACAGAAATTCGGATTAGCTAAATTGAAGGGATTTTGGCCTATTGTGTGAACTACTTGGTGAAAGGAAGTTGTGTGGGCTTTTTCTGCAATAAAATTGGACCTCAATCATAGAGGTTTGTTCAGAAATCGGATTCCGAGAAAAATGAAATAGAATTTGAAATTGAGGGGAATTCGTAGGTTTGTTTGGGGACTGCAACTTGTGGACATCAACTCGATTATTTGTGGGGTTATTGTTCAAGAGTGTGTTAGGGGACAAAAGGTATTTGTGCATGAAAGTTGGGACCAAGATTGGATAAGTATAGGAGGTTTTTTATTTAATTCCCCCCCCTCCCTCTTGGCTGCTTCTGTTTCTTTCTTTTATTTCCCCTGCCAGCTGCCCCCACGATCTCTCTCTTCTCCCTCTTTCTTCTTCGCGTGGGTTCCCGTTTCACCGAAGGAAGCAGCTTCGGTTTTATCTTCATTTCCCTGCACGTTCCTTGGCCCCTGCAGCACCCACCGAAGCTGCCACACGTCTGCCCATTTCTTGTCTGTCGTTCCACCGAGGTCAACCGCCAAGCCCTCCAACGGAAGTGTTGACCCTGTCGACGCCCCCATCTCCTCCGTAGCTGCCTCGTACGCGAGCTCCCTCCAGCGGCTTCTTGGACGCGTTCTCCACTCGCGGCCAGCCCATCCCGCGTCCACCGTTCCAGCATCTCGTGGTCGCCAAAACCAACTCGAGCCGCGCCCATTCAACCACCGTTCTTGTCTCCGCAGAATCGGAGCCGCAAGACCAGCCCAACCGTGGGCTTGCATGGCTGATTTCGGCCCGTTCTGAGCCCCATTGGTGCTGCCACTTCAAAGTTTATCAACCGCTGTCGCCGTGAACTGGTTTTCGCATTAATCTGATGAGTTTAACTTACTAATCTTTCATTAGTAAGTTAATGATGTTTAATGATTGATTAGTTTAGACTAAGCATGGATTATATAGATCATTATATTAGATTAGCAATTTAATTAGTTGTTATTCCATGTTAAGTGGTTAGAGTAGTGTAATTAGAGCTTAGACAACCTCTAATATTTATCTAGAGTGGTTTGGAAATTTTTCAGGCCCATCTCAGCTTTTAATTAGGCTTTACGGGCCTAAGTGTGCATTTTTAGTATTTAATAATTATTTTCCGTAATTATTTATTTATTTATTTATTTTCTGGAAATTAGACCAGAATAGTCGGTGACCGGAATTTTAAGTGTGATGTGTGATTTTGGGTATTTATCCCAAAATTTATTATTTTCGGTATTTAATTAGAAAATTACCGAGTGTCGGTTTACAGTGCAAAAATATTTTTATCGACTATATAAATGGTGGGAGTTTTGAAAGTCAAGATATTATATTTTGGTTAAGACTAACCGTGTACTCACATACAATTATTTTATCGGACATTCTTAACACGAGAAAAATAGGCTAATGATTGAGACATTTAATTGTGAAGTACAATGTTGTTGGCCGTGGGTGAATAATCGAGTGAGGTTATGAGTTAAATCAAGAAAGCCACCGAAGTATGACTATACTCATTGAGCCATAATCAACCGCCAAAGTATGGTTGTGCCTGTTGGGCCGTAATTAACTGCAAAAATATGGTTGTGCCCGTTGAGCCATAATTTACCACCGAACTTAGAACAAGTTGTGCCCATTGGGTTGTAATTCACCGCTGAATATTTAGTAAGCTGTGCTCGTTGGGCCATAATTAATAGTTGGAGTGAGTAATTGAAATGACTGTGTAATGGTCCTAATGACATGGAATCGACTAAGTTGATTGATCGATGATTTGATCTAATTTAATGATTTGATTCGTTGATGTGATTCAATAAATTACAAGTTATATTGACTTGCAGGAAGGGACTGGGGTCAAGGTAAATCATCTAACTTGTGTTTGTGCTTAGGCAGCCCTTGGAGTGTATTTCCTTTCTACTCGGGAATTAGGGGGTGAACTTGCTAAGACATTGTCTTAACCTACTGTGGGATAACATTTTCAAGTCCCTAGGATAAAGAATCCCGGAGCTTGAGGCAAAAGGATCAAGAGCATGGATGGCTCAGAAGTTCTTTTCGAAGATAGACTTCCTGTATTTAGACCCTAGAGTTGACCTCTATTTGCAAACCAATTCGTGGTTTTTACTAACGTGCTGATTTGAAAATTGTGACCCTACTTCTCCATCACATCTTGTTGTTGGCTAGAGATTAATTATTCGCTTCTGCATGCGCATTAAAATGAATGAGTCAGCGACATGTCCTGAGATGTCGCTATTTAACTAAGCGCTGAGGGATGGGCGTGCGCTCAGAGGATCGAGGCATAACATAAGGCGAGGCTTCTTGTTAAATATATACTCAACATGACGGCATTGACTATAATGAGGTTTTTTCCCCTGTGGTAAGACACACTTCAATTTGAATGTTATTTGCCTTAGTGTTTCCATAAATATTTAATCATTATTACTTTCAACATATTAGTTTACAAATTCAAAGAAGACTTAAGCAGCACTTACTTGGGATTGCAAAACCAAACAATGAATGCTATCTCAACGCATGAACTCAAAAACTATTAATTAAACGAGAAAAATATATTAAATTCAAGTAGACAACTATCTTTTTTAAGACCCAACTAAACTAAGGTTATACTGCGATAAAATCT
Organism: Eucalyptus victrix; assembly: GCA_016097545.1. Classification (NCBI taxonomy): domain Eukaryota; kingdom Viridiplantae; phylum Streptophyta; class Magnoliopsida; order Myrtales; family Myrtaceae; genus Eucalyptus; species Eucalyptus victrix. The sequence goes on from CM027838.1 coordinate 30,622,655, forward strand.
ACGCACCAACAAAAAGCTCCTCCATAGCAGACCATTCAATTCTATCCATATTATTAGATAGCTCGTGGGCTAAATTTGGTTGCGTCATACCTCTCTTTACTAGACTCCGATTCAAGTGAGTTTACTATTGAACAAAAGCTCTTTCACAAAGAGACCCTTAACTTAGCCATCCCAAAAAGATGGCCGGAGATGAGTAAAAGCCATCGCCAAATACAATAATCTGTAACTAGGTCCAGCAACGGGTGTAAAATTTCGAAAATTTATTTTGATCAAACCGTAACTCCAAATCAATTTCTGTAAAATCCCATGACACCATAAAATTTCATTGCCGCATGACTTTGAAGCTAAATCCTAGAGGGGACCCAGCAACTCCGAACTCATATATATCCAAATTTATAGCGCAACTACCACAATTCCTTCGATCAGATAAATGAAGGACACAAATGCTTACAAAGAGTTACGAAATGGAGTTAATCCGGCTTGTCGCAATGTTCGAAAAGCACATACAATTTCCTCTCTCACTCTCACACACATACACGCACGCACACGCAGACACACGAACACGAACACGCGATCTACAAGAGGAAGAAGAAGAAGACATCTAATATCCTATTCATATTTGGGCTGAGTTGGGCCTGACCAAAATAAATTTGAGTTTTTGGGCCTTTTTTTAAGCCTAGTTGTGACAAAAGATGCTCTGATGTCCAATGTCTAAGTAAGGACTTGACTTGGGAACGTTATGACAGCTAGTAGATCTGGATACAAAGTTGTATCATGATCCACGACCCGACAAGCAAGAAGGGCGAGTCATTCACTAGGCTTTTAAAAAGCTTATCCTCTAAAATCTAAACAAAATCTTAACAACTTCTCATAATTTTAAGGACTCTCTTTTATGGAGTAAACAACAGTGGATAAAATGAGACCATCCAGCTTTATACCATGTAGATTTTACTGACATTATCATTGTACGTGAGCTACATCGGAATGAGAATTACTTAGTAAAGTCTTGAGCAAAACTCCTACCCTAATGTCAAAACTTTACTAGAGCCAATTTTCAGCGTATCTCGAGACAGGTAGAAGAAGCTCCATATTGATGTAACTCCATATCCTAATGTCTCTTCTTTATTATTCAGTCCCCTGTTGCTTCACATGGGTGGGAGCGCCAGCGGACGGAACCCGTGCTGAAGGCTTGCTTCCCATGCTTTCTCTATGTCAAACATCATGATTCCACACTCGTTCAGGTTCCATCCTTCTAATGCATGCACTATCCCTGCTACTCGCCAAGCGCTCATCACCCTTCTCGGCAACCAATTCTGCAACCGAGTAATTTCGAGTTAATCACATATGCTGCGTAACAATTTCGCATGCCATTTGCGTGTGCAAGAATAGTTAATTTACCGCACTTGGTTTTTACCTATACATCAATTTAACAGCAGCGGTCAGTGGCCTGCCCTTTTATATAATCATAGAAATCTCTGCGCAGGTACTAAGTTTCCATCTTTCTTGTTAGGACAATATACAAGTTATGGTTGCTCTGGCACGATTGGTTAGTGCATGTTTTTGTTTCATCACATAACCTACTAACAGACATCGCCGTAGAACGTGTCATTAAGATTTAATGAAGGACGCACAAAATTGGAATTAGTTCAAAGCAGAGTTAAAATGTTTGTAGTCTTCTGTGTTGCGCCGTAAAGAGAAAACAAGTGATGTGTCATGTATTATTCCAATCTACCAGAGAGATAGGCTCCCTGCAGACCTTGCGAATTTCCATGCTTTTAGTTTCCTAACCCCATTCTAAAATTCAATGTAAGTCCATCATGCATTATTCCGGCGGCAGAGTTGAGTAAACTAACCTCACAAGAGTGCAAATTATCAAACGACCGGGGAATGGTCATCGCCGGAGTGCTGTGATAAAGGCAATCTTTGCGGATTTGCTTCGGAGGGAATTGAGAAAAGGGTATGAACAACGTTCCTTTGGGTGCCCTTTTCTGTTCCTCTTCGGCAATTCCATCTCCTACTAACCATATCTGCAATTATCATTTGAAGTTACGTTCATTTGAAAAGGGCAAAATGGCCAAGAGAAACATTTCCTAGGAGTATCCGAGTCCAATTGTTCTTCCTTCCATTTAATGTGAGATTAATGATCTCATGTGTAACGTTCCTAGACAAATTATATGTTGCTAATCCTCAAAAAGTGGCTCATCAAATACCTCTTGAGTTCGACCAAAAAAAATACCTCTTGAGAAAAAGTTCTTGAAAGGATCAAATTGCCTCTGTACTTTCCATTGAGACTCCTTTTGAGCTTCTCATGCTCATCCTTAGAAGCTACGTTTACCTGCCATATTCTTGCATCAATTAAATGAAAAAAAAAATAGGTTCACATAATTCTAAATTGACTGTGGATATGAAAACCCTTTAAGAAAAATGCCTTACATCACTTTTATTTCACCAGAAACCTGAGTGCAACTCAATCATGTCATTCAGGAACCCAAGCTACTGGCATTCAAAGTAGTCTGCCAACTTGGGCTTATAAACAAGCCATAAAAAGCAGCTATCACGGGCTTTAAAAATTATCCATATTTCGCATAAAATATAAAAACAGAAAAACAAGCCAGGTAAGCTCACTCTATAGTTGGCGTGATCGACGGCCACTCAAAATTGAAAAATAAATAAAAGTAAGTCGAGTCTATATTTATCTCACCTTCTTATGGTGTTCATATTGTTTTGCTTATCCGCAGTACAACATGCTAAAATTGATGTTTGGATTTGATTAAACAGATGGAACCCAAAATCTCATTAAAACAAAGAAAAGGGGAAATGAAACCACAATGCTTCTATAAAAGAAGAAGAAGACTAGGCACCTGGATATCCCTTGCACATAAAGCGTGGGCAATGGCATAAGAAAGCTTGTTGAGATTGCCTCCGATAAGAACTTGGCTTGTCCCTTCGGGAATGCTATGAAGCACAACTGCCACTGCCAAGCTACTCCCATCCACCAACTTGGTCCTCAAATCTTTGTGCTTTTGAATGTACAATTCACCATTCGCATTCAATTCCTCTCCCTAACAGAGAAAAAAAAAGGCAAAAAAAAAAATCGAAATAGATAAACACTAGATAATTTTGCTAAAGTAGATACCCAGTGAGAGAAGTTCAAGTGTGATTTTGAAAGAAGTCGGATCAAAGCTAGCAGTAATTCTCAACGACGAAAAATTATATTACATTAAAAATGAAGGGAGTGGTTAGGGAGGAGACATCATCTTACCTGATTGAGAAGGCCCAAGGTCAGAACCTTGACTCCTTTTTTGTTAGCATCCAGTATAGCTTCCTCTATCAAGGCATTAATGGCTGCTCTTCTCCATTGTAATAGATACTACAGGGCAATAAAGAACATGAGACCAAGTAGAAATCCAACAGACTGAAACTGTTTAGTCAACACTCGTGGTAGGTGTTTTGGACATCCGACGATGTTTGTTAGTAGCTGGGGAAATTAGATGCAATCATAAGTAAATCGTTATCACCCTTTTTAATAACACAATGAAAACTATGTCATTTGTACTGAGGGTATATATATTGCCTCTCATACATATTCCCACTCTTTCTAAATAATATAAAATCCAATTCTCACATTTTTATCTCCACTATATTTCTTCCCACATATTATAGAGGAAAATCATTTTCAACATCATTAAAACTTCTTGGTTTCCAAACAGCGAATGGAACATTTCTAAACAACTAAACCATTTTTCAGTGAAATTGTTGAGTCAGATAATAATTTCCTATATTTGGGATATAATGATTTCAAATGCTAAGGCAATAAGTAGGTAACTCGAGTGGTACCATGAATGCAGTGTTGTTTAATTATTGATGAGAATCCATGACATGCAACATGGTCATCACCTGAACATTTGAATTTTTTAAGACAATATCTTTCATGAAGTTTTATCAACAAACTTAGGAATCAACAAATCATGATCTTTAACCATATGTGACGCAATTCCTATCTTCCTTATTAATTTAAATTTTGGAGAGCTATTGATCACCATATGACGTCTGAGTGTAGTGCAAACTCATGCGACATGCGAGAAGTGGGGCGAAGGAAGCATGCCAGGACTGGGTGGGGCAGGCCGGGGTGGGGCAGGCCGTATCCCATTCCTATTCCGTCCTTCGGGCAACAGGCAAGTAGGTGTCCCGCTGGGACATTTTGCCGATTCTAGAGTACCGCAAATAAAATAAAAGTTCGTGCACTAGAAACAACAAGGGAAAGTAAACACCAAGTGTGGAAACGCAACAAGCTCTCATCTTAGCTCTTACTTGGAAATTGTATCTTGGAATCACCCAAGATTGCAACTTGAGTTTCTTGAAGGCGTTCCTCTCCAAGATGAAAGAGTGGCCGTAGATCCAGGTCCACACCACGGATGCGAGCGTGAGAGGCCACATGATCCACATATACCACTCGGGCGAGTGGGGATGAGACGCGAGGGATGCGAATCCCAATCGAAGATGATAGATGGACTCTGGCGTCGTCAAGTGCGTCAGATGCACCACGTCTGGCGAATCTTCCTCTCTTCGAAGGGATGTCTCGTATGTGCCGTCCGATGCTTGGTCCACTGTTCCGTATATATAATCATAGAGTGGCATGAAAAGGCTGTAATTTGTTCGGAATTGGGTGTGGTGCAATGAATGGTACCTGCCGAAGTGTCGTTACTCATGATGAATTCCCAACTAAAAATCTACATGCTGTAAGACCCAGTGTCATAAGAAAACTAATTAAGTGCACTTCACAAGAATTGGTTCATGATAGGACGTTGTTCTCAAAAATTTTAAATCTATAAATATTGTGAACTTTTCATATTCATTACATAATAAACGATACAAGGACAGTGTCCAAGAAAACTCCTTGTGATCTTTCATGAATAAATTAGACAATCATGAACATTTTTTTTCCTGAAAATTTGGAATCATGTTATAATGTCGCAAAACTTTGCGGGCCCGGACCAACTTACCCCTCCTTTAAACCGGTCCCCTCACATGCATGACTGTGAACCGACATCGGACCGACGTACGCTCGTATTCACGTACGGGAATCCATTTCTGTGTTTGCGTTTTTTACTCCTGCTCAAGTACTTCTATGGATTTTTCCGTTTTATCTTTTCTTTTCGCAAATTGTCCTTCTTCAGACAAAAGCTGCTCTGACATTGAGTTATTTTGCCCATCTACCCCGCGAAAATTATGTGTCTCACATTTCCTTAAGTGCTCATTTCTTCAACTTCGCCTGTATGATTTCGTGAAGGCTTTTCCCACTATTGATAGTGAAAAAACAATGGAGAAAGAGAGAGATCAATGAAATCGAATTATGTATTGTGGGACTTACGATGGAGTGTACATTAAGTATTTGAGGGGAGGAAAGATTGTGAAGAGCCAATAGGGGATCAGCTCAAAATTGCAGTGACCCAAGTTGTTCATGAAATCAATGCACAAGATGTAGCCAGTGAGGGACGCCATTGAAGCAGTTCTCGTGAACACCGTTGTGTAGAAGGGTATCCCGAATAGCATAAAATATTCTACGTGTTCCGCGAATGGATGAATTACAGCTGTAGAAAGAAAAGGAAAAGAAATAAAGGTGAAATATTCAATTTTGTCCAACCATTCCACGGAAGTAAGATATAAATAATAAGAGCCAGGGTTACGTAAATATAACACCAAGTAAATCTGTTATCTAATTACAATGGGCTATTCATTCTCAGGACCAAGTACTTGCCAAAATATATAGCTGTCCGCCTTAACAGAATGAAGTGCAACACAGACCGTGCATGTAGATTCCTGAAATGGACTTAAAATGCGTGCTACTTTACTAGGTGTCAATGATCAAAAATCAAACAAAGAACTGTGTTAAATGTGGTTTGAAGCATAACTTACATGAGATGGGCTCCGTGACAATGGAGGAGTGGTGGTGAGAGTGATAGCGAGAGTAGAGAAAATGGTGGTGGAGAGCTCGGTGAAGCCAGTAATAGAGGAATTCCACGACTGAGGCATGAATCAGGACAATAATGATCACGCCGTCTGTCCTCCAAAGTGGCAAGTGAGAGGCTTGAGGGATTATCATGTGACTCACGTAAAATAGAATCCCAGTAAGTAAGATTTGGTCGTCCCTGAAAAATAAAATGAGGAAGAATTGACTAAACTATAATTGATTTGTAAAATAATGGCGTTGATGGCCCTTAAACATTGCTTCTGAGTATGCTGTGTTATAGATTCAAGAAGATATTGCTTCATATGATAAAATTGGTGGAGTTTCACCTATCTTCTGGGACAAAAAGAAAACTCTCTTTCCTTCACCAACGTGGATAGGCTTATCGCTCGTCACTTATTTCCACACTCTTTATAATACTAGAGATGACAAGAACCAAAACTAAATGAATCTTATTCCGTGGTATAGTGAAATTTCATGGTTACAAAACCCTCACAACGGCACAAGGGTTGGAGCAACATTAGTTGATGAATAGCTTCATTTGACAAAAATACAAGAACGATCTACAAGCTTGAGAGAGAGAGAGAGAGAGAGAGACCAGTTGCTTTCTCGATCCACCTGCTCGAACTCGATGCCCCTGTCGACGATCCGGTTGTTGCCTTTAGCTGTCCGATGGCGAGAGAGCGAGATCCAGATCTGATTGTGAAGCAATCTTGCCAGCAGAAAAGGGAGTATGAGGAAGTAGCTGGAGTCCCTTTCGCCTGCCCCTTTTGAAATGAACTGGTACGTGCCATGAATCGCCCACGGGGCTAAAATCATGTACTGCCGCAGTGCCCCCCAAACCCCAAACAAAATATAGGTAAGATGGCAAGTGAGATGAACTGTTCAGGAAGTGACTAGTCAAATTTCGCAAGTACGTCTCTCAGGCAAATAGAATTGCAAGATTATTTGCTGATATTCCTTCGCCGTACATTGAGCGAAGTGGGTTATTAGTTATCCATTTAATATAATGCATCGGACTTAATTGACGTTTGAGATGTTTTCTTGCATGATATATAATTGTATTGTGTAGATAACATTTAAGATGTTCCGTGCATGATCGTCAAAATCACAGCTCTTTCCTTTTTACATTGTTGACAATCGAAGCACCACTCACCATCGTCGGACTAGCAAAATTTACTTTGCAATAACACGTTCACAATATGATGAACCCGAGCACTAACAAGACCTAAACTCTCGCCCGAAAAGAGAATGTGCATACAAATTGCATATGCATGATTCTAATATACATTTGAGAAATCAACACTACATCATGAGAACGACACGAGCCAAAATTTTGAGAAAATTCTAAGTTCACCCACCTAAGACAATAATTTTGAAACAGGCCAAGGAACACGAATGAAAAGATCAATATACCTTGAAGCTCCCCAGAGGCTTCCATGGCCATTCGGTGAGAATTCCTGGTTTGGAAGCCATTTCTTCTTCTCTGTTTTTGGCCAGACTACTACCAGACTCTCTGTGCTACAACAACACATCCGCGGCATCTTTTATGGTATTTTTTCTCTTGCATTTAAGTGTCCCACCCACTCCATTCGTTAGGTGTCCCATCCACTCCGTGTGTTAGAAAGTGCATATGATATTTCAAGAGTGAACGCGCATGCAAAAGGGACAAAAATGTGGTTCTCATACAAGTCGAAGCAAAAGGTTACGTTTATAAGTGAAACGAGACCACATGTATTATCAAGCAATGTGAGATATTTTACAATCATACACGATCATTTTTTACCTTTCAAGCGGACAGTCAAAATGGACCGAAGGGAGAGCTGACATAGGCTGCTTGCACTGCCAGTTGTTCAGCGTGATTTTGTTAATTTTGTTATTTTTTCTAAGAATTTTTTATGTAAAGTATGTGTTTCTCCCCATCCCTAAGCTCATGTTATGTGGATGAGTTTGCTTGCTCAAGTTTGTACTCTAGGTCGTCATCGATCACATGGCACAAGGGAACTTGTGATTTTTAATTTTGTGGAATCCAATATAAGTCCCATTCCCAGCCCTGAACATCTATTTTGACGAGAAGAACTGGTTCTGACTCTGGTATCACTTCATCCAGTGGGATGGACCTCACTTGAAGTTCTATTTCTTCATTGGACTTGAATGCCAACTTGGCACCGGCTGATGAGACAGCACTGTTGTCGAGCCGGCCAACCAACTGAAAACATCAGTTAGCGTGGACATGATCAGCACAGCAAAAAGCATAGTCAGATACCCACAATAAAAGAATAATTGTGCTCTCAATCTTCTTATAAGGACTGCATCAGTATCGGGAATTCAAAACATGATTAGATCATATGACATCTGGGCTCATGAATGATATATACAAAATCCCTCCAAGTATAATATAAAATCCACAACATAGGCAGGCCAAAATTGCTGCAATTGCAATAGAATTTTGGTGATCCAGACGAGCTTTGGAAAATCTGAACGAGAAGTATATTAGGAACTCCATATACCTAATAAACTTTGTTAATCTGAACCAAAGGCAACAACTCAAAGTAATATGTTCTTCCCAAATGAGCTAAAAGCAGCAACTCAAAGTAATATAGTCTTCCCAAATGAGCCAAAAGCAGCAACAATACCAAAAATTCTAGACGAGACAGAGACATTCTACGTGAGACCATCCACAAACTCATGTCAGCAATTTGCCCAGCCATCCAATTTAACAACCACAAATCCATTACTGCGACAAACCCATGTCAACGAAATTTAAAATAAAATTCAAGTGAAATCAAGACAACATAAATATAAAGCACCACAATTTCAAGAAGACAATGAAGGCGTTCGGTGAGCGTCAAGCAAGCGGACGAATCTAAGCAAGCGTCGGATGTAGGCGTCGGGCGAGCGTCGGACGAAGATGTTGGGTGAGCCGAGCGTCGGACGGAGGCGTCGGGTTGACGCACACGTCGGATGGAGACGTCAGGTGAGCGTCGGCCAGAAGGGTTGGATGGAGGCTTCGAACAAAGATGTTGGGCGAGCGTTGGCTGGAGGGGTTGGACGGAGGCGTCGAGCAGAGGCGTTGGGCGAGCAGAGGCCAAAGGGTTTCGATGGAGGCGTTGAACGGAGGCATCCACCAAGAATCAATGTTGGGCACCATGAATCAAGGGAAGATCCTCTCAATTTAGGGTTCCTGCTTGATTTTGAGAAAGAACCCAGCCAACCCACGCTCTTTTCTCTTCACGCCTTTTTCTCTCCGTGCCCTTTTCTCTTTTGCCTTTTCTCTTTGGTTTTTTTTTTTAAAGAAAAATGATGACGTTTTGCTCTCTGGTGCCATGTCACCGTTGGCAACGCCGACCGGCATTGACTAGGATGCCACATCAGATTTTTCCGACTATGCATGGCCGGATGGACTGAACTGGAATAAAAACAAAAGGTTTAGGACTAAATTGGCCAAAAAAAAAGTTTAGGACTGAATTGGCACAATTTTTTGGTAATTTTCCCGGTGCAGAATTGACGAAAGGGAAAAAAGATAAAAATAACAACAAAAATGAAGTACCCGTGAAAATGCATTCTCCCTCAAAAAATAGGCCTCAGAAGCCTATTTACAATCCTTCCCACCTGTATAACTTGGTGGAATCTCGGAACATGAAATTTTTACCATCTCTACTTATGTGGTCACTTCTTAATAAATAAAATCAGAAATTGAGAGCGACGTTGTTGATGCTAGGGGTGTGCAACCGGACCGGGTTTACCCGGTTCCCGGTCCGGCCCACCTGGAAAACAGGGTCGGGAACCGGTTCCGGTTAAAACTGGGCCGGGAACCGGTTCCCAAAACGCAGACCTTGTTTAAACCGGTCCGGGAACCAGTTCCGAGGGATTACCCACCTGGGAACCGGTTCGACTGGACCGATTTGGGAACCGGTTGGAGAACCGGTTTTTACGCCTAAAGCGAAACCCTAATTTTATTTCTTTCTTTACCTGCAGAGGCACAGACGCAAAGAAGGGAGAACTAGACTTCCCTGAGCTCCTCTCCTGGTTCCCCCCACGCTCGCACCACCGCTGCCAAGCTCCTCTTCCTCCCCCGCCCCCGCCCCCACCGTCACCGTCACCGTCACCGTCGTCGTCACCCCCGACAACCTCCACCTACTCGACCCCTTCCTCGCCTCCTCCTCCTCGCTCCAGCCTCTCATCTTGCCTTCCCCAGAGCCCCCCGCCGTGCCACATCTGCCGCGGGTGCGCTTCGTTGCCAAAGTCCGCGCCCTCCGCGACCTCCACCTCTCGCTCCTCTCCCGGTGGTTCGAGTCCCACCCCTCCTCGCCTTGCGCGGTCGTCTCCGACTTCTTCCTTGGGTGGACCCACCGCCTCACCCGCGACCGCGGCGTCCCGCGAGTCGTCTTCTCACCGTCCGGCGCGTTCGAGCTCTCCATCGCCTTCGCCCTGTGGCGGGACCTCCTCCGGCCCGACGAGGAGTCGACGGTCTCGTCTGCTGGTTCGCTCACCACCTCTAAGCGCCACCGCCACTGCGACTAAACGCCAAAAGCCGCCATTCCTGCCACGATTCCGTCCTCAGCCCGTCCGTCCGAGCCCCCTGCACCACCACCTCCTTGCTGCTGGGTCCTTCTCTACTCGACACCCGACAGATTTGCTCTGCTCGTATCCTGGTGAGCTCCCCCGACCACCCCTGCTTCTTTCTTTCTTTCTTTTCTCTTTCTTTTTTTTTTGGTTTGGCAGAATGTCTTTGTTACTCCTTCTTCTGCAATTTGGTCAACTTCTCAAACTGGGATCTTGATAAAAATTTTATGGGAGGTAATTGATCATATTCATCTTCTTCCTCCGTGTCCGAAAGTATGCTATCATCCATCTCATAGTCAGCACCACCGGTACTAGGTGGGGACGATGTCGCAGAAGGGAGGAGAGAAGGTGAGGTAGAGACGGCTGCCTCTTAGCATTTGGTGGTCCCAGAGCAAAGCATTTGGTGGGTGCTGGTGGTTGGGTTCGGGTTCGGCGGGTGGGCGAGCGTGACCAATTTCATCCACCAGATCGACACGTTCGGTCTCTTCACCAAGTGCTACCGATGCCCTCCTCCTACACTTCCCCCGCCGACGCCCCACCCCCTCAACGTCACCGCATCTCCACCGCTCCAACACCCTCGCCACAGCCTTCACAACCCTTGAATTTCCTCTTGATTTTCCTGCAATTAACGATCGGGAATTCACAAAATCTCAAAGTCGTGCCAAAGAAAAGCTTCAAATGTTGCTCCTAAAGAAGCTTTGGGGATTTTCCTAGTAGGCAAAGGAGATAGGAACTGAAATGCACAATCGCCCCCAAATTGTCTATTTCCATTTTTCCAATTAAACCCCAACACCACTTCTATTTTCTGAGTTTAGCTTATAGTTTTTGTCATGTCCTTGAGAGAGGGAGAGAAGGCGAGAGAGAGAGAATATTGATCCATCTGTATGTTTAGCTATCTTTTGATATGAGATGATGTTCTCAAACAGGTTCCAATATAAACAGGGTCAACCCTGTTCCTGAACCAGAAAAATAGGGTGGGCTGGGAACAGGGTCCAATGAAAACAGGGTAGGGAACAGGGTCCAGGTCTAGACCCTACCCACCCTGGACCCGCTCACCCCTAGTTGATGCCTGAAGAAGACAGCATTATGCGCGGATCATGTGCTTGGTGCAATCAACGTCACCCGAGTGGCGGAAAAAAGAGTTTTATCTAGCATCATATCAATATTGATAGAACTAATTTGCAAGGAATCAATTACGGGGCCCGTCATCGTTCACTTGTGCTTCGAGGTATGGTGCAAAAGACGAATACGAAAGCCTCACTGCCACGAGCTAAACGACTGACGTGCCTCTCATGTACATGCTTGTTTCAAACTCAAAACATGGCGTATGCTGAAAGGAAGCCATTGCAGCTGGGCTTTTTTTCTGCTATGCGTTTCCACACATTTAGGGCGCGTTTGGTAATGTTTCTGTTCAAAAATTGTTCCAGAGAACAGAAATAGAAAAATTATTTCTACTCTGAGAAACAATTTTTGAACAGAAGAAGGCGTTTGGTAAAATTGTTTCGGGAATAAAAAATGAACAAAAACACGTTTGGTAAATTTGTGTTCTTTTTTTTGTTTCTTTTAATTTTTTAATATTTTTATTTTTATTTTCTTTCTTTTTTCTTTTTTCTTTTTTTCTTCTTTTGGCCAGTCGCCGCCCTGGCCATGGCTGGTGATCGGCCGACGAGGGCCAGCGGCCTTGCCCAACCACAATGAGGCTTACCGGCCCCCAGCGAGGCCGAGCCTCGACGTGGTTGGGCGAGGCTCGGCCTTGCCTTGGCTGGGTGAGCCCAAGGCTAGGCGAGCTCAGGCTCGCCGGATTTGGGCGAGCCCAAGCTCGCCCAGCCACCGGTGAGGCTTGGCCTCGCTGGGCCACTACCAGGCTGATGAGCTCGGGCTCGCCGGATCTGGGCGAGCCTAAGCTATCTCAGCCAAGGCGAGGCTGAGCCTCGCCAGGGGCCAGTGACGCTTCGGTGAGGTCGCCGGCCCTCGACGGCCGGTCACAGGCCATGGCCGAGGTTGGCGACTGGCCAAAGAAAAAAGAAAAAGAAAAGAAGAAAAAAAAGAGAGGAGAGAGAAATTTTTTTTAAAAAAATTGTTCCAGAAACAAGAAAATTTGCTTTTCTCGTTTCTCGTTTCTGTCCCCAATGTGTTCTTGGGAACAAAAAAATAGATGTGGAACAAAAACACAAACAAACGCATTTCTGTTCTTTTTTTGTTCCCTATAACAAAAAAGCAGAAATTTTGTTCATAAATAGAAAAAAAAAAAAAAAGAACGTTAACAAACAGGGACTTAATGGCTCAACTCCTATTTTCGTCCAACAGTGAACGAAATCAATTTGTCCTCCACTAGAAGATCGATAAGACAAATCAGTGGATGGTTTGGGTATAGAAATATTTAAGATTGGCGTGCATGACATGTCATGTCACGCGTGAATGCTATCATGGCATGTCATTTTCCTGATAAAATGATTGAATTTTGCATCCAAATTCACATTTGCACACACAATGTCACACCCAAATGGAGCAATAGGCACGAAAAAATGACCTCGTTAATAATAACTTTAAAAAAAAAAAAAGGACATCAAATAAGTATTTGATTGACATCCCGTATTTTAAAATAAAATATCATGCATGATTTGTGATTAGCGAATTAATCGATGAATGATTTAGGACTTGAACCAAAATAGGGTTATGGTACCAAAACAACAGGTGTGATGCTAATGCATCCCATGCATATGATTATTCATGTTTATGATCGTATCCAACTTTCATAGCTTACCTAAACCAAGGATTTGGGAAGAACCTATGGATCGAGGCATTACTAGCTGGCAAGCCCCCGGCTATTTAAGGTGCTACAAATTCCCAAAAGTACGAGGACCCAGAGTATAAATTTTTAAAAGCTTCTACACAACATATGCTGTCTACATTTGGACGGAACATAAAATATGGACCAAAACTGAATTTGGGTAATATTGCAAGGACTAATTTGTAGTTTCCCCTAAATATCACTAAACTCGTTAACAAAAAAATCGATTATGTCATCACTTAACTAAATGAATGGATGCAAATGGGGAAAAGTACCAAAAATCCTAAACCTATTGCATTAGTACTAATTCAGTTAGAAACTTTTTAATTGAACTAATTTAGTCTTAAATATTTTTACGTTAATACTAATTCAGTTCATTTGGCCAATTTGGACTGGAAATCGATGACATGGACATCAGCAATCCTATGTGACATCACCGATGCTGACATTGACATTTTAAAATAATTTTTTTTACTATTATTTTAATTTTTTTCCTTTACTTTTTTTCCCTTTCTTTGGACTATGCGGCCAGCCACAAGCAACGGTCAACCTCATTGGATTTGGCAAGGGCAATCCCTCATGGCCTGGACGAGGATGGCCCTCACCAAGTCTAGGAAGGGCTCAACCCTCGCCAGATTTGGCAAGGGTTGCTCTTGCAACCTTTAGCAAGGGCCACCATTGTCCAGGCCGTGACGGTTGCACTCTCACTAGATCTAGGGAAGGCAACCCTCACCCAAGCAACAAGGGGCAACCCCTTGCTCAATTCGACAAGGGGTGCCCTTACCTAGGCCATGAGGGTCTCGCCCTTGCCAAATCCAGTGAGGGCGACCCTTGCCAGTTCCCACCTATGGTTGGTTGCGGGCAATGGACGATACTAGCCACACTAAAGAGAGGGAAAAAAAAAGGAAAAGAAAAAAAGAAAAAAAAAAGGAATTTAAAAAAATATTAAAAAATAAAAAATTAGTAAAAAAATCATTTTAAAATGTTCATTTTAGCATCGGCAATGCCACATAAGATTGCTGGTGTCCACGTCACTTATTTCTAGTCTAAATTGCCGGATGGATTGAATTTGTACCAATGTGAAAAGGCATAAGATTAATTTGATCTAACTGAAAAATTTATAACTGAATTGGTACTAATGCAATAGGTTTAGGATTTTTTGGGTATTTTTCCCAATACAAATGCATTTGCCTTGTAAGCAATCCCATAAACCTTCAAATACACAATCCATTTACAGAATAACTTGTGGGGGGCATCATAATACATCGCAAGCTTTGGGTCAATACTACTTGAAAAGCGGAGCAAAGTTAGTAAGTTATTAATTTCGGCGGTGACTTAGTAGTTAAGTAGCTAAGATATAGTTTTCAATGGAAGAATTAGAAGAAATGTATAAGTTACTACAATGGAGATGGTTGTAAGCCAAATCGTAAATTGCTTACGCTGGTGATAACTTACTATTATTCTAGGTGGACCTACAGTTATAGGCTGTTAATTTAAGTGGTAGCTTACTATTTAGGCCTCGAAGGTCATTTTTAAAGGAAAAAATTATGAAAAAACCCTTCACAGTTGCCGGTACATCAATTAAAGTCGGATCGTAAATTACTCACTTTAGCAATAAGGTATTTGTTGACACTTAATTTTAGCAAGTCTAGGAAAATAAAGAAAATAAAATTGCATTGGAACAAATAAAAGGAAAAAATGAAAAATTTTGGGAAATTGATTTGATTGATTATGCATGGAAAATTGGAATTGATGGATATTCTGATTTTGTTAAATGCAAAAGCAATTTAAAAATCAAGTAAATAAAGGGCAAGGATTTTCACAAAATGGAATAAATCGGAGTAAAATGCAAAAGCAATTTAAAAATCAAGTAAATAAAGGGCAAGGATTTTCACAAAATGGAATAAATCGGAGTAAGATCGAGTTGATTGCGACATCATGCTCCGATTTGCATTCATGATTTAATGCAACAAAAGATGGAAGTTTAAAATTTTCCATAGAAAGCGGCGGATGGGAACCTCTATAAAAAGGAGTTGACCTGCATAGGGTTGAAGCGGGGGGGATTTTTCGAAAAAATGGAGAGCAAATCCGTTGAGCAAAAAAATTCGTGCGTAAGGGTAAGAGAGTTCTAAAAAAATACAAAAGAAAGGAGGGGAAAATTCTTTTCTTTTTTAGATGAAAAGCTACATCTGCAGAAAGGGGATAGCACAGAGAGAGCTTTAGAGAGAAAAAGTCAAAAGGAGAAATCGTGGTGGCTGGGAAATTGATAATTTCAGAGAGAATAGACGAGATGGAGAGACAGGGTGTGGGTCGTCTTCTTCCTTAGACGACTGCTACCGAGCCCCTACATCTCCGCGACTCGACGATTTTTTTTTTTTTTTAGCCGTAAGCTTCACACCAACGCAACGCTGTGGATCTTGTTGCCGATTTACCACTCGCACTGCTGCCGCAAGCCCAAGTTGCTGCTGTTTGTGATCCACAGCCCGAGCCAACGACAACTGAGCTTGCCGCTCCGGTGTGCCGCCGCTGCCCATCACGTCGCTGACGACACCAGTAAGCCATCTAAAATTTCAGATTTGTGTGAAGGTGTCTCTTGCGGGTCTTTCCAGCGAGTTTCCTGCAACGAGCAATTTTGGTCGGGTCACATCAAGTTGCGGCAACGTGTTCGGTTCCATACGATGGAGACCGATCCCGTGAAGTCCTGATTTTTATTGTTCCTATAGGCTTTTTGGCGTGTTATCCCACGGTTTCATCGCTCATTGCATGCACAGAAGACGTCATATTTTGTATTCCTTTTGAGACAAAGAAGTGGGCTAAGAGTTTGATCAAAGTCTTCATTGGAGGCTCAGACTCACGAAGAGATTTGTATATCCGAGAGTTCTCACCTGATTTGGTGACTCATCGGTAAAATCAAAGTTCAATGGCCACGCTTGACGACTTTCTTGCAGATTTTCCAGGCGTCCTTGACGTGCCCGAAACTTCCCCCGATCCAGTTATTTTGCTTTCATTTGAATTTTTACTAGTGCAGGTCTTCCTTGACCGAATCCAGTCACCGCCCCGATAATCCCAGTGAATCTCTGAGCAATACTTGTCCTTCGGCACCTCCAGCAACAACCTTTCCCTGATCTAGCTACCCTTGCTGCTCTCGCCGGAGTCCGTTGCTGGCGAATCCCCTTACCGGAGCAACCATCATCTTTGCTTGGAAAAAAAGAAAAAAAAAAACACATTAGGTAGTTTTTTCTTTTTAGTTTATTTTATTTTATTTTATTTTACTTTATCTTGTTTTTTTTTAGTATAATTAGTCTTTAATATATGATTGGAAATTCCAACATATCACCTAATTCGCAACCGCACCAATTTTTTTTTTTATTTCATCTATGAGGCCTTAGATGAAATAACTAATTAAGCAGGAATAAAATTGATATTTTGATATTTAAGGCTTAAGATCAATTTATCGATTTTATCAGCGAAATATTACCCATTGATTTGAACGATATGTGATATTTTTGATGATTTTGGATAATCTATTTTATTTATCTTGAAATGTGTTTGAATTAGAATATGGCCAATGTTCTTTTGCCCCTCTTTTCTCAATCTATTTGTAATATAGTATAACAAGTGATATATGAATAGATCATACCAAAATATCGAGTTTTCCAGACCGAGCCTTGACAAAATTCGCCAGAGAATGGACACTGGTCCCGTCAACCACATCAAGAGGATGAAAGGCCACGTTGGAGATCCCAATACTCGCAAGCTTCTTGATAGCCTCATTTCCTCTATTCACATCTCTTGCCGTCAATATAACGAAGATTCCATTTGAAGCTAGTTGCTTGCATATCTCGAATCCAATCCCTTTATTTGCACCCGTAACGACAGCAACCCTACGGAAATGAACACAAAAATGAGAACAAGACATAATAGCTTTTTTCCCTTGAAATATATCATATTGAACCAGTTTCGGTAATTTATAGAGATATAGTGGAAGCGAGTAGTACCTGTCCATTTGATGAAGAGCTTGAAATGTCAGAATCTGACCTTTCTTTTCCTTTTACAAAGATTGTCAAGGCGGTGGCTCTTCTGCTGTGTCTTGTTGAGTGCATCTCAGTTATTTATAGGGGGAAAACATCGTGTTTCTCTATCTAGCCAGAAAAAAGAACAAAGAGGAAACCGATCAAACATCAGCCCGTGCGACGTAGTTTAATCTTCCGCCATCGATCACGCAATTTAACGTATGCCATGACGTAGCCTCGTCTTTCTTGTCCAATGTACTGATGCCCTTCTTTAAAGAAGTAAATGGCAAAAAAATATCGGCCTTTGAAGTGTAAGAGTATAGTAAAGCAAGTCAGTCTTCTTTCATTAGTACCTCTTGAATATTATAAAGAGAAATGATTATTTAATAATCTTTAATTTACTGTGAAAAGAACAGTTTGCTTCGCTTATAAAAAATCAAATAAAAAATAATTATAAATTATCATGGAATTTACTCATTCAAGAATTTGGTTATTCTAACAACAACGTAAAAACTAGGGAAAAGACCACAAAAAACTCCAAACTTTGTCCAAAGTGACCAATTTACCCCAAGCTTTTTTTTTTTTTTTGTGACATGAAAAATCATAAACTTCGCAAAATGTGACACACTTACCCCACCAATGGCATTTTCGTCTTATTTTTCTGTTTTTCTTTTCTTTTTCTTTTTCTTTTTCTTCTCTCTTCTCTCCGCCGGCCATGGCGAAGCTAGCGGAGGGAAGCCGGCGTCGGGCAAGGGGTGCCCTTGCCGGCGTCAAGTGAGGATTGCCCTCGCCAGGGTGGCCCTCACTAGATGTTGGCTTCCCTTCGCTGGCTTCGCCATGGTTGGCGGAGGGAAGAGAGAAGAAGAAGAAGAAGAAGAAAATAAAAAATAAAATAAAAAGTAAAAAGACCAAAATGCCCTATAATTTGAGGTAAATGTGTCACACGGATAAAAGTTCAGGGTTTTTCGTATCACAAAAAAAAGTTTGGGGTAAATGTGTCACAGTTAGCAAAGTTCAGGGTTTTTCATGTCATAAAAAAAAGTTTGGGGTAAATTTGTTTCTTTTGGCAAAGTTTAGGGTTTTTGGTGGTCTTTTCCCTAAAAACTATTATAACTATTATACTAACAAAATTCTATTATAAATTATCTAGACAAGATATGACTTTCCCATCGTACATAGCTTTCCATGTCTGTATTTGACAAGTGGCTATTTATTTCTTGTCCTTCTTGAGCCAATGCCCTACTTTGTCCCTTCATAAACACCCACCTTCGATCAATTCTAAATTTATTATACGAATAATAATTCCGTTCAAATTCATCAATATAGTCCTAATCAGTTTTCACTAGAAGTTATAGACATAAGGGTATGTCACGTAAGACCATTATCGACAACTAGCAATTTTCAAAAATTGAAGATAGTTACTAACTCGTGATTAAAGGACAAGACTAAATCTGTTGATTGTAGTTTGTATGCTATTTTTTTATCTAGGATAAGAAGAGGTCCTTAATAAATAGGAAAAGATTGACACAATGGCTTAGTGCATGGAAATGCATAGGACACCTACCATGCTTGAGTCATGGACCGAAGAAAGGAACGATCCAAGAGGGTTTTGTATGATGGCCATGATCAATCCTTGGAACAAGCAACCCTCAATTAGTATCCCTAAGTTTTGTTGAATATTCTAGAATACTCTTTGGTATAGGCGATACAATAAATGTATGAACATGTAATAAATGTGGGTTGTTGATAATTGGGGAAATACGATCTCCACCATATGATCGAGGAGAGATCGACATATACGGTTTGTCATGTACTTATATATATGGTCTCCTCTCTCTCATTATATCAACTCATTCACAAGTCAAATGCAAATCCATAGCTTTTCTCTCCAGAGTTTCTCTTTCTAAAATCCTTGTGACTCGAGTTTGAATAAGGCTGCTTAGGAGAAATATTAAGGCCGCACGGGTTAAGGGGCGCTAGATTGATCGACTTATGACAAGTGGTATCAAAGCAAGTTCATTCCAAGTATAATCACTTATCCATATTCTAATGAAGCGCTTGTCATGTGTAACGACGGTGATGATTGTGGGAGGAACACCGAGAAAGGTGCTAATGCTGTTTTGAGTTCAAGGGATCCTATGGGGGACTTGGAGCACCGGATGACGAAGATAGAGTTGTTCGTCACCAAAGTCCAAGGATCAATCAATGACCTAACCTAGACTGTTGATGAAGTGGAGGCCAGAAATAAAGAGCTCGTGATCGAGGTGCAATAGCTGAAGGCCAACATGGATGAGCTTGGAGGTGAGTTGTTGGGAACCCTAAGGGAAGAACTCTAACAACGGGATGAGTCCTTGGAGTTCATGATGGCAACGATGTGTACGGAAATAGTAGAGCTCAAAGGGAAGCTCGTTGAATCAGAAGTAGCATGCATGAACGGGGTGATTACCATGCAAGCCGGTCCATGGACAAACACACCCAAGCCAAAAGAGTTCAAGGGCTTGTGGGTGGCCAAAGACATGGACAACTTCCTAAGGTATATGGAACAATACTTCCAAGCCATGGGGATCGATGATGACCTATCACAGCTAAATACTGCATCCATGTACTTAGGTGATAATGCATTATTATGGTGACGTCTTTGGTCAGATGATAGGTGTGGGGATCCTATCACAACACGGCCTAGTTTCATTGAGGAGTTTCGATGGAACTATTATCCCGCTTATGCAGAGGAGGAAGCTTACAATGAGCTAAAGCATCTTGAGCAGAAAGGCATGATGCGTGACTACATAAAGCAGTTTCGAAATTGCCATTCCAAATTCTTTTGATGAACGAGATGGAGGTGTACCACCAATTCATGAATGACTTCAAGCCGTGAATCAAACCAAACAATAGCTTAAGGGCTTTAACATGGAAGACCTCACAACGACCATTATCGTGGCTGAATCCCTCATAAAGTAGAAGGCACATTCTACATCCAAGTTTGTCTCTCATCCGATGGACAAAGCCAATGTTGGGGGAGATTAAGGAAAATTCAATCGCCTCAAAAACGGCAAACCATCGGTAGGCCCTCCTAAAGTTCACATGCAGTCGAGCGGCGGAGGACAAAGGAAGGTACACACTGGTAAATGCTTCTTTTGCGATGGTCCACATATGCTGTGGGATTGCCCAAATAAAGACCAAATTGGTGGCTCTTTACAAGGAGCATGAGCCAAAAGAGAAGTTGCAATTAGATTCGTTGTGGATCCTTGGCACAATCAAGTCCAAGAAGGCGAAGAAGCCTAAGGGACTTATATTCACGGATCTAAAGATCAAATTAAACCACGATGAGTGTCCTCTTGCACACTTGGGTGTCCGCTTTCTTCATATCTGAGGAAGCAGCGAAGAAACTTAACCTTCGGGTTAAGAAATGAGTTGGGTGGCTCAACAGTGTGAACTCCAGGGAAGTCCTTGTTATTAGTGTTGCTAGGGATGTGGAGCTTCAGATCGGGTAATGGAAGAGTAAAGAGACTATTGAGGTAATTTCACTTGATGACTATGACTTTGTCATTGAACTGAAATTCCCAGATAGGATCCATGTCGTTATATTGCTCTTTGTCGAGTGTATATGCGTCTTGGATACACAGTGCCAATGCGTGATTCCAGTCCATCAGGAGTTAGGCAGTGATCGGAAGATGATCTCGATAATGTAACTCACTAAAGGAGCAAAGAAGGGTGAGGTGATCATCCTAGCGGTTCTAAAGGCTAAGGACAATAAGGGTGAAGGGAGCAATATCCCAACAAAGGTGACCCAAGTCCCTAATTCATTTAAGGACGTGATGCCTCCTAAGTTACCTAAGAAACTTCCGCCTTGAAGGGAGGTGAATAATCGGATCGAGCTGGTGCCTGATGCTCAACCTCTTGCCATGGTACCATATCGTATGGCGCCCCTTGAATTGGAAGAGGTGAGGAAGCAATTGAAAGAGTTGCTCAATCCTGTGTATATTTAGCCATTCAAGGCTCCGTTCGGTGCGCCAATCCTGTTCCAAAAGAAGCATAATGGGTCAATCTGAATGTGCATAGACTACTAGACACTAAACAAGCTCACAATAAAAAAATGCGTACCCGATCCTACTCATTACGAATCTTCTTGATCAACTTGGAGGAGCTCAGTGGTTCACCAATCTTGATCTTCGATTGAGGTATTGTCAAGTTCGAATTGTTGAAGGGGATGACCTAAAGATCGCATGAGTGAGGAGATATAGATCGTATGAGTTCCTCGTCATGCCATTTAGCTTGACCATTGTTCTAGCTATATTTTGCACTCTAATGAATAAGGTACTGCACTTGTTCCTTGATTAGTTTGTCATGGTTTATTTTGATGATATTGTTATATATAGCCAGATGCTCAATGAGCAAGTCGAGCACTTGAGACAGTTTTTTAAGTCTTTCGCGAGAATGACTTGTACATCAAATGTGAGAAATGTGCCTTTACACAAAAGGAAATTTCATTTTTAGGAAACATTGTTAGGGGCAGATGAGTATGGATGGACAAGGCAAAGATTCGAGCCATCGTCGAGTGACGGCCAATGATGAAAGTGACATAGTTTAGGTTGTTCTTTGACCTCACCAACTACTACCGGTGCTTCACTCGAAACTATTCGAGCATTATCGTCCACTCACAGACATGCTAAAGAAGGAGAAGTCGTGGGAGTGAATAGACCAATGCCAAAAGGCATTTGATCGGTTGAAGCAAGCCATGATCAATGAGGTAGTGTTGGTGTTGTCCTATCATACCAAACCTTACGAGGTAGAAACTGACGAATTGGATTATACTATTGGTAGTGTTCTTATGTAGGATGGACCCCAGTGGTGTTTGAGTCTCGAAAGCTAAATAAATTTGGGTGACAATATACAGTTCAAGAAAAGGAGATGATCGCGGTGATCCATTGCTTTCGAACGTGGAGGTATTATTTCCCGATATCCAAGTCCATCGTGAGGATGGACAATGTGGCAACGAGCTATTTTTAGACCCAAAAGAAGCAGAGTCTAAAGTAAGCTCGATGGCAAGATTTTCTAATGAAATTCAACTATGTGCTGGATCACAATCCAAGAAAGGCCAACTCTGTGGCATCTGAACTTAGCTAGAAGATAGAACTGGCAAGTATTGTGAGTCGATCAAATTGCCCAGGGATCAACAGTATCATGGAGGGCTTAAGCACAATCAAAAGGCTCAAGACCTCATTGGGTACGCATAGGAGGGCAAGACGTGATAGTTCTAGTGTGAGTATGATATTTTGTGCACTAAAGGGCGGCGACTGTACATGTCACTCATGAGAAGTTGAGGAAAGAAGTGTTACGCAAGTACCACGATTCCAAGTGAGTGGATCATCTAGGGATCCACCGTACCTTAGCCCTCGTCAAAGACCAATAATATTGGTTTCAGATGCGATATGACGTTAAAACCTACGTGAAAACCTATCTTGTGTGCTAACAAGACAAGCTCGCGTGATGATTGTCGTTAGGGCTTCTAAAGCCATTTCCCATCCCAACACGTCCATCAAAGAGTGTTTCCATGGACTTTATTGTAAATTTGCTGACATTCGAAGGGTTTCGAACTCTCATGTTTAGGGTGGACCAATTCTTTAAAGTATGCAATGTCCATGCTTATGACAAAGGATTGTTTGGTCAAGGAGGTGGTCAAGTTATTCTTGAAGCATGTTGTAGTACTAAGGAGTCCTACAAACGATTGTGAGCAATTATGATCCTCAATTGACGAGGCGTTTTTGGTCCAAGCTCTTCAAGTTGCTAGGGTTGAAGCTGAACTTCTTGACAAGCCTGCATTCCTAAATTGATGATCAAACAGAGAGGGTAAATGCACTCTCCAACACTACATGAGCACAATGTAAGCAAATTGGATGAAGCTAATGGACGTAGTTCAATTCTCATACAACTTGCAACGGAGTAAGTCCACTGGCTAGAGTCCATTCAAGATCGCAATCGGGCAACAATCACAAACGGAGTAAGTCCACTGCCTAGAGTCCATTCAAGATCGCAATCGGGCAACAATCACAAACTCTGAGCACGGTTGCGTTGAACTATCGAGAGAATAGCCCACTTGTGTACAAGTTCACAAAAGATTGGCAAAAGCAAGCGGACTTAGCGCAGACGTGTCTACACAAGGCCTCAAAGCACATGAAGAAGTGAGGCGACAAGAAGCGATGACATGTGGAGTTCTAGGTTGAAGATTTACTATTAGCCAAGTTGCATGCAGTCCTTTGGTACAAGGATGTACACAAGGGGTTGATCTGTCACTACAAGAGGTCGGGAAGGTTGCGTACAAGCTGGAGCTATTGTCAAAGCTAAAGATACATTCGGTGATCCATGTGAGTATACTTAAGCCTTTTCATGTAAACGAGAAAGATCCAAATTGAAGTGAATCACAACAGGCACCAATTAGAGTGAAAACCTCATATGATCAAGAAGTCAAATGCATAATGGCGGATCGAGTCATACGAAAGCAGTATTATGCACCGAAATGAGAGTATTTGGTCCGAAAGAAAGGTCTTCTGAAGAGTGAAGCTAGTTGAGAACACGCAAATGCTCTTCGGCAATTCAAGAAGTAGATCGATGCCTTCCATGCTGAAGGCGTGATGAGGATATTGCCCGATTAGATGGGGAAGAATGTTACAATCTGAAGAAAGGAACAATCCAAGATGGTTTTGTATGACTACTGTGATCGATCCTTGGAACAAGCAACCCTCAACCAGTATCCCTAAGTTTTTTTTTTAGTGCTCTAGAATACTCTTAGGGGTGGACAATGCGGTAAATGTACAAGCACATAATAAATGTAGGTTGTTTATAGTTGGGGAGATACACTCTCTATCGTATGATTGATGAAAGATTTATGGATATGGTTTGTCTTGTACTTGTATATATATGGGTCTCATTCCCCTCATTGTATCAACTCATTCACAAGTATAATATAAATCCAAAGCGTTTCTCTCTAGAGTTTTTCTCTCTAAATTGCTGGTGAATCGAGTGTTAGTAAGGCTGCTTGGGAGAAAATCCTAAAGCTGCATGGGTTAGGGAGTGCTAGATTAATCAGCTCGTGACACTTGCATACTAAGATCCTAGCTAGTGGAAAAGAGAGATAGAGCATGATAGGATGAATTTGAGAGGTAAGACTCGAGGTTGAAGAGGAAACAAATGAAAAATCTCAAATGAAGAGGCGCCCATCGATTGACACTCTTAGTATAACCCGTTCACACTATCTAGTGAATTGATATATCGTATCTTATGTTTGTACATATTCATGTTAATATGCATTCATCCTTTGTATTTTCAAATATGATAACATGCTTAAATGACATCCCTTGAACATAGACCGGTATCCATACACGATGGGATGTAAGTGTTATATGAGATAACATGCTTCATTATAAAAGTCACCTCTTGAGCCTTGTCAGGTCAAAGTGCTAGTGGGAGCCATCTTTGGAACTTGTGGGGGCGATATCTAGAATCTTTAATTGTTGACATCTAAATTTTAGCTAAATACTTAAGGTTAAATTGCATAGAAAATTAAGGACTGATTCAGTTCTAACAAAAAAGGATTTTCACATCGCATAGGGATTAATATTATTTGCACCTACTAAGCCTTATTTTTATTTTATTTGCCCTTATTTTACATTATTTCAAATAAATAAATAAAAATATTTCTTTTTTTTTTCTTTTGCCTGGGGGAGCTCATTCCCCTTTAATTCTTCCCCAGCCCAACCCCAAGCCCCTTTTCCCCTTCCTTGTTTCTCCTTCCTCTGCAACTTGTGCGCAAGGGGACACCTACCGTAGCAGAGCAAAGCAGGGTAGGTTGACGGAGAAGACGTCTTGCACGCAACTTCAATACGTTGAGGAGCTCGAGGCGGTATCTAAGAAAGAAATCAGGATGAGAGGGGGAAACGTCAAGAGAGAGCAACCTGAAAAAGAGAGAGCAGCGAGCGAATGAGAACACAACCAAGATCTGCCGTTAGCCATTACTTTCGAAACACGATCGACGATTTGCTGCCACTTCTTGTTCACGTTGAAATAGCAATAGGTCCCGTTCGATCTTGTCCTAGGCTTTTCCAATTTAGGGCTAGTCTCCCGAGGATCCTGGCTCAAATACAAATGAGGCGGACAGACAGAGTCCAATCTACCAACCTCGTCCATCGTTCAACTCCATTGAGCCAGGTAGGGAACACCACCAACGATCCTATTTCACTAGTTTTAGTTCTCACCAAAAATCTCTCACCAAACACTGCGTTTTGGTTTTATTATAGGAGATTCAGGTTCTGTGTTAAGTTTGGATAGAGAATGTCAAAGGCAAGGATAATTTTATTTTCAACTTGTATATATAACACTGATAATTAATACTTGAATGACTAAAAAATTAACAGCTCTTGAGTAAAAATTACATCATAATCTAATCAATGATGCAATCTAGACACAAATAGCTAGATAGCCTATACTTTAAACTCAAATTCGTCGGAATTTAATTTACGACATAGCTTATTTTAGGTGCAAAGCTAGAATTTAAACAACAGCAATACTCCTGGATGGGAAACACAATACCAGAATTTAATCAACAACACTAAACTTGTGGAACAATATCGGAATGTAATCAATGATGCTGAACCAGATAAAGATGCATGCTGGAATTTAATCTACGGCGAGAATCTTGAAAACTATAGCTAAATGTGATGAAGTAAAAATAGTTGTTGTGTTGTGCGAGGGACTCTTCATTGGACTGATTGAGGTATTTATAGAGTGGACAAGTAGTCATCAGTCGGTTACTTCTCCTCGAGAGCTACTATTAGCATTTTTCATGTTTTCTATTTTCTCTAAACACTCTTATCAATAAGCAACTACTTCCTAATTTGTCGATGATGCTCGCTTGGCTTGTCCATCAAGTAAATAATGGCTCCCTATCTTTATGCACATTTCACACAGAAATTGTTCTTGCTTGAGCTCCGATGCTAATTTCACTTAAACTTCAAATTTGATATATCATTCCCAAACCTGACATGTGGCAATTAACTTCTCAGCCATTGACTCTAGAATTTGTGTCTAGAACTCTGTCGACACTCAGCTTAAGTAGCCTTCACAAACATTGGTTGTCCTTAATTTTCATGGGCAAAATGAGACATTCTGCTCGTGTTTTCCCTTCATGGCTAGCATGTGACATCAGGGGTAATTTTGGGTGTCAACGGGTCCCCTTTTCCCTCTCCTTGTGCTCTGTTTTGAGCTCACCAAACCAGGCTGCCATTGCCCGTTTCGTTGCGAGTTTCCAGTCTTTTATGTGCGTACTGCAGTCTCGAGGCCTAGTGTCTTGATTGCTATGAATCCCGGCTCGAGCTCGGGATCGGTGGTCTCCGTTTCTCGCTCTTAGTTTGAGTATATTAACTGTTCAATAAATGCCCAAGTTAGTCGCACGTTCGTGTTCTTTGCTTATGGTCGAAACTTGCCGTGTGTTGTTCATGCCATACTGAAGTTGGTCCACGCTTGTGCGTTATTGGTCGGTTTTGGTCTGAGTTCGAGTCTCGGCGAATATATAATCTCCTCTTCGTGTGTGTTCGATGAAATGCCCGAGCGAAAAAGCGTACGGTTGCTCTTAGTTTTCTGTCCATCATGGGTGCTCGTAACTTGTTAATTGTGTTTCGACAGATCCCCACCGCTACCCTTCGCTTTGTATGTTCTTTGCTTCGACGTTTCTCTTACGCATCGTGTGTCCACAAGTGACCGGTTCTTCGCCGGCGAGAAGGAAAGATGGTGGTGATTGCGGCCACGCACGGCGGCCGCGGGATGGTTAGACCCGGCTAAGAGGGATTGGGATAGCAAAATGCGGGCTGGGCGTTTGTTGGACTTGAAAGTGGGTTCGTTTTTTTTTAACGGGTTTGGAATGGGCTGTTGGCTACAAATCAGATTCGTGGTGGGCCTAGGACAAGAGAGGAGAACTGAGCCGGGGTTGGCTTTGCTTCGGGCCTTCTCTTTTTTTCTTTTCTTCTTGGTTGGGCCGGAATTTCGGGACGGGACTGGGCTTTGCTCATCAGGCTCAGTCTGGCCGCGGTTTTAACGAAACGGGTCGGTTCCGACCCGGAGATCAGACCCGGGTCCTTGTTATGATATAATATAATGCTATTATTTTGATATTAAAAGAATATTTATTTTAAAGAATAAATAGTAAACTCCAAAAAAAATTCTTTTTTTCAAAAAATCAGAAAAGCATAAAAAAGTCGTGGCTTTTCCTTAAAATATGTGATATCCTTAAAACAGAAAGGAAATTGTGTTTAAATTCTTGGAAGCAAACACTCATATTGTTGTTTGTACATTTCCTATATCATGCTTGTATTACTATTTTCTTAGCCTGGTTAGGAATTGAATTCTAGGACTTGTGATTGGTATAAAAATGTTGCATAATTGCTTTACTTGATATTTAAACATGATTAAGTATCGAAATGATATTAGTTGATTAAGTGGTGTAATCGAGCCTCCAAGAGTATCTCTAGTTGCACAAAAATAAAATATTTGTCCTAATATTTTATTTGGATCTCTAATAGATCCATCACAAATCAATTAGTGATGATTCATAAATAAAAATGACTTGCAAGTTAAAAATCCATATCACAAATCAAGAATTGGTGGTTTTGGGAAAGTCCATGCTAAGCTAAGATTTAGTCAGCCATTAGCCTCCACATCTCATGGGAGGGCTTTGTCAAGATCGCGACACTAGGGCAACCATTAGGGTAAATAGGAGGAGTTAGGCAAAGGGTATGCTTCATCGAATAATATCTATAGGATGCATTATTATTTGTAAACTATTGATCCTTAGAAGAAATGGTAAATTACTTGCTTACTCGACGATTTGCTTACTCAGCGTTGAGGTTAATTCACCAACAATGTTGGTAGCTGAGTCGATTTCAAGGCGCTGCACAAAGAATATAGTCAAAGTGCGGAATGCGTTCGAGATATGAAGACAAGTTTTGTAGAGTAGAATACTAATCATTCAAAATTCATTGGATTGAAATTTTTTAGCAAATGAATTGAAAAAGGGAAAATTATCAATTACACTTGTACTAATTCAATCCTAAATTTGACAATTTGCCAATATAATCAATTTGGCCAATTTTGATCTAAAATCACCAATGTAGATATCAGCCATGATACATGACATGACTTGCATTAACATAAATAATTTTTTTTTCAACTTTAAATATATTTCCAAATTTTTATTTCTTTTTCTTTTTCCTTTTTTGCTATACTTTTTTTTTTTTTTTGCTTCTTTTTTCTTCCACTATGGCCCGCTAGAACCCGCCGGCCACCTAGGAGGATTGCGGCCCTTAGTTCCAGTCGACCACCATATATCGCCACTTCCTCTCGAAGCATTCCAGATGCACGTGTGGCAATCCTATTCCATGAGAAAACACGTCACACATGCCGTGGCTGTCGCAGTCGGCGTCGGCATGGCCAAGGCAAGTTTGAGAACACCGTAGGCTTGTTGATGCTCACTCACAGCTGATGGCAAATGGTATGTACACGGAAAGCTCGGGTTGATATGAACTATCGTGTTTGGATGGATAGCTTATACCTTTTTTCTGTTTTTATTCCGATTGTGGCTTGAGACCCAAGATCAGTAATTAAAATGGTTTGCGGACTTACAATTTCATTTCAAGAACAAATTATCATTCCATACATGGTCAAAATGACTGTAAGAGATTAGACCCAGATTGAACAATTTTATCTTGTATAGTGCTAAATCATTCGAAAACTCGTACCAACATAACTCACATCTATTCGCCTTCTCCCTCCCCCAACTCTTTAGCATATTCACTCTCTCCAATATCAGTAAAATAACTGAAATGCGGTTTAGAAGTTCCTACAATAAACAGAACGAAAAATACAATAGAACGTAGCTTTAGGGTTTAAACGGACATAGCCTCTCTGCACTAATCTTTCAAATCTTGATCAAAAGGTTGATACCATTGTCCGATCAAAGAACATGCCGGAGGGTCCTTCTTTCGGCATTAAAGCCACCATAACGGGACCTCTTGCGCCTTCCTCGACTGGAAAAAACCCCGTGTTGTGGTTTAGGTCGGTTTTAACAAAACCGGGATTCACAGCATTGATGGCGATACCGGGGTATTTCTTCGCCAAAACTCTTGTGTAAGCATTGAGAGCTGCCTTGGAGACGATGTAAGCTGACAAAATGATAGGCCAGCCTCCAGTTTCCACGGTACCTTTCTTCATATCCTTCAAGAATCTCACTACCAAACCATCCACTTTCTCTTCCGTGAGGCTATTGACGTCATTGAACTCCTCTTTGATATTCTCGCCAGGAATATACTAATTTCAAGCAAAATAAGATGAACAAATCTTTGATGAGAGAATATACAACTAGTAATAAGGTTACATGACAAAGACAGTAGTGTCAATCACCTTCGCCGTTCCATTAAATAGCTAGAATATATAATAAGTTGATTGTGTGTGGTTTTCTCGATTGACAATATGAAAAGCTTCATTTGTGAATTGCACTAATTAGCACATGAGAGATTTTGTGAGATCACTGCTAACTTTTCTAAAAATTTAAGCTATTAGTTGAATATGTGATTTATTATTTATATATTCTAACATTCCCCCTCACGTGTATGCTAAACTTTGGCTTTAGCCTAAATCATGGAAATATTCGACTAAGGAGGCAAATAGGGGTGTGGAAGATTTGAACTCAAACCTCTTAATTCCGATACAATATAAGATTTTACGAGATCTCTAGAATTTTTAGATGAAAACGTAGTACATACCTGAAGTTGGCCGAGGGACGAGGAGACATTGACTACTTTAGCCGAATTCGATTGCTGAAGAAGAGGTAGAAGAGCAGCAGTTACTTGTTTGATTCCATAGTAGTTTGTCCTCAGACAATGGTCTGCTGATTCATACGTCTCCTCCACGAACTCTTTCATCGATTTGGCCTCCGGACCTTTAATCTGCGATAAGGTTACATAAAAAAGACGATAGTGATTACCTGTTAAAACCTCTTACTTTCCGTGATTAAAAGGGAAAAATGAAAAATAATGGATGCCCCAAACGTCTATGCTAGAAGAAATATATTCTTGTCAGAAAAGAATTGGTTAGCATCCAAACTAACATTTTTGAGTTTGCATGTTAGTGAGTTCTGATCAAAAGCTAGGCTATTATCAAATGGTGGGAAAATGTGTATAGATGCTAGTAATCGGGAAAGTGAAAAAAGTGGCGTGAGATACACATAAACGTTGTATATGTTCTATAAATTACATCACAAAACTAACATGAAAAATGTATATCATTGTAGTATTTGCCGATTTGAGAAAACTCACTTTATCTTCTGTCAAAACCAAGTCCTTTTTCAAATATGTAGCTCCCCCTATGCCTGCATTATTCACCTGCAAGGCCAATGTTCTTTTATGGCTCTTTTCTCAATCTATTTGTAACATAATATAACAAGTGACATATGAATAGATCAATGCCAAAATATCAAGTTTTCCGAACCGAGCCTCGACAAAATCCGCCAAAGAATGGACACTGGTCCCGTCGACCACGTTGAGCGGATGAAAGACCACGTTGGAGATCCCGATACTCGCGAGCTTCTCTATAGCCTCATTCCCTCTATTCACATCTCTTGCGGTCAATACAACGAAGACTCCATTTGAAGCGAGTTGCTTGCTTATCTCGAATCCGATCCCTTTATTCGCACCCGTCACCACTGCAACCCTATGAAAGTGAACACGAAAATGGGAACCAGACACAAGGGTTAGCTTTTTTTTCCCTGAAAGATATCATATCGAACTGGTTCCGATAATTTCTCGAGAGTAGTGGAAGCGAGTAGTACCTGTCCATTTGATGAAGAGCTTGAAATGTTAAAATCTGCCCTTTCTTTTCCTCTTACAAAGATTCTCAAGGTGTTGGCTCTGCTCTTCTGCTGTGGCTTGTTGAATGCATATTTAAGTATATATAGGGGTTAAAAACATCACGTTTCTCTACCTAGCCAGAAAAAAGAACAAAAAGCCAACAGATAATACGTCAGCCTGTGCGTCGTGGGTTAATGTTTGTTCATTGATCACGGAATTTGACGTATGCCGTGACGTATCCTCGTCTGAATTTCTTTGAATGAGCAAATAGCAAAGAAATATTGGCCTTGGAAGTGTAAATCATAGAACAAGTCAACCTTATCTCATTAGTACCTCTTGAATATTACAAATTATCTGGTCAATAAAATATGTGAACGAGGTATTTGTTCAAAAAAAAAAAAAAAAAAAATATGTGAACGAGGTATGACTTATCCCGTCAAACATAGCTTTCCACATCAAGTAGTTGGCTAGTGGCTATTTATTTCCTGTCCTTCTTTAGCCGGTGCCCTACTTTGTCCCATCATCGACATCCATCTCCAATTGATCTTAAATATATTATACAAATATCATTTCAATCCTAAATTTTTTAATTTTATCAATGTAGTCCTAAACCTTTATGTAAAAAACCAATATAGTACTTTTGCTAAATTTATGCTGAAAATTATTGACATGACGGTGTGTGACATAAGACGATTAACAATGACCAATTGTCATGCCAGTAATTTTCAAAAACTAGATATAATTACTGTGTCACAATTAACAGATAAAGACTAATTTGGTGATTTTAGTTTGTTCCGTAGATTTTTTTCTTGGATGATGAGAGGTCATGAATAAATAGGAAAAGATTCACATAACGGCTTAGTGCATGGAAATACGTAGGACATCTGGCATGCTTGCATGCTAAGATCCTGGCTTAAGGAAAAGAGAAGATAGAGGATGAGAGGATGAATTTAGAGAAGACCCAGAGGGATTCTGAGAACGAAAAATCTCAAACACAGATGCGTCCATCAACCGACAGTTGTTCCGTAGACAAACAAGTGCAGATGGAACTACTATAGTTGTTTCTAATCCTCCCAAAGAAGAATGGTCAACACGTGATCAAGTGGTGCTCGCATGGATTCTCAAAACCTCAGCCGACACAATTGTCGGATAGCTCTCAGCATTCACCTCTTGAACAAACACATGGCGATTCATAGCCACATCCTGTGCGGCACGAAATCATGCCCAAGCAGCTCAACTTCGGAGGCAGTTGCAAACTCTTCGTAAAGGTAACCAAACGGTTACAGAATTTCTTCTACAAGTAACGGCAATTGTAGATTAGCTATCCTCCATTGGTGATAAAGGTGATCGGTTCCCAATCCGATCCGATTCCACTTAGGAATCAAGAATCGGATTGGGAGAACTGATTCTCAATTTTTGGGACAGAGAACCAAACCGAATGGTACTAAGATTGAGAATTGAACCGGATCAGTCCAATCCCAAGGTATTGATCACCTAGAAAAAAAAAAATTAAAAAAATTTAAAAATACTAGATTTGTTACTATTTTGAGGGTTTATTGTTATTTTTAAGAAATTTAAAAATATATATATATTTTTAAAAAGAGTCAGTTCGGTCCGTCAGTCCGGTCCCCGCTTCCCCCCCCCCAAAACCAAGAACTAGACCAACAATCATCGATTCCTTTTTTATGGAAGCAGGAACCAGACCAATCCTTGTGGGCCTTCTGAGAACCTAACCAGACCGGCCGATCCGATCTGGTCCAAGCGATTCCCGATTTAGGCGATCCAACATGCTCATCTCTAATTTGCGAAGTCATCTCTCCTCAAGAATACCAAACCCAAGTGTTTCGTGGGTTGGTCCAAAATATCAAAATTTTGTAGTCTCTATTTCAATTCAATTCAATATCAAGACATGACCCATGAGGCGTACAAGACATATTCCATCCACAAATGGCATTTTCGTCTGGCTCACGCCTTGTACAACACAGTCAGTCTAGTACTAAATAAATCTACAGTCTCTATTTCTCCTCGTCTTGCATGTCTTTCTAGCAAAAGCCACAGTCATGTTCATCCACTCTCCAAAAATAAGTCTTCGGGCTCCCTACAATTAGTCCATTTTGATGTATGAGGACGACTCCTATAATGTCCTTTTTGGACAACCGTTGTTATATATAATTCACTGATGATTTCTCTCGATTTTCTTGGATATATCTTTTTCAATCCCATGATCAATTTCTTTCCATTTTCACTAACAGGTTATCTTCAGTTGTGCTGAACCATAAGTCACCTTGGGAAGTTCTCTATAATGTTAAACCCTCAATTCATCACCCACGCATCTTTGGCTGCGCAATATAGCCGAGCCTTCAACCTTACGCAAAGAACAAACTACAACATCGATCTCATTGCTACATTTTTCTGGGTTATCCTCTTGGCTTCCATGGTTATCGTTGCTACTCTCTCAAGGATAATCGGTTCTATATTACCGCTGATGCCATTTTTTATGAAGACTTATCTCCTTTTATTTCTGCTGCATCATAAGTTCATACTAGCCCATCTCCTAATTTATCAACAGATTCATAATTTTACCCCCAACCAGGTGGTATTTTCGTCTCTGTCGATCCGCTCATGGCCTCTCCAAATCAAAGTCATTCTACCTTAATTTGTAGAAATCCTTTACTGAATCAGCAACACTGCGTGTTATGGCACCATCAATAATAAAAGATTCACCTAATTTCGCATGTTCTATCGCATGCTCCACTGATCAGTCCAGTCCCTCTACTGACCAACCCATCAGCTCTTCAACTCAGTGAGAGCCCTCTTCCGGTCCACCCGCGGCTCTGCCCGTGGCTCCTACACACCCCGTGGTCTCACGGCTTCGAGATGATACTTTAGCCCGACGTCATCTCACTAAGGACCACACATACGCCCTTCATTCTGCGGTGCAGCCAATACCCACTCCAACTTGCTTCAGTGAAGCAGCTACAAATCCATGCATGGAGGGCTTTCATGGCCGAAGAATATACGACCCTTATGAAAAATAAAACCTGGGTTCTAGTCCATGGTTTGTTACAATATAGAGCAATTGGATGCAAATTGGTGTTTCGCATCAAATATCATGCATATGGCTCACTTGAATGGTAAAAAGCAAGATTGGTGGCCAAGGGATATACTCACCAGGAAGGAGTTGATTTCCATGAGACTTTCGGTCCCGTTGTGAAGCACGTAATTGTCTATATGGTGATTTCACTCGCATACAGTTAAGGTTGGACACTTGACAACTTGATGATAAGAACGTTTTCCTTCATGGCCACTTTACTGAGGAGATTTGTATGCAACAATCACTAGGTTTTGTTGATGCTAATCATCCTAACTATGTTTGCAAATTTCAACGGTTGTTCTATGGATTAAAGCAAGTACCACAAGCTTGGCATCAAAGGCTAAGTTTTTTTTCTCTTATCTATTGGTTTTCATGTTTCTTGTGCCGATTCTTGATTATTTGTCCTACATACGTCAGCGTACAGTATTTCTCCTTGTATATGAGGATGATATCATCCTTATAGGCTTTCCCTAGGCACCACTATCCACTTTAATTGCATCTCTACAATGGGAGTACACTATCAAAGATCTTGGTGATCTCCACTATTTTTTTGGGGATCAAATTAGAAAACACTGCCTCTAGCCTTCCTTTGCATCAAGGGAAATACGTTGTTGAAATTCTTAAGAAGGCCAACATGGACAAAGCACGAGCTGTAGTTACACTATGCTTGACCAGTTCAGATCCTCCTTCTCTTGATCAAGGTAATCCCACACTATATCATAGCACAATGGGCGCACTACAAAATCTCACCATTACGCGATTAGACCTTGCTTATGCTGTGAATACTGCTTGTCAGTTCATGCATGCCCCTACAGAAGCCTATTGGCAATATGTCAAACGTATTTTACGCTTCGTCTCTAGCATTCTTAGTCACGAAATTCTCTTCACCAAAGGATCTTAGGATTCCCTTCATGCTTTTTCCGATGGAGGATGGGCTAGTGGCCATGATACTGGACACTTTGTGGGTGGTTATACCATTTTTCTTGGTTCTAATTTAATCTCATGGAGTTCTTGCAAACAGAGAACGATTGCTTGTTCAAGTATCAAGGCAGAATTCAAATGTCTTGCTGATACGACTACTAAGAGCATATGGATTCAAGCTTTACTTTCTAATTCAAGGATCATCCTGCAGGGGTCCCCGGTACAATGGTGTGATAATAATTCAACTATCTACCCTAGTGGCAATCCTGTTTTTCATGCTAGGACGAAACATGTGGAGATTGACTATCATTTTGTTCGTGAGCAAATTTATTAGGGCCAATTGCATGTTCAATATATCTCTTCAATGGACCAACTAGCGGACATATTCACCAAAGCCCTTTTAGGATCCCGATTCCATCTTCTTCAGGCCGAGCTAACTGTGACTGCCACCCCATCAGCTTGCCCCAGGGGGTTGTCAAAGGAAAGAAATCCCTACAGCATTGATCATGGAACTGCTACGATTCCTGATTTGGTCATCAAGTCAAATCATTTTGTTCCAAGAATACACCTTCAATTCCCCCATGACTTGCTCCTCAAGATGGGTTAGTCTCTAAATATTGTATCCAACAAAATCACGTTTCTTATGAACCTAGTGCTTAGCCTATAAATATATATTCATTGTGTTGTATAGCAATAAGTGTACAGAAGATATTCTCTTAAAATATACAGAAAATACAAGGCAACGTTGTGCCTGAATCTTCTTCTATTCAGCCCTCTTTTATCATTTTAATAGGTGCGACCATTACGGTATATCGGAGGAGTTAACCGAAGGGTATACATCATCGGATAGTATCTATATGATATATTGTTATTTGCAAACTTCCAATCCTTAGAAGAAGAGATGGTGATGCTTAGTTGGTAATTTGCATTGAGGCTGATTCACCAGCAATGTCGGCTCTGAGTCGATTTCGAGGCATTGCACAAAGTATTAAGTCAAATTGTGAAACGTGTTCAAGATATAAAGATGAATTTAATAGAGTAGAATATTAATCATTCCGAATTCATCGGTTGAAAATTTTGAGCAAAAAGTACATTCGCTTTCTCGCTGGCCATGGTAAACACAAATGAAATGAAAAAGGGAAAATTATCAGAAGAAGACCTAAATCTATTATATTTATACCAGTTTAGTCTTAAGCTTTTTAATTTGACTAATTTAGTCCAAAGCCTTTTAACAATCTGTCAATGTAATCAATTCAACCAATTTTGACAGGAAATCACTAAAGTGGACGTTAGTCATCTTACGTGGTGTATGGCTAATGCTAATGCGAATAATTTTTTAATATATTTCTAATTTTTTATTAATTTTTTCCTTTTTTTCTTTGCTTTTCTTTTTCTTCTTTATTTTTCCACTATGGCTGACGAGAGTCTCCGGACCTTGCTGGCCGCCGGGGAGGATCACAGCCCTTATTTCCAGTCAACCACCATATCTCACCACCTCCTCGCAAGCCACTCTAGGATGCAAGCGTGGCAGTCCTATTCCATAAGCAACACGTCACACCTGCCGTGGCTGTCGCAGTCGGCGTCAGCATGGCCAAGGCAAGTTTGAGAACACTATAGGATTGTTGATGCTCACTTACAGCTGATGGCATGACCTAGGAAATGGTATGTACGCGGAAAGCTCGGGTTGATATGAATCATCGTGTTCGGACGGATAGCTTATATCTTTTTTTCTCTTTTCATTCCGATTGTTGCTTGAGACCCCAGATCAGTAATTAAATTGGTTTTCGGATGTACAATTCCATTTCGAGAACAAATTGTCATTCCATACGTGGTCAAAAAGAGTGTAAAAGATTAAACCCAAATGAGCAATTTTATTTTGTATAGTGCTACATTATTCCAAAACTCTTACAAACATAACTCCCATTTATTCTCCTTTGGCATAGTCACTCTCTCCAATCTCAGTGACGTAACTGTAATGCGGTTTAGAAGCTCCTACCAAGAAACAGAATTAAAAATACAGTAGAACATAGCTTTAGGGTTTAAACGGACATAGCCTCCATACACTACTCATCCAAATCTTGATCAAAAGGTCGATACCACTGTCCGATCAAAGAACACGCCAGAAGGTCCTTCTTTTGGCATTAAAGCCACTGTAACGGGACCTCTCGCACCTTCCTCAACCGGCAAAAACCCCGTGTTGTGGTTTAGGTCGGTCTTGACGAAACCGGGGTTCACAGCATTGATGGCGATACCAGGGTATTTCTTTGCCAAAACTCTTGTGTAAGCATTGAGAGTTGCCTTGGACACGAGGTAAGCGGATGCAATGATCGGCCAGCCTCCAGTTTCCACTGTTCCCTCTTTCATATCCTTTAAAAATCTCATCACCAAACCGTCCACTTTCTCTTCCGTGAGGCTATCAACGTCATTGAGCTCCTCTTTGATATTCTCGCCAGGAATGAACTAATTTCAAGCAAAATAAGATGAACAAATCTTTCATGAGAGAATATGCAAATAAGTAACAAGGTTACATGACAGACAATAGTGTCAATCTCTTTCATCATTCCGTTAAACAGCTAGAAGATATAATAAGTTGATTACATGTGGTTTTCTCGATCAACAATATGAAAAACTTCATTTGTCTAATTACACTAATGAAGTAAATACCTGAAGCTGGCCAACGGAAGAGGAGACATTGATCACTCTTGCTGAATTCGATTGCTGAAGAAGAGGTAGAAGAGCAGCAGTTACTTGTTTGACTCCATAGTAGTTAGTCCTCAGACATTTTTCTGCTAATTCATACGTCTCCTCAATGAACTCCTTCGTTGATCTGGCGTTTGGACCTTTAATCTGCAATAAGGTTACATGACAAAGGCAATAGTGTTTACCACTTTAAGCTTCTCAATTCCGATGAATAAAAAGGAAAAAAGGAATAAATATTGTTTGCCCCAAACATCTGTGATAGTATCAAGAAAAGTAAAAAGGTGGTCTAACATACGGATAAACGTCGGACATAATCTGTAAATCACCTCACAAAAGTAACATGGAAATTGTATTTCGTAGTACTACTGCCAAGTTGAGAAAACTCACTTTATCTACCGTCAAAACCAAGTCTTTTTTCATGACTGTAACTCCGGTTACGCCTGCATTATTCACCTGCAACGCCATTGTTCTTTTATGGCTCCTTTCTCAATCTATCTGAAAGACGATATACAAAGCGACGTACAAATAGATTTTACCAAGATATCGAGTTTTCCGAACCGGGCCTTGATGAAATCCGCCAGAGAATAGACACTCGTCCCATCGACCACGTCAAGAGGATGAAAGACCACGTTGGAGATCCCAATACTCGCTAGCTTCTCGATAGCATCATCTCCTTTATTCACATCTCTGGCAGTTAATACGACAAAGACTCCATTTGAAGCTAGTTGCTTACATATCTCGAATCCGATCCCTTTATTTGCACCGGTTACGACTGCAATCCTTCAGAAATTAACACAAAAGGGAGGAAAAGATCAAAAGGGTTAGCATTTAAATCGAAATATAACATATCGAACTGGTCTTGGAGATTCATCAAGAGTAACGGAAGCAAGTAGTACCTGTCCATTTGATGAAGAGCTTGAAATGTTAAGATCTTTCTCTGTTTTTCTTTTCCAGTGGTTTTGGAGGGTGGTGGCTCTTCTGCTGTGGCTTGTTGATTCCGTATTTATGGGTGGTAAGAAACATCATTTTTTTTTCTCTATCTAGGCAAAAAAGAAGAAGCATGAAATAGAGAAAACGTCAGCCAGTACGTCGTAGGTTTATGCGTGGTCGTTTTTTTTAACTTTTGGTAAAAGGTAAGAATTTTATGCGTGGTCGTTGGTTGGGGGTCGTTGAAGATTATAACGTAAGTATCCTCGTCATTCTTATCTAAGCGGTGATGACATTCTCTGAAGGAATAAATGGCAAAAATCAGCCTTTGAAGTGATGAAGAGTATTATATTACGACCCAAAAAAAAAAGAAGTGATAAAGAGTATTATAGAACAAGTCAATGCTATCTCTTTAATATTACGAATTATCTGGTAATAAGATATGTGGGCGAGGTTTTAACTCATCTCGAGTCTACGTAGCGGACGAGTGGCTATCTATTTCTTGTCATTTGCCCTTCTTTGTCCAATCATAAGTACCCACCCAAAGCACGACAATTTAAGATCTGGGCTAGCGGTGTCGTTGCGTCTTGATTAACGGACAAGACTAAATTTGGTGATTTTAATTTTTAAGCTAGTTTTTTTTTCTCTCTCTCTCTCAGTCTCTTTTCCTTCTTTAATTTTTTCTTTCTATTTTATTTTATTCTCTTCTTTTTCTTTTTATTTTTTCATTTTCTTTTTTCTTTTCCCCTCTGTTGGCCATCACTAGGCCTTGCTGGTAATTGGCAACTTGTCAGCCATAGGCGAGGTACACCCAGGCCTTGGCTGTCAAGGGCAAGCCTTCGCCAAATTGGGCAAGGGTTTGCCCTCACCAACCCAGTTGGGGAATAGAATTTCTATAATTAATAGAATTTTAGAATAAAATATGATTCCAAATTCAAATTCTTTTGAATTCTATTTCATTTCTATTTCACTTTCTTTTAAAAATAAAAATAGAAAGAAAATAGGTTGGCGAGAGAGAAAAGGAAAAAAAAAAATTAATAAACATTTCAAATAAACCTTAAAATATTATTAAAAAATTTTCATATTAATATTGGTCATGCCGTATAGGACGGTCGTGTTCATGTTAGTGACATAATTGACTTAATTAGTAAAATGTGAAAATGTATAAAACTCAATTGTCACAATTCAAAAATTAAAAACTAATAGATTTAGGAATTTTTAGACAATTTATCCCTTGTTGTTGCATAATTTGCACCATAGCCACGACAATACAAAAAAAGCCATATAAGCAGTCACGTCAACTTGTTATCGCTTTGGCAATCCTATGAGAGGTTCTTTGGGTCTATTCTCCAAACTCCAGTTGACTTTGAAGTCAAGTCAACTTGAGTTTGAGAAGATGTTAAAGACCATTAAGATATTTCTCTTAATTTTGCACCTCTTAAAGATTACGCATATATCTCTCTTGGTTATGCATATCCCTTATTGACTACAATTAATATCATAATATCTTGTTAACATCTCCTCAAAATCAAGGCGACCTAAAAGAAGTCAACTGGAGTTTGATGAAAAGATCTTAAAACAATTAGTAAATTAGTGAGGTGTTTTGGTGTTTGAAGAGAGAATCGGCTGGCATGTGCAAGCGACAACAAGCTGATGTGGGTGCTTACATGGCTGTTATGTGTTACTGTACTTGCTATGCACACTGTGCAAGTATTAGGCTATCTGAGAAAATATTGGGAGGTCCGGGACCTCCACATCAGCGTGGTCTCCGGCCACTCACAAGGTGCCATGTGGATGGTGGGCCCACTTGGTGTCTTCTGCCCTCTTCCCCTCTCTCTCCTCTTCCTAGCCTGCCGACGCCCTCTCTCCTCCTAGCCTGCACGCTCTCTCTCCTATCAGAGCATTTATTGCGGGGAAAAACTTTTCTCTTTCCTTTGTTTGAGAAAGAAAACGGTCGTTCGTTCCTCTCGTTCCTCTGTCCCTCTCCATTTGTTTCCTTTCGAAATTTTGAATCTAAACTTTTTTCCCTCTCTCCGCACTCGTTGCTGCTCCGCTGTGCATCAAGTAGCCGTTCCCCTCCCGTCGCCGACGAACCACATTACGGCGGCCCCTACTCTAGTGCTCGCTCGCTTCTCTCTTCAGTCTTGTTGCTACTCCATCGTTCGTTACGTTCCCAGGATCACAGATGCAACACACGGAGGAGAAGCAAGCCTCTTCGAGCTCCCCTCAATGTCGGCGAGTGTCACTTGCGGAGCGAGACCCCCACACACGGGAGGCTTGGAGGCAAGGTTGCTAGAGAAGTTGGTGCTCCAAAGGACGGCCTCCCTAATCGGCGACGCAGTCGAGGGAGCTGAGAAGGAGGCCGCAGTGGAGTAGTCGAGGGACTTGACGTCGACGCGGCGAAGCCTGAGCTCAGGGCTCTTGACGCAAACGATGAGGGCAAACCCGAGGAAGGCGGCGCGGAGGATGATGATCGGGGCGAGGTATAGACGAAGCACTTGCAGCTGCTGCGCCTCTAGTTGCAGCGAGGTGGCGGCTTGGCGAAGTGGGCGAGCTAGTGAATGTGAGAGAGCACGGGTCACTCATTGAGGGGGTTAATGTGTTCCTGTGCCATCGTTCGAGGTTTTTGCCAATCGGACGTGCGGGACCATGTGAAAGCTGGGTCTGAGTGGGTCTGTGCTGTGCTACTCTGTCGCTGTCGCTCTTTGAACCTCAGCCGGTGATGACCTGCGCAGGGCGTTCAAGGCAGCATAGGAAGGTGCTAAAGCCCGAGGCAAGATCAACAGCGACAGAGGGTGGAGGAAGAAGAGCATATGGGTAGTTATGGTGGACAACTGCATCGGTCAAGAGCATGTTTTCAGGATCATCTCACCACAGAGGAAACAGATTGAAGCTTGAGGACGAGATTCATTTGGTTTTGGGAAACAGAGAGGACTAAAACTTTCTACTGGATCTGGATCTGGTCATCCGCACTAACTCTTAAAATCTTGCAAATGTAAATAGTGATTGATTGTATTATGTAATCTCCCTCTCTCTTGAGTTCATAATCTCCTGCGTGTGTGAATAGGAGTGCATGTCTATGTGCTCGTATGAATATGTTGGGGGTGTGCAATGAGGAAAGATCAATTGGCTTGTTTTGGGTTTCATGCGCAACTTTAGTAGGAATGATCTGAGAATCTTTGATCTCCCAACAACACCTAACTTCGGCAACCATTATAACCAAAGCAATCGAATATCGCAGAGAATCTTTGATCTCCCAACAACACCTAACTTCGGCGACTACTATAACCAAAGCAATCGAATAATGAAGGGAGAGAGAGGGAGCTTAAAGGAATGCCTCACCCTTGCCAGTCGTTCGCCCAAGAGCCACTGTCCGCCGCAGCCCTTTTCCCGTTCAACCGGGTGGGTTTCCCGAAGCATACTCGCTTCGTTTTCATGGGAACTTCGGTTCTTCCAGTCCTTCATCAGTGTTGTAACGCGTTATGGCACCCTCTGTTAGCGACCCAGACCTGTGTTCAAGTCTTGATCGAGTCTAAAATATATCGTTTCAGCTGTGCATATTAGATGTTCGACAAAATGCTTGAGTGAATGGCCGAATCCCACATAGTCGGATCGATTGTTAGAAGCCTAGTTTAATGCGTTTGTTCTTATATTGTGAATCTACGTCTGATATCGTTCTTCTCTCTTTGTTTCCCCGCGATTTTTATGGCATATGCATCAAATGCTGGGTTCACCGAAAAAGAAAAACCTCGTCAGAATGCAAACCCCTCGCCAGCGAGTCCTGCGGTTTAAGGCTGTCCTAGTTAGCACTTGTTCAGATTTTATTGCATTCTTGACTGTTTATTTGCTGGAAATCTAAGATCAAAAATTTTAGCTTCGGTATGGTTATTTGCTTTGGTTATAGTGAAAGATCAAAGATTCTCATATCGTTGCCCATTTATCTGCATCAATCTGGATAGCTCCTTTGGTTATAAAGATTGACCCTTGAGCAAAATTGATCGGAAATGATCTCTAGAGACAAATGATCCAATCTGTGTAGAAAATTATTCACATGAATAACCAATCAATCAAGAAGAATTGGATCCATATATGATTGTAAAACACAGAGATCAATAAATACAACGGAATTAAAGTGTACATGTTTGAGCCATCGTTTCACTTGAAGAAAACTAGATCACTTTGATAATTAGGGATCTATCGGAATGCCAGATCTTCCTCTCTATGACCTATTTCGATATAGCAACTTTCAAAGGGATTCAAGCAACTAATAGGTATAACCTACCCTTTTATAGGCTAAAGAGGGGACCTAGCAAACCCTAATCAATAACGTGTCAACTGAGCCCTTCCCATTACGAGCTTCAGTTAAACACAATTGCCTACACTTAACTACTCAACCAGGCCCGTTATCAATAGATGCCAATGCCCAATTCAATCAGATCACTTTAGGGTTCAACAAATATTGGAATATCCATTAACCCGATTAATTAAAAAGAGAAAATCAATTAATTAATGTAAGTCCATATTATAGGAAATTTCCAACATTCTCCCACTTGGGCTACATTAATTAACTTATTTTATTTCGAAAAAGATTTATATTGAAAACGACACTATCGGGTTAATAACTGAAAA
Source organism: Eucalyptus victrix (assembly GCA_016097545.1). NCBI lineage: Eukaryota > Viridiplantae > Streptophyta > Magnoliopsida > Myrtales > Myrtaceae > Eucalyptus > Eucalyptus victrix. The sequence goes on from CM027838.1 coordinate 30,666,153, forward strand.
TTTTGTTTTATGTGGCCACAACTTTTAAAAAATAATATTCCAATAACGGCATCTCAAAACCAATCTGATATAACCTCAATATAGGACTATGGAGATCAATGTGTTAAAAAAAAAATGCCACAACACAAGACCTTCCATAATCACATATAATAAGTATTATATTTTCATGGATCATGGGCCTAGTAGTGTAGTAAGAAATAGTGCCAACATGTGATCAAAATATACATTATTTCTTATCAATCCTCAATGCAATTTCTCAATGACATGAAACTGCATCAACGCAATTTCTTAACAATATGAAATTGCACAACTATATCACAATCCAACATGAGATCTCATAATTAGTGACATGCAATCATCTTTAAACAAAAGATACTGTTTTATACTTCCATTTCTCAGTCAATAGGAGAAAGGATAACAATATAATCAATAACAACAATTATTAAAATAAATGATTTAATAAACATCATAAAAGCATTATCAGTCCGCATATAACTATAATCTTTAGAAATACAATTTGTATAACTGCCACTAACAAAAGAAATCAAAAGAATCCTTTACCAAAAAAAAAAAAAAAAAAAAAACTAAATCGTCCATATCCAAGCTTCAAGAAATTATTGTTCTTGTCTTGTAGGTTCAATCTACTGCTACTCATCTTCAAAAAATCAAACAATATTACACAATACTAGAACCTCTAAACCTAAAAAAAAAACAGCAAGATAAGATACAATTGAAAAGAAGTATCTCTAGTTCCACCCCATCCAGAGGCTCTGCATTTGCATCGTTGAATTTTCATGTCCTTTTAGTATTTACGAGATCAGCATCACATAAGCCCCAAACCAAATTCAATACATAAATATCCCCATAAAATCCACACATACGTGATAAAAAAAAATTAAGAGGAAAGTTGCTTTCGGACAGCTAAATAGCGGTAATAATGGTGAGTTGGTTTCACTCAGAAAGAGGAAGAGCTGGGCAATATTGCTCAAGAAACTTCTAGTTCAATAAAACCTGTTTGATATGCAAGTATTTACCCTTAGCCTTCACCAATATATATATTTAAAATTGGCCACTTTTCTAAATATTTTCTTACGAAAAAACTATTAGCCATCATCTAACATAGCAACGCCCACATGAACAAATCCTTCACCGACCCATCGCCGCAACACGATCGTGGTGAACGAATTTCACAGCCGCCTACCACCACAAAAATACAAATCTTCACAAACCCTCCATCCTCCTTGTCGCAAACAAATTCGGCATTGACTAGCGACTGTGGGCGAACTCGCCACGGCAACCGAACAAAACTGCCGAGAGGAGCAAGTCGATTCCAAAATTAGAGAACGACGAGTGAAAGGGCACGTTTGTTGATCGACAGTTCATAATTCAAACAACACGGCACGACGCAAAGAAAAGCATCGAGTGGAGAAGAAAAACGAAGGTAACGCTAGAATGTAACTTAAAATTCTAGAACTTTTTCATGTATAAACCTTAGAATTTAAAATTTAAAATTCTCTTTCAATTCTCAACAAAATTATGCAAATTATATATGGTTGGAAAGATCTCGACTTGTAGAATAAAAGCCCTATGATTTCGGGATCAATCAAGCAAAAAATCCACACGAAAAAGTAATGCTCATATCCGGCTCAAAGAGGAAGATTTCGAATTTGTCATGAAAAGGAAAATTTCCAGGTTCTACAATCATATATGACTTGCTCTGATACCACATGTAGAAAATTATTCACATGAATAACTAATCAATCAAGAAGAATTGGATTTATATATGATTGTAAAACACAGAGATCAATAAATACAACGGAATTAAAGCGTACTCGTTTGAGCCATCGCTTCACTTGAAGAAAACTATATCACTTTGATAATCAGGGATCTATCGAAATGCCAGATCTTCCTCTCTATGACCTATTTCGATATAGCAGCTTTCAATGGGATTCAAGTAACTGATAGGTATAACATATCCTTTTATAGGCTAGAGAGGGGACTTAGCAAACCCTAATCAACAGCGTGTCAACTGAGCCCTTCCCATTACGGGCTTTAGTTAAACACAATTGACTACACTTTGCTACTCAACCAGGCCCGTTATCAATAGATGCCAATACCCAATTCAATCAGATCACTTTAGGGTTCAACAAATATTGGAATATCCATTAACCCGATTATTTAAAATAGAAAATCAATTAATTAATGTAAGCCCATATTATAGGAAATTTCCAACAATCTGCTCTCCCAGATATAGATTGAAAAAAAACGAGAAGCAGCAAGAAAAAGATTTGGAGAGGAAGATAGACCAGATATAGTATTATATGCATTAAAAAGCTCTCTATTCATGATTCCCTGAATTGTATGAACGCGATGACAATCATCCCACAAACCCAAAAAGAAAAGCGAAAGCACCACTATCAAGAATAGCCTGAGAGTGACCCGTGCTCTCTCGCATTCACTTGAACTCCAACTTTTGCGATGCCTAAAGAAGATCCAACCAGCCCAATCGTGCCCTCCGGACCCCGCCTCCAGAGTGACAATGTGGCTCGCCCACTTCGCCAAGCCACCACCTCGCTGCAACCAGAGGCGCAACGGCTGCAAGTTCTTTGTCTACACCCTTTCCTTGATCGTCATCCTCCATGCCGCCTTCCTCGGGTTCGCCCTCACTGTCTGCGTCAAGAGCCCCGAGCTCAGGCTTCACCGCGTCGACATCAAGTCCCTTGACTACTCCACCACGGCCTCCTTCTCAACTCCCTCGACCGCGTCGCCGGTTGGAGAGGCCATCCTCCGGAGCACCAACTTCTCCAGCAACCTTACCTCCAAGCCTCCCATGAGTGGAGGTCTCGCTCGGCGGGCGACACTCGCTGACGTTGATGGGAGCTCGAAGAGGCCTGCTTCTCCTCCGTGTGCTGCATCTGCGATCCTGGGAACGCTGGAACGAATGATGGAGTAGCAACGAGCCCGAAGAGAGAAGCAAGAGAGCACCGGAGTAGGGGCCGCCGTAATGTGGTTCGTCGGCAACGGGAGGGGAACGGCCACTTGATGCACAGCGGAGTAGCAACGAGCGCAAAGAGAGGGAGAAAAGTTCAGATTCAAAATTTCGAAAGGAAACAAATGGAGAGGGACAGAGGAACAAGAGGAATGAACGGCCGTTTTCTTTCTCAAACGAAGGAAAGAGAAAAGTTTTTCCCCACAATAAATGCTCTGACAGTAGTGAGAGCGTGCAGGCTAGGAGGAGAGAGGGTGTCGGCAGGCTAGAAAGATGAGAGAGAGGGGAAGAGGGTAGAAGACACCAAGTGGGCCCACCATCCACATGGCCCCTCGCGAGTGGCCGGGGACCACGCTGACATGAAGGTCCCGGACCACCCAATATTTTCTCAAGCTATCGTGTCTATGATGCAGACTACGTGATAACAAAATAGGCTGACGTGGCTACGGACACGACGGTTAAGGATTGACCTTGAGAGAGGGATACCAATAAAAAAGAGAGTGACATGAGATTTGAAGAGTGCGTTCTATGGGTATGCACTCAAATGTGCATCAGATACACTCAAAATATCAAGATAAGAATTATGTGAAAGAAAGAATTGTGTAATTTAAGTATCTTTCTGTATTATGATGAAAAGTACATGAGCTTATTCATAGGTTTGATGCTCACTCGCAGCCGATGGCATGTCCTAGGAAATAATACGTACATGGAAAGCTCGGATTTACATGAAACATTGTATTCGACATGGAAGTTGACCTTAGTTGCACCACCCGGAACAAATTAATTACGTAATTCAGACGGACAACTCAAATCTTGTTCTGTTTTCATCGGAATTGCCTTTCCAGACCACTAGATCAGTGATTAAATTGGTTTCCAGACTGTAGAATTCCATTTTGAGAACAAATGATCATTCCACACCTTAATAAGAATGATTGATTAAATAGATTAAATAGAATCATGTCTAGATTAAATAGAATCATGTTGTATTTTATAGTGCCAAATCATTCCACTCTTCGACAACTTCACTCTCTCCAATCTTAGTAAGACAACTATAATGTGGTTTAGAAACTCCTACCAGTGAACAGAAGGAAAAATACAAAAGAACATAGTTTTAGGGTTTAAATGGACATGGCCTCTCCGAACCACTAAGCCAAATATGGATCAAAAGGTCGATACTACCGTACGATCGAAGAATGTGCCGGAAGGTCCATCTTTTGGCAATAGAGCCACTGTAACGGGACCCCTGGCGCCTTCCTCGACAGGCAAAAACCCTGTGTTGCGGTTTAGGTCGGTCTTGACGAAGCCGGGGTTCACGGCATTGATGGCGATTCCACGATATTTCTTTGCCAAAACTCTTGTGTAAGCATTGAGAGTTGCCTTCGAGACGAGGTAACTGGATAAGACAATAGGCCAGCCTCCGGTTTCCAACTTGTCCTCCTTCATATCCTTCAGAAATCTCTCCACCAAACCATCCACTTTCTCTTCCGTGAGGCTATCGATGTCATTGAGCTCCTTTTTGATATTCTCACTGGGGATGTACTAATTTCAAGAAGGATAAAAAGAACAAATCTTGTCGTGAGGAACTATCCAATTGACTAATGACTTAGAGGAATTAACGAGCATTCCTGGATTATTCGATTTGTTATGCCTATAATTGGGAAGTCGTTAAACATCAACCAACCTTATAAACTGTTAGTTATTTTATATTCCTCGTGTTTGATACTTCAAATCTGCCTCACTTATCAGATATTTTCCTTCACGTCATGAGTTTCAATCAATCTCCTTATTTTCAGAATTTCGTCATTGGATGAAACAAGATGATACAATAAATTGATTATGTACGTTTCTCGATCAACAACATGAAAATTCATATGCTTATGACACCAATTAAGTACATACCTGAAGCTGGCCAAGCGAAGAGGAGACATTAACTACTTTTGCCGAATTCGATTGTTGAAGAAGAGGTAGAAGAGCAGCAGTTACTTGTTTGATTCCATAGTAGTTAGTCCTCAAACACTTTTCTGCTGATTCATACGTCTCCTCAATGAACTCTTTCATCGATTTGGCCTGCGGACCTTTCAGCTGCAATAAGATTACATGAAACAAGACGATCGTATTAACCAGTTTAAGCTTCTTAATATCGATAATTAAAAGGGAGAAAAGGGAAAAAAAAAAAGAAAAAAAAAAGAGGATGTCCCAAATAATATGCCACAAGGAATGGTGGGCAAATGTGTATAAAGCTAGTAGCTAGGAAAAATGAAAAAGCTACGTGAGATACGCTTTAATGCTCTGTGTGTTCTATAAATCGCCTCAATAAAAAATTGTGTGAGAAATGTATTGCACAGTAGTATTGCCGATTTGAGAAAACTCACATCATTTGCATTCATCACCATGTCTTTTTTCATGACTGTAGCCCCGGTCATGCCTGCATTATTCACCTGCAACGTCATTGTTCTTTTAAGGCTCTTTTCTCAATCTATTTGAAGCATCACATTAACAAGTGACCTATGAATACATTTTACCAAAATATCGAGTTTCCCGAATTGAGCCTTGACGAATTCCGCCAGTGAATTGACGCTGGTCCCGTTGACCACGTCAAGCGGATGAAAGACCACATTGGAGATCCCAATGCTTGTGAGCTTCTCGATAGCCTCATTTCCTCTATTCACATCTCTAGCGGTTAATACAACAAAGATTCCATTTGAAGCTAGTTGCTTGCATATCTCAAATCCTATCCCTTTATTCGCACCAGTAACAACCGCGATCCTACGAAATCAAAGAAGAATGAGAACAAAATAGAAGGGTTAGTATTTATGCTGAAATATATCATATCGAACCGGTCACGATGATTCATCGAGAAGTAGCAGAAGCGAGTAGTACCTGTCCATTTGATGAAGAGCCTGAAATGTTAAGATCTCCCTCTGTTTTTCTTTTCCAAAGGTTTTGGAGGGTGGTGGCTCTTCTGCTGTGGCTTGCTGATTCCGTATTTATAGGTGGTAAGAAACATCATTTTTGGTCCATCTAGCGAGAAAAAAAAAAAGAAAAAAGAAAACAGGAAACGGAGAAAACATCAGCCAGTACGTCGCACGTTTATGCGTGGTCGTTGGTTGGCGGTCGTTGAAGATTATGAGGTAACTATCCTCGTCATTCTTATCTAAGCGGTGATGACATCCTCTGAAGGAATAAATGGCAAAAATCAGCCTTTGGAGTGATGAAGACTATTATATTCCCACCAAGCAAGAAAAAACATCATTTCTGTCTATCTAGCAAGAAAAAAGAACGGAAAACAGGAAACAGAGAAAACATCAGCAAGTACGTCATAAATTTTTACTTGGTCGTCGGTCGTTGGTGGTTGTCGTTGAAATTTATAATAAATGACTTAGGGCGCGTTTGTTTGCGTTTCTGTTTAAAAATTGTTCCAGGGAACAGAAATAGAAAAAAGTGTTTCTGTTCCTGGAACAATTTCTGAACAAAAAACGTGTTTGGTAAACTTGTTCCGGGAACAAAAAATAAATAGAAACACGTTTGGTAATTTTTTTATTTCTTTTATTTTTTCTTTTTTTTCTATTTTTTCCTTTTTTTTCTTTTTTCTTTTTCCTTTTATCTTTTATCTTCTCTTGGCCAGTCGCCGGCCTCGGCCATGGCCGACGACCGGCCGGCGAGGGTCAGCCTCGTCGGATCAAGGCGAGGCCGAGCTCGCCCAGCGGCGGGCGAGGCGCGGCCTTGCCGGGCCATCGCCAGGCGACGCCGACTCGCCTAGATCCGGCGAGGCCGAGACCTCGCCGGAGCGGCCGGCGAACCTCGGCCTCGCCGGATCTGGGTGAGCTCGAGCTCGCCCAGCCAAGGTGAGGCCGACCCTCGCCCAGCTACGGCGAGCCTCGCCGTGGCTGGGCAAGGCCGCCGGCCCTCGTCGGCCGGTCGCCGGCCATAGCCGAGGCCGGCGACCGGCCAAAAGAAAAAGGAAGAAGAAAATAAGAGAAAAAAGAAAAGAAAAAAAAAATGTTTCTCAAATGTGTTTCAGAAACAAGAAACACAAAATTTGTGTTTCTTGTTTCTGTTTCTTTTTTGTTTCTGGGAATAAAAGAACAAAAAAGGAACAGAAATGCACCCAAACGCGTTTCTGTTCCATTTTTATTTCCAGGAATAAAAAAACAGAAAAAGTGTTTAAAAACACAAAAAAGAAACACAAACAAACGGGGCCTTACCTGCCATGGTTGACTGTTCTTGTGGTTCTGGAGCCAGTTCTCTACTTTCCCCTGTTAGAAATATCCTAAATATCTTCTGACATCTCTAATATGTCCAATCATGAGTGCTCACTACTCACCAAAAGTGTGGTAATCCAAGCACGAGGAATTGACAGTCTGCGAGCTACTATGTCTCGATTAATGGACAAGACTAAATTTGGTATTTTCAGTTTGTAGGCGACTCTTTATCTTGGATGAAAAGGGTCATGGATAAATAAGAAAAGATTGACATGATGGTGGTTAGCGCAAGGAAATGCAATAAGTAGGACAACCACCGTGCTTGCATGCTAAAATATTGGCTGGTAGACACTTGTTATATCATTTGGACTTGGATAGGTCCTTAAAAAATTCAAAAGTTAAATGATAGGGGAAAGAACTCCTGAAGGGCGGGACTCCCTACTACACATTCCATTAGTATCTTCTGCCCTTGAAGAAAAATATATGGGTGGGAATTTGAGAGATATTGTACATGCGAGTATCAACATGTTAAACAAGAAACGTAGTCTTGCTAGTCCATCAAGATTACCTAACAGATAGGGCAGCCCTAACATGGAAGGTCAAACTTTCTATTGCTTGATGAGGTTATCCTGTAATCAGAACATTAAGGATTCAAGCAATATCCGCCGTTAAGGGAGGTTGCTACATGTTATATGACTAAGTGTTTCTTCATTGACTAAGCATTCTTAATACGTTTGTTGACAGCTTATGAACTTAGGAAGTATTTATCTCAAATCAGTGTCACTAACACGAGAAGATGGACGATTAGAGAATGAATTTGAGAGAGAGGACCGAGACAAATTCTGAGATTGAAGAGAAAATGAATGAAGAATCTCATCGGAGAGATGTTGATTCATTGAGTTGATGAATTTTAGGCCCCATTGATTTCGACAAAAACTAAATGATTTGAGAAATATTTCTCTGAAAGTAATCGCTTGTATCGTTTGAAATAATTAATCAATAAAAAATATTTTCATTATTGATAACAATCTATGTTTAAGCATTTTTGTGTATAATTAATATATTTTTCATTAATTCATTTTTTTAAGTGATATAAAGGATCATTTTTAGGAAAATAATTTTCAAACATTCGTGTTGCAACCTCCCAACGGAGAAGACAAGTTTAGAGATAAATTAGGAGAATGACACTAGAAAATTAGGAAAATTCCAAAAATATAAATTTTGGCCTAATTTAAGACCTTTTTAATTTTCTTTTTGAAAAACATATTTAATTCATTGATCGATATGTGCTTAATTTGCATGAACATGGACCAACTCAGAACATGAATTGAATATCACATTAACCAAGCTGATCGATTGGTGCGCATTAGACTGCTTAGACCAATTTCCTCGAAACATATTAATGGGCTTTAATCTCGACCTCAGAGATAAAGCACCAATTCCCTAGAACTACACACCAAGAGTGCAAAAAAAAAAAAAAAAAACTTAATAACATATCACAAAACTCACAAAATCGTGGACGAAAGAACAGCTCAAATGTCAAAACTTAGAACAAAATGACACTTAAGTGCCAAAAGTTAGGAAAGTAACATTTAAGTGTTACTTTTAAAAAAAAAAATTGAGACTTTAGTATCACCTTCGATAAACCCTATTGGAAATCTTATATGGCAATTTTTTTTTTATTAATTTTGCTTGTCTACGTAATTCGCCAAAAAACTAACTCAACAAACAAATGGAAAAACGATGTTGTTTTGGTGTGGATTTGAATTTTAATATAAAACTTAATTAAATTAAATGTAAAACGAAATTAAAAAAAAAAAAAAAAAAAAAGGAAGGAAAAAGATGAATAGTTGGAGGCGAGTGAGGGCTTAGCCCTCTCCGCCCTCGCCTCCCCGCCATCACTGGGAAGGACCGGCAACAGCGAGGAGAGGGTCGGCCAGGGTCGCCAAGCCCTAGGCTAGGGTCGCCAAGCCCTAGAGCCCTTAGCCGCCTCCAACTATTCATCTTCTTTCTCCCTTTTTTTTTAAAAATTTTGTTTTAAATTTAATTTAATTAAGTTTAGATTAATTATGTATTCACGTTAGCAGCAAAAGGATGTCGTTTTTACATTTATCTAGCCACGTCAACATGCAAATTGTCAAGTTAGAAAATCGACATTGTTTTGCACTTGTCTCATTAGAAAATCATCACGTTAGTATTTTGGGCTTTTTTTCTCACCATTAGCACTTAACTACTTCATTTTACTCTGATTTCAGCACTTAAATATAATTTTCCTAACTTTGAATACTTAAATATCTCTCATGCCAAGTTTTAACACTCCCAAATTGTGCTTAAAATCCCCGTCAAAATCACGGCTATTGTGGCAAGCCTAGGTTTGAACTCAGATCAGCCAGACCCATGAACTACCCAAATTCACGCCCTTAAAACTAATACATTAAAGACTTTAAGCAAATTACACTCGACCCAAATGAAGGTGCATAACTTGTACCTTCAAAAGAGTTATTGACCCAAAAAAAAAAAAAAAAATGCAACAAACGTCTTGGAGAATGATCAACCACACACTCGAACCAACCTCTCCAAGTAGGCTGTACGAATAGTCCATGCTGGCCAGTCGTGTACCAGTCATGGCCCTACGTGGATCTGCTCAGGACGCATGAACTTTGAAGACTCTTGCAAACATTTCAACAAATCGTTTACGTGCATTGAGAACATTGACTCTAGTCACGATTTCGAAGTAAATTTTTCGACTTCAAATGAAACTGAAACAACGGTATGATCATGAATCATCGAGCAAAACTTCGTATTTTCCGTGGTTTACGCATGGTTTATATGAGCGCATTGTATCTCGACAGGGCAGGGCCGAACAGGGGAGGATGAAATTACCTGGTTTATCTGCTATGCCAGGACCAGTATGAGAACACAAATCAGTGACTGGACCCTTAATAATTTTCTACGAACAGGTCGATTCCGCCGGATAAGTTTCCGAAAAATTTTACTCTCTTCGGATTTCCTCGGCCAACGAACAGAACGGAGCAGGGTACAACGGACGATTCGAACTCGCCCTGTTGGAGAGGGACTTTTTTCCATGCAATTGTGGGTCAACCCAACTCAGGAGGTTCCAGACATGCCGCCTGTGCTGATGGGTGTCGGCGACGGAGCTTCAAGCGAAAGCGAATCACTTCAACCGCACCCGGCCGAGAAACAGAACAAAACAGAGCAACGACGACAGCGACGGAAATCGACGGCGACCGCGGTTTGCGGGGACGACGAGGGGGACCAACGGACTGAGCATGGCAAGACCTCCGTAAAAGTTACTGGAAATTGCAAGGAAACCAGGGCATCGGCGGTAGAGACTGGACTGGGTGCTTGTCGAGGCTGCAGGTGTGTTAACCAGGGATGGTGAATGACAGCAAGTGGTGGAACGTGGCTGTGCGGTGGTTAATGGTGGTCGTGTGGTGGCCGTGTGTAGTGGACTTGGTGATGAACGTGAGTGGTCGAGGGTCTGCCCCGTCTGAAGCGAATGCCCCCCCCTTTTATACTGAACCGGTTCGGTGTGCCGAGGGCCTTTGAGCGCTCTCTTCACTCTCTTCACTCCCTGCTCTTTTGTCCTGCCCATGCCTCTTATCCTCTGTTTTTCCTCTTCTATACGCCAAGCAACGCCTCCATCCGCTGCTATGCCTCTGCTACTCTCGACGTTTGGTCTCAGCTCATGCTCAGGTCCCCAATGCTTGTTAATTTCCAAATCCTGTCTGTTTTCTTTCCTTGTGTTTCCTCTCTTCTTTTCTGATCTTTTGTTTTTTTTTTTTATGTGCTTTCAAGCTTCCTACACACTCCAACGAATGTTCTGTTCTCTGTGCCATTCACGCTCAGTCAGCCCATTTCTTCCTCGATTTTCTAATGAGCCCTGTCTTATTGTTCACTTTACTTTTACTTATTATTATTTTTTATTTATTTTTCACTTTACTTCTACTTATTATTATTTTTATTTCTTTTTTAAAAAAGATCACGTAGGAACAATGCCATTTTAGAAATTGTACTAAATGCCTAGACAATTCAAAATGCATGAACTCGGCTTGAAATATTTTTGGTAGGAAAACAAGTTCCAAACTGTTTTGAAAGTATGTAGATTGTTCTTGGAGCAAAAATTTAGGCATCAACAATTCATTTTTCATGAAACAATACATGGCCTTAGTATTAGTCATTCACCTTTAATGTTTTGTTACATTGTATTTATGTCTATATGTAAATCAAATCGGTTGTGTTGTATTCATCTTGTGTTATATCAAATATGATATGTGACCAAGTAAGACTCGTATATTAAATATGCATTGATATTTATGCATGATGAGAGCTAAGTGATGCGTGGACAAAGTACTTTATTGTGGAAGCCGCCTCTTGAATCTTGTTAAGATAAAGTGTTACATAATGGGATCCACTTCTCAAACTCACTTCTTTTGACCAAGTAAAAAACGCACCTCTAGAATCCTACCGAAATGACCACTTGGGTATATCGATGGGGTCAACTATGCGGTGCGCATTATCGAATAGCATCTCTTTGATAAATTATCATTTAGCATTTCTGATCCTGAGAAGAGGTGGTGAATCTCTTGCTCAGTTGGTGATTTGCTTACTCAGAAGAAGTGTTGGCAAGCTAGCCTAGATTGGGAAATGGGACATCGAGGTTCTGAGATAGGAGTGCGGAATGAAAATTGAGTGGATTTCAAGGGATTCCACAAAGTATAAAGTCAAGGGGATTACCCATTATAAAGGGAACCCACGACAAAGTTTTGGAGAGATGATTTTGTGGACTGGATATTAATCATTTAAGGGAAACTTACACAAATAAACTCTGAATTTTAACCCACCATGCAATGTCGTCTTTGCATTTTTAATTTGTTTAATATGATCCTTGAACTTGATCCAATATACAATATCATTTCTGAATTTTTAAATATTTTCATATAATTTAGGGATTACATTGAACATTTACGGATAGTTTATGAATCATATTGAACAAATTTGAAACTCATAGATGACATTGTGCCTAAGACAAGCACGCCTGGCAATTGGATTGAAAGAGTATTTACTTGCACACTCTATTGCCATAGCAATCAGAGTCGGAAAGTTCAAAATTACTGATTGGATTTAGTTATTCATACCAATAAGGAGAAGGGAAAATATGAAAGAACATGGGTTTAGGGTTTAAACTGACATAGCCTCTCTGCCCTACTCATCCAAATCTTAATCAAAAGCTCCATTCTACTGTACGATTGAAGAACACGCCGGAAGGTCCATCTTTTGGCATTAGAGCCACTGTAACGGGACCTCTTGCACCTTCCTCGACCGGCAACCCAATGTTGTGGCTTAGGTCAGTCTTGATGTAACCGGGATGCACGGCATTGATGGCTATCCCGGGGTATTTCTTCGCCACAACTCTTGTGTAAGCATTGAGAGCTACCTTGGAGACGATGTAAGCAGATAACAGGATCGGCCAGCCTCCCGTTTCCACTGCATTCTCCTTCATATCCTTCAGAAACCGTGCGACCAAACTGTCCACTTTCTCTTCCGTGAGGCTATTGATGTCATTGAGCTCCTCTTTGATATTCTCGTCGGGGATGTACTGATTTCAAGCAGGAGAAGATGAACAGATCTTGTCATGATAGAATACGCAAGTAACAAATCTCGTCGTGAGCTTCAATCGATCTCCCTATGTTCAGGCTTTGGTCATTGCATTGAACGACAACATGATATAATCGAGTACACACCTTAAGCTGGCCAACGGAAGAGGAGACGTTGACAACTTTTGGCAAGTTCGATTGTTGAAGAAGAGTAGAAGAGCAGCAATTACTTGTTTGATTCCATAGTAGTTAGTCATCAGACATTTTTCTGCTGATTCATACGTCTCCTTACAGAACTCCTTCATCGATTTGGCCTTTGGACCTCTAATCTGCAATAAAATTACATGAAAAAGACGAACGGCGTTGACTAATTTAAGCTTTCCTAATTTCGATAAATGAAAGGGAAGAAAGGAAGAATAAAGGATGCCCTAAACATTGCGCGAGGAGGAATATTTTCATGTCAAGAAAAGAACAAAATAACGCTCAAACTAACATTTTCGAACTTGCATGTTGATATACGCTTTGCTGGTATATGTTCTATGAATCATGTCATAAAAATTTATATGAAAAATGTATCCCGTAGTTGTAGTTTGAGAAGACTCACCGTATCTTCCGTCAAAACTATGTCCTCTTTCATGAATGTAGCTCCGGTTATGCCCGCGTTATTCACCTGCAAGGCGAATTGTGCTTTTATGGCTCTTTCATCTATCTAGTTGAAAACATAATACAAGAAGTGATCTATGCATAGATGTTACCAAAATATCAAGTTTTCCGAACCGAGCCTTGACGAAATCCGCCAGCGAACTGGCGCTGGCCTCATCCACCACATCAAGCGGATGAAAGACCACATTGGAGATTCCAATGCTTGCGAGCCTCTCAATAGCCTCATTTCCTCTATTAACTTCTCTCGCGGTCAATACCACGAAGACTCCATTTGAAGCTAGCTGCTTGCATATCTCTAATCCAATCCCTTTATTGGCACCCGTTACAACCGCAACCCTATGGAAATTAACAGAAGAACGAGAACATAACAAAAGGGATTAGTACTTGTTTTGAGATATATCATGTCAAACCGGTATCGACAATCCATCAAGAAGAAGTGGAAGGAAGGAATACCTGTCCATTTGATGAAGATGTTGAAATGTTTAACCTCTATCGTTTTTCCTTTCCCAAAAGGGTTTTCGAGGGTGGTGGCTCTTCAGCTGGGGCTTATCGAGTGCATATTTACAGGGAAAGGAAGGAGGAATAAAAATTCATTTCGGTCTGAGTAGCCAAATGAAAAGGAAATGGAAGCAGAGAAAGCATCAGCCAGTGCGTCGATATTTGGTCATTGGTCGCGCAATTTCTAACGTGTGCGTGATGTATCCTAGTCATTCTTATCTGAAGTGGTGATGGCTTCCTTTGAAGGAGTATGCGAGCAAAAAGACATCGGTCAAACCATGAGAAAGCATCAGCCAGTGCGTCGATATTTGGTTATTGATCGCGCAATTTCCAACGTGTGCGTGATGTATCCTAGTCATTCTTATCTGAAGTGATGGCTTCCTTTGAAGGAGTCTGCGAGCAAAAAGACATCAGTCAAACCATGAGAAAGGGGTTCGAGAGATACAAGGACCGATTTTGTGGAATAGGGGGATTGATCGTTCAATATTCACCCGATTGATAATTTTCAGAAAAAGGCGTACAATCGCTGTCTCATTAACTAATCATGAAAAACAAATAAAATTGAAAGAACATCAACATGGGGCGAAAAATACGTGGAAGGACGTCCTTTGCTCCAATTCAGGTATAAATATATGTTTTTATATTTGTGATCTATCATTATCAATTAGTCAGATAGTAGATTGAAAATTGAAGTCGACGGGAAAGATGAATTTCGCCACACCACTAGCAGAACAAACCATCTAATAATTTACAAAGCAAGGGGACAAAAAAAGGATTTTCGTTTGATCATTTATGGCTCAAGACCGCCAGATTAGTCGGTTGGCTTTGTACCTCTAGAATGCCAGTAAAGAATAAGATTATGTCGTTCTATTTTCATGCCTAATTGAAACTGAATAAACGAACCAGAAAAAAGTTGAAAAGGGCGCTCCGGTCTTAATCAAAGCGTTGATGTAGCAGTGTGATTAAATAACATGCCAGACAAAACGTCTTTTGGTAGTAGAGACTCTATAACGGGGCCTCAAGCACTTTTCTTCGATAGTCGAAAACCCTTTATCGCTATTAAAATCAGTATATACCTAGCTTGGATTGATCGCGTTAAGGGCGGTTCCAGGGCATTTTTCAGCCAGGAACCTTTATTAAGCATTTAGACCTGCCTTTGGGAGAATGGAGGCTAATGGAGTTATTGGCCGGCCAGCCTATGGTTTTCCACCGCATCCTCCTTCACGTCCTTTAAAAATCCCTCCACCAAGTTTCGATTTTGTTTTCCGTTCGGTCATTGATGTTGCTGAGCTCCTTCGTGATACTCTCGCTGGGAACATATTGATTGCAGAAGGAAATAAAAAAAAAAAAAAGAAAAACTAATCGGCATATCCTAGATTTTACATCTTTAAAAGTAGAAGAGAATTGGTGTGAAGCAAAATATTCATTTTGTCAACAAAAATGATCAAGTTTTACAACATTGTGCTATCACTCATATTGAAGATCCAATGACAAAAACCAGGCTGAGAGAAAGTCCACCTGAGAGTAGACAATGCGTAGATATCGTTATTGAAGAATGTTTAATTTTCCAGAGAAAATTTATATTTAAGGAGGAATAACAAGTGGGCCAATGAAGAAAGAAAAAAGTTTCTGTCGGATTCTCCAAACCCTATTTAAAGCCCATGAAGCTAACTCTCAGCCCAATTTCCTCAGCCCATTCTCCTATTCCCTTCTGCAAACTGGTTCAAAGGAAATATAGAGCAGGAGAGAGAGAGAGAGAGAGAGAGCAACTAACAAGGAAAAAAAAGAGAAAAATAGAAGAGAGTGGAAATTCAAGAGAGACGAAGAAGGGGATTTCGGTCCATGTACGCTTCCGAGATCTTGACAGGCCGGATTACCTGCCTTTCAAAGCGTTTGGTAAGATTTCGAAGCTTTGATTCATCCAATTTAAAAGATTTCCTTCGTTAAGCTGAGCTATAGTTTCAGATCAGCATGGATTTTAGGTTGCTGGGTCAATTCAAGAGGTTATTGAACTGTGAAATCATGTGATAAAAACACTTCGGTGTGTCGTGAAACCGTAGAATTTCACGAGTGGCAATTTGGACTTCCCGTTTGATAGATATAGAATTTTCAAGTTCTTGGAAATTGCTGGACATTGACTGTGACCGGCAGTATTTGGGTGAGAGGATACACAGATCTTCTGATACCTTGAAAGAGCATTATTTTAATTGTAAACTCATTGAAACAGAACTTGGTGGAAAGCAAGTATGATACGTTGAAATTCACTGCACGAGATGAGCTCGCTACCCTGTTTGGTGGGCAAGTTTATTACCTGTGGCCCTCCTTAGAAAATAAAAGGTCAGCTTATTAAAACAGGCTGAGCGTTTCTCAAACTGACTTTTGCATTTAGAAAGATGAACGGCATAATTCACCAGCTTTATTTACATAAAAGGGGCATTTTCTGAAGGATCCTGTCAATTCTCAAGGATCCTGTCAATATTTTCTCTTGAAACAAACTAACCTTCGAATATTTTATGGGAGTTTACCGATGATCGTAGTTAATTGAACCCGCAGAGATTAGACCAAACAAAATTTCAATTGACCTAAAATAAGCCCAAATGATTGCGAAGCAGGCTGATGAAGTTGGGACCATGATTTTACACTATTTAAAATACTAAGTCCTTTTACTTCATGGTAAATTAAAATCTTAAGCAGTGGTTTTCACCAGAATTGCAGAATTACGCTTAACTTTTCCACCCTTTTTTTCCCTTAATGACATGCATGCTACTGTAAGCATTCAATCCAAACTAGACACTCCTCCCTGCTTTACTCACTTTATAAGGTGAGTAAAAGTGTACTCTCACGCATAAAAGCACTGACATTTCTCTAGGTGATCCCCAGTGTAATGTATCTACAGGACTGAAAGCTAACCCAATAATCATTGTTTTTCAGTAAACACATAATCTTCATGTCTATCCCTACAACCCTTAAGTTGGACCTCAGCCGCAGCGCAAGTCGAATGCACATTATAAGTTGCCTGACAACCCAAGGACATGCACCGCGGTTAGTCAGATTGCGAAAGCTCCCCATAACAAGCTCCGAGTCCATAAATAGTGGGGAAAATTCTAAAAATGGACCTGAAGTACCCTATTTCTTTCAAATAAGTACCTGAAGTTGATATTGTTTCAAATAAGGACCTAAAGTGTCATTACTTTATTAAATAAGAGCCTAAAGTGGATGTTGTTTCAAATGAGGACCTGAAATAATTATATTTATTTCAAATAAGAGCTTGAAGTGGTTATACCCATTGCAAATAATGACCTAACTTTCCGACATTCAAAGGTATTTTCATGATTTGTCATTTTTCCCCTTTTTCCTTTTTTTTTTTTTTTTTTTTTTTTTGGTTCTTCTTCTTCCTCTTCACCAGTGGCCGGCCAGCCATCGACAATGCCCACAGAGGGCTAAGCGATGGTCGCCCTCGCTAGCAAGGGCCACCCATGCCAACCATAGGCGAGGGATGGCCTCACCTAGGCAAGGCGACCCTTACCTAGGGGCCATCTATGAGGTTGGCCCTCACGACCCTAGGTGAGACTGATCTGGCAAGGGTGGCCTCACCCATGGTCAACGAGGGCTGGGCGATCAATGAAGAGAAAGAAGAAGAATCAGAAAGGAAAAAAAAAAGAGTAAGAAAATAAGGAAGAAAAGGGGGGTGAGGGAGAACACCAAACGACAAAAATACCCTTGATTGGTCGGACAATTTAGCCAATGAGCGACCAGCGAGGTTGGGTCCTTATTTGGAATGACCAAAACTACTTCAAGCCTTTATTTGAAACAACTAAAATCACTTCAAGTTCTTATTTGAAACAAAGTCCACTTCTGCTTTTTATTCGAGAAAAAGATAGCACTTTAGGTCCTTTTTTGGAATTTTCTCTAAATAGTGACCACAATGCCCATCTTTATGCTATAATAGTTACAACCTGAGCGAGTTTTTTTCTAAATTAGATCTCCCAAGATGATACTAACCTGCTGGTGCAAGCATATTTCATAACATTTGAGACTTAATTTGGCTTATGATTCATTTAATTGATTCATCACTCAATGTATCGACAAAGTGTGACTTGATGACGCACCAATAGAGATAGTGTGGTATAGAACGTCTCAATCCTGAAATTTGATGGTTCAATCTTTGTTGGTCCTCATTATTCACTTTGGTGGCCTATAATAATTCTTTCATCAACATGTAATGAGTGAGCACGCTTGCAAGTTCCAGCTTCGGTGTGGCGGGTATCCTTCAAAACATAAAGTGCAATCCAATCAGAACTTCAACTTTTTAGGACAACTAGTGCCACCATACGAATAAATTCTTATACTAATTGTTCCCACTGAATGATATCTCATACCACTAAGAATCTATTTGGTAGCATTTCAATTTTTTATTTTTTCTATTCTTTTGTTCCCGAAACCAAAAAAAGAAAAAAGAAAAACATTTTGGTAACGTCAATTAATTTTTTTTATTCCCAGAAATAGAAAAGTAATCAAGAAATAGATTTGAAATAGAAATAAGAAATAAAAAAATTACATTTTTATTCTTGGAAACAATTTTTGAAACAAGGTGATTTTATTCTTTTTCCTTCCTTTTTCTTCCTCTTCTAGCCGGTCAGTGGGCTTTGGTGTTGGCCAATGACCGGCTGGTGAGAGGAGAAAGAAGAAGCGAAGGAAAAAAAGGAAAAAAAATCAAAATAATTAGAGAAATATCAGAAAAATATTTAAAAACTGAAAAAAAAATCGATGTCACAAAAAAATTTAAAGGCCACACCAAATGTTTTTCTATTCTTCTTTTATTCCAAGAATAAATATTTTAGGATCGTATCAAACATATTCTTCTACTTAAAAATTTGCTTAGGAAATAGAGATGAAAAAAACTATTTCTAAACAGAAATTGTTTCCAAAAATAGAAATGTTGATAAACACTAACTCATCGTCGTAGGCCAAATAAAAAGACCAATCTTTCGATAGTTCAATCTCGACTCAAATCATCAATGGACAATCACATCTTTCATCAGTAGCGCACTCTGGTAATATCATCGGTCAACTTTGGTGCATCCTGCTAATTCAAACTCCTTCGGTCCAGTTGATGAAACGAAAGACTTTGTTGCAGCCGACCTCTCCAATAATGTCACAAAATCAGGGTTTGGTCAAAAAGTCCTCTTGTTTAACAGTGGACTTCGAAGTACCATCCGAGATATAAGCCAAAAGGGTGGTTGTGGCGGCTTCCTTCACCACATCTTCCAAGGCTTGCAACATTTGCCTTGGACTGATGTAACTATAATTGCAGTCAATTAATGCCGGGACCATTGCGTCTCACGCAGGCAATCCAAGAATTCCAATAGAATGAGAATATAATCCTAAACTAATGATTTATCACATTGATTAATGACCCCTACGCCTAAAATTCCACCACTGATATGTTATTTTATCTATATTTCTACGCCTAGACCTCCCTGCATAAGAATGTTCATATCGAGTTTAATATTCCCCCGTTGCAATCAACTGTCATTCTATGCCATCTAAGGGGGTTAAAATGTTGCTATCGCTTAATACTTTATGCGCGCAAATTGCTAGACGGTCGGTCCACTAAAGATAAAAAAAAGAGTACCTTCCGTCACATGCATGCATGACGACCTCGACAGAGAAATTCTCTGTCGATTTAGCTACAGTATTAGCACATCCGAAGCTTGATCATACGCAGAGGCTAGTGACGGACTAGAGTGGACCAGAGTGGAGTAGAGTAGGCATCTTTCGGCGACGGACATGCTACAAGTCCCCGATACATCGGCGTTGTAAAACTAACAAGTGAATTATCCTGTCTAAGCAAGTGATTACTCATCTTTAAAAAACCAGATGTTTCCAAGGTAAACTAGACCGATTGGGAGTCCCTTTTGTTGGTTTCGGTTCACATTTCCAATAGAACGAGAGCGAGAGCGAGAGAGAGAGAGAGAGAGAGTCGAGTTTTACTTTCGATTACATGGAGATGACTAAGAACGAAGACTAATGAAAGCTCCAAGTTGAATAACAATGGCGTGCTGAAGGCTCCTAGACTTGATGTCCATCACATGGACGCATGGGAGCTTAGTCCACGTAATTATTATAGAATATACGTGAATTGCCGAGTACATGTGTACGTATATAAGACCCAAAAACCGTATAAATGATGTGCTTGAGATGAGGTAATTATACATGTGTGAGATTAACAAATGACCAGCCAGGTTTCTCGAGAAATTTATTCATACGCACATAGAAACCTATCTTTTTATCTAAGGATCGCCATCCATCACTTTTTATTTTCTTTTTATTGACTTAGAGACACTCCCGATTCGATAACTCCAACTCTTTCCACAACTACTAATTCGATTTTTCGTCGGACTATTCAATCTATTTCCTTGCACGACACCACCTGATCAAAGAATAGTGCGACACGCGTCTGCAAGGAACTTAATTGGTCTTCCAATCAAGATAGTAACAACATATCAAATTTTCACTATCAAATCCGAAACTGGCTCCATTTGGATCCAACAATAAAAAGTCAACGACCCAGCAACCCCAATTGGAACTCAAGTGATTGTACAAGGACCAAATTAGCCTCAAGATCAACACTCATGTTCAACAAAGTAATGATCTGGTTAATCTCTACTCTAGCTCTACTGCGTGTTAATCTAGACACTCCTCCAACACCTTTGAATCACCATAAGCAAGATAGAGTGCATCAAAAATTTGGAGCTCAAGGCTAATTTTGAATGTTGAGATTTGCCAATCAAGGAATTTTTCACAAAAACTCAGATTAAAACCAAAGATGAGGTTGTTTATGTCATTTTGGAAAGGGATAATTTCAAATTATTAGTTTTGGCTTCTTCTGCACCACAGGTCGCCGCACCTTATATTTAAGAGCTCAGAAACTGCCTGCGTTAGGGAAACAGACTCAGATAGACAACCTTCTCAGCAAAACCATTCCATTCTCTCTATTCTCACCAGTATTCATTGTATCCATGAAAACACCAGGATCTAGGTTGATGTTTCTGTTGTTAACGACCATGTTAATCATCGCTCAGCTCGCCAGTTGCCGCTCTATCCAGAGAACAGGTGATGAATCACATAGATCCTTGACAGCTAAGTTCTTTCTGAAGTATGCACAGCAAGTCTCAACAAAAGCCTTCGAAGACAACAACAGCAAAGATGAGATCGACCCAGTTTATGGAGTTTCCAAGAGAGAAGTGCCTGGGGGACCAAATCCGCTTCACAACTAATCTCTCTCTAAGACGTGTTGGTCATGCAAAGTTTTGCAGATAATAGCCATCTTTTCTCTTCATTTGTAAACTTCTTCAGGGCGTGATGTATATTGTTTGATAGATACACTCTCGAAAAGGAATGTAAGTGTGTGTATTTCACTAGAAACTAGCAACTGTATCAAACAGAGATTGCAAAGCAATATATGCAGTCAAAATCGATTATAACTTAGCCGCCTGAGCCCTTACTTCGGAAGGGCTGCATATGATCCAGCAAAAACAGTGGTTGACATTCCTGTTGTGCCAATACCTACAAAAATAAGTTGTCTTCCGAAAACATATAGGCATCGAAAAATGATGAAGGTCAAGCATTGGAGTTTGTGACAGTTACAGAAGAGAAAAAAAAAACAAAGAAAGAGAAGAGGCGGACTAAAATTAGAATACATGACTAACCAACTTGAGTCATAGACATACATGTGTTAGCCATAAAAGTATACTATCAGCTAATAAAGTCAAAACTAAGCACTTTAAAAAAATAGCAAATAACTTACTGCACTATCTCATATTGCTAGTAATAGCCAGAAGGTGGGGTGCCGCCTTCTTATCTAGTTCCAAATTTCATCTAAGAACAGAAGACACTATATTTTTGTAAAGAGCTCATTTGCTCATTTTAGCGGTGAAAGAAAAAATTTGGATGCATCTAAGGGTGTTAAATTCCATGGTCAACAGGATAGTCGGAATGGGAAGATTGAACAGATGCAACTTCCATCTGACAAATTTTTCCTCGTCAGCACGTGGAGAAGAATTAATAGAGTAAGACGAGACGCATCGCATCAGGCAGCCAAGGACTGCGAATGTCCATGAGTCTCTCGTGCAGCACATACGTGCAAAAGGATGAGAAAGACATTCATTGGCTCTTCAAATCAAATTTGGGTCCAATGAGTAATGAGGCTTAGGAGACAGCTGCATAAAAGACAAAAAGGAAAAAAATACATCCGTGTACGCAAACACCTTTTTCTCCATCAAGATCTTTTAGAATGAGATAGGTTGACTTTTCAATTACCAAGAACTCAAATGACAAATTAGCCAAGAGAAGGTGACCCCAAGTTGGCAGATCTTGACCCTCATTTCGTAAAATTATGGAAATGGAGACAAAAAACCCCACGGTGAGAGCAGTTCTTCATAAAAAAGAACATCAAATCCACTCATTGCAGGTTGGTGCAATAGAAAAGGACGAACATGTAAGAATTATAATGGTGAGAAGCATTGAGAAAAGTACCGGCATCAAGTATCAAAGTCATTCAAGATTGTCATGCAGAGGTACATGCACATGGAGACACGTAGATATGCCTAACTAATAGCAAGTGAATTTGTACAAATACGCCACAGAGAAGCCAGTGAAGGGAAGAAAATACTGGGCTGAAAGAAAAAAAGGTAGAGGCAGTGTACTCACCTGGATGCTTTCTTTTAGAGAAGTGGAATAGCTCCAACCCAAAAGTAATTTGGAAGCTGGCAGAGGAGCATTTTGCCTTCAAAGTTCACCGTTTAAATGATAGGGAATGAATCTGCAAATTCTTTTCAAATGACTCCAAGCTACATAAGTTCTGTGCCCACAGGATCAATTGAAAAATGAATGGAAAGCGTTTTCCTAGTGATTGGCTGGAATTCGGAGCTCCAGATCTGTATGAAAATATAAAGTCAAAGTCTTGCAATCCTTGCCACTTGCAAATAGCAAAGTCTCAAAATCAAAAATTTTACTTTTCAGCAAACAGGAATTGGGAAAACAGGTGCAGAAAGACAAGAATGAGAAGGACGGCTGATGGTCAAGATGGCAATAATTGGACATCATTTGCTTCTCGTGAGGGAAAAGGGTCAGGCAGTACTTGCGTGTAACTCTAAACTCATGGTGAAAAAAAATGAACAAATGTCTAGAGACACCATTGATACATGTTGTCAGAAAACCATTATTCTAAGTCGAGTTCCTCACATGTTTGTACTCTGTGCTCCCAACAAATATTTTGAAGGCTTCAACTGCAAAAGAATAAAGTGAAAACACAATTAGCACAATTCTGAAAGGCAGTTTCATGCCATCTGACAAGAAAGAAAGCCAAATGAGAGCTCACTTGAACGGAATCTTATCACAACGCCATGTGTGTACTTCATATTACTGGTGGAATTGAAATTCAACCCTGAAAGTTAAAATCAATGAAAACAACGGTTACCAAGACCAGGGTGCAATAATTTTCTGCTAAAAGGGAAAATAGTACTGAGAGCACCAATGACGTATTTCAGTTGACAGCTATTTAGCCTCCATTTTAGAGACTGAAAAGACCAATAAAACCGCATGAAGCTATATTGTGCACAAGGTTCAGTTCAAAGATCTCACCTTGAGAAACTTGGACTATCAAGGATGGTGACTCCGTGGCTATTCTATGCAGAGAACACATTGCATCTTCTGCCAGTTCACCAAGCGCATCATCCTTCAACTCAACCAACAAAACAAATTCCTCACCATAATTGAACTCCTGTTTCAAAAGTTATTTGGACTCCTTCGTGAATTAAAAATTTAAATAGTAAAAACAACAATATCTGTCTACCCAAAAGAGAATTAAAGAGAATTGTGAAAACATTAAATGATCAAACTCTGTGCTAGGGATCTTTCTACCTCTCCTTTCCTAAATATAGAAAGGATATCGTCTTCTACTTCAGACTCGTAATCAACATTAAGTAGTTCCTGTAGATAAAAATGAAAAAAAGATAAGTTGAATAGTGCAAAATTAACTATCACCAGATATAATGACCGAAAGCAGTATAGGCACCAAGTATTGGTGGTCAGTCAGATGCAGGGTCATACATGGCAGTAAGGCATCACATGCTTCTGAAGAACTCCCAAATAGAAAGGGTTCTCGTAGAACTTTAATAGGTCCCCCTTCCTCTGGAAACGCATAAAAATAGCATGCGTGTATCTTTCTGGATTATCATCATCGATACGCCCTACAGGAGTTACCGTGATGCATATGTTAGTATAGGAAGTATGTGAAATGTCAATAGGGTGAAATGTCAATAGGCAGCCACGCATGAAATAGTCTACGCAACTTAGAGCAAAAACTTTTTAAGACTACCAGTAGAGTCACAAAATGACTTAAGTAGCTAACCAGAAGCTTCAAGCAAACATTAGGTGAATGCAGCACAGTGCCCGGGGCACTTCTGCATCAGCAAGATCGTGGAAGAGGAACCAACCTAATGATATTGCAACAATGCCACTCATTCGATATTGGGATGTATACAGATAATCCAGCATATCCTTCTCTTCCTCATCAGTTAGGTTATCCTTAGCTTTTAGCAAACATATGTGCTCCACAACATCTCTGGGAAAAATAAAACATGACCAGTAAAAAAAATGCCACAACCAATTCATATATTTATAGTGATAGTACTGAAAGTGTAGGTAAGAGTTTCAACTAAATCATTGAAGGCACACACAAGTAATTATGCCCTTCGTTTCAAAAAGTGGGGTGTCTAACCACAATGGTGGCCGTTTAATTGTCAATAGATCCTTCATACGGTATACTGATTGAAACGCATCACTTACCAGTAATCAATATAGAATTTTCAAACACTTTTCTCATATGTAAAAGACATGCAAAATATTTGATGATGTTGATATGGTCAAGTAAAAGACAAGAAGCAGAGCTTACAATCACATACCACCCAATGTTTGTCAGTTGAACACGTCACTTAAACAGTTAAAATGTGAGATTACATGTTCAAAAACTTTTCAACAAAGTGATTACTCCAAGTAAGAAGGGGAAAAACCACTATTGACCTGCGATCTAGTTGAAATTTTTAATGGTGAGGAAGGAGCACCAACCCTAAACAGGTAACTATTGGCCAAACTATATCACACAGAAGAAGAGGGCTACCGACCATACGGTACTGCTAATTTTTTTTATAGCCTAAGAACAAGACCTGATGGAAGAGAAACCGCATGTACCTCCCGCTTACTTTCAAGCAAATTTCTTTCTTCTCTTAAGAGACATGTTCCGGCATATAAACGAAAGCAGTTTCTATCGAATATTGTTAACCATTTCACAGACAAAGGTACTACAGAAGTGGAAGGTGCAGCCATTCCCGCATCGAACAGACCTAACTCACTCTACCAAACTCCTTGCTCCAAAACAGAGCAGCATGATAATGTTAGAAGAAGCGGCGGGACAGAGGCTGCTAGTTGCCCTTCCGCTGCTTACACCTCTGTGCAAATTTCAGCAATTATGCATTATAGTTCATCAATTGCAAATGTACTATTTCCATATCTCCACCCCCATTCTCTGTGCCCTCCATCCACTTAATTTTCACGTTGCAACTAGATAACCCAGGAAAAGCAACTAGGAGCTAAACATGAACATGAATTACAAAAGAGTATGAAGAGCAACTGCACATCGCCAAGAGACAACTAACGGTAATGTACCTCTTCCTCTGCCCGTCCGCATTCGACTGACTCTCCCCGCACGCCGAAATCCTCGCCCGAGCGTCCTTTCTCCGTACAAAATAGGCGCCCGCTACTCCAATCGCTCCCCTAACTAGAATTATGCAACACAACACACGAAGTCAGAGTCAATCAAAAGAACCCTGGACGTTGTCCCGAACCGCGCGAAAGCACCAACGCAGTCCCTTAACTCGGTTTTCTGAATAAAAACCCCCGAAAACAACCCCGTTCAAGTAGCGATACTCCACGTCAGGAGCTCAGGCTCACCGTTGAGCGATCCGAATCGCGATAACGCGGGGCCCCGGCGGCGGCGGTTGGGGAGGAACGAGAGGCGAGCCAGAACAGAGCTCCAGCCGGGAGCTTGGATGAGCATGGCTGCTATTGGCTCGATGGAGAGAGAAGCGCAAACGAGTGGACGAGGAAATAAACGGCCGATTTTAAAGGGCGGTTGGAGGATTGGCGCCTTGTTTTATAATGATTCATATGTTGACATTGCGTGAAACCGTGCAGAAGGATGATTAGGCGATGGTCACGCTACACTGTCTCGTGATACCGATTTACACCATTTTCTTCCTATCTTTTCTGCCCAACTTACTGCTCTTTATATTACTATTATAAGGAACCCGCATTAGTGTCCACGGTGTCTCAACCTTCATTAACATCCAAATTAACCTGAACCCGGATTAGTGTTCTCGAGGACGTACCAGGGAACATGAACGGGTTCACCACTTGTTTTTCTTATCGAGAATCGATGTTTCCGAGTTCAGATATTTGGCGGCGAGCATCTAGAAAACCATCCGAAAGCTTAAGTTCTCCAATTTTTGCTTTGACTTCTTCAAATGGCTGTGTTTTCAGGCCTTGGGCCAAATACCGAGAGATGGGAATGTCCCTCACATGTCCTACAATTTGTAAGACGAAGTCGCAGTGGCTCGTGAACCGAACCTTAGTCAAACGAGGACGTCGGATAGCTTACGACTGTCCATGCTAATGACGCAGAGAGACAGGACCATCATTACAAGCTACGAGTGCTTTCCTATTGGTCTACTGTTGATCTGATCGGGTTCTAATCCTCGGTTATTTTGCCTCCTTCAAACTTGGATGAATCTGACTTTAAGAACTCTGCGACTTTATGATTCAGATTATGGTCGAGATCAATGATCCAAAACAAGCACGCGGTGAGTACAACAATCAAAGATACACGGGGAAAAAGATCGTCGTCCATGCAATCCTCTGGTATTTGTTTTTTGAGGACAGCTTCTGCGTCTCCGTCCTTCAGGAACCTCTGAGATTCTCAAAGAGTTCTGGAAGATGAACGTTGGTGAGCTTCGTCCTCTTGCTGATCTCATGCTTCTTCTTCTTGACCTTGGGCTTCTGCGAAATCCCGTGGATTTGGGCCGCAAGCCTTCTCTGTGTTGTGTTTGTTGATGGTTTCATCCCATTCTTCTGAAGATCCTTCTCGATGTCGATCATGTCCCGCGGTAATTCGATACTCCGAAAGAGTTGCTTCAGATCGTCATCTACTTTTATGGGCACTTTGGGATCGTTTGGGTAGGCAATATCCTCCTGAGAGTCGAAGTTCGATAGGAGCCATACTTGACCAGCAGCTTTCAAGGCCTGTATACATATACACCATAGAAATCAAGACGCATAACAAAGAACTCCATTTGTCATTTCTGGCCCAACACAAAGACGAAAATCATATACTTTTTAAGCCTCATTGTATACTGAACGCTTAACCAGTGGACGTCCCCACAACGATTAATGTAGAAACTAAAATTAAACGACAATAGAGACTGAACAAATTAATTCAGATTATGATAAGAACCTCCTCATGATAACAGGAAATTTAGGTAAAACATGAAACATTGTCTCACCAGTTGCTGGTTGTGTTCTGATGTAGTAAGTGCATATGTGTTATTGGTTCCAATAGTCAACTAGAACAACTATCCAATCAATTTCAAACAGCAAGAATGACATGGCAGGAACTCCAACATTCATTCAGCGTCATTTCAGTTTATTACCCTGTATATATTGAACATTACATGAAATGCAAAAAATGAATCATAACCCCAGCAACAATCTAGTGGCAAGCTACAAAGACTACACAGTACTCTCAAAAACATATTTTTCAGCCCACTTTCAGATAAAGGCATTGCGTGCTACCCTAGCAAACTAACTTCAGCTGCCTTTTATCATAGTTGTTTTATTAGAAAAAGGAAAACCAGACTTGAGGTACAGTAAGGAAAGGAGAACACGATCAAAGTAGATGTACCAGTAAGTCGTCCATCACTGTTGGGTATGCATCCTTAAGGTCAATGACAGCAATGCCCTCCGTGTAGCTTCTTATCAACTTCAGTAGCTGATTCTTGTCCTTCACATCATGCTTTGACTGAGGCGATTCAAAAACCAAAACCAAACTATCACCTTAAGAAAGCACGGTATATATTTAAACAACAGAGGAGCTTCCCAGGAAAATGTACCTTGTAAGAAAACCGCTGGCCATCATAGTGTACCTTCGGGTTATTTGCCAAACTGTCAAAGACAGCTTTATTGGAAAGCATATCAACATAACATGCTTCATTTATCTGCTCTGGTGTAAGTCCCATCCTTGTCTAGAAACATTTGTTTCAATTAGTGAAGAGAGTTCAGATAGTATGTACTCTAGGTCTCAGATCTAAGCATTGTTTGATAATGTTTTACCGAACTTGAGCAATCATTATGGAGGGAGATGGGAAACAACGAGGAAAGACATGAAGGGGGCAGCCAAAAAAAAAATGACAAGAAGAAAAACAGCAAAAAGAGAATTTGATGAGAGAGATTTTTGCCATTGAAGGGTGTGAGAGACTTCTGGTGCCATAAACGCAATCTAATTTGGAAGGTCACGACTCAAAACATCTGGAAGTATGCACAGCAGGCGGACAAAATTGCTTGTCAATAATTCCATCATTAAACCAAGACAACTTTGGAAGACTGCCTCCATTCAATGAGATGGCACTCGAGAAAGGTGCTCAATTTGCCCATGGCTGTTGTTTGACACCCGAACTACTAAGACTGCCCAAGTCTTCTATCAAACAGATAAAATTCACTGCTCCAGGAAAATCAGTACATACCATCACACAACATTTAAGAAATATATCACCAATTCTCCAATCAATGATTAATGAACCTCTAAGTCCAACCAATGACAAATCCATCATGCATCCCACCCTACGTCAAGTAAATCAATTGCAGAGCCAAGCCAACCGTTCCAAAACTTATTCAATTTGTTGTACGTGTCAATGATCATTAGTAGCCAATAGAAGAGTGAAAAAAGACAACTATCACTAGAATGCGACCACAATGGAGTACGCATACAAATGCATGCTCCTGCACACACGGACGCACACAGAGAGAAAGAGAGAGAAGTTCAGATTACCTCAAACAAGATGTCGATGACTCGCTTCATCTGAGCTCCTACAGGCGCTTTGCGTATACCATTGATATATTTAAGTCTTTCGGTATCATCCGAGAACTTGACGGCGGGCACCGGAGCTCGCGCAGGGGCTGCAGGCATGGGCTTCACCGGAGTCCTCACGCTTCCTGCTCTGGAAGACGCGATGCTGCTGAGGGTGGACTGACACTTCTCCTGCTGCTTCTTGAATCTATTCAGCTGTTCTTGCAGCGCCATGGTTATCTAACGTGTCGTCGATCCCGCTCCCAATGTGCCGGAGCCTCTCCCCAAATTCAATGCCCGGCACACACGAATCTGTGCCGAAATGGGTAGGTAAGTCAGCAATTCAACGTCCCAAATACTTTCAACTCAAGAAACTAAACCAATCGAAGCACCAAGAGAAGCAACAACAGCAGCAGCGAAATCGGCAAAGTTCACATCTTTCCACCTCAGCACGATCGTTCGGTTAATCGAGCGAAGCCCTGGCGGCAACTTCGACAACAAACGAGGGCGATTACCGGAAAATCACTCGACGGCCGCATCGCGAGGACCGATCAAAGCCGCAACAATCAGATCGAAACAAAAGCGGACGCGGACAGACGACGACGACGACGACGACTGAGGACGATTGAGGACGATTGAGGACGGATCGGAGCTGCGATCGAGATGGAGAAACCGGAATACGCACCTGCAATCCCTCTCGATCGAGAAGAGGGGAGGGAGGGATGGACGGACGAGGTTTTCCTCCGTTCGGCTCCGAATCGGTTCTCGCGGTGGCCAGACGGACGGGGTCTTGTTTCTCCGTTCTGCGCTCTGGTTTCTTCTGGACCTGGATTTATCAAAGGAGCAGGCGGTAGATGGGCCGACTAGGGAGGCCGAATCTTTTAAGCCGTCTCTGGTTAGGAGTTACTTGTTATATAACTTGTTTTTATTTTTCGTTATTGTCATATAATAAGGTTAATATCACAAAGAACCTCAAATTAATACATCTTTGAACAAATTTTACCCTAAATTCATTTTTTGACCACAAAAAATTCAAAATTGATAAATCTATGACAAATTTATCTCCTGTTAAATCCTGTAAAATTTTATAGTTATATTACGAGAATTAAATGATATATGACAATTGATGGGTATACTAATTTATGATTAAATATACCAATTTTTTATATTAATTTACTTTAACAAAAACTAACAAAGGGTAAATTTACCACATATATACTAGTTTTGGATTTTTTGTGATCAAAAAATTAATTGAAGGCAAATCAATCATAAATATGCCAATTTTAAGTTTTTTTTTGGCATTAACCATATACTATATGAGCAGTGCATCATGAATAAAATTTCATTATTTTAATACTTTTTTATCGCCCCGCTACAAAATATAATATTCTCAAATAATATTGAAATTGTCTTCTATCTTGCGCAATGTATTGGGTTGTTGTAATTAATGACAAAACGCATAATAATTCTTCTTTTTTCCACATCTTTTAATTACAACAATTATTCCTTCATACATATTAATAATGCAAATCAAGAAAAGCTAGCTCCATAACCCCGCAACCCCGCCCCCCCCCCCCAACCCAAAAAAAAAAAAAAAAAAAAGAAGAGAGAAAGGGTATCCTATGTAACTACTAACTAGGAATAGCTTTGACTGTGTTTTCTCCATGTCAAAAAATGATCATATAATTGTGAATACGTAAATCATATTTTACTGATATTTACATTCAAGTTTTCCCTCTACAGTATGATCCTAACTCAAAATCTCTTCCTCAAATTAGATCTCTATATACGAAGCTGAATCCATGTTAGCGCTAAACTTCCTTCTTTTTTGACTTGGTTTCTACTAGCCGCACCTATGTCGATTCATCGAAACCGAAGTCAAAATCTCAATTAAAGAAGCAAGTATACATTGGAAGAAGTTCCCACCTCCATATAAGAGTTAGGAAGAAAAGTGGCATTGAAATATTAGGAAAAAAACACTACAAATTTCATAACTTTTGTATAGTGTTCACTTGAATACTATAACTTCTTCTTTTTCTCAATTACTTAAATGAGATAATTTATTTATGGTGTTCACTTGAGTGTCATAACTTCTTTTTTCCGCTCACTTGAGTCTTGTATAACTTTTCAATTGATTACTCGAGTGTCATAACTTTTAAAAGACATTTACCACAAGTGTTATATTATGTCAGATTTCAAAAACATTTTTAAAAATTTCTGGCATTTATATAATTGATTGAAAGTTATGGCACTCACACAACCTTCTTTTAAAAATTATGGCACTTGAGTGATTTAAAACAAAAGTTATGGCATTCAAGTGAATGTCATACAAAAGTTATGATATTTACAATATTCTTATCTCCTGAAATTTCTGAGTAACTGCTTCAACCACGCATTAACACATTGCCTTTGCTTGTTTTTGTCTTTTGAGAAGGGGTGTAGGTATACTTTCGATCGATCTTATCCATGCTAATAAGAAAACTGGTTAATCTTATTTGAAAAGTTAGGTATATAAGGGCAAGTTCTCACGGAAGTCACCCCCAGCAATACTGATCGTTTCGTTGCTCATCTCAACTCTCTCTCCACTCTCCTATACGTTCAGCATCATCATCCATGCAAATTATATCTTCTCCTTTCAGCGACACGGCTTCGCCAAAAACCCTTACGCCGGAGCTCTCGCTTCCAAACATCTTCCAAGGGAAACAAGAGTACCTCCTCGGGCAAAACACGACCATATAATGGATCAAGTCACCGGGACAAGTTGCGCTTCTGGTGCCGTCTGCAGGGTATGTCCTAGCATCGGGGCACATGTTCTTCAAATATTCAGAATAATTCGTCGGGCTGCACTTGCCCGTGGGGCAACAATACTCGTCGGTCTTGAACACCGCGCACGGGTTCTTGCACCCGCCGGGGGCCTTCAATTCGTTCGGGCACCGGCCCTCGACATCACCCGTGCACTCGAGCGTAAAACGCCCTGACCGCGCCGACAACTCGGTGGGGATAATTTGGATGGGGATGTTGAACCCGTCGTTTAGCGAGATATGGAAGAGGTCCGCTTGGAGGTGCTCTTGGTCCAAATTGTACCAAACCTGGGTGTTGGGGGGCGCCCAATCCTTTGCACTGGAGGACACCCCCCCCCCCCCCCCCCCCGCGGGGGATCCCCGGTCTGGCAATGGCCCTGGCCCCTAGCATCGAAGCTGCAGTTCGTGCGGCCCCAGATGTGGGCCTTGGAGGTGTCCCGGGGAAGGTCAAGGGTCCATACCTGGCCACGGTCGAGGCGACAGCCTCCACCTGGAACGGCGGCAGCCCAGATGGTGTAGGGGCAGTTGCTGCCGATGAAGATGGTGGTGGAGTGGGAGGGAGTGACGAAGAGGCCTAGGAGGACGGAGAGGAGGATGAGGAGGGTGAGGGACATATCTTCCGGTGGGGAGGAGTTAGCTCTAATTTAGTGTTGTAAATGAAGATGAATGGGTGGATTCTCAAGGGGGATTTATTTATAGAAAACATCACAAGCCATGCTTCAATGATATAAATCCTTCAAGGGCTAAATTAAGTTGTCTTTTCTTCATGCAAATGAAGACAGGTGGCGTCCAGTACTTCATAAAAGTTAGATTCGGCCAAACAAAGGTGGGTTCATTTATAGAAAAAAAATTTCACGTGTTCTATCGGTGAATATTTTTAATGTAGTATGATTTCTCTCACGCTTTGCGTGCGTGTAATCGAGGCATATAGTAATATATCTGTTGGATAAGGACAGTGTCTGTGAAGAAAAAATGGAATGAACAGAGAGGAAGAACAGCGATGAATCAAGAGTGTTTCTAATCCTCTGTATTCTGTATTCACTTAACAAAATTGAAGAAGAAGTTCATCTGAGAGCTCAGCTCTTCAGTTTCTCTTCCTCACTTGATTTATACATTATATCAAAAGTAAAAGGAAGAAGACGATGAAACAGAATTAACAAATTCGGTTAATCTTGTAAAACCGAATAACTATTTTTCAGTAATAAAGCACGTGGACACGTGGGGCTCTGAGTTGTGCTTCTGATGGAGGCCAGAGTCGAGCTTCTGCCTTCATTGACTCTGTTCTTCTCGATGACTCCATATGCACATGTAGTTGTAGCTATTGACACACTTGTAGCAACAGCATAATCTTCAGGCTTTGTTTCCTCATCCTTATTCACTTCCACAAACTCTGTTTCAAACTCTGTTTCGAACTCTGTTTCCTTATACTTCCGATCCTTAACATGCCCCCGCAAATTGGGAAGGGGTAGATAACCCAAACCCAATTTGGTGCGAAGAGTATAATGTGCTAAACGAGTTAAGGATTTAGTAAAGATATCAGCAAGCTAATCAGTACTTGGAACATAACGAACAGCTAAAGATCCTGATGAAACCTTTTCTCTAACAAAATGAAAGTCCACTTCAATATGCTTGGTGCAAGCATGGAGAATAGGATTAAGAGTAAGAGAAATAGTAGACTTGTTGTCACAAAACAGAGTTGTTGGTGCAAACAAACATATGCCAATGTCACAAAGACCAAAACTGACCCATGTAAGATTAGCAGTAGCTGAAGCCAAAGCTCGATATTCAGCTTCTGTTGAGGAACAAGATACTGTAGACTGTCGCTTAGCTGACCAGGAAATAAGATTTGAACCAAGATATGTACATAAGCCAGTGGTTGATCGCCTGGTGGTAATACATCCAGCCTAATCAACATCAGAAAAGCCATATAGGTGCATGAAACTGTCAGAATGGATAAAGATGCCAAGATTAACAGTTCCCTTAACATATTGAAGAACCCTCTTGAGCTTATGAAAATCTCCTAGTGTTGGTTGCTGCATTTTTATTGACATAAGAGATTTGTGGCATAAGCAATATCAGGACGAGTTATAGTGAGGTATTGGAGTCCACCAACTAGACTACGATACTCAAGTGGATTGGTCAAGAGAATGTTATCAGTTGCCATGATGGCTAATCTCAAAGAAAGAGGAGTGGAAATAGGTTTGCTGTCTTTCATGTTAGCTCGAGTAAGTAGATCAAGAGCATACTTTGTTTGAGAAAGAAACAAATCTTGTGATGTCTGTTTGACTTCAATTCCTAGAAAGTAATGAAGATAGCCAAGATCTTTCATGTGAAATTGAAACTCAGAGACTGGATCAATTTGGAAAGTAACTGATTTGAGCTACCAGTAAGCACAATATCATCTACATAGAGTAGCAAAATTATTGTTTCTCATCCATGATGAAACGCAAATAATGAGTGATCAGTGGTGCTGCAAGAGAAGCCATTTTCAAGCAGAAAATTGCTAAATTTATCAAACCAAGCTCGTGGTGCTTGGCGAAGACCATATAAGGATTTCTTAAGAAGACACACATGTTGAGATTTTTTAGGATGTGTGAAACCTAGTGGCTGCTCCATATACACAGTCTCATTTAATGTTCCATGTAGGAAGGCATTTTTAACATCAAGCTGATGAATTGGCCAATGATTTATCATTGCCACAGAGAGAACAATGCAAATAATAGCATGTTTAATGATGGGGTTGAATATCTCTGTGAAGTCAACTCCTTCTTCTTGATGAAACCCCTTAGCTACTAACCGAGCTTTGAGCCTATCAAGACTTCATCAGATGCAAGCTTAGTTTTAAACACCCATTTACACCCTATGACATTCATTTGATTAATTCGAGAAACTAATTCCCAAGTCTAGTTCTTATATAAAGCATCCATTTCATCTTGCATTGCTTGATACCAGCCTTTATCTACCAATGCTGACTTAACTGACTTTGGCTCAATAGGAACTTTATATTCAGCCAAACATGTATATTTTGGATTTGGCTTGACAATTCCAGACTTCAGTCTTGTTTGCATAGAATGAATAGAGAGTGTACCTTGTGTATTGGATGAAGGTTGACCTGTAGTTGATCTGTAGTAATCTTTGTTGGTAGTTCAGGTGGTCGAATAGGATATGCCTGTTCCTCAAAGACTATATGCAACTGTGATTGTAAGAAAGATGAATTTGGTGACATTGCCATGTGAAGAAAAAATGGAATGAATAGAGAGGAAGAACAACGATGAATCAAGAGTGTTTCTAATCCTTTGTATTATGTATTCACTAAACAAAATTGAAGAAGAAGTTCATTTGAGAGCTCAACTCTTCAGTTTCTCTTCCTCACTTGATTTATACACCATATCAAAAGTAAAAGGAAGAAGACAATGAAACAGAATTAACAAATTCTGTTAATCTTGTAAAACCGGATAACTATTTTTCAGTAATAAAGCACGTGGACACGTGGGGCTCTGAGTTGTGCTTCTGATAGAGGCCAGAGTCGAGCTTCTGCCTTCATTGACTGTTCTTCTCAATGACTCCATATGCACGTGTAGTTGTAGCTGTCGACACACTTGAAGCGGCAGCATAATCTTCAGGCTTTGTTTCCTCATCCTTATTCACTTCCACGAACTCTGTTTTGAACTCTGTTTCCTTATACTTATGATCCTTAACAGTGTCCAAATAAAATCCTTACACGACATCAAAAGTCAAAGTTCGATGATGACAAAGGGAACAATATTTTGATGCTCATGGGAGATTCTAGATAAATTCACACTTTAAACTTTTGTATGTTCCGGAAGGTACTTTTGTTGAGAAACCCTTAAGAATGTCGAGATCGATTTCAAAGAAAATAGATGATGAATTGAGTGACGCGGCTCATCATTATGATGTGTTGCACATGATTTCATTTATTTTACGTCCCTTTATAATATGCCAAATATACCAATTAATGCAATGTATAACAAAATTTGAAAGCAATATTGGTATACTTTAAAATTAGATTTTTCGCACGTGCGGTCAGTGCCTGATAAGAAATAGATGTATATTGATTTTAGCAAGAGAAAGGAAATAAAAATTTTAAAGATAAGGCATGCATTGTATGTATGTATGTACGCAGGAGAGTTTACAGGTAATTACTTAAAGATATCGAATTTTCATTTGCATAATTTCAAGTTTTTTTTTTTTTGGGTCGGGATATAATATCTTGTTTTTTCTTTACTTTTTATATATGGAAGATAAAGGGATTTTAATCAGTTATGGGTGGACGCAAAATTCGAAAGTTGGGTATGTATAGTGTATCTGTAGAAGTATAGATGCGATAGATTGTGATAGATCATTAAAATAAGTGTGTCAAATTGAACTCCTAATAACCCGTTTGTATGGTCACTTCATGCAAATCTAGAAAAGCTGTTTCTTAACCCCTACAGAGAATGGATTAATTATTACATGATACTGAAGTATAATATTATCAAATAATACTGACATTGTCTTACTTTTTTAGCTATTCCACGCAATGTGTGGCAATTGTCCAACGACTATGCCAGATTTGGTTCGTAATAATAACTCTTCTATTCCCAGATTATTCTTCATGGAACGGTAGCTCCTTCATTCGGTTCAAAAATGCGAGTCAAGAAAAGTTGTCCCTTGAACCCCTAGAAGAATGGCTATCCCGAGTAACCACTCAAGGACGATGTCGTCGGGGTGCTTCCTGTGTTCTAGGGAGATGCGGAGAAGTACATGTCGTCAAGTCGGTTCAGCACATACTCGACCTGGGTTTTGGGGGACGCACCCAGCTCTTCGCACTGGACGACGCCCTTGCAATCGCCAATCCAGCAACTGGCCCGGCCACTAAAATTGGAGTCGCAGTGTGTGCAGCCCGAGATCCGGGCCTCAGAGGTGCTATCGGGGAATGTCGACGGTCCACACCCTGCCGCAGCCGAGGAGGCGGCTGAGGGGCAGTCATTGCGGACGGTGAAGATGGTGGAGTGAGAGGGGTGTGAAGAAGAGGGCTAAGACGGAGGAAGGGGCGAGGGACAATCTTTTGGGGGGAGAGGCTATAATTTTGGGTTGTGATGTAAGATGAATGGTGCTTTTTAAATGAATGGATTCTTAAGGCGGGGTCCCTTTATAGAAAATATCGCTAACGTGCTTCAAAAAAGAGTCTTATAAAGGCTAAACTAACGTGGGTTTTTTTGGCTGCACGTGAACGAAGGCACGTATTAGTTTTTTCAAAACGTTAGGGGCAGCTACTTGATGGCTTTGGCAACATGCTCATGCTATGCACCAAGTCGGACATATCGCTTTTTGACAAGGAACAGTGGATTTGAATGACATCCTTAAGCTCATTTATCGAAGGATAATGACTAGTATAATAGAATTAAGATCTTGTCTCCGGTCTGTTTACGTTTATTCTTGAGTATTAGTTATTGGTATACTTATAGAATGACCTTATATAATAGGATCAAGATCGTAGTTATTGTGTGTCACCGTGATAAGCCTTTAATTTGTTTAATTTTCCAAGAAAAAATTTGTAATGTGTTGCCTCAGTGAATATTTTGATTTCCAGGACTAATGTTTCCATTACAACAAATAAAAATTGGGACTTGGTTTCAATGCATCTTGTACATATGTGGACAAGGACAGCCTACAAGATAAAGATTCTGACCCGACTTCAAAGTCAAATGTCTGTGTCACTGATGGGATAAAATTTGGTGCTGAGAGGATATTCTGGGCATCAGACTTGCATATGTTCCAGAAGATGTTTTTATCGAGATATTCTACGGCTGTCAAGTTTTTCTATAAAAAACACTTGATATATTAAGTGAGGATATCGTGGGTCGCATTAGTCACTTTATTTATATATCTACTTCTAGCCTGTTAGTATACTAATTAATGGGATGTATAGTAAGACCTCCGCAAAATCGGTACTCTAAGGGACTAGATTTGTTGCACGCGCTGGTAGGAGATAGCGTGTATCAACTTTGGTAGGAGAATGGAGATATGAATTTCAAAGGTGAGGCACTTACTGCATGACAGTAGAAGGTTCTTTTGGCAAAAACACTTAAAGTTTTCGTTGCATAATATGTAATTTACACTTTATTTTTTTATATATGGAAGATAGAAGTATTTCAATCAATTGATACATGGATATCAAATTTGAAAGTTAGCTTTACATATAATTAGATATGATGACTTTGATAGAGCATAAAAATAAGTGGATCAATTTCAACACCCAATAACGGTTTATACAATTGTTTTATACAAATTTTATAAATCAATCTAAGTAAAAATAGTATATCTTTTTTGGTATACCTAGTATTACACGGTGGATGCATGAACATGAATGCTAGTATTATTCCCAATAATCATGATTGAACACCAATCCAGGGAACTGTTCAATTCGGTTCCCACTGGAAATGATCTAGTTCTCAATCCCAAAAATTGACAACCAACGCTGTGCAGTTCAATTCCAAGTTCAAGATGCTAAATGGATAGGTGAATTGATCTTGGATTATACCCATTTTAACTTCTTCTTTCTTCTTCTTTTTTCAAGTAGTTAGAATTTGGAGCAATCTTTTATGGATGAATGAGAATTGGAATTTTATAATTCATGTCATATGTTGCGTGTTTTGAACTTCTCATTATTTATTTTATTTTACATATTCATCCTTTGGTGGGTTGTTACTTTTGGCAAGTGAAAATTTTGCTATTAATTTATTTTAGTATTTTTTAATTAAGGGATAAGTTGGATGATTCCCTGTTGCTTTAGATTTCTGTTTGGTTTTTACCGGTGTTTTACTTCTCATCGTCTTGTTACTAAAATATTGTAATTCTAAATATTATGCGTTGATAAATATGTAATTTGAAAGAGTAAGTTTGTCTTTCAAAGAATAAAAAAAAAAATTGGAACACAAAAAAGATTGGTCGGTTTCCTAGACCGTCCCTAGAACCGAACTGAATTTCAAAATCTGGAAACCGACCCTATGTAGATAGATTTTAGGCTACAGGGTTGGTCTGGCCCAATCTTGTAACTGCTCATTCCTAGACTAAGCTCCGAGAATTTATTCCAATCACATGTCTGGAGATGATGAAGCTTCAGTTTAATATGAAATTTTAGATAATATATGCATTGCTGTTAACTCTGTGTTATCATAAAATAAATATATTTCAATGTGTAAACATAGCATGTGCATGTTTGACGTACCTATAAAATGAACTTGCACCATCGAATTTCTCGTTAGGTGATGACTGAGTTCAAACTATGATCTCCTATAGGGAAGAAGTCGTCTACTAAATTATTTGGCCAAAAACGTTGAAATGCGTGACAAAAAAAAAAAGTGATTTAGTTAAAACCAGGGTTAAGAATTGAAAGGAAAAAAAAAACACATATATTCTTTTGTAAGTTGAGCTATGTGGATCTTCAAGTTATGACAATTCATATGTCATCCACCTGAAACCAGATGATAATCAAGACACAAGTTCATAGAGAAGGTTGAAAGAAAATTATTTTCGCTTCAATTTGAATTCATCGTGATCACGTTATGAAACGCTACATGATGTTGAGTCTTAATCAACTCATCCGATCCCCTAACTTGAAAAAGCAATTTTTTTTTAAAAAAAATTTAGATAATCTATTGACAGTATTAGATAGAATTGATAATAATATGGAGCAGAAACAAGAGGAAGACTTACTTGCACTATTATTATTATCATCGTCGCATACAAATCATCAACGATAGTATTATTTAAGTAGTGAAGAGTACAACGATTTATAAATTGTGCTCATGAGCTACTCTATTAATCCCCCCCCCCCCCTCATTATTCTTATTCTGCGTAAAGTCTTTCTCCTCTAGGGGCAGAAGGTGACCTTATAGTTGGTACCACTTGGGCAAGTGAATGTGCTGGTTGGATCATCTTGAGGATAGCTATAAGCATCCGGGCAATTAGTCTTGAAGAATTGGGAGTAAGTAGTCGGGCCACAGCTCCCTTGACCATTGGTGCAACAATACTCGTTGGTCTTGAACACTGTGCACGGGTTGTTGCAGCCACCGGGCGCCTTCAACTCCGCCGGGCACTGGCCGTTGATGTCAGCCGCGCACCTGATCCCGCGGCATGCACCAGTGGTGGGGCTGAAGTCCATCGGGATGTTGAATCCGTCGACGAGCGATATGTCCAGGAAGTCCACGTTGTTGGGCTGGTTCAGGGCGAACTCGGCCAGGGTGTTGGGCGGGCTTCCCCAGCCCTGGCAGTCCAGGAGCCGGTTGCAGTCACCAGTCTCGCACTGGCCTTGGCCGTTGGCGTCAAAGTTGCAGTTGGTCCGGCCCCATATGCGGGCCATGGTCGTGCCGGGGGCCACAGTCAAGGACCATGTCTGGCTAGGGTCAAGCCGGCGCCCGCCCCCGGGCGACGCAGCGGCCCAGACGGTGTACGTGCATTGGTTGACAATGTCAAAAGTAGCTGCATGGGTGGAAGTGAGGAAGAGGGTCAACAAAAGGGACAAGGTTAGGGACACTGGCGTGAGGATGGAACTCATCTTGGTTCTTGAAGAAGGGATCTTTTCTGATTGAGCTCTACTAGATTTTTTTCATCCGCAAGGAGGGGTTTATATAGATTGAGAAGGCAGAGATTTGGCGTAAGGAATGGGGAAATTGACGCTTATTTCTGGACGAATTTTCTCCAATTCAAAGAAGACGATCGATTCAAATGGAGGACAAAACGTGAGTCAATAAATGGATACGCGTATCTTCTGCAGTGATTGCGGAAGGACTGAGGACTCAAGAGATCAAGAAGACTTTCTCTCGGATTGATCTATTGGTGATTGACTGTTAGGCATATGTTAGCAGTAGAAACTAGAAACCAAGCAACCGCACAGCATCTATATTTCAGGCTAATCTACTCACTCGTGATTATGTCCATTAAAAACTTATCGACGCTCTTGTCTGTCATTAGATCTAAACTTGTCAAAATCGACTAGTGGATTTTGCATACGTGTCCATTCTACAACTGTTCAACATCGTCCATCGGATTTGAACACAACAAGATTGTTTTGGTTTTGCTCACGGCACTATAGACGTGGCCCTTATTTTTTCTAATGAATTTTAAGGATTTAAATGCATGAAAGAATAAGTTTTATGACTATAGTCGTTGCGTACCAATTTCTATGTCAAATGTGAAACTTAGATAATGTACAACCTCAAATGGTCACTTTCATAAGTCTACGGCCCTTCCTTTTTTCTAACGAAGTTTAATGATTTAAATTCGTGAAAGAGTAAGTTTATAACTAAAGTTGTGACTTACTAAGTTCCACAATAAATGTGAAACTTAGACTAGAGTACAACGCCAAATGGTCACTTTCGCAAGTGATAACTTAGTCTTTTAGGGAGTTGGCCTAGGGAACAAGTCAAATCACGATAGATGGTATCCAAGCATACCCTCTGACAGGTGTTCAACATCGTCCATTGGATTTGAACACAACAAGATTGTTTTGGTTTTGCTCACGGCACTATAGACGTGGCCCTTATTTTTTCTAAAGAATTTTAAGGATTTAAATGCATGAAAGAATAAGTTTTATGACTATAGTCGTCGCGTACCAATTTCCATGTCAAATGTGAAACTTAGAGTAATGTACAACCTCAAATGGTCATTTTCGTAAGTCTACGGCCCTTCCTTTTTCTAACGAAGTTTAATGATTTAACCGCATGAAAGAGTAAGTTTTATAACTAAAGTTGTGACTTACCAAGTTCCACAATAAATGTGAAACTTAGACTAGAGTACAACACCAAATGGTCACTTT
Source organism: Eucalyptus victrix (assembly GCA_016097545.1). Lineage (NCBI taxonomy): Eukaryota > Viridiplantae > Streptophyta > Magnoliopsida > Myrtales > Myrtaceae > Eucalyptus > Eucalyptus victrix. The sequence continues at coordinate 30,707,922 of CM027838.1, forward strand.
CGCAAGTGATAACTTAGTCTTTTAGGGAGTTGGCCCAGTGAACAGGTCAACTCACGATAGATGGTATCCATGCGTGCCCTCTGATAGGTGTTCAACATCGTCCATCGGATTTGAGCACAACAAGATTGTTTTGGTTTTGCTCATGGCACTATAGATGTGGCCCTTACTTTTTCTAATGAATTTTAAGGATTTAAATGCATGAAATAATAAGTTTTATGACTATAGTCGTCGCGTACCAACTTCCACGTCACGCGTGAAACTTAGAGTAATGTACAACCTCAAATGGTCACTTTCGTAAGTCTACGGCCCTTTTTTTTCTAATGAGGTTTAATGATTTAAACGTGTGAAAGAGTAAGTTTTACAACTAAAGTTGTGACTTACTAAGTTCCACAATAAATGTGAAACTTAGACTAGAGTACAACGCCAAATGGTCACTTTCACAAGTGATAACTTAGTCTTTTAGGGAGTTGGCCCAGTGAACAAGTCAAATCACGATAAATGGTATCCAAACATACCCTCTGACAGGTGTTCAACATTGTCCATCGGATTTGAGCACAACAAGATTGTTTTGGTTTTGCTCACGGCACTATAGACGTGGCCCTTACTTTTTCTAATGAATTTTAAGGATTTAAATGCATGAAAGAATAAGTTTTATGACTATAGTCGTCGCGTACCAACTTCTGTAGAGTAATGTACAACCTCAAATGGTCACTTTTGTAAGTCTATGGCCCTTTTTTTTTCTAATGAGGTTTAATGATTTAAACATGTGAAAGAGTAAGTTTTACAACTAAAGTTGTGACTTACCAAGTTCCACAATAAATGTGAAACTTAGACTAGAGAACAATGCCAAATGGTCACTTTCGCAAGTGATAACTTAGTCTTTTAGGGAGTTGGCCCAGTGAACAAGTCAAATCATGATAGATGGTATCCAAGCATACCCTCTGACAGGTGTTCAACATCGTCCATCGGATTTGAGCACAACAAGATTGTTTTGGTTTTGCTCACGGCACTATAGACGTGGCCCTTACTTTTTCTAATGAATTTTAAGGATTTAAATGCATGAAAGAATAAGTTTTATGACTATAGTCGTCGCATACCAACTTCTTTAGAGTAATGTACAACCTCAAATGGTCACTTTCGTAAGTCTACGGCTCTTCCTTTTTCTAATGAGGTTTAATGATTTAAATGTATGAAAGAGTAAGTTTTACAATTAAAGTTGTGACTTACCAACTTCCACAATAAATGTGAAACTTAGACTATAGTACTGTGTGAAACTTAGACTAGAGTACAACGCTAAATGGTCACTTTCGCAAGTAATAACTTAGTCTTTTAGGGAGTTAGCCCAGTGAACAGGTCAAATCATGATAGATGATGATATCCAAGCATGCCCTCTGACAGGTGTGTGGTGCCTGAATGAACTCGGGCAATACTTGATTTGACTAGGGTGGGGAGAGATCATCGACATCAGAGAGCTCATGTAAAGTAAAACTCTTGTTAGGCTCATAGCAAAAGGGAAGGGAATGGATCAAACTGCCAAGCTCGTAGTGGAGGGGGCACAAATCAACCAAATCAGACATCAAATAGGAGCGAATCTGTGACATCCCAAATTTCGCATCGGATGGAAGATTTTTTATTATGAGATATGAGTTAACACCCACTCCAAAATTGTCATTATGATTATTGAGAATATTCATTTAAGACATAAACAAATCATTTATAAAAATAGACTCCCGGTCTCATTGCCCTTTTTTTTGCACCTTCTAGAGAACACGCATAAGGACGACCCAAAACGATTAAATACTAAAGAGCGAGGAGTTTCTATCATGGGATCGAAAAATTCAAAAGCAGACACCGCATTGAGACCTTCGTTTAGTCAAGTCAAGACCAAGTCAAACGCATAGATGTCATAAAAACTCCTTTGAAAAATACTTGATCGAATTCCAAGTTGGGCACGTAAATTTGTCGGCCCCGTTAATCGCGGCGTCTCCATCGGGTTTCAACGTGTCTCTAGTCTTCATCCTTTATCCTCAGCAATTTTTTTTAGGTCGAGATTGAATTTCATTTCACCAAATAGATCTAATTTCTTTTGGGCATTTTCAGAAGCCCTTCCGGAGGTTTTTTTTTTTTTTAATTTGAAAAAGATCAATGGTTTCCGAAATAATCTTCGGGGCCGAATCACAATAGAGTAATTCATCGTTTATCTCCCTAAATCCTAATCTTTGGAGGTGAACTGTGCCTTGTCTTTGGTGCACAGATGGTTGATTCGGAATCGTCACCCGAATACATAGCAAGGAAAGACGGACCAAAAAATATGATAGACATAATGGAATTATAAAACTTCACTTCCAAACATTTTTCAGAAAAATGATAAAGCATTGTCTTAGAAGATTTTGTTATTCTCTAAGATTGACACGCATGACTCTAGAATTTACAAGGAATCAATCTCTCATTCCAAAAGATTATTTTTCTTTCGCTCCCCACTCAGTTTGCTTCCAACCAGGATTTGATCCTGTCTTATTTAGTACCATGAGTTTTTTTTTTTTATTTAGTACCATGAGTTTTGTCCCACACGAAAAAAAAAAAACATTAGTTTCAATGAGTTTTAATGTTGTAAATTAACAAATATTGAAAGGGAAAATTCTAAATAAGAATCCAAAATGCCTTTATTTTTTCAAATAATGGCATGAAGTGGATATTGTTTCAAATAAGGATCTAAAATGTCATCATTTTCTCAAATAAAAGCATGAAATAAACATTATTTCAAATATGAGTGAAGTGACCATATTAGTCTCAAATAAGGGCTTAAACTCATCAGCTGTGAAGGATAAATTTGTCTTTTTAAAATTTTTCCTTTTTTTCTTTATTTTTTTCTATATTTTTGTAAAAAAAACTAAATAAAACTAAAACTTTAAAATTAATTTTTTTTTAAAAAAAGGGAAAACACAAGCAGGATGCTGCCTGTGGCCTCCGTCCCATCGTCGATGGGGTGGCGGCAACAGCTAGCAGGGTCGTTAGCTCCTAGACAAGGGTCAGCTACCCATGTCGACCAAAGGCGAGGGCCTACAAGAGAGGGAGGCAACCCTCTCCCAAATCTAGGCAAGGGTCACCCCCATTAGGGTGAGTATCGCTGGCTTGGCAACCCTCGCCTAGGGCCACTGAACCTCACCGCCCAAGTTTGGGGGTTTTGGGCAAGCACCAATGACCTTTACCCAGATTTCGGAGAGGGTCACCGCTAGCCTCGCCTTTTTTTTTTTTCTTTTATGGGGGGGAGGGAGTCGCCGACCCTCACCTAGGTGCCAACAACCCCATTGGTCGTTGCCATCACCGCCAGCCAACTGGCGATGGGATGGCGAGCCGGCAAGGCTATGCCCTTATTTGAAATAACCATAACCATTTCAGGCCCTTCTTTGAGAATGATATAGCCAATTCAAACTCTTATTCGAAATAAGTTCATTTCAAACCCTTATTTGAGAAAATGAGGGTATTTTAGGCCTTTATTTGGAATTTCCCCTTATTGAAATATTAGCATTTTCTACTCCATTTCCTTCAAAATATTTTCTTAGAAGATTTTGTTATTTTCTCTCAATTTTATTTACATAAATATATCTATTGTCATATAATGATAATTAGGAATTTTACAACTACCATGGAGTTTCTATATTTTGGGAGAATTACCAAAAAAAAAAAAATCATAAATATATTACAATTGTACCAATTCAATCATGAAATTATTTTTGGTCAATTAAGTCCTAAACTTTTTGCATTTGTGCTAGTTGAGTCCATCTCGATCGTCGTTGATATGGTACCGCCGGTACTAACGTGACATTTTTAAATTAATTTTTTGATAAAATTTTGAATTTCTTATAATTTTTTTCTTTTTTTTTCTCTTTTCTTTAATTTTTTCCCCTTCCCTTTCCCTTGGAGCCGACAAGGGTCACCAGTCGAGATGCCCTTGCCCAAACCCAACGAGGGCCGAGACTTCGTTGCCCAGTGCTGGTGAGGGCCATGATAGCCTCGCTCAATCTAGGCTAGGGAGGGGAAGGGAGGGAGTCGCCAACCCTCACCTAGGTGCCAACGACCCCATTAGCCATTGCCATCACCGCCACCCCATCGGCGATGGGACGGCAAGCCGGCGAGGTTACGCCCTTATTTGAAATAGCCATAACAATTTCAAGCCATTCTTTGAGACTCATATAACCAATTCAAACTCTTATTTGAAACAAGTTCATTTCAAATAAATGAGTGAAGTGACCATATTAGTCTCAAATAAGGGCTTAAACTCATTGGTTGTGAATGATAATTTTGTCTTTTTAAAATTTTTCCTTTTTTTCTTTATTTTTTTCTTTATTTTTTCTTTATTTTTGTTAAAAAAAACTAAATAAAACTAAAAAAAAAAAAGAAGGGAAAACACAAACAAGATACTGCCAATGGCATCCGTCCCATTGTCAATGGAGTAGCAACAATGACCAGCAGGGTCGTCAATGCCTGGACAAGGGCCAACAACCCCTGCCGACTAGAGACGAGGGCTTACGAGAAAGGGCGGCGACCCTCTCCCAAATCTGGGCAAGGGTCACTTGCCCTCACCCCCATTTGGGTGAGGGTTGCCAGCTTGGCAACCTTTGCCTAGGGCCACCAAACCTCACCACCCAAGTCTGGGGGTATTGGACGAGCATCAGTGACCTTTGCCCAGATTTAGGAGAAAGTTGCCGCTAACCCTCGCCTTTGCTTTTTTTTTTTTTTTTTTTTAATTATTCTTGGGGGGGGGAGTGGCTGACCCTCACCTAGGCGCCAACGACCCCATTGGCCATTGCCATTGCTGCCGACCCACTGGTGATGGGACGGTGAGCCAGCGAGACTACACCCTTATTTGAAATAATTATAACCACTTCAAGCCATTCTTTAAAACTGATATAGCCAATTCAAATTCTTATTTGAAATAAAGTCACTTTAGAATCTTATTTGAAAAGATTAAGGTATTTCAGACCCTTATTTGGAATTTTCTTTTATTTAAATATTAGCATTTTCTGCTGCATTTCCTTCAAAATATTTTCTTAGAAGATTTTGTTATTTTCTCTCAAATTTATTTGCCTAAATATATCTAATGTCATATAATGACAATTAGGAATTTTACAACCACCATGGAGTTTTTATATTTTGGGAGAATTGCCAAAAAAAAAAAAAAAACATAAACATATTGCAATTGTGTCAATTTAGTCATGAACATTTTTTTTTCTTTTTTGCCAATTCAATCTTAAATATTTTGCATTTGTGCTAGTTGAGTCCATCTAACTGGTGTTGACATGGTACTACCAGTACTTACGTGGCATTTTTAAAATAATTTTTTGAATTTCTTATAATTTTTTTCTTTTTTTCTCTTTTCTTTTCTTTTCTTTAATTTTTTTTTACTCTTCCCCTTCCCTTGGAGCCGACAAGGGTCACCAGCCGACCCTCGTCAACGATAGGTGAGGGCTAGGACGCCCTTGCCCAAACCCGACAAGGGCTGGGACTCCCTTGCCTTGTGCCAGTGAGGGCCATGAGAGCCTCGCTCGATCTGGGCAAGTGAGGGCTCACTCAATTTGGTCAAGTGAGGGCAGATCAGGTGAGGGAATCCTTGCCCTCACCTATGGCCAACATGACCAGCTTTAAGGGAAGGGGAAGGAGAAGGGGGGAAAATTAAAGAAAAAAAATTATAAAAATTCAAAAAATTATTAAAATATATATTTAAAATGCCACATTAGCACCAGTAGTGTTGTGTCAACACTGATCAACCAAAATTGGCCCAATGGACTTAACTAGCATAAATGCAGAAGGTATACAATTGAATTGGCCAAAAAAAAAAAAAACAATGAGTTTATAACTAAATTGACACAATCGTAATAGGTTTAAGATTTTTTTTTAACTCTCCCGATTTTTTAGAAAAAAATAATATAAACTAAACTTCTGCCCTTAGTTTGTTCAAATAGGATGCAATCTAACAAATAATTTATGGTCAAGTTACATATTTCAATTTTACACGACTAAAAAATTTCAGGCTCGTGCAATGCATGGGGATGCTATTGATAAATCGTATACATATGCTTAGCTCAACTTACGTATCAACAATGGGTGCACTTGAGGGAAGAATGTCGACCCTCACCTAGGTGCCAACGACCCCATTGGCCATCGCCATCGCCGTCGACCCACTGGTGATGGATCGATGAGCCGCCGAGACTACACCCTTATTTGAAATAATTATAACCACTTCATGGCCTTCTTTAAAACTGATATAGCCGATTCAGACTTTATTTGAAATAAGTTCACTTTAGACCCTTATTTGAAAAATAGGGTATTTCAGGCCCTTCTTTGGAATTTTCTTTTATTTAAATATTAGCATTTTCTATTGCATTTCCTTCAAAATATTTTCTTAGAAGATTTTTTTTTATTTTCTCTCAAATTTATTTGCATAAATATATCAAATGTCATATAACGACAATTAGGAATTTTACAACTACCATGGAGTTTTTATATTTTGGGAGAATTACCAAAAAAAAAAATCATAAACATATTGGAATTGTGCCAATTCAGTCCTAATTTTTTTTTTTCTATTTTACCAATTCAATCTTAAACATTTTGCATTTGTGCTAGTTGAGTCCATCCAACTAGCGTTGACATGATACCTGCTGGTAATAACGTGGCATTTTTCAATTATTTTTTTGAATTTCTTATAATTTTTTCTTTTTTTTCTTTTTTCTTTTCTTTTCTTTAATTTTTTCCCTCTTCCCCTTCCCTTGGAGCCAACAAGGGTCACTAGCCGACCCTTGTCAACCATAGGTGAGGGCTAGGACGCCCTTGCCCAAACTCGACAAGGGCCGAGACTCCCTTGCCCAATGCCAATGAGGGCCATGAGAGCCTCGCTCGATCTGGGCAAGCGAGGGCTCACTCAATCTGGTCGAGCGAGGGCGGATTGGGTGAGGGCATCCAAGCCCTCGCCTATGGCCAACATGGCCAGCTTTAAGGGAAGGAGAAGGAGAATGGAGGAAATTAAAGAAAAGAAACAAATTATAAAAATTCAAAAAATTATTAAAATATATTTTTAAAATACCACGTTAGCACCAATAGTGCTGCGTCAACACTAATCAACCAAAATTGGCCTGATGGACTTAACTAGCATAAATGCAGAAGGTATAAAATTGAATTGGCAAAAAAAAAAAAAAAAGAGTTTATAACTAAACTGACACAATTGTAATAGGTTTAAGGTTTTTTTTTTTTTTTGTAATTCTCCCTTTTTTTTAGAAAAAAATAATGTAAACTAAACTTCTGCCCTTAGTTTGTTCAAATAGGATGCAATCTAACAGATAATTTATGGTGAAGTTACATATTTCAATTTTGCACACCTAAAAAATTTCAGGCTCGTGCAATGCATGGGGATGCTATTAATAAATCTTATACATACACTTTGCTCAATCTATGTATCAATAATGGATGCACTTTAGGGAAGAATGGCCGACCCTCACCTAGGCGCCAACGACCCCATTGGCCATCGCCATCGGTGCCGACCCATTGGTGATGGGACGGTGAGCCAACGAGACTACACTCTTATTTGAAATAATTATAACCACTCCACGGCCTTCTTTAAAACTGATATAGCCGATTCAGACTCTTATTTGAAGTAAGTTCACTTTATACCCTTATTTGAAAAAATAAGGGTATTTCATGCCCTTATTTGGAATTTTCTTTTATTTAAATATTAGCATTTTCTATTGCATTTCCTTCAAAATATTTTCTTAGAAGATTTTGTTATTTTCTCTTAAATTTATTTGCATAAATATATCTAATGTCATATAACGACAATTAGGAATTTTACAACTACCATGGAGTTTTTATATTTTGGGAGAATTACCAAAAAAAAAATCATAAACATATTGCAATTTTGCTAATTCAATCCTGAACTTTCTTTCTTTTTTTGTCAATTCAATTTTAAACATTTTGCATTTGTGCTAGTTGAGTCCATCCAACTGGTGTTGACATGGTACTACCGATACTAACGTGGCATTTTTAAAATAATTTTTTGAATTTCTTATAATTTTTTTTCTTTTTTTCTCTTTTCTTTTCTTTTCTTTAATTTTTTCCCTCTTCCCCTTCCCTTGGAGCCAAAAAGGGTCACCAGCCGACCCTCGTCAACCATAGGCGAGGGCTAGGACGCCCTTGCCCAAACCCGACAAGGGCCGAGACTCCCTTGCCTAGTGCCGGTGAGGGCCCTGAGAGCCTCGCTCGATCTGGGCAAGCGAGGCCTCACTCAATCTGGTCGAGCGAGGGCAGATCGAGTGAGGGCATCCTAGCCCTCGCCCATGTTGGCTTTAAGGGAAGGGGAAGGAGGAGGGGGGGAAAATTAAAGAAAAGAAACAAATTCAAAAAATTCAAAAAATTATTGAAGTATATTTTTAAAATGCCACGTTAGCACCAACAGTGCTATGTCAACACTAATCAACCAAAATTGGCCGGATGGACTTAACTAACATAAATGCAAAAGGTATAAAATTGAATTGGCCAAAATAAATGAGTTTATAATTAAACGACGCAATTGTAATAGGTTTAAGGTTTTTTTTTTTTTTTGGTAATTCTCCTTTTTTTTTTTTTAGAAAGAAAATAATATAAACTAAACTTCTGCCCTTAGTTTGTTCAAATAGGATGCAATCTAACAAATAATTTATGGTGAAGTTACATATTTCAATTTTGCACACCTAAAAAATTTCAGGCTCGTGCAATGCATGGGGAGCTATTGATAAATCTTATACATACGCTTAGCTCAATCTATGTATCAATAATGGGTGCACTTTAGGGAAGAATCTCCCCTAGATAGAAATGCCATCTAAGTATATGTATAAACGCTGTACGAATAGCAACATTATATATTTGTGAAATCCAATTTTATATACTCAATCTGCCACATTAATTATGTGTGCAATTTACGGGAAATGTTCCCCAAATAGACTACCATCTCAGTATAAGCAGTGACACTATACGTATACTCATAAGCCAAATTCTTTTGGTCTGCTTTTTAGGTCCCGCAAATGCCAAATTGTGCTCCCCACATCAAATACATTATTTACATTCGAAATATATGTTTTGCATTTCCTCGACCTAAAAAGACAGGCTTGCCCCAACACACATCCAAAATCTACATGCAACCCCCTCTCCCACTCTCTATCTCTTCATAGAGGAGAAATTACCCAAAAAGTTCTAAAATTATTGTATTTGTGCCAATTCAATCCTAAACCTTTTAAATTAACCAATTTAATCCTAAACTTTATGGCAATTTGTTAATTTGATCATAAACCTTTTAATTATGGTAATTTAATCATTACAACAAATTTTAATCGAAAATCGCCAATGTGACGGTTTAGTCAACACGAGCCATCCTACATCGCACAAGTAGCACTTAAGTGAATAATTTTTTTCTAGTTATTTTCTTTTTCCTCTTCTTTTTTTTTTCTTATATTTTTTCTTCTTCTTTTTTTTTTTTTAAACTTTTGCTGGCAAGGTACACAATTGACCCTTGCTTGGTTTAGGCCAAGCCATTGTAGCCCTCACCTAAATTTAGCTGAGGGCCACAATGTGCTCGCTATCCTAGGGTTACAAAAATAAAAAAAATTATTCATGTCAGTACTGATCATGTCATGTAAAATAATTAATGTTAACTAAACCATCATAATCGCAATTTCCAATTAAAATTAGGTTGAATGACTAAATTGACAAATTATTATAAGGTTCAGAACTAAATCGGCTAAATTAAAAGATTTAGAAATGAATTAGTATAAATACAATAGGTTTAACATTTTTCGTGAGAATTTTCCCCTTCAAAAAGTGCCTAATACATTCTGATCGATCTTATCCATGCTCGTAAGATAACTTGGTTTTCTTATTTGAAAACTGAGGTCGCATTTCTTATAGATACATACATAATGAAACAACACAACATAGGAACTACTTCTCGACACACACATGATAAAACAGCACAAGAACTACTTCTCGAGGAAATCACGACCAGCAACACCGAACGTTGCTCTTCTCGAGAGCATCATCATTTATTTGAATTATATATTCTCTGTTTGGCCACACGATTTAGCCAAACCCTTCATTCTGAGCTCTCGCTTCCGAACATCTCCAAGGGGAAATAAGACGACCCCACCGGGCAAAACACGACCGTATAATCGGTCGACCCGCTCGGACAAGTGAACGTGCTGGTGGGATCATCTTGAGGGTAACTGTAAGCGTCGGGGCACTTGTTCTTAAAAAATTTGGAAAAATTGGTCGGACCACACTTGCCTTTGGTGCAACAATACTCATCGGTCTTGAACACCGTGCACGGGTTGTTGCACCCGCCGGGGGCCTTCAATTGGTTAGGGCACTGGCCATTGACATCACTTGTGCACTTGATTTGCCTACACTTGGCTTTCGACGACGGCCTGGTGGGGCTAAATTCCATGGGGATGTTGAACCCGTCGACTAGGGAGATGTCGTAGAAGTCCAGGTTGCCGAACTGGTTCAGCGCGTACTCGGCCAGGGTGTTGGGGGGCACGCCCCATCCTGTGCACTGAAGGACGTTCCCGCAGTCACCGGTCTGGCAATGGCCCCGCCCACTAGCATCGAAGTTGCAGTTGGTGCGGCCCCAGATCCGGGCCATGGAGGTGCCCGCAGGAACATTGAGGGTCCAAGTCTGGCCACGGTTGAGGCGACGGCCGCCACCAGGGGAGGCGGCTGCCCAGACAGTGTAGGGGCAGTTGTTGCGGACGGTGAAGGTGGTGGAGTGGGAGGGTGCGAAGAAGAGGGCTAGGAGGACGGTGAGGAGGGCGAGGGCCATTTTCGGGGGAGCACTAGTTGGCTCTAATTTGTGTTGTGATTGAAGATGTGCAGTGCTTTCTAACAGAACGGATTACTAAGGGGGTTTATATAGAAAATATTGCTAGCATGCTTTTATAATAGATCCTATAAAGGCTAAACTAAAGTGGTTTTTTTCTTTTGGCGCCACGTAAATGAAGGCTGGTGTCCACTATTTCATAAAGTTAGAGGCGGCTACTTGATGGCTTTGGCATGTTGATCTTGAAGGTGGACCAAGTCGGATAGATCACTTTTTGACAAGGAACAGTTGATTTGGATGGCTTCCATAAGCTTGTTTGTCGAAGGTTAACGAAATTGTATAATAGGATTAAGATCATAGTTACAGGGTCACCAAGATAAGCCCTAAAGTTTAAATAGATCTCCAAGAAAATTTTGCCATGTGTTTTATCATTGAATATTTCGGTTTCACGACTAATGTTTCCATTACAATAAGTAATTTGGGAGTTTATGATTTCTCTTACACATTATCGGATAAACTAACACATATGGGGATAAGGACAGTCTACAGGATAACAATTCTGACACGGCTCATAAGTCAAATGTCAATGGTGATAGAGCGGATGAAGCTTCGTGCTGAGGGGATATTCTAGGCATCAAGCAGCTTTGTGATAATGGAACCAACCAGCAACCGGCATGTGTTCCGGAAGGCATTTTTATTGAGAAATATCTAAGCATGTCAAGATTGATTTGAAAAAAAAAAACCTGATATATAAAGCGATGCAGCACATTATTATTGTGTTTTCCATATGGTCCCCTTATATTCTACCAAAGTGTACCAATCAATATCATGAATAATAAGATTTGCCTACAAAATTGGTATACTTAGGATTTAGACTTTTCGCACTGCGTGTGCCTGGTAGGATATGGATGGATATTGCTTTTGGTAGGGGAATAGAGAAATGATTCTCGAAGGCAAGGCATACAATATGAAAGTAGGACATTTTTTAGGTAACTATTTAGAGATATCGAATTTTCACTTATATAATATCTAATTCACTTTTTAAATTTTAAATATAGAAGATAAGGGTATTTTAATCGGTTGATAGATGGACATCAAGTTTGAAAGTTAACTTTATAAATAGTATAAATGCATAAGTATGGATGTGGTGACTGTGATTGAATGTTTAAATAAGCAATTCAATTCCAATAGGAAAAATTGTCCAAAATGTCACAAACTTCATTTTTGTTACTTTAGTCATAAACTATTTAATAGTGCCAATTTAATCCTAAGGATTTTTATGTTTAGCTAATTGAGTCCACTTGACCAAAAATCGTTGACGTTGACATAGGTCATCGTTTTTATTAATATCCTAATTTTTTTCATTTTTTTCTTTCCTTCTATCTCTTGTCAGTCACCAAGCCTTAGTGACTATCGTGACTTACCCCTTACGGGAGGAAATAGTTAGTTTAGGAGTTATGCCTAAAAGATGGACTTAAAGACCCATGATTTAGACACGGGCCCTCCCAAGTTTATACCTCGCGTGACGTCGAGTTTCCAAAGTGACGCTATGAGAATTTTCTAGAAAAGAGTCGCCTGGAAACCAAGTGTGGCATGAGAGTGTGCTTTACTTCCTACGCAACCAAAGAATCTAAAGTTGGAGATTTGATTACACTAATAAATTAGTTAGTACCCTTTCAATATTGTCATGCAATTTGGATTGATATTATACATATTCACTAACACGTGATATGATCATGTAAGTATGCAATCATTAACATAATAATAACCAATCAAGGAATGCATTAAATAAATTGCAAGGCAAAGCGGGCATTTAATGCTAATAAATAAGAAAGATACCATTATTAACGAAGCCAAAGGTAAACGACAATTAATATATTGAAAGCACGCAATCTATTGATAACTCATCTTAAAAAAAAAAAAAAAAAGAAACAATGAAACCCTATCGCATAGCCTTAAGGTTATATTTAATCATCCGAATTTCTAATCAAGATAGGATTGGATAGGACAGGATATAAGATCTAGAGGATTTTGTTATATTATGTCCATTGTTTGATAATTGTAATAATAAAGTTGAATATATTCGCATTATATTACATATATTGTTTGGTATATAGATGGTAAAAATCTTTTTGTCTTATTCTTGTCTACTCTATTTTATTTATTTATTTATTTTGTTTTTCTCTCTTTTTAATTAATTTTTTTAATTTCTTTCTTCCGCTTCCATCATTCTCTAGTAAAATTTTATTAAATAGACAATTGTACTAATATACCTAAAATATGAAAACATCTAAAATATGTAGTAAATATACATTTATATAGTGAATTTATATTATAAGATAGAATTAAATTTGAATATACAAATAAAAATAAGATTACATTAAAAAATAATTTTTTATTTTTTGTTATTTTGAATATCTTATATTAGGATTCAAATATTATTTATATTGAAGTGTAAATTTAATTTAATTTTTTATTTGAGAAAAAAATTTCATATTATAGATATTAGAAATCTTATTCACCTTTATCTTACCTCTCCTAGGGAATAATTTTATCTGTCTATATCCCATTTATATATGATATTATCTTATTTTGAGCAGACATCGAACATAGAATATGATAAATTTTATCATAATTGCCGCGCAATCTAAGAGTTTGTTCAATTTTGAGCATGATTTTTTATCAAAAAAGTTTCACTTTTTTTATACTAAACTAGTTCTAAGCCAAAATTAATATGAAAAATCTAATGAAACTAGTCAAAGTCTAATTTCTAAAGATTCTCTATTTTTTTTATAGCTTTTTCCAAATATTTCTGATTTTTTGAATTTCTTAAACTAAAAAAAAAAAAAAAAAGGAAGTCATGGGTTGGGTTAAAGGATCCGGCCCGAATTGGTTGTTTCAACAAAGCAAGCCCAAATTTCCTATTTCACTTTTAAGTGATCTAAGCCCAAAACTAAAGCCAGCCCCACAAGCTTAGTCTAGATTCACAAAACTACTAACCCATGTTTTTATTCTTTTATTATTCCATTTTTACTTTTTATTTCCCTTTCTTATTTCTTTCCTTTTTCTTGTTCGTCCCCTCGCCTTCGCCGAACATGGGTCATCTTCCTTGCTGCTCCCCTGCTCACTTCTCATGAACGTCTGCACTCACGTCATGCCCGGAGCCCAGCAGATCAACATATTTCACTCATCCTAAGCAAAAGCCGACAAGATTAAAACTAAACCTCCATCGTCCTTACTGAAGATGCAGAACTGAACACTTCTCATTTGTCCACCATCCATTCTCACCCTCCACAAAAATCAAGGTTGGCTACCGTCCATCACCGGAACGATGAACGCAAAACACGCCACGCACACGAAAATAACCGTAACAAAGAACAGAAGCGAGTAATCGCGACAATGACCTATAGAAACCAACAAGATGTGAACAAAGGGATCTACGGTTTCAGCTAGAAGGACAAAACTTTCATGGGTACACATTTCATCGAACACTCGGTGTGGGCGTCGACTGGAGGGCAAGGGATAACTCGACCGGGACGTCAAAAGGCGACCGACATAGAAACAGACGACCAAGCAGGGTCCAGAGGCAAAAAAAACGCAGCACCGCCGGGGTCGGAACTCAATTGAACCGAAGAATCCGGCGGCCCGAAAATGGAGCGACGCGCAGCGTGCCTATGCGCTCGGGTGATGGCGCCCTACCCGGTTCGGGAACGTCAGACAGCAAATGGGCCCGGGACGGATCGAGCCGTGGCCTACCGCCTTGTGTCGTCGAGACGGGATCCTCGGGTCAAAAGGGGTTGAACTCAAGAAAAACAGACTTACTGGAAGAACGAGCGCCGGGAAGCGGGTCTCGAGCGCGGCTGAGCTTCTCTCTTGCTCTATACCCTCTCTCTATCTCTCTCTCCGGACCTCGAATCTCGTCCGCGGTTCTCTCGTGAAAAAGAAAGTGACTATATTTCGTAAGTTGAGGTATTTGAAATTTCAAGTTACGATAATCCAATTGTCGCCCACCTGAAACTAAATAAATAATCAAGACAAAAGGCTGGCCAGGAAGGCTAAAGGAAATTTATCTTCACTAGGATTTTGATTCATCGTGATCATTTCATGAAACACAAACCGATATTGAGTTATGACCAACTTGTCAAATCCTCTAAATTGCAAAGGCAATCTCTTTCATTTAGAGGATAACCTCACAGCGTACCAAAGAATTGAAAATAATATGGAGTATAAATGAGAGGAATTTTAACTTGCGTTTCGTATCAATCGTCACCAAAGCTATTAAAGTAGTGAAGGGTAAAAATCCTATAAATTGAGCTCATGACCTACTTTCATTAATTCCCCAACATTATTCTTATTCTACGTAAAATTTTGGCCCTCATGGGCAAAATGTGACCGTATAGTTGGTGCCTGTTGGGCAACTGAAGCTTGCTGAATCATCCAGTGGGTAGCTATAAGCATCTGGGCACCTATCCTTGAAGAATTGGGAGAACTCGGTCGAGCCACAGCTCTTGGTCCCATCGGCGCAACAATACTCGGTGGTTTTGAACACTGTGCACGGATAGTTGCACCCACCAGGGGCCTTCAGCTCCTTTGGGCACTGGCTGTTGATGTCATCTGAGTACATGATCCCCCTGCACGCACCCGTGGTGGGCCTCAAGTGCATCGGAGGGTTGAACCCGTCGACGAGCGATATGTCCAGAATGTCCAGTTTGTTGACCGTGTCCACGGCAAACTCGACCAAGGTGTTGGGCGGGCTCCTCCAGCTCCGGCAATTCAAGAGTTGGTTGCAATCGCCGGTCTCGCACTGGCCCTGGCCATTGGCATCGAAGCTGCAGTTGGTCCGGCCCCATATGCGCGCTGGTGCTGTGCCCGGGGCGTAGCGCAGGGACGATAAAATGCCAGCGAACTTTCCCAGCGAAATTTCCCAGAAATTTCGCCGTGGCTGCGTAAGGACCGAGGACTTGAGAGATCGAGAGAGGAACTTCTCTCAGTTTGATTTAGTCAAAGCACACGTTATCAATAGAAATTAGAAACCCGAGCCCGCACGGCATCTCCCTTTCGGGCTCGTCTACCCGCCCATGACCATGTGCGCCAAAAATTTACCGACGCTCTTGTCGGTCGTCGAATTTAAGCTTGTCAACGTCGACCATTGGATCTTGCGTCTGTGCCCGAACAAAAAATTATCAACGTCGTCTTTCGAATTTGAACCTGGCAAATTTGCTTTGATTTGATTATGTGCATGCAAAATTTACCCAGCGTTCTTATTAGTCGTCAAATTTAAGCTTGTCACGGTCGACTATTGAATCTTGGGTAGGTGTCCAATCTAAAACTTATCAACGTCAAATGTGAACGAGAAATTTCTAAGTATGTGAATGTTGATTTTTAAAAAAAAAAAAATTGACATATAAAGTGATGCGTCACATTATTATTGTGTTTTGCATATGGTCCACTTATAAACCGGCAGTTTACCAAGTGTACCAAGGCCAAAAAGGTTGATCTAACTAGCCCTCGCCCCTAGTCAATCGTTAGCCATCGCCGAGGCCCAGTGACTTGCTAGAGGAAAAAAGGAAGAGAAAAAAAAAAGGAGGAAAAATTTGAAAAAATATTAACATATTATTAAAAATTTGTCCACATTAGCTGTTTGTACCGCATCAATGATTTCAAGCCAAGATTGGCCAAATAGATTCAATTGGCAAAACGTGATATTAAAATATTTAAATAATAAATCATGCCTTCATCTAATAGTTTCAATTTTTGAAACAGCTGGTCATGATTCATGAATTCTCACATAATATCAAAATTGGAGATCTTCAAATCTTACCAAACATCATTTGCCTCCTTAATTAAATTTTCGTGCATGGTACTATGTAATAGACTAGATTAAGCATGAGGGGGAGTCTTACTAGGTCCCGCTTGCCTCCCCAATTAAATTTCCATGCTTAATACTAGGTAAAAGACCAAATTAAGCGTAAATGAGAGTATTAGAATATTTAAATAATAAACTACACATTCATATAATAGCTTAAGTTTTTAGGACAGTCATGCGAGGGGGAATGTTAGAATATTTAAATAATAATCCACACATTCATCTACCTGCTTAAATTTTTAGAACAGTTGATTGTGGTCATTAAATTCTCGAACATGAAAAGATTTAGAGCTCAATTGGCCCAATTAAAATATTTAGAATTGGATTGGTAAAAGTGCAATAACTTTAAAACTTTTTTAAAAATGTTCCCCATTGTCCAATAACAATTTATAACATACTTCATAAAAACTTTATAATTTCAACTCAGTAAAAAAAAGTATTTCTCTTCGAATATACCCAACACTACTTGGTGAATGCACGAACATAAATGCTAGTAAAATTTACAATTAACATATAATAATCAATTGACACTTTCAAAATATTGAAATTCTTTTCTCCGTCACTGACATATCTATAGTGGAGAAATCATTGTGTAGGCTAAGCTCTAATAGTTTATTTCGATCACACACACATATATATAATAAAAAGAAGAATGAAACTTCATTGAAATATAATTTCTACATAATTTTTGCATTGCACATGTTTCGACATACCTATCAAATCCTTGCATCATCAAATTTTCCAACCAGCGATATATAGAAAAAAAAAATTGATCTGCTAAATTATTTGGCCAAAAAATTGAAGTGCATGAAAAAAAAATTAAATTAATTAACATCAGGGTTAAAAAGTGAAAAAAAAAATGTTTATTTTCTGTAAGTTGAGGTATTTGAAACTTCAAGTTATGATAATCCAAGTGGTGTCCACCTGAAGCTGAATAATAATCAGGACAAAAGGGTGGCCGGAAAGGTCAAAGGAAATTTATTTTACTAATTTTTTATTCCACCCTGACCATTTTATGAAACGCGAACAGGTATGATATTAAATTTTAATAAAACTGATAATAATTCAAAGCAGAAATAAGAGGAAGGCTTACTTACATTATGATTATTATTGTCGCCAGCCGATAAATCGTCACGAGTGGTTTTATTTAAGAAATGACTGGTACAACCCTTTAAATTGTGCCCACGTGCTACATCATTGATTCCCACGCATTATTCTTATTCCGTGGATGTTAACATATCAAATCTCTCATGGGCAAAATGTGACCTTATCATTGGTGCCACTTGGGCAAGTGAATGTGCTTGTTAGATCATCTTGTGGGTAGATGTAAGAGTCACGGGCCGATCGATTAGAATCGTGACCGTACGGCAATTTAGGCACTTTTGGATCATTTAAGCCAAGCCTTGCTCGATCAATTACACACTCGCTCACTTTACCCGGATTGTAGAGAGAGAGTCTGAAAATCTCTTGGCGGTGATATAAGCATCCGGGTAACTATTTTAAAAAGATTATGGGAGTAAGTAGTCGGGCCACAGCTGCCAAGCCCATCGGTGCAACAATACTCGTTGGTCTTGAAAACCGTGCATAGGTTGTCGCAGCCACCGGGGGCCTTCAGCTCCGCCAAGCACCGGCCATTGATATCAACTGTGCAACTGATCCTGCGGCACACACCAGTGGTGGGGGCCACGATCAAGGGCCCCCCCAGCCAGGGTCAAGCCGGCGCCCGCCACCACGTGATGCGGCGGCCCAAACGGTGTATGTACATTGGTTGACAATGTCAAAAGTAGCCGCATGTGAGGAAGCGAGGAAGAGGGTCAACCAAAGCGGCAAGGTCAGGGAGATGGGCTTGGGGATTGAGCGCATCTTAGTTCTTGACCACTTGACCGCAACACAAGTGTTAAGAATCGTTTGAAGAAGAGACTTTTTTTTTTTTTTTATGGAGATCTGCTTGTTGATTATTTCTATTCACGAAGAGGGGTTTATATAGATTGAGGAGACATATATTTGGCGCAAGGAATGGGGAAATTGACAAGTAATTGCTAATCGAATTTCACATAAATTTTGAAAGTGTTGATTGATTCAAATGTGGGACAAAACATGTGTCAATCAATGAATATATACATGTGTCTTTTGAGTGACTACATAAGTACTATGGACTAAAGAGGTCAAAAGAAACTTCTCTCAAATTGATTTTTTAGCGATGATTTTTGTTTTTTGGGTTTGTTTTTTAGCGATGATTGTCAAAGACATAATTAATGGAAACTGGAGACCAGCAATCACAATCACAAGGCATCAATCTTTCGGAATAATCTATTTATCCCTGAGTATGTGCATGGAAAACTTGCCCAAGGCTCTTATCAGTCATTGGATTTAAACTGATCAACGTCATTAATTGGATCTTATTCGTCTAATCTGTTGACGAATTTGTTAGATTTTCTCTTTTTTTGGTCTCTCTCTTGTTTTGCCTTTTTTAGAGTTTGGGAGTTGAACCCAACATTGCTCAGCAAAATGCACGAACGTAAATGCTAGCAACGCTCACAATCTTCATATGATAATCAATTGACACTTTCAAAATATCGACATTATGTTCTCCATCATTTGTCCTTGTTGTAACAAAGAGATCATTGTATAGGCTGAGCTCTAACAATCTACTCCGATCACATATTAAAAAATAGTGAGACACACATAAGTATAAATTTTTACTGGGTGAATGATGCCGTTTTTTACTGGGTGAATGATGCCGTTTAACTCTATCTATAAATAGAATAAGTATATTTAATACATTTCAATGTGTAATCATAACATGTGCATGTCTCGACATACCCACAGAAACAAACTTGTACCATCAAATTTTTCGCTTGGAGATGGCTCGATTCAAATTATGACATGCTCTAAAAGAGAAAGATGATCTACTGAATTATTTGGCCAAAACAATTGAAATGCATCAAAAAAGTGAATTAATTAACATGAAGGTTAAATATTGAAAATGGAAATATCTGTTTTTCGTTAATTGAGGAATTTGAATCTTCAAGTTATAATATTCCATTCGTCGTCCACCCATGATCAAATAACAATCAATAGAAAAGGGGAAAATTTCAATTAAGGACCTAGAGTGGAATCGTTTTCTCAAAAAAGGATCCAAAGTGGACATTATCTCAAACAAGAACCTGAAGTGACTAACTTAGTTTCAAATAAGGGCATCAACTTAGCCAACCAAATCTTATTTGCATCTAGGGGTATTTTTGTCTAAATACTTTTTTTCCTTCTTTTTTTAATTTATTTTCTCCTTCTCTTTCTTTTATTCATCATCATCATGCCTTCGCCTTTTTCACTTTTTAGATCACGTTCTCCAAAGTCCATCTCTATCTTCCTTGCCGAATTAGCTATCAACACCCTCAACCTCATTCATCATTGCCCTCAACAGCAATTCCAATACCTTTGTTGAAAGATGAAGGTCAATCCAAGCCCTAGATTGAGCACGAGTGGACCAAGATGTGACACTCAACTTGATTCGATCCCCACATCTTGTGGTCATGGTCAAGCATGAAGCATGATGAGGTGTAAGCCATTAGCTTGCTACCCTCGTTGTCATCAATGCTTGAATTCAAATCGGTGCTCACGCAGGCTATGATCAACCTTAGCGAGGAGAAGCCAGATTGAAGTGCCTAAGCCAAATTTATTAGAGATTTTTTAGGATTCTCTATGATACTCATGTGCATTGATTTGTTCAATGAAATACGTGGTTTTGGGAATTTCTAAGCGATTTTGCACTTTTTTCATCTTGTTATTCTCTCTCAAATTTGTGTAGATAATATTTCGGAGTTAGAGAGGCAAATTTGTTTGAACATGTGTAAACCAGAGTCATTCGTTTTTTAGATTAAGTGATGTCTAATTCGAATCGCCACCAAATGTGAGTATCTTCAATCACGGGTCAAAATGATTCAGTAGCCTTTGAAAATAACTAGCATGCACGACACAATTGGACCCTCTCAAGAAGCCACATATTCCACCTCAGTGCAATCTGTGTCTATGAATGTTATGAATAATCCAACCCAGATCCAATAAAACATTCCCAAGAAGCTACAAGTAAAAGTTATCATTGCATAGGCAATTTCATTGGTGGGGAGAGCATGAAACTGTTACTTCAATTGCCATAATAAGTTTTTACAAGCAAATTGAATAAAAACAAAACTCACTAATGGATATTTCTTGATTCTCAAGTTCATTATCATCATCGGAGAAGGTGAGTAGTGGCGAATAACTTAAAAACCGGCTTATGCCGAAATCGATGAGTTCTTGGGCGAGGATGCAAAATTGCATAATGTAGAGCATGCGCTTTGAAGTTTGCTGATGGGGAGGCTATAGAATTGAAGTATGCAATTTGCAGTTTTGCAAAACTACATAACTTCTTGAATATCTTTTCATTTTCTCCTTTTCCTAAATTGTTCAAATTGTTTTGCACCTGTGCAAGCTCGTGTGTGAAGAGTCTGATGCATTTGTCAAGAAGGAGTTGAGCAAGATGAAAAAAGAAAGAAAAGAAAAACAAATAGGAAAGAAAAAAAAAAGTCTTTAGACAAAAATACCCCTACTTGAAAATAAGATTTGATTGGTTTTCAAGTTGAAACCCTTATTCGAGACTTAATCAGTCACTTTGAGCCCTTATTTGACACAATGTTCACTTTAGGCAATTTTTTGAGAAAACGGTTCCACTTTAGGCCCTTAATTGAAATTCTCCCTTAGAAAAGGCTGGCCAGGAAGGTTAAAGGTCTTTACTAGGATTTGGATCATTTCATGAAACACCAACTGATATTGAGTCATGACTAACTTATCAAATCTCCTAAATTGCAAGGGCAATTTCTTTTATTTAGAGGATATAATGACAGCATATCATAGAATTGATAATAATATGCAGGTAGAAACAAGAGGAAGCCTAACTTGCATTATGATTATTATTGTCTCATTCATATAAATCGTTACCAATGCTATTAATAAAGTAGTGAAGAGTAAGACCCTATAAATTGAGCTTACGAGCTAATTTCATTTATTTACCAACATTATTCTTATTCTACGTAAAATTTTGGCCCTCGTGGGCAAAATGTGGCCTCATAGTTGGTACCACATGGGCAAGTGAAGGTTTCTGGTAGATCTAGTGGGTAGGTGTAAGCATCCGGGCACTTATCCTTGAAGAATTGGGAGTAAGTGGTCGAGCCATAGCTCTCGGACTTATTGTTGCAACAGTGCTAAGGGTCCGTTTGGTTCGGTTTTGGGAAAATGATTTTGAGAAAATACAAATATCTTTGAGATAAACGAGTTTTTAGAAATATTATACTGTTTGATCAGTTGTAACCTCAGATAGTATTGGAAAATAGTTTTAATATAAATACCGTTTAGTAAAACCCATATTTGTAAAGGGCTTTTGCTATTTTTTTTATCTTTTTTAATCTGAAAATTTAATTCGGTGTAGGTTGGCCGTTGGTCGCTACCGGCCAACCACCGAATCTTGCCTCAGGACGAGTAGATTTGGCCTTTGAATTGCCAGATCTAGCTTCCAAATTGCTATATCCAGCAGCTTGAGGTCGCAAAGGCTAGATCTAGCGATCTGGCTGTCACATTACAAGATATAGCCTTCAAACTACTAGATCTAGCGGCCTAAGGTCGCAGAGGCCTGATCTGGCCTCTAGATTGCCAGATCTAGGGGTCTAAGGTCGCAGAGGCCACATCTAGCAGCCTAAGGCCGAGACCTTAAGCAGTGCCGCCGCTAAGAGATCGCACGACCTCAGGCAGCATCGCTTGATTCTCGCATGCTAGGCGACGCCACCTAATTTTCGTGCACTCAAGTGGCATCGTTTGAGTCACGAGTCGTGCCACCCTAAGCGATGGTTGCTGGAGACACACAACCCCCGGGCGGCGGTGGCAATCGCTAAAGAAGACCAACTCTTAGGCAACAAATCGGGGAAAGATGAAGATGATCAAGAAGAAGATGAACAGTGACGTAGATGAATAGCACAATTACATTTCCAAAATGCGAAAAGTTCAAAGCAGGTCCGGACCTGTATTAAGCTTTTCGCATTTCCAGTGTTAACATTTAGTCAAGGGACTTCCAAAAATACTTACCAAACGCCTTAAAATTTTCTCCAAGGGGTTTTAGGGGCTCAAAGTGTCACGCCCCGAACCTCGAGCGCGCGCACATCCCACTGCGGTCGATCAAATATGTGACATCCCAGGATACGTCGCCGACCCATTCATTTCATTTACGCATGCGGAAGCGAAACAAATCCCCTAACAACATTTAACTTGGGATAGAAAAAGCACGCAATCAATCACAATACCAAACACTCATTCACAAACACATAGGTTTAAATACAACTCTGGACTGTCTACAAAATAAACCAGCTCGGCAAAAAGGGGACTATCCTAAAACTAATTAGCAGGACACGTTCACCGATACTTCAATCTTCACCTTTCTAGACTTAGGGCTTCGGGCCCTCCACGACCGCCATCTAGAGACCTGAAATTTTAATCCCACAACCGGGATGAGACGATGTCTCAGCAAGTTCAACCCCCTAAACCCCTATTAGAAAGAAAATACACCCCGGGTGGCCTAGCCACATCGCACAAAAGACTTACCTCGCCTCAGTTCCTTCCTGCAGGTTAGCACAATTTCAAATCACTCAATCACAGATAGTAATATGAACTTAACAACCGGAACGCATTCTCTTTCATATAACCAACAACCGCGGAGGTCCTGATTATAAGACTAAATCGTTATGACACGTCCCATTCCATGCCACACAATTCCGTCCCATAATCCGACACGTCAATAACACCCAACATGCATTCCAATTAATATTCACTGCCGCACAATGGCATAACCTACTCGCAGTTCGGCTATCTACTAGCATATAGCCAGGCATCGCCTCCCCCCATGGAGCGCGGCTTCGTCAGTACGTCGACGGCATTCCCGAAGGAGCATGGGCCCAGAATCTACTACGACCCGCATCCACCGCGTGGGCATCCTATATAGGGGCAAGTCCGGCTCAACAGCCTAGGACGATTCCTCTTAATTATCACACAGACAAATCATACTCGGCCCCGGGACACTTTACATTTAACTCAACGCTTCCACTTAAAATAGTGATCCCGGCCATTTTTCTTCATATTAAAAATATTCCATAAATTGCTCACGTGTGTGGGGACACGCTAATTTCGAATCAAAAAGCCAATATCTCACTTTTTCAAACCCCACTATTTAATATAATCATTAAAATCCAATTTTTGCATCAAAACTCGACATTTGGGTTTCTATGAATAAAATCCTTATTTATCCCAATCAACACTCAATTTGCCATAATCAATCATCAAATTCAAATTCTAAATACACAGCAGCGATCGGCATGAAATTCCGAGAGTATGAGGTCTTGACGAGATTTTCGAATTTTAATAAATAATTAAATTTATTCCAAAGATTAATTAAATAATAATATTCGTATTTTTCGCAATCCACATTCAATTTATAATATCCGACCATCAATTTCAAAATCCGAACACACAGCAACGATCGGCACGAAATTCTGAGCAACCGGGTCAAAAATAATTTTTTTTAATTTCGGAATTAATATAATATTATAAATTTCTAGAATTCGAAATCTTTAAATAATTCAAAAATAAAACCCTATTATGTCACATCAAGGCTTTATTTTAAAAATAAACCTACTTAACTTTAAACTAAACATACTTTAACTTAATTAAACATCCTAATCTAATCATCAACCAAATAGACTAATCTAACCACCTAAACTTGCTTAATTTAGACTAAGCACACTTAGGGCATCATTAACCCTCTAATCAAGATTTAGTGAGTTAAACTCACCGGATTAGCGAGCCGAGCGGACCAAAACGACGAGGACGCCGAGGAGAACAACTTTCCTCAAAGTGGGCCGAGCATCCGGGCTTGGGAAGGCGACCAAAATGGGCCAAACGTCCGTTGCATACCCATTTTTCTTGGCTGCTAGTTGAGGCTGAACGGAGGCTGCACGGCGGCGGTTCGGGCGCGAAACCGGCGGAGAAGAGGGGCGGCAGCTCGTGCGGGTGAGGCGGTAGCTCCGATGGGTGTCACGGCGACCTTGGTGACGGCGAGCTGGCTCCGAACAGCAATTGGACAGAGGGATGGAGGCGCGAGCTGAGGCGAAGCGGAGAGACGAGCGGCGTGGGTCAGACGCACAGCGGCAACGGCGGCGACGGCGTGCGAGCAGTGACGGCGACGAGCGGCCGAGCAAGTGGCGAAGGGGCGGCGTCGAGCAGCTGCTGGCCTGGTTCGAGCGGACGGCATCTCAGTTGGGCTGACTAAGGCGGAGCATGGCATGAGCTAGCTGGTCGCGTGGGCGGAGGAGGAACGGCACCGGCGGCGGCGGACGGCGACGACGAACAGGCGGCCGAGCGGCAGCGAAGGGGGCGGTCGGGGCTGCTGGTTCCGGCCGAATTCCTCTCTCTCTCTCCTCCCTATTCCCAAGAAGCCAAAGGTTGAAGATGATGTTGATAGGTGAGAGGGGAAAACCCCACTTTAAGAGGGCCAATGGGCTCTTGCCACTTGTCAACACCCCATTCGCTTGGCTTCAATCAGCATGACATCACCCGCATGATGTCATCTTCCACTATCTCCTCTCCCACAACATTTTCCAATGGTTGCAATTTACTTTTCCGCCGGGGTCCAATTCTTGTGCATCAAATTCTTTAAATATAATCAATCCACTTCCAATTGAGTCCAAATTGAAGTCCATAAAATTAATCCAATGTCACCACACTTCAATTCACATCTTCACTTGTCCATAGAACCAACTTAAGTCCCAAAAGCGCGACCAAAAGCGGCATACTAATTTCCTGAGCCAAATTAGCCATTTCTTGATTATTTTGCTGAAAAGCTCGGCTTGCATGAAAAATCTTCCAAAGATGATTCAATGATCTTGAAATGATTTGTGACACACCCAGATTTCCAATTTCTGAATTCGGGCTCAATTTCACGGTTAATTCACTTTGGCACAATACTAGCGCGGCCCAACCTACCGGGTAGCCTTTAGAAATTTTCATGCATTTGACCTGTGGTTGATCATCTCAAGCCACAATGTACATCTTTGAAACATTGGCGACTTACGGTTGTCGGGGTAATCTCAAGGTTTCAAATACGAACACAGGGTACCCAATCGATAGAAAAGTCGGTCCAGTGTCGGTCGACAAGGATTATGCAATCCGGTGGAATCACCCACACTCGATCACATGCCTCTGTCGAGTTGACCTATCTCCGGTCTTTAATCGATTTTTATTTGTGCCGTAATGACCCTTGCAGATTAGCTCGGTCGAAATGTCGCTTCCTGGTCAAATTCTCGAGTCTGATGCATTAGAAACTCTTAACGGCTTCACCCGATAGACTAGTTTTCACATGAGTGGTCGACTCAAGGAAATGAACTATATGTGTGCCAACGAAATGCCCGTCTCAATTTATTGAAAATAGAATTGGAAAATCGGGATGTCACACAAAGTCCCTTGGGAAAGTTGAACCAAACATGGCCTAAGTAGTTTTGAACACTATGCACAGATTCTTGCACCCACCAGGGGCCTTAAGCTCTTCTGGGCACTGGCCATTGATGTCATCGGAGCACCCGATCCCCTCTACACAGGCCGGTGGTAGGCCTTGAGAGCATCAGAAGGTTGAACCCATTGACGAGCAAAATGTCCAGGAAGCCCAAATAGTTGAACAAAGCAACTCAATGACAGTGTGAGTGGGCTCCCAAAGCCCGAGCAATCCAAGAGTCAATGGCAGTCGCCAATCTGGCACCGGCCTTGGCCGTTGGCATCGAAGGTGCAATTGGTCCGGCCCCATATGCGCCCCGAGGTCGTATTTAGGGCACGGATAGGACCCACATCTAGCTAGGGTCGAGCCGGCGCCCACCCCCAGGTGATGCCACAGTCCAAACAGTGTATGTGCATTGGTTGACAACCACAAAAGTAGCTGCATGTGTGGGAGTGAGGAAGAGGGTAAGCAAATGGGACAAGATTAGGGACAGAGGCGCGAGGATTGAGCTCATCATCTTGGTTCTTGAACACCTAACCGGGACACGAGTGCTAGAACCGTTTGAAGAAGAGACATTTTTTCCACTGAGCTCCACTTGCTGATTATTTTGATTCGAGGGGAGGGGGTCCATGTAGATTGAGGAGGCAGAGGTTTGGCGCACGGAATTACATGCCAGCGAACTTTCAAGGAAATTTCAGAGCAGACGATGGTTTCAAATGGGTGACAAAACACGAGTCAACGAATGGATATATGCGTCTTTCGCGGTGGCTGCGTAAGGACCGTGGACTAGAGAGATCGAGAGAGAAACTTCTCAGTTCGATTTAGTCAAAGCACATGTTGTCAATAGAAACTAGAAACCCGTGACCACACGGCATCAATTTTTCGGGCTCATCTTCCCACCCATGACTACGTGCGCAAAAAACTTAACTCCGCTCTTGTCGGTCGTCGGATTCAAGGTTGTCGACGTCGGACCATTGAATCTTGCGTCAGTTCAAGATCTAAAAAATGTCAATGTCGAGACTTTTGAATTTAAACACAGCAAGTTCTCTTTGATTTG
The DNA here is from genome assembly GCA_016097545.1 of Eucalyptus victrix. Taxonomy (NCBI): domain Eukaryota; kingdom Viridiplantae; phylum Streptophyta; class Magnoliopsida; order Myrtales; family Myrtaceae; genus Eucalyptus; species Eucalyptus victrix. Next base: position 30,735,247 of record CM027838.1, read on the forward strand.
ATTATGTGCATGGAAAAATTACCCGGCATTCTTGTTAGTCGTCATATTTTTTTGTCACCGTCAACTATTAGATCTTGCGTAGATGTCCGATCTAAAACTTGTCAACGTCAAATATGAATGCAGTAAATATGCTTTGGTTTTGCTCATGGCGAAGTAAATTGAGCCCTTCTTTTCCCTAATGATATGATCACTAAGAATAAATAATAATCAACACGTCCATTTAAAGGATAAAGTACCGAATACACTTTACATCAACAACACCATGTTAATTATTTAACTCTTTTAGGTATAATTTGTCGGTATTTCATATGGATTTTGTTAAAACCCAACTAAAGAATTTTTGTTATTTTCAAAGCACCATCCCTCTTGTGTCATGTGTAATCAACATATTGAAAATTAAAAAAAGAAAAAAGAAAAAAAGAAAAAAGAAAAAAGAGGAAGCTTTTCTTATTAGATTTTATAAACGAGTGACCTAGTGAGCGCATTCATTGACAAGATCCATACTAGAATACCCATATAAACTTGTGCAGCCACATAAATCATAGACGTACTTACTCATGAGTTGGTTTGATCGTTTAGGGTTCTATGAAAAAGTGTTCTGAGAGCAATAATTAAATAATCAAATAAGTAATATTGCGATTTCGAATGCACTAACTAGTCAATCACCACTAATTGATGCTTTATTAGAAAATTAGGCTTCGTTTTATTTAATTTTATGTTAGGTCCTCTTGTTGCACCTTCTAGAGAACAACTACAAAAGAAAAGAACAACTTAAAACGAGTAAGGCTCCCTTTGTTTCATGAAAATGAATAATTGAAAAAAAAAACATTTTTTTCTAAAAATGACTGTTTGTATCATTTAAAATAATTAGTCAATATATAATGTTTTGAACATCAATAATAATTTATATCTAAATAATTTTGTAGACACTAAAAATTTATTTTGATAATTCAATTTTTTTTTTTTTTTTTTTTTGTGATTTAAGCAATCATTTGCTTAAAACCTCGAAAGCAAACATCATTGTGAGACCTTTGTTTAGTCAAGACAAGACTAAGTCAAACTCGCAGATGTAATGAAACTCCTTGGGAAAATATTTCATTTAACTTTTTGTCAAGCGCATAAAATTCGATTCTCCCGTTAATCGCGGCGTTTCGGTCAGGTTTCTACATGTTTTTAAGTCTTCACCCTTATTCCCTGCATATTTTTAGGTCGAGATTGAATTGACTATTATCAAAATAGATCTCCTTTCTTTTCGTTTTTTTTTTTTTTCCCGAAACCCCTCCGCAGAAAAATCTTAAAAAGATCAATAGCTACAGAATAATCTCTGGGGCCAAATCACAGTAAAAACGCACAAAAGAAGACAAAATAAAAAAAAAGGTTAGGTTATTACATAAAAGTTTGTAATAGAGATTATTACAAACTTTTCTTCAGAAAATAATAGAGAGCATCGTCTATTTCCATAATTACATTGCACGTCTTAATGTAATAGTTTTTCACTCTATACCATTAGATTTCAACAATATATAAGAAAAAAATTAGAATAATTTGTAGTATAGTAAGAAAACCTTCATTTAAAGTCATCCACCTCTTCCGAAAGAATCCAAATTCCATACATATGAAGTTTAATTCCATGTTTTATATTTTTTTTATCTGTTACCGGATTAATGAGGCCGTGCTTGGAATATTTGAAAAGATTTCAAATTTAAAACTTCATATTCATTATCATTGATCATGTTAATAACTACTCTCGACACACTTTTATGCTTGTTTAATTTAGATTAATCAGATTTTGAATTTAGTAATTGCACAATAGACGAGAACGTTCCATACATTTTAAAATACATAATTTTCTTAATTGATTTTTTATAATGAGTAACACTGAAGTACTTGAAAAAAAAAATCACGCTAAAAATAGTTAAACATATTTTTGGTGCATCCTGAAAACAGTGGCAAACTGAAAATGTGGAAATTGATTTTCAAGTAAGATTGACGACGAAAATAATTTATTTTATTTTATTTTGTTTTACAAGGGATCTTTAACAAAAGAAAAAAGAAAAAGAAATCCTGATGGAATTAAAATTATATTCACAATGTCTATCTATTAAATTCTCATTTTTCATTCAACTCAATGTCGACTAAAAACTACTTTTTTATTGAGTGAATTTTAGTTCTGACTTATTGTTTCTTTGCAGAATTTACGATGGATGAACTTTGACTTATTTTAATCTTAAACACCAGGAATGTTCATAACATATATATAAATGTTGACACGTAATTACTTTTTGTTGCGTGAATTTTACTCATGACTCTTTTTTTATTTTTTATCTTAAGGTGCATGCACTTTGAAATTTTTGAGTCTTGAACACTTGAAATTTTCATAAATATGTATAAACGTTCACACGTAAGTTCACAGATATTTTTTTTCATAATTTTCAGAAATTTGAAGTAGATATAAAATTTTGGCCAAAAAAAAAAAAAAAAAAGTTACTTGACTTCGTCCAATCAAACACCCCTTAAACAGATTGCTTCACCAAATAGATTTCTCCTTCAAACATGGTCTTTAACACCGCATATTGAAATCAGTTTTCCATGGACAAAACAACGATCCAATCAAATGGTGGAGTAGTGATCGATATTAGGATATTTGAAAAAAGACAACCATCTTCTACGTGCGCGTCCTTGTTTGAATACCCATGTAAAAGTGCCAATCTTAGTCCAGTTATATAGCACTTAGATTGCTCAAAATTTCTCATGTAGCAGAATCGATAAAGTCGGCCCATTGTGAACATATGTTCCCTAGTTGGACGACATTGACTAAGTCTTGTGGATTTTATGTGTGTGGCGAATAATTCCTCTTTCCATCATGAATCACTATTATAGGTGTTCTCATTGCCTTTTATATACCGAATTATCAAGAATTGTCAACATAGACTTCTTTTTCCTACGTAAATTTGTAATAATAAACTCTTTCCTAAGAATTATCCCTAACAAATGACACATAATACTCTAATTTGCAGTAGATTTATTATCTCCTTACAAAGAGTATTCTTTTTGCACTCTCCACTCATTTGCTTCCCATTAGGGTTTGTACTTGCCTCAATCAATCAATACTATTACTTGTGTTCAACCAAAAAACATAAAAGTATTAGTTCTTAGAGCATAAGTTTTGATGAGTTTTAATGTTGCAAATTAGCAATTATTGATGATCCTAACATTTTCTGTAGCTCTTCCCATAAAGTATTTTTTTTTTTTTTGGAACATTTTAATTATTTTCTCTCAATATCTCCTTAAAGGATTGCCTTTAAAAGTGAGACGTGGAACTCTAATGTACAATAGATTAATTTGCAAGGAGTATTTTTCTTGCACCCTCCGCTCAATTTGCATTTACCTAAGATCTGTGCCTGTCTCATTCAACACCATGAGCGTTGTTCGAATACGTGCTATGAAAATGATATCACGCAAACGACAAAGTTGGCGATACACATAAATTATCTTGAAACGAAGTCGGTGGTTTAATCTTCCAAATGCAAGTAGAGCATGTGGTAAAACCCATCTTTACACGAGTGCAGCCTAAAGCCTTTATTATTTATCTACAAACAATAGTCTCTTTTGTCCAAGTGTTGCCCTCGCTCTGCACGCTCTCGATTCCAACATCCCAAGAAGAAAAAGGCGAGATAGCTGTGGACAACCCAAAGAAAAGGGAATACTAAACAGTCGTATAAATTGCTCGATTAAGAGCGTCTATAGATGTTCATTTATTCAACTCCTTAAACTTTGGTTCTTGCCTCAGCTGCATACATAGAGGAGCTTGAGGCAATACACTCGTTTAAGTACACTAGCTCAAACTAACTTGAGCACCATTATTTCGGCATAGGGTCTCCTATAGAGTATTCCCTACGATTCCGCTCTTACTTCAAGGACAGAACACAACCCTATAGTTGGTTCCGCCAGGGCAGGTGAAAGTGCTGGTTTGATCATCCTTAGGGTAACTGTAAGCATCGGGGCACCTACCCTTGAAGAACCTGGAGAAATTCGTGGGCCCGCAGCTTCCGGAGTTGCAGCAGTACTGGTTGGTCTTGAACACGGTGCAGGGGTTGTTGCAACCGCCGGGCGCCTTTAGCTGGGCAGGGCACTGGCCATTGATGTCGGCCGTGCACTTGATCCCACGGGTGCACCCATTGGAGGTCGGGCTGAAGTCCATGGGGACGTTGAAGCCGTCGACCAGGGAGATGTCAAAGAAGTCCTTGCCGCCGAACTGGTTCAGCGCATACTCAGCCAGGGTGTTTGGGGGCTGGCCGTAGGATGTGCACTCACGGACGCCGCCACAGTCGCCAGTCTGGCACTTGCCCTTCCCGGCCGCATCAAATTGGCAGTTAGTCCGGGCCCAGATACGGGCTTGTTTCGTACCAGGGCTCACGTTCAGGCTCCAGGACTGGCCTCGGTCAAGCCGTCGGCCACCTCCTGGGACCGCCGCAGCCCAGACCGTGTAGGGGCAATTATTCCTAATATTGAAAGTGGCAGCATTGGCGCAAGTGAGGAAGAGTGGGAGCAAGAGGACGGAGGAAATGCAAATGGCATGGGAGCGAGCCATGCTTAGGGTTTGCTCAGAACTTGGTTTTGTGTGAGATGTGATAGTACTTGTGTAGTAGCTTGGTGGGTAATGAAGAAATGCACGAGGGTTTATATAGGGGCGAGCGTGGCTAGGGATTGGCGGAGAGAGGCCAACAGGTGTCTCTACATGATTAGTTGATCGAATATTAGATGGGGTTTGATAATGCTGTCCTTGGCTTGGCTCCAAGTCAAGTCAAGAACGAAGATAAAGCCTCCACAATGCACAGAGGCTCATCTGTAACCGGTCAACAATTTTTGCCGTGCGAGTGCTTGAGAGCTTTATCATCAGGGAGCGGCTAATGGGTTTGGCAATTATCCATCATTCAGGCCCTTCTGCTTAGAAATTTCAACCAGTCTTTGCTATAAAACAATGAGCTCAATATCTGAAAACGAGGAAAAGGGATTAGGAGCTGAGGAGAGAGAATTAGCAGGTGAACTTCTGCAAGACAAGTATGTGAGTTGCAGCGTACCATTTTTAATGTAAGTATCTACATGTTATTTGATAATTACATGCATTAATGTTGATACTTTAAAATGAAGCATTAATGTTGATACTTTAAAATGAAAATCTTGATGTTGTCCCTCGATGCAATTTCACTATGTTGTTCAAATTGGTATTTCGAGTTTTGAATTGATAGAGATTATATACTTCTTTATCATACATGTGTCCATACTAAAGCCCTATTGAGAAATCTCTCTCTAACGTGGGATTGTTGGAGATAATGAAGTCATGTGCCAATCGTATCAATCTCATGAACTTTATGGAAGAGCTTGATTTAGGAGTTATCAGTGAGCATAAAAAGTCACATGATAATTCAAAATATAATATACAAAAAAAAAAATTTAATTGACATGGTAATAAAATTTGCTACTCTTTTGGTGGTCTCAACTTCAAGCCCCATTGAAGTTAAATCCTAAATTCACTGGGTCAATATTGAGGGGATGTGCCCTTAAGATCACCTAGGGAGTCGGACGTCTTGTTAAGGTACATGAAAACTAACTCGGACACTACTTGATCCCGCTACAACAAAAAAAAAAAAAAATCACTATATATGGTCATTTCAAGTATATCCATTCATTTTGAACTTGGTATTATTTAATTATATATATTTCCCAAATTTATGATTATCTAGATATTCTTTAATTCCTCTTTTCGAGATATTAAATAAAATTTAAGTTTCTCTGTCGAGCGGGGATCACTCTCCAATATTGCAAAAAGATTGAATTCTCTCCTAAACAAAATAAATGTTATAAATGGCAAATCACTTGAAAGTTTTTTTCGCTTAGTTATTTTTCCTTTTTTCTTTTGGGTCTTTCGATGATACTATTGGGGAGGGAATTATTCTTGGGGGATCAATATTCACCATCAAGAAGAGTCCACAGACGTTATTGTCAAAGTCTTGACTAAGATGACAAAAAAAAAAGTCTTGACTAAGAAAACACGATGCAGAAAAAATCAAAAGCAGAAGAAAGAGGTGCAATCACGTGCTTACGCTTGTTAATCTCACAGGACAAGTCGCGCTCCTATCCTAGACAAGAACCTTGTCAGAGGGAAACAGATATTGAATGGAAACGTGAAGAAAAGTCGTCGAGGGGAGCACCCGATAGGATTATTCCTGAGGAATCAATAGAGGTACGATTTCGACCGGTGGCATCACAGCGAGCACCAATCCATGCGCGGCGAGCACATTCTGTCGGTGCGATAGTTAGCACGCGAGAATTTGCATTTAAGGACGTTTTTATTTCGTGAAAAATAAATAATTTAGACGAAATAATTTTTTAAAAATGATCGTTTCTATCACTTATAAAAATAAATAAATGAAAAATATTTTTACCATCCACAAAAATATTTAGAAATAATTTTTGTTAAAAATAAACATATCTTTCATTGACTAATTAGTTTAAGCGATATAAGTAATTATTTTTAGGAAAATATTTTTCGAACCCTTCAATTTTTACAAAACAAATGGATCCTTATTTCCTTTATTTCTTTTCTTTCTTTTTGTGGTTTTTCTTCTCAATATTAGGGTGAATCCCCGGGGGATAATTCTAGTACTAAGAGTAGATGAAAGAAAACTATTTTCATGTTGGGTTTAAAGTCGACGAAGAAGCTCTGTTAGCAAAAGTCACATTTGGCTTAATATCGGATGAAGAAACTTTGTTATTATTCTTGTACCACCAAAGTATAACTTTAAATCTTATCATGGAACGAATATCTTAATCCCGATGTCATAACTAATGACATTAAATTGACGTCAGCGAAATCCGTTACTAGAATGATAAAAAAGAAGAACGATGAACGTTTTATAAATGGTATAGAATTCACTTTGAGTTGAAAAGAAAAAAAAAATATTTTTAATTTTGTATAAGAGTACAAAGACTGCTGATGATATAATCTTAAACCCACTCGGTGCACAGAAGAATTTACTGATTCGAGTCAGATAATCAGTTTTTTTTTTCTAAGTTTGTTTTCTTTTACATCCTTGATTTTGTGTTCTAGGAAATAAGTGGGCAAAGTACACGGATTTTAAACAAGACGACGAGTCTAGCTGGATGCCCGATACATGTGAAGACGTATCAACTTCAATGCTTCTCCATGTGCAACTATGCCTAACCCCAACAGACAGAGAGGCGTCATTCTATCCTACAGGAAAACCTTATCCTAAGAAAGCGATTTGAATTGAAAGCGAAACAGTTCTTGAGAGCATCGGCACCCAATGGGTTTATCCTAAGGAATCAACATGCATACCTTTCAAAAATCAAGTTAAAAATTTAAATTGAAAAATAAAGGGATATCATATATATATATATATATATATATATATATATATATATATGAGTGTATGAATCCTCTAAAAAGTGATGTGAGATAATTTTAACACATATGATTTCAACTTATGACTAGTCAGCATGATAACAACATTATGTCAATTCAATAATTAGCACGGTAGCTTTCGCACTTGTTTTCAATTTTAAAAATGAAAAATTGAAAAAATGTTATAATATTAGTAATAACAATGACCTGTGTCCATGTCAACAATTTTTTACCAAATGGATTCCATTAGCTAAACGTAAAAATCCTTAGAACTAAATTAGCATTATTAAAAAGTTTATAATTGAATTAACAAAAATGAATTTCACGACGTTTTGGACAATTTCCCCCATTGGAATTGACTCGCTTATTTAAATATTCAATCACATTCACCACATCAGCTGGTTCTCCCTTAGAATTGGGAACTGGACTATGGGACACTAGTTCCACTTTTAGAAACCGAGAAGCAAACCAATACTTCTTGAAATTGGACTAAACCGGTCAATCTGATCCAGTCTGAACAGTTTCTGACTTGGGCATCTGTCTCTCGGTAAACCGTAGGACAGCCCATCTTGTTTCTTATTACTAGCCTTTCCAATCCGTGATTACAAGGGTATCTAGAGTAGGCCCAATTACAGAATGGACTTGGGCGGGCTGAATTTGAACTTTGCCCAACGAAGAAACCAATGCAAAAAGGCTTGGTGGCCTTAGACCGATCGGACGAAGATCGATGTCCAAGCTCATCCAATTGCCCGCGAACCCGACGGGTCCATCCATCGCAAGTCCCCGATTAGGTCCATTTTTGTCTCTAAAACCAAATTAAACCCATGCGCACATCATTTACGTATTACCGATTAAAGTGTAATGTACAAACACGCATATATATACTTTATAAAGTTTCTTGATTGACTTTAGACCGGACATGAAAAAAAAAAAATTCGGTCATCGGGCCTCGACAACTGACTCAAGACAAGGGCTAGCAAGGTCAACCCTATCGGCCTTTGGCTAAGCTCACCTCCACTAGCTGCTAACGAGGGTGAGCCTCACCATCACTGGGGAAGTTAACCTCGCCTTGCCACTAGCAAGGTCAAGATCGGCCTAAGCCTCTGCCCAGTCATCGGCCATAGCTAAAGCCGAGCAACCGGCTAGAAGAAGAAGGGAAGGGAAAAGAAAAAGAAAAAGAATTAAAATTTTGCAAAAATATTAAAATATTATTAAAATTATCCACATCAGCATTGATAGTGCCACTTTAGTGATTTTGGGCCAAAATTTTTCATGAGAACTCAATTGACAAAACTTGAATTTAGAACGCAATTAGCACAATTAAAAGGTTTAGGATTGAATTGGTAAAAGTGTAATAGGTTTATAACTTTTTAGACTATTTTTTTCCATTGTCCAATAACAATTTATAACATCATTTCATATAAACTTTATAATTCCGACATTAAAAATAGTATTTCTCTTCGGATACACCTAATAATACTTTGTGAATTCACGAAGATAAATGCTAGCAACATTCAAGATTAACATATAACAATCAGTTGACACTTTCAAAATATTGAAATTTTTTTCTCCATCATTGACAAATCTATTGTGGAGAGATCATTCTGTAGGCTAACTCTAATAGTCTATTTTGGTCATATATGTATGTATGTATGTATGTATGTATGTATGTATGTATGTATGTATGTATGTATGTATAAGTAAACTTCACTTAAATATAAATTTCTACACATTTTTTTCGTTGCACATGTTTCGACATACCTATAAAATGAACTTGCACCATCAAGGCCATGGCTGAGTTCAAATGATGATCTTTTTATATAGAAAAAGAAAAATTGATCCGCTAAATTATTTGGCCAAAAAAATTGAAGTTAGTGGAAAAAAATTAAATTAGTTAGCATCAAGGTTAAAAAGTGAAAAAGAAAATGTCTATATTTCGTAAGTTGAGGTATTTGAACCTTCAAGTTACGATAATCCAATTGTCGTCCACCTAAAACTGAATAAATAATCAAAACAAAAGGCTGGCCGGGAAGACTAAAGGATATTTATCTTCACTAGGATTTAGATTCATCATGATCATTTCATGAAACACGAACCAATATTGAGTCATGACCAACTTGTCAAATCTCCTAAATGGCGAAGGCAATCTCTTTCATTTAGAGGATATTTTTATAGCATACCAAAGCATTGAAAATAATACAGGATATAAACATGAGGAATCTTAACTTGCGTTTCGTATAAATCATCACCAAAGCTATTAAAGTAGTGAAGGGAAAAAAACCCTATAAATTGAGGTCATGAGCTACTTTCATTAATTCGCCAACATTATTTTTTCTCTACGTAAAATTTTGGCCCTCATGGGCAAAATGTGACCATATAGTTGGTACCAACTGGGCAAGTGAAGGTTGCTGGATCATCTCGTGGGTAGCTATAAGCATCCGGGCACCTATCCTTGAAGAATTGGGAGTAATAAGTAGAGCCACAGCTCTCCGACGCATTGTTGCAACAATACTCCGCGGTTTCGAACACTGTGCACGGATCGTTGCACCCGCCAGGGGCCTTCAGCTTCTCTGGGCACTGGCTTTTGATGTCATCTGAGCACTTGATACCCCTGCACGCACCGGTGGTGGGCCTCAAGCGCATGGGGATGTTGAAACCGTTGACGAGCGATATGTCCAGGATGTCCCCGACCGTTCTGGCTCAAGTTGAACTCTGCGACGGTGCTGGGCGGGCTACCGGAGCTTGAGCAGTCCAAGAGTAGGTCGCAGTCGCCAGTCTCGCACTGGCCCTCGCCCTTGGCGTCGAAGGTGCAATTGGTCCGGCCCCATATGCGCCCCTTGGTTGTGCCCGCGTCCACGGATAGGACCCACGTCTGGTCAGGGTCAAGCCAGCGCCCGCCACCAGGTGTTGCCGCGGCCCAAACAGTGTATGTGCATTGGTTGACAACCCTAAAAGTAGCTGCACGTGTGGAAGTGAGGAAGAGGATCAGCAGAAGGGACAAGATTAGGGACAGAGGCCGAGGATTGAGCTCATCTTGGTTCTTGAACACTTGACCGGGAAACGAGTGCTAGAACCGTTTGAAGAAGAGCCATTTTTTCCATTGAGTTCCCCTTGCTGATTATTCTGATCCGCAGAGAGGGGTCTATGTAGATTGAGGAGCCATAGATTTGGCGTAAGGAATGGGGAAATCGAAGATAAAATGCCAGCGAACTTTCCTAGAAATTTCAGAGCAGGCGATCGTTTCAAATGGGGGACAAACCACGAGTCAACGAATGGATATACGTGCCTTTCGCGGAAGCCGCGTAAGGACTGAGGACCAAAGAGATCGAGAGAGGAACTTCTCTCAGTTTGATTTAGTCAAAGCACACGTCATCGATAGAAACTAGAAACCCGTGACCACACGGCATCACTCTTTCGGGCTCGTCTTCCCACCCACCACTACGTGCGCCAAAAATTTAACTCCGCCCTTGTCGGTCGTCGGATTCAAGGTTCATTGAATCTTGCGTCGGTGTCCGATCTAAAAAATGTCAATGTCTAGTCTTTCGAATTTGAACGCGGCAAGTTCCCTTTGATTTGATTATATGCATGGAAAATTTACCCGGCATTCTTGTTAGTCATCAGATTTTTTTGTCACAGTCGACTATAGATCTTGCGTGGATGTCCGATCTAAAACTTGTCAACGTAAAATGTGAACGCAGTAAATATGCTTTGGTTTTGTTCATGGCCAAGTAAATTGAGCCCTTCCTTTCTCTAATGATATGATCACTGAGAATAGATAATAATCAACATGTCCATTTAAAAGATAAAGTATTGAATACATTTCACGTCAACGACGCGATGTTAATTATTTATCTTTGTTAGGTATAATTTGTCAATATTTCATAAGGATTTTGTCAAAACCCAACTAAAGAATATTTGTTATTTTCAAAGCACCATCCCTCTTGTGTCATGTGTAATAAATATATTGAAAATAGTCAAAAAAAAAAACTTTTCTTACTAGATGTGATAAACGAGTGATCTAGTGAGAGCACTCATTGACAAGATCCATACTAGAATGCCCATACAAACTTGTGCAGCCACATAAATCATAGACGTACTTACTCATAAGTTGGTTTAATTGTCTAGGGTTCTATGCAAAAGTGTTCCAAGAGCAATAATTAAATAATCAAATAAGTAAATATTGCAATTTTGAATGCACTACCTAGTCAAACGATATGCACAATCACCATTAATTGATGCTTTATTAGCAAATTAGGCTTCCTTTTATTTAATTTTATGTTAGGTCCTCTCATTGCACCTTCTAGAGAACACCCACAAAAGAAAAGAACAACTCAAAACGATTCGGGCTCCATTTGTTTTATGAAAAATGAATAATTAAAAAAATTCTAAAAATAATTATTTGTATCATTTATAATAATTAGTTAATATACAATGTTTTGAACATTAACAATAATTTATGTCTAAACAATTTTGTAGATGATAAAATATTTGTTGTTAAGTCATTTTTTTTTTTTTGATTTAAGCAATCATTTGTTTAAAACCTCGAAAGCAGACATCACTTTGAGACCTTTGTTTAATCAAGACAAGACTAAGTCAAACTCGCAGATGTAATGAAACTCCTTGGAAAAATATTTGATTTAACTTTCAGTCAAGCACGTAGAGTTTGATTCTCCCATTAATGGCGGCATCTCGGTCGGTTTTCAACATGTTTTTTTAGTCCTCACCCTTATTCCCTGCATATTTTTAGGTCGAGGTTGAATTTTATTTTATTTTTTGGGTCGGGGTCGAGGTTGAATTGACTATTATCAAAATAGATCTAATTTTTTTTGGCTTTTTCTTTTCCTGAAATCCCTCCGCAGAAAAAAATTAAAAAGATTAATAGCTGCAGAAATAATCTCTAGGGCCAAATCACAATAAAAACGCACAAAAGAAGACCAAAAAAATGGTTAGTTTATCACAAAAAAGTTTATAATAGAATTACTTCAAACCTTTTTTCAAAAAATAAGAGAGAGCATCGTCTATTTCCATACTTACGTTTGTAAGGGCAGAACACAACCCTATAGTTGGTTCCAGCAGGGCAGGTGAAAGTACTGGTTGAATCATCCTTAGGGCAACTGTAGGCATCGAGGCACCTGCCCTTGAAGAACTTGGAGAAATACGTGGGTTCGCAGCTTCCGGAGGTGCAACAGTAATTGTCGGTCCTGAACACGGGGCAGGGGTTGTTGCAACCGCCGGGCGCCTTCAGCTGGGCAGGGCACTGGTCAATGATGTCAGCCGTGCACTCGATCCCACTGTTGCACCAATTGGATGTCGGGCTGAAGTCCATGGGGACGTTGAAGCCGTCGATCAGGGAGATGTCAAAGAAGTCCTTGCCACTGAAGTTCAGCGCGTACTCGGCCAGGGTGTTCGGGGCCTGGCCGTAGGATGTGCAGTTGTGGACGCTACCGCAGTCGCCAGTCTGGCACTTGCCCTTCCCCGCCGCACCAAAGTGGCAGTTAGTCCGGGCCCAGATACGGCCCATTTCCGTGCTGGGACTGACGTCTAGGCTCCACGACTGGCCTGGTTCGAGCTGTCGGCCACCATTCGATACACAGAAGGAATTCCCTGATTCGAGTCAGATAATCAGTTTTTTTTTTTCTTTTACACCCTTGATTTTGTGTTCTAGGAAATAAATGGGCAAAGCACACGGATTTTAAACAAGACCACAAGTCTCGCTAGATGTCCGATACATGTGAAGACGTATCAACTCCATGTCCAACTATGCCTAACCCCAACAGACAGAGAGGCGTCATTCTATCCTACAGGAAAACCTTATCCTAAGAAAGCGATTTGAATTGAAAGCGAAACAGTTCTTGAGAGCATCGGCACCCAATGGGTTTATCCTAAGGAATCAACATGCATACCTTTCAAAAATCAAGTTAAAAATTTAAATTGAAAAATAAAGGGATATCATATATATATAAGAGTGTATGAATCCTCTAAAAAGTGATGTGAGATAATTTTAACACATATGATTTCAACTTATGACTAGTCAGGATGATAACAACATTATGTCAATTCAATAATTAGCACGGCAGACTTTTGCACTTGTTTTCAATTTTAAAAATAAAAAATTGAAAAAAATATTAAATACTAGTAACAACGATGACCTGTGTCCATGTCAATAATTTTTGGCCAAATGGATTCCATCAACTAAATGTAAAAATCCTTAGAACTAAATTGGCATTATTAAAGGATTTATAACTGAATTAACAAAAATGAATTTCGTGACGTTTTGGACAATTTTCCCCATTGGAATTGACTCGCTTATTTAAATATTTAATCACATTCACCACACTGGTTGGTTCTCCCTTAGAATCGGGAACCAGACTATCGGACACTAGTTCCACTTTTAGAAACCGAGAACTAGACCAATACTTCTTGAAACTAGACTAAACCGGCTAGTCTGATCCAATCTGAACGGTTTTTGACTTGGGCATCTGTCTCTCAGTAAACCGTAGGACAGCCCATCTCGTTTCTTATTACTAGCCTTTCCAATCCATGATTATAAGGGCATCTAGAGTAGGCCCAATTACTGGATGGACTTGGGCGGGCTGAATTTGAACTTCGCCCAACGAGGAAAGCAATGCAAAAAGGCTTGGTGACCTTAGACCGATCGGTCGAAGATCGATGTCCAAGCTCACCCAATTACCCCGCGAACCCGTTGGGTCCGTCCATCGCAAGTCCCCGATTAGGTCCATTTTTTCTCTAAAACCAAATTAAACCCATGGGCACATCATTTATGTATTACCAATTAAAGTGTAATATACAAACACGCATATATATACTTTATAAAGTTTCTTGATTGACTTTAGACCGACCATGAACTTTTTTTTTTCGATCATCAGGTCAACTGACTCAAGGCAAGGGCTGGCAAGGTCGAGCCTTGACAATTTTTTTTTCGATCATCGCTAGGGAAGTTAACCTCACCTTGCCACTAGCGAGGTCAAGCCTCATCGGCCTAAGCCTCTAGCCAATCATCAGCCACAGCTGAGGCTGGGCAACCGGTTAGAAGAATAAGGGAAGGGAAAAAATAAAAATAAAAATAAAAATAAAAAGGGAAAATAAAAAATTTACAAATTTACAAAAATATTAAAATATTATTAAAATTATCCACATCAGTATTGGTAGTGTCATATTAGTGATTTCAGGCCAAAATTTTTCATGGGATCTCAATTGGCAAAACTCAAATTTAGAACGCAATTAGCACAATTAAAAAGTTTAGGATTTAATTAGCAAAAATGTAATAGGTTTAGGACTTTTTAGACTATTTTTTTCCATTGTCCAATATCAATTTATAACATCACTTCATATAAACTTTATAATTCCGACATTAAAATAGTATTTCTCTTCAAATATTGTTGAGTAGGTCACTCCCAATTAGCAAGGCCAATGCAATTTTGTATATCTATAGTAGAATATGTATAGTAGTGAGTGTGTAAAAGAAAAAAAAAAGGAGGAAAAGAAAAAGAAAATATCAAAAGAGATAGGAGATAAATCAACGTGATCTTCCACATCCAGAAAATCAAGGGAGATTAGGAAAGAAATCAAAGTGATATTCTCATATATACAAAATCACGAGAGATTAGAAGATAAATTTACGTGATTTTGTATCGTACAATTCCAATTGGGATTGTATTTGCTTCCTATGAATAGGAGTCCTCCTCAACGGAGAAGAATATACAAAAGCAAGAATATCATACCAGCGTAGCGGAAGAAACAGTTTTTTTCTTCCAAGAGAGAGAATTATCTTTGACTGAGTTATCCAGTTTGTGAGAGATTTAGATCCACAAATTGAAGATAGAGAGAGATCCACATTTGGTTGAAATTGTATCTCATTATTTATCATAGTGGAAGTTTGAAGTGGACTATGGTCCCGTGGTTTTTCCCTTCACCTAGGAGGGTTTTCTACGTTAAAATTCTGGTGTTATTTATTATTCATCTTGACTGCTTTTAGTTAGTATTTTATCCTATTTAATTTTCACATAAATAGTAGCGGGAAAAATTTTCTGGGCGTTCTCCACAAATATTTTTCCCAACAAATACACCTAATAATACCTTGTGAATCTACGAACATAAATGCTAGCAACGTTCACGATTAACGTATAACAATTAGTTGACACTTCCAAAATATTGAAATTCTTTTCTCCATCGTTGACAAATCTATTGTGGAGAGATCATTGCCTAGGCTAACTCTAATAGTCTATTTTGGTCATATATATGTGTGTGTATATATATATGTATGTATGTATGTATGTATGTATGTATAAGTAAACTTCACTTAAATATAAATTTCTACACAATTTTTTCGTTGCACATGTTTCGACATACCTAGAAAATGAACTTGCACCATCAAGACCATGGCTGAGTTCAAATGATGATCTTCTTACATTAAAAAAAAAAAATGATCCACTAAATTATTTGGCCAAAAAAATTGAAGTTCGTGGAAAAAAATTAAATTAGTTAGCATCAAGGTTAAAAAAAGTGAAAAAGAGAATGTTTATATTTCGTAAGTTGAGGTATTTGAACCTTCAAGTTACAATAATCCAATTGTCGTCCACCTAAAACTGAATAAATAATCAAAACAAAAGGCTGGCCGGGAATTTATCTTCACTAGGATTTAGATTCATCGATCATTTCATGAAACACGAACCGATATTGAGTCATGACCAACTGGTCAAATCTCCTAAATGGCAAAGGCAATCTCTATGACCAACTTGTCAAATCTCCTAAATGGAGAAGGCAATCTCTTTCATTAGAGGATATTTTTATAGCATACCAAAGAATTGAAAATAATACAGGATATAAACATGAATTGAAAATAATACGGGATATAAACAAGAGGAATCTTAACTTGCGTTTGGTATAAATGGTCACCAAAGCTATTAAAGTAGTGAAGGGAAAAAACCCTATAAATTGAGCTCATGAGCTACTTTCATTAATTCGCCAACATTATTTTTACTCTACGTAAAATTTTGGCCCTCATGGGCAAAATGTGACAATATAGTTGGTACCAACTGGGCAAGTGAAGGTTGCTGGATCATCTCGTGGGTAGCTATAAGCATCCGGGCACCTATCCTTGAAGAATTGGGAGAAGGCAGTAGAGCCACAGCTCTTGGACGCACTGTTGCAACAATACTCGGTGGTCCTGAACACTGTGCACGGATCTTTGCACCCCCCAGGGGCCTTCAGCTCCGCTGGGCACTGGCTGTTGATGTCATCTGAGCACTTGATCCCCCTGCACGCACCGGTGGTGGGCCTTAATTGCATGGGGATGTTGAAACCGTTGACGAGCGATATGTCCAGGATGTCCCAACCGTTCTGGCTGAAGTTGAACTCTGCGACGGTGCTGGGCGGGCTACCGGAGCTTGAGCAGTCCAAGAGTAGGTCGCAGTCGCCAGTCTCGCACTGGCCCTGGCCGTTGGCGTCGAAGCTGCAATTGGTCCGGCCCCATATGCGCCCCGTGGCTGTGCCCGTGCCCACGGATAGGACCCACTTGTCGCCAGGGTCAAGCCTGCGCCCGCCTCCAGGTGTTGCCGCGGCCCAAACAGTGTATGCGCATTGGTTGACAACCTTAAAAGTAGCTGCACGTGTGGAAGTGAGGAAGGGGGTCAGCAGAAGGGACGAGATTAGGGACGGAGGCCGAGGATTGAGCTCATATAGGTTCTTGAACACTTGACCGGGACACAAGTGCTAGAACCGCTTGAAGAAGAGCCATTTTTTCCATTGAGCTCCCCTCGCTGATTATTTTCACTCGCAGAGAGGGGTCTATGTAGATTGAGGAACCATAGACTTGACGTAAGGAATGGGGAAATCGACGATAAAATGCCAGTGAACTTTCCCAGAAATTTCTGAGCAGACGATCGTGTCAAATGGGGGACAAACCACGAGTCAACGAATGGATATACGTGCCTTTCGCGTAGGCCGCGTAAGGACTGAGGACTAAAGAGATAGAGAGAGGAACTTCTCTCAGTTTGATTTAGTCAAAGCACATGTCATCGATAGAAACTAGAAACCCGTGACTACACGGCATCACTCTTTTGGGTTCGTCTTCCCACCCACCACTACGTGCGCCAAAAATTTAACTCCGCTCTTGTCGGTCGTCGGATTCTAGGTTCATTGAATCTTGCGTCAGTGTCCGATCTAAAAAATGTCAATGTCGAGTCTTTCGAATTTGAACGCGGCAAGGTCCCTTTGATATGATTATATGCATGGAAAGTTTACCCGGCATTCTTGTTAGTCATCAGATTTTTTTGTCACAGTCGACTATAGATCTTGCGTGGATGTCCGATCTAAAACCTCTCAACATAAAATGTGAACGCAGTAAATATGCTCTGGTTTTGTTCATGGCGAAGTAGATTGAGCCCTTCCTTTCCCTAATGATATGATCACTGAGAATAGATAATAATCAACATGTCCATTTAAAGGATAAAGTACCGAATACATTTCACGTCAACGATGCCATGTTAATTATTTATCTTTGTTAGGTATAATTTGTCAATATTTCATAAGGATTTTGTCAAAGCCCAACTAAAGAATATTTGTTATTTTCAAAGCACCATCCCTCTTGTGTCATGTGTAATCAATATATTGAAAATAGTCAAAAAAAAAAAACTTTTCTTACTAGATCTGATAAATGAGTGATCTAGTGAGTGCACTCATTGACAAGATCCATACTAGAATGCCCATATAAACTTGTGCAGCCACATAAATCATAGACGTACTTACTCATAAGTTGGTTTAATTGTCTAGGGTTCTATGCAAAAGTGTTCCGAGAGCAATAATTAAATAATCAAATAAGTAAATATTGCGATTTTGAATGCACTACCTAGTCTAATGATATGCATAATCACCATAAATTGATGCTTTATTAGCAAATTAGGCTTCCTTTTATTTAATTTTATGCGAGGTCCTCTTGTTGCACCTTCTAGAGAACAACCGCAAAAGAAAAGAACAACTCAAAACGATTTGGCCTCCATTTGTTTTATGAAAAATGAATAATTAAAAAAATATTTTTTAAAATAATTATTTGTATCATTTATAATAATTAGTTAATATACAATGTTTTGAACATCAACAATAATTTATGTTTAAATAATTTTGTGGATGATAAAATATTTGTTGTTAATTCTTTTTTTTTTTTTTTTGTGATTTAAGCAATCATTTGTTTAAAACCTCTAAAGCATACATCACTTTGAGACCTTTGTTTAGTCAAGAGAAGACTAAGTCAAACCCGTAGATGTAATGAAACTCCTTGGAAAAATATTTGATTTAACTTTCAGTCAAGCACGTAAAATTCGATTCTCTCGTTAATCAGGCATCTCGGTCGGGTTTCAACATGTTTTTTAGTCCTCACCCTTATTCCCTGCATATTTTTAGGTCGAGGTTGAATTTTTCTTTTTTGGTCGGTGTCGAGGTTGAATTTACTATTATCAAAATAGATCTAATTTTTTTAGGCTTTTTTTTTTCTGAAACCCCTCCGTAGAAAAATTTAAAAAGATTAATAGCTGCAGAAATAATCTATGGGGCCAAATCACAGTAAAAACGCACAAAAGAAGACAAAAAAAAATGGTTAGTTTATCAAAAAAAAGTTTATAATAGAGATTATTTCAAACCTTTTTTCAGAAAATAATAGAGAGCATCGTCTGTTTCCATACTTACATCTGTGAGGGCAGAACACAACCCTATAGTTGGTTCCGCCAGGGCAGGTGAAAGTACTAGTTGCATCATCCTTTGGGTAACTGTAAGCATCGGGGCACCTGTCCTTGAAGAACATGGAGAAATCCGTGGGTCCGCAATTTCCAGAGTTGCAACAGTACTCGCCGGTCTTGAACACGGCGCAGGGGTTGTTGCAACCGCCGGGCGCGTTCAGTTGGGCAGGGCACTGGCCAATGATGTCAGCCGAGCACTCGATCCCACGGTTGCACCCTTTGGATGTCGGGCTGAAGCTCATGGGGACGTTGAAGCCCTCGACCAGGGAGACGTCAAAGAAGTCCTTGTTGTCCAACTGGTTCAGCGCATACTCGGCCAGGGTGTTTGGGGGCTGGCCGTAGGATGTGCACTCGCGGACGCCGCCACAGTCACCAGTCTGGCACTTGCCCTCCCCGGCCGCATCAAATTGGCAGTTAGTCCGGGCCCAGATACGGGCTTGTCTCGTACCGGGGCTCACGTTCAGGCTCCAGGACTGGCCTCGGTCAAGCAGTCGGCCACCTCCTGGGAGTGCCGCGGCCCAGACCGGGTAGGGGCAATTGTTACTAATGTCAAACGTGGCAGCATTGGCGCAAGTGAGGAAGAGGGCGAGCAAGAGGACGGAGGAAATGCAAATGGCATGGGAGCGAGCCATGCTTGGGGTTTGCTGAGAATTAGGGTTTGTGTGATTTCTCTAAGTGAAGAAATACATGAGGGTTTATATGGGGGCGAGAGTGGCTAAGGATTGTTGGAGAGAGGCCAACAGGTGTTCCTACAAGATTAGCCGATTGAATATTAGACGTCCTTGGCTTGGCTCGAAGACGAGTAGACGAGTCAAGAACGAAGATAAAGCCTCCACGATGCACAGACCAATGAGAAAGTGACGCGTCAGCGTGCGCCAAGTCAGCGTGCGCCCCGACCAATGATAAAGTGACGCGTGGCTCCACGTGTGCGGGATGGCCCCACTGGTTTTCTGCACAAAATATATTATTTTCCCTTTTTTTATTTAAAAATTTACGGACCTTAATAGACTTCCTGCTCTCTTCTCTTCGGAAGAATGGATACCCCCACGCTGCAGCTTCCCTTCCCTCCTTTCTTTCCTTTTCAATTCAAAATTTTGGGTGAGAATGCGCTCTCTAAGTTGCTTTGCTTCTCCGGCCGGCTCCGGGGCTGGGTCATCTCCGCTCTCTGGCTCAAAGCACGTTGCTCCTCCACCTTGCTCCGGCGCTGGCTTATCTTCGCTCTCTGCCCCAAAGCGCGTTGCTTCTTCGACCTGCATCGTTGTGTTCCTTCTCCGCTCTGCTCCAGTGTGGTTTCCTTGCGCAAGACGGCGAGGAATGTTCTTGCTGTATGCTCTCTGCCCCAAAGCGCGTTGCTTCTTCGACCTGCATCGTTGTGTTCCTTCTCCGCTCTGCTCCAGTGTGGTTTCCTTGCGCAAGACAGCGAGGAATGTTCTTGCTGTAAGTCGCAGATTCCAAGTGATAAGAAGTTCCGGCTCTCTCTGATTCGACTTCAGATTTGCTACGTTCGCGGCTCATAACAGTGAGTTGATTTGGCGAATGCTTGCCGCGACCGGCTGCGTGTAGCGACAGAGGTGGAGAGAGCGAGTGGAGGAAGGTGATGGAGGCGTCGTTCGGAAAGCTAGACGAGGAGGTTGGAGGAAAGGAGGTGGACGCGTCGATGAGGACGGCGGGGTCAACGGCAGTGGTGGCGGTGGTGGGGAAGGAGGAGGTTGTGGTCGCAAACCGCGGGGATTCGCGAGCGGTGTTGTGTCGTGGCGATGTGGTCGTGCCCTTGTCTGTCGATCGCAAGGTGAGCTCTCGCTTCGTGTTTGTTCTTTTCCATTGAAGCTGTGGAGCTCAGGGGATCTGTTCTTTTTCTTCTTACCCCGAGAAGACACTTCATTTCTTCAAACATGTTGCCAGAAATCTTGATCTACAAGTCTTATCCTTTTTGTCTACTTCGTGTCGTTTCTGGGTTATACTTCCAAAAGATCACTTGGTGTTCTTTCAAAGGTGCTTAATTTATTAGGTTGACTTTGGGGTCATGCTTCGCAGGGTGGACATCCTATGATTAGGGGAACTTGCTACACTCTGGCATTCTCTGTTTTTCGTTCATGGTTATGTAGACAGGCTGAAGCCCATCTTGCCTGTTGGTTTAATCAGTGAACTAGAATTCATCCCTGTGATCTTTTGTGGTCTGCCACACATTGTTCATTCTGCAAGTCTTTCATAGAACACTGTTGAAATCGCTTCAACTCACCCCGAACGGGTAATAGCTAGTGGTGCCCCATCGCAATATGGTATGTTACCGTGTTGATAAATGAACGCAAACCTTTGAAAGTTCTTGCCAATACTTTTATACCGTCTCTTCTTCAATGACATGTCTATTTTCTGATATTGAAACAGTAACAAGGTCTTCAGCCAGTGAAAGAGAGTAAAGTCATCTTCATATTGAAATGGTACAGTTTGAAACGTGGGAAGATTTTCCTGAGCAACATCTTTAGACCATTTGTCACAGTAGATACTCAATTAGTTGCCAATGCCAAATCAGTAGCAGAATAAATTACTTGAGCTAACGTGAAAATAGTTACGTCTTGTCATGCGTCATACCTTGAGTTAAATCTCTTGGATTTCGATTAAAATGGCTTACTAACTCCCCTGAATAGCCTGACAGGCCTGATGAGAAGGAGAGAGTGGAAGTAGCCGGCGGAAGGGTCACAGATTGGAATGGATCCTGTGTCCTAGGCGTGCTTGCTACATCGAGGTCAATTGGTATGCGGAACTTCATCAATCAAATGGCTGTAATGACGGACTTTATTCGATGCTTTTATGCATGTAATGTTGGTTTCCAATTGCACTGATTACTTCAGCAAGTGCAAAGGAAGTCGAATTTGTGGTTAGCATTAGTACTATTGTGGTGCCAAACCTCTGTGCTTGAAGGGAACATATTGAATCACTCAGATTCTAGATTGGTAACAAGTTGTTTGAGTGCACCTTAGAATTGGTAACTGCAGCCTTTCGACATGTACTGAAACAATGCCGAGGGCGAATTACCAACAGGGATCAATAACCAACACCTCCCATGCAGAAGTTTTAGGTAAAGACTGGCTTTTTCTTTTGTACGTGTGCCATTGTGTGGTGTTTGTATCTGATAACAGCGTTTACTTGCTGCAGGGGACTATTATTTGAAACAATACGTGATGGCTGAACCAGAGGTCACGGTAAGCAAGAGAACAAAGTTGGACGACTTCCTTGTGATAGCAAGCAATGGGTTATGGGATGCACTCTCTAATGAGGTTGCCTGCCAGGTCGTGAGGAGATGCCTCAACGGACATATAAAGAGGAGGTTTCCTAAGGAGCTGAGAGGAAGTAATGCCACCGAGGTGGCTGCAGTGCTAGCCGAACTAGCTGTGGCTCAAGGTAGCCAGGACAATATCAGTGTGATTGTGATCGAGCTGAAGAAACCAGACTAGTAAAATGTAAAATAGGTACTCTGCAACTGAGAACGTTTCTTTATGGCCGGTGTTGGGCTAATCAATGTTCATCTTATATAATGATGTCAAGTTGTTATTAAAATGCCAGATCCTTTGTGTCATTGTTTTGTGGTGTTTATCTTTTATACTTCAAATGATGAACTTTTTTCCCAAGATTGACAATTACAACAACATTGTGTTGGAGACTGTTGAATCTCTACCTGTGACAGATACCATCTCTATATCCATCCATTAGGTGGAGTCCACTTGAGCTTACAACACGATATGCCAGTCTTGTTCAATTGGTAAACATGAGAATGTCGAGTTCGGTGTACAAGTGGTTCCCAACTAGAAAAGATTATGAAAATAGATTATGTAGACCCAACCTCACTTTTTGGTATACAGATCCTCTGCGTGCATAATGAAAAAGGAAAGTAAAGAGGAGCGCAGGAAATTCATGAACAAAGTCAACATGGGAAGAGCTCTCTCCAAATGAGCAAAAGTAAACTTTCATAACTTAAATTCTTCAAAAACCGAATAGACACAACTCTTTTGCAAAAGGCTATATCCTAATAAACACAAAAATTGTTGCAAAGCTTTTTAAAAACACGATCAGCAAACTATAATCGGCAAAGTTCAAGAAACAAAAAGGACTCCGCAAACTATAAGGAAGCCCTTTCTTTTCTCACTTCTCGGCAAATCATTCTTTGGTGTGGAACATCTCAGACTCTCTTTTAATCGGCAAAGTCGAGGGGAAAGAGGATGAGCACTTGTTTTATAATGTCTCTTCACTCCTTTCGTCCTCCGATCCTCACCCTAATTCAGCTTGGAAGCAGGTTCCAACATCATGAAGCAAAGACGAAAATTTTCAAAAAAAAAAGAAAGCGAGAACTTTCCGAGGTCATATCCAACAAGTATTGCCGCACAATCCTTTACATCCCTGAAACCCCAGAAAAACTGTGCAATTACTTATGAAGCTGGAGTATCTTCCTATGCCATAGTGTAGCTTGAGATGGAGATGTCTGCTTGAGGCGAAGCGTGGATGTACACAAACTCGAGGCTCTTCCCTGAAGGTAAGGATTGGATCCGAGAAGGGAACACATACAAGTCGCCGGACTTGGTTAGTGCCCACAGAGGACCGTAGAGCTTGGAGATCAACAGGTTGACATATTTCAGCGTCTTGTCCAACTTGTCGGTCACCACCGTCAAGTATCTGTGGTAAGTTCTCCCGCTGGCAGTCCATGACGCCGTTGGCTTCTGCTTGGTGGACAGCTCGTTGGAAGCTGTTACTGGAATCAAGAAGGCGACAGCAGATGAGTGAGGTAATTGAATCACAGAATTAATCAAAGAAAACAAGGGAAGGCAGAGGAAATTGTACCAAGAGCGGGACTTGGCTCTGCCATGGCTGCTTTCAGCGCAGGAACAACCGCTCCATTGAATAGAAACCCATCCATCAGATGCCGAAATATGTCAAGACAATGCTTTTGTCTGAAATAACAGCAATTTTCAAAGATCAAATACCTAGAAGAGCCGACCGTAACTGCTGTGACCACCACTCAACTGGGCTAATGTGCCAAGGAGTGGAGCGTTGTTGTAAGTAGCAGGCTCCATTTTTGCTTGTAATTATCTTTTTGATCAGCAAAGTTATCATATGCATCGGGGCCACTGACGATAGCACCTAAGCAGATTGGGTTCGCTCACTTTCCAGCTAAACCAGGTGGCATAACTGCCTCAGCAGCTCACCAAGGACGAATCCTCCTTGATGGACATGATGGAAGCCGCCCAGTGATGGACCTGCCTTGGGTAGTTGTTCCCGTACCTGACCACGTAGCTCGTGGCTCTGGGGTTGTCTCCCAGGATACAGTCCTATGTTCGACATTCATGGCCAGAATATTATTCCATTGTATCTTGAGCTAAGGAAAGAAATCGAGATTTTCCGAGCACAAACATCGAATTGTCACGTTTTCCTCGACTAACTGATTGTATCAGTGACTAGGACACGATAAGAAAGATTGTATCGCCTGAGATTTCGCAAAGGAGGGGAGTTCTAATGATTGAATGCTACCGGATGAGCATTGCAAGCTTTTGCCTGAGGAAGAACGAGGAAGGTATAAGTCATTGCGATGAGCTAAAATATAACAATAACAGGGAGAACAAGGAAGGCGTAGCCTGTATGATCCCTTCCACAAAAAGCACTAGATCACCAACCAGGACTCTCGCTTCTTGAAAACCTGGCTGCAGTGACCTAACAGGGGTCGACAGAGAATGGACTTCAAAACTCTTCATTATAGAAGCCACTGCCGTAAGTCGCCCCGAACATGAAGATGGCTGGTCAAATCCATCATTTGATATTGGAAAATTAGGATAAAGTTCGAGGGGGCTCGATAAGTCATCGACTGTATCTTCTTCAACATTGTCAATGTTGAGGTTAGGTCGCGATAGTCAACATCTACGAAACAAAACCAGGACATCAAGGTCTGCACATAACTGGCTTGCACGTTTTCATTCCTTTCAACTCCCATCGATCCAGCATATTGACGTACGCTTCAATACTGTTCTTTTACCATTGCCCCAGCATTCTTGACCTATCAATCCAGCATATTGATGTACACTTCAACGCCAAGTAGACTAGTTCCACGCAATTATTTGCAATCAAATACACAGGCAGAAAAATGGTCCAGCCCAAAGTACCGAGGACGTAGCCGAAGCTCTTAAGGCATTCCTCGGGCTGAGCAAGGTCGCTGTGGTTCTTCTTGATAACCTCGTTGCACTAACCTAACAGCTCCTCGAACGACGCGGTCCCAAACGACATGGAGTCAAGCAAATTGAGATCGGTACTCGTAGTCGACACGCGTCGGTTCACGCACTGAATGAAGGTCGAAGAAGCTAAATCTGCGATCAAAACACCAAAAAATCAATCGGTTGAGAAGAAGGAAAACGCATGACCCCAAATAAAAATCATCCCTTGCAAATATTCTCGGCTCACAATCCAAAGGAAACACCAAGGCCTATTTGTTTGTGTTCCTGGCCATGTTTATGAACACAATTTCTATTTTTTTTTCCCAGGAACAAAAAAAAATATATAAACGTGTTTGTTTGGGTTTTTGTTTAAAATCTATTTTCTGTTTCGGGAACAAATTTGGAACAGAAACAAGAAAAAAAAAAACTTGTTTCTTGTATCGAAATACTTTCAAGAAACAATTTTTCTCTCTATTCATTTTTTTCTTCTCTTTCTTTTCTTCTTCTTTTTTCTTTGGCCGGTGGCCAGCAACCGGCCTTCGAGGGCCGGCAACCTTCACTGGAGCGTCGCCGGCCCCTGGCGAGGCTCGCCTTGGCTAGGCGAGCTCGAGCTCGCCCAAATCCGGTGAGGCCAAGCTCGCCTAGTCACTGGCAAGCCTTGGCCTCGTGAGGCGGTGTCGCCGGCAGCTGGGCTAGCTCAGCCTTGCCTTGGCTAGGCGAGCTCGAGCTCACCCTCGCCCAGCCATCCGCGAGCTCAAGCTCACCCAGCCAAGGCGAGGCCGCCGGCCATGGCCAAGGCCGGCGACAGGCCAAAAGGAAGAAAAAAGAAAAAAGAAAAAAGGGAAAATAAAAAATAAAAATATTAAAAAATTAAAAGAAACAAAAAAATTATACAAGTTTACCAAATGTGTTCCTGTTTGTTTTCTATTCCAGGAACAAGTTTACTGCAAATGGGTTCTTCTATTCAAAAATTGTTCTCTGGAACAGAATCCTTGAAACAATTTTTGAACATAAACGTTACCAAACGCACGCACCTCAAGTAACTAGTTGTAGCAAGTGAAATGAGAAGAGATTCAACTCAGTGACGCGATTCACAGCTTTAATAGCTAGATGGAACGAGAATTGGAAGAAGGGAGAGAGAGAGGACCGAGAAGGATGGGACGGCGTTGGCGCTGCTCTGCAGGTGGTTGCAGAAATGGGATCCTCGATCTCAGCCGCCACGGCAGATTAATGCGCGAATGAAAGCTATGCCGGAGCAGAGACGGAGCAAGTGACTGAGCAAAGAGCGAGCACTGGAGCAAAGACAAAGGAAGCGACAGAGCAGCGAGCGAGCACCGGCATAGAGACCGAGTGAGGGTCGGACGACAGCGAGGAGCGGCCGCTTGACGAACGCCGGAACAGCAACAACAAGCGTGGAGTAGCAAATGAGGGCAAAGCAGAGATTCAAAATGTGAAAGCCTTCGCTCGCTTGAGAGAGGAATTGCTATTTTTCTCCTTAGAAGGAAAGAACGAAAAAGAGGAGAGAGAATATACTAAATGCGTGCGGATGATCAATTTAAGTGCAGAAATTCCGTACAACGCCACGTTGATCCACGTGGTGCTTCGTGATTGGTCCGGGACCATCCAATATTTTCTTATCCGTAATGGATGGAACAATTTTTACCATTGCAAAGTTAAAAAGTTTTTTTCCTGCAGACCAGTGGAGCTGTCTTGCCATGCGAGTGCTTTAGAGCTTTATCACCAGGAAGCAGCTAATGGGTTTGGCAATTATCCACCATTTAGGCATTCTGCCTAGAAACTTCCAACCAATTCGCGGTACAAAACACTAGCCCAAAATACGAAAACGAGGAAAAGCAAGAAGGAATCGAGCAGAGAGAATTAGCAGGTGAACCTCTGCAAGACAATTATGTGACCTACAGCCTACCTTTTTAAATATAAGTATCTACATGTTATTTGATAATTACACACATTAATGTTAGAGAAATTATTAAGTGACGGTCTCCAATTTGCTATGAGAATAACAATTTGTTTTAGACCACAAAAAACTAATTAAAAATTATTATGGGTCTACCCTTTTAAGAATTAGTAGCTCACAATAAACTATTATTTTCACAGTAACTCAAAAACTGTCATACTAGCAAAACCCTTAATGTAAAAT
Organism: Eucalyptus victrix; assembly: GCA_016097545.1. Lineage (NCBI taxonomy): Eukaryota > Viridiplantae > Streptophyta > Magnoliopsida > Myrtales > Myrtaceae > Eucalyptus > Eucalyptus victrix. The sequence goes on from CM027838.1 coordinate 30,762,772, forward strand.
AAAATTTTAATGCTGTCACCTAATGCAATTTCACCATGCTGATCAGATGAGTATTTTGAGTTTTGAGTGACATCATGTGCTTCTTTATCATACACATCATTTCATGCGAAAGCCCTATTGTGAAATCTCTCTCTAGTGTGAGATTGCTAGGAACAATGAGGTCATGGGTTAATCGCACCAATCTTACAAAGTCTATGAAATAACTTGGTTTAGGAGTTGTGGGTGAGCACAAAAAGTCATGCGATAATTCTAAATAGCATATACTAAATAAAAATTATTTTGTTAACTAACATGATTAAGGAATTTCCTGCTTTTTTCGTGATCTCGATTTCAAGCCTTGTTGAGAGCTCTTCAGAAGTTAAATCCTAAATGCACTGGGCTGATATTGGGGAGATGTTCCCTTAGGATAGCCCGAGAAGTCGAACATCTAGTTGAGGCGCATGAGAACTAACTTGGACACCATTTGACCTCCTCCATAACAAAAAATCACTATATAGAGTCATTGTAAGAGTTTTCCTAATGTGGACTACATTAATTGATATTGTAATTTACTGTTTTTACGGTTACAGTAAAACAGGGCTGGTCTAAGGTGAGATATAAGGTTTCTTAATTAGTCTAATATGGGGCTGGTTAGTATGGGCCGAGTTGAGCCTGGCCCGTAATGAGGGGGACTGGCTGGAAACTCTATAAATAGTGCTCAAGTCTCTCCTCTAACCCTAATTCTCACATGTATCCTCATCTAAGGGGCGTTTACCTAACGCTAAACGTGAGGGGGCCGCCTCATTGAGCCGCCGTGATACGGAGGGCATAGAGGAGAAGGACTTGATGCGTGGATCCCTTGGTATATGTGGGTAATCCTTTTATGCTTCCGCTTTATGTTCGATGGATCCCAAAACAGGTGTGTTAATCTTTCTACTCAATTATGCGTGTTCTTGTTCTGGTTATGGAGATCTTGGGGTTGCGCAATTTGCGTCTAACAGTCATGTCAAGTATATTTAATCATTTTCAGCTGGGCATTATTTAATTATATATATTTTCCAAATTTGTGATTATCTAGATGTTCTTTAATTCCCATTTTCGAGATATTAAATAAGATTTAACTTTCTCCATCAAGCAGCAATCATTCTCCAATATTTCAAAAAGATTGAACTCTTCTAGACAAATTAAACATTATAAATAGCAAATCACTTGAAAGCTATTTTCACTTAGTTCTTGTTTTTTTTCTCTTTTTTTTTGGGGGGGGGGGTATTTTGATGATACAATTTGGGAGGGAATTATTATTGGGGATCAAAGTTCACCATCAAGAAGAGTCCACAAACGTTATTGTCAAAGTCTTGACTAACAAAATGTGACACAAGAAAAATCAAAAGCAGAAGAAAGAGGTGCAATCATGTGCTTACACTTGTTAATCTCATAGGACAAGTTAGGTACATTTAGAGCGCATTTAATAACCATTCTATTTCCGGAACAATTTCTAATAAAAATTATTCTTTTTTATTCTATTCTGAAAACAATTCTTAAGCATTTTAAGCCATTTGGTAATTGTCTAAAATTTTTAATCTCGGAATAGAATTACATTTGGTACTTGTTCTGAAAATTTCTAATCCAAATCATTTTCTTTTAATTTTTTAATAATTTAATTACTTTTTTTTCTTTTTTCTTCTTTTCTTTCTCTTCTTCTTCTTCAAGGTTTGCCGATCGTCGGCCTTAGGATCACTGGCAATCAGCCAGACGAGGGTTGGTAACCTCATAGGAGCGTCGCCGGCCCTCGGCGAGGCCGCGCCTCGTCGGCCAAGCCTCGATAGTAGTTGGGCAAGCTCAATTTCGCCCAGCCAAGCGAGCCTCGCCGATGGCTGGGCGAGCCTAGCCCAACCAGGTGAGGCTCGCCGATGGCAGGGCGAGGCCCACCGATGGCTAGGCTTGCCTCCAACGACCGGCAACGGCGACGGCGGCAATGATTGAAGAAGAAGAGAGAAAAAGAACAAGAAGAAAGAAAAGAAAAAAGAAAAATTAAGTTGGCTTGATTCTGGAATTGTTCATAGGAACAAAGAATTAACTTCTTTTTACTTCTCAATTCTGTTCAAAATCTACTTCTGGGAACAAAAAATAAAAATTTGTTCCCGAAACAAAAATTTTATCAAACGAATTTCTGTTTCAAATTTACTCCCGGGAACAAAAGAATAGAAATTGTCACTATTTGGTCGGTTACCAAACGTGCATTTACTAAACAAGAACCTTATTAAAGGGAGACAAATTTTGAATGGAAAGGTGATGAAAAGTTGTCGAGGGGAGCATCTAATAACAATATTCCTGAGGAATCAAGATAGCACATGATGAGCACCAATCCATGCGCGATGAGCACATCATATTGGTTCAATAATTAGCACACGAGAATCGGCAGTTATGATGTATTTATTTCATGAAAAATAAATGATTTAGATAAAATATTTTTCTAAAAATGATCGTTTTTATTACTTACAAAATGAATAAATTAAAGATATTTTCATCGTTCATGAAAATATTTAAATATGAATTGTCGTTAATGATGAAAATATCTTTAATTAACTAATTAATCTAAGTAATATAAGTGATGATAATTAGAAAAATATTTTTCAAATAAATTATTTTTCGAGAAACAAATAGAGCTTTATTTTTTTTATTTGTTTTTTTGGTTTTGCTTTTGGATATTAGGGTGAATCCTTGGGGATAATTCTTGTGCCTAAGAGTAGATTAAAAAAAAAATTGTTTTCACGTTGGGTTTAAAGTCGATGAAGAAGCTTTGTTAGCAAAGGTACCTTTGGCTGTATATCGGATGAAGAAACTTTGTTATTATTCCTGTACCACTAAAGTATGACTTGGACTCTTATAGTGGAATGAATATCCTAATCACGATGGCATAACTAATGACAATGAACGTTTTTTAAAAGATATGAGATCCACTTTGAGTAGAAAAAACAAGAAAGAAAACTTTTTTAATTTCGAATAAGAGTACAAAGGCCGCTGAAGAAACTCTCCCAAACCCATTCAATGCATACAAGGAATTCGCTGATTAGATTTGGATAGTCAGATTTAAAAAAAAAAAAAAAAAATTCTTTTATACCATTAATTTTGAGTTCTAGGAGATAAGTCGGTAAACTACAAGGGTTTTAGACAAGGCCACTTATCTCACTGGATGTCCGATACATGCGAAGAGGTAATTGCTTCAATGTGATCCATGTCCAACTATGCCTAACCCCAAGAGATAGAAAGACTTCATTCTATCCTAGGGGAAAACCTTATCCTAGGAAAGTGATTTGACTTGAAAGCGAAACAATCGTCGAGAGCATTGGCATATGATAAGTTTATCCCTAAGGAATCAACATACATACTGTTCAGAAATCAATTTAAAAAGTTAAATCGATAAATAAAGAGATATCACATGTATATAAATAATATATGAATCCTCTAAAAAGGTGATGTGAGATAAGTTCAACCCATATGATCTCAACTTGTAGCTAGTCAACATGACGACAACATTATGTCAATTCAGTAATTTTCGGTATGTCATTTCAGTAATTAGCACGACAGCTTTTGCACTTGTGTTCTCTCTCTCTATCAGATTTGATGTTTTTTTTCTTTTTCTTTTGTTTTTTGCTTTGATATTTTGGTAAATCACGAGGGATAATTCCCGTAGCTAAGTGTAAAAAATGTTCATGTTTGGTCTAAAGCTGATCAAGAAACTTTGTTATAAAGTTACAATTGGCTGCATATCGTCCCGATATATATGTGTGTGTGTGTATTACGATATAATCAGTAATACGAAAATGATGTGTGCATGGGTTTAATTTTGTTTTAGAGACAAAATTGGACCTAATCGTGGACTTATGATTGACGGACCCGACAGATTCGCCCGGCAATTGGGTGAGCTTGGATATCAATGTTCGGCCGATCGGTCTAGGCCACCAAGCCTTTTTGCTTTGCTTTTTGTTGTTTGGCAAAGCTCAAATTCAGCCCGCCCAAGTCCATCCAGCAATTGGGCGTAATCTAGACACCCTTGTAACCACGGATTGAAAAGGCTAGTAATAAGAAACGAGATGGGCTGTCTTAATTTTCATGAAATGACCATGCGCTCTCGAAAGGTCCTCGAAGCACCCAAGGAACAAGGCCTTTTGGACCGGTGGTGAGTACTTGCCCAGGACGGAGAAAAGGCAATGATAAATGCTGTCATATCCATATCTAGTGGTCAGATAAAAAGTATAGCATTCTAGCCGGAAATTACCAAAAATATTTTAAATATATTATATTTGTGCCAATTTAGTTTTAAGCCTTTCGATTTGATTAATTTAGTCCCAAACGTTTTAACTATTTGTCAATTTAGTTTTAAACTTTTCAATTGTACCAATTAGATCATAAATCTTTTGACAATTTGTTTATTTAGTTCTTTCAACTAATTTTGGTAGGAAGTCATGGACGTGCAAGGTCCAATTAGTACCGTTTGTACTAAATAGCATAGTCAATACCGATGTGGTCGATTTTTGTAATCTTTTAAAAAATTGTAAATTTTTTTCTTTTTTTCTTTATCTTTTTTCTTTTTCCTCTATTTTCCTCCATCAGTCGCCAAACCTTGGTGATGGCCAACAAAGGTCGCCAAGCTTTGGCGAAGGTCACCAAGCTCGGCGACGTCGACCCCCCCTCCAAAAAAAAAATCCAATGAGAGTTAGGTGATGGCCTTAGGCAACCTAATCCAGCCGTGGCCAGAGGCTAGGGAGGGTTGGCCTTGCCTACGGTTAGCGAGGGTTGGGATGTTCTCATCCTACGAAAAAAAGGAAATGAAACAAAATCCAAAAATTAAAAAAAAAATCATTTATGTTAACGCCAATTGTATCATTTAAGATAATTAGTGCTAACTAGACTATCATGTTAATGATTTTCAACTAAAATAACTAAATTGACAAATCGTCAAAATGTTTAGAAATAAATTGATAAAATATCCAAATATTTAGGACTTAATTGATATAATATTAAATTAGCATAAATACAATAGGTTTATGATTAAATTGACTAAATAGAAATATTTGAAACTGAATTAGCACGAGTGCAATATGTTTATGACTTTCTTGATAATTTTATTCAAAGCAATTTATCTAGAAATACAATTACACACGCTTGCTTTTAGCATTGGCAGCTCTTTATATCCGTTACTCGTGTCACTGAGTAAAAGTCCATAATAAGAACACACGACCGTGAAAAAGAAAAGAAAGAAGAAGGCAAGACACTAACGCACGTTACCGTTTGCTTCCGCAAAACTTGGCCCTGTATGGTAAAACTGAAAATTAATTGTTGAAGATCTAATATTGTATTTTTAAATGTTCGCCATTTTAAGTGCTCAAATTGAAAATAAAATGCTTTTTGAAAGAATTATTTTTTTTCTTACCGAATACGGTATTCTGAATATATTGGCAAGTTTTACGCTTTTGGCAATGAATATCCAAAGGCAAGACTTTGTTTGCTATTTAGATGCCCGTTTTTATCAAACGAATTAAAAAACAGCATTATTACTTAGCGAATTCGGTAATTTTCAGTTTTACCATACAGGGCCAAGTTTTGTGGAAGTAAACAGTAACGTATAGAAGAAGATAATACAAAAAGTACAAGCAGAAATAGACTCACCCAAGGTGGCCATGTGAAATCTTAAGTAATTTATTCATCCCATTATAATTTGCCGACATGCCCTTCAATCGGTTAAATTTTATCAATTAAGGGTTAAAAAAAACACATATACAAGAAGATAATACAAAAATAAAATTCACAGTGACATATTCTTATATCATATTAATCCATCATTTCAAAAGCGAAACTTCATATAAGATATTCTTATAATCAAATAATGTTTGAATTGTTATTTCATCAAATGGATAATTATATCCAATATTTTGAAATAATTTAAGGATTATATTAAATAAATTAAAAAGTACCCAAAAAAAAAAAATGACTATAGAGTGTGGCCAAACTTTAGTAATCGTTTGCCCCCACCTTGCGACGGCTTCATCTCCCCCATGTTTTCGCTCTCTTTCTTCCTCCTCCTTCAGCGTCTCGCGCAAGCTTCTACCTTTACTCTGTCTCTGTCTCCCTCTCTCCCACAAAGCTTCGCAGAGAAGCTGATGGAAAGATCGGTTTTTTGAACCCCAAAACACCTCCGATTTCTCCCGCTGAAATCCACCCCTCCCTCTGCACATATATATACGGGCTTTCTCGATGCTCTCTGCGATCACGCATCCCCCATTTTCCAGTGACGATCTCTAGCTGTTTCGCGTGGTTTCCCCAGCTCGCCTTCGGTGTCCCCCCTCGTCGGCCGCAGTTCGTTCTCGAAAGAACCCAAGGAATTCCTTCTTCGAGGTTCGTCTTCCTTTTCGTCCATGAACGTGTTGCGGTTTTTTCTTTTTTCGTTTTTGGGTAATGCTCGGCTCTGTTTCGTGTGTTTTTCCTTCACCCACGACAACGTGGAGGCGGTAGCGGAAGCAACTCGCGGTGAAGTTTGACTTGTTGCCCGCGAGTTGGGTTTTCTTGTTGGGTCTTGATCCTTAAGTGGAGCAATGGGTAGAATCTTGTTGCTGCTGCTTTCGCCGGAATCCTCAGTATCTTCGTTGTCGTTTTCGTGAGCTTCGCTGTCGTGAGCGGATAAATCTGTATGTGTTAGTTAAGCAGTAGATGTTAATGGCAAAGCCTTGGAGGTTGATACGTGTCGAAGGAGTCGGGGAAAGATGATCACTCGGTCTGAATTGCGATCTTCTGTTCGCGTTGGCGCTGATTTTGTGCTCTTGGGAACTTTGGGTGATTTCGCATGATTGGTTTTTCGTCAGTTCTTGTTTCCTTTGACGTGTCATTTGTCCTGATCTCATGCTGATTTACTTTGTCGTGCCTTCTTTTTTGGGTTAGCATGGTGAGAGTTAAGGAGGAATACGATGTGGTGGCGAATCCTTCATTTTTCAATGGCAGCTGCGACTCGTATCCTAAGAAATCACTGTCCACTTTATCGTACAGTTCCAGGTTTTACTCTGCTTTTAAATTTCCGAGGCCTTTTATCAGTCCTACCTCTTGTTTTGGTAATCGTTCAGTAATGTAGCAAGTTCAAAACCTTCTGACTGCAGTTGTGATTAAGTTAATTAGACATTAACATTTAAAATCAGCATGCAATAAAAACTGAGGTGCATACTTGTGACTTATTTGCATCAGCATGATATAACCCATTGTTCAATAACAGAGGCACATAAGTTGTTTGTTCAGAAGCATATTAGATCAACTACTTTTCTGCATCTTGAATGAATTGCGCTTGATGTTCCCTTTTAATGCGGCATTTGTTTTGGCTTTAGGAGGGCAATTGGTCCAATTAGGCATTCAACAAGAGGAAGATGGACAAAGGAAGAGGTTTTTTTGGAACGGCTACATTTTGATTCTTCAGCGTGTTAAGATGTGTTAAGTATAAAGCCTTTTACTGTAGATGATAGACCAATTAGGCAAATAAAGCTTAGGGTGGGAATACCAATTGTGCATATTCAAGCAGATTGGGCTACTCTGTTGTTACTGTAAAGGGTTTAATTCCCTCCAACTTTCATATGACAGCAGAACATACTTCTTTCTCAGAATTTTCCTATTCAACTGTGTATTGCCATGCAACATTTTCTTTCCGGAAGAGTTCTGAAGCTTTCTAACTCCAGCTACATTGCAATTTGATATGAGCAGGACAGATTTCTTATTGCAGCGGTGCAGAAGTTCAATTGCAAGAATTGGAAGACAATAGGTCGGTGTGACTCTTTCCTCCATCTCCCTCAAGATTTACTTGATTTTTTGCACAAAGAATTGCTAGTTCTTTATTTTGGTGGGGCAGGACCATCAAGAGATACGTAATTGGCCATCCATCATCAGAACTAGATTAAGCGTAATATGATGGTGTCATTAAGCATGATAGCTTCAACATATTCAGACTAGTTTGTGAATTCCTGCTGTGCTAAGTGGAGATTTCGTGTTCAGGAATCAAGCACCTCCAAATAACTACAACATTTTCCAATGTTTTCCAGTAATATGGTTGACAAAAATAGATGTGTGAAGTAAATGATGTGGCGATTCCATTCCATATACATAAGTTTGCACTCAGCAAAAGGCTGATGCTTTGGTTGTTTTCATGTGTTACCAGCTGCATGTGTCCCTGGTAAGACAGATAGTCAGTGCTTGCATCGCTGGCTAAAGGTTCTAGATCTCGTCTTATTAAAGGATCTTGGACAAAGGGGGCAATGTCAAATATCTGAGCCTTTAGTAATTTGTTGTTATGATACTGTGTACTGTCAGGGAAAGCAAAATTATTTGCTTCCTCTTTCTATTTCAGGAAGATGATCTTTTAATCAATTCAGTTAAGAGATACGGCTGCAAATGGTCGCTGATTGCAAAAACCTTTCCTGATCGCACAGGCAAGCAGTGCCGATAAAGGTGAGCTGTCAGTCTCTAGTGAATGAACAGCATGTATACTGGAACTGTATACCCGTGATATTGGCATTCTTCAGTTTAATTTTCCTTTTACCAGATTGAGACTCTTTATTGAAAAATATAAATATTTAGTTATTATTCTTAATTAATTATACATAAGTTTGTGTTCTTGTTATAAAGTATTAGTGACAAAGGAGCTGTTTACTGTAGGTGGACTAATCATCTTGATCCTTCAGTAAAGAATGTTGCCTGGACAGCAGAAGAGGAATCCATTCTTGCTCACTGGCACCATATTTATGGTAACAAGTGGGCACAAATCGCAAAATTTCTTCCAAGAAGGTACATTTAAAAAACTTGAAGATAATTAACGATTTACCAGTGGCTGGCCTCCCATTGTTGTTCCAATCACGATTGCTCTTCATTGTTTCTCTCCAACGGAATTCTTCATGAAAGTTATTGCACATTTACTCCCCAACAAAATGGGATTGCTGGAAGAAAACATCACCATCTCTTAGGAGTTGCTCAAGCCCTTAAATTCCAAGCCTCAATTTCGAAAAAGTTATGGGTAGATTGTGTGGTCATGGCAGCCTACTTGATCAAAAGGATGCCATCTCGTATTCTTAATGAAAGGACTCCTTTCAAGTTACTCTTTGGCAAGTGTCCAAACAATCGTCACCTCCATGTTTCTAGGTGTCTTTGCTGTGTGTCTACCGTTGATCCTCGGGACAAGCTAGATCCCTGAGCCCTCAAGTGTGTATTTATTGGGTATCCAACTCTTCAAAAGGGATAGTTGGTTCTTAATCCATCGACTGAACGAGTTTTTGTCAGCAGAGACATCACCTTTCATGAGGATATTTTTCACTTCCGGGACAAATTATCCTCATATCAACAAGAGGATTTGACTTCATCTCATGATCTATTCTTAAGTGAAATTGATTCTCCAAAGGGATAATTAATTATGCTTCCACATATGACACCTTCCATGGCATCCCTTGATGCTGCTGCAAGTCTTACACCAAATATTGATAACGGCGCATCCAATAATCCATCACCAGTAATGCCTAAGACTTTTGTATCTCCTGAATCATCTACTTCGCCAAGTAATACTTTTATTGAACCATGGGATGATGTTCTGTCTATACTAGCCAATCCTCAGCATTCAGGCCACACCATCCGATCACCGATATGGACAGTAGATTATATTTTGCTCTTCCGTGGACACATTTGGTACACAATACACTGTATCCTCTTATTTAAGTTTTGATCGTCTTTCGGTTGAACATTTGTGTTATATTAGCAGAATTTTGAAGGAACCATACTCTTATGAGGAAGCTGCCGAAGATCCTCGCTGGCGAAAGGCAACGGAGGATGAATTAGATGCATTGATGGAAAATAGAACTTGGGATTTTGTTCCTCTACACCCCAGCGAAGACCCATAGGCTGCAAATGGGCATACAAGATCAAGTATAAAGCTGATGGATTCGTTGAGCGTTATAAAGGTAGACTAGTGGCGAAAGGATTCACACAATGAGAATGATCTGACTATACGGAAACTTCCTCACCAGTTGCAAAGAAAGTCACCATTTGGTCTTATTTTCTCTATTGCTATTATCCATGATTGGCCTCTCCATCATATGGATGTCCACTATGTTGTTCTCCATGGAGCTCTTGCTAAGGAGATCTACATGGTTCCTCCACCAGGATTATGCAAACGGGGGGAGAATAGTGTATGTCATTTTTGTAAATCCTTATATAGGCTCAAACAAGCATTTCGTCAATGGTATGCCAAATTCATTGATGCACTTACAGCTGCAAAGTTCCAGGCACAACTATACTTGGTTTAAACGGAGACAAGGTACATCATCAATTTATTTACTTATATATATTGATGATATACTCATTATGGCGAATGATGCATCCGCCATTGATAAATTCAAGAAATACTTGCACTTTATCTTCCACATTAAAGATTTAGGACCTCTAAAATACTTCCTTGGAGTAGAGATTGCATGGTCAAATAAGGGCATTTGTCTCAGCTAATGCAAATTTGTCCTGGAGATCATATCAAAAGCAAGATTGTTGGGATCCAAACTAGTTGCATTCCAATCGAACATAATACAAGATTGACAATAGCTGAGTATGACAAAGGATTGTCACCCATGAACAAGGATCCTCTACTTAAAGACCCTTCGGCTTATCAAAAACTTGTTGGAAAACTAATTTATTTGACCATGATCAGACCCAAAATTTGCTATGTTGTGCATAACCTTAGCTAGTTCATGCACACCCTAAAATAGTCTCACATGAATGTGGCATTGAAGGTTGTAAGGTACTTGAAAGGATGTCTGGGATTGGGAATATTATTGTCACGAAATAGCAACATGGAGATGGCAACATACTATGACATGGACTATGCTACTTGCCCCATGAGTAGAAGATTTGTTACAGGTTTCTGTATAAAATTTCAAGATTCATTGTTTTCATGGGAGACAAAGAAACGAGCGACAGTTTCCTTATCATCTATCGAAGCAAAATACAGAGCAATGGCGAAGACTAGTTGCGAGATAGTATGGTCAAGAGGCCTACCCCAAGACCTTAGTGTATGGATAAAAGAATCAAACTATCTTATTGTCTGACAATGATATTCTACTCAAACTAGCAATAAATCCAGATTTTCATGAGAGGACAAAGCACAGAGAGGTTGATTGTCATTTCATCATAGACAAGATTTATAATGGGGTAATCAAGATGAGAGAGATAAGGACAATAGAACAGCTTGCGGACATCTTTACCAAGGCTTTATGTTAAAGAAAAATTGTATCTATTGAGCAAGCTCAGCATCCTTGATGTGTATAGACCGCCAAGCTTGTGAGGGAGTGTTGAAGATACGGTTGCCAATACCAATTGATCCTAATTGATCTTGATCAATATGCCGTTGGAAGATCAAAATATCGCGTATCATGGAATCTTTTGTGTATATGTTATTTCCAGATTCATTTAGAATTCTTGTTTTATAAATAGGACTATAATTATGCATTGAATGATATGAAAGCAAATACACAATTTCAATCTTTAGTTGCTTGTCATCCTCTAATAACTCTCACAAAAATCAGTGTCGGTAACAATAGTATTTCTCTTCGAGTATGCCCAACATTGCTCAACAAAATGCACGAACATAAATGCTAGCAACGCTCACAATCATCATATGATAATCAATTGACACTTTCAAAATATTGACACTATGTTCTCCGTCATTTGGCATTATTGTAACAAAGAAATTGTTATATAGGTTGAGCTCTAACAATCTATTCCGATCACATATTAAAAAATAGTGAGACACACATAAGTATAAATACTGGGTGAATGCATGGCGTTTAACTTAACTCGATAAATAGAATAAGTATATTTAATACATATCAATGTGTAATCATAACATGTGCACGTCTCGACATACCCATAGAGACAAACTTGTACCATCAAATTTTTCACTTGGAGATGGCTCAATTCAAATTATGATATGCTCTAAAAGAGAAATATGATCTACTAAATTATTTGGCCAAAACAATTGAAATGCATAAAAAAAAAGTGAATTAATTAACATGAGGGTTAAGTATTGAAAATGGAAATATCATATTTTCGTTAATTGAGGAATTCGAATCTTCAAGTTATAATATTCCATTCGTCGTCCACCCATGATCAAATAACAATCAAGAGAAAAGGCTCGCGGAGAGGGTTAAAGGAAATTTTTCTTCACTAGAATTTGGATTCATTGGGATCATTTCATGAAACACGAACTGATATTGAGTCATGACTAACTTATCAAATCTCCTAAATTGCAAGGGTGATCTCTTTTATTTAGAGGATATAATGACAACATACCATAGAATTGATAATAATATGCAAGTAGAAACAAGAGGAAGCCTAACTTGCATTATGATTATTATTGTTTCATTTGTATAAATCGTTACCAATGCTATTAATAAAGTAGTGAAGAGTAAGTCCCTATAAATTGAGCTCATGAGCTAATTTCATTTATTTACCAACATTATTCTTATTCTACGTAAAATTTTGGCCCCCGTGGCAAAATGTAACCTCACAGTTGGTACCGCCTAGGCACGTGAAGGTTGCTGGTACATCTAGTGGGTAGGTGTAAGCATCCGGGCACTTATCCCGGAAGAATTGGGAGTAAGTGGTCGAGCCATAGCTCTCAAACTTATTGTTGCAATAGTACTAAGGGTCCATTTGGCTTGGTTTTGGGGAAATGACTTTGAGAAAATACAAATATCTTTAAGGTGAAAGAGTTTTCCGAAATGTTACACAGTTTAGTAAATTGTAACCTCAAATAGCATTGAAAAATAGTTTTAACATAAATACCATTTGGTAAAACCCATATTTGTAAAGGGCTTTTGCTATTTTTTTTTAATTTTTTAATCTGAAAATTTAATCTAGTGTAGGTCGGTTGTTGGTGGCCGCCAGCCAACTACCAAATCTTGCCTCCAGACGGTTAGATCTAGCCTTCGAACCGCCAAATCTAGTGGCTTGAGGTCACAAAGGCCAGATCTGGCCTCTCGATAACTAGATCTGGCCTTCAGACAATCCGATATGGTGACTTGAGGCCGCATAGGCCAAATCTAGCCTCCGCACTACCAGATATGGGGGCCTGAGGTCGCAAAGGCCAGATATAGCGGCCTGAGGTTGAGACCTCAAGCGATGTCGCCGCTAGAGGTCGCATGACCTCAGGCGGCATCACTTGATTCATGCGAGCCAAGCGACGCCACCTGATTGTCACACGCTCAAGTGGCGTCACCTGAGTCACGGGTCGCGCCACCCCAAGCGATGGTTGCCAGAGACACACAATCCCCAGGCGGCAGTGGCAATTGCTGGAGAAGATTGACTCTTAGGTGGCAAATCGAGGGAAGATGAAGATGAATGAGAAGAAGATGAACAGTGACGCGGATGAACAGTACACTTGCATTTCCGAAATGCCGAAAACTCAAAACAGGTTCGGACTTGCATTGAGCTTTCAGCATTCTCAATGCTAATATTTGGCCGAGGGACTTCCAAAAATACTTACCAAACGCCTTAAAATTTTCCTTAAGGGGTTTTGGGGGCCCAAAACCCCTTGGAAAAGTTGAATCAAATGAGACCTAAGTAGTTTTGAACACTATGCACGGATTGTTGCACCCACCGGGGGCCTTCAGCTCTTCTAGGCACCGGCCGTTGATGGGCCCGTTTGGTTCGGCTTTAGGGAAATGCCCTTGGGAGAATGCAAATATCCTTGAGATAAAAACGTTTCCAAAATGCTACACCGTTTGGTAATTTGTAGTCTCAAATGACGTTGAAATACAACTTTAGCATAAATACCGTTTGGCAAATTTTACATTACAAATGGGCTTTTGCTTTCATTTTATTTATAAAAAAAATTGAAAATCAAATCCAGCGGCCAGATCTGGTCGTCCGGTCGCCTGAGGTCGCAACCTCAGGTGACACCGTTGCCGCTTGGGGGCGCGACCTCAGGCGACGCCGTCGCCGCTTGGAGGCGCGACCTTAGGCACCTGAGGCCAAATTTGGCGGCTTGAGGTCGCGCGGACCCAGGCAATGTTGCCTAGTTCGCGTGGACCAGGCGACGCCGCCTGGGTCCTCGCGACCTCAGGCGGCGTCGCCTGGTTCGTGCGCGCCAGGCGACGCCGCCTGAGGTCCGCGCGACCTCAGGCGGTGTCGTCTGGTTCGCGCGTGCCAGGCGACGCCGCCTGAGATCCGCGTGACCCAGGCGACGCCGCCTGGGTCTCGGGTCGTGCCACCCCCAGGCGATGGTCACCAGGGAAGCGCGACCCTTAGGCGGCGGTGGCAGCTGTCGAAGAAGCCCGTTGGGCGGGGAAGAAGAAGACGCCATGAAGAAGGAAGACGAAGGTGGAAGATAAATGGACAGTGATTTTTGCATTTCTGGAATGCCGAATGCCCAATGCCGCCCCTCCTCAGCTTTCAGCATTCAGCCTTCGGAATGCTCATACTTGGGCAAAGGGGCTTTCAAATATTTTGCTAAACACCCAAAATTTCCCCCAAGGGGCCCAAAGCCCTTTGGGAATGCCCAACCAAACACCCCTGATGTCATCTAAGCACCTGATCCCTTTGCACGAGCCAGTGGTGGGCCTCAAGAGCATCGGAAGGTTGAATCCATTGATGAGTGAAATGTCCAAGAAATTCGAATAGTTGAACAAGCCAACTCAACGACGGTGTGGGCAGGCTCCCAAAGCCCGAGCAATCCAAGAGTCGATCGCAGTTGCCGGTCTGGCACCAGCCTTGGCCATTGGCATCGAAGGTGCAATTGGTCCTGCCCCATATGCACCCTGAGGTCGTGTTCTGGGCCACGGATAGGAGCCACATCTAGCCAGGGTTGAGCCGGCGCCCACCACCAGGTGATGCCGCAGCCCAAACAGTATATGTGCATTGGTTGACAACCACAAAAGCAGTTGCATGTGTGGGAGTGAGGAAGAGGGTAAGCAAAAGGGACGAGATTAGGGACAGAGGCGCGAGGATTGAGCTCATCCTTGGTTCTTGAACGCCTAACCGGGACACGAGTGCTAGAACCGTTTGAAGAAGAGACATTTCTTCCACTGAGCTTCACTTGCTGATTATTTTGATTCGCAGGGAGGGGGTCCCATGTAGATTGAGGAGGCAGAGGTTTGGCGCAATGAATTACATGCCAGCGAACTTTCAAGGAAATTTCAGAGCAGACGATGGTTTCAAATGGGTGACAAAACACGAGTCAACGAATGGATATACGCGTCTTTCGCGGTGGCTGCGTAAGGACCAAGGACTTGAGAGATCGAGAGGGAACTTCTCAGTTCGATTTAATCAAAGCTCATGTTGTCAGTAGAAACTAGAAACCTGTGACCACACGGCATCAATTTTTCGGGCTCATCTTCCCACCCATGACAACGTGCGCCAAAAATTTAACTTCGCTCTTGTCGGTCGTCGGATTCAAGGTTGTCGACGTCGGACCATTGAATCATGCGTCAGTGCAAGATCTAAAAAATGTCAATGTCGAGACTTTTGAATTTAAACGCAGCAAGTTCTCTTTGATTTGATTATGTGCATGGAAACGATACCCGGCATTCTTGTTAGTTGTCAGATTTTTTTGTCACCGTCGACTATTAGATCTTGCCTAGATGTCCGATCTAAAACTTGTCAACGTCAAATACGAATGCGGTAAATATGCTTTGGTTTTGCTCATGGCGAAGTAAATTGAGCCCTTCCTTTCCCTAATGATGTGATCACTGAGAATAAATAATAATCAACACGTCCATTTAAAGGATAAAGTACTAAATACACTTTACATCAACGACACCATATTAATTATTTAACTCTTTTAGGTATAATTTGTCAATATTTCATATGGATTTTGTTGAAACCCAACTAAAGAATGTTTGTTATTTTCAAAGCACCATCCCTCTTGGGTCATGTGTAATCAATATATTGAAAATCGGAAAAAAAAAAAAAAAGCTTTTCTTATTAGATTTTATAAACGAGTGACCTAGTGAGCGCATTCATTACAAGATCCATACTAGAATACCCATATAAACTTGTGCAGCCACATAAATCGTAGACGTACTTACTCATGAGTCGGTTTAATCGTCTAGGGTTCTATGAAAAAGTGTTCCGAGAGCAATAATTAAATAATAAAATAAGTAAATATTGCGATTTCGAATGCACTAACTAGTCTTACGATATGCACAATCACCACTAATTGATGCTTTATTAGAAAATTAGGCTTCGTTTTATTTAATTTTATGTTAGGTCCTCTTGTTGCACCTTCTAGAGAACAACTACAAAAGAAAAGAACAACTCAAAACAAAGGCTCCATTTGTTTCATGAAAATGAATAATTAAAAAAAATACTTTTTTAAAAATGATTGTTTGTATCATTTAAAATAATTAGTCAATATATAATGTTTTGAACATCAATAATAATTTATGTCTAAATAATTTTGTAGACGGTAAAAATATTTTTTGATAATTCAATTTTTTTTTGTGTGTGATTTAAGCAATCATTTGCTTAAAACCTCGAAAGCAAACATCACTGTGAGACCTTTGTTTAGTCAAGACAAGACTAAGTCAAACTCGCAGATGTAATGAAACTCCTTGGGAAAATATTTCATTTAACTTTCAGTCAAGCGCATAAAATTCGATTCTCCCGTTAATCGCGGCGTTTCGGTCAGGTTTCTACATGTTTTTAAGTCTTCACCCTTATTCCCTGCATATTTTTAGGTCGAGATTGAATTGACTATTATCAAAATAGATCTCCTTTCTTTTCGTTTTTTTTTTTCCCCTGAAACCCCTCAGCAGAAAAATCTTAAAAAGATCAATAGCTACAGAAATAATCTCTGGGGCCAAATCACAGTAAAAACGCACAAAAGAAGACAAAATAAAAAAAAAGGTTAGGTTATTACATAAAAGTTTGTAATAGAGATTATTACAAACTTTTCTTCAGAAAATAATAGAGAGCATCGCCTATTTCCATAATTACATTGCACGTCTTAATCTAATAGTTTTTCACTCTATACCATTAGATTTCAACAATATTTAAGAAAAAAACTTAGAATAATTTGTAGTAGAGTAAGAAAACCTTCATTTAAAGTCATCCACTTCTTCCGAAAGAATCCAAATTCCATACATATGAAGTTTAACTCCATGTTTTATATTTTTTTATCTGTTACCGGATTAATGAGACCGTGCTTGGAATATTTGAAAAGATTTCAAATTTAAAACTTCATATTCATTATCATTGATCATGTTAATAACTGCTCTCGACACACTTTTATGCTTGTTTAATTTAGATTAATCAGATTTTGAATTTAGTAATTACACATTAGACGAGAACGTTCCATACATTATAAAATACATAATTTTCTTAATTGATTTTTTATAATGAGGCCGTGCCAGATCTGCAAGGCTCGCCCTCGCCCAGGCGAGCGTCGGCCTCGCCCAGACCAGATTTGGCGAGGTCAGCCCTTGCCCTTGGGTAGGCGGGAGTCGGCCTATGGCTGGTGGCCAGCCGTCGCTCGCCTGGCCAGGGGCGAGGCCGACACTCGCCTGGGCGAGGGCTCCCCTCGCCAGATCTGGCGAGGCCGGCCCTCACCGGGGCCAGGGCGGCCTCGCCCGGTCGAGCCTCGCTTGTGGCGAGTGAGGCCAGCCAGCCGTCGCCTGTGGCCAGTGGCCGGCCATCGGAAAGGCCAAGGAAAAAGCCAAAAAGAAAAATAAAATAAAATAAAATAAGAGGAAAAAACAGAAAATTTAAAAATATTAAAATATTATTAAAAATTGTCCACGTCGGCACCGGCAGTCCTACAGGGCACCGCCGGCATCCACGTCAGCATTTTCCGACCAAAATTGGCTGGATGGATTGAATCGGCAAGAAATGAAAAGGTTTAGGACTTAACTGACAAAGTTAAAAGATTTATGACTGAATTGGCAAAACTGCAATAGGTTTAGGATTTTTTGGACAATTTTCCCTAACATTTTCTGTAGCTCTTCCCATAAAGTATTTATTTTTTTGGAAAATTATTTTCTTTGAATATCTCCTTAAAGGATTGCCTTTAAAGGTGAGACGTGGAACTCTAACGTACAATAGATTAATTTGCAAGGAGTATTTTTCTTGCACCCTCCCCTCAATTTCCACTTACCTAGGATCTGTGCCAGTCTCATTCAACACCATGAGCGTTGTTCGAATACGTGCTATGAAAATGATATCTCGCAAACGATACAGTTGGCGATACACGTAAATTATCTTGAAACGAAGTCGGTGGTTTAATCTTCCAAATGCAAGTAGAGCAAGTGGTAAAACCCATCTTTACACGAGTGCGGCCTAAAGCCTTTATTATTTATCTACAAACAATAGTCTCTTTTATCCAAGTGTCGCCCTCGCTCTGCACGCTCTGGATTCCAACATCCCAAGAAGAAAAAGGCGAGATAGCTATGGACAACCCAAAGAAAAGGGAATACTAAACGGTCATGTAAATTGCTCGATTAAGAGCGTAGATAGATGTTCATTTATTCAACTCCTTAAACATTTGTTCTTGCCTCAGCTGCATACATAGAGGAGCTTGAGGCAATACACTCATGCAAGTACACTAGCTCAAACTAACTTGAGCACCATTATTTCGGCATAGGGTCTCCTATAGAGTATTCTCAACGATTCCGCTCTTACTTCAAGGACAGAACACAACCCTATAGTTGGTTCCACCAGGGCAGGTGAAAGTGCTGGTTTGATCATCCTTAGGGTAACTGTAAGCATCGGGGCACCTATCCTTGAAGAACTTGGAGAAATTCGTGGGCCCGCAGCTTCCGGAGTTGCAGCAGTACTGGTCGGTCTTGAACACGGTGCAGGGGTTGTTGCAACCGCCGGGCGCCTTCAGCTGGGCAGGGCACTGGCCATTGATGTCGGCCGTGCACTTGATCCCACGGGTGCACCCGTTGGAGGTCGGGCTGAAGTCCATGGGGACGTTGAAGCCGTCGACAAGGGAGATGTCAAAGAAGTCCTTGCCGCCGAACTGGTTCAGCGCATACTCGGCCAGGGTGTTTGGGGGCTGGCCGTAGGATGTGCACTCGCGGACGCCGCCACAGTCGCCAGTCTGGCACTTGCCCTTCCCGGCCGCATCAAATTGGCAGTTAGTCCGGGGCCAGATACGGGCTTGTTTCGTACCGGGGCTCACGTTCAAGCTCCAGGACTGGCCTCGGTCAAGCTGTCGGCCACCTCCTGGGACCGCCGCAGCCCAGACCGTGTAGGGGCAATTGTTCCTAATATCGAAAGTGGCAGCATTGGCGCAAGTGAGGAAGAGGGAGAGCAAGAGGACGGAGGAAATGCAAATGGCATGGGAGCGAGCCATGCTTCGGGTTTGCTCAGAACTTGGGTTTGTGTGATCTCTTTATGCGATAGCACTTGTGTAGTAGCTTGGTGGGTAATGAAGAAATGCACGAGGGTTTATATAGGGGCGAGCGTGGCTAGGGATTGGCGGAGAGAGGCCAACAGGTGTCTCTACATGATTAGTTGATCGAATATTAGATGGGATTTGATAATGCTGTCCTTGGCTTGGCTCCAAGTCAAGTCAAGAGCGAAGATAAAGCCTCCACAATGCACAGAGGCTCATCTGTAACCGGTCAACAATTTTTACCATTGCAAAGATACAAGTTTTTGCTGCAGACCAGAGGAGTTTTCTTACCGTGCGAGTGCTTGAGAGCTTTATCATCAGGGAGCGGCTAATGGGTTTGGCAATTATCCATCATTCAGGCCCTTCTGCTTAGAAATTTCAACCAGTCTTTGCTATAAAACAATGAGCTCAACATCTGAAAATGAGGAAAAGGGATTAGAAGCTGAGCAGAGAGAATTAGAATGTGAACTTCTGCAAGACAAGTATGTGAGTTGCAGCGTACCATTTTTAATAGAAGTATCTACATGTTATTTGATAATTACATGCATTAATGTTGACACTTTAAAATGAAAATCTTCATGCTGTCCCCTGATGCAATTTCACCATGTCGATCAAATTAGTATTTCAAGTATTGAATTGATAGAGATTATATACTTCTGTATCATACATGTGTCCATACTAAAGCCCTATTGAGAAATCTCTCTCTAACGTCGGCTTGTTGGAGATAATGAAGTCATGTGTCAATCGTATCAATCTCATGAACTTTATGGAAGAGTTTAATTTAGGAGTTATCCATGATAATTCAAAATAGAATATACAAAAAAAAAATTGTAATTGACATGGTAATAAAATTTGCTACTCTTTTGGTGGTCTCAACTTCAAGCCCCATTGAAGTTAAATCCTAAATTCACTAGGCCGATATTGAGGGAATGCACCCTTAAGATCACCCAGGGAGTCGGACGTCTCGTTAAGGTACATGAAAACTAACGTGGACACTACTTGATCCTGCTACAAAAAAAAAAAATCACTATATATGGTCATTTTAAGTATATTCATTCATTTTGAACTCGGTATTCTTTAATTATATATATTTCCCAAATTTATGATTATCTAGATATTGTTTAATTCCCTTTTTCGAGATATTAAATAAAATTTAAGTTTCTCCATTGAGCGGGGATCACTCTCCAATATCGCAAAAAGATTGAATTCTCCTAGACAAAATAAATGTTATAAATGGCAAAAGTTATTTTCTTTTAGTTTTTTTTTTTTTTTTTTTGTTGGGTCATTCGATGATACTATTGGGGAGGGGATTATTCTTGGGGAATCAATATTCACATTGAAGAAGAGTCCACAAACGTTATTGTCAAAGTCTTGACTAAGAAAACACGACGCAGAAAAAATCAAAAGCAGAAGAAAGAGGTGCAATCACGTGCTTACGCTTGTTAATGTCACAGGACAAGTCGCGCTCCTATCCTAGACAAGAACCTTGTCAGAGGGAAACAGATATTGAATGGAAACGTGAAGAAAAGTCGTCGAGGGGAGCACCCGATAGGATTATTCCTGAGGAATCAATAGAGGTACGATTTCGACCGGTGGCATCACAGCGAGCACCAATCCATGGGCGGCGAGCACATTCTGTCGTGAAAAATAAATAATTTAGACGAAATAATTTTTTAAAAATGATCGTTTCTATCATTTATAAAAATAAATAAATGAAAAATATTTTTACCATCCACAAAAATATTTAGAAATAATTTTTGTTAAAAATAAACATATCTTTCATTGACTAATTAGTTTAAGCGATATAAGTAATTATTTTTAGGAAAATATTTTTCGAACCCTTCAATTTTTACAAAACAAATGGATCCTTATTTCCTTTATTTCTTTTCTTTCTTTTTGTGGTTTTTCTTCTCAATATTAGGGTGAATCCCCGGGGATAATTCTAGTACTAAGAGTAGATGAAAGAAAACTATTTTCATGTTGGGTTTAAAGTCGACGAAGAAGCTCTGTTAGCAAAAGTCACATTTGGCTTAATATCGGATGAAGAAACTTTGTTATTATTCTTGTACCACCAAAGTATAACTTTAAATCTTATCATGGAACGAATATCTTAATCCCGATGTCATAGCTAATGACATTAAATTGACGTCAGCGAAATCCGTTACTAGAATGGTAAAAAAGAAGAACGATGAACGTTTTATAAATGGTATAGAATCCACTTTGAGTTGAAAAGAAAAAAAAAAGATTTTTAATTTTGTATAAGAGTACAAAGACTGCTGATGATATAATCTCAAACCCACTCGGTGCACAGAAGGAATTTACTGATTCGAGTCAGATAATCAGTTTTTTTTTTTTTTTTCTAAACTTGGTTTTTTTTTTTACACCCTTGATTTTGTGTTCTAGGAAATAAGTGGGCAAAGTACACGGATTTTAAACAAGACCACGAGTCTCGCTGGATGCCCGATACATGCGAAGACGTATCAACTTCGGTGCTTCTCCATGTGCAACTATGCCCAATCCCAAGAGACAGAGAGGCTTCATTCTATCCTATAGGAAAACCTTATCCTAAGAAAGCGATTTGAATTGAAAGCGAAACAGTTGTTGAGAGCATCGGCATCCAATGGGTTTATCCCTAGGAATCAACATGCATACCGTTCAAAAATCAATCTAAAAAATTAAATAAGAGTGTATGAATCCTCTAAAAAGGTAATGTGAGATAATTTTCATGACTTCAACTCGTGACTAGTCAATACGATGACCTATGAAGCACGGACATGTTATAAGTGATTCTATGTTGTGTCCGACATGTGTCGTAGTGTGTCAGACACGTCGACACGCTTAGACATGCGTTGACCGCGTGTCTGATTTGTCGACACGTGATCAACTTTTGTCGACACGTTTCGACACACATGTCCCAAAGACAATGGAGGGTGGAGGCAAGGGCGAGGGAGCAAAGATGAGGCCGCGAGCAATGGCCAGCCCACAATGGCGAGAGACGGCGAGAGAAAGAGTAGAGATTGAGGCAAGGGCCGCCATTTTATGATGCTGCGATGGATCGACGACGAGGCTGCAGCTGTAGGGGAGGAAGGGCCGGAGGTGAGGCGGTGAACGATTGTGATGAGGACCGAAAGCAAGCAGAGATCGAGAGGAAGAGGAGAGGAGGGGGTCGTGCGGCAAGGAGGAGGAAAAAGAAGGGCGCTGCTAGGGTTTTGAGAGGGAAACTAAAAGAATAAAAAAGGGATTTGGTGTGCTGGAGGGAGAGGAAAGTGACAGGAGGGAAGGAAAAGTGTCAGTGGTGGGGAAGTGACGGGAGGGAGGGGGAAGTGTCGGTGGTGGGAGAGGGAAAGAAAAGTGAAAAAAAATTGGGCGTGGGGGGAAAGAGACGAGGGAAAAAAGGGGGGAAGTGACGGGAGGGAGAGGGAAGTGTCGGGTGGTGGGGGAGAGAAAGTGAAAAAAATTTGGGGATGGGGGAAAGAGATGAGGGAAAAAAGTAGGGGTAATTGAATTCAGGATGGGTAGAGTCTAAACTTAGATTCTGTATCTAATTCTGTTATAATTAATTTCTATTTTTTGGATCCTGTATTCGATTCATCATGTTTTTTCTGATTTAGTTCTAGGGTTAACCATGTTTTTATTGGAACCTGTTTTGCAATATCCCGATATCTTATACGACTACGAATTTTATTTTAATACGCGATAAAATAACGTAATTATCATAATTTGTATTGAAACATTAAGCACTTGTACTAAATAAATACATTAACTTTTTGACTAAACGAAAAATTAAGGATCTACAAGACTAATTATAATAAATAAAACTATAAGGCAAATAATTAGCAACAAACATGGGTCTAATGTTAGTCTTATTCCCACAATTACTACATAAAGCTACTCATTTATACAAGTATAAATCCTCCTACAAAAGATAAATTAGGCGAGCCAATTCACGTGGTACACAAGAATTTAGCGGTGATGAACACCGTCCGTCTGTCGAACGGTGCAAGAGGGAGTCGATGAGGAAATGAAGCAAGTGAGGAAGAGGAACAACGAATGAGGAGTGCCGTGTGTGTTTGAAAGAGCCAAGAGGAAAAAGGCCGTGATTATGGAAGTAAAAATATAAATAAAGAGAAAAAAATTAGGGTTTTTGACCTATTTTCACAAGACTGGTTCCAAAACTGGTCCGGGAACCAGTTCCTAGGGGGGTAATTAATCGGACCAGATTCCCGAACCCATTTAAGCTCGTTCACGGACCAGTTTCAATGGGAACCAATTCCCGACCCTATTTTTCGGGTGGGTCGGTCTAGTTTCTAGGTATACCTAGTCCGGTTGCACACCCCTAAAAAAAAGGGAGTTGGGGTGGGGTAGGGTGGCGACCCCCTAGGAGGACTTTTTATTTAATAAAAAAATAATTTTGAAAAATAAAAGTATTGAATGTTGAATGATTAGTGTAAATTTATTGTAGGTTCTTTTTTAATTAATTATTTATTTATAAATTTGAATTAAATTAACTAAAAATGAAAATATTTATTTAATATATAACATGTTACATCGTATCAGAATTTTCTAATTTTAAGAAATGACGTGTCGACGCGTCGTGTCGTATATTCGTGTCACGTGTCCGTGCTATTTTGACGATGACAACATTATGTCAATTCAATAATTAGCACAGTAGCTTTTGCACTTGCTCTCTCTTTCTCTCTCTCTTTTAGATTGTTATTATTTTCGTTTTTTTTTTTTTTGCTTTGACATATTGGTGAATCCAGGGAAATAATTATTGTACCTAAGTGTAGATAAAAAGAAAGTTCATGTTCTGTCTAAAGTCGATCGAGAAACTTTGTTATAAAGTCACCTTTGGCTCCAAATTGTCCCGATATATATATATATATAGTGCGCGCGCACGTATTACAATTTAATCAGTAACACGTAAATGATGTGTGCATGGGTTTAATTTGGTTTTAGAGAAAAAATTGGACCTAATCGTGGACTTGTGATTGACGGACCCGATAGATTCGCCCGGCAATTGGGTGAGCTTGGATATCGATCTTCGGCCGATCGGTCTAGGCCACCAAGCCTTTTTGCTTTGCTTTGCTTTCTTCTTCTTTTTTTGTTCGGCAAACCTCAAATTCAGCCCGCCCAAGTCCACCCAGTAATTGGGCCTAATCTAGACACCCTTGCAATCACGGATTGAAAGGGCTAGAGATCAGAAACGATATGGGCTGTCTTAATTTTCGTGAGATGACCATGTGCTCTCGAAAGGTCCTCGAAGCGCCCAAGAATCGAGGCCTTTTGGCCCGGTGCTGAGTACTCCCCGAGGTCGGAGAAAGGGCAATGACAGATGCTATCATATCCATATCAAGTGGTTAGATAAACGTATGGCATTCTAGTGGAGAAATTATCGAAGAAGTTTTAAATCTATTGTACTTATATCAATTCAATTTTAAATATTTCAATTTGACTAATTTAGTTCTAAACCTTTTGACTATTTGTCAATTTAGTCTTAAACTTTTTAATGGTGCTAGTTAAGTTACAAATCTTTTGACAACTTATCAATTTAGTTTTTCCAAGTAATTTTGACAGAATATCATAGAGGTGTGTGTGGTCCAATCAATGCCAATTGTCCTACATGACATAGTTAGCACTAAGGTTATCGGTTTTTGTAATTTTTAACTTTTTTTCCCTTTCTCTTTTTCCTTTTTTTTCTTTATTTTCCTCCATCAATCACCAAACCTTGCTAATGGCCAGCGAAGGTCACCAAGCTCTAGTGAGGCCGCCCCTCACCAGATCTAGCAAGAGTTGGCAAGGGCCTTAGGCAACCTCATCTAGCCCTTGCCTATGGCCAACAAGGGTTGAGATGCCCTCATCCCAGAAAAAAAGGGAAAAGGAACAAAATCTAAAAATAATAATAATAATAACCTGTAAAATTCATTAATGTCAATGCCAACCATACCACTTAAGATAGCCAGCACTAACTAAACTACCATGCTAATGATTTTTGGCCTAAGTAGTCGAAAATGATTAAATTAATAAATTGTCAAAAGATCTATGATTAAATTGGTAAAATATCAAAAGATGCGGCATAATTGAAAGACTTGAGATTAAATTGGCATAAGTGCAATACGTTTATGACTAAATTAACCAAATCAAAATGTTTAAAATTGAATTGGTACAAGTACAATATTTTTAGGACTTCCTTGACAATTTTATTCAAAGCATTTGTCTAGAAATACACGCTCTTGCTTTTGGCATTAGCAGCTCTTTATATCTATTTTTTGTGTCACGAGTAAAAGTCCAGAATAAGAAAACACACGACCATAAATAAAAAAAAAAAAGTAAAAAAAGAGAGGCAAGAAACCAACGCACGTTACCGTTTGCTTCCGCAAAACTTGGCCTTGTTTGGTATAACTGAAAGTTAATTGTTGAAATGTAATATTATATTTTAAATGTTCAGCATTTTAAGTGCTCAAATTAAAAAAAAAAAAATTGCTTTCTGAAAGATTTCTTTTTCTTACCAAATACGGAATTCTGAATATATTGGCAAGTTTTACGCTTTTGGTAATGAATATCCAAAGGCAGGACTTTGTTTGCTATTTAGACGCCTCTTTTATCGAACGAATTAAAAAAACTGTTTTATTACTTAGCGAATTCGGTAATTCTTTTTATTAATTGAATCTTTGAAGGTCAAAACTAGTTATTCGCAGGTGTTGAAGGTATTAATTTTAAAAAATTATTAGAGTTATGAAACAAGTCTGAGTCCATGATCGTTTTCGTTTATCTATTTAATTTTTTGAGTACATTTTCTTTTTCTATACGGCACAAATGAATTCAAATCCGTAGTCTTTGCATGCAGGTTTTTCTAGTAATCAAGATTTGGCATTGAAAAATGTTTATCATCATCTGTTCTGATCAGTCAGGTTCCATCGAAGTTCGCCTCGCTAAATCTAGTATAGATTAAGGAAACGCATTGGGGATGATGCCCGCCTTAATCAGCCCATAAATGACAAGTGGAAATAGAATCACCAAAGGAGGCTAAAGTGAAATCTCAAGCAATTTATTCATCTCATTATAATTTGCTGGCATGCCCTTCGATCGATTAAGTTTTATCAATAAAGGGTTAAGGAAAAAAATAGACGAATATAAAAGAAAATAATACAAAAATGAAATTCACGGTGATATATTCTTATTTGCATTAATCCATCATTTTAAAAGCGAAACTTTATATTAGATATTTCGTATAATCAAATAATGTTTGAATTGTTGTTTCATCAAATGGATAATTATATCCAATATTTAGAAATAATTTAAGGATTATATTTAATAAATTAAAAAGTATAAAAAAGAAAATGACATTAGAGTATGGACAAACTTTAATAATCGTTTGCCCAACCTCGCGACGGCTTCGACTCCCTCATGTTTTTCGCTCTCTTTCTTCTTCCTCCTCCAGCGTCTCGCGCAAGCTTCTACTTTTACTCTCTCTGGCTGTCTCTCTCTCTCTCCCTCTCCCACAAAGCTTCGCAGAGAAGCTGACGGAAAGATCGGTTTTTTGAACCCCAAAACACCTCCGATTTCTCCCGCTGAACTCCACACCTCCCTCTGCACATATATACACGGGCTTTCTCGACGCTCTCTGCGATCACGCATCCCCCATTTTCCAGCGACGATCTCTAGCTGTTTCGCGTGGTTTCCCCAGCTCGGCTTCGGCGTTCCCCCCTTGTCGGCCGCCGTCCGTTCTCGGAAACCCCGAGGAATTCTCTCTTCGAGGTTCGTCTTCGTTTTCGTCCATGAACGTGTTGCGGTTTTTCGGTTTTTCGTTTTTTTCGTTTTTGGGTAATGCTCGGCTCTGTTTCGTGTGTTTTTCCTTCACCCACGACAACGTGGAGGCGGTGGCGGAAGCAACTCGCGGTGAAGTTTGACGTGTTGCCCGCGAGTTGGGTTTTCTTGTTGGGTCTTGATCCTTAAGTGGAGCAATGGGTAGAATCTTGTTGCTGTTGCTTCTGCCGGAATCCTTAGTATCTTCGTTGTCGCTTCCGTGAGCTTCGCTTTCGTGAGCGGATAAATCTGTATGTGTTAGTTAAGCAGTAGAAGTTAATGGCAAAGCCTTGGAGGTTGATACGTCTCGAAGGAGTCGGGGAAGGATGATCACTTGGACTGAATTGCGATCTTCTGTTTGCGTTGGCGCTGATTTTGTGCTCTTGGGAACTTTGGGCGATTTCGCACGATTGGTTTTTTGTCAGTTTTTGTTTCCTTTGACGTGTCATTTGTCCTGACCTCATGCTGATTTACTTTGTCGTGCCTTCTTTTTTCGGTTAGCATGGTGAGAGTTAAGGAGGAATACGATATGGTGGCGAGTCCTTCATTTTTCAATGGCAGCTGCGACTCGTATCCTAAGAAATCACTGTCCACTTTATCGTACAGTTCCAGGTTTTACTCTGCTTTTAAAGTTCCGAGGCCTTATATCAGTCCTACCTCTTGTTTTGGTAATCCTCCAGTAATGTGGCAAGTTCAAAATCTTCTGACTGCAGTTATGATTAAGTTAATTAGACATTAATATTTAAAATCAGCATGCAATAAAAACTGAGGTGCATACTTGTGACTTATTTGCATCAGCATGATATAACCCATTGTTCAATTACAGGGGAACATAAGTCGTTTGTTCAGAAGCATATTAGATCAACTACTTTTCTGCATCTTGAATGAATTGCGCTTGATGTTCCCTTTTAATGCAGCATTTGATTTGATTTTAGGAGGGCAATTGGTCCAATTAGGCGTTCAACAGGAGGAAGATGGACAAAGGAAGAGGTTAGTTTGGAACAGCTACATTTTGATTCTTCAGTATGCTAAGATGTGTCGATTAAAAAGCCTTTAACTATAGATGATAGACCAATTAGGCACATAAAGCTTAGGATGGGAATGCCAGTTGTGCATATTCAAGCAGATTGGGCTACTCTGTTGTTACTGTAAAGGGTTTAATTCCCTCCAACTTTCATATGACAGCAGAACATACTTCTTTCTCAGAATTTTCCCCTTCAACTGTGTATTGCCATGCAATTCGGAAGAGTTCTGAAGTTTTCTAACTCCAGCTACATTGCAATTTGATATGAGCAGGACAGATTTCTTATTGCAGCGGTGCAGAAGTTCAATTGCAAGAATTGGAAGACAATAGGTTGGTGTGACTCTTTCCTCCATCTCCCTCAAGATTTACTTGATTTTTTGCACAAAGAATTGCCAGTTCTTTATTTTGGTGGAGCAGGACCATCAAGAGATACGTAATTGGCCATTCATCATCAGAACTAGATTAAGCGTAATTGATGGTGTCATTAAGCATGATAGCTTCAACATATTCAGACGAGTTTGTGAATTCCTGCTGTGCTAAGTAGAGATTTCTTGTTCAGGAATCAAGCACCTCCAAATAACTACTACATGTTCCAATGTTTTCCAGTAATATGGTTGACAGAAATAGATGTGTGAAGTAAATGATGTGGTGATTCCATTCCATATACATAAGTTTGCACTCAGCAAAAGGCTGATGCTTTGGTTGTTTTCATGTGTTACCAGCTGCTTGTGTCCCTGGTAAGACGGATAGTCAGTGCTTGCATCGCTGGCGAAAGGTTCTAGATCCTCGTCTTATTAAAGGGTCTTGGATAAAGGGGGTAATGTCAAATATCTGAGCCTTTAGTAGTTTGTTGTTATGATACTGTGTACTGTCAGGGAAATCAAAATGATTTGCTTCCTCTTTCTATTTCAGGAAGATGATCTTTTAATCAATTCAGTTAAGAGATACGGCTGCAAATGGTCACTGATTGCAAAAACCTTTCCTGGTCGCACAGGCAAGCAGTGCCGAGAAAGGTGAGCTGTCACTTTCTCTAGTGAATGAACAGCATGTATATACTGTATACCCGTGATATTGGCACTCTTTGGTTTAATTTTCCTTTTACCAGATTGAGACTCTTTATTGAAAAATGTAAATAATTAGTTATTATTCTTAATTAATTATACCTAAGTTTGTGTTCTTGTTATAAAGTATTAGTGACTAAGGAGCTACTGACTGTAGGTGGACTAATCATCTCAATCCTTCAGTAAAGAAGGTTGCCTGGACAGCAGAAGAGGAATCCATTCTTGCTCACTGGCACCATATTTATGGTAACAAGTGGGCACAAATAGCAAAATTTCTTCCTGGAAGGTACATATCAATA
This sequence comes from Eucalyptus victrix, assembly GCA_016097545.1. NCBI lineage: Eukaryota > Viridiplantae > Streptophyta > Magnoliopsida > Myrtales > Myrtaceae > Eucalyptus > Eucalyptus victrix. The sequence continues at coordinate 30,792,346 of CM027838.1, forward strand.
ACTTGAAGACAATTAACGATTTACCAGTGGCTGGCCCCCCAATGTTGTTCCAATCTCTCTCTTTAGAAGAAAAAGAAAGACTACTTCGAGATGATAAAAAATCAAATGTTGGCTAATTTTTTCAGTGTTACTTTCATAACACTTAAATGGTATTTAAAATGCAACTGGTTAGAAGCTTGATAATACTGATTTAGTCGAGTTCTGATGACACAAGTAGTATAATTTCTTGTCCTTGTTTTGCTCTCATCTCAGCTGTTGGTTGGAGTTTCATTGCATTTGCTCTTGGTCCTTTTGGACAATGACATGATGTGGCCATTGTTTTGCATTTTGCCCGATATCTACACATATCTAGTGCCTATTGGAACATCAGGATCTGATGAATGCCCCCTCCCCTTCCATATCTTGATTTGTTCAGTTAACTTTATGCATGCCCTGTCTAAGGGTCGCCAAAAAAATTATGAGGTATTGATATCTTTTCACACTGGCAGGACGGACAATGCAATTAAGAACCATTGGAACTGCTCAATGAAGAAGAGATTGGGTTCATGGTCAACTGGCTGTATAATGGAAATGTCTGATGCTAGCTCTGAATTTTGCAGTCCAGAGGTTAAGGCAGATTGCTTGATGGTTAAGTTGGAGCGACAAAGTGCAGATGAAATTACTTCTGTTGATCAGAGAATGCAACTGGACTTGGATAGAAGCTGTTTCACTGGCTTCACTTCTGAATATTCTCATGGCGGTATCATGGAATCGGAAATGGTAGATTGTTGTATATCAACTCCTTGGCATTCAACAGCAGGGGCAAATAGCAGAGCATGTCCGACTGCCAATCCATCTTGTGTGGCCACTGGTTTTTCTGGAGATGCTGATAGCGGTTCTAATATTTCAGTTTCCTCACTGGCTGATCCTTCAGGCATTGGTGCATGTTCAACCATTGAGTTAACTCCTGGTCCTGTCAAAGTCAATCTTTCTGTTGCTTCGCAGAGTTTTGAATCACCTAAAAGGATAAGAGTGGGTGCTACAAATACAAAATGTGGCGATGATCCTGGATATTTTTGTTCTACTCTCTCAAAATCCACAGATATGGACTTCACTGGTGCTGATAAGAGAAAAAACGTCAGTGATATGTTATCATTGTCAGTTCAGCTGAGAGATCCAGTCACTTTGGTTGCAAATAATGGTTTCACAGGTGTGGAGAAACAATGTAGCCCATCAAGGACTTCGTATTACCTTTCCACTCCCCCTAACTCGGTGAGTAGTGTTAGTGTCAAAAGTTGGAGTCCAGAGTTGATTTTGAGGAAGTTGGCAATGACCTACGAGCATACTCCCTCCATCATCAGGAGGCGATGCTCAAAGAAATCAGGCGATGCTTCTTACTCGGGCTCTGCTAGCACACCAGCATTGATGTTATCAAATTCTCAAGAGAAGGAAGGTGGTAGTGTGGATTTTCTGCATGTGGAACGAGGTCTTCCCTTGAATCTTCATAATGCTAGAATTTCCACCGCTGCTAAATGTCTGGAGAGACGCCTAGAACATGCCTTTGACATGGAAATGGATACAGCCATTCTGTGAACGTGGGGGTTAATGCCAAAGCGCATTCCCTGGAGATAAGTCAGCAAATCAATGACGTTTCATCAGTACTGAGCATTTCCATCATGTCAATAAGCTCCAGAACGAGGCCTAGACAAGAAGATAGTTTTTTTGCCAATAGTATCTTCATCTGCATCCATTTTGTAGCTTACTTTGCACCATGAACTCGTTCGCTATTACTCTGATTCTTGGTGATGACAATGGCACAGCCGGGTGTATTATGTGGCCATGTTACTTCAATTGAAACAAGTACATACAAAAAAGATTTTCCCTCTCTACTGCTATAACTTCGAGATTGCATGTACTGGCAATTTGTAAATGACGACAGTTCAGCCCTGTAAGGAATAAGAAGTAGGAAAATCTTTGCTTCCACAGTTCTTTAGGCCCACTCTTTGGTATAATGACTTGATTCCATGGTTTGTTTCCTGTGAAATGTATTTTTCTTGATCGTCTGTCACGTTTTCCCTTGTTTTACTTTGACGCACACTCAACTTCTACGTGGCCTCCTCAGGTGCACAAGCTCATGAAACGCCAACCATCGTTTGAATGTCTTGGACATGTTTTGTCTTGGACACCTTACTTGGCAGATCCAAGGTTGGACAAGCCTAGCCACAAATTCCTCGCAATGAAGGGCGTTGGGGTTTGGACATAGTTGTTTTAAAGTCTAGGGTTTCTTACACTAGACTCCTCAGGCCCGACACCATTCCCAGTGCGGTCCAGCATTGGGCTAATCATTTTTCAAGGGCATAGCCCTTCTCAGCTGGCTTCCTCCATCGATCAAAACTAATGGCGATGGCTTCCTATTTCAAAGTGACAAATAGTTAAGTAGCCTTTAAGACTCTTGCTATGTGCATCCATCCCTCAAAAGAATAAAAAGAAATAGAAAAGAAAGGAAAGAGTGACCATATAGACACTGTGGGATGGACTCCCAGATAAAACCTAAAACACACATGCACTACAGAGATTCTCCATCTGTATGCTGCAGGAACATGGAATATAAATCCAACAGACCCAGTTGTCTCTTCTCAGCAGAGATTGTCAATCTGCAGCAGTACAAAGTATTTGAAGCTCAGACCAAAAAAAAAAAAAAAAGTATTTGAAGCATGTCATCCTTTTCACACTTATTACCTAACCCCATGTGTGCGTGGGGACACACATGGGGTTCATCTTGTCCTCATGCCTTGTCCATAGTACGACTGTCGGCTCAATACCCGTCCTTGAAAAGCGGGAGTTCCTGGTGGAGCCTTTACCAAAGACGGAGAGGACATGCATTTTTCAGGGTTTCTTTTTGCACAGTTTCTTTCACTGCAAGGGTATTTTTAAGAATATGGTCACTTGCCCTCCGTTTCTAAGATGAAAGGAACTTGCAGGGGAATCAGGAGAATGATCAAGGGTGCTTTAGCCGACAAAATGATAAAAGTATCACGGACAAAGAACGTAACTCTGCTGCCAACGGTCATCGTCGAGCATCACTTGCTTTGTCCTAAGATGCCCCACTGAAGAAGCTGTCCTCCTTGTCGTCATTAATTCGGTGGTTGAGCCTTCCAAAATTCCTTTGAACTCCTTGTACTTTGATTTGATGCCATCCCCTATTTGTACACTTTGTGGTTTGCACATATATTGGAGATTATTGGATATGTCGTGTTTTGAAAAAAAAAATGAAATATGTTATATAATTTATGCATTTATATTAAATAAATCAAATTTTCTCTCCTTCCTAAGAGTAATTTCTACGGTTTGAATTGAGTACTCCCAAAGCTAACCCTTTTCTTTTCTACTGAAAAATGAGAACCATCATCACTTTGAGGGGTCCCCATGGCATATTGTTGCCTAAATGATGCACAAATCTCTTGTGGGTAATTTGATGAATATACTTCTTGGCTTCTAAGGTTGATGCTCACTTTATTTCTTCTATTGCCTAACCGTTACTTGTGAAGTGGGCTTTTAAAACTTTTTCGTCGCTTTTCCTCTTGAATATGAACGACATTTATTTGAAGATAAATACGGGATATTTAGAAATTATAAAAATATAATAAAAATAATAATATAGGTCGAATATTTTGTGATTGCCGGACAAAAGGTGATTTGATTTGTGTTTTAAAGTGCAACGTCTACAAACTTCATAAATCGGTATGTTTATGGTAATAATTATCCGGTAGACAGAGGGCACAGAAAACATTCCCATCAAATTAGTCAAGAAATTCAAAAAAAGAAGAAAAAGAAATCGGATATCCTATTTCTTAAATTCTTGAAAGGGCAGCGATAACGACCCTTTCATTGGATAATGATAAAACATCATCGTCAGCTACGCTCGTCCCATCGATGACTTCCAGCTCAGAAATTACCTTAAACGCGCCTCCTATCTTTGGGCCAAATTGCTCGATCTGTTCGCGTTTTTTTGCCGTACTTGCTTTTCCACGAGCGCAAGAAAGGGAGGAAGAAGAAAAAAAAAGGAAAGAGAAGGTATGATTAGGAGGAAGAAACCGAAGATAGAAAAAGCGCGCGAATGGATTCATCCTCCAGCTGACTCGACTCAAACGAGAAGGCTACAAAAAGCCGTAAGCTTGATGGGAATGGATCCTCCGTCTCTCTCTCTCTCTCTCTCTATCTCTGTGCGTGGCATGCGTTTTGTGCTTATCCCCAACACGCACAGGATTGGTTTTTCTTGATTTGCTCAAACTCTCATCCCCTTCCCCTCCCAACTTTGCTTGCCAGCTTCCATAAAGGACACGCATTCCGCTGCCCTGTTTCTTGGTGCCTCCTCCCCTGCTTCGCTGAAGAAGAAAAGACCAAAACTTTACCGAATCGACGAGATGGGTTCTCAGGAAAAGACCGTTCTTGTCACCGGCGGGGCTGGTTTCATCGGCACGCACACCGTGGTGCAGCTCCTGAATGATGGGTTCAGGGTCTCCATCATCGACAACTTCGACAACTCTGTCCCCGAGGCCGTTGACCGAGTGCGAGAGCTCGTGGGTCCCGAGCTCTCGGAGAGGCTTGAATTCCACTTGGTACTTATGTTTTTTGGATTTTTTGTTCTGTTTCGAGGTTTGGTGAATTGGGTTGTTTGTTTGTTCGTCTGTTGAGGAAGGGAAGTGTGGGGATTGAGTGGAATTTGTAGCTACTGGCGTTGCGTTTTGTGTTTCACCGAGGATCATGTTATCTGGAATTAGAACAGAGGTTAAAGAGGGTGAGTCGAAGTGAAAGGCGAAAACTTTTTTCCTGACTGCCTATCAATGCTTTGTGGGGTAAATTCTGTCTCTGTTCTAGATACTTCATTGGGATTGGGGAATTAATTGGTGTAGATGTACATGAATGTACCATTCGTTCAGTTTAAGCTTATGAGGTCCGCAGGATGGTGGAGCGTATTTTATAGAACTCACACTGTTCCTACTCCTTTTGCTTGCTGATGATCGAGAGGTTATTGCAGGCTGATCTCAGAAATAGGCAGGATTTGGAGGATCTATTCTCTCAGACCAGGTATGCACACCGTCCTTGATCCTTGCTCTTATCTTTGTCCTTGTCCAATGGCCTTATTGGTCCTCTGTAAATTCAGGGTGATAAACCCTTCCTTTATTCTTATTTTTCAATGAACCAGCTTTGATGCTGTGATCCACTTTGCGGGGCTTAAAGCCGTTGGGGAAAGTGTAGCAAATCCTAGAAGATATTTTGACAACAATTTGATTGGGACCATAAATCTTTACGAGGTCATGGCAAAGTACAACTGTAAGAAGGTCTGTTTGGCTTCTTTAGCATATGGATACTTGTTATCGTTGTTTCAGCTGCTTGCTTTGACATACGGAAATACAATCCCTATAATTAAATGAAGCAAATGAATTGCTGACTGTGCCTTAAAAGCCCCATGCAGAACAGAAGTGACTGATTTAATGTGCTTTGATCCATGACTGTATATTCGATGGCATTTTACCCATCATCAAGAAAAGTTGGCCTCCATGAAACTTAGAAGGGCAATTCCACTTCTCATTTTATAAGATGCACTCTTGTTTCATGTCTTAATGATCTCATAAGGCGCATGCATAGACTAATCATTCTTATGTGATAGGATATGAAGGCTTTCATATACTGTGATAGGATATGAAACTTTCATATACTGTGTTAGGATATTTGTTAAAGAAGAGCTTTGATTAATTTTTTTTGTCTTTCCCTTATGTTATTTTTTGGTCCATGCCTTTAGCTGAGTTTGCTGACTCATATAGCATTTTCCAGTTTTTTACAATGAAGAAATCATTCTCTCCCCATTCTAGTGTTGCATTAGAAGGGAACAACATTTTTATCTGCTATATCCTCTCCATGGCTCTTGTATAACAGTAATGTTTTTGGGTCATATAGATGGTTTTCTCATCATCTGCAACTGTGTATGGTCAACCTGAAAAGATACCTTGTGTTGAGGATTTTCAATTGATGGCCATGAATCCTTATGGGAGGACAAAGGTGTGCTCTTTTGGTTGGACTTTGTCCTTTTTGTGCGGGTATGATTTTGTTTTCTGCATGCTGAATACGGCTTCTATTTTTTTTACCCCTTTTGTGCACTTGCTTCTTGATAGCTTTTCCTTGAAGAAATTGCTCGGGACATTCAAAAGGCTGAACCCGAATGGAGAATTATATTGTTAAGATACTTCAACCCAGTTGGGGCTCATGAGAGTGGCAGAATAGGCGAAGACCCTAAGGGTATTCCAAACAATCTCATGCCTTACATCCAACAGGTGGCTGTTGGCAGAATGCCTGAACTTAATGTGTATGGTCATGATTATCCGACAAGGGATGGCACTGCAGTACGTGAACATCTCTTCTCAGTCTATTTTTCATCTTCAACAAATCATTGACCTAATTTCATTGTTCCTTCTAAGCATGCACCTACTCATGCCAAAGTAACTTTCTTTTAATCAACAGATCAGAGACTACATCCATGTCATGGACTTGGCAGATGGTCACATTGCAGCTTTGAAGAAGCTTTTTGCAACAGAAGACATAGGTGATCTTTAGATGTTCTTCTTGTTTTAATCTTGTGGAGCAATAGTTTGACATCGTGTTCCAATAACATCCAAGTCTCTACCTATATTTCTAATTAAATAATTTAAGTACATTTTGTCATTGCTGGAGACTAAGTTATATAGTTTGGTAATTTTTTTGATTATTTTCATAGGTTGTACTGCGTACAACTTGGGGACTGGATGTGGTACTTCAGTCCTAGAAATGGTTGCAGCATTTGAGAAGGCCTCTGGCAAGGTAAGCTTCCTCTAGGATCTAATCCATAGGTCCTTCTAGGTTCTTATCATTGACACTTTTTTTTTTGGTAAGGTTATCATTGACACTTTTCCTGTTTGCTTACAGGAAATTCCCATTAAACTGTGTCCACGGAGACCAGGAGATGCTACGGAGGTTTATGCCTCCACTGAGAAAGCAGAAAAAGAACTTGGCTGGAAGTATGTCCTATCTCCTGTCCGTTTTTTCAGCAGTCATTGACTTGATCTCTCTCCTTTCCATTTTTCATATGGCCACTTAAAGATGGATTCATGTGATTTGCTTGATCAAGCAAATGATTATTTACAATCTGTTTCATTAGAAACTTCTTGTCCTAATATTACTTGTGATGTTTTGTGGTTGACAGTCATTTCCTCTTCAATACTCTCAATAAGTAATTTATTCCTATTCGTCTAAGAATCCATTAACAAGAGATACTAACCAGTAACCACCTATGCTCCACGAGGATATAATTCCTCTTGGTCATGCTCTGTTCTTTCTTCCATAGAGCTGTTTACAAACTCATAGATCAAGCCCTTCCATACCTTTTACCTAACTGTAAATTTCCACCATTTATGATGCAGGTGGTCTCAGACAAATACAATTTTCATGGATTTCTAGATCAATTAACAATTAAATTTTCCTAAGTTGGTCTGTCCTGCTGTCAAGGTGCTAAAGTAATTAGTCATAGAATAGGGAATAGGTCGTCTGGTTCTCTTTCCTTTTGGATCCTAGTCTCGACGATACAAAAATTTTACATCAAGATTGCCTCCATTTATTTCTATTAGAGCAAATTCATAGAGATTGCTTTTCCTGATGAACTCAGTAATGTTTAAGATGTAGACAGAGTGAGAAATTGAAGGTTATATTCTGACTGCCTATTGTTTCCTCTCCTATTTTTCAGAGCCAAGTATGGTGTGGAGGAGATGTGCCGGGACCAATGGAACTGGGGAAGCAACAATCCATGGGGCTATCTGTCCGAGCCTTGAACAATTTACGGCTCGCGATATACCATTTAGCAATTTTCCGTCTTTAGAGATCACCAAAGAGGTGAATTCAATGTTGTTGGCAAAGAACACTTGAATAAGGAGTATAGAACCGAATCACTTTTTGAATTTTGATATGGTTACATAGAACTTACAATTTTCCCATTCGATTGGTGGAGATTGTGGGTGTTCTGTCTTACCTTGAAACTAAGAATGAAATTGAATATACCCCAAAGAAAGAGTAGGATTTTTGCCTTACTAGCTATTACTTGCACGGCTGTTTGAACACGAGCTCGTTGACATGTTTGGCATGTGATGCACTCGAAAGTTTGGTGCTCCATACGACGACTGATGAGATTTTATTAATCCCAAATTGTACACGTTGTAGTGTCAAATGAGTCAGATGACAGATGGTCAAGCCATCCTCTCGTTACTTGCTTATTGCTTGCCGATAGCAAGTGTGCCGTTCTTTATTAGTACTGTAATATAAAATGAGGATGGCTGGCCAATAAAAAATAGTTGACGTGAAGCATGTTTCCTCGGGCGTCACCTGCCTCATCTTCCTGTCATTGGTGGACGTAAGAGAAATATTATCTCCTCCACGGCATGCACGGATGAAACAAGACTAAAATGACAGACAAAATAAGGGGCCTATAAGAGCCAAAATTTTCTCAGAAGACGCGGAGAGATTTTTGCATGCGACAGAGTTTGATGGAGCTTGGACTTCTGAAGCCACTTTCTTCGAAGTTTTAAGGAAATTGTTAGCTGTTACGCTGAGATGAGAACAGGCTGACGCTAATATGAAGCTTATACTAAGTCAACTCTATGGTCTAGAGGGCCCCATCCCCAACATCTTAGTTGAAGTTTGAGGAAACTTCATTGCAAGAACGGGGCAGTTGAAAGGAATCAACCCATCAAGAGCTCTCTTTGAAGGATGACATGGTGATTGCTTCTCCATCAATGGCCGGCACATCTCCTGCTGCTTTCACCCAGCAGCTCCCGACACCTTCGCCGTTCGCGTTCTCAGGCACCTCTACCCGGTGGAGCGCAGCGCCGCCGATTGAGCTCTGTTGTCTCTTCCTCCGGTTCATGGCGCTGCTTCTGTCTTTCGTCTCAGCTCTTGTGCTGACGACCCCGCCAAAGAAGAGAGGTCAATCTCCTTCCAGCTTCAGCCAGCTTCCTGAATTGATGTAAGAAGAACTCTCTCAAAGTGCTATAAAAATTTGTATGGAAAGAGTTTGCAGCTTATTCGTCGCAGAACCTGTTGCTGAGTCCGCGTTTCACTCCTTTTCATGCGCTGAAGGCTACAAGATGCTCACAATTTATTTTCCCCCCGTTGCTTCCTCGCAGGTATTGCTTCATGATAACCGTTGTGGCTTTCGTTTACTCAGCCTTTCAGCTCTTCAAAGGTGTCTGTGATATTTCCTATAGGGGGATTCTAATCTCAGACAGGTTTTCGGACTACCTTAGCTTCATCCTTGATCAGGTAATGGACCTTTGTTGACAGGTCTCAGTCAGTTTCTTTTGCTTCACTCCGTCAACAAACCTGCTTTTCTTAGTTTCCAAATGGCAATTTTAAGGCCGACATCTTAATGCATGATGCAGCTGGTGGCTTACCTTCTTATTTCGAGTTCTTCATTGGGGGTACAAGCAATTCAACAGACAGAAAGGGCAACACCACTCTGGAGAGCATCTGTTATATCCATTAGCATGTCTTTTGTAATCTTCCTGATCACAGCAACCTGTGCTCTGTTGTCAGGTTACAAGCTTTGTAAGAGAATTATTTGGTGATGCCTTTTGGTATTTGTGTTGCGTTGGATGAAACAGAATAGTGTGCTCGCGGATGAATTGAGGTCTGACCTCTTGAAGCAACTCTTTTTTTGGTAGACAATTAATTATAAAGGCATCTACAACGCTCTAGGCAATTCTAGAGGATCATTAGCATATATAATCACCGATTAGTAATAAGTATTACATACCAGCAAGAAAATAACCACATAAATTGTCAGTCAGACTGAAGCTGTCAGTCAAATGCTCACGAAGTAATCAGAAAATTATCAAAGTAGAATCATGGCGAATTAGTAAATAGCCATAAAAGCAGTCCATCCATCCTATATTTCCATTTGAAGATAATATCATTCAACTAACACAATTCAAAATGGTGCTATGAAACGTTGTGCATCACTTTTAGTAGACTAAAGAAGGGACCTGTTAACCATTACAATTTCCAATAGACTATCTGCTAAGCTTGTAGGGGGAAAAAAACAAAAAGCCCATTATCGTATGTGCTCCAAAGTCCTCTCTTCCTCCCCTGTCATGACAAGCTTGCCCTCTACAAAGTCACAAGCAGGAATCTGAACCCCGAGCTGCTTCTGCAGTTTCTTGACAACGAATACTTCAGGCTCCTCACATATCGAAACCACAGTACCTTTCCTACCAAGCCGCCCTGTGCGGCCAGCACGATGAGCATAGTGGATGGAGTCTGTTGGTAAGTCCAGATTAACCACAAGATCACATTCAGCTACGTCCAAACCCCTTGCTGAAAGCTCATTTGTCACCAGCACACGCAAATCGCCATTCTTGAATTTCTTTAAAGTCGTTGATCTAACAAGCTTACCCAGAGCACCATGCAACTCTGCAGCATCAATGCCACGGGCCTCTAGCTTAAAAACAGCATCTTTCAGCTGCTTAGTGTTGTTCATGAAAGCAATCACGGACTTGGCATCGAGCGCATGGATGCACCTTCTCATTGTGTCAATCTTGTGCTGTAGCTTTGTGACACAGTAATAGTGTTTCAAAGAGGGAGGTAGACTTGTAACAGCTGGTTGACCCCGCAAATTTGAGGTTTTAATTGAAGTTAACGAAGGCTTTGACAGATTGACAGGTTCGGATATTGGGGCCGAATCAAGCGTCGTGACTTTTTCTGCTTGCACAAGCAGTGGATAGTTTCCCCAGCTCCTAGCGGCCCTTATGACAGAGAACGGCACAGTTGCAGAAACCAATATAGTCTGACGTTCTGCCCGCCTTACCGTTGGACCTTTGGGCTCTCGTACATCCATGCCAGATCTTCTCCCTACATGTTCCAATATTCGATGCATATCCTCCCGGAAGTTAAATGAAAGAAGCTCGTCAACTTCATCCAAGACCAAGAAACGACAATTATGGGTGTGAAGCTTTCCAGCAGCACTAATTTCCGCAATCCGCCCCGGTGTACCAACAACAATAGCTGGCTTATTTTTCTTCAGAGCTTCTTCTTGCCTAGAACGATTTGCACCCCCCACAAGCTGCTGAACAACTTTCTTATCAGAAGGTCCCAAGAGCTTCTCAAACTCCCTCACGATCTGCATTCCTAGCTCCCTAGATGGAGCTATGATAACAGCCTCAATCTCCATTTTCTTCCCCTGCTCATCCTTGCAATCAGGAGATTTCCTCCTTAGCGGACCTACTTCAGAAAGTATGGGGAGGAGATACGCCAATGTTTTTCCTGAACCAGTGTAAGACTGAATGACAACATCGTGATTCTTAAGAATGGTTGGAATTGCAGCAGCTTGAACATCAGTTGGAACCTTGAACCCTTCAGCCTCCAACCTTTCTAATAATAATGTTGGCAAGCCAAGCTCTGAAAATGATTTCGCATTAAATGGACCAAGTCCTAATTCAAGTGGTTTTCTAGTAGCAACTGACTTGAATTTATTGCTACTAAGAGGCTGCACTTCACCCATTTTTTCTTTTGTAGAAGAAGTTTCAAACTTAATTTTGTTATTTTTGCCCCTATTTGTTTTACCAGTGTCAATCTTAGGATCAAGGCTTGCGAGAGTAAGAGGTCCTTGGTTACTTTCAACATGAAGGAGCAATTGTCCACTCCCATGAAAGCGAGCAGCCTTAGAAAGAGAGGATAGCTTCTGGCACGGCGAGGACAGCAGCAGCAGCCGTGTCGATGATAACATCGGCATCTTCAACAAAACCATCCCTCTGATAATTATATGAACTTTGGAAAACCAACCTCAAGAAGCATGTAAAACTCAATCCCTGCTTAACTTCCCTCAAGCACTAGAGGCTGACATGGGAAATACTTAATCTTTAAAGATGAAAAAGGAGATACAGAACCAATACATCTTTGAGACCTCAGGACAGTTATCGTTGACGAACTTTTAGGGCAAACTAACTTTTGGGTCTTCGAAACAGCGTTTAGTGAACTGCAATAAAACAAAAGGAATAGTTTAGAATGTCTGCTGCCAATGAGGTCACACCGATGCTAGCATTACTGTCAACATGAGAACAGTGCGACTCTGATCATAGAACCCCTGATTCGCATCTTGACCAGCATGTAAACGGGCCAAAGAACTAAAACATGCACATCATTGGACAAATGGTGGCTGATCCACCTTCTAAAAGATAGATGCCCGTGTACTACAAAAGAACACGCCTTAGCGTCGTGCTTTAAGAGATCGATATCCCACCGCTAGTTCGAAGCACATGATACCCGCACTTCTCACGCCTTAGAACACAAACCTTCCTTCATTGTCTCTGAGACATTTCCTCAAACACCATGAGGGCGTGACAGTTACGCAGCAGTTAACGAACCCAAGACGTTAGCCCACCCGACTTGCGAACCAAACAACTAGCCCCGCGATGTTTCGACTCCCAAGAATTCTAACCCGCCGGCGGAAAGCGAAACCAAACGAAAACAGTCCCATCAGTCGAACTTCAGGGACTCCATCTCGTGAGCATGAGAAAGAGAGAAAGCAATACAAGAGAACGAAGGCGGAACACGGAACGAATTGAGCTCCAGCGCGGGCATGCACATGTGCTAGGAACGAACCTGCGGTGGCGGTGGGTGCTGTGCGATTTCGTCGGTCCAGGCTACGATGGAATTGGAGGAGAAGATATGCAGCGCGGGTCGTGCTGCAGCGGGTGCGGACGATGGGCCTGGACGGTGGGCCTGGACGTCGGTTGGACATAAAAATGTTTAGCAACATTTTTATTTTTCTCAATTTCCGTTCTTGAAACCAAAAGAGAATATGAATCCATTTAAGTAACGTGTATTAATTTTTCTAATTTCCAAAATAAAAAAGTAGTCGAGGAATAGATTTAGAATGAAAAAGTGACTTTTTATTCCCAGAAATAATTTCTAAAAATAAGTTGTTTTTTTTTTTCTTTCTTGCCACCGAACGCCGCTACCACTGATATTGGTCGCAACCGTCCAAGAAGTAATTGTCAACCTAGTGGAATAAATCAAAGGTCGAGATAGTAGAGTTGAAGAAACCGTCAAAGTATGTACTTGTTTGTAATTTCCGTTTATCACCTCCATTTACAATTTTTAGGATTAATACCCGAAAAAACCCCAAACTGGTACACATGTGATAAATATATCCAAAAATAATTTTTTTTGATCATGAAAAACTTCAAATCGGTATGCCTATGACAATTTTACCCCAAGTGATCATAAAAAGTCCCAAATTAGTATATTTATGACAAATTTACTCCAAACTAATTTGTTCGACTATCAAAAACTTCAAATTGGTATATTTGTAACAAACATCCATCTATTAAATTAGATTAATAACACAAAAAATCATAAAAATGGTACAATTGTAACAAGCAAATAGAAAAATCCCAAATTAATACACTAGTTCACTAATTTGACAAATCAAATTTAACGAAAACTAACGAAGGTAAATTTGTCACAAGTATACCCGTTTATGGTAAATTTGTCAAAAGTGTACCAATTTGGAGTTTTTAATAATTTAAATATTAGTTATTAATAAATTTGTCATAAATGTACCAATTTAAAGTTTTTACAGATATTAACCCTAACTTTTATTTGGGACTTCCTTTTGTAACCTTTGTTGATAATTGTAAGTTTTAGCCACATCGTACTCTTTAGAGGCCTCCTCACCCAAATCAAACAAATTTACTATCCTTTAGTCTTTTACTTTCCAGCAATGTATTTTCACTTTCTCAACTCATGTCATCGAATAAATTTAGGTATATTTTTTAACTGTCGCTTCTAAATGTGTGTCACTGATCAAATTCCAACATGACGTTTTTACGTTCTCAAGCTCTGTTATTGATTAAATTCTAGTAGGATTTATCTACGTCTAGTTCGATTGCAACAATTACACTTTCCAAACTTGTCGTTGATCAAATTCCGAACGGTTTGCCATTATATAGATTTCTCTAAAGCAAAGCTATTGATTTCGTCATTTGCTTGGATATTTCCTATCCGGAGTTAGCACAAAACCCACTTCCTTTGATAAAACCGAAGAATGACTTCCGGTTAAATAAATTTTGTCGTGGAAAAAAATTCCAGCAAAACACTATAACAAAAACCATGTGTTAAAATTTACTTAAATGGAACAATCTTAATTGCGACAAAGACCAAAAGTAAAAAGGTAATAAGAAGATAACATATCTTTTGTGTCGATTTAGTAAAGGGATTTAAATGAAAATATTTTATATAATTTAGGCAACAGTGCAAACATTTTGTCAAAAAAAAAAACTTTTTTTTATATGAAAACTTATGTTTAGTGAATAGTATCAAATGACTTATTTAATTTTGTTATTAAAAGTTGAGAGGTTAGATTGGACAAATTGAAAATTTAAGAATTACATCGAACACTTCCGAGTAATTTGATGATCATATCGAACAAACTAAATATCAAATGATAATATTACATATTAAGTCAAATTTTAGGGGTTACAATGACAACTTTTCAGATTTCAGAGATAATGTCGTGTAAGCTATCAAGCACGCGTGCGGTGACACGTCGAATCTCTTATCAAATTATTGGGATTTAAGTCAAAATTAGTGTTTTCCTACGAGATAAAGAAGAGTTGGACCAAAATCAGGACGCAGGCTAGAGTCCAAATCGAATGGTTGGACTAGAGGTAGACGGGTCATCGCATCCTCGGGAAAACTATAGCTATTTCAAAATTATGTAATTAAAACATACTGAGTAAGTTCTCTGTAATTAACACATACTAATCGGAAGTACACACATATATTTTAGTAGATATCGATGTAGATAATAACGCCATCCACCTCACGCCAAGTGGACATTTGATTATTCATTTACTTTCCGTGGGGTGTCCTCCAGTCCAAAGTTACACGTCACACCACCGTCAGACGCTACTCCCAAAAAACCCCCCAGCTCCGACCCCCACCCCATCTGCCCTCCCGAGAAAATATCTACCTTTCAAGAAATCATTATCCCCCCCACCCACCGCAGACACCGCTCCAGTTGGAACCTTGAATGCTCCGGCCTTCTCTTTTCTTAATAATAATGTTGGCAACAGATCTGAAAATGATTTCGCATTAAATGAACCAAGTCCTGATTCAAGTGGTTTTCTGGTAGCAACTAACTTGAATTTATTGCTACCAAGAGGCTGCACTTCACCCATTTTTAATTTTCTAGAAGAAGTTTCAAACTTAATTTTGTTATTTTTGCCCCTCTTTGTTTTACCGGTTTCAATCTTAGGATCAAGGCTTGCGAGAGTAAGAGGTCCTTGGTCACTTTCAACATGACGGAGCAATTGTCCACTCCCATGAAAGCAAGCAGCCTTAGAAAGAGACGATAGCTTTTGGCAGGGCGAGGACAGTAGCAGCAGCCGTGTCGATGATAACATCGGCATCTTCAACAAAACCATCCCTCTGATAATTATACGAACTTTGGAAAACCAACCTCAAGAAGCATGTAAAACTCAATCCCTGCTTAACTTCCCTCAAGCACTAGAGGCTGAGATGGGAACACCTTAATCTTTAAAGATGAAAATGGAGATACAGAACCAATACATCTTTAAGACCTTGGGACGGTTATAACTTTTGGGTCTTCGGAAGAGCGCTCAGTGAACTGCAATAAAACAAAAAGAACAGTTTAGAATGTCTGCTGACAATAGGGTCACACCGATGCTAGCGTTAGTGTCAACGTGAGAACAGCGCAACTCTCTTACCGAAGGTTGGATTCTGAATTTCACGACAAAAAGATGATCATAGACCCCCTGATTCACATCTTGACCAACACGTAAATGGGCCAAGGAGAAAAAAACTAAATACATGCATATCATTGGACACATGGTGGCTGATCCAAACTTCTAAATCTAAAAGAAGCATGCTGTACAAACGGACACGCCTTAGCGTCGTGCTTTAAGAGATTGGCGTCCCGCCGCCACTAAAAAGCACACGATACCTGTACTAATCACGCCTTAGTGCCCAAACCTTCGTTCGCTGTCTTTGAGACATTTCCTCGAACCCCATGAGGGCGTGACAGTTCCGCAGCAGTTAATGAACTGAGCTCCAGCGCGGGCATTCACGTGTGTTAGGAACGAGCCTGCGGCGGCGGGTGCCATTCACTTTCGTCGATGCAGGCTACAATGGAGGAGAAGATATGCGGTGCGGGTCGTGCTGCAGCGGGTGCAGACGCTGGGCCTGGACGTCGGTCCGACCTAATCTCATGGAATTGCGACTGCCTAGAGCCCAAAAAGAACAGGATAGAAATACATAAAAAAAACTATAGCGACCCCTTTTGAATTTGGCATTTGCAATTTAACTCGTTTTTTTTTTTTAATCTTTTATATGTTAGAATTTGGATAATTGTATTCCTAATTTTGCTTATAAACATGCATAATGACTACTTGATTTGCTTCAAAAATATATTTATTAAGTATGCACGCATCATCTATCTCAATTTTTTATTTTATGTTTCGGGTTCTACAACTACCGATGAATAGGACAACGGAGTTTTCAATAAGGGGTTTTTGGTGGCGGAATTTTGGTTAAAGTTGAAATAGTTATACAATATGTTTAATTTAGGGATTTTGGCAGTGGGATTTTGATATTCATTTATATACTGCATGTGATAAAACAGTAAGTTAGTCATAGGATTGGAGTCCTGTAGTCCACAAATATATGCATTTGATGTTGACGTGGGTAAGGCTACGTGTCGTTGCTCGCTTGTTTATAGAATTGGGATGTGATGGATACTGCATACCTTCATTCTATATCACCAATCGGCTTGAGAAGCAATTAAAAACAGGCAGGTGGAATTAGTTCTATGGGTTTGCTTGTTCATGGGGGTTGCTTTTAATGATGAAAAAGGTTTCTAATCGAAAGACTTTATAAAAAAAACAGGTAGGTGGAATTAAGCTTGCTTGTTGAGATTTAAAATATGATGTCTATCCTTGCCATGTCTATAAAAAATTTCTCTCTCTGTCTTTTCCAAGAAGAGCGTACTAACCTATTACCTTTATATCGTGTCACCGTTCCGCGGCTGTGATTCTTTAAACTTTGTACGGCTGTCGTGAGAGGCACATCATCCGAAGACTAGAACGATGTGGACAACGGTAGTCTTGGCCACAATTCACAATTCTGGAGCGGTGACCAATTGACTATTATAAGCTGCTAATGGCAACCGTAGAAGCATCGACCAATGCGTTGGCACTTGCGGTCGAGGATGATCGGTAGGCTATTATAGCGGCTCATGGTTCACCCACTTAAGATGGGCTATCTCATCATAGAAAAAAGAAAGGAGTAAAATAATTATAAGAGTATATTTGTTTGAGGAAAAGTTGTATGATAATGGACAATACTTTTCTTGAAATCATTTCTCAAAAACACGTCTTCTCCTTTTCGGGCTGAGAAATTCGTTTTCCTAACTTTGAGTATGCATATTTTCAATGACCGTAAATAGTATTTCGTTAAGAAAACTAATTAAAGTTCTTTTACTCAAATAAACATACTGAACATCGATTTTACAGTAAAGGAAGTTAAGAATATTATGGAAAATTGAATTGGAGAATTTTTTTATATATATTTTGATGTATGTTGAAAAAAATACATAAGTCTATTTATAAGTTATATTAGATAACTATCTAAGATAATATATCAATTAATATATGCACAATTAAAGGAAAATATATGTACAATTTTGAAAGATACAAGGAATCAACAAAATTATCAAAAAAATCTTTAATATAGAAAATTATCTTAGAGGAATCCCCGGCTACCTCTAACATCTGCTTAAACTCAAAGTGATCAAGACAATTTGAGTTTGAAATTAAGTCAAACAGTGAGACGGAAACTTATTTATCCAAAAATTAGCGTGGCTTGGCAATAAGGCAGCTAATGGCAGCGCATGAGGCGGCGTTCAAGGAGAAACTTTAGGCTACGGCTCATCTAAGAGCGCCGAGTTTGATGGTGATGTCGACTTGTTAAAACAACTTGTGAAAAATTAAGAATCAAAGGGGAACAACAAGCGCCCAATACAACTTACGAAATAGCACGAGCGACACGGCCAATATGACTAGCGTCATAAGCATCAAGTGGCCTATACCTGGCTTGGGAGAATAATTACTGACGGCTTGTGCAGCTATCATCGAAAGAAAAGCCATCTCTATGAGAAAGGCATGACTGGGAAATGCAGTTAGTGCGATAGAGGTGTGCAACAGAAACTGCCCAAATTGAGAACTGCTCGAATCGAATGATTTTGGGCAATTCCTATGAGTGGCGATCCAATTCATGGCTCCTATTCTTGGAATCAGTAACCGGTCAGTACGATTCTTGGTTTCAGGGTGGGAATCGGACTAGACAAAACAAACAGGGCCAATGTCACTATATTGCTCTACTGTTGTGCATGTAGATAGAATGTTTTGTCCTATGGGTTGACAAACAACCCTTATCAAAACAAAATGGTCTTAGGTTCAATATCATTTTGCCTCTCCACCAATTAGCCAGGACACACGCGGTATTACGGGAGATAAAAGTTGAATGGTAGTCATGTATAGTGCCTTTGTTTGGATCGAATGCAAACTGATTGGGGAGGTCCTCTAAAAATGTTTGAGCAAAGTGGTTGTATTACAGTAACAACATGCTTGCGTTGTCTACGCTCAAGAGAACAAGATGCTACCTGAATACATGCACTTTCTTGCATTAGTTATCAGTGAATGGATTGAGTCCACCAAACCAAATTGGTCGATCAGTCTGATTACCAATTCTTGGACTAGCCGGTCCAATCCTTAATCCTTGAAACTTGGAACCGGTCTTCTTGGTCTGGTTCCTAAATCCACCTCAAAACTGAGTCGGACCGGGATTCGATCACTCCTATGGTGCGGTTGACATCGGAACACAACCATTGTGAACTAGACTCTATTAAGTGCTTCCTCAAATGAACACTGTTGAGCGGCCAGATTACCAATATCAAGTTGAAAATTGACACGACAGAAGAATGTGATATTCTCTTCACTATCTAGTGAGGAGTACATAAAGCCTCTATTTATAAGCTTTCCATGATGGTGTTCAGGAGTAACAAAAGATTAAACACACAAAATCTCTAACATTGAAAATTATTCTAGAGAAATCGCCATCTCTAATAAAAGGGAAGGAGCTTTCGTACAGATGGAAGACCGTATGAATCACGATATTTGTAAGCGATGAACGGTTGCTGCAACTTCTGCGGACGCGGTTTTCTGTCATCTTTCTCATTCCTTTGCAGATGGAAGTTGCCGCGATCTTCTGGATGATACATGCGTTGACGGGTTAAAGTCACTTCGACTCAGCACGTTGACTCCCCTTGACCATCGTCACCCAATCACCACTTTCCCTCGCAGTGATGAGCCACTCACATTCCTCCACCGAAAAAGACGACAGCGCCATTGGTCCTCTCCTCAAGCTTGACCGCAAGGCCCACGTCCTTAGTCTTTCGAGCTGTCCTTCGTGATTGTCGTGCGTCGGAAGCACTTTCCACACGGAAAGAGGCCGACATGTTCCGCAATAGAAAAGACGATGGAGCGAAGCACAATTGGGGGGAAATGGTCCAAACTATATTGGACTTATCGTTCGACAGCTACTTCAATCACAAACCTTTTAAATTGACCAGTTTAAATATAAATCTTGTGATGATTTGTTATTATAGTCCTGACCAATTTTAACCCAAGAATTATTAACATGGATATAAGCTGTTTGATGTGATGTGATTAAGGTTGATTAGACCACCACATCAGTGATTTTTAATAAAAATTGACCTGAAGACTAAATTAACAAATTGTTGAAATATTTAAGATCCATCGATTGAATTGAAATATTTAAGGCTTTTTGGATTATTATTCCTTGAAATTTGCGATTGGCTTGGGTATTTATATGGAAGATACCCTCGGTGGAATCTTTTGATTTAATTAGCGTTTTGAGTTTTGTATGCGAACGCAGTGACGAAATTGAAAAGCTCGAGATTTTTTAACGAAAAGGACATGTAAGGACATGTGGTTGTTGTTTCCCACCATGTGCACTAAGTGCAGAAAGATCTGGGAATCGAGAGTGTTTGCTTGGAACATTCCCATCTGCGTGGTGCTGGATATATTAAACTTATCGATGACGCAGATCGAAGCAGGACAAAGAAAAAAAAAAGTTAAAAAATCGACTTTTGCAATCCTATTCATGAAAAAGAAGAATTCCACTGATATTTGGTTGAGTTTCCACGGTGCTTGGCCATTCCACGCACGGAAAGGTCGGTTCTTTTGGAAGCCGAAAGCAAGCACTAGCTCCAGGAACTCCTCATGGACGATGTACCAAGGTTCTGTTCTAATGCCTCACTGACTTTTTCATCCCCGAAAGAGATCCGCTCTTGGTGCGGCGAGATTTGACTGTCGATAAGCAAGGCAGATAATTATTAAAGAATGATAATTTTTTGAGTCAAGAAGCCGAAAATAATTAACATGGAACTCGACAATCCACTTTTGGCATATCTTTGTGAAAACGCTTAGACTTATAACTACAGGAATAAGAATTTGATACAACTCGAGTTTCTAGTTTTACCGTTTGTTTGCATAGAAAAAAGTCCAATTTCGATTATTATCGACTCGTGATGAACTTAATCAGTGAGAGTAGAGTCTGGTTATTTATGAATAGAATTATCGACAACTTAAAAGATTGACAATAAGATGAATTAACAACTCAAAATAATCGATAAAAAGTGAAGTCGACAATCTCATATGCAACTGTACAAGAAGTAATCATCTGCTCGGTGGAATAAATCAACTGTTAAGATAGTGGAGTTGAAGAAATAGTCAATATAATGGACTCAATGTAATTGTCAATGTAACTATTTGTAATCTCTGTTTATAACATCCCTTTTTAACTTTTGTTTGAAATTTTCCTTTGTAACCTTTGTTGATAACCGTGAGCTTTAGCCACATCGTCCTTTTTAGAAGCTTTCTCATCCAAATTTGTTTTTTTTTTTTTTGTTCCAAAGAATAAAAGAGTAGAATCATGCACTGTATGTTACTAAATAAGCCCGTAGAATCTCCAACAGAATTATTGGGATTCAAGTTAAAATCAATGTTTTTCTAGAAGAAGAGTTGGACTAGAATCATGACGCTGGGTTAAAAGTGGAAATCAAATGCCTGGACTAGAAGCACGGGAGTCATCACATCTGTCGACTAAGTAAGTTCTTTGCAATTTTCGAATATTCAATCTTCTAAATTGTAGATTGAAAACATAAAAACATACATACATATATATATATATATATATATATATATATATATATATATATATAAGTAGATATCGATGTAGATAATAACGCCATTTACCTCAGGCCAAGTGGACAATTTGATGCTGAAATAAAAAAGTGGACAATTTGATTATTCATTTACTTTCCGCCGGGGCGTGCCCTGGTCCAAAGTGACGCGTCACACCACTCCCCAAAAAAACCCCCGCACCCCGACTAGCCCATCTGCCCCCCCTCCGAGCTACCTTTCAAGAAACTCATTTTTATCCCCCACCCCCACCCACGTTCATCGCCGCTCTCGATGGTGCCGAAAATCCCTCCTCCTCCTCCTCCGCCGCCCACCGATCCCTCCTCCTCCTCGGACCGCGCCCAAGGTCCCGCCTCCTCCGGATCGAGATCCGCCTCCACATGACGAGCGACCGGACGCGGGCTGGCCCAGTCTCCGTCGAGATCACCGTCATATCCGCCCAAGGCCTCAGGAACCCCACCCTCAACGCCCTCTTCTCCCGGCGCCTCAAGCCCTACGCCACCCTCGCCGTCGCCGCCGCCGCGGCCGCGGCCGCGGCCGCGCCCCGCCCGGCCCGCGCCACCGGCGTCGACCGCCGGGGGGGCACCAACCCGACGTGGAACGAGAAGTTCCGCCTCCCCGTGGACCCCGGCTTCTTCGCCGACCTCCGCTCCTCCGTGTACCTCGACGTCCGCGCCCGGCGGCTCGTCGGCGGCGAGGCCGTGCTGGGGTGGTGCGTGATCCCGGCCGGGGACATCCTCTCGCCGGAGGCGGCGGCGGCGGCGGGATCCGTCGTGTTCCTGAGCTACCGGCTGAGGGACAGGGACGGGACGAGGGGCCACGGCACGGTGAACGTCTCGGTCAGGGTCGTGGTCGAGCAACGGCCGGCGGGCTGCGGGGACGCGTGGCGGACGGTCATTGGCTTGCCGGTTGCGTCCCTTCGTGGATGACCGGAGACCCCGGAAGTGTGAGTGGGTCCCCCACTAGCCTGATCGACGGTCAGGATGGGGTCAGTGATTTGATTTTTTTTTTTTTCCTCTCCTTTTTCTGCGAAGACGATGATTTGGTTTTGCTCGTGATGGAGAGGTGTCTTTTCGTCAATTCTTTTTGGTTTTATCTTTACTTTTGTAGAGAATTTACTTTGCGATAGGAATTGCCATGAAAGAACTTCGTTGTACTAGTAATTCCTGCTTTATAAATTTGTATTAGAAAATGACGTACAAATTTTCAAGTACAAAAATTGTGATTTGAGGTTGACACGACATTAATCATTAATAGCATAATAAGATAATTAACTTGATATTTTGATGCATCGTATTCCTTGTTATTTACTGTATCTCAAGTACATGCATATGGGGCCCTTTAGTTTTGGATAAACTGTGAATTAATCTAATAATAATATTTTTTTTGGATTTTATCATTTTAAATCTATTTATAACCTATTTACTAAATATAATTAATTCATATAATGACTCAGTCCATCATATGTGGATAAAAAACGGGTCTATGACACATTCTGGTAAGTGTAAAGCTAGATTTGGTTTGGTTTTTGGGGAAATTCTTTGGGAACATGTAAAGGTTTTTAAGTTAAAATGATTTTTTCTTTTTTCTTTTTTTTTCGAAATGCAAGTATTGGTAAATTTAACTTTAAGACTACATTGGAAAATAATTTTATTTTAAATGATGCTTCAAAAAATCACATTTTGGCTTTTTGATTTTTTTAAGAAAAACTCAAACTGGTGAAGAACTCAACGGGAGGCGGGCAGCCAACAAGGCCAAATGCGGCTACCGACAATTTAGACTTGGGATCAGTAGGGTAGGGTCTTGCGAACTTAGGCGACCATTGCTTGGCTTGTGCTATGCAGCTTGGTCATGCGAAGCTAGGCGTTGTCACTTGGTTCGTGGCTTAGGTCATGCTAACCCAAGTGGTCATCGCCTGATATGTGCGACCTAGGCGATGACCATTTGAATCCACGTGACCCAAGCCGTGTTGTCTAGGGGTGCACACTACCCCTTGTGACGGTCACCTTGGGTCGCGGAACCTCAAGCCGCATCACCTAGGTCCAACAGTTGCCTTAGGTTCGGTGACCTCAGGAGAGGTTGTCGATGCCAAATTTGACTTGCTCGCAACCAAATTTGGCCTTGCCAAGGCTCGAACCCATGCCAATAACGTCAAGTGAGTTAACGACTTTTTTGAAACTATGAAAATTCAATGAGGAGAAAGTTTGAAGAAAAAAATGTATTTATATTTCAGAAAAGATTAAAGTAATTTCGAATCCATCTTGAGCTGAAGGCCTTTGAAAATATAATTACATCATCCCAAAGCTCTCTAAAGGATATGCTCAATGGTATTTGTCTTTTGCCTAAGGGACTTTGGAGCGCAAAAAAGCAGTTCCCAAATTGAGCCTAAACATGTGTAATTTATGTATTTTAACGTAGTTGCATACTAATAGGATGTAGCATCATCAGATTGATGTAGCAAATTTTTTTATTACAAAGATGTTACAATTACAATAAAGAAATAATGAAGAGATAGGAGGTAATGAGACAAAGGTATATAATAGATAGCAAAATGAGTGGAGAATGTATGAAAAATTACCTGAAAGATCAATCCTTCGTAACTAAGAGTTCCATATGTTAACCTTAACGGCAACCTTTAAGGAAGATGTGTTATTATACATTTATGTAAGATAGGCTTTTCTAAAAGTTCTGCATCAACATTTGATTATTTTACATCCTTCACCTGTGTAATATATTTATTGTTAAATGAGTGACATGTGTACTTTGAGATATTTGTGAAACCGAATTAATCTATGTAAACTATCTAAGAAAAATCCATATTTTAAACTAATAATTTGTTTGTACTTTCAGAAAGTATTTTTATGATATAAAAATTTTATACGTTACCGTAAAAGGTAACACTGATTGTCTTTGGTAAATACTGGCTCTTCGTGAGGGGAAAATGCCACAGCTTTAAGATGTTTGAGTATTCATAGAGTTCATAGGATGCCCTGAATTAAAGATAAAAACAAATTATAATTAGTAACATCACATTCCAAAAAGAAAAATACAATACAAATTAATTTCCGGACGGGTCAATTCTAGACGAAGATTTTGAAGAATATTATGTCAAAACTGCTTCGTGATACTTGAATTTGGAAACTAAACCGGGTTTCTCGGAACCAACATAAAATTGAACCGACAGGTTTCGGGAGCCGCCAAGTTGTTGGCGACTACCAGCTCCACCTTTTTAAAACTTTAAACTAATTTCAACCGTTGTCCAAAAAAAAAAAAAAAAAAAAAAAATCTAATTTCAACCGATATGATCAGTGATTTAGGAAAATTTTGTCATGTCGACAACCCGTAACATTCTTGACTAAGTGTGGTTGTGGCCCAAGCTGTATTTATTCCTCACGGAAAAATGAACATCTAGGTTGGAATTTCCCAAGTATCTACCAAGTGTAATGGACTAGATATGGAATCAAGAGACTATTGAATTTCTTGAAGAAGACTTTATACTTTTTGAGCCGTAAACTTAACACATGACATTTATTTCTATTAACCAGAAATTTTCTTTTTTGAAGAAATAGAGCGTATGCGAGAGCAAATGCAGTAGCTCGGCGCCTATTTAGTTTATTCAATTTTCCGAGTCTTAACACCCAAAATAGGGCTGGAACTCACTATGTAATCCTGAGATGTGACCCGTAATTACGGAAGATACCCTTGGACTTGGAATACAAGCCCAGAATATCAGTATGCACAGGCATAACTAGATGAAAAGCAATCTATTGAATGCGTCAAAGATATATGCTATGGTCACTGTCATAACACATTAAATCAACACATCATCTTGTCAGCCCGACAAAGAAAGGTAACCAACCCCTCATTTTTCACGTTTCAAGTGGTCTCCAGACTTTTACGCTTTAATTCGGAAACATGTCCAATTGGAAGTACACATCCTCCCGAAAGGATTTACAACAAGCATCTGATATTTTAATCGTACCATCATTGAAAATGGCGAAGGTCGACAGCTTCTTGAACCATAGGACACGGTAAAAATCCAGACATGAACATGTACAAAGAAGGAGAGGTTGGAAAATATACTAGGACATACAGAAAGGACGGAACGTTGCTATTACTACAACCACGACGATGGAAAAGACAGCCCACAACTAGTGTGTCCTTCAACATGCTCCAAGACTCGAATTCTCTTGAACTAGAAGTTCAGGAATATGTAGTTTGCACCAGGCACTCGGGCGTTCTACACTTCCTCCGAACCATTGTTGTTACTCTTCAAGATGTTGTACTTGCAGAGTGGGCACGTAGCATTTATGTATAGCCATTTATCTACACAGGTACAATGAAAATGATGACGGCATGGAAGTTCCCTCAGATCGACCCCGTCCTCGTAAGCCGAAAGGCAAATGCAACATTCCTACAGTTAGCACAGACACCAATTTCAAATGTGCAGGAACACAATGGCATTTCAGTGGGTTCTACATTGACTGAGGGAAAGTTTCTAACATATTGATATCTAATACTTTTGTACCAATACTGATAGAAATTGCATCAGTTAATTTTGAAAAAATAAAGGGAAAAAAGAGATTCAGTGGAACTCGGGAGAAAATTAGACTGCTTACTGCATCATCTTCCGATAGGTAATGCCCAGTGGGCGACTCTTTGGTGCTACATTCGGTCATCATGCCTCGAAGAGGTCCCTCCACATCAGAGATATGTTTCTCGCCGTCACCAATTTTCCGGAATTTGAACTTGGGCAGTTGCTCAATATCTTCTTTAGATGCTCCTTCCTGTATTGACATGAAGTAGGAATATCAGTGCAAACATAGTCCAAACTGCCTGCCAAAACCAAAATGCCAAAGATCTCTAAAGTACTAAAACATACACATGAAATCATCGACACAGTTCCTCATATGCATGAAATATGCATGGTTTCAACATCATGAATTGCATTCATCAATTAATAGGACACTTAGGAAGAATACAAATAAAGATTCAATGCCACTCATCATGCTCGGCTAGACAAAGGAAGTCAAATAACTTAGCCGGAATGGAGGATGGTAACATGAGGATACTGATTTTTCTAAGTCTGTTTGAGTATACACAAGGAAGATCCTGCTTCTCTAAGCTTATCTCTTTTCGCTTCTGCCTGATGTATGCTACTCAACAAATTACCTATATTGTTAGCAAATAATAGCTTTTACATCAGCTTGTACAGAGTTCCTGATAGCTCTCCTATGGAGTAGACTTTTTCTCTAGTAAAATTTATTAACAAGCAACAAAGAGATCTGTAGAACTCATCTAAAAAAAGAGTACATTTCAAAGTTTGAATCATAAAAAACCACCAAAGAAGTACAAGCCTCAGAAAAATGTTAGGTAGAAGTATATTTTTATATCACCAAAATGACTCGACCGCAACATGAACCAGTGACACAAGACCGTGATTTCATCACACTGTAAAAGGGATCATAATCAAAACAGGCAGGATCCCGTTAAAGGGAGATATTTTTTCAGCATAATCCAAAGGCAATGATAAGTCTAACATGATCCACACAAATACCTCGCGTCTCCTCATTCACCACTCCTCAACAACAACCTACCTGAAGTTTTTCCAGGAATTAATTAAACATATTGACATCATACTAAACACACATGACATATAAGGTACTGCAACTAACTACAGAATGACAATCCCCACCTAAATCCACAGAACTGAAAATTCAAAGAAGGAAACAAATTTTTCCCTTCTAAAGACCACAATAGTGCAATACTGGTGTATTAAGAATTATAGCTTGGGTGCACATGTTTACGTTCAGCCTGAATAAGCACAGAAAAAGTATAAAAGTGAACAATATCTGCTGGATTAGCTCGACATTGAAAATAGACTCAACTAGCTTATCATTGAATATCTAACCAACTAGCTCAGCATTAATTCTCCAGGGGAAAAAGCATCAATTATTTCCTGTAAACTACCTGCTCATCGTCAGCATCTAACTTATGATGTTTCTCATAGTTTTTCCGTGAATTTGTTGATTATTGTAGCACCTTCCATGACATAGTTGCATCTAAATCGACACCATCAAATGACAAGAACAACCCAATCCTCGTAAAGAGACATTTACCATGTCAATGATTATCACATCCTAAAAAGAACATTGCATCCTTCAATTACAACCCAAATGAAAAGAATAATTAGCGAAGGCAAGCCAAAGTTTTTGCAAAACAAGGTGTAAAGACTGAAGACACTCTGTAGGGTCTCTGCACCTCCAAAAGCTAGTTTCAGGTAGACAGCATTTGGGTACAGGCCTTGCAGAAAATTTTCAAAAGAGTATAGAAACAACTGTGAAAGTCAGCTATATATGTCAGCCAGCCAACCAACCGGTTCTGCAATCAGTACCTTTTTTCCTTTTGGCCTTTAAGAAGATGGTAGATTATCACAGCATCACAAACTTTAATTACTCGTAAGTGGCAAATAATACTAGTTCCTGTTAGAGTTCCAACATTAAATTGCTAATACAAAATGCCCAGCATGGTTGGGCATGTGACCTAGAAAGACGAGACATAGTGAAAAATCAAAAGGTCAAGAAATGAAATTCTTATCCCTAGCAAGAATCGAGACGTACCTGGTCTGTCACAGCATAAAGAAGTGCAATAATACAGGGGAGGCAGCAACACACAGCTATGCCAATGACACATGCCAGGGCAACACAGAAGACTACAAAGAACACGTCAAACCCTAAAAAGATGATGCAAAGCCTGTGCATAACAAGATAGAAGAAAGTTAATTTTCTCACTAGAACTGTCGTTTGAATCACAGCAACAAAAGAGTCAAGACGAACCAATATAGCTGAGGAGCATCATGTGCTAAAGTTTGGCCACCCGCTGAAACCCAGTAGAAACCAATGATCCACCAAATGAAGGAAAACATAGTGTTCGCTGATTCCAAATGCTTCGCTACACTACTGAAATTACATGAAAGGATGAGGTGTGTCAACAAAGCCCTGCAATATCACACTAGAATAAAATGTACAAAGTGATCAACCAAGGGCACTTAGCAAGCAGAACATCTCGCACTATCTCCCTAAAAGCAACCAACTATAATCACATTCACTCATACATTCGGACTTTATCCATAAGAGAGTAAATCAACCACTGGTCATTATATCATTGAACAGCAATGCAGTACCATAATCGGAACTAGATAGCAGCCTGATACGCATAAGAAAACTATGTTTCGGTAGCAAAGGCATGATTTTTGCCTATAGTTCAACTTCAATCTTTTTTTCAAGTGCTAATATGCAGATTTGAAATTATGCTAATAACCCCCTATAATATTGATGATAGTCCAACTTCAAAACACACAGTAAGGAAATCTAGCTCCTTCCTGCTTTACACTAGCCATCATTCGTTTCATTTCATGTACACTCTTTCAGCAAATACATTGACATCAAACTAGCTGGCTAATAAAGAACAAAACCAGGAACAATTCTCAAAAATGAAAATCAAAACACATAAATCAAGCTAAAAAAACCCAACTGAACATTGACACCAAAAAAAAAAAAAAAAAAAAAAATCCACCAACTACCTTCTTCCCTCCTCGCTAAACTGAGCCAACGACACGTACTCCCTCGGCGAATCCCCTCGAGATCCCCCGGAATTCTCCTCCTCGAGGGAGCTATCGGATCGCGGGGACTGCTGGCGCAACCGCCACCGCCGCTGCCTCCTCCTGTACTCGTCCACCACGCAAGCCACGTGCAGAACACACTGCAACCCGTACCCCACGATCCACACCCTCAGCGGCATCGTGGGGTTCTCGCCCCGGCTCACGATCAGGACTCCCACGGCCACCGCGACGAACGCGAAATTCCAGAGCACGTCGAGCACCACCACGGGCTTCGAGTAGGCCCAGTCGCTCTGCCGCTCCTCGAGCTGCTCCGCCGCGGTCTCCCGGACCAGCATCGACGGCTCGCGCATCATCCGCCGGCTGCTGGCGCGGCGCAGGAACCGCGCCGCCTCGCGCAGGCCCTGGCCGGCGCCGGCGCCCGCCCCGCGGCGGCCCCCCCCGGGGCGGCGCCCGGGGCTCGAGTTCGAGGGGTCTTCGCGGGAGCTGCCGGAGCGGGACAGGAACGGGGTGACGTCGACAGTAACGTCGTCGGACGATCGGGCCGGCGATTGGGCGGCGGCGGCGGCGGCGTTGCCGTTGGCGGTCGATGCCATCTTCTCCTCCTTCCTTCGTCTCGCAAGCTACCGAATCGGGGCGGCGTCTTCTCTCGGTTCTGGCGGGTAGCCACTAAGCCATGGGAGGAGGAGAAGCGGAAAGTTGCGATCTTGGGCGGTGAATCGTCCGAAGGATGAAGATGGAGGAGGAGAAGGTGAGGAGAGAGATTGGATCACGGAATGGAGATTTGTCTCCGTGCCTCTCTCTCTCTCTCTTCTGTCCGTTCGCGGGGGGTGACGTGTACGATGATGGAGAGGACAGCGTGGACGTCGACCGTCGACTGTGATGAACGCTCGGTGGCCCGAGAATAACCGCTCTGTACATGTCGCCCCTTGCGTCATTCCTTTTCTTTTTTCTTTTTTTTTCAATTCCTCTTTTTTTTTTTGGGACTCCTTTTGTTGATGGGACAAAAATAATTTTCTCGAAACCGAGCAGTTTTTGTCGTCCATAGGGCACGATTCGGACCGTCCTCCGTTTCGTACCGTTTCCTTTTTCCCACGGATCTTTGAATAAGTTCTATGGATGGCACTCTCTTTTTTCTTTTGGGTCAAAATATGTATACCACTCGAACTGACGTATAGTATGAATTCTTTTTCGAGCGTGCTGCTTTATGATGTGCCATGATAAGGGATAATTTAATAAGCACGATTTATTCGGAAGTAGAAGTGAAGTATTCCCGTCAACCAAAAATCATGACATCTAAAAAGCTGTCCATATGTTTTAGCGAGTTTTTTAATGAAATGCTACTTGGGGTAAAATGGGCTAATCCAAAATTGAATATTGGGCCGGCTCGATTCGGAGCATGATAGGAAATTCGGGGAGGTTCGGTTGGATTCGAGCTGAACCTTTTTGGGGGTCAAAACGTAATTTAACAGAAGTTAGAGGGGGCAACGGCAAATAACCAGAAGGAGAAGGACCTCCCGGCTTTTTGGTCTTTCTACAAGCTCTGCCGCGCCGGGTGACTATTTTCCCTCCAAATCTCAGAGCGAGAGAGAGAGAGAGAACGGCGGCGGAGATGGCTTCCTCCTCTTCATCGTCCGGCGCCGGAGCGGGGCACTTCGACATGCCGTGGGTGGAGAAGTACCGGCCGAGCAAGGTCGCCGACATCGTGGGCAACGAGGACGCCGTCTCCAGGCTGCAGGTCATCGCTCGCGACGGCAACATGCCCAACCTCATCCTGTCCGTACGTCCCTCGCCTCCTCGATTCTCTTCCGTTTCCAGCTCGAGCTTGCGTTGGTTGCTTTTGCTTGGATCTTTTTCTGCTGCGCGCGGCTCTAATTTCTCTCACTTTTCATGGTCTGTGGGCTGAGAACTGAGATGGGTAAATGCGGTGCTGTAGGCGTTTGTGAAAATTCCCGATGAAATCTGCCTTGTTGACCTCCTTTTAGGCTTCTTCGGAAATCCTAGAATCGCCTTTCTGACTTGAAATTCTGGGTCGGGTATTCGGCAAATGCACCTAGCGATTGGCAGTAGGTTGTTTAGTTAATAAAGGCGTCTTCTTTCAGTCAATTGCTTTCTCCATGCCTGCTTTGGTCAGAGAATAGGGTGTCGATTATCTGTTGGTTTGCGGAAGCTGGATTTTTCACTTCGGTTTTCCCTGCAATACCCTTGTGGAACGACATGGAAAGCTGTGATTTTTCAGTTGTGAAGTCCTTGCGCATTGTGCTCTTCTTGCTCGTGTTGAAGAATGCTCGTGATATACTTCTGACTGCATCTCCATGTACTTTCAGGGTCCTCCTGGGACTGGTAAAACTACGAGTATACTGGCTCTTGCGCATGAACTTCTTGGACCAAATTATAAAGAGGCGGTGTTGGAGCTGAATGCATCTGATGATAGGCAAGGATTTGTACTTCAAGCCTGTAACATTTCGATCTGCTGCATCTGCCTGAAGTAATCTTCTTGTGACTTATTTATTCAGGGGAATAGACACTGTAAGGAACAAAATTAAGATGTTCGCCCAAAAGAAAGTAACTCTTCCTCCTGGGAGGCATAAGATAGTGATATTGGATGAAGCTGACAGGTATGACGTCTCACCTCATTAATAGCCATGCCTTATTTAGCTGATTATTAGACTGATCATTTGATGACTGTAGAAGTTTTTCTTTTATCATATACTATGATCGTTTTCTTTTGTCTTATCATACTTCTTGGTTCTTTGTCTTGTTGCACTTATAAAGTATAATTCTTATACATCTTGCATTTTTGGGTTGGTTATTGGGGGCACTTTTGCTTTGTGGCCAATTTCTTTTCAAAATCAGCATGACTTCTGGAGCACAACAGGCTTTGAGGCGGACAATGGAAATATATTCAAACACCACTCGCTTTGCTCTTGCATGCAATACATCTGCAAAGATCATTGAGCCTATTCAGAGTAGGTGTGCTCTTGTTCGCTTTTCGCGATTATCTGACCAAGAAATACTTGGGCGTCTTTTGGTGGTGATTGAAGCAGAAAAGGTAAATGTATTTCTTATGGATACTTGTCTCAATCCTACATCTATAGATAAGCTAAACTGATCATTGTAGTGGAAGTTCAATATTATTAGTCTCTTAGTTCTTGGACTTGCCATAGTTTAGCCAAAGTGATTTTTCTTTTGATTACAGAAATGAAACCATCAAATACTTGCTTTTAACTTAAGATTAAATCTGAAAGTCTACTTTCCAAGCCAGGTAAACTGATAGATCTTTGTGGTTGGACATTCAAAACTCTACTTAGGTTTACTAGTTCCAATGCAACCTTTAAAGATGTTATCCTTTGAAGCTGGACAACATGTTGAAGTGAGAGGCTTTTTGTGGCTTAATCTGGACATTGAGATGCATATTGCATGTAGTCTAATCTCTTCGAGAACTGCTTCTATTTCGAATTTAAGGTGAATGCTCCCTACTTCAGGTTTAAAAGTGATTCCATGATCACAAGTTGCTTGAAGTCTCACTGAGAAAAGTCAACTGCACTTACTTTTTGGTTAGAAGCATGTGGACTGAGAATATTTGCAAACATATTAAAAAGCTTCCTTCTAACCTTTTACTAGGGATAAAGGTATCAGAAGTCCTAAAATTTATTTTGAAAGTGCAATCAAGTTGTAAAACTTTCAAATAATGTAATCAAGTCTTGAAAATTTGCTAGAAAGTGCAATCAGGTATTTTGCTATCTATCTAATTTAAGTGATGGAAAATGCTAACTTGGCATTTTAAATATTTCCAAGGATGTTTGATGCTGCTGTGGTGTCAAATAGGCATCACATCCATAAAAAAATGATGAGCACAAAAAAAAAAAAGAAAAAAAAAAAGCAAAATTAAAAGGAGCCAAAAATTAGAAGATGAAAATAGAACTTGAAGAGAGAGATGCATGCGGCGGTGGGGTGTTTGAAAGGGTGGTCAACTCCGCCATGAACCCTGGTGTCATGCAGGGGCGGCAAGTGCTGGTGGTGTGACCACTTGCCACCACCAAGCGAGGGTCTGCCAGTGGTCACATTCACGCTGCAGGGGCTTTGTGATGGAAAAACTACCTCCACTGTGACCTCAAGCATGGCAGCTTCACAGTGAAGAAGATGAGCTCATCATCAATCTCCACAGATTGCTTGACCCCCTCCATCAATTCCAAATCGTTTCTTGATTTTCCTTTTGTTTTTCCTTGGAAAATCCTTACTTCAAATTTTTTTATCATTTCTGTTTCTTGCCATTTGCGCCAAGTTTTGAATTCTCCTTTAAACAAATATTCTTTCTCAAGACTGAACATTCCCATCAATTTCGATCATTTTCATCATCTTTCGCAAGTACAACAGTGAGAACTACTGGGACATCAAGAAGCTTGAGCACAAGAGAGTGCCTCTCGAGGAAGACAACCACTGCACAAGAGCAGTGGCACCATCATTGATGAGGACATAAGCCACCATGGGAACCCTCGCACACAACTGTGCAGGGCCTTCCAGTGCTCGCCCAGATTTGGGCAGGGGCAAGCAGGCCTGGTGAGGACTAGTGACCATCACCCTCGTCCTCGCCCGTGGTTGGACAAGGGTCACCTATGCTCGTTGAGTTTGCAGTGAGAGTAGATGGCCCTCGCTGGCAAAGGCAGAGCGGTGGGACTGCCCTTCACATCCCTCCACCCTAACCTGCTGCCCCCATCGAAGACCTCTCCCCTCTCTCGAAGAACGCAGCCGTCGATCTTTAGTTTTCTTTTTTGTATTTAAGTGTTCTTTCTACTCCTATTTTTTGTGCTTTTTTTAGGTGTGGCGGATAAGTCGATGCCATTTGGTCTGAAAAATATCTAAGAAAGTCACGGGAACATTGTTTGTTTGTCAAATGGACAGACCTGACTGATTGGATGGATTGTTAAGTTGGTCCTGTTGTGATTCCTCTTGCTTCAACAGTTACTTTGTTTTGGTTATAATTCCATCATCTTTTGTTTTTTAGCTGCTATTTTGTTGAATATATAATTTAATTGCAATGGTACTAAATGAAGGTAGCCTATGTCCCCGAAGGCCTTGAGGCTATCATTTTCACTGCTGATGGTGACATGAGGCAGGCGCTTAATAACTTGCAAGCAACATACAGTGGGTTCCGGTTTGTCAACCAGGAAAACGTTTTCAAGGTTATAGTATAACTCAAGAATTATCACATTTGTGACATCAGCCCCTGTCAAGAATTCATAAATAATTCATCATGCACTTGTTTTTCAGGTTTGTGATCAGCCACATCCATTGCATGTCAAGAATATCGTTCGCAATGTCCTAGATGGGAAGTTTGATGATGCTTGTGCTGGTCTGAAGCAACTTTATGATCTGGGCTATTCCCCTACAGACATAATTACTACGCTTTTTCGTATCATAAAGAATTATGACATGGCCGAGTATCTGAAGCTGGAGTTCATGAAGGTCTCTCTTGTGCAGTTTAGTATTCCATCTATGCATGAAGATTCTTGGTTTCTTATACTATGCACTTTTGGATGCAGGAAACTGGCTTTGCGCATATGAGAATCTGTGATGGTGTTGGTTCATATCTTCAGTTATGTGGTCTTTTGGCTAAGCTAGCTGTGGTCCGTCAGACTGCTAAAGCAGCTTGAGGATGTGGAGCTGCAACATCTCTGTAGCCGGGCTTGTCCTTCGCGACTCCTGTGAATGTAAGGATGCGTTTGATTTCATTATTAGGTGCCTGCAGATGAGGATTTGAAAGAGTGGTGTTAATTTACCTCCCCCGACTTAATGAGTTTTGAAACCCAGTGCATCTCTTGGTGATGCATAAGGTCCCCACTTAGTTGAACGCATGGAGTAGGGTTTTCTTCTGGAGACTCGTGTAACGGTTCTTGTACAAATGGCATCATCTCTTTGTTTTTCCCCAATTTGAAGTTTTTTTGCAATTAGGGTTTTGATTGCCTTACTGATCATTGCCATCCCTAAACTCATGGTGCGCACCTTGCACCATTTGGTCCTGGTTGAATTACGGGATGGTGTCTCTATGGACGGATTAGTACTTGACCTATAGCTACAAGGATTTTCTTCGTAAATTGCAGAATCAGTACTCAAGTAGAAGCACCAAATTTGTGGAAGAGCAACCTCTGATACGGTAGAGTGAACTCAATTGTGGACCAGACTTAATTTGCAGTCCTTCGAACGGACGAAGTATTGCAATTCTCTCTCAGCTTTCATCTATGGAAAGTTCTGATTAATTTCATCGTTCAGTGTTCAGGGCATGAATAATTGATACTGCATCCATTTCTATCAAGACGCATTGTCAATGGCTATTTTGAATTCGATCTCTTAAAGCTCATATTTCGGTTGCGAAAGCATTGGTAGGTTCTAATATATCGAGCAAATCATGCAATCCTGTTTCGATCACAGTCCCTTGGCAGACTGCATCGATTCCAGTTCATGTGGACAGTTGGACTCCGTTCCTTCCGGCTTAAGCTTAACCCAACCATCTCGTGGCTTGCTCGAGCGGTTGGTACATGGTATTCTCTGTAACAGGCCTTTCATATGCCTCGGACGAGGTTTAGACTAACGCTTGGTTTGGGTTAGTTTGGATGTAGTGATTAGAAGGGAGAAGAAAAGAAAGAATGCATAATGATTAAATACCATGTTATGTACTTAAAAAGAGATGCAATAATAGGGCATGAGGTAAATACATCAGTTTATTAATACACAAAGTCCTCCTAATCCTTCCATATTTAGATTGATTTGGAGAGATTTCAAATGTGCATAAATTTGACCGGGCTAGTTCTTCCTAGTATCTTTCTTTCCATCCGAACATGAATGTCTTTGGCATAGTGCAAATTGATAGGCTATGGCATCAAGTGGATTAGTCTAATTGGTAAATGATTAATAACCTATGTAATTAACTTCGATTTTATAGCTTATGATTTAGTGTGCCAAAGTGCATTGAAATTGAATCCATGAACTAATAATAAATAAACTTGAATCGAACTTGTAAATGAATTATTTAAATTGGAATTTTGTTAATTTCCAGTTTCTTTTGCACAATACATCATCTATAAGCAATTTAGAGACATATAGCATAGTGGTATATCCTATAAAGTTTGTCGGAAAATTAAAGTATTCCTACCCTGCTTCCTAAACATATCAAGTCTCCGTCACTCCTACTAGGAGCAAAATTGACACTTCAAAAGATGATATCACATCTGTTTAGCTTAAATTCACCTTGCTATCTTTGTTATTAGAAATTATATCTATACTTAAAATTATAAAAATGCAAGTAACTGAACACGTCTAATTAATCGACCCATAAAAAAAAAAAGTCCAATTCAAGTTTGGATTGAATTCAAGACGAGTGGGTGGGCCGAATCACGTCTTTGGGAGGTCGCCCAAACGGGCCCAATTCGCCGGGACCATAGAGCGACGGCGTCGTTTCATCGGGAACGAACCTCGAGTCTCCTGCTTGGGGGATTGCATTTAAAGCTGGCGCATTGGGAATTAGGGTTTCTCCATTTTCAGAGGACGC
This sequence comes from Eucalyptus victrix, assembly GCA_016097545.1. Taxonomy (NCBI): domain Eukaryota; kingdom Viridiplantae; phylum Streptophyta; class Magnoliopsida; order Myrtales; family Myrtaceae; genus Eucalyptus; species Eucalyptus victrix. The sequence goes on from CM027838.1 coordinate 30,828,872, forward strand.
GCCGAGAGACCCAAAGCTCCAGCCAGCCTCCCTCCGCTCGCCATGGTCCTCAAGTACGTCCGCCTCCCTCCCTCTCTCTCTCTCTCTCTCTCTCTCTCGCTCGCTCGCTAGCTGCGATGCGTATCATCGTGTGATTTGCCCGCCGGCGTCGTTGCTTGATGCCGGGGCGTTTCGTTTCGGGTCGGAGGTCGCGCGCAGATTGTAAAGCTCGCGCCTTTGGCGCCGCAATCTGTTTTTTTCTTTTTCTTTTTCTCTTTTTTTCCTTTTTGGATTTTGGAGTGTCTCGTTCGTGGGAGTTTGGAGAGATCTCTGAATTGCAGAATCTGCGAAGGATTTGAGCAAACTCGAGGCTTGAGCTTGCGACTGTTTTGCTATTACATTGACAGCAAGAACACGATGGGGTCGGGGTTTGCCGAATGAATAAGATGTATCCGAAGTGCCGGGGGGCAGGAGTTGGAACGAATTTTTCGGACCTGATTGGTTTTGGATCTTCAGCTGTAGATGGTGTACAACGTTGGCAGTTCAATGCTTGTGTGGCTTTATTACATGGATGGATATTGCATTCCGGGCTGTTGTCGAACTGTATGAGTTGGGACTGTGGCGGTGGCGATGGGTGTTAAGTCTTGTGTGATGATGATCCTTGAGTGTTTGATCTGTAGTTTAGTATTAATCCTTGCGTGTGTAATCGGAAGTGGGTGTTCCATCTCTTGATACTTGCTGCTACAATTTTGGTAGTTTGTTAATGCATTTCTTTGCGATTGCGAGATTCGTTGTTCTTGATACAGTTTCTTTCCCCTTATTATTTATTTTTATATTCTAGGACTGAACTCTGCCGCTTTAGCGGTGCCAAGATTTATCCCGGCAGGGGAATCAGATTCATCCGCTCGGATTCCCAGGTGAGGTTTTGAATGGCTCTCTGTGTGACGGGCTTTTTGGTCGTCGTGTCTTACGAGAGTTGTCTCCTTGGCTTTGCATGCGTAGGTTTTCCTGTTTGTCAATTCTAAATGCAAGAGGTACTTCCACAACCGCCTGAAGCCTTCGAAGCTTACATGGACAGCCATGTACAGGAAGCAACACAAGAAGGTGAAGAATTGGCCAGAAGGCTTTTTAGCGCAGCTGTTTTGCTTAACCTGAATGGTTTGCTGTATATGGTTCTCGGGGTTGTCACAATTTGACTCTTTCTATTAATCGCATTTGCAGGATATCGCTGCAGAGGCTGTGAAGAAGAAGCGCCGCGCCACTAAGAAGCCTTACTCGAGGTCTATTGTTGGTGCCACCTTGGAAGTTATTCAGAAGAAAAGGGCTGAGAAGCCAGAAGTCCGTGATGCTGCACGTGAGGCTGCTCTCAGGTATGAGCTCTTGTCCTGTCACAGTCACCGTTGAGGTTTTCACTGTCTTTGCTCGCTAACACCCTGCTTTGCATGATGATTCCCTGGATCGCAGGGAAATTAAGGAGAGGATCAAGAAGACAAAGGATGAGAAGAAGGCGAAGAAAGCTGAGACAGTGGCCAAGACGCAAAAGGCCCAATCCAAGGGGAACATGCCTAAAGGTGCCGCACCGAAGGGCCCCAAGCTCGGAGGTGGTGGTGGAAAACGATAAATTCGTTTGCCCTGCTTTCTTGTAATCCAGTACCATCCGGCGTCTACAGTTTAGATAATTTGTTTCAATTTCTGTTTGGATCAACTCACATATTTTACTGAGGATCTTTTGTCAGATTCAGTTTAATTTTGTTTAATGCGTATCAGTTCAGAGTTTGTTGATCATGCTGTGCTTTTACAATTCCACATCCTATGAGCAGTTGGCAATTCGGTTCCGGTTCTGATGACTACATGGGAACTTTTACATAAGTTCCTCCTTAATTTCTTTTGAGAACTAGAGCTGTCTTTGTGCAGAAGATTGTTTTGCCCGTTGAATGTGAAGTGGGTTTTTTTTGTGACGATGAATGAGCAGTGCCATCACTTTGCTAATCGTGTCATGAGTGAAGTATGTACCTTTTGTGAATACTTCTCTCAAAATTTTACTTGAGTTCTTGCAAAGAAGTATATGTTGGAAAAGGCCTAGCTGTTTTATGATGGCTGCAGTTATTTCTTGTTCCTTTTTTCCCCTTCAAATTTGGTCTGTGAATCAATTATCTTGCATTTAAAAGATTAAGGCCCACTTTCGAAATTTGGACTTCTCAAGGAATGGTACATTATTTTGGATATGTATTGGCAACTTTACTAGAAGAAAGCAATCTGCATTTGCGCTTTGGAAATGGGGAAATGGTTGATTTGTCGTTTGTTCGAGTCTTATCAATCCTTACCAACTGTGAAATGGCGAGTCAGACTCGGGGCGAAAGTTACATAGGCGGACGGACAGATGATTGTCTTGAATCGAGCGCAAGCCTTCGACATCTTCGAACTGATCGAAGGTGGAGCTACTTGTGTAGTTCCTAGTTTCAGCTTATGTCCGTTCATCCTTCCTAGCACCATTTCCAGACCCAATTAGGTGCGTTTTAGCTGGCTAAAAGAGCCAGCTAAAACGCCTCTAAGTTAGCCAGATTTTGTGCATTCATGCGTTTCGGCTTTAGAAAATGCCTCTAAGTTAGCACAGTCGGGATTTTCGATTCAGGAAGTCACGCATTTGAATTTCATTAATTATTTGCAAATTGCTTTGGGGTGCAGACCAAAAGCGTAGATATGTAAAACGGTTCACTTCTCGTGGGCTTCCAGTTACTCAAGTCTCCACGCCAGTGAATTAGAATTACAAAAAGAAAACATCTCTTATGTGTAGAAGCATAAGATTGCGAAAAGACAGCAGATATGACATACCTTCTTTGTGGTGTACGCGCTTGTGTGCTCGTAATAGAGAGACACATGACCTTATAGATCATTGAAGTGAAGTGAATGATGACGAGGGTGGTTGTTCTTATTACATTTATGATGTGTTTGTTTCCTGAAAATGAGTTGTTTTGAAATTTTTTTCTATAAATGATTGTTAAATCACCTTTTGAAAATAGGAGAATGGAAAATATTTTTATCATTCACGAAATATGTTTAAACATAAATTGTTGTTGATAATAATAACATTTTTCATTGACTAATAATTTCAAATGATTCAAGCGATTTTTTTAAAAAAGATATCCAAATCATTAAATTTCCGCGAAGCAAACGAAACCTTAATTTTGGGCTAATTTCATGCTAGTAAACAAACTTCAGATGACATGGAATGTCCTAATATCGGTGGTCGGTAGTCAGTGCAGTGTAGATAGAAGCATAAAAAGCATAAAGAAAAGGAAGAAGTACACAAATTAAAGACCATCTCTCTAAAATTTATTCATCTCCATTCTATCATCTATGCATAAATGTGCTCTTTCTGTCATAGCATATGCTTAAAAAAGGTGTTCTTTGCTTTTTAGGTGGCGCCACAACACTATAATTCTTCCCAATTGAAGGATGCTACTAAGAGTCGAGCGAGAAAGTTGCTCATGATTCTTGCGATGTATGAAGCCTCCACTTCTATACAATCCAATCTTACTACGTGAACAACCCGCTAGGATCGCACTGGTTCTTTTGTTCACATCTCGAAAGCTAGAGAATTGAAGAAAAAGAGGAGGGCAAATGTCGAGCTCGAACCGAGATCTCGAGAGATGAACCGAACGTAGTACTGATGGTGCTGGAGCCGGCGAAGTAAAATGCGTGCTGATCATACACGCGGAGGAGTCCGCTTCGGGTGGTGAGTGGACCCCGTGGTTGGTCCCCATCTTCGTCCTCGCCAATTCCGCCGCCTTCGCCGCCACCATGTGTTTCAACCTTTGCCTCGGTGGGAGGTGGTGGTCATGGGACTATGGCGGTTGCGAGGCGAAATTATGGTGGAGGATCTCCCCTTCAATGTGAGTTTTGATCTATTGATTATGATGGTTTTATTAATTATGGTGATGTGCCTAAGTTGGTCCGTCGGCCCATGTTGGGCCTAAAAGCCTGGCCCACAATATTAGGGCCTATGGATAGTGGGATATGATGAAGGGGCACGTTTTTTTTTGGAGGAGACATATATAAGGGGAAATAAAGAGGGAGGAACGTACCTTTTGGCATAACGTACGTTCCTTCTCCCTCTCTCCCTCCAAAAAGAAAGAACAAAGAAGAAGAGACGACACTCTCTTCCCTTCAAAGGCCAATTGACGTCTCGGATCGAACATGATCAATTTCTCTTCCTCATATCAGCGTCGGTGTTTAATCTGTGGCTAACAAGGTACGTTTGATACTGTGATGTGCCTTAGGATCGATGGTACATGTTCTTCCCGAGTTCGTCTTCCGCATTTGTTTTAGGGATTCGATTTAGTATCGAATCCGGTTTTTTGGAATCCGATATTCCCAACAAATTCCTTCCCTTTCCTTTTCTCCTAGAATTAATGGTTGAAATTCTAAAGCTACCTCGCTTTTATCCCTTTTCTGGGGCTCCTGTCTGTGAGATAGGATAAGATGGGGGCTGCGGAGTGGTACAAGTTTGTGTACCAGAAACAAGGTTGGAGAATGATCACTTCTATGTGGTTCCATGCCCACCTCGTTCACGTATTCGCGAACAACTTGACCTTGGTCGCGTTCGGTCTCGGCCTCAAACAGCGATTCGGTTTCACTTTTCTTTTGCTTCTCTACTAGTGATTTGATGCGGTTGCACGCAAACTTTCATTATCGAAAGTTATGCTTCTGAGCTATTTCATGCCGTATTATATTGACTGGATTTTATCGGAATTTCATCTTATTGGGTTGGTGCCGGAAGTGCGAGCGGAAACGATCTACCTGTTATCCAGATTCAGCGGAAGCATTCTGTCTCTACTTTTTATTCAGGAAGGAATCGCAGTCGGTGCTTCCAGTGCCATTTTTGGTGTCACCGGCGCGAGGATTTCCAAGCTTATCGTTAACTCGACCCTCCATGCCGACAAGGTCGACGAACCCGACATCACCTTCTGCTAAATTTCCGTTCTTGTGCTAACATGAGACTCTGACTTGCTTCTGTGTTATGATTTTGTACTGCGGAATTTAACGTTGAAGCGCTTGTTTTACTGTGTTACCCTGATTTTTCAGGGTGCTTCTCTGCTTATGCTGATCGGCGTGACAGCAATTACGTTAGGACTCGCACTATTCCTTTCACTCGTAGATAGTTTCGGCCGAGCAAGGGCTATTGACCGGCTTCCTTCTCCGCTTCGTCCTCCTCGCCCGTCCCCAGCAAGGGTGGGCGAACCGCCAAGACAGCAGCAACAATGCACGTGCCGATAAGCCTACGTACAGCACGTACCAATACGTGCTAGGGCTTCTCGGTCTAGTTCTCCTGATCATCGGGTAAGTCGAAACTTCTAACGATTACATGGGAATGTTATGGGGTATAGTGATTTCATAAATTCGATTTTTTTTTTTTCGCATTTTCAAGGAATTTTGTTTCGGATTCACAGTTGAATTGGAGATGCTGTATAAATTGTTGGAATATAATATGCAGAAACAATGAGATTTTACAATTTACGTCAACGCGAAATCATTAGAGAAAATAAATAAAAAATAATAAAAACATTAGAAATTTACGTGGTTCGATCCGAGTATCGGTACCTACATACACGAAGAAAGTTAATAACAAATAATTTACTCGAAAAATCAGAGTCCACAATCACAAGTGTTTTTCATGTTTAAATTTAACTCAAAATCCAAAGTGTTTATTTGGAGCGTCTCCGTGTGGCTCCTCTCTTTATCTGCTTTCGTAGGGTTTTTCTTTAGACCGCTTCACGCACACCTGAAGAAGATAAACGTGTGCCCTGGGCCCACTAGCTCTCCTACTTTTTCGGCTTCACGTACAGACTCCACCCTCTAATTTCCATCAGCGAGAAGGGAAACTCCGACTGCGACGTGAAATATGTGTGTGTGGGTCCATAGTCAAACCCACATAACTAACCTTATTCGGCTTCCTTTGTAACAATTTTTTTTTCTGTTTTTTTTTTAAATTTAATTTAATTTCTTCTTTTGTAAATTTAAAGAGTTCAATGAATCGCATTTTGTAAACGCTCACACTCAAAATATAATTTAATAGTATAAATAAGAGTCTATGTACGATCATTGTAGATGATGTTGTTTCCTGACCTGCGTGCTTACTACAAAACACCAATGTGAGAGTAAGATGGAACTTGCTGACGATCGGGTTCTCTTTACCGTTGTCACCTCGCGCCATTCGATAGTAAAATAAGTCGAGCTAGTCATGAAGAGAATGCGGAAAAGACATGCTTGAAGTCGAGGATCCATATGTTAATCCGTCGACACATAAATGCAAAGGTGCAAACTCCCTGTACCCCATACTGTACTGAGAAGCTGTCGCTTGGTTGATCCTACGAGCTCTCTCGTTTATAAACAAATGAACTAGATATGGACTTTTTCATTCTCTATCTGTAAGAAAAATTCGTGGAGGAAGGATTCGTTTCTTCATGACCATGGTCATTAGATCATTTCCGAGAATTAATAAATTTGGCCAGAAGAAACAGTCCTACCCCACCATATCTTGGATGGTTTCAAAGTCTGCGGTGGAAATACTTTGATATACTATTTCTTTTCTTTTCTCCCCGGAAAAAAATTGTAAAATACCAACGAGAGCTGGATTTAGATCCTCTGCATTTAGTTTTCTCCGCAAACGGGAATTTCTATATATAGCGTCTTGAGGGTCGGGTTTGGATTCTGCAGGCCGTAGACGGCAACATTGTATTTCGATGAGTCGGACCTATCCAATGTTTTTTTTTTCTTTAACTAAGTAGATACATCCCAATCACTTGTATAGATTTCCAAGTAAATTCCAATATTAAAGCAACGAAGGAGGTGCTAGATTTCCTCGTAAGTTCCAATACCTTGTGTTCATGCACTTTGCTTGCACACCGCGTAAACGCGGTCAACTCTCAAGCTCATCCCGCGATTATATATAGCATGACGACACCGCCTTGGCCTATGCCTGATCCAATCTCTCTCTCTCTCTCTCTCTCCTGCTACAGTTGAATCTGCCGGCAAAAATTCAAGAAATCTTTCTCCCTCTTCACCCACCACTCCACCTTCTCACGTTCATTCACGTACTCAACCATAAGTGTTCCTTCGAGCGCCATGCCGAGCTCGGACCAAGATCTCGAGCAAGGAACCGAAAAGAAGGGACCCCAGAAAGCCGACATCGATCGCTATGCTGCGGCGGCGATGGCAACGTACATGGAAGAGGACAGCGAGTGGACCGTGTGGTTGATCCCCATGTTCATCTTCACCAACGTCGTGGTCTTCGTCGCCATCATGTACGTCAACAACTGCCCCGAGAAGAGCTCACGCGTCTACGGCAGCTGCGTCGCCAAGTTCCTCGGCAGGGTCTCGTTCCAGCCTCTCAAGGAGAATCCTCTATTCGGTCCATCATCTTCTACGTAAGCACACGAGTTATTTCTATATCGGGGTTTCTTCTTTCTTTTTACTGTTCCGACTCTCTCTGATATAATGTTGAACCAAGACATTTTAGTGTTGTTTGGAGCTGGTCCCTTGGCATTTCTGAAACTTCCATGGCGGTTTCTATGTGCGTGTAATGAAGCCGTTTGGTGATGTTCTAGGAATTGAAATGGTCGTATGACTCATAACCGTTGACTCCTTATTAAAATGCAATTATTGGAGCTTCATACCAAAAAGAACGTCACTCCCCCAGCTTGCAATAGAAAACATAAATGTCAAATCTTGATGAAATACTCGTCTAATGTATTGTACCTAATTAGGTTGGCTCAGTCATGAGCGCAACTATCTGTTTCAAAACTTTCAATCCAGAGAATGGATCAGGTTATATATTAATTACCTCCGGGGTTATCTGGCAGGAGAACTCTTGTAATTGTATCTGCAAAAGAATACCATGAACGCGGCAAACCATGAATGAGTAGCTGTGTAGTTATTTGGCAAGCATTAGATAATTCAAGGGAGTTATTGTGTCGACTTAGTCTAACAGCAGAACTCTGCTTTGAATGTCACTCAAAAGCACAAGTTTCATGACAATATCTGCAACACGATTGGCTCAATTCACCACGTAGTCCATCATTCACCAAGTCGATGCAGTTCCTTTTCGTGATTCAAGAATTTGCTGGGGCAAAAGATTTGTTGCATTTTATGTTTGACTAGTTACTCATTATTTTTGATGCATTTGTGATTTTCTTAGGTGAATTTTGATTCTAAAGCAACCTTTGTTGCTACTTGTGTGCAGATTAGACAAGATGGGGGCCCTGGACTGGAACAAGATAGTGCACCAAAAACAAGGTTCGAGACTGATCACTTGTATGTGGTTGCACGCCGGTGTCATTCATCTGCTCACCAACATGTTTTGCTTGGCCTTCATCGGCTTCCGCCTTGAGCAGCAATTCGGCTTTGGTAAGATCTGAAGAAATTGAAATTTCACGGACTTGCACGGGTTTTTTAGTCTTGTTTTAGGACTTGAAAAAGGATGATATGTCTTCATATTCTCATGCTGAATTTTTGACATTAACATTTCGTGCGGCTATGCCGTGATGATTTGGGCAGTGCGAGTGGCAACGATCTACCTATTGTCTGGATTCGGCGGAAGCATTCTCTCTTCGTTTTTCATTCAGAACCAAATATCAGTTGGCGCTTCCGGTGCTCTCTTTGGCCTTGTAGGCGCGATGGTTTCTGAGCTCATCACTAACTGGACCATCTACACCAACAAGGTCAACAAAATCACTAATGATTATTTTCAGAATCGATCATTGAACTGTGAATCCTTTAAATCTCAATGCTCTTCGGTGCTTGATTTTTGCAGGCTGCAGCTCTGTTCATGCTGCTCATCATAATAGCACTCAATTTAGCACTCGGAGTCCTTCCACACGTAGACAACTTTGCCCACATCGGCGGGCTAGCAACAGGCTTTCTTCTCGGCTTCATCCTCCTCATTCGCCCCCAGTTTGGGTGGGTGGATCGGCACTACCTTGGATCGGAGGCTCGTTCCAAGAAGTCGAAGTACAAGGCTTACCAATATGTGCTGTGGCTTCTTGCCCTTGTTCTATTGATCACCGGGTGAGTCGACATAATAATAATAGCGTGGTGTTTTATCAAACTTTGGACAAGAATGCCTCGTGTTACTTTCGACGTCGGAAACGAAAATCACTAACTCTTTTTCTTTTTTTGGGTTTTGGTAATTTCGTTGCAGATTCATAGTCGGGCTGGTGATGCTTTTTAAAGGAGATTCCGTGGATGATCATTGCAGTTGGTGCCATTACCTGAGCTGCGTGCCGACATCAAAATGGCACTGTGGGAACTGATGAAATCTGCAGATGAACTCCCCATTCCTTGTCATCGATCTCACATGTTCACAATTTGTTTTTCTTCGTCCCGTGGATGTTCACCATATGTGGATTCGATTTGATTAGGATGCAAAATTTGTCATGTAAATGCTCAGATACAGAACTTGTGTACACAATAAGGTTTCTCGGAAAACAACGAACTATACCATCATTTTGATGTTACTAACCCTCCTTTCTCCGCCCCTCAAGCTTACTCTTGGCCGTGGAAATGGCTATATCACTGTGTTGAAATCATTGTAACATATATACGTTCAAGCCGGGCAAAAATTTCTTGCAGGCATTAGGAGAAGAGAGAGAGAGAGTTGTCCAAGGTTCATCTACAAACATCAACCAATGGCACAGTCCTATCTTCACATTAATCGCTGCTGTCATAATTGCAAAAGCCCCTTAATCTAACATGAGAAACAATTCATGAGGATTTGACGGGGCTTTAGCTTCCAACGGAGGATGTCATTTGTGAGAACTCGTGGTTCCGTGAATCTGCAATGGCATTTGACCACTATCCACTGACTTTAAATTCCGGTTTTTGCGACACATGGGGCAAGACATCTTTCCTGCACAGTGGCAAGGAATTGGATACTCTCGAGGTACACCTTGACCTGGTACAGTTGCAAGAAGTCGATAAAGGTGATTTGGATAGGGAGCTTGAATCGAAAATTTAACAGCAGATCGCTTTAGTTTGAGAACGTGAAGGAATGTATCGGCATCAATGATCCAGAATGAATTGGCTCAATCACGGTGACAAGAACACAAAACTCTTCTGTTCCAGTGGTCCTAGAGATTGGGAGAGGGGTGGTTGACCAGATTCCTTGCTCTGTCACTGGAGATGAACATTTGCTTTGGCTGCTGATGATTCTGCAGAAGAAATCAAGGCAGCAGTAAGATCGGTTGCCGATGATTGCTGGGAGAACATCCTATCCTATCAAAAATACTACGATGAATCTTGTGATCGGTCCGGGCGGTTCAGTCTGATTCTCATATTGAACTAGAGCCAGTGCTCACGTCCCCATCCATCAAGGACAGCAGGCTAACAGCCTAGTTTACTCAACCGGTTTTGAGTTTTCTAACTTTTTTCCCTTTCCACCTTGCTGCATTGAAAATAAAAATGGGATAATTACACAAATGGCTCATGAACCTTGGCTCAATGCGCAATGTAATTCATAAAATTTTAATTTCTTCAATGTGGTCCATGAATTTTAAGCCAATGCGCAATGTCATCTTTGAAATTTTGATTTATTCAATATAATCTTTGAACTTTCGATAAATATTCGATTTAAACCATAAATTATATGAAAACGTCTGCTATTATATTTCCATTGATCCAAATTCAAGGTTAATATTCAATATTTTCGTATAGTCAAGTGACTAAATTGAATAAATATAAAAAAACTAGGAATCACATTGAAAAAAATAAAAAAAAATTCAAGGACCGCATTACAATTAGACCAAAATTCAAATAATATATCGATGACATTGCAAAGCCCATAAAAGTTCGGACACCAGTCATTGTGATTTTCCCGATAAAAATGAAACCTTTTATTCCCGCCAAAAAAACCGCCGTCCTACACCACGCGCCCCAAGCGGTTTCCATTTCGTTCCCGCAGCGGAAGAATCCACCGGCTTTCCTCTCCTTCGCTCATCGACGCCATCGAACCCCCTCCGTCGACTCCGCAACGCCGACGATCGACCGGACCTCGGCGCTCTCCGGTCCGGAGAATAATGGCGATCAGGCTCGCCGGCGCGGCGGCGGCGGCTCCGCTGCTCCTGCTCGTGCTCCTCCTCCACTGCCTGCGCGGGCCGACGGCGGTCGTGTCCGCGGTCGAGATCCTCTCCAAATCGAAGCTCGACCGGTGCGAGAAGTCCTCCGCCTCCGGCGACAACCTCAACTGCACCAAGAAGATCGTCCTCGACCTGGCCGTCCCCAGTGGTTCCGTAAGTCGTCGTCGCGTGTTGCGAAATGCTTGCCCGAACGGTTGCAGGAATCGATTTTTCCTTTCATTTTCTGCTTCCTCAATTTCCGCTTGCGCGAGTTCGCGTCGTGCCGCGCTTGATGGAAACAGTTGCGTTCCTTTTTGTGATTGAAGGAGAGTTTCTGAAATTAATTGGAAACGGGGCACGCGATTGTGTGAACTGGTAACGCTATTTTATTATGTGCAAAATTGAAATTTGGCTGCATTGCTTATTCGATTTGCTCCGGGGGGGTTTCAGAGTGGAGGGGATGCCTCGCTTGTCGCGGAAATAGTAGAGGTCGAAGAGAACTCGACGAGCAAGATGCAAACTTTGCGGATTCCACCCGTGCTGACGATCAACAAGTCTGCCGCATATGCTCTCTACGAGCTTACCTACATAAGAGTATGGAACCTCTCTGATCGTTGTGCTGTATGTAGCGAGATTTTTCCTTCTCAGATATCTTTCTAACTTCTATTAGTCCCCTGACTTTATGGTGTTCTGCATTATTGATCATGGTATCTTGGTATATTGTAATATCATTATGAATGTTTATCCCTACAGTAGACAATAGAGTTTAGGGTTTTCCCTAGTGTTTTTAGTTGAAGTTGCGTTTATTGTCCTTAAGAAGCAATTGACAAGCAAACGTGCTTTTAATGCCTTTCATGCGTGAAATTCTTGGTGAGACAAGTTTGCTACAGGATATGTGCCTTTGCTTTATCATACTTCCTTTTGGAAGGACACTCATAAATTTTTCCATTATTCTTCTCGTTCATATCATCTTTTCATGTGTAGTGAAGGTTGTGTTCATGTATTAAATGTACTATGTACGACATTTTTCAGGATGTTCCGTACAAGCCACAAGAATATTTTGTGAAGACGCGCAAATGTGAGCCAGATGCCGATTCAAAAGTTGTCAAAATATGTGAGAGGCAAGAGCTCTCTCTCTCTCTCTCTGTGACTCTTCAGCTTCTGACACCATGATCAAGTTTTTAGATTGCATTGGACAAGGTCAATGGTCTCCTTCTGCTGCTTCTCATAGTGTTTTCTTTTTCTTGTTGGCCACAAAATACTTGGTTAAACCAAATGTGGTAAGAAATCATTTGCAGGGTTTTAGCAACACTTATGATTTTGAATTGTCATTACCTAAACATTGAGAAAGTTTTACACGCTTGCGTACATCTAAGGCTGTCATGGTCTAGCACTATATTTAGCAACCTGCACCATGGTGTATCTTACTTTTCATAGGAATACAACTTTGTCGTGCATAATGGTTCTCAGTATATTCATTCAATAGTCTATGCCTCAGGTTGCGGGATGCCGATGGTCATATTATTGAGCATACTCAGGTGTCTTTTTCCACCGCCTTTCTTCATTTATCTCTTTGAGTCATTTTACTATTCTTTCTTCTTTTTTAATTATTGGGCTTCCTTATATGTTCTACCAGATAATCCCATATCCTCCTCCAGTTTTAGCTTGATTGCTTAAGATTGTGCACTCACACATGGAAATTTGTTTGGAATGACCAATACGAACAGCACAAATGCTTGTGGATGTTGGATTTATCCATGCTTAATCTCACTCCTGACTTGTTCACTTTAAAATTAGTATTGGAACTCTAGAAATCTCTTAGCACAGAATTCTATTTTGTGTTGACTTTTGTTATATTTTAGTTTGTTTTCTGAAGACAGTTATAAATATTATCTTGTGTGAAATGCCAGTTAAGAAGTATGGATTATGTTTATTGATATGTCCCTTTTTATTTATATTGTGCATCTTTCTTCTCAATTGTTGGCGTGTCTTATGTAATTGTTGTTTATCTCAGCCAACCTGTTGCCCTTGTGGGCCCCAGCGGCGCATCCCATCATCATGCGGAAACATCTGTAATTGCTGTTACATAGCTTTTCATTTTCTGATGCATCTTTATATTCTAACACTTCATTTCTCTCTTTTGTTGATTCAACAATCAGTTGACAAAATGCTTAAAGGAAAGGCTAATACTGCTCATTGCCTCAGATTTCCAGGTGAATGGTATGGCTGCATGTGCCTTCCCCTAAGAGAAAAATTATTGAACACCCTTTCCTAGTGCAAACACTCCCTATAACCAAATGTTGATACCTGGATCCATCTTTAGTGTGTGTGATGCTGAATTGACGAGCTCTGTTTTGTTGAACTTCCAAGAATTACATTGTAGTGGATCGTGGAGAAAACTGCTAGTGATTGTGATCATTTTCTATATCTATACTATCTTCCGAGGAAAAACTAAAATTGGTGTCCATTCTTGAATTGGCTAGAACAATTCCTCCCTTTTTCTCTCACAACTGCATTCTCTTTTGTTTGGACAGAGGAAATGGATGGGGAAAGAAATAATTTAATTGCTTTCATCTCTTTCCAATTTAATATAAGTAGTTCTTAGTGCAGGTTTTGTTATGCACATACAATATGCCTATAGAGTTGATTAGTGGTAAGAACTGACATTGCAAAGTTCACTGAAATTAACATAATTAGACACACGAAGTTGCTTCTGTTACTTCCAATTATATGGGCAATATGCTAGTTGTACTTCTGTGGATTTCCTTGTTATCCTCTCTTATTCAGTCTATCATTACTCCCATTATAACTAGAAACTGTTTTCTGGTGAAGGTTCCATGTTTTTGGCATTGGACAACGATCACTAGGATTCAGTGTCCGGATTGAAGTGAAAACAGGAACAAAAATTTCGGTATGATTTTGCTTCATATTGTTTGCAGCTTTTTGTCTCAAGGACATGTTAGCTGATATAAAACAATTTACTATTCAACTTTTTGTTTCGTTATAGTCTTCCTTGTTCCCTTAAAAATTTGTAATTTATAACATCAGAATCTCACTCAGTTTCATGCTTGAATGCCGGATTACTAGCATTATATGTATGTCGTGGAACTGTTTGGAGTAATTGGCTAGGGCAATGAAGCCCTGTAATTTCTTGTTTCTAGCCACAGCTAATTTATTTGTTGCTTTCAGTCCATAATAACCATTTCTTTCTGATGATCAATACCCTCTGTTGGTTTGTCAAAGTTTGAATCTCTTTGAGAGTCCACTTAAGATGGATTTGCTGAAAATATTTCCCACTGTTTTCTTTCTCTGGCCCACAGGAGGTGGTTGTAGGTCCAGAAAACAGAAGTGCTATATCTGGCGATAACTTTTTAAGGGTGAACCTTATTGGAGATTTCGCTGGGTATACAAATATTCCATCATTTGAGGACTTTTACCTCGTCATTCCAAGGCAGGTATGTCTCACATTTATTTGATTCTTCTAGTATTGATAGACTTGGAGTTTTTCTACTAAAAAAAGAATAATAAAAGTGCAGATTCTCTATCCTTTTCACTCAGTGTATATTGGAACCATAATGACTTCTTGCATGATGTTCAATAAATTGATATTATCTTATAGGCATGATTGTGAATGCATTGAGAAGGACCACACTGTTTCTTGTCATCATCTATGTTTATTTTAGTCACATTTCAAGTTGCCAGATAATACATCATACTGCTTTAATTAATCTTTTCATCAGTACTACTTTTTGCATGTAAATTGGAACTTCATTTAGATGATTTTAGAAGAGGCAAGGTGGGTATCTACCCCTCATTGTTGTTTATATGGTAAGCTGGTCAATTTTTTTTCTTCAGCCCGTGTTTACATCTCATTTTAATGTGTGCATAACTTAGATGGATCTGTCTTTGTTTATAAATAGACTGAGACAAAGACATGCATAGAAATGGAATTGCTTCAAGTATACAGATGGATAGTAATATCAATCATTTGTCGTGTTGGAACAAACAGCAAGTTGTTGGTCAATGTTTATATCCAAGGTTTTTGAAGTATTCAAATGGGAAGTTGAGAATACATCTGATCTTCAAACGTGAAATGGAAAAGAAAAAATAAAAATAACAAGATCAACATTGGACAGCATCTTAGGCTCAACCTATCTTTCTTTTAGGGCATGCACATACACTTCTGTACGGCAGTGTAAGTCAGTAGCCAAATTGTAAATCGCCCCATTAATCAGCCTGTTATTTATCCTGAGACATTTTCTTGTTGTCTTAAAGAGTGGACCTGGTCAACCGCAGAATTTAGGGACGAATTTTTCTATGTGGATGCTGCTTGAGAGGGTCAGATTTACCTTGGATGGCATTGAATGCAACAAGATCGGTGTCAGTTATGAGGCTTTCAATGGGCAACCAAATTTTTGCGCCTCACCTTTTGGAAGTTGCTTGCATAATCAACTGTGGAATTTCTGGGATGTTAGTCAATTCTACCCTTTCAGCTATAGTCTCATAATTTATTTAATTTAGAGCTTTTGACATACGATACTATATTGCAGGCGACGTTTGAATTGCTGCACCTGCATCCTTATAGGGATATCTAGATATTATTGTGTTATCTTCTACAATCAAATGTGAATTTGGTAGATTTGGATAAGCATAATAGTTCTTTCGCCCTTCTACAAATTGTGTTCTATATCTGTCTTGTCAATTTGTTCACATCTTCTGCTTAATTATAATGACTACTCACTACTTGGAACATCACCTCTCACAAAGAAGTTGACAGATATTGAGTGGTGTGTTATCCTGTGGCATGATTTGAAGCAGCTCTTTTTTCTTTTTATTTATTTTTTCCTTTAATGAAAGGCTGACCAGAATAGAGTCGGGAGAAATCAGTTGCCGCTGTATGGTGTTGAAGGAAGATTTGAAAGGATAAATCAGCATCCAGTAAGGTTTTATTGAAGAATTAGGATATGTTCTTTAATTTCTGTTGTTGACAACCTTCATTTGGATGCAGAATGCAGGAAGTCATTCTTTCTCCATAGGAGTCACTGAAGTTCTTAACACAAACCTTTTGATGGAATTAAGAGCTGATGACATTGAATATGTATATCAGAGGTTGACCTTATTTCTGCCGTTATATTTTTTTCGCTTGCTTTGGTGAACCTAAGTATTGCCTGGTGACAGTCACTTGCATAGATTTAATTAGCATCTTATCGTGTTGGTTCATAGCTTTTTGAAAAAACTATATATGTTCAATCTGGCTTGGCATTTTAAGGTTCTTTATATGACCCAATGGCTATTATGTACAAGTTTTAGTTTTTCAAAGTTGAGATTGCAGTTACTGATTCTGCAGATCCTCTGTCGGGATTTCTCAGTATAGTTAGAATAGTTAGAATACGGAAAAGCCGTTGTCCTTGTCATTTTAAAACATTTCCTGTTATTTTTATCCAGTATCCTATAAAATGTGTACTTTTCCAATCTACTACTTGAGACAATAGAGGTGAAATTAAGTAAAGCCAAACAATTTTCAGCCATTTATGTTACTTAAGTAATTATTATGTGAATAATTGATTTGTACCTTTCCTGTCTGTAGGAGCCCTGGAAAAATCTTAAGTGTCACTGTTCCGACATTTGAAGCCTTGACTCAATTTGGAGTCGCTACAATCACAACAAAGAATACCGGTGAACTTGAAGCCTCATACAGCTTAACGGTACCCTCAAAGATCAGAAATTTTAGTGTATATATACATCATTTTGTCATTAGTGATCGCACTTCAGTGTATACCTCAAGTTCTGCCAGGCACTTGACTGGTTCTTTTTATTTGTTATGTTATTCATGTGCCTACAATTTTAATGAGTTACATAACACTGGAATTATGAAGCTTTTTTGTGGCAATAGCCAGCATTTTGCTAATGGAAGCACTCATGGTGTGATTTCTACAGAATTTGAAGCATTTTCTTTTGTCGATGCTATGAACATCAATTCTTGGGTGCATTGTTGTTGTTCTCTTATTAATATTAGTCTGTTCCCCCTTCATGCTTGTAGCTGTAGCATAGATATATAACACCTTAGTTTGTCTATGTAATGAACCACTGCAATGTGGAAGAAAGGGATAGTCTTTATCCTTCATCTATCAAATTTTTGTCCCACCTTTTAGTGAGTAAAAGTTGAGGAGTTTTCAGTCTTAATTGTCAAATAAATTATTCTAGAAAGAAACAACTTGCATAGAATGGAATGCGATAACTCAATTACTCTTCATAGCTTATGATCTCAGACTGAATTTGGATAGTGCATCCTAGTTTAAATATCCATACTGCATATACAATTGGCTGTTGTAGGAAACTACTTAATTCTCCTCTTTGACAAAATATTTCCTCTGGCAGTTTGATTGCAACAGTGGTGTCACCCTCACAGAGGTAATATTCTTTTAACTGATGTCTTTTGAATATTTAGCTTGACAATGATGTAAAAGACTTTATTTTGATGACACAGGAACAATTTTTCATTATGAAGCCAAGTGAAACTTTGACTAGATCATTTAAATTGTACCCGCCAACAGATCAGGCAGCAAAATATGTATGTGCAGGTATCAGTTACCATGCTCAATGCTTAGTAGGGAAACTCAAATAGAGTAACTAATGGGGATTTGATAGTATAGCTTCCTGTGTGTTTTTTACTGCAGCTATTCTTAAGGATTCTGATTTCAGTGAGGTTGATCGAGCAGAATGCCAATTTAGTACTACAGCTACTGTCCTTGACAATGGATCACAGGTGATGTTTAGTTCAAAGTCATGCTTTTTAAGTCACATAAAATCACTGATGAATGGCATCCTCGAAAGGATTGTTTGGATAAAAAGTTCTGTTATTGGAAATAGAGGACTCAATGATACTAGCTGTAAAATTCACTTCTGTTATTAAGAGTCTTGAATCAATGACTTCTTTGCAGATTACACCTTTTCAACAACCAAAGACAGGTACGAGTGGGTTTTTTGATTCCATCAAGAGCTTTTGGAGCAAATTATGGGCAGGTGTAATTGATTTCATCACTGGACAAAGTTGCAGGTTAATTTAACATTGTAGCATCTGTCAGGCGTGAAATATGTATTGTGTACACATTCCTCGCATATCTTCAGTTCAGTCAATCAATGATTTATTTGACACTTATTTTGGGCTTGAAGAAAATGTCTGTCCTCTCTTCTGGCATGTTTTTGTTATGTCAAGATGTTCATAGCATCAATTTGGTGTAAAATCTTACAATTTTTTCTTCTGGAGGATGATAGAAATGTCATTGGAACAAGGAGGGGAGAGAACAATAGTATTAGGTTTGACACAGAGAATACATTTCAGTATAGAGAAACATGTGTAGAATACAATTAATGCGTCCGGTGTGTTTTATGTTCGTGATAGTATCACATGGAGTGGAATTGAATTTGCTGCTTCTTGTGTTTCAGAAATTTCATGAAAAATGGATAAAAACACAGCCCTTGGGAATAGAGTATGTGAGCGAAAAGATGTGAAGGATAAAAGTGGCTAAATATAATTATAAGAAATCATACAAGGCGAAATGCATGATTGCACGTTGTTATCTTGTGGAATTCTGCTGTTTATGTTCAGTAAATCTGTTATTACTACATACCATGCAGTCTCTGCCTTTTGAATGGGACTCTACTTTGCATGTAAGCCTGCTTTAGAATGGTTATATACATACTACTGATGTATGGCCTTGTCGACAGGAGGGAATGCTCAGGTTTTTTCGACTTCAGATGCCACATACAGTATATATGCATGAGCTGGGTCTTGATGTTTGGTCTACTTTTAGCGACAATTCCAACAGGTGAATCCACTTTTAATCTTGATAGGTAAGTTTGATTGCCATTATAAGATAATAGTGCAATATAATAACCACATATGGTATTACAGTTCTCGTGTTGCTTTGGCTGCTGCATCAGAAAGGACTCTTTGACCCCCTTTATGATTGGTGGGAAGATCTTTTTCAAGATGACAGTCAGATTGTCCCAGGTGCTCGAAGACATGGAATTTATGCTAAATATCCCCATGTGCACCGTAGGAAGCACTATAGCAAGGGGATGATGTGCCACAAGCATAGTCCTTCCCACAAACGAAGTGTCCATCACCGTCATGAACACAGGCATCCAGATAGGGAGCCTGAGTATTATTATTATTATCTTCACCATGTTCACAAGGATAATTTCAAGCCCGGTCATGGAAAGAATTCAGGTTTTGCACAGGAGATTGCTTTGGATAGTTTAGAGGATGACAGAATTGGACGCAGAAAGTGTAGAAAAGAAAGAGGGTCTTCTGGCAGAACCTCTGAACTGAGACAGCATGCTGACAACCGGCAACATGAACACAAGAGATACAGCCGTGGTCTACAGGATCAGACATGGTTGAGCCCACATCCCAAGAGAAGAGAGTGATGAGTCCAATATGTAAGCATTGACTCCAGGGTGTTTTCAAGCTCACTTAGAGAGATGGCTATTTTTTGACTGATTCACTTTCTATAGTGGAATATATGTTGTACTAGACAGACCAGAGGAATAGAATCTTCTGAGGAATTCTTTGATGTAAAATGGACATGGAAGGTTCCGCAAAGATGTAATGTAGACATATACTGTTTATGCACTGTTCTTGTGTTTTTGCGGTCGGTTACATTTTGTAACTCTTCAACTTTTCAATTCCATTCAAGTTTTCACCCTTATCAGACATGCTGAGACAAGCAAAGGCAAAATTTTGTACTTTTTCTTGGGCAAAATTGTTGCTTGCTTTTGATTCTGGAAAGATTTTCCATTGGCTTCATGCATCTTGAAGTATATTGTTGACAACTGTTCCCTTCTCTAGCTTGTCAACAGCCATTTTGATTGCTAGGGCATCAAGCTGCGATATTTTTGCTTGCTGCTGAAAGAAGACCATTGTTCTGGTTGCTGTTGTTCAGGTTTGGCCATCTAGATGTACATTAGTTTTCCCTTTTTGCAACTCTT
This sequence comes from Eucalyptus victrix, assembly GCA_016097545.1. NCBI lineage: Eukaryota > Viridiplantae > Streptophyta > Magnoliopsida > Myrtales > Myrtaceae > Eucalyptus > Eucalyptus victrix. The sequence goes on from CM027838.1 coordinate 30,848,956, forward strand.
TCTCCCAGATTCGAATATGAAAGCCATCTGGAAATTGTAAACCCGGTGTGCGGACAGTATTGCCTCCTTTAATTGCTTGCCACCTAAAAAGTTCATTAACAACATGGTTACTTTCACCATATGGGAGGCTCATTTTTCACTCTTTGACACTTGACTGTATTACCTGTATCTTGTCACTAGGCAATGGAGAAAAACCGCCATCTGAACCTTTGTGAAGTCAGTCCCAACACAGAATCTCATACCCCCACCAAAAGCCATAAATTGTTTAGATGCAACGTGTACATCCATCCCCTGTATGTATTGATTCTTAGTAAAAATTGGAAAATGATGAAGATTCCAAGAGATTTATTTTCTGCTGTTCTTTCTTTTTCTTTTTTTTGCTTGTATGGATTCATTATCTGTTTGCAGGTGAAGAAGAACGGAGAATTATGTGACCAACCTCCCATCTCCATGGATTAAATGTCAGAGGATCTTCATATTTTGCTGGATTTAAGTGTACGGCTGGTGGACAAACCATAACAGCCCAACCTTCTGGTATGGTGTAGCCTGTCACCAAATAAAGGGACTTGTCAACATAGATTGTTCTTTCTTGTCTTACATAAACTTGTGTTAGATGAGTATCATTTCAACGTACCTTTGAATTGAATTTGTCTCAGTGCTTTCCGGAAGATTCCTGGAACTATATTTGCGAGCCTGACTGTTTCATTTATCACCTGCAAGTGGACTTTAGCAGTAAGAAAGCTGTCTTATGCATGTATCATCTGTGTAGAACTTGAAGGTGAATAAAAGTTCTTGCTCGCCTGAAATGTAAATGTCATTGATTTGTACTCCTTCCAGGTCAGTGCAGAATCAGCATCTTCCCTTTTCCTTATGATGGCCTCGTGTTCTTCCTGAGATATATCTGAGTGTTTAGAGTATGTTGGCGAAACAAATTGTTTGGCTTGTTTCTGATACGAAGTACCAAAATCGTAGTCCGATTTTACTAACCGTCAATCTCTTCAGTGCCGTGGGGTTCTCTAAAAGAAACTTCATGGCTAATGTCAGAGCAAGGGAAGTAGTCTCAAAGCTGGCAAATAGTAACACAAACATTAAATCCAATGCGATTGCCTCTGTAAGAATTGTTCCCTCCTTTTGAAGTTCTTCAAGCACATAATCAAAAAAATCATTTTGTTGTTTCATGGGCATCATCCTCCTTTCTTGTAGCAAGTTCTTCAGCATCCTCATTGCCCTTTTCCTTCCCTTTAGAATTAGGAAAAGGTTGGACCAAAATTGTTGTTAAACTTAGTTTGGTAAAGCATGTTATGGAAAGTAATTCTGTCATTGCCAAGAGGGCAAGAAGGCAAACAGAACAATAGCTTGTTATAATTGACGGGTAGCTTTCTGCTGGTTTTACCTACCTGTAAGCAGTTGTGATAGGCGGTACCAGGAATGTCCAATGGAAAGGAAATCAATCCTCGTATGAATGAGACAAAGCTTTCCCTGAGATTTTCTGAAGAGCTCTCTGAATCATAGCTTATTAACTTCTTTGCTGTCAGATGGAATATCATCTGCAATGGTGTCAATTTTATCAGTTACACAGATAATATTTTCTTGCAGTAAACGATGATTGAATAAAAAGAATGGTTGCTCTGAAATTTACACTTGCTGTTTCTTCTTTTACTTCAATCGTGTGCTGACATGACCACTGCTGTAATCTTCCGTATGCAGTCTTCTCAACTTCCGGGAGCATCTTTTGGAGGCTTGCAGGGCCAAAGAGACTCAGCACCATATTTTTGAGGTATTTGTACATGAAACCATGGAGCGAACCCACATTTTGTCGGCCGAAAACCTCTGTGAAGGTGTCTGGGTACCAGCTCTGGAACAGGTTTCCCTCTTGTTGGAAGATAAAGTAATTGAGATCTGGATCCGTCGATACTATGACTGGCCGTCCCACCAAACTTGTCCTGAATATTGGTCCATATCTGAAAAACAACAAAACAAAATCGAGATAAAAGCATTTACCATTAGAGAAGGACGAGTAGAAGGATGGACAACTTTCGATATAAGTAAATGGCTTGTTATCGAAGTCTTACTTCTTCATTCTCTCTTTGATGAATGGAGAGATATCATGAGAAGTGTTTGGAGCGAAGAATTGGAGGGTCTCGCCGAGGAGTGGCAAGCCCATTGAGCCCGGCGGGAGTTTTCCATTGCATCTAGGATTCCTCCACCGATAAATCCAGCACACGATGCTAATGATAACCAAAGCTCCAAGACAGTCGAACCACATTTCCTTGAAGAGTATTGGGTAGGAATCTATAGAATGTACGATGCTGATGTTGGTGTAGCAGAAATGGAATGGTCAGTCTGCAAGGTTGGCAAAGAAAAGAACAAGCGCGCAACATGTGTGCCATCAACCATGAGGAGATCTTCTTATATAGGCATTGCCAGAACCCACAACTAGCAAGGAAACCAATTATTAAAACTGTGACCTTAATTTTTTTATGACATCAAGCTGTACCAGTAGTTGTAGATGTCTACATATCTGATACTATTCTGTTCGAGTGACCACTAATTTTTCATTCGTCAACGGCTGGTATATGTATATAATAATGTTCGTTCTTCAAGGAACTTGGCATGGCTAGGAAGCTTTCGGGATGCTTCCCTCCCTCCCTCTCTCTCTCTGGGTGGAGTTTCTTTATTTAATTTTTTTCTTCTTTGAGTTTTTGGGTTCATGATTCAGGGTCTTGCTAGATTTGCGAGGATGAAGCTTTGGAGGACCTGAATTGGGATATATAAATATAAAAGAATCTATGATGATTTGATATCAATCTTCTATAGCACTAAGAAGTAACTTCAGTGGATTTCACCAACTCCCTCAAATCCATTCGGGTATCTTTGTTAAGTCCTCGCATAGCTGTATACGTGTGATCCGAAAAGAAAAAAGAATTTGGAGGTGACCACTCCCTGCAACATTCAAATGTGACATAAGCACGAATGGCTGGCAATATTCCAATATACTTAAGACATGTTGTCTCGACGTAATCTTTTGAGAATCATAATTTCATAACTTCAATGGATTTCACTGTCAGTGAAGTTTCGAGTTATTTTTTTGTTATTGACCCAAACGTAACATTACAACTCACAATGCAAGATTGTCATCCTAATCATTTGAGAAGCTCAGAATTGGGTTCGATATAGATGCGTGGCGTGTAGCCGAGCTTGCACTTCCAATTGCAATTTCAAGGGTTGTATATTTTTGAAAAAAAAAAAAAAAACTGCTGTCTGTACTGTACTGCAAGATGCGTGGGCATCTTTTGAAGCATAGAGTAGTTTCCAAAAAAACAGTGTAAACCCTAAATTTACGCATAGAGCCGTGCTCCATTGCAAACCCCATTGAGCCCCGGACTTGACCAGACATGGCAATGAGTACTCCAATCTCTAGGTAGGCTCGCTGTGTTCCATGGACCATGACCCACCATTTTCCCCATTGTTATCTGCAATGTTTTTTTCTTTTTCTTTTTCTTTTTATGCATAAACCTCTCGTAGTAAATCCTGGACAAAAGTTTCGCCATGTGAAGACCCCCTCAAGAAAAGAAAAGGAAAAAGAAAGAGAGTTTTCAGGCTCGCGAAGCTTAAAAGGAAGAAAACACGAAGGTGGGGTTCCCAAAACTTCGTCCCAAATCACGGGTCTTGCAAATCCTTTTGACTGTCCTACACATGTTTACTGGACACGAGACTCACGAGCTCAGTTTAATCTAGGAAAGCAAGTGAACCGAGCATGGTTCGAGAAACTTTCTTGATCTTGATCCATATTCGAGTTCATTGAAATAAAAAGCCATCGTATCATTTTCACGACATCATGCGTTCAGATCTCCTAGAGCACCCGCCTAATCTCATAGCATCACTACAGCGCTCTCCGTTCCTCTCATTCATTGAATATACCCCCATCCGATCTTTCTAATTCCCTTAGATTTATTCTTGCTGATGCAGTTCTTACTCCGTGTCATTAGCTGTCGAATGTAACAACAACGAGACAAACGAACAGCTTTACGTACAACCTTACATTGCACTATTATAAATTCCCTAATTCAGCCGTATATGATCATCACAGCCACTGGTTTTTTCCTGGACGGTGCATCATAACACCTCAAAAGTGTATATTTTCGGTGATTATTCTTTTCCCAATTGGGATATCTTGCCTGCTGCATAAAGTGGGGAGATACATTGCTGATAATAACTTTTATTTTCGTGAACTGTGATGAAACGGATAGCTGAACTGCTCGGCAAAGGCTAGGAAATTGGGTCCTCTGAGTGCATTCATAGCAAAGCACAGCTCGATGCCCAATATATATATATATATTTTTAAATGGTTTTATTTTATTAATATGTTTGCCTTTTCTAACGCTTGGATGAATACAACGGTTGCTAGGTGGTCAATTCGCTTTTCTCTAGACCCCGAAAATATGATGGTTTGAATGGGAAAAGGAACTACTGTCTCCGGTCCTACATGTCTTCGTTGCTCACCGCCACAATTATTGTGCAGCACACGTGCAACAGAGGATTGCTGATATATGTCGCCTAATGGGTACGAGGGTTTTTCGATGGGACACGACAATCGATTCCAAACGCATTAGCATTTAGCATTTCTAGAATAATATCGAATTGGAGTTTCGGGAATGCGAGGTGATTAGGGATACGATGGTTCAACTTGGTAAGTTTTAACTGTTCTTGAGGCGATCAACTCCTTTTTGAAGATATACTTGCATACTTTTCTAACGACAAAGGATGATACAAGCTATCGGCAATGCTCTTAAGATACAATAAGCAGGTGATTGATGTAAACGGTAAATATAATTCACCTTTTGCCAGTATTTAGGGCATCCATCATATCATATGTTATGTTTGCTTAATGGCAAACAATTCATGTAGTCCTACATTTAATAATTGGTATGCACTCCAAGGGAACCGTGAGCGTTTTCCTAGGGAATGCACGATCGATTCGTAATCACTTGCTAGCAAAATCTCAAACCTTCCTTTATGACGTGGAATTGCTCTTATTGTGGAGGACATAAAACTAAGCTTTTGGGGGCAAAAAGTTTTCCTTCTTTTGACGACCTTTTTGACCTACGTTATCGAGATGAGATTGGCTTTCATGGCTACGCAAGTGGCTAAGGGCTAATTCAATTGCACAAGCATGGTTGTTGGACATCGCTGTGGACCGTGTAGCATACGGCTAATCATACTTGGATTTTCTTAATTGTGGATTAGTGTGCTTTAGTGGCCTTGTGTGATGATTATATATGCTTATGAACCATCATAGCAGATGTCTCCAATTCCTTTTTTACCACAAAGCATGATAGCTTGACATAGTGGTAAGAAGGCCGTAGTCTTCTATGAGATCATAAGTTCGAGTAATGTTATGAGTAAACCTCTATCCTCCATGTGCTTTGGGCATTTTACTATACTTCATGAAGAGAGACTTTCTGAGTTCTAATCCACTCCTAATGCTACAGTGATAGATTGATCAACCCTTGATCCTTCGGATTTCAAATAGACTGATTACAACTAAAGTTAAAATCTAATAGTCGGCTAACTAGCACGAAACTCTTATGGTAATATCTAGAGGTTAGCTGTGTTGGTCACTCCTTTCCAGTCTTTCATTACTTAACACAGAGAAAGTAAGATTTGGCTTAGGGTACGGCGAGATTGGGAGTGAGATGACAAATGTTACACGATAACTTGAATAAGGCAAGATGCACAACATACATCCCGATTGGTCCTCGAGCGAGTGGAGTACCATAGAGATGAGTAGGGATCCTATTAGGCGCACTCGAGAGAAAGTCATTAGTGAGATCAGGATCTTTTATTAGATGCTTAGTCATGGACTAACACGGTAGTCTCACAGCTGAAGAAGAGATTTGTTCTGTACACGCTTTGCGAGTCCCCACAAAGTTTATGTTTTATAATACATCGCACATTTGAAAGACGAATCACTCTAGGAAGACGGAAAAACAGATCAAACTATAAGATCAATTAACAGTCACAGATACTGTCAAAACAGGAAGTAATCTTCAGCATCTTGCATGTAAACTCTCGAGAAGTACTCATGCAAAAGAGCAGCTCAAATGATCTAGGATCGTTTCGTAAGAGAAAAGGACATGAGTATATCAGAAGCGGAGCAGGAGTTCGGCAGCATTAGAGAGCCCTAGATTAAAATAATTTTCAGGCAGTTAATGAAGCGATAATAAATAATCCAAATATACAGAAAGGTCACAATTGAGACTATTAGAAAACTTAGGTCACAAGTCTTTTATTGACCAAATAATAGTCGGAACCATGTTCTGCTCTTGCTGTGATTACACGTACCTGGACCCCTATCAATTTAATTTTTCAAGCATATAGTAAACTTAGGCTTGTTAAGTAATAAATACGAAGGAATTAGAAAAATAATAATAATTGCACCCATCCCTAAGAGAGCTCTCCCATTCCCGATCGACTGGAGATAAACATTATTTTAATAAGCAAACGTGCACTCTATTAACTTACATGTGGTCATGCTTAACTCGACTGTTGTGTGAAGTTCTCCTCTCTAATGACTTCCCTTTTTTCTAAATTTTTTTTTGGTTGAATCTTGAAACGTTTCATTATAATCTTTGAATTTGGTTTTAAGGGAAGATACAGATATAATGAATTGCTAAACATATCGTGTTACCGCGGAAGCTTACTCATTTGTGTTCCCATCACGTGGAAGATCGAGGGACGCACCTTTGAGCATAAATAAAATGTCCAATAAAATGGTAAATTTATAACTAAACTCAACGCATGGAAGTCAGCTTTCGAAATCGTATCGGCTGACGTAATTGGTTGAGTGTCTGGGAAATTTTAGGTAACCTGGATCTCTATACTCGAGCCCTTGAATTATTAAAAAGTGCGTAATATTTCTATTACTTTTCATGCGAAGGAGACGGTTCTTATGATTCCATGAGCCTATTAATGCTATGCGCTTCAAGGGATTAAGGTTTTATTCATGAAAACCAAACGCGTATGTGATTAACCCTACTGACTCGAGCTTTTAAGTGAAGCCTTTTCGAATGTAAGAGCAGAATTTCAATTTATTGTGTTGCCTTCTTCATCTAATTTGCATGTTAAACCTAAAACAAACGTCAAAATTATCTCACACCATTGTTTTTATGAAAGTGAAGCTGGACTTAGAATCCTCTTGTTTTGCGAAAAAAATGAAAAATTCGAATTTTTTTTTTTCAAAAAAATGATCACTTGTATTATTTAAAATAATTAGTCGATTGCTAATGTTTTATCATCAAATAACAATTTGTGTTTAAGAATTTTTGTAGTGATAAAGACATTTCTCGTCATTCATTTTTTATAAGCAATTAAAATAAACTTTTTTAGAAAAACTTTTTCAAGGTAATCATTTTTCCGCGAAGTAAACGCGTCTTTAATATGCATTGTATCGATCTTACCCAATTATATCTTGTCTTTTAGACCAGACCTGAGCAGGTCTATAAAAGGCTCCACCCGGCCCCCAAGGGTGCCTCGTGTGGATCCCCGAAAGGGGGGAGCGAAAATGAAGGGGGTAAAGGGAAGGAAAACCCTTGAAAATAAAACCCCCTGGGGCAAAGTCCTGGCCCCAGTTTGTGGTATACATAAGAACCAGGCAGTGGACCTGAGTAAGTCCTAAAAAGGCTCTGACATCCTGGAAAGACAGGATAATCCCCGGGATCCGGGGGACGAAAAATATTCCGGCCCCATTGGCTGACTCAGCCACAAACACCCTTACGGGGGTTAGGGCAGCCACGACAGAACCCCGCGATGCCTTCCCCGGGACTGGACCGGGCGTGGTACAGGGTAATGAAGTCGCCAGTCGAAAGACTCTAAAGTACTATAATTCACGATTAATATGTCTGCAATGGCAGAATGTTCAAAGCGTTTCATTTAGAGAAATCTTTGTTCATTGCTAAAGCTTTAGGTAACAGAAAAGGTGACTATTGGCAAGTGTGTGTCTTTGTATATACAGTCTAAAGTCACTATTTTATGTTGTTGAAAATGCGACAAATAGAATCATAAACATCTCGAGAAGATAAAACAAGGGGTAAGACTTAATGAAGTATCATTTTCCTATCTAATGTACAATTATTACGAGCGCTTGGCCCTCGCAGTTTCAGCAGTTTCAGCTCATGTGCATCCCAAGATTAACACAACTTCCCATCAGATGACTTCCATATTGACAGCTTTTGACTATGACTAAACAATTTAGCTCGTCAAACGAAGCAAGGTCTACACATGTCATTGATGACCCAGTTAAGGACAATACAATAAGTTCGTGGGAAAAGGATCTTTAATGATCTGTTCCTTCTTGGGTTGATGACCAATCTAAAATTAAAAATAGGGCTAGCCTATTTTTGACCTAGTCAATCGGCCATGAATCGACATATTCGCAATTCTATCCAGAAATTAAAGATCTACTTCTTTTTTGTTCGTAAAAATAAAATGATATATCAAGCATACCAATTTAATCTTTAAATACAAGAACTTCCCTTATTCTAGTTGCTTTATGGATAGATATTCATACTGGAGTCCATGATTAGAAAGTCAATTCACCCAAGAGAAGAAAATTGTCGAAAATATTATAAACCTATTACGCTTTTGTCAATTCAATTTTAAATATTTCAATTTTGCCAATTAAGTTACAAACATTTCATATTTTACGAATTGAATCTGTCCAACCAATGTTTGTTGGAAATCTCTAACGTGGATGCCGGTCATCCTACATGGCACAATTGGCTCTGACGTGAACAAATTTTCATATTTTTTTACTCTTTCTTTTTTCCTTTTTTGGATGGCCGGACAAGTTGGCCTTGCTTGGGCAAGGGCAAGACCCGGCCATGGCTCAATTTTGTAGAAGGCTCGATGACAAGTTGCTTGTGCAAAGTTGATTGGAGGAGGAGTCAAGATCTGGAGGCTTGGCCATGGCTGTTGAGCTCACCGAGGTATGCGTAGGAGGAGGGTTAAGCTCACAAGAGGGGACTCCGACGGTAGCGACATGGCATTGCCGTTCGGTGGAGGTTGCAATTGAAAGTGGATGGGTCTCGTCTCAGGCTAGGATAGCCTTAGGCCAGATCTAGCAAAGGTCGACCTCTAATATTCGGGTGAAATCAGCCCAGTTCTTTCTCATACGATTTTTTACACGTCATGCACGGCATTGGGGTCTCAGGAAAAATAATAAACGTGCTAAGACTGTTTTGTAAGTTAATTCAGAGACTGACGAATGGCGATATGTAAGACATTTAAAAAAGCAAGTCATGTTAACTCCCAGTGAAAATACGTCTACCTCATTCTTCTCGACCCATTTCCAACATCAATTTCGGTGCAGTCAGCCTTACTTTTCGCATAGATACGATCTATAAAGCAGAGAAAAGTAAAAGAAGGAAGCTAGACCTTGATCACAAAGGTGACTAACTAAGATATTCAAACAGTTTCATGGATTTGCCTGCTGGCTAGTTTCATATGGATGGCATTTCATTGCCCTAAGAAAGTGTTTCTATGTTGTTGTGATTGCTCTAAATTGCTCTCACTAAGGCATGTTAAAGTATCGCAAAAGCTAGGAAATGAAGAAAATCTCGATCTCTCTCCCTCTTCCTTTGACGAGATTGTTGGTCTTTTTGCTCGCAAAATCACTGTGCAGAAGAGAAAATCCCTTACGTGATTGCATGTTAGTTGCATGCTATGCGTCCATTATTAGGGTTGGAATAACATCAATTTTCCGGGTAGACTTCGAGTCGTCCGTCAATGAGTTTCTGCCACGCCATTTCTCGTCGAAGCAACCTTAAACATGTTCTTTCTTTTTTCTTTCTTTTTTTCTTATCAACACTACAGTATTAGTTGGAAAAAAAAAAAAACAGAGACAAAATATAAGATAAAAGAACACCATTGACGAAGATTGTGGAAGGCCCAATAAGACAACCTAGCTTAAGACCCTAATCCTTTCGAAATGTTATTTAATTTTCTGCTCTAGCAAACAAAGTAATTCTTATTTAATTGAGTAGGCATGCGATGGAACATGACCCTACTAGTTTTACTGTACATGCCATTTTATATTAGGTTAGTATGGACCATCTTGTCGCTTTGGATTTCCGCCGTTGAAAAAGAAATGGAGCTTTTGACTTTTGAGAGGGATTGAGTTTAATATTACTCTGTCTTTGATAAATTTTGGTTGTTAACATGAAAAATACTTGCGGTGAGTTTCCTTTTGGTTATTTGTTCCCAGCTAACTCGAAGTGTAATCAATGAATGAATCATCTTTTCAAGCTTGATCTATTATGTTCGACTCAGTAAAAGTACTTGACATAATTGCATGAGCTCAAGCCGAACTCCAAGCCGAACTCCAAGTCGAACTTAAACTTCAAAGATTCAAAATGCAATAGAGTAAATCAAGCTGATATGCTGTCCATGTTTTGAAGTGAATGGACACGTTAGCATACATATGAAAATGTAGAAAAAGTTAAATACAAGAAATCGAGGTCTTCAGATAATTAAGGTTTTTCCATATGGGCCCCAGTTTGCATGGCTTAGCAAAAACACCATTTGGCAACGCAGGTGGCCAACCTACACTTGGGCCGAGCCCTGTGATAGCAATTCCGGTCCATAGAGAAAAAGTTGTTAACTGGACAAGGCTGTGAAAATTTTGAGGGTACTCTTACACCCCGCATTATATTGGGCTTTCTCTAGGATGAAATACAACTTTCTTTTATTTCTCCTTAAGTACCAAACTAATCCTCGCTATTGTCTCTTTCACATGCGTTCAAGGACGCACAAGACACAAGTCTATATTTCTTGGTGTGGGTTTGGAGAGTGCAATAATGTAATGATCCTAACACAAGTTTTGGATGAGAGCTAACCCAAAAACTTAATATGATAAATAAAGGGAGACCATATGTATATAAGAGCAAATTAACCCCATTGTTTAAAAAAAAAATCATTATCAAGTGATGTGTAATTTCAATGAGAAAAATAAATGCATCTGTCATTTGAGCAACTCGTCAAATTATTAGGATGAAATGAATATGTGAGCCCATTAAGCAAAACCCAAAAAGCTGGCCTCTCATTTCCTTCGACATAAAAAGCTTTCTCTTGACTCACTTCCAACTTATACCATTCAAACAGAGGAGGTTTGTCTTTCGAATCTAAAATTAATGTTAGGAAAAATCGGTAAGGGTCAAAGTTAAAAGGTTATCTTCTAAGGAAGATAAAATTATGTCTTTTGAATTCCAATAGACAATTTTATTCGTGCCGATGAAATTAGGAGATCAATGCCTCTTCCAAGTCCCTTGGATCCGTTCATTCCTATGCGATCTTGATTTGATTCAATTGTGATTGTGAGATAGTGATGTTAGGTTATCAGACCAATTTAAAGTCCCATCTAATCCTAGTCTTCTTTTCATCTCCATCCATGCCTCACTTAACATATTAATATAGCTCTAATGTCATCCGTGTCTTCCGGCTAAAGTTACTTATTAACGATAATAACAATACAAATCTCTTGTCCATGACCATGATTTAAACTCACAATCCCATTCTTATTAAATTTTTCTTTTGTACTTATAAAGCGTGGCTTCACTTTGGATTCACATGGTTCTATCCTCTTTATCCTCTCTTCTCCAATGCTAGTAGTTTAAAGAAAGATGTAGAAGGGCAAAAAAAGTTAAAAATTTGGTGACCAGTGAAGAGTAAATTCACGGGACTCCATAGTCAAAAAGGCCCCACTAATCCTCCTTATATCGTCAAAGCAAAAGTTTTTTTTTTTCTTAATGGTGGCTCACAAGGAGCCACGTGCCCCTTCATTTTCAATTAAGCACTTAAAAAGCAAAAAAGAGAAAAAAATTGAAAAAAGAAAAAAAATTATAATAATTGGGACGACGAAATTTCCGAACGTAAAAGGCAAAAGCCAGAAAAGTAAAAAAGAAAAGATAAAAAAAGAAAAGATAAGAAAAAGCAGACAAGCACACACCCACAATTACGAGCTCAACGGTCGAGTGAACGTGACGTGGCATCGTCCTGCCGCGGCCAGGGGAGACAGGCACGTGCTACCCACGTGCGCCCGTGACCCCCGGGAAACCACCCCCACGTTCCGTACACCAACTCCTCTCCTCCCCCTCCAACGGTCACATTCCACCGACCACTCCCAACGGTCACTTGGACTCTCGCCCTCCGCCGTCGGATCCGGGATCCAACGGCCCAGGACGCGAGGTCCCTTCCTTTGCGGGGCGTAAGGGGGGGAAGGGGGGGACTTTTCCTCGAACGCCATGCTGCCACCCTCTTTTCTTCCTCTTCTTCATCCCCCCCGACCAGCAGGAGCAGAGCATTGCATCACCGTCGCCATCATTATCCACTTTTTCAATGCCCCCTGGTAAATCAAATCAACACCAGACCCCATGAGTTGAAAAAATGCAATAATCACGGACGCACTCACACACACACACACACACACACACACACACCCACACAACTGGCAGGCGGCAGCAGCAGCAGCAGCAGCAGCAGCAGCCATTAACAAACCACCAGCACCAGCACCAGCAACCCCCCTCCTGGCACAGCAGCAACGCCAGTGTCTCCCTCCCAGTAGTATATAAAAACGCGGGCCTCACACGGTTTGTGGTTCTTTTGGGTAGTGAGGGTCGAGGGAGGTGTACCTTGTTGTTGCCTGTGGAATGCCGTGTTCGGGCGTGTCTAGGGAGCGGTCGGTTTGGGGGTTCCTGGGTTCCGTGTTTGATTGAGAGGGTGTCTGTGTTTTCGTTTTGCTGTGGCATGGACGTTGTCTTCTGTCCAAATGCTAAGATGGGTCAGGTGCTGATGAAGGTTTTCGGGTTCCTGTTCGAGAAAGTTTTCGTCTTTAGCTCGATTCGCGTGTGGGGATTCAACCTTGAGGGAGGATCACTGCTCCTGCCGATGAGCTCTTCTTGAAACCTGCGGAATCCGATGACATTTTTTTCGGGTAGGTTTTCTTGTTAGTTCCCGATTCTTTCATTCTTTCTTTTTTCTTGACTTTGGGGGCGGTGTGAATTCTTTGGTGAGTGCCATTGGCTTTTTGGGTTGTGGGCAAATTCTTTGGGTTGGTATAGGAGCACTCGATACTCATACACAGTTTTCTTTCACCTTGTTCACTCATCGGATTCCTATTTCTTCTGCTGTTTCACACACATTCACATAGTCACACAGACCTATACACCAGCAAAGTTTATGTGAAAATCCATAGCTGACCAAAAAAGAAAAAAAAAAAAAGTAAAGAAAAGAAGCACCGTTCAGAGTCTTGTTAGAAACAGACAGAGATAGGAGTAGAAAGGGAAGAAAGAAGACAGGAGGGTGGATCGAAGCTGAAAATCACAGAAATATTGGAAGGTGATACAAGAGGATGTTGGCTGGGTGCTCAAGTTCTACCTTGTTGTCACCGAGGCATCGATTGAGGAGTGAATCATCTGCAGTCGCACAGTTCCAAGCTTGCCATTTCCAGTTGCCTTCAATGAGCACCCAGAGACTGGATTTGCCATGTAGTTTCTCCAGGAAAGAGAACTCAAGACCTCAGTCCCTCAGGCCAGTCTCACTCTCTGTGGAGAAAACATCCATTGAAGCAACCACCACCACTTGTTCTCTCAAGCAGCACATCAGGCTGCCTCCATTGGCAACCACTTCTCAGGGATCAATCGAAGGTAGGAGAGAGGTCAAAGGGGAGTTCTGGGAGAGAGGGAAGAGCTTGAAGAGGTTCGCAGATCGCAGTTCTGTCGATGAGTCCTATGTCAGCAGGGCTAAGAGGAAAAGGCATGGCAATTCGAATGAGAAACCTGATTATGTTGGGGAAGGGGGTGAGAACCTGAGCTTAGGCCAATTGAGCGGAGGCAGCTTTTGGTTCCAGCCAAGTTTCAGCGCCTCTCCAATCCCTTTCTCCATCACATGTTCCCAGGATGATGAGGAAAGAGTTTGTTTCGTTCCGAGCGAGGTTGTCTCCTCCCCTATGCCGCTGTCGAACAATCCTTGGGTGGAATCCATCGTGACCAAGATAACAGACCTAGGCGAGAAAGACGTCGAGATCAGCCACGGGCCGGTGAAAGAGGATTCGGGATCAAGCGCTTCATCAGACAGTCAGAGCTTGGCGCTTAGGCTTAACGAAAACATGTCGGAGCATGAAGCAGGGAATGGTTCAGGGAACCCATATCCACATGAAGGTTTTAGTTTGGAAGCCAGCGAGGAGAATCACCACGGAGAGCACCATGAATTTGAGCTCGTTAGCCTACTTACAGCATGCGTAGAGGCGATTGGGTCCAAGAATATTCCGGCGATTAACCACTTCATTGCTAAGTTGGGGGATCATGCCTCCCCGAGGGGATCCACTATAAGTCGCGTGATCGCTTACTATACTGAAGCTTTAGCGCTGCGAGTCACAAGGCTGTGGCCTCATGTTTTTCACATCACCACCCCTCGGGAAGTTGATCGGGTGGATGAGGACTCGGGGATGGCATTGCGGCTTTTGAACCAGGTTAGCCCTATCCCCAAGTTCATCCATTTCACATCGAATGAGATACTGTTAAGAGCATTTGAAGGGAAAGACAGGGTTCACATCATAGATTTCGACATCAAGCAAGGACTTCAGTGGCCTAGTTTGTTTCAGAGTCTAGCCTCTCGGTCCAATCCTCCTAGCCATGTAAGGATTACCGGCATAGGTGAGTCTAAGCAGGAACTAGTTGAAACAGGGGACCGACTGGCGGTATTCGCTGGCTCGTTCAACCTTCCTTTTGAGTTTCACCCAGTTGTGGATCGGCTGGAAGACGTGAGGCTGTGGATGCTTCATGTAAAGGAGGGAGAGAGTGTTGCCGTGAACTGTGTTTGCCAATTGCACAAGACGCTTTATGATGGCAGTGGAGGAGCACTCAGGGACTTTCTCAGATTGATACGAAGCACGAACCCAGTTGTTCTCCTGATGGCAGAGCAAGAAGGCCATCATAATACAAGCAGCTTGGAAGTGAGGGTCATCAATTCGTTGAGATACTATTCGGCATTGTTTGACTCAATTCATTCGAGCCTTCCACTAGAGAGCGCAGCCAGGGTTAAGATAGAGGAGTTGTTCGCCCGGGAAATTAGAAATATTGTTGCTTGTGAAGGAAGCGACAGATTGGAAAGGCACCAGAGTTTCGACGAGTGGAGGAAATTGATGGAGCAGGGAGCATTCCGTTGCTTGGAAACTACTGAAAGAGAGAGAATTCAAAGCCAGATGCTGTTGAAGATGTACGACGTTGATGAGGATTTTATTGTCAGTGAGCGCGGGCAAGATCAAGCAGCACTTACTCTGAGTTGGCAGGATCAGCCTCTTTATACAGTCTCAGCATGGGTACCTGCTGATGTTGCAGGCAGCTCTTCCTCCTTTTCTCAGCCGAATTGATATCCATGTCTTATCACCATGCAAACCATTAACTTCCATTCTTTCCGCACATAGATGACTGTGAAATTCTTTGTAGGTAGAGGAAGACTCGTCATTCTTTCATTCTTTTGCTGCAGATAAGATTTGTCTTCGGGATAGGAGCATTATATGAGTAGCTCAATACTGATCAAAGTTATTCATTGTAGAAATTATGGGTTTACATTGTTAGTTGTTTGGTGTCATTTTGTGTTGATTATTTTGATTCTTTATGTACGATGAAATTCTTTTGCATGGTGTCAATCAATTTGCTCTAGTCAAGAGTCAAGAGTCTGTAATTTTCGAAGTACTGTTTTCAGTGGAATTATTCTTTTGTGCTTATCATCCATATTCATAAAATTTGTACACGTATTATCTTGTGAATCTGAGGTTAGTGTTATGATTGATCGTCTTGTCTGATCTCCTACCACTGCGATTTTGGGATGAGTTCACCTATGAAACTTCACCGATCAAGGTTATAGTTGCACATTAAAATGTCTCGACTACAAGTTTCTCTGAAATTTATATGGAGAACAAGGACAGCGTCCTTTTTACTTTCACATTTATATAGGAAAGGCAGGCGGATTATATCTTGGGAAGTGGAGATTCGGCATCACACATAGCTGAAACAACATTATGCCGATCCTCATTTTCTAACTTTAGGAATCAGGAATAGAGGCTGTGCTTTCTGCAAAGTTATGCCTAATTTTTCTGTCATATCTAACTTGCTAAGTTCGGCTCCATGAGGAAGTGTCCAATCAAAGAACTTAACCAGGGAAGCGAGAACTAAGGGAACTTGCTTAGCAGCCATCGGCAGTCCAGGGCATATTCTTCTTCCAGCGCCAAAAGGTAAAAACTCGAAGTGTTTGCCTTTGAAGTGCAAGGAAGATTGCACGAACCGTTCTGGGTTGAACTCTAATGGATCTTTCCAAATCGTAGGGTCTCTCCCAGTCGCCCATATGTTGACTAGTACTTGAGAGTTCTTAGGGATGAAGTAATTCATCAGACTGCATGTTCGAGGAGCACGGTGAGGCAGGAGCAATGGTGCTGGTGGGTGCAGCCTCAGTGTCTCTTTGACACAAGCTTCCATGTATTTAAGTTTGGATAGGTTGGATTCTTTTGGATTGTCTTGGCTGATTTCTTTTGCGAGTTCTTCTCGAACTTTATCCATGGACTCCGGGTTTTTTATTAGCTCTGCCATTGCCCATTCAACTGTAGTGCTACTAGAGTCTGTTCCGGCAGTGAAGAGCTCCTGCAACGTAGAGCAGAATCAACTCAATCCACTGTACATGATGAATAGACTCTAAAACTGGAAATGTAGTATTCCGACAATGAAACAAACATGCCAAAGATAATCCCATTTTCATTTGACAGACAAGCGAAGCTTCAAATGCCTATTCACAGCTAGTCCTTTGATCATCATTTTTCCAGTCAGAAATAATATCAGAAATTGATTTGTGATTCTTTAGTTATTTAGCAAAAAGTAGCTCTTGTCTCTTTTTTGGATCTTATACAGGTAGCTCCTTAAGTAATTTATAATATGACTGTTGGCGACTGGTGCAGAAGAACCTGTAGAAAGAGACTATCTACATTGTACTGCAAAGTGCTCAAAGGTATACTACAACGTCGAATGTTTATGAAGGGTTATAGAGTGTAACCTTATTCTTCTTATCACATCAAACACTCCATAAAATAACAAATTTTTAGTATGGCCCTTGAGTCTCAAGATTTTCCTATTCAGTACTTTTTAATTTCTTCGGTAATTTGGAACTAAACAACAGGATAAGAGGCTTCAGATATCTAAAAGTAGAAAACTGCAGCTCATATGTACTTTTTTTGCCCTTTTAGGTCCCTATAAAGCTCTTACCATGTACAGTTGGTTGATTATTTCATCGGTGAAGTCGTTTTCAATTAGAACGTCCAAGAAGTCGGATTGTGCTGCTTCATCGCCCTCTTTTGCTTTCTGATGTCGCCGTTCTTCAATAATGGCTGTCCACATTTCGTTCATCTTCACTGTCAGCTCCTTCGATTTCCTCTGTATACCCTGGAGATCCAATCCGCTTAAGATTGGATAAAGATCTGATATATTCGGCATAGCAGACACCTCCATCATCTGCCTGACAAGATTTTTCATCTCTCCATCCACCGTCCCATTCTTAAACTCGATAAAGTCTTTCGAGACAAGAATGTTGCTCAGCATGTTGAATACAGTGGCAAAAACAACTTCTCCAATATTCACCACGTCACCCTCTTTCGAACTGATCAGTTCAACCATCTCCATGACCTTTTTCTCTCGAACATGTGTCTGAGACTCTATGGCGCTCCTTGAGAAAAGCTCAGTTTTACATATCGTTCGCAAATATTTCCACCCGATCCCGCATTTCGGAGACCATCCGAGTGATATATAACTGAGCTTCGATCTCTCAACTGGCATCACATGAGGGACATATCGAGCGGACAACAAATGATCCTTCTCTTTAAGAATTTCCTCGGCAACAGCTGGGGATGATCCCACGATCACGAGCTGAGTGCCGAGCTTCAAGGATATGAGAGGGCCATATACTTTGGCGAATTCCGATAGAGTAACATGAGGCATCTTCCCTAGCTGCATAAAGTTGCCTAGGATTGGCCATGGACGGGGTCCTGGTGGGAGAGGCAGCGGTGGTAATTTAACAAGTGGTCGAGCCTTGAATTGATTATGGATGAAGAAGAGGATGATCAGAGAAACGTAGAGGGGAAGGAGAGGGTTGTTGATTCCTTCGGTTAAGTCGGTAAGAGCCACGAGTTTACGGTACATCATGATTCATTTGCTCTATTGAACAGATGGATTTAGCCAAGGAAAAAGAACTGAACAGATGGGATTTCTGGGATTTCAATTATATATAGATGATGCAACTTTTTATTTAACAGACAAGTCTTTTGTCAATAAAATTGTCGTACCAGTCATGCATGTTTGCATTGCACAAGCTAACGCTTCTGCAACGTGCTACTGTTCCGGAGATATTATATTATTCTCAAACGCCTAATTCGACGTTTACAGAACAATTGTTTAATGATCATTACTCTATCTGGAATCCCCAAAATTTGCTTCATCGTTCTGTCAGTATTTTTAAAACCACCTGAAAATTGAGAACTAGTCATTGATAATGCTTGTGAAGAAGGGCGGCGAAAATGTTTGTTTGGAAGTGAGAGAGAAACATTTTGCGGGCCAAACCAGACAAATGAAGAGGAGAAATTCTTCAATTTAATGATATTAGGTGTAACATCCACTTTGACAGGCTGCTTAAACAATGGATATGACAATTGGGATGAATATGCAGGAACCTTCCAAGCAATTTCCCAGGCTCAGTCAGCTTGAAATATGTTAATCGGTTCTGTACTTTTAGTCCACATGAACAAGAAGAGTATTGTCCAGAGAGAGAGAGAGAGAGAGAGAGAGAGAGAGAGAGAGGGTGTGAAGATGATATCATGTAGCGTGCTGATTTGGAGTCATCGAAGCAATCAAATGTTCATGTTTCTGAACTAGGCGTGCATGTTTTTGTTGTTAAACACGCAAGAATAGACAGCTTTTTTGTTTGATTGTCGAGAGTAGTAAGCTGCGATGTGATATGAGCGTATACCATAAGCTTAGGGATAATTCCATTCATGACGAAGGCAATTAAGTTCGAGGTCCATCCTGTGTTTTCTCTCGAAAGTATTCAATGATCGATAAAAAGAACTGAAAATTTGACCTCGACACAAGGCAAAAAAATATAACCTAAGAACTCACCGATATTTGCTTGTATATGGCTTCCAAAGTATGCTAAGAACCTGAGATCCCATGATAGACCATCTCTGAAATAATCCTCAATTTGGAATACTCATTTTACTGATCTCGATGATTCTAATGCACTAAATGAACAAAAAATATGCATATATGCTTTAGTTTGCGCTTCACAAAATATATGTATATATTTGACAAAACTCTCTCTGATTTGGTATTTTTGCTATGAAATAGAACATCTAAATGCAGGTACTAATGCCCTACACGATTCAAAGCAATTTGCTCTACCAGGTAGCAATCGAAACGAGGACATTTACCGTTCTGTTTTGGTTCCACATGTCCAAACTGTTCACAGCGTACATATCCTCGCTATGAACAGGAGATTCTTCCCAACTTTTGACCCATTTCTTCCTTAACTGTTTGGCGGTTGCACTCTCTCTTTCCGTAGATGTCATTGTTTTATTGAGGCACTCTACTGAATTCAATAAACTTAGACGAGAAAGTCGGTCATTTCTCCCAACGCATCAATTCATCGTCCAACGTCGACAAAAACAAGGTTTCCAAGCAACTTATGCTTTTTTTTCATAAAGATAAGATCCAAATTGTAACTTCAACCGCTCCGCTAAACCTAACGCATCACTTTCTCAGTTGATTAATTACGCACCTAACATGAACGGCAAGCCGTCCACTCTTTCCTCTTTGCTGGAAAAATACGGTCTAGTTAAAGCCTGCGCCCCCACTTGGACCACGTTGTGCGCATGGAGGATTTTGGTTTCTTCTTTTGACGTTTGCTGCTTTCGGGGGACTGCTTACATCACATTTTCAACCAGTACATGGGTAAACTTATTCCCAAACAGATTCCCCTACATCTATATATAAACGCTGGTTTATCAAGAATACGCAAGAAAAGCACTTCGAATTGTTGATTCATCGCCAGAAAGTATCAATGAAAACAATTTATAGATAACATATCCTCTACAAAATCTCACGCTACAGCTTTCAAACGACGATGCCTCCAAGCACGAGATGCTCGAAACGGGGCAAAAGTGGGGAAAAAAAGGAAAAGAATAAACAACGCTCCAGACAACTGTTGGGCCAGCAACCACTTGAAACTAAACCAACGACATAAAAGTAAGCAGATAAACTTGCAAACGTTAGCTTTCTTGGGGGGTATTGCCGGATCTGCGATAAGGCACATATCTGTGCTCTTTTGCAGCATTTTTCCTTCTCTTTTTCTCCATGAAGGCATCCACCTTTCCAGATGCCTGATCATATCAGCAAAAAATGTTAATAGCTGCAAGTCAATGTACCAGTTATGACCTCAAAGCAAGAAGGATAATCTTTTGAGGACAGGGAAAAAAATAATACCTTGAGACTATTATACTTCTCAATAAGCCTTCTTTTACGAATCTCCGCTGCAAGAATCAGACAAAAATTCAAAATCCTGATATATATTCAGATCTAGAACTAACCACATACGTAGCAAGATCCAAAGACAGACGCTGACAATCTAGTTTTAAAAGCAAGTATAGCATGAGAATGACCACATCCACGAAGGACAACAAGATGATGTGCCTTTTTGGACAAAAGAAAGATGATGATGCTACATATTCAGGGTAATATTTTTATGTGCTTGCGTCCCCCCGTCAATGTCCATTGTGAACCTAAACCACTAGCCTCCATCACCCCCACAATTTTATGGACCCTTTGTGCCACCTTCCGGCACCATTGTGCATCTTCCTCCAATGCAATCATCAATGAAGTAGCTCACAACACTGTTGTGTATCTCAAAGGATCACCATGGGCATTTTAACCCATATTAATACACGCTCTAATTAAACTTTCCAAGGACATGGAGGGGATGGTTAATCTGCAAGAGAATTTCCCAAAGAACCAGCTTTGTGTACTCATTTTAAGGCGTGTTGAACTTGAATCAGCTTGATAGTCAACATTAACAATAATATCACGCCTTTCCTAATTCCAGA
Organism: Eucalyptus victrix; assembly: GCA_016097545.1. Lineage (NCBI taxonomy): Eukaryota > Viridiplantae > Streptophyta > Magnoliopsida > Myrtales > Myrtaceae > Eucalyptus > Eucalyptus victrix. The sequence continues at coordinate 30,870,143 of CM027838.1, forward strand.
CACAAAATTCCCTGTCATAAGGGGGCAAATCTGCACACAGATCATGAGAGAGTCTGAAGACCTACATTTTTTAAGGTAAAATGGTTTTTTCCCTTGCTTTGCAGCTTCTCTCTCTTTCTTTTTGTGCTCAGCAAGAATTGCAGCCTCTGTTTGCTTTCCTGTCTCTGACTTCAATTGCTTGTCCTGTTAGCTCAGCATATGAAGGGAAAAGAATAAACAGGGTGCACCAGAAAATGGTATCACTGCAACATTATATTTCCGCATTTAAGAAAGGACTTACGATCCAGGCAATTCGACTTTTCAATTCATCAATGACATCCGGGTCATTTGATTTCTTTAACTGCTTCTGTAATTCCTGCATGTCCAGAGGGCCAGTTTATCAGATGAAATAAAGACATCGCACAACTGACAATTTCATCTGAAAAATGTCTGTTAAATTCTACCTTTCTTTCTGCAGGAAGCTCATTCTCATAAAGAAAACCATATCTCTTCTTGAACCTATAGCACAGAAATGCTTGTGAAGATATTATATAGCATTACTCAAAGCAATATAAAGCACTCAGAAAGTAAGATGGCCAATACTAATGAAAGCATGACATACGAATATGATCGTAAGATCGTTGGGACATAGTATAGAGTCTATTTCAAATTCTACATGCCAAACGTAGTTGAGTTGCAACTAAAAATTATTCAAATTTTTCTAATTCTTACGTTTTTTACAGAAACTAAAACAAGAAATAGGGTGATCCTGCTACATCTTTGTATAAAAATTCCATTGCTTGTTAATTATGCAAAAAAGAATTGGTATTTTCTCACTAAGGATCACATATGTGACTTCCTTGAACTCTGGAAATGCATCCACTACATGATTCGGCCCCAGAAGAAAGTCTAAGCATATGTATCAGAAGACACCAAGTGACCTTGTTCAGAATGCATCTATAGCAATAATTTGTCTCACAAAGATAGATTTAATTTCCTCTATATGCCATTCTGCAAGAATCCTTTTCAGTCCCAAGCTAAGTCATAACAATATTGTAAACCATCCACAAGTTCATTCCACGCTGCAATTAGGCAATCAATCAGTTCTACTTTTATGCTTCATCACATTTGACATCAACCTTAGACCCAACGAAAAACACCCGTAAAGGATGGTGCAAAATAGCAACTGAATCATATGAAAAAATGTAGGATTTAATATTGAATGTGAAGAAACAGCATAATAATCCACACCAACTGGGTAGTCAACAGTAACAAATAAGCAAATAATTTTCAAGTATTCTTGCTTATCAAAACCAAAACAATTCCTGGCAAACTATGGTCATTGATGCAGATGAATGAATCACTCAGTTATGATGACCTTATTAACAGCAAGATGCGTTTCTACAAAATCTCTGGATAAGCAAAATAAAATCCTCTAATTTGAGGAACAAGTTTCATGAAACACAGCAAAAGAGGAAATGAGGTAATGCAGGCTTACCCCTCCACATTCAATGTACCACATAGAGATTTAAAACGAGGATCCCGTGCAACCTGAAAATAACATAATTTAACCTAGTCAAATAGCATGAATGACTGCATAAACTAACATACACAAGAACAAACTATACATTGGCATTGCAAGAAAGACTATAAACTTAAAGCTCAAAATGTTCTATCAACCCCTCCGTGTAATGTGAGTGTAGCTACTAGGTGATAAATGCTCATTTAGACAACCCGAAAGCTAAGATCATGAAACCACGAAAAGCAAATGCATGAGGTTAATAAGAAGATGGCACAAAAACCAAAAGGAAATCATAAAGGAGACGAACTTAAGCCATAAAGAATTAGCAACTATATCAGGATTGGTATTAAAGGGCTGCAGGAGCGAATGCATTCATACAATTCATAAGCATCTCAACGAATGAGTAGCAAGGACATAGCTTAGTGCAATATACAATTATGACAAAGAACAAAAGCTGACCTTCTTAGGAGCCTGTATGACCTCTCTAAATCTCCCGACAGGCTTTTTCCAACTAGCTTCCATTGGCCTGGAAAAAAAACTTGAGTCAACATCTGTGATACACTCGATGCACACAAACATAACACAAAACACTCCATATACTAGATATACCTATTTTTGTTAGCCCTCTTGGGCTTTTTCTCTTCATTGGGTTTTTTGTACACTGAATGAGAACCATCAGATCGAGCCTTCTGCAATTCCTCAAATGTGACATCTGCCAACTCACGCTCTATCTCCCCCTCCTGATAAAATTGAAAGCAATTTATTTCCTAGCTCCAGAAGATTGAAAAAGAAAGAAGAAGATTGACCCAGAATTAACAGTTACTTCATATATGTATTATCACACATGCACAGGCGGTCATTTCGGCTTACTAACATCTTCTGAGGTAGACAATTCGCTGTCTTCACTATCATCGAACTTTGTTTTGCTTGAAGTCGCCGCTCTATCATCACGGCTAGGCTTCCTCATTTCAGTCTTTTCACTGGTTTTCCCCAATAATTCCAGCCACAGGCACTAATATAAGGCTTCTACAACAGACATAGAGTAACCGTATTAACCCATTGAAGATTATGTCATGACAAATGAAGTTTTAATAATCTGAAGTTTTAATAATCTGAAGTTGATTAGCCAGTAGCTCACTTATCTGACATTTTACCCTATCGGCATCCAACAATTACAATAAGATCAGAATCACAATAGCAAAACAACATGATTTCTAAAAGGATCAGAAGGCTGCACTTAAATTTTGGACAAATATCTACATACAGGCTCAGAGCCTTAAGGCAAGGTAATTTCTTCTGACCCTAAAAATATGACCAACGTAATCAGTAAATCCTTGTAGTTTCAATATGCAGGTGTCTTTCCATAACTACTAGCCTCATTATCATACGATGTCCCACTTGATGGTTTCCTGTAGTCGATCAAAAGATGTGGCAAATATGACCGCAGTATTAAATAAAGACAAAACATATCACTGACCCATGACTTTCAATGGGAAATGAACGATGAACTCAAACAAAGGCACAAGCCCCCTTCACACAGGTCGACAAACTTTCATGGTGCATTAAAAAAAGTCTCTTTTTTCAGTGAAAAGCATAATCTTTGCGCTTTAACACATCGTTTCGTGTTTTGATTTTTCTTTTTCTTTGACCCCCAGCACAATCGACAGGTTTTTTTTTTCCTGAATGACAAACTCCACAAAGCCCCTGAAAACCAGCTAAAAACGCCTCGTTTCGTCTCGATGATCGGTCGCTACATCTTCTCGATGAGCAACAATTCAGGAAACCAACGTCGACGCGAACCCAATGCAGCTTAATTCCCACATCCCCGAAACGAGAGGGCAGTACAAAGAGCGAACAGAAAGTCCCCCGCCCGCACTAACTGAGAGATATCCCACTCCTCACATGAATCCATTGACAATTAATCAGCTTACGACCTCGTACTAGCAGCATATCGTCGACGAGTCCGAGGAAAAGCGAAGCAGAACACCAACCTGGAACTTCGAGCTTCGGCGCGACGAGGATGAAGACGAAGGTGAGAAAGAGAGATGCCTCTGAATCGGAATTCAGGAGCCGCCAATCTGATTATTAGGGCTTGTTTAGTACATTTATCGGCTCAGGCCCGACATGAATTTGGACCCGACCCATTGACAAGCCCGTTTCAAATTGTGCCTAATGCAGATTAAAATACTGAAATTTTTAAATATTGTTGAGGGGTGATAGGTTTCTTGACCTAGAAATTGAACCGCCCCCCGGTTCTTGAACCCATTCGAAGAATCGGACCAGCGTTTGGTGGAGATGTCAGTGGGACAGGTTGGTCCGGATTTCAATGTTAGCCGACTCTAATCATAAAGGTCATGTGCTTTGTCTAATCTGACACAACTTAAAAATTAGATTGAGTTGGGCCGCCTCAAGAAAAACTGAGGGCCAGCCAAAATACTTCAAATTTTCGAGTAGGATAGGGTCAGGCCGGGCTTTTTTGACATATTCCTAATGTTGAGACGTAGGCTTTTTATTTTTTTTGGGTTGCATTGTCCCAAGGTGGCTGCACATGCAATTTCACTGGGGAATACAAAAGATCGGTTCGGACAATTAAAATAATAATCAGAATACTTTAAAAGAGCAACAAAGAAATGGAGCGCGACTTGCCGATGAGACCTTTTATAAAATGCTCGAACTTACTGCTCCCCGAGCTTTTCCTCATCTACGATTTGAAACTCTATTGGAAAACTTATAAAGCAATTAGTGTAAATAAGTTACACGTGATATTATCATCCTTTTTATTTATTTATAATTTCCAAAAATCAGTTTTCTTTTTAGGAAATTTCAACACGATACGAAAACACATTAAATTCTACGATCATATTATTTTATTTTATATATCGAAGCAAAATGTTATAGAATACAATTAATTTTGGAATATTATCAATTGCCTGAAAAATTGCAATTTATATCCCACGGCTGGTTTTGGCTTGAATAATATCCTTGGATTTATTTCTTTAAAAGAATCAAACAATCTCTAATTTGCTCATCTTTCTAAAATTGCTGTTGTGCTAACAAAACTCTTTCTTAAATCTTGGATCTTTTGCCAAACATATGTCTAGTGCGTTTCTCAACTCTCTCTCTCTTTCTCTATCATGATCGATTGACAAATGGATGAGAGTTTGCTTAGTTATCATCGTTCACGTTCCAGTGATCCTTACCTAGGCATATGATATGATTACCTTTCGCTTTCAAGCTATGCCCTTTTTAACTTTCCTGCGATTGGACGGTGCGCCTTCTCACGCCACGTTCTTCTCAATCAGCTTCTGACAACTGGGATTCCTTCATTCCATCGAATTCCATCGAATCTCATGATTGCCCTGAGTTTCTTTCTTCTCCTGTAATCATCCTTTGACCAAACTATTTCCAGGAGCATTCACCGTCTTAACGTAGAGCGCACCGAAAGGATGTCTTCGCGGGTCGAGAGACGAAGCGGCAGAAGCTCGGTCCACGGCAGGCACGATGATCCTGCTCGAGAAGGTGGCGATGAGTGGGAGGTCAGGCCAGGAGGCATGTTGGTGCAGACGAGGGCGAGTTCTGAGGCAGAACACCGGAATCAAGCTCAGGCCTCCAACATCAGAGTCAAGGTCAAACATGGCCCTGCATGTCACGAGGTTCTCATCAGCCCTCAGGCCAGCTTTGGTGAGTGAAATTTCCCCACTCTGGAATCCTTCGTTTGGATGCAAAATCAGGGTCTTCGGTTTCTTGAACTAAGGAAAGGTTTTGGACTTGTTTTTAGAATAAGTTTTCTTTTCCTCTCTTTTTTTGGGTGATTATAGAGGAATTGAAGAAAAAGTTGGCAGAGCCAACGGGTTTGCATCATGAGGACCAGAAATTGATATACAAGAAGAAAGAGAGAGGCTCGAAGCAATATCTGGATGTAGCAGGAGTGAAAGACGGATCAAAAATTGTTCTGGTTGAGGACGTTTTAGGCCGCGAAAGACGCTGCCTTGAGATGCTGAGGAAGGTGAAGATAGAGAAGGCTTCAAAGACATTGGAAGGAAACAGCTCGGAACTTGACAGAATGAGTGAGAAGGTAATTTGCAATTCAAAGGATTGTCCTTATTAGAAGATATAGATACTGATCATCTGGTTTTCTTTTTCTTCTTTTGTGAGATTTTACAGGTATTGGCTTTGAAAAAGGTGGCTTCCGAAGGTGGGAAAGTCGAAAGTATGGATGTCGAGAAGTTTACCAATGCCTTGATGAAGCTATACATTAAATTGGATTCACTAGTAGTTCAGGGAGAACTGAATTCACAGAAAAGATTGCAGGTACGTCTGTTAAATTCTTTTCTTGTGATGGTCATTTGCCTTTTGGTAATGGAATCTGCCCCACATCTAAACCTCCCTAGTCATCCCCCAGTTTTGAACACCATAGTATACGTTGATTTATCGAGGGTCTAATTTTCTGCTCATTTGCTGTTCGACTATTGAAGGTGAGGAAAATTCAGGAGCACATAGAATTGCTAGATGCACTGAAACTGAAGAGTCCGCTTGGACAAGCCATGAAACCGACAAACACAAAGCAGGCCCAGAAGAAGCGAGTGAGATTTGAAGGCCTGACACCAGGGACGCATCAAACACCAAGAAATTCCGATCCAGTGGTGGTAACCACCAGGTGGGAGACCTTTGAATGATGTGAAGATTTGGAAGCTCTCATCTCTGTGGCCCTTGAAGTTCATGACTCATCTGAGGCCAAGTACAGTAGTGGTTCAGCAATAATGCAATGCATCTTCTTCCTCTTTATCAGTTTCATCAAGTAGTTCATCTTCATATGTTGGTGTACCTGAAATTAATACAGATCAAAAACTTTGGATTCGATCAGTTCTGTCTAATTTGATCCCGCTTCGCAAAGTCGAGAAACGATCATTGGCTGCAAAGGAATTTCTTGGATAAAACCTGTAATGGAACAGTTAAAGCTTCACAGTTTGAATTCTCTGTACCTGATCTGGGGCAGGTATGAGGGACAAAAGAGCTGACCTCAAATGAGATTCTTCAGAAGCCTGTAAGTTAGCCAGTCACAACTAGAATGGGACAGCCGAGTGCTTCTTCACGGGCTTGTTCGTGTCTAGTACAGTGCTTCAATCAGCACGAATAATTTAATTGCTTGTTTCTTTTTCTATTGAATTTTTCGCCATCTGTTAACAGGTACCAAATGAATAAGACAGGCTTGTTAGAGTTTAGGGTAATGTTTCCTTGGTGGTTGCGAGGTTACAACAGGACAAGGAGTCGATAGAAGATGTTCCTTCGGAACTTAATTAAAGCCAAGAAGATAACAATGGAAGGCAAGATCGGTTGACTTTTGGGGGGATGTAGGTGGTTGTAATGATCTTAGATCACCATAAAGCAAGCAGTATTCCGTCCACCTTTATCAAAAACCACTTGAGATGATGGAACAAACTCAAAATTGATCCAAGTGACACTCAAAATTGCCGGACCATTCGATGGGCATAGCTATCTCGAGCATTGGTAAAAATTCAATCCGGAGTAGATGCTATTGCAGTTAATCTTTTCCAGTGTACAACGGGGTATGAATTAAAAAAGACCTCGGCGACATTTCATGGAGTCAATTGTCCATGTGATCTAACTTAAATTAGCAGATTCTGACGGCAACTTACAACCAAAATGAATGGAGAGCTTGTTTTCGTAAAAAGACAATCAAGAGGGGAAGTGATGAGGATCAAGATCTGGAGACTGATTGTGCAAGACAAAGTCAAAATGGCTCCTTCTTAACTGGCCGTTGTTTATTTATGTGATGCACGATGCGGCTACTTTACGTTTTCTATACCCCTTTTCGGCTGGCAAGTAGAAGTGTCTCCATCTTCCGGCCCGGCCCGTATTTTTGCTCTGTTTATGTATTTTCTTGGTTTTCTTAACCCAAACGAAAAAACAATCTTTTACGGCTCGGCCCGGTAAAGACAGATTATTTTAGTTGTATGTCAAACATGGCCTATTTATACCTGCCACTCTTTTGTCAGCCCGACCTGTGCCCGGCCCGATATGTCCAAGTACATCAACCCTCGTAATAGGGGCGAGCGAATCCGAGTTCAACCCGAGAACGGGCTGGTTCGTGATGGTGGCTCTGATGCCGATCCAGATCATAGGACATGAACGTAAAAGATAAAAAGGAAAAAAAAAAAAATTAGCATGGCGTTTAGGCAGTAATTGCATCTTAGGAATGGTTTTGATCCAATCTCATTTCAGTTGGCTTACTGTTTATATTCACCATTTAGTTTAGGGAATCGTCTCTCTTACTTATTTGATTGTTGATATTTGTTTGTCGTATGAGTTTGATTGCCGATGGACATGTAGACATATGTGCTCGAGACTTTAAAAAAGGAACGAGATTGCATGAACAAATTTTTTCAAAACAAGAAAATGTACCAGCTTGTGTGTTAGATAAATCTCTAGTGTGATCAAATTCCCAGATTCAAATTGTTTGTTCATAGAAATAAATCCACCTCCCTTGTTTTATTTGGCTCCTAACCAACATTTAATAGGTTAGTAGTGGTTCCGAAAGTAAGAACAATTTTCATAATTAATAAGAAATCAGGTTATGATCATAGAGTTGGCAAAAACCCGAGTCAAGCGCAAGCGACACCTCGTGAGAGGGGCCATTTGCACTCGCTTGGCAATTTCCTTCAAGGAATTTTTATTTCACCTCCAGAGGGTCGTGATAATGTGGATGCGTGTTGGTATTGGCAGGCCTCCTGGGCATACTCAATTCAATGATTAGAAAAAGACATTCTTTGCGTAGGATTTTGACCAAATTAAAATCTAATTGTTGGATTTACAATTATGCTAATTCAGTCTATTCGGCCATTTTTGACCGGCCAGCATTGACGTGGACGCCGGCCAATACTAACGTGGAGAATTGTTTAATAATATTTTATTTTTTTGAATTTTGAATTTTTTTTCCTTTTCCTTTTTTTTTCTCTCCTACTTCCTCCTCCCTCCTTCCTCTAGCTGACAAGCCAAAGGTGAGCATCGGCGAGGTCGGCCTCACCAGCCAATGGCAAGGCTCGCCTTTGCTAGCCATTGGGGAGGGCAAGCCTCGCCCACTAACAGTGAGGCCACCCTTACTATGTTTGGGGAAGGCCTCGCCTACCTCTAGCCTAGGTGAGGCTCGCCAGCCATGGGTAGGTCACGGCCTCATTGGATTTGGTGAGGGTTGCTAGTGGCTGGGTGAGGCTTGCCCTTGTCGGAGGCCGCGAGGTCGAAGGCCACGACCTCACACAATCTTTAGCGAGGACTGCCAATGGCTAGACAAGGCTTGGCCTTGCTCAACCATGGCGACGCTGCGACCTGCCCATGGTTAGTAAGGCTTGCCTAGGCTAGAGGTAGGCAAGGCCACAACCTATCCATGACCAACGAGGTCTGCCTAGGCTAAAGGCAGGCAGGGCCTTGCCCAGCCATGGTAAGGGTAGCCTCACCGTCGCTGGGTAAGGCTTGCCCTCACTAGTGACCGATGGGGGCGAGCCTTGCCATTGGCCAATGTGTTGACCTCATTGACGCTAGTGTCACAGTCCGTGAATTCTCCCATAATCGTGAAACTTGTGAGTGGTGCTTGGAGTTATTAAGTAAAGAGTGAGGAAGTAGAGGGGACGGACACAACTGGTCTGTGGGAGTGGTATCAGGACGGTTAGTGTTAAGAGTTCTAGGATAGAATGATTATATTACTTAGGAACTCTAAAGGCGAAGTTGGCCTCCCATGCACAAACTAGTCGGGAGCGATGCTGCTCACCTGATGAGGTCAGGGCAGGCTGAAACCAGTTGTTGAGCCTAAGGAGGATTGCCATCTCGCTTGATGGACTAGACGCCTGAGTAAAGCTGGGTGTGGTATGATCTTGTATAAAAGAGCTATTCACCATATTTTTCACTGGAAAAGCTAGAGAATGAAGGCTGGCTTGGCGAATTTTGCTCGCTAGGCACCACACAGGTCGATCCGCAACCAAGGAAACTATCGGCCTATGACATTAGCCTTTGGCTAGCCGGCCAGAGGAAGGAAGGAGGAGGAAGAAGGGGGGAAGAAAAAAGAAAAGGAAAAAAAAAAGAAAAAAATAATAATCATTTTAAAAAAAAAATCAATAAACATTTATCAACGTTAGTGTAAGCTAGACTGAATTGGTCAAAAAAAGTTTAAGATTGAATTGGCAAAAAAAAAAGGGGGTTTATAATTGAATTGGAAAAATTGCAATAAGTTTAAGATCATTTTGATAACTTTTCCCATGTTAATTGGCTCAATTTGTGAATTTTTTTTTTATTTAATACATTATTTACATGGGAAAAATTCCAAATAAGGACTCAAAGTATTCTCATTTTCTTAAATAATGGCCTAAAGTGAACATTATTTCAAATAAGGGCTTAAAGTGTCCATATCGGTCTTAAAGAATGGCCTAAAGTAGTTATGGTCATTTCAAATAAGGGCTTCACCTTGCCGACTTGCACATTCGATCATGGGTATTTTCATCCAAATACAAATTGAATTAAATTAGATTATAAAAAAAGGCTTAATATCCTGAAAAACCCCAAACTGATACATTTGTGACAAATTTACTCTAAACTATTTTTTTGACCATAAAAAAACCCCAAATTGGTACATTTGTGATAAATTTACCCCGACTAACCATAAAAAACCATAAACTGGTACATTTATGACAAATTTACCTCAAACTAATTTATTCGACCACAAAAAACCCAAAACTAATAAATTTGTGACAAATATACCATTCGCTAAATTGGATTAATACCACAAAATAATCACAAAAATTGTAAACTGTGACAAACGGATCATAAAAACCCAAATTGGTATACCAATTAATTGTCACGTGTCATTTAACTTAATAATTTGACAACGAAATTTAACAAAAACTAACAGAGGATAAATTTTGTTACAAGTGTACTAGTTTGGGGTAAATTTGTCAAAAGTATACCAGTTTGGGATTTTTGGTGGTCAAAAAAATAGTATGAGGTAAATTTGTCATAGGTATACCAGTTTAGGGTTTTTTTTTAGGGTATTAGCCCTAAAAAAAATTAAGAAAGAAAAAAAAATACACAAGTGAGAGGGCCTGTGGCAGCCGCCCCGTCGTTGATGGAGCGATAGCGAAGGCCAACGGGGTCACCAGGGCCTGGGGAGGGCTGGTGACCCTAGCCGACTAGAGGCAAGGGCCGTTAGGCCTACGTAATGGCAGGCAACCCTTGCCTAGATCTGGGAAAGGGTCGCCACCCTCTCCTATCTCTAATGAGGGTTGGTCGGCCAGGGTCGTTGGCCCTACTCTAGGTGTTAGCAACCCCGCCGGCCTTCGCAGTCACCCTACCAGCAAAAAGAAAGAAAAAAAAGGAAAATTTAAAAAGACGAAATTGTCCTTCACATTTGGCTAGTTCATGCCCTTTTCTAAAACTAATATATGCACTTCATGTCCTAATTTGAAACAATATCCACTTCAAATCTTTATTTGAAAAAATAAAGGCACTTAATACCCTTATTTGAAATTTTTCCTTTATATAGTACATGACATTTGAATATTTACTCTTCATTGATGTATAATTCACAAGGTCCTATCTCGAGTTTTATGCTTATTTTTGGAGCTTATATGGCTGAAGTTATTGAAACTAAGAAGTATCTAACTTACGATATGGGCAATCCAAGAACACCCATTGCTAAGACAGTCCCTTCGTGGGACAATTTCTTGAATGAACGCTCAAAATCATGTTTTTCATACTTACGAAAGCATTTTTAGTGTGGTAAATTGTTTGTTCTGAAGTTTGCAATTTTTTATGTCTAAAGTTGTTGAGCTCTTTTAAAAAAGGATTTTGTATAGTGACTGTTACATGTTTAGTCCACCAGTTCCACTAAAGAATATCAAGATGGACTAATTTAATGAATGATGTGGAATGGATTGAGCATACTCAATGAGATGAGTTGGGATGATGAAAGGCAAACCCTATCTTATACACAGTCCCCTACTCATACACTTGTGAGATGAGTGTAGGAAGGTTCATACCCACAAGGTAAAGAGTTCTCTCACAAAAGGTACGACAACCGAAATGATGAGGGGCAATTCATTTCTCTATTCTAAATATTACATATGATCCATTGTTTAACCCATTTCTTATACACTTATGAAGATTTTTTTTTTTTTCAAATTATCCCTGTTAAGAACCACCCCACATCAGAGCAAATTGGAAGTAAGACAATATCATGTGGTGAGGAAAATGAAAAGAAATTTTCTTGCTCTCTTCAAGTCGTGCTATTACATTGAATTCATAAGGTAATTTAAGTGTCTTAGGATGACGAAGAGCATTTTTTTTTTCTATTCTACATATGTATATCCTTTGCACATCCCACTTGAGCCTGCAATTTCATTTCTTCAAATCCAGTTAGTGATCATCCCCTACATTGGGGCAAGGCAAAAGGTAGATGAAGACCCTTGTGTCATTCAAAGTGTAATTGCTAGACGTGTGCATTGTGCGTAAGAATCGAAATCAAAATAGAGTTAGGGGGCATGAAAAAGTAGTTCGGTTGGTAAAAGTAAGGCCAATGCTCATGAAAAAGAAGTAAAGACAAAAATGAATGAAAATTAGGGGCAAAAAAGCAATGTGCCTGGTAAAAGTAAGACCAATGCCCACAAAAATAAATGAAAAAATAGTGTAAAAAAGATGACTATTAATTGCAAAAATTGTATCCCAATGGAGCAGTACTCAGAGTCAATATCAATAGTGCATTTATAATGACAATCCCTAGTGAAGGAGAAGACTGGCGACAATGCCTAGATGATCATCAACTTTGACCCCTATACACATCTTTGAGCCAAATAATCTTTCGTTTCCCAACCCATGAACCTAGCCCATGTTACGTCCCTTGCAAAGTCTCTTCTGATTATGGCATTTGAATTAATAAAGGGGTTCACATGTCTTAAGCATTGCTCGAAGAAATGCGGGCAAGATAATTTCTTTCTCATTTTGTAGGGTTCCTAACTTGTAAACCTAGAGATAATTGTAGAATTGTTCTTTCAATAGCCTTGACTGAAAGAGTCCCATTTGTTAAGTTATCGACCAAGCCCACATTATGGTCCACGTTAAAGACCTCTCAGATTGGTAAGGTTGTATCGCTTGCAATAATACTCAAACCTTTGTCAATATGATGATGGTGAGATGGAGTGATCCTCTTAAAATAGCCCTTCTAGATGAGAATGAGTGAAAGTCCTTTCTAACTGAACGTCTCTCATTTAGTATTCTTTGGAAATCTATGTCGTGAGTGAAAATTGTCTTGAACGATTATTCTCTCTAGTGGAAATTTGGGTGATGCAAAAGTTATTATGTATAAACCTTGATTGAATTGATAAAAACTTTAGTGGATTTTGAAGTGTGCATTCCATAATAGCCTTAATTGCTTATTTCTTTGGTGAATGCATTTTTGCTCTAATCATGTCTGACGGGTAATGTTTTCTCGAAGACTCAAGAGTTCCTAACATTTAGGTTCCTTTTAAAATGCCTTATGATATTAGGAGATAAGAAACCTTCATGAACATTCAAGGTGTGTCCTCAATGTTCCAAAACTTATTTTTACCAAGAGGTATCAGAGATATTACCAGGTAAGTATATCTTTACCCATACTCTAAATACTTGTCATTGTGCAGGTATTCTCTCAAGTGCACCGACACTCGACTTGGTTGAGTTGTCCCCCAAAATTTTTTCTCTAGATTCAGTTTGATTAAGGCGACTAAAGAAAGGTTTGGGTCCTAGTTAAGCAAAACCTCATTTTAGGCGACCGTAGAAAGGTACGGGTCCTGAAAAGTGATTTCCCGTTTAGGGGACTGTAGAATGGTACGGGTCCTAGAAAATATTTGTTACTCTAATAGGTGACCGTAGAAATGTATGGATCTTAGAAAAATTGTTTATCCTTCATGCGACCGTAGAAAGGTACGGGTCTTGGAAAGTGATTTCCCATTTAGGCGACCGTAGAATAGTATGGGTTCTAGATAATATTTATTGCTCTAATAGGCGACTGTAATAAGGTATAGGTCCTAAAAAACAATTTTTTTCCGTCAAGGCGACCGAAGAAAAGTTCGGGTCTTAGACAGTCAAATACAGCCATACTGAGCGATTGTAGGAAAATACGGGTTCTAAGAAAGTGGTCTTCTTACAAAACCCTGTTACTATTCTGGGCGATCGTAGAAAGGTACAGGTTCTGGACATGTAACACCAATTATCTTGAGTTGCTTTACCTCCCAAAAAGGTAAGTCATTCCAAATAGGTTCCTTTATTGTTTACATTAGCATTTTCATGCATCATATAAATGACATTTCAAAATGTGATTCATTTTCCAACAAAAAATCATTCATTGCGTGTGTATGATCAAAATTTAGGTCTCAATTTGTCCTTGAAGGCAACCTCTACGAGCTCACTTTCAAAGAGGGGCAGCTGTTGACACCTAAATTTTGGCAATTCGATTAGTTGTTTATTGCATTAAAAATTAGGAATTAATTCTTAACCCCTAAACAAAAATATTAAAATTAAATTGCATAACATATAGTTTTAAAAGCATTTATTATTTAGTTTATAGTTGCATTTGTATTGGACTAGTAGATGGGTTTGAATTAATAGTTCTAAAATTTAATTTAGTGAATTGGACTAAGCCCGCAACGAGAGAGAATTTGGCCAAGGCCATGAACATTGTTAGTGGTAAAAAATATCATATATATTGGAGGGTTGAATTAAGAAAGATGAATTTCTCAAGGGGCAATCATATTATACTCATTTGAGTTTATGGCGATTGGCAGACAAGATGAAGAAGATACTGTCAATATTTTGATGGAATCGAGCCAGCCACTAGTCTAATCAAATTGGGAATGTGATTTGCAGGCAATGGGTGAGGAGAAAAATTTTGATTTCTGCACATGTGAAATTTAAAAAAGGAAAGAGATAAAAGTCATAATATATTCAACATCTACAAAAGGAGCAAAGACCTACTCTCTTTCCTTGGAAGATCCTCGGCTACCCTACGTATAAAAAGCAAGACCTATTATGAGAGAAAGGGGATGGGGGATTGGATCTAAGAATCTCAACACACATAATAGAGAGAAACACACGCGAGGGAGAGAAGAGAGAGAAGGGTCCTTGATAACTCTATAAAAATAGAGTTATTTTACCTATTTTAGGCAACAATTAATGCAATATCTATGAAAAAATATTTGGATTTCCTTCTGATTATTTGAATTTTCTTTGTTTATGCAGAATAATGAGATATGGAGAATATAAGGAAAAGAATGGCAAAAAAATTAGGAATTCAAATCAAGAAGTAGTAGAAGATAGATATCAAATCAGAATCATCTGATTTACTCCCTAATTTTATGCGCAATTGCTTGGAACTCGGATATATCCTCTAAATGGGAGAACATTGAGAGAGAGAGAGAGAGAGAGAGAGAGAGAGAGAGAGAGAGAGAGAGAGAGAGAGAGAGAGAGAAGTTAGGTTTTTGGTTAGATTGTTTTTCATTCTTCTGAGAGTTTTTCAAGTATTTTAAAGAGAAGACGAAAGTGGTGACATAATTCTTGTTCTTTGATTCAAGATGCTGGGTTTGATTTATATTTTTATTTATTCTTCTACTATGTTCTAATTTTCTTTTGTTAGGGCTACGATATAGCCTAACCATGATGATGTGAATTTCATGATTTTTATGTTTTACAATTGATTTCATTCATGTGAGTTATATATTATTGTGCATAATGCTTTTGAGTGACTGGCTACCACTTGAATGATCTAATGTGCATGTTTGAGACTAAGAAGTGATAATATGCAATTGCTCATTATAATATATAACCATGAATTAAACATGGATAGAGATATACCGTATTATTTGTGTAGCTTTTAGTGATAAGGTGATCCAAAAGACTCATTGTAAGCCAGGAATATTCATAATTTTTAATTACTTATGTTTATTTTAATTAACATAGAGATATAGTGGATTAATAAGCTGAGTAGGTTTGCTATACATAGAGATATGATAGTAAATAGATTAGGAAATTCTGCCATCACATGTTTGATATCGTTCTTGTACCCACAACAATCTGAAATTCATATCTAGTGGTTATGGTGAAATCGAATACTCTAACATATTTATCTAATCAATTTACTATATTTTTTCTACAATTTTTTTTAATTTATTCTTAATTATATTTTGATCTGTTAGATAAATTTTAGAATTAATTTATTTTAGTATTTAGTTAGTTTATTAATCATCGATTTCCATAGGACGATACTCTTTCTTATCATTATATTACTTGTTCGATACGTTCACTTGTGTTTAGAATTTTACGAACAGTCCTCTCTTGGCAGCCCCCTATCACACGAGTCCTTTGCCCCGTTGCTGTTGTACCACTGTTGCTCCCTTCTTGATGGTTACTATTGCTGTCCATGGAGCTGCCCCTTGTTACCTAGTGATCGAGCTGCTGTTGCTTCAATTTGAACTTGCACGACAACGTACTTGCTCGCTATTACATCACTGCTATATGCTGCCATGTCTTCGCTGTTTTTCATCACTGTTTTCTACCATAACACTGTCTAGTCCGATCTCCATCAACACTAACGAGACGTTTATTAGCCGTGAGTTCCAGCACTTGCTCGGAGAGGGAAGTCAAAAGAAATAATATGTAGAGAGGGCCAATTGGTGAAAATATGGTGAAGGAGACTTTAATCACCGCTTGAAAAGAAGGGTCTTTGTGAGATCAATAGGTGGCCTTAAGAAGGAATAGCAATCCCAGTTCCAACGAAACAAACCGAGCCAAGCCATGACTCGTTGCACTCTTGGTTGTGGTTTAGTCCCGACGTCCGGCTCCAATTTGTGAGCCCGGCATTGTTTGCTCTTGCTTTAGTTATGCAGGTCCTTGATAGCCATATCGTTGTGGCTGGTCACCACTAGCCGCCACCCACCGCTCACCATCCCGCTATGGAGCCGGTTGAGATCCCTGTTCGATCATGCTTGGTCCAAACATGGAAAGAGTATCCTCAAATTAGGTAAGGTGCACATCTCTAGTATATTTGCATATTTTACTACCTAATATATGTCTATTAATATCTAACATGCATATCTATGAGTGATAGACATACCTCCCAATTAGGATTTATTTCCTAATTCGCAACCGCATATAATCTTTGATTCCACCTATAAGGTTTCAGATAAAATCATTGATTTCGCGAGAATCTATAAAATTGATATTTTGATCTTTAAGGCTTTAGATCAATTTATCGATTTTATTCGCGAAATTTCGGATGATTAGATTTGTTTCCATATTTGAATCGATTGGATGATACATTTGCGGATTAAATGGTTTGAATATTTTGTTTGCTTTATTTATCCTGAAAATACAAAAAAGATTGCATTTGCATATCATGTAGATTAGAATTGATTTCCTAGATATAATTGCATGATAGAATAGTTAGATACCTTTCTAATTATATTAGAATGCATATTTAGATGACATCTAGGTTAGATCTCTTTGAATTAAATTGCATGTTGAGATAAGATAGGATTTAGGTTAGTCTATTTCCTAACTTATAATAGATTATATCTCATAGGTAGATTTTTACTTTAAGTAATTTTTAATTACGAATTTTGATAAAAAATATAAAAAATATCACGCGTGTCATATAAAATTAGGTTCATGTCATTTAGTAATTGTTGCTAGGTTCATTTAATTAAAAATTGTCCGTTAGGCCATTTAGTTAAATTGCATGACATATAGCTTAAATTTCATTAAATAAGAGAAAATCCTAAAAAAAAAAAAAAAAAAGATTGAGTGATTGCGTGTTAATTAAGAATCATATCTAGGGTTTTTGATGTAAATTGTAAGCTAACATTGTAGATGCTTTCATTATTACGAGATAAGTCTCGTAATTTATTATTTATTATTTTTTTTGGTAAAATGTAAGAAATATATTGATAACTTTGGACAAATAAGAAACGGCGCCAACTTACACTCTGACTGTGCAACAGGAAGAGTGGAAGGGAGTCGAAGGGAAAACAAAAGAAAGAAGAAAACGCCCACAACCCGGGCCGAGGCAAATCCAAACCTAGCAAACCTCTACTACACGCTTAAAAGCGGTACCATAATTTATTTATTGCTTTCTTGGGTGTTAAATTGGTGGTTTGTGCATCTGCATGGTCACCTCATATGTTAGGGAAGTAAATTAATCCAAGCTGCCTACAAAACATTTTTTCAAAATAAAAGAAAAATGTATCGAAAGGGCGTTAGAGAAATCTAACGTAATCAAGTCACCGAACTTACAATTTCTGGTTCTCAGAAGTAAAGTAAATCTCCAATTACTTTACTTAGGTTTCTAATTGATCCATAAAAAAATAGATTAGTAGTGACTCCTAATTGAAAAATCATTTGCATGTTAAGAACTTGAACCTAAGTCGTGAATTAATATGGGTTTAGGAGAACCTGAGCTAAGTTTAGGCTTAGTAATCCATAAGCCAAGCCTTAAGTGGTACACTCGAGGTTAGGTCGCGACACTTTCATTTTTAAAATGAAAGATTTTGGTGAAGTAGATACTATCTTGAATATTAAAGTTAAAAAAACATAATGGGGGTTATTCTATGATCCAATGTAATCATGTTGGAAAAGATGACATTTTGGTTTCAAAGAAATGCATACTTTATTTGATTTCGGTGTTAAATTGAATTATAATATTAGTAGAGCAATAGCACAACTTGAATATGTGAGTGCCATAGGGTCTTTAATGTATGTGATGCATTGTACCAGACTTGATATTTCTTATTTCGTGTGCAAGTTGAGTAAGTGTACTAGTAATTCAAGTATAAAACATTGGAGGGCCATTACCAGGATTTTGGTTATCTTAATAGGAAAAGAAAAATTTGGGATTGTTCTATAATAATTATTTAGTTGCATTAGAAGGATCCATTGATTCTAATTGGATTATAACTGTGTGTCATAAACAATCCATTACTAGATGGATTTTCAAATTTGATAGTTGTGTTGTTTCTTGGATGAGTAAGAAACAAATGTGTATAATTCACTCAACTATAGAATTTAAATCATTGCTTTAGCAAAAATTGGGAAAGATGCTGAATAGATTAGGAATTTGTTGTTAGATATCAAATACGGCTTAGTCATATACCTCATATTTCTATCCATTGTGATAGTCAAGTATGTGAGACAATTGATTAAAGATGTTACTATAACAATTGTCTATGTGAAGTCAACCAATAATCTTGCTGATTCCTTGACAAAAGCTTTACTAAGAGACATGATAAAAATAACCTCACAAGAAATGGGGTTGGAACCCTTTAATTTGAATTATAACTCGACTTTTTTTCTGGAATATCACTAGTTATAAGATTTAATGAATAAGAATAAGTTACTGAATGTGATTATTTGATACTGATGCTAGCCCTGATATGAGAAATCGGTATTGTATGTTACGTTTTGTAGATTGAATCAAATTTTAGTTGAAGTATAGTATAGTTTTATAATATGTTAATAATAATAGAAACACATGATAGATACTTCATTTATATGAGCTTAGAAGTGATATCGCTTTTTACGAAAATTAGGATTGCTTTCTAGAGAGTTTATGAAACATGATCAAACATAAAGCCATAATAGTGTGGAGTAATATAAAACTTCTTGCTGAAACAAGATATTAATATATATACAGTATGTTTAATTTTATTATTTAAAAGTATAAGTTTAAAGTTAAGCTACTTGTTACTCGATAAAGTTTTGAGATGCTTGCATTAAGTAAATGTTTAACTCGAACGAAACCTTTATATATGTATATTAATCTCACATAAATTTCCGTTGTATATTTTTTAATGTTTTGTTTTTGTAATTTTGTTTTACAAATAAAGTGGGGGATTGTTGATAATTTGTTTGTAGAATAAATTAAGAGGTGCCTTGTCCTACATTAAAAAAAAAAGAAAAAGATGTGAGTGTGCATGTGGACGAGATTTGACACTAATCATGATCATCATTTTTTATTTATTGGAAAATTCGGATTTACTTTTCCAAAAAATTAATCATAGCGTCTTGTTAAAACTGTGTAACTTTTTAGAAAGAGTTACAATTATATTTTATTTTTTATTTATTTAATTCCGAATTTTATTATTTCTTCCAGCAGTTATCTCAAGGTTCATATTTGTTTAAACACAACTTCTTAATCCTTTGAAGGTCGTGCCCGCTCGAGTATAACTATTATTTTTGCTATAAATTATTGAATGTGTCTTTTTGGATATAACTTTTTATTTTTGCTATAAAATGTTGAACGTGTTTGTTCAATCATAATCTTCTTCTTTCATTTTTGTTTTCTTTCGAAAGAATATATAACCATTATTTTCAATTGTTTATCATGAGAGACCATGGATGAATACTATAATGCAATTTAGTATTCTTGTTTGAGACTTTGTTGTATCTTTGAGAAAATTTGTTGGTAACCATTAGCAATATTATGGGGCAAATGAGCTCTTGCCATGTGTTCCTCACGTGAGTACTATTCATCGGGTGCTCTCATTCCAGGCGATTTTGGCACTATTCACGGATTGATGTGTTGCTTGTTCTTGGAGTTCTAGCCATCAATTTGCGCTAATTTTTGGAGGGTAGGATCTTCTCACCTTCCTCTTCATCCCCACCGAAGGAATTCCTGTGGGTTGGTCTACATCAAAAGTTTTCCACCGCCCTTGGGCTGTTCGCGTTTTTAGCTTGCTAGACTGGTTTTCTGCTCACCTCTTGAGTTGTAGCCGTTGGTTTGAGCTAAGTTTTGGCGGGTGGGTTCCTCTGTCCCGTCTCCATCTTCCCACCGAACCATTTCCTCATATTGGGTCTACGCTTCATGTTACGAGCTGGCCCTGGTCGCAGTTCTGTTGCTGGTTTTCCCCGTCTGGATTGCTGGTCGTCCAGGTGGCTACAGGCGGTCGATTGGGGTGAGCCTTGGAGGAATTGGTCGCCTGACCTATTCCTTCATCCTCACCAAGCCTTTTCTATCGATTGGGGCTACAAGTCCTTATTCCTCCTCTGGCCTCCATCAATGTGATAGTATTGCTGTTCTTTTAACCTAAGCCTGCTGGAGCTATGTCGGTTGCTGTCTCCTGGGCCTTTTCTAGATAGTCGTGACCCCTTTTCTCCCTCGTATTGGCCCACTGTGGGATGCCTTAGTAAGTCCTTTTCATTTCTACAAGCTATCTATGTTAGTGTCTAGGCTGCACACCAGGTGTTTGGGATATGGCCTTAGCCGCTGTTGGGGCTTGAAACCCCTCTCGAGAGGCCCAGCATCCCATTGGATCCTCAATGGGGTGTAGCCCCTCCTCCCTTGCCATTGTTGGCCCACCTTCTAAGCGTCCAGGTCAAGCAAACGCCCTCAAGTCTGGCCCTGCTGGTCTGACAGACGTTCAGTGAGCACCGTAAAAGGCCCCTGCTCACTCGGGCCGGTCTCGTGGCCAGAGGCGTGTGCGATCCGCCTCCAAGCGACCGCAGGATCCCGCCCTTCAGTCTGGTGTCCCGAAGCCTACCCCTGCTTGCACCTGGGTTAATGTTGCTCAACTCGCTACGCGTGGCTTTGATTTATCTTATATTCCGCCTACCTTTGTGGACAGCAAGTCTGTTGTTAACTTGGCTGAAGAGGTGCTGGATGCGGTTGATCTCAAGTGGCATGAATGCCTTGTTGGGTACTTTGTAGGGAGGAAGCTCCCTTTTAGGCTCACAGAGCAATCCTTAATGCGCACTTGGGGTCCTAAGCTCATGGAAGTAATGGCCAATGACCAAGGCTTCTTTTTCTTTCACATCCTTGACCCGGTGTTCTAGAGAAAAATCATTGAGGATGGACCTATTACGGTTGCGAGGGTATCCCTCATTCTTTGACAATGGCAACTGCTCATAGACCTTAAGAAGGAAAACCAATCCTCAATTCTGGTTTGGATTCAGTTGAAGAACTTGCCTTTTGATTTTTGGTTGGCGCTGGCGATGAGTGCTATTGCAAGTGTTGTGGGGATGCCACTTTATGTGGACCAATGAATGGAGCAAATGAAGATGATTTCGTTTGCAAGAGTTTGTGTTGAGATTCAGACAAATCAACCGAGATGCATGCACGTCCATTGACGTGGTCTTGAATGGGGTATCTCGTACGATTTCCATTGAGTTTGAATGGTTCCCGATCGAATGCCTTAGCTGTGGGACTTTCAACCACAGGTGTGAGGAAACCTCTCATGCCCATTGCATGATCAGGCCGCCTAGAGATCCGCAACCTTCCCAGGTCGGTTTTGCTCCCTCAGCCCCTGTTGCGGCCCCCGTCCTTGCTTCGATTGTGGCATAATCGTAGGTTGATCTAGAGCAGCATTGGCAACAAGTTAAGGGGGAAAAAAAGATGTCCATGCCTTTTAAGGAAGGACCCTCCACCTCCCGTCTGGCCAGTTCTGGCGATGAGGGGCGGACCCAGTGGCTAATGGTCCCTGGATTGGTGAAGAGCTGTCATTCCGTTTCTTCTCAAAGGCCATTGAGGGGGCAAAGCGTTCCTCTAAAGGTGATGCCCTCTCTTACTAGCCAGGGAAAGATTCTTCTAGGCCAATTGAAGCCCCGGCCTTGATCCACAATCGAGACATGGATTTGAATGTCTCAGCCAGCCTTTCTTGCTTAGATGAGGACTTGCTTTCTCCCTGCCCGTCCCCGAGGGTTGCCTCGACGAAGTGGGAGACGATGCATGACAGGTTGTTGTCTCTTGCCTTGAACCTGCCTCCTGAGATTACTCTTGTGGCACCGATGTATTCTCGCCAGAAGCCTCCTAAGTGAAGGTAGGCCTTTCTGCCTTCCTTTAGCCTCTTCTTTTGCTTAGTATATATATTTTAGATTTTGGAATATAAAAGGACTTAATG
The DNA here is from genome assembly GCA_016097545.1 of Eucalyptus victrix. NCBI lineage: Eukaryota > Viridiplantae > Streptophyta > Magnoliopsida > Myrtales > Myrtaceae > Eucalyptus > Eucalyptus victrix. Next base: position 30,892,565 of record CM027838.1, read on the forward strand.
ACCCGTTGAGGCAAATCGAGGTTAGGAACCTTGTTTATTCTAATGGCCTTTGTTTGATTGGTTTATTGGAGACTAAAGTGCCGGAGTCTCAATTCTGTTTCAAATCTGCTAGGCTCTTGTTGGGGTGGAAGTGGATTGCCAATTATGACTCCTATCATAGGGGTAGGATTTGGGTTGGATGGAATCTTTCTTTGGTAATCTTTAAAGTGATTTTTTTTTCCAATAGTCAGGCAATCCATGGCAGAGTGAAGTTCCTCATGTCTAGATTGTGCTACTGCACCTTGGTGATATATGATGAACATACTTTTATAGCTCGAATGCTTTTGTGAGAGGATCTTGTTCAGATGAGTGCTTGCTTCCAAGACTTTGTTTGGCTGGTGGTCGGGGACTTCAACGGTATCAGGGACCCGTCTGATTGGATTGGGAGCTCTAACACCTGGATCCCTTACTTTGATGAATTTAATCGGTGTTTAATTCAAGTGGAATTAAAGGACCTAAGATATGTTGGCTTTCAATTTACTTGGTCCACTTCTTCCAGGGTTAATCGGAAGGCTAGGAAGATTGATCTTGTGCTGGTGAATGCTAAATGAAGCCTTGAGTTCTCTTACTCAGAAGCGTCTTTTCTGACTCCGGGCATTTATGACCATATGCCGATGGTGGTTAAAGTGTTACAACCAGTTCTTCGAAGAAAGTCTTTCAAGTTCTTTGAGTTCTGGACTAAACACCTGTCCTTCCATGACATTGTTTCGCAAGTATGGCGAGCTCGGGTGAATAGGTCACTATGTTTAGGTTGGTCAGCAAGCTGAAGGCCCAGAAAGGCCGTTTAAAGCAGCTTAATAGAGATCCTTTCTCTAACATCTCCAAAAGAGTTGCTGCGTTGAGGAATGCATTCAGGCTAGCCTAGATTGGCCTTTAGTAGGACTTGACTAGTGACTTCTTGCAGAGTTAGAGAAGACTCATCGAAGGACTTTCGTGGAGTTGAGGAGTCAGGAAGAGTCTTTCTTCAGACAGAAGTCCAGAATCAAGTGGCTCGAGGAAGGCGATAGGAATACTAAGTACTTTCACCATTCCGTTAATAGAAAACAGCTGAAGAACATGATTCTTTCGGTTCTTGACACCTCTGGTAATATGGTTTCCAAATCGAGCTTAGTGCAACACACCTCCGTCTCTCACTTTTAGGAGCTTTTCGCACCGTGTACCCTATCCTCCAGACCCTTCTTACTAGAGCTTCAGCAGGTTATTTGATGCCCTCTCAACGAGGAACAGGTTTGTTTTCTCTCTTGTCCCTTCTCTAATGAGGAGATTCTTAACACCTTGTTCTCCCTAGCTTGTGGGAAGGCTTCTAGGCCGGATGGGTTTGGTGTCGAGTTTTTTTAAGAGCAATTGGGAGCTAGTAGGGCCATCGGTCATTGAAGCGGTGAAGGATTTCTTTGCCACGGGAAGACTTCTAAGGGAGATCAACAACATTATCCTAGTTTTGATCTTGAAAGTTCCCAATGCAACTTTGGTTAATGACTACAGGCCTATTGCCTGTTGTAATATTATTTATAAATGCATTACCAATGTTTTAGGTAACCGTTGTTGGAGAAATCTTTCCAGAATGTTTTGAAGCTGACAAAACGTTTCTTTCAGTCTAAAGTCTGGATGTTCGGAGACCGTCAGTTTAAAGTCTGAAGACTTTGTTCTCTCAAGACTCAAGACTCAAGACCCAAGACTCAAGACTCAAAGACTTAAGACTCAGGACTCAAGACTTAAGTCTATTCTCACTGACAGTCTTTCTAATCCAGTGACGAAGGAAATCCAAAGCCGAGGTTTATGGTTGAGGATTCGATCCTCTGGAATAGATTCTTTGGTTGGATAATCATTTCGGATTCTTTAATTCTTATCTAAGATCGATTGAAGATCCGATGGTCGACTAAATAATCTTGGAATATTCTATTCTTGGAAACCGAGATCCTGATTGTATGGGCGAACAGGATTGATGGGCTATCATCGATTCCTTAAATAGCTCGGATGATCTTCTTGATTGATTCCGTCCAACGGGTAGATTGGAGGAATTCCTTTGGTAAGTGCCCACGGCTATGATGGCATGAAGGAGTATAAAAGGAAGACGTCTAGTTGGTTTAAGAGTGTGATCGATAGAAAAATTCCGAGTCGAAGATCCTTGATTGTTAGTTGAGGCGAGCGAAATTGTATACGAGAGAGTGTTTATACTTGGTGACGCCTTGAGTGAGTGTGGTAGATCATCTACACCTAGAAATCAAGGAAGATCAACACGTAACATCTCTTTGATCATAGTGGAATTCAGCCAATCGAGGCATCGGTGCGAAAAAGAGTGGACGTAGGCTTGAATCAAGCCGAACCACTATAAACCGAGCATTCAATTCTCTCTTTCCCTTACTCAGTCTTGCGATTGAATTTTTAACTGTTGCAAATCCTCTAATTGTTTAAATATTGTGCAAGCTTCGAGAAATTTTTGTATACCTATTCACCCCCTCTAGGTACTCGTACTAGCTATTTCAATTGGTATCAGAGCTCGTGTTCTTACTTTGTTTGAAGTGTTTTACTTCAGAGTGAAAGATCCATGGCTAGTATGCTAGCACCAGGGCTGATGGAGGGGCAAAGCAATACCAGACCTCCCTACTTCGATGGAAAGGATTACAACATCTGGAAGAACAAGATGAAAGCTTTCCTTCGATCAAAGGATCCTACGGAATGGGACGTTGTGGAAAGAGGAATCACTCCTGCTGCTGCATCAATCTCGAAAGAGGGAAAGAAACTGTTGAAGCCGGCGGAATGTCTCAAGAAGAAATAAACAAGAGACAAGCACTCGATGCTAAAGCAATTTATTCTTTATATTGTGCTTTGTCACCAACGAATATAACAGAATATCTTCTTGTGTTACAGCAAAAGAAGTCTCGGGACAGGTTACATATCACTTATGAAGGGACAGATCGAGTGAAGGAGACCAGAATTAACATTCTTCTTGGTCAATATGAATCCTTCAAAATGAAACCAGGAGAATCTATAACTGACATGTTTAGTCGTTTTACAGATATTGTTAATGGTCTTGAGAACCAAGGACAAAAAATTTCTGATCCCATGAAGGTGAACAAGCTTCTGCGTGGACTCTCCAAGGATTGGAATTATATAAAGACTTCAATAAGAGAGACGCAAAGAATCATGCCATTATTTGTAGACGAACCGATTGGAACTCTTCGATCTTACGAAGTGGAACGAATTAATGAAGACGAAGATCCAAGAGGTAAGAAATCTATTGCACTAAAATCAAATGATGATTCGATGATGCAGATTCGAAGATGATATGGATGATGAGGAGCTCGCCCTCATGATAAGAAGATTCAGAAAACTGAATAGAAAAGGCGAAGGTTCATTCCAAAGAAACGAGTTTTCGAGAGACAGCAGACCAAGTCTGATGATGTGGAATCAAACAAAGATGTAGTTTGCTTCGAATGTAAAAAGAAGGGACACATCGGACCCAACCGTCCTCTTCGAAAAAGAAAAGAGGAAAAGCTGAGAAGTCTCGAAAAGCTCTCAAAGCCGAGACCGGAGCGATCGAGTGTGAAGAGAGTGATGAGGAATATGCCAATCGTGTCGATGGCACAATCGGACTCGGACTTCTGGATCGACTTCTGGATCGGACTCGGACAGTGAATTTGAGGTAAGTGATTATAAAATCCCTGTCAAAGTCTCTAAATATATTGATGAGTTATGTTTCAGTCTTAAGACTTCTCTTAAAAAGATTTCCGAACTTAAAAAGGAAAACTCAGTTTTAAAACAAAAGGAAAACATTTTAGAAGAAAAGATAAAAAATTTACACTTGAATGTTTCTACTCTTAAAGAGAGTGAAGACAATCTTTCAAAAGAAAATGCTTTCTTAAAAACTGATTTATCAAATATTTCAAAGAAATTTTCAATAGGATCTGAAAAACTTGAAAAAGTCCTTTCAATCCAAAGACCTTACTTCAATAAGTCGGGTCTAGGTATGACAAGCTGAAACAATCCCTTTAATTGATTTTCCGAAAGTTAAAGAAAGAATTAAGAAAAGACCATCGAGAGAGGCTTATAAAAATCATTTCAAAAGAGTTTTTGTAAAGCACTGTAGGTCGAAATGCTTTAAGGTGTTCTAAGTGTAATAGTCGGGATCATTTTGAAAAAGAGTGTCCTATGGTTTGGAATCTGTTAAGAGAGTATGGCCTAATAATGCTCATCCTACTAACACCAAAGGACCCAAGAAAATTTGGGTACCAAAGAAAGCTTGAGACTCTTTTTTGAATGCGGGTCTGTCAAAAAGAAGGTAAAGTGGTACCTTGACAGCGGATGCTCAAGACACATGACAGGAGACTCAAATTGTTTCATAAAGCTTATTCAAGTAAATGGTGGAAAAGTTTCATTTGGAGGAAATAGCAAAGGAAGTATTGTGGGATTCGGAACTGTGAAAATTGGAAATCTCACAATAAGCAATGTCTCTCTAGTGGAAGGACTCAACTACAATCTACTCATCATTAGCCAACTGTGTGATACTGGTTACAAGATCTCCTTTCAAGAAGGCATATGTTCTGGAATTAGCAAAGATTCGACTCAGTCTTTCATGGGTCGAAGGCATGGAAACATCTACCTCCTTGATGTAAAGCCAAATGAAGAACAATGCTTAATCTCAATTCAAGATGAAGCAGTTCTATGGCACAGAAAACTTGGCCATATCAACAAGAAGCAATTGGCCAAAATCTCCTCAAAGCAACTTGTTCGAGGTCTACCTAAATTGCCTTACCAAAAGTCGACTTATGCACTCCATGCATTACGGGAAAGCGGTAAGAAATTCATTTAAGCAAATAAATCATGTATCTACTAATCATGCACTGCAGTTGCTTCATATGGATCTCTTCGGACCAACAAGAACCCGAGCATTGGAGGTAAGAAATATTGTCTAGTAATTGTAGACGATTACTCTCGTTTTACTTTGGTATATTTTCTTGCAAATAAATCGAAACCTTTTCGTACTTTGAGAAGTTTGCTAAAAAGGTTCAAAATGAAAAAGGATGTGCTATTTCTAGTATAAGAACAGATCATGGAAGTGAATTTGAAAATCAAGATTTTACGAGATTACGTGATAAATCTGGTGTTAATCACATGTTTTCCTCTCCGTATACTCCGAGCAAAATGGAGTTGTGGAAAGAAAGAATAGATCTCTTCAAGAAATGGCTAGAACACTTTTAATTGAAAGTAAAATTTCTTCACGATTTTGGGCTGAAGTCTTTGTTTCAACTGCTTGCTATATTATAAATAGAGTCTTTCTAAGACCTATTCTTGAGAAAACCCCTATGAATTGTTCAAAGGTAAGAAGCCTATTGTTTCATACTTTCATGTATTTGGTTGCAAATGCTTTATTTTGAAAAATGCAAATGATCGAGTTGGTAAGTTTGAAGAAAGATCGATGAAGGCATCTTCCTTGGATATTCTACATCAAGCAAAGCCTACGAGTCTACAACAAGAAAAGCCGAGTCTGTGGAAGAATCAATGAATGTCAAATTCCAAGACTCGGTGCAAGATGAATCCAAGAAGACTCGACGAAGAGACGAACCCGCTCTAGACTTTCAAATGTCTACATCTCAAGAAGCATCTCAGAGTCTGGAAGTCCATCATCAAGACGCTCATGGAGAATCAAATAAAGAAAGAGATCATCAACCTGGCAAATCAACTAGTAACTGGAAGCAAAAATCCAGTCATCCCAAAGATCTTATTATTGGCGAACTTAATGAAGGAATCCGTACTAGATCAAAGAGGGATGAAGAATCTAGTGCTGTGGCTCTCATCTCTGAAATTGAACCAAAAAGCATAGAAGAAGCTTTATCTGATGAAAGCTGGATCGAGGCTATGCAAGAAGAGCTCAGACAGTTCAACATCAATAATGTCTGGGAATTGACATCTAAACCAAAAGGTAAAACTGTTATTGGAACCAAATGGGTATTCAGGAACAAGATGAACGAAAAAGGAAAAGTCGTACGAAACAAAGCAAGACTCGTGGCCAAAGGCTATACGCAAGAAGAAGGAATAGACTATGACGAGACTTACGCACCAGTTGCAAGGTTAGAAGCTATTCGACTATTACTTGCGTTTGCTTGTTACAAAAATTTCAGGTTATTCCAAATGGACGTCAAAAGTGCTTTCCTAAATGGATTTATCCATGAGGAAGTTTATGTGGAACAACCGCCTGGATTTGAAGACCCAAAGAAGCCGGACTCGAGTCTTCGACGAAAAAGGCTCGTATGGTCTAAAGCAAGCACCTCGAGCTTGGTACGACGGACTAAGTAAGTTTTTATTACGAGAATGGTTTTGTCAAAGGTAAAGTAGATACTACTTTGTTTATCAAAAAGGAAAACAAAAACTTTTTACTTGTTCAAATATATGTTGATGACATTATTTTTGGATCCTCTAATGAAAGTCTTTGCAAGAAGTTTTCTAAGTCTATGCAGGATGAATTTGAAATGAGTATGATGGGAGAGTTAACATTCTTTCTTGGACTCCAAGTGAAACAAATGAAGGAAGGAACTTTCATTCATCAAGAAAAATATGCGAATGATCTTGTCAAAAAGTTTGGATTGGAAAAGTGCAAAAAGACCGACATACCAATGTCATGTTCTCAGAAGATAGACAAGGATGAAGAAGGGAAGAAAGTAGATCAAAAGCTGCATGCAGGAGCATGATCGGTTCACTTCTTTATCTTACGCTTCTAGACCTGATATTTTGTTTAGTGTACGTATCGTGCTAGGTTTCAATCGGATCCTAGAGAATCACATCTCATTGCCGTGAAACGTATTATCAAATACGTCGCTTCATCTTCAAGCATCGGTCTCGGTATCCAAAGAGGGGAGACTTTAATCTTTTAGGATACTCGGATGCGGATCTGGCGGTTCGAGTCGATAGAAAGAGCACTTCGGAACTTGTCAACTCGCTTGGAAACGGGACGGTGTCTTGGTTTTCAAGGAAGCAAAGCACGTAGCTCTCTCAACGACGAAGCGAGTATGTAGCTCTTGGAAGCTGCTGTTCGCAAATTCTATGGATAAAACAACAGCTACAAGACTTTGGCATTGAAGACTCATGCACGAAATCGGATGTGACAACACCAGCGCGATCAATCTCACCAAAAATCCAATCCTTCATTCAAGAGCAAAGCATATTGAGATTCGTCATCACTTCATTAGAGATCATATTCAAAATGGAGAAATCTCGATTCAATTTGTTGATTCAAAAAGTCAACTAGCGGACATATTCACAAAGCCTTTGGAGAAGAATCAATTCGACTTCATCTGCTCAAGACTCAACATTTTGAAGCTTGAAGAAGTTAAAGTCTAGAGACTCACCATCTCTAAGACTCGATCTCTTAGACTTTAAATCCACGAGACTCAATCATTCATCGCTAAAGACCGTAAGTTGCTATTCTATTTAAAAGGTACGAATTCTCGTTTATCTTATCTCGTAAAGGTACGTTCTTTTATTCGAGATATAATTCGTGTGAAATTTTGAAAACTTGTCTTTTTTAAAGGAAGTTAATTTTGGCGAGTTATTGATTTTGAAAAGAAGTGTTCGTACACTTTCCTTGTACCGTTTAATCTTCTCTTTTCAAATCCGAGGCATATATAAATACACAGTCATTCTACCCCCAATTTTTCAAAACCCTAAAAGCACTCTCCTCCCGATATCTTTTTCTACTCTTTGTTCATCGTCGAGAAAGTGGTCATTTTTCTTGGGAAAAGCAAGTGAAGGAATCCTCCAATAGACAAAAAGATGTCGTCTTCGAGGAAATCATCAAGAATCGCAAGCAGGGGACCACAAAGAATGGAGAAGGGACCGACTCACTTCGATCTTGCGAGGAAGAAGACTCACCAAGTCGGCGACAAAGTCCGATTCGCTCTCCTCCACGTCATTCAGCATCTCCGACCCACAAGGTGCGAGTCAAAATTTAGAAGAAGAGATAATCGAGGATGCTTTGACCCGAAGAGTCCAAAAACCCTCTCGTTATCTATAAGCTTTATCGTGCGTTGAAAAGCACTGGTTCTTCGTTAAAATATATAGATGACTTTCTTAAGGACAAAAATTATGGGAATGAGTATCTTTTTCTGGGAAAATGGAAGAGTTGGGAATTGCTCCGAAAGGAAGAGCGGAGGAGGCTCTTGCGAACATTCCAAGTGATCCTCGTATGCCGGGACAAAATCGATTGACGGGAACGATGATGACAAAATGTTCCTTGAATTTAAACCTAGAATGGGTATGGCAGCAAAGGTGAAAGGAAATCGGATGGATTTGTTTAAATCCAAGGATCGGGAAAAAGTATATTTCAGGCTGTTGAAAAGAGGGGTAATCAACCCTAGAAGTGTCGATTTTGACTTCCGGATTCCATCAACTTGAACTTAAGAGAGAAGTTGAATTTGCTTCAACTTGAGACTTTTTGCTCGACTCTGAGACGGGTATGATCAACTAACCGCTTATTTCTATTCAAATCTTAGCTTTTTGGATGCGAATAGAATTTCATTCGGTGTTCGAGACCAAGTTTATGTGGTAGATGTGAATATGTTGGCGGACATAATTGGAGTTGAACGGGACGCTATCTCCCAATCAAAGTCTCACCTGCTCGTACTACTCTGGATCTTGTCAAAGATAGGGATGTAGATAAGAAAATTATCTATTCCAGGATGAATGCCATCAACATTGTGCTTCATAAGATTGTGATCAATTGTCTCAGACCGAAGTCTACTTCAAAGACTTCTGTGTCTTTCTCTGAAGCAAAGTTGATGTATGCAATCAACACAGGACGGAAATTTTCTCTCCCGCACACTATTCTTTTCCATATGTATAGAGCAGTGTCAAAAGACAAAGGACAATTGCCTTATCCTGGTCTGGTGACCAAGATCTTCAGACATCTGAATATTGAACTGCCACATACTTTCTGTGTTCGATCGTGTGACAAGATGGTGGTAGGGTTGAAAATGTTAATGAAGATGCGTCGCAAGAACTCTCTAAGGCCATGGAGAAATTCAAAGTTAAATCTCCATCCGATCTGCTTCAAAAAGGAAGGGAAAGGAGGCCATTGGTGCCTCATCGAAAAAGAGGAAAAGAACTCTTATCCTGGAGGATGAGGATGAAGATGAAGATGATGAAGATCCCTCTATCCCAAAGACCGACAAGAACAAGACGTTCGTGTCTTATCCGACGAGAACTTCAACAGAGCGAGAAGAAGAAGAACGAGAGAGAGAAGGAGAAAGAAGTTGAGGAAGAAGGAGAAGAAGAAAAAGAACAGTCTGGCGATAAATGGAGAGAAGGGAAATCAAGAGCATGATCATCACTCTTCCCCTCTCGATGTCATAGAGACAGGGGGAGTTAGCGTGCAAGAGAGGTCTATACCTCATGCTGCTGAAGATCTAAGACAATCTCCAGAAGACCCAGAAGAAGTTCAGGCCTCTCAAGTGCCTGAAGAAGGTGATACATTGATTCCAAATCTGCCAGACCGAACAGAAGCGCCATCGTCTGAGAAAGCCAATGCCAGTACACAGACGGATGATTCTGCAAATCTTCGTAGTATCATGAATATTCTTCTGGAAATGCGTAATCAGATATATATTCTGGACTGTGAAATCCAAGCTTTGAAGCATGCTGGACAAGCATCTTCGGTCTCTCTGGAAGACAAATTCAAAGACTTCGCTCTTCAACTTCAAGCCAATGCCAAGGGAGAAGAGGTAGCTCATCTCGAGAAGACCTGAAGAAGCTTGAAGGAGTAGTCCACCCATTGGGGATTTCCGGATCGTGCGCATTCCCAAGCGGACATGACTCCTTTCTCACCCTTTTCAATGCTGACAAAAAGGGGGAGAATCAATTTGAACTTTCATTTTTTAATCTTTGACCTTTGTGGTTATGTTTATTTATTTTGAGTATGACTTGAGAACTTGAACTTGGGTGTGAATTTGACTGAATTGACTGTGGATTATGAACTTGACTGGTTGTATTTATTCAAGTGTTGTTATATGGTGTTTCTCATGAAAGACTAACCAATTTTTCTGTGGATGCAGAGTCTGGTTGTTTTATTAATCTTTATGAGTTAGCCATATTGCTTGAGAAATGTTTTGCAGGTCAAAGTTGTTCAAATCTTCAAGAAAGTTTTGTCACCATCAAAAAGGGGGAGATTGTTGGAGAAATCTTTCCGAATGTTTTGAAGCTGACAAAACGTTTCTTTCGATCTAAAGTCTGGATGTTCGGAGACCGTCGGTTTAAAGTCGAAGACTTTGTTCTCTCAAGACTCAAGACTCAAGACCCAAGACTCAAGACTCAAAGACTTAAGACTCGGGACTCAAGACTTAAGTCTATTCTCACCGACGATCTTTCTAATCCGTGACGAAGGAAATCCAAAGCCGAGGTTTATGGTTGAGGATTCGATCCTCTGGAATAGATTCTTTGGTTGGATAATCATTTCGGATTCTTTAATTCTTATCTAAGATCGATTGAAGATCCGATGGTCGACTAAATAATCTTGGAATATTCTATTCTTGGAAACCGAGATCCTGATTGTATGGGCGAACAGGATTGATGGGCTATCATCAGATTCCTTAAATAGCTCGGATGATCTTCTTGATTGATTCCGTCCAACGGGTAGATTGGAGGAATTCCTTTGGTAAGTGCCCACGGCTATGATGGCATGAAGGAGTATAAAAGGAAGACGTCTAGTTGGTTTAAGAGTGTGATCGATAGAAAAATTCCAGAGTCTGAAGATCCTTGATTGTTAGTTGAGACTGAGCGAAATTGTATACAGAGAGTGTTTATACTTGGTGACGCCTTGAGTGAGTGTGGTAGATCATCTACACCTAGAAATCAAGGAAGATCAACACTGTAACATCTCTTTGATCATAGTGGAATTCAGCCAATCGGCTGTCAGTGCAGAAGAGTGGACGTAGGCTTGAATCAAGCCGAACCACTATAAACCGAGCATTCAATTCTCTCTTTCCCTTACTCAGTCTTGCGATTGAATTTTTAACTGTTGCAAATCCTCTAATTGTTTAAATATTGTGCAAGCTTCGAGAAATTTTTGTATACCTATTCACCCCCCCTCTAGGTACTCGTACTAGCTATTTCAACCGTGTCGTTATAGTTCTTCAAGGTATTATCAGCCCTTCTCAAAATGCCTTTGTTAAAGGGCAGCAAATCAGAGACAATATTCTTCTTGCCCATGAGTTATTTGCTGGTTTCCATCTTCATCCGCAAGTTCCTAAGTGTGCTGTTAAGGTGGATTTTTAGAAAGCTTATGATATGGTGGACTAGGATTTTCTTGAGCTGGTTTTTCGTGTATTTGGCTTCCCGGACCACCTTCTTCGACTTATCATAGTATGTGTGCATACTCCTAAGTTTTCTATTTCTTTGAATAGGGAACTACATGGGTTTTTCCTTAATAGCTGAGGCCTTCGTCAGGGGGATCCCATGTCTCCCTACCTTTTTACTTTGGTTATGGAGACCTTCTTCGGGATCCTTAGTGCTCGTGCTACGCAATTGGGGTTCAATTTTTTTTTTTTTGGAGATGCAAGGCTATGAGGTTATCTCATCTTTTCTTTGCGGACGATGTCTTTCTCTTTTGCCAAGCTGATATGACCTTGATCTCTCTCCTGAAGGAAGGTTTGGATACCTTCTCGGCGTGGAGTGGACTGAAGGCAAACAACAATAAAAGTGAGATCTTTCTTGCTGGAGGGTCGGATGAGCTACAGAGTGAGATTCTTCTTGCCCTTGGTTTCCTTGAAGGGAAGTTGCCGGTGCGCTACCTGGGAGTTCCTATTATCTCCTCGCGGCTAGGCAAAGCGGACCGTGTGTCCCTTGTTGATCGTATAACCGCCAGGGTCCAATCTTGGACACATCGCTTTCTCTCATTTGCTGGTCATCTTCAGTTAATAAGGTCAGTCATTCATACAATCCAAGCTTATTGGATGAGTGTCTTTACTATTGCTATTGTAGTTTTGGACCACATTGAGCAGATCCTTAGACAATTTCTCTAGAAGGGTCTGAGCCTTGGGAAGGGTGGAGCGAAAGTTTTGTGGGAAGACGTGTGCCTTCCGAAGGAGGAAGGTGGGCTTGGTATTCGCAGGTTAAGGGATTGTAACAAGGCAACGATGCTGAAACACATTTGGATCCTGTTTATGGACAAGGAATCCTTATGGTGCAAGTGGATCCATTCGACTTTTCTGAAAAGGAAGAGTTTCTGGGTGGTTAGGAAGCCTACTTTCTACTCCTAGGCCTGGAAGAGAATCCTCGACCTCATAATTGAATTCCGACTCTCCTTCCTTTGGAAGGTAGGGGATGGCCAGTCAGTCTCCTTCTGGTTTGACCACTGGTACTTGAGAGGCCCCATAGATCTTGTTTTCTCAAATTTGATGATTTATAACTCTAGTTTATCCAGGCACGCTACGGTGGCTGAGCTTTTTTCACCGTCTGGGCAGTCCATGAAGACAGTGTTAGAATCTTGGGAGTAGCCCCTTCCTCTCCTATCTCAGGTACCGGATCGTTTTACTTGGCTAGAAAGCTCTTCCAGTTTATTCTCGGTTACTTCGGCGTGACATGTTGTCAGAAGGAAGAAGACTAGGGTTGATTGGGCTTCCTTCATATGAAACAGTGTTATCACTCCGAGATATCAATTTAATCTTTGGCTTATTATCAAGAACCGTCTTCCCACCTAAGCCTTGCTTTTGTCGTACGGTAGGATTGGGGATGCGGTGTGTGCATTTTGCAAGCTGACGTCGGATTCCATCAATTATCTTTTTTTTTGGATGTCGCATCACAGCTAGCTTTGCTTTCTTTTGGGCGGCTAGGTGCAACCTCCCTTGGCGCAACAAGGCCTAATCCGAGAACCTTTGGTGGACGTTGAAGTTTCTTTCAAGTAAGGATTTCTATCGTTCAATTGCTTGCTTTTCATTTGGTGCTCTTTGCCACCTTATTTGGAAGTTCAGGAATGGCATCCTGTATAGAGACCATATATTGGCGGTCCCGACCATAAAAAATCATCTCATTAAAGTTGTTAAGGACAACGTCTTAACATTCAAAAACGTCAATGATAACCCGAGAAATAGGAGACTTCAACACAACTGGGGGATAGATCCTTGCATCTTCTCTTCTACTCTTGCGGAGCCTTCGTGTTCCTTGAAGTGGAGTAGAGGCTGCTTTTGGAAGGTTTGAGGCTTTCGACTTCTCAGTCGATTTGCTGTTTGGTAGTCTGCTGGCTCCATTCGCTTCGCTGCTAACCACGATTTGCTGGGATGGTTGTTGTTTGTAGAGGGCGGTGATGCCGGCCTAGGGGTTCTTAAGTGGTTCCTGTTGTTGCTTTGGGTAGTGCTGGCTTTTGCTTGCTTTTTCCTTGTTTGCCGCTGCTTTGTTTAGTGGCTGTCTTTTACATTCGACTCCCTTCTACTCACTATGACTTGTTGTTTTGTTGAGTGCAAGTTTTGTGGCGTCGGATCTTGTGTATATTGTTGGTTTAAAGCTCAATATATTATTACCATTTACCAAAAAAATAATATTATGGGGTAAATAAATCATTTAAAAAAGTGGTATTACACATCAAAATCCAACTAGCTTGTTCCATCCAATTCGGAGATCCGACTTCATTATCTTATCCAATTCAAAGCCACATTTTACCAACAGAGCCTTGCCCGCCTCGCCACAGGCTGACAAGCTTGAGCTTGGCTAATATCTAGCAAGTGGTGAGGCTTGAGCTGCCCTGTGGAACGGTCGCCAACTGTTGAAGGAGAAAGAAAATATAAAAAAAGAAAAAAAGAAATGTGTTTGATGAAAGAAAGTGAGGCGAAAGAAGTTATAGAAAATGTTTTCAGCTTTTTGAAAATTGAAAAACATTATCCCTACTTTTGGAGGTTTTTTGTCTAATAGCAGAAAATGTTTTCCTTAACTAGTTTATTTTTCATGAACCAAACGCCAAAAAATCCAGAAAATGTTCTCTTGAAAGTTAGTTTTTGTGAAACGAATGGAGCCTAAAAAAATACCAACATCTCTAATGAAGTACAATATAAGTGCAAGTAAAATGTTAAGACGAAAGCATCGAAACGTTTGTGATGCCTAGTGAATAGAACACCAAAAAGATCGACTTAAAAAGTATCTTATGTGCATCTACAATTCTGTAAAATAATAGAAGTTATAAAATTTATGACATTTTTACAATGTCTTAAGAGTTGACATTGTAATTACTACTAAACGCTGTGCGATATTAAAAATTTACGTACTTGTGATTTCACGACAATTTGCATTTGGTTATTGCACAAGGTCGTCAGTCTTTGAAAGCCATCGTAAAATACTAAACAAACCAAAATAATTAGGATATTTGCAACACCATCACTAGAAATGCCGTAAGCCCTTGAAAACGTCTAAATTTTTAATTACTATAATATTTTATTACTAACAGCATTTTGCACCATGTCACGATGAAAAGTCGTAATCCTTTGAAAAACGGTGCAAAATAACAAAGATAACATCACTTAATATTTACGACGCTTTGAACTGCTTTACGATGAAACGTGGTAACCCTTTGGAAAATGTTTTGAATGACATTTGTATGACGTTGCACACATGCATGATGAAAAGTGTTATAATACTTAAAATTATATTTTCATCTAACAGTTTTATCTTTTAGAACGGTTAGTTGTGGTCCCAAAAAATCTTATAAGCCCTATTCATATAGTGTCCTCGTTGTGATTTTTCACCTATTTATCTTAACTCTAAAACATTTTATGATACATACTTTTCTTTTTTATTTTTATAAATAACTTATATACAGTGGTAATAAGAAATAGTATACATGATGGTACTTGGTTATCAAGGGTTTCAATTTAACAAGAGACCATCGATAGTGAGTATTTAAGTCAAGGGCAACCGGTTATTCGGGTTAATCATAGATTAGTGTTCTACGACTGATTAGTCATTGCCCCCCTTTTTAGCTAAATAAAAGATAGTATGGCCGACCAACACTAAGGACCTTTTGAGCATAATTGTTACGAAATCACATGCCAATTCCATAAAAAATACCACAAGCAAACAATCCACTGGACAAATATAATAATAAAATAATAGAATCGGAAGAACATGCCAGAAAATTTGTTATCGAAGTTCACCCAAACCTAGATTACGTCTCCATGTAGAGGCATTCTACAAATCCACTAGACTTCGAAGAAAATTGGAATACAACGATAATTTTCTCTCAAGATTAGGCACAAAGAGATTGACAACCTTATAAAGAAAATTGGAATACAACAATAATCCAAATTCTACGTGGCTCACATGAGGGTTGGTCACGATAGGGCTATAATCAACTTGTCTTAAGAAAGGTTTCAGCTTAAGGTTTGATGAAGACATCACAAAAACTAATTACATCTGAAAGCCAGTTCTGTTTAAGAGAATGAGCATGACTAACGTGAATGTCAGTAAAACAAGATTAAAAATTGCGCTGAATACTTAAGACTTTCGCTAGCTTCAAGGTAAATCCTATTTCAATGTCATGAGAATGTCAACAAAACAAGATTAAATCCATCTAATCTGCGAGTGAATCATTGTTGTGAGATGATGCTCGCGTTGTTTAGCGTGAATAATGTGTCCGAGATGGACCTAGCACATTTCTAAGCGTTATAAATTTTTTTTATTAGACCAAATGTATAGGGTAATTTAATCGATGGAAAATCTTCTATTAGAATAACAATATGTTTTTTCTTTTAAAAAAATAGGACTCACTTTTAATAATCTAGATATGTGATTGGGCTGATCTAGTAAAGAGCGTGTGGATTTATCCTCGCTAGAAGCTCCGAACGTGAGAGGTCTCATAGCGAAACTCCTGTCTAAAGAGTCAGCATCCTCAAGACTTGGAAAACACATGGAGAACTGTTAGCCTTGGCGACGAAGTTAGGCCCGGCTCTAATTGACCCGCTTCCGCTCGTTAATTACCTCTGATTGATAGGTAAGACGAAGCCCAAACGAAATGATTTGAAAATTTACATGCGCGTTTGGGCTTCCATTTTCACGTAACCAGCACTCGTGCAAACCCGAAATGACAGGGAAATAGATAGAGCCACTTGGAAATCTGTCTTAAATGGAGGTACACTTGCTTTTGCGAATATGTCAGCTGTTAAAATAGATAGAGCCACTTGGGCAAGCAATGGAGGCATGGAAATAGCGGCTTCCGTTGATATTTGCTTAGAGTCGCAGTACATTCATGTCGAGACAGTTTTCATATGAACAGAGACATTTGATGAAAAACAGAGCACGTAAACCCCCTAATGACGTTCATTAGGGGGTTACAGACAAAGAAAATGATTTTGCAGATAAGCGGTGTGGTAGTAATACAACAATTACGTTCATATCAGTACCAGTGGAGGAAAGGTTACAGACAAATAAAGTTCACATAAAACGTGCTTCACCACACGAAAGCCACAAACTAGCGCCCAGTCACTAATAATGCTTTAGCTCGCGATGAACATGAACGGGATTACCAGCATTAGGATGCCGGCAACAGAAATTGGCCAAGGCGAAAGAAGAACGGACATCAGGAGACCACATTCAACGCATCCAAGAGCAACAGCTATACTGGCAAAGGCAAGTCGGAAATTTAGATCATCATCTTGCCTTCCCATTCTGAACATAAATCTTTGCTGGATGGTTTTAATAGCTGTGCAGATAAGCAAGATGCACGGTGCTCTGGAATTATTGGCCAAACCTATGGAGCTTTCCCTCTCGTCGATAAGTTGACGCAAGTCTTGCGCAAGCGAATCAAGACTTTCGTTGATTTGAGCTACAAGCTCTAATGCATTCAACAGATACCCGCATAGCAAGATCATGATCTCGTACCACCACCACTCAAGGCAGACTGAGATGCAGCTAGGGACCGCCAAGTCCACGAGGGACTTGAACCCCTTGAGGCATTCTGACGAGAACCCGCCCCACGTCTTCTCATGCACGCCGGAGATTAGTATATAAAGGATCAGCGATGCCACGAGATTGATATTGGTCAATACGGCAGCCATCGCAACGCCTTTGATCCCGAGGCCGAGCACATTGACGAGGAGGTAATTGATAAGGACGTGGAGGATGATAGCCTGAGCAGCGCAGAAGGTGAGCGGCATTGTAATGGACTGTGAGCGGAGGTATATGCGCAGTGGGTGCAAGAGTGACTGCACGGCAAGGTCAGGGAGCGAGCAGAGGATGTACAGCTGAGCTTGAGACGAGATGTCATCTTGTTGCCAAAAATACAGGAGGATTGGCTTCATGTTGAGCCACAGGACAGAGATGGGGATTGAAGTTAGGAGGAGCAAAAGGATAGTCCTCTGCATGGTGAGGCCAAGAACCTTGTACCGGCCAGCCCGGTAGGCCTGGCCACAGATGGGCTCCATACCCATGGCGAGGCCAGAGAGGACAGAGTAGCCCGTGATGTTGGCGAAGCCGATGGCAAGGGACCCGCCAGCGAGGGCGAGGTCGCCGAGGCAGCCGATGAAGAGCATCGAGATGGCCGAGCAGGCGTAGATCAGGAGGCCGGTCAAGACCATCGGGACGGCTATCGCAGACAAGGACCGGCTGTCATTGAGCAGGAGGCCGAGGCTGGTCTTGCTGGGATCCTCGGCACTAGGGTCTTCTTGATCCCTTCGCCGCGGCAATGTCGAGTCTTTAGGGACCGGGGATGCCAACATGGCGGGCTCGCCTTAATCTGATCTGGTCGGAAATGAGGAATTTTTGTCTGCTGAGGGACAGCGGGTGAAGGAGGAGGAAGGATTGTATGTCTGTATGTGAATGCGAGAGAGAGAGAGAGAGAGAGGGTCTTCGGGATGGTGAAAGAGCAGGCCAGATTTATAGAGCAGGACGTGCAGGGGATCCGCCCGGGACATGTATTTTTCGAAAGTTCGTAAATGGCATAATTATGACTTTTCTAATTACAAAACTCCAAGAGAAGAAAAAAAAAAAAAAAAAGAGAAGGCAATTTGACAGGATCAAAAGGTACCCCAGTCCACACTGAAATTCCTGTCAGATGTTTTGACCGGCCACGTCACCCCGTCGTCTTCTTGAAAAAACAGAGTAAGTATTTCGGAACAGATTTTCTTTTTATTTATCAATGCACCCTTCTAATTCCATTCGCGCACTGAAGTCATGAGGAACGTTTTCGAAGGCCACACAGCCACTTCCACATGTTCCGCATATTTAAGAATTTTGGGGCCGTTTTTGCTGTAGATGCCGGGACCATATACTACCGGGCTTTTCCTTGTGTAAAGTTAATCCTGATCTTCTCGATTCTGGCAGCTACCACTATTTTCGATGGCGTTTGTTCTTGGAATCGTGCCGATTAGGGCCAATTCGGGTTCAGATGCACTGAAAATTACGTCTTCGTATTCCACGGTACGAAGTAGTGGTCCCGGCATCTACAGCAAAAACAGAATTTCATTGGATTTAATTGAACTGCCTGCACCGCTAAACCGTCAGCTGAAGAGAGAGATTCATTTCACGTGCTCACCACAGATTATTTAATCTAAAACAAACATCAGAGGTCCAATCGAGGAGGAAAAAAGTAATAATTAAGAATAATGCACCGAAGATGTTTGAAAACTAACAACAAGGAAGGCGCCAGAAGAAGAGTTGACGGATGAAGACGAGAAAAGGACAGATTTCCGAGCCTCGAGAATCGTCGGGGCGGCTTCCAGCGCACGATGCTGTGTCGGAGTCAAGACTGCATCCTTTTCGTTGAAACATAATATTTATCTAGAAAGACCCCGTTTGTATTAAAAAAAAAAATTATATATCTACATCGTGTTTATGTTTTAAATATTTGATGATCTCTCACTCTAAAAATTAATTCAAAGGATGAGACTTTCTTTCACATTTATAAATTAATCTTCAATCCATTCTACAACTGATGTTAAGCCTAAAATTAAAGCCGCAACAATCCATATCTCTCATGTGCAACTTTTGGGCCTAAATTTGTTGGCAACTTAAACTTTCAGGTTTTCGATCTCTCTCACCATAAAAGCTAGTTAAAAGGAATTTTTCTCCCATACTTAAAAAGTGACCACGGGCTCTTTTTCATAAAGGAGGTGAGATCACCTCAACAATCTCCTCTCACACATCAAACCTAGGTCAACCTCAACAATCCATAATTCTCCCGTGTAACTGTTGGATCCAGACTTGTTGACAACCTAGGCTCTAAGACCAATCATGGAGGATTTTAGGCCTCTTTTATCCTAAAAACTAACTCAAAATGTGGGATTTTCTATCACACTTATAAACTGACCACCAACCACCGATCTCTTCCACGACGTGTAAGTCTCTTATGTGAGAGTTGGATTCATACTTGTTGACAAACTCTTATCAATAATGGGTAGTTTTTGGCTTCTCTCAGCTAGCTCAAAAGATATCACACTCATAGACCCATCATTAGCCTTGTCCACAACTAATAAGAGATAACCCCAACATCAAATGTTTCAGAAAGAAATATTAAAGTTGCATGAATTGGGCAATACTCTAATCTAGCAAAGAGTAAAAACAAATAAAAATCACTTCAAATAGGAAGCCGATCCTCCCTTTCAACTTATAATTCTGAAAAGTTTCTTGTATTGTCTCACACACCCTAAGTAGCATCGACATTAACACGCAATACACGACACGACATGTCAACACATTGTTTCTCAAGAATATAGAATTTCGACACATTAAGGAACATTGTACATTCCATATATACATGATAAACTATCATTTTTATGATCATTTTAATCAAATTAATTTGATTCAAATTCACAAATAAATAAATAATAATAAAAGAGTCTGGAATGAATTTATACTAAAAACATTAATCGACTATTTGTTACTATCATTCATTGTTTCAATTTGACAAATTCAATTTCATTTCAATAATCGATAAAACTTGACGGAGAAAAAGCAAGCAATTCACTTTCCGGACTTGCATATCAAAGTGTGTCGAAAAGAAGAAAAAAAAACTTGAGAGGTGAATTGTGTGTCATGGGAAGTGAAAGTCGAGAAAAAAAAAAAAAGAGAATAGTATATTTTTATTCTTTCTCCCTTTATTATTTTCATTATTTTTATTATTTTACATATTTACATTTTGACTCATCATTTGTTGAAAAATTTTAAAATTGACCACATGCATGTCAAAATTCTGAATATGCATATCGAATTTTAGAACTCAAGTGTCGAAGAATATCAAAAAAGTTGACTAGATATCAAATTTTCCAACAACCATTGACCGAATATCGAAGAATTTTGAAGAATGTTGGAGAGTGTTGAACACATGTCAAAATATCCGACATAACACAAAAGTTCTCAGAGAGTATCGGTGTTTCATAGCCCGCACCATAATTCAATGCAAGACAATGATATTATAGAAAGAGGAAGTACTAGAAGATGTGGAAAGATCTAACTCTTCAAAGTAAAATTAAAAGAAAAACTCTCTAACTTCTTATTGAGTTTAAATATGCACGATTAAATTACACGTCAATTAACCACTGGGGGTTCGCCCTAGTGGCCACCCTTCCATCATGGAAGGGGGAGGTGAGGGGTTCAAATCCCCACCTTCTCATGGGGGATGGGGGTAGGGACGCGTGAGTTTCGAGAGTGGGTTGCGATTCCCACGCCCTGCAAGAGGCAGGGCACAAGTCTGCGAGTGAGTGTAAAGTAGGAATAGAGTAGGACTAACAAAAAAAAAAAAATTACATGTCAATTTTTTGTATTTTTGCCACTGTGTGACTTTTATACTCGACAAAACTAAATAGAGGAAACATATGCTCTAAATAAAATAAAATAAAGAAAGAAATAATTTTTGGAGAAAATTACTCAATCAATCTTAGACCTATTATAGGATTATTATCAAGTCCTAAACTTTTCCATTTTTCCAGTTTAGTCCTAAATCTCTACAAAATTTCAATGTAGCCCTTCCGATCAAATTTCACGGGAAAATGCTAATGTAACAGTCTAGTCATCGCCATCTTACATGACACACCGACATGTCAACGATTTCTAATGAAAATTAGGGGAAATGATCACGTTAGAAGTTTGCACTGAGATTCAAGATTAAATTGATAAAGTTGAATAATTTATGACTGAATTGATATCGTATAAATTGGTTTAAGATTAATGGGACAACTTTTTCCAACAACAGGCTGTCTCTCTTGCTCAAAAGTGACATCTTGAATAATCTGCGGGACCAATGATGGTGAGGATCCAACACGTTACATTTGACACAAGCACATGTGAACGCAAGAAAAGCCATTGAACCTGGTTATACATTCCCCACATTATGATACCACATACACCTGATGCGATTGTTAGAACATCGTGTGATTCTCCTCTTCTTAAAGAATAGGTTGAACATGCATGCCTATTTTCCTTTTCTTCTTTTACCCGGCAGCCGTCTAATATGTCCACCGCTAATTATTTAATGAATATATTTCCTATAACGAAGACAACTGTCGTGGCTTCATCGAGTTGAATATGGAGCAGTAAATCCGTGGACTTGTACGGATGTGATGTCGACGACGGTCGAAAATTGCGGCTTGACCTAAGTCATCCTCATTTTTCTAAGTCCAACACATACGGACATAAACTGGGGGCAAAGATAATTAAGGAAGAGAAAACCTTTAGACCAGTCATTACGCGAGTGGAGGCAAGATTGGCTCCTCTTTCTTGCACACGTGGATCACCTACCACTAACGATCCCATCATCTCAAGGACAAACAAGTTATTTACACTTCGTTTATTTTACTTGATAATTATTATTTATGTCCAGTCATTATTTTTGTCATTATCAATAACAACTTATGTATAAGTATTTTCATGAGTGGTCAATTTTTTTTTTCTACCATTCAGTTTGTACGAGATATAAATGTCTTCATGCCAACATTACGTGAAAAAAAAAAGAAGTACATGGAGTTAAGAAGCTCTTGAACTTGGCTCCCCCTAATTCGAAGATGTAGCAATTATTTGAATTTTATTAAGTCGACGAGTAGTGGAAAATCCTCATCCATTCACTATGACTAGTGTAGAGAGTCAGCTTCTATAACTGATCATAGATACTTGTTATTAGGTTCCTTCTTCTTTTTTATCATTTCTACTTTATTCATACTTTAATACTCATCTTCAGACTTTTCCTTTGCCTCCATACAGGGTGGGATAGTTACAATCCGCTCCTGAAACTAAATCGTCCACACCCTAACCCCTCTAAAAGCTAAGGATTTGAATCCTCCACCTCTCTTTCCATGTGAGAAGGGTGGCAAATCTTAGTAGTTATTAGGCTCATAAAAATAAGTCAAACCCATTTCTCGACCCATATTTGATGGACAAAGCTGTTATATGCATTAGTCATATTCAATAAATGAGTCATAAATGGGTTTAAAATAGGAGAGTTCAAATAATATGAGTGTTAAATGGGTTCACAATTTATTTAGTTTCAACCGATGACTATTTCTTTCTCTCGCTTACTCCGTGCACTCATCTCAGTTTGAGTATAAGTTTTGCTAGATTAAATTTAATATGGAAGTTTTTTAACAATATAAGTCAGGTATGTATCGCTAGATTTGTATTACATAAAAATGAATCAAAACAGCTTGAATTGGTCAATTTGGATATGATCATTTTCAACTCGACAAAATCCCGACCCAATCCACCCGTTTAACGGAGTCTATTTGTTATGTAGGGGTGAAATTGAGTCAAGCAACTAGTGAGTAGCTGGTGACTTAGGTAGATGATTATGGGAGGTCAACTTGCCCTAATTTCGAGTCAAGTTCAAGCTACTCCATTATCTTGTTGAGTTGAGCTTGAACTTGCTCGAGGACAAGTCTATAAATTTTTTTTCTAATAGGGGTAAAATTGGGTGTGATTATTTTGGTAATTAATATACAAGATGTTGAGTTTGTACATTATATATGTTTTGTTTATCTATAATAACAACATTTTCACGACTCAAAATTTTTATTAAGATTTATCAATTTGTGGGGGAAATTTAAAATGAATATATTTACTGTGGATTTGGTATTGTATTCTCTAAGCAAATTAATGGTGGCAAAAGCTATATTTTAGATCAAATTAGTGTACCATAATTAGAATACCATAACTATTTAAATTTTATATTCAGATTCGTCTTGAAGCTTGTGAATACTCAAATCAACAGGTTCACAAGTCTAATAGAATTTCTATTGCTTATTTTTTTTAAAACAAAGTTAACAGTCATAATAATAAAAAAAAAAAGCAAACTCAGAATTCGTTAAAATAATATTATGCACCCACATTATACCAACTATTTAAGATCAAGAACAAGCTCGACACCGTTATAAATTGATTGTAATCGAGTTGAGTTGAGTGAAGCTCGAGCATCTCAGTTTCTCATTTGAGTGAAAATTTTAATAATCAATTGAGCTCCAGTAAAGTTTCGCGGACCAAGCATAGGATCAAGCTTGAGTTTAACATTATATCGATTCAACTCGACTACATCCCTAAATGTGTCATCAACGGTGCATTTGGAATGAAAAGCCACATCATCACTAGATGTCATTGAGTAGTTTTAGGTGCTTTAAAATCGGGCTATATGTCAATATACTAAATGAGGTGTATTAAGCATTAAAATAACTAATTGACAGACCATATTCGATGCTTA
This sequence comes from Eucalyptus victrix, assembly GCA_016097545.1. Taxonomy (NCBI): domain Eukaryota; kingdom Viridiplantae; phylum Streptophyta; class Magnoliopsida; order Myrtales; family Myrtaceae; genus Eucalyptus; species Eucalyptus victrix. The sequence goes on from CM027838.1 coordinate 30,916,248, forward strand.
TTAACAACGCGATGTACTCAAGTCCCGTATCAAATGAGAGATGACCGCCTCAAATGAACACTTCCGAGTACTTTTTAACACTAAGCCCACATCGATTGAACCAAATCGGTGCAATTATTGGCCTCGTAATTTAATAATATTTCGATCCTATATATTATTAAAAGGTCCCCCAAATTCAGATAACTGCAAGCTAAAAGACAGAACGTTTTTTTTTTTTGGTCGGAAAATGTAAATACTTTCATTCATAATTACGAGAAATACAAGAAGGCGACAAGTAAGATTCCGAACATAAGATTTCCAAAAGAGCTGGAGGAGGACTAGATTTCCAGTTTTGAGGGAGTGATTTTGTTCTGTTTGCCTTCGCTAACCAGTCGGCAGCTAAATTGGCTTCACGTGGGTTGTACACCATCTGCATCGCATTTGATTGGGCTAGTATTTTATTGCATTGGTCAAGAATGATCTTCAAGTTCCAGGGGTATTCGGCCCAGCCCATAAGGCTTTGCACTGCAGTCAAACAATTAGACTCACATTGCACTTTCCCTATTTGAACTTGTTCAAATCCAGCTTCTTCCACGTGCGACTCCTTTCTTAGTTGCAGAAACTCCAACCCCTGCAAAATCGCTAGGGTTTCAATTTGCACGGGTGAGGAGGCTCGAATGTCTTGCACGAAGCCATCAACCACCTGTCCGGCATGATTCCTCAATATTCCGGCGACAGATCCGACCGGCTCTCCTAGTACCCACGAGCCATCAACGTTTAGTTTCAGCGTTCCTCTCTCCGGCGGTCTCCATCTTCTCGGTGAGTGCAGGTTTGTGGGTTTCTTGGCTTCATTTTTGTTATGCCATCTTCTGAAATTTTGGAGGTGTGCTTGTGCGAGATCAACGATTGTGTTCGGGTCTAGCGAACTTGCTCTGAAGATGGTGTTGTTGCGGGCTTTCCATATGAACCAGAGGACCATTGCCACCAATTCCTTCTCGGGTGAGTGGTTGTTGTCGTCGAAGCTTTCCTTCAACCATTTATCAAACCTGGATATGTGCGTGGGTTTACACATGAGATTAATCCATGGGTTTGTCCATATATTCTTTGTCCACTTGCAGAGGAGGAACAAGTGCTTGGTGGTTTCCGGGTGTGCTTTGCAGAGCGAGCAGATTGGGTCAGGTAACAACTTTCTTTTGTAAAGGTTTTCTCGTGTGGGTATTGCATTTTGACATATACTCCATACAAAGATGCGCATCTTCGGGGGGATAGATAAATTCCATAGCTGTGTCCATAATGTTCGAGGGGGCTGGAATAAACTTGATGCTTTGTTTTGTTTTGTTTCTGAAGTTCGCACACACACTTTGTGGTATCCGCTCTTTACTGTGTACATTCCGGACCTGTTCCCTTTCCATACTAGATTGTCTTCCTCCTGATTTGGGCTTAGAGGGATGGAGAGGATTTCGTTTGCCACTCGGTCTTCAAACAGGTTTTGAACTTCTGTATCTTTCCATGCTCTGCTTTCTTCGCTTATAAGTTTGGCCACCATTTTAGGGTCATTTTTGTTTGCTGGACCACCTATAACGCCATATGCTAGCCATTTATCCTCTCGAATTCTGATTTGCTTGCCATCACCTACCCTCCATTCAACCTCCTTTTCAATTGCTTCTCGCCCCACTAGAATGCTTTGCCAACCCCATGATGGACGCTGCCCTTTCCCTGCCTTCCATATATCTCCATTGGGAAAGTAGACTCCTTTTAGAATTCTGCTCCATAAAGCTGAAGGGGATTGAGATAGCCTCCAGGCTTGTTTTCCTAGCATTGCCTTGTTAAAATTTGTCAAATCTCTGAATCCGAGCCCTCCTTCATCTTTTCTCAGTTTCAAAACTTCCCATTTCTTCCAGTGCAAGCCGCTCCTTTTGTCATTTTGTTTCCACCAGAAAGATGCAATTCTTCTTTCAATTGCTTTACATATTGAGATGGGTATTTTAAAGATCGACATTGCATATTGAGGCAGAGCTTGCACTACACTTTTTATCAGCGTTTCTTTGCCTGCTTTGGACAGTATTTTCTCTTTCCAGCCTTCCAACTTCATGTTTACCCGAGCTAGGATCCAAGCGAACATTTCTTTTTTTTTTTTCCCCCAGTTCGTCGGGACTCTAAGATGCTTTCATGTTTTGTCAATGATCGGCACTCGAAGTTCTTGCGCCAAATTTCTTTTTAGAGTTGGAGGACAGGCCTTGCTAAAACATACTCCTGATTTGTTGAGATTGATTGCTTGGCCCGTGGCGAAACACTATTGATTTAAGACAGCTACTAAGTTTTGGCATTCTGAAATAGTCCCATCAAGGAAAAAAATAGCATCATCGGTAAAAAGTAGGTGTGATACAATAGGGCAATGTCTATTCAAGGTTATCCTTTTGAGGCTTCCATCTGCCATAGCCTTATGCATTAACCACGATAATACATTCGACACCAGGATAAATAGATAAGGCGAGAGAGGGTCACCTTGCCTTAATCCTCTTGATGGTCTGAAAAATTGCATAGGCTCCCCATTTACCTTCACACTAAGAGTGATTGTTGTGACACATTGCATTATCAGTCCAACCCATCTTGTATTAAAACCCATTTTCAGCAAATATGCCTCCATAAAATCCCACTCTACCCTGTCATACGCTTTTTGCATATCGAGTTTCATAATGGCTTGGAACTTCTTTTTTCTCTACTTGATTTGGAGTTGGTGGATAACTTCCTGCACTATTAATATATTGTCTTGGATTTGCCGACCTTGCACGAAAGCACTCTGTTCGGATGTGATAATTTCTGGGAGCCATCTCTTCAATCTGTTTGCTATCACTTTTGCTATGATTTTGTAGCTGAAATTACATAGGCTTATAGGTCTGAATTGGGTTATGCTTTCTGGATTTTTGACTTTCGGTATTAGTGAGATATGTGTTTGATTGAGGGTGGGATCGATGATACCCGTCTCAAAGAAGGTTTGTACTAGCTGGATAGCTTCATGCTTTACTTCCTCCCAAAAGTGCTGATAAAATTGCCCGTTTAGAACGTCTGGACCAGGAGCTTTAGTTGATCCCAATTGGAATACCACTTCTTCTACTTCTTCCATTCTCACGTTTTCCAGGAGGTGTGCATTAATTGTCTCATTTATTGGGCTAGGACACTGATCTAGGACTGGCTGGATGTTCCTCGGACCCACAGTTTCATAAAGTGTTTGATAAAAACCCTGGATATGTTGCTTAAGTACGCTCGGCTCCCAACACCAAGTTTCTTCATTTATTTTTAGCATTATGATTCTGTTTCGCTACCTTCTTTGTACTGTTGTGGCATGGAAATACTTTGAGTTTTGATCTCCCCATTTGAGCCAATTTATGCGTGCTCTAAGCCCCCAATATTTTTCTTCCTGTCTCCATAGCTTTTCTATTTGACCCCTAACCTGCTGAGATTCCTCCTTGCTGCATCTTTCTGGAGGTCTATTTGTTAACTCTGTTAATGTCTGCTTCAGCTCTCTTATCCGACGGGCCGCATTAGGAAACTTATCTTGGCTCCATTTTGCGAGTTCTTTTGACACTTCTTGAACTTTGTCTAAAAAACTGTTTTCAGTTAAGGGGTTTTCAGTCCATGTTCGCTTGATTATCTCCCTGTATTCTGTTTCTTCCAGCCAAAAAGCTTCGAACCTGAAGTGTTTTTTTTCCTTTTCTTGCTTTCAAGGTGCAGCGTAAGAAGAAGAGGGCTGTGATCAGAGCCAACAGCTGGTAGAGCCTGTACTTCGGCATTTGGAAATGTCACCCGCCATTCCATGGTACATATAACTCGATCTAATCTTTTTTTTACCAAGTCCGCTCCTGCTCTGTTGTTGGCCCAAGTGTAGGCACAACCTTTACTATCAACATCCATTAGGGAACAATTGTTCAAGAGCTCACCAAACACTGCTATTCTATAGTGGTCAGCCTCCCTTTTTCCTACCTTCTCCTAAGCATATAATATTTCATTAAAATCCCCCATACATATCCATGGAAGTAGGTTTTGTGACCGAATCTCTCTTAATTTCTGCCATAAGAGTAGTCTCTCCCCATAATTGGTAGGTGCATAGAGGGAGGTGATTTGCATGTGACTATCGCTTGTCAGGTCCTGACATTCCATGTCAATGAAGGCTTTGGTGCTGTTAATTACTCTTAAATCCACCTCTTCACTCCACATAAGTGCTAGTCCTCCTGCAATTCCTTACAGGTTCTCTAGGAATTTATTTGGGAATTTTAGGCGTTTGATAACGCCCTCAACCTTCGACTCCTTGTTCTTGGTCTCCATTAAGAAGACCATGGTGATATAGCTAGTAGAAGTACCTAGAGGGGGGGTGAATAGGTATATAAAAGATTTTTCTCGATAATTGCACAATACTAGACAGTTGATAGATTTGAGACAAACAATAATCAAAGTAAGACTGAGAGAAGGGAAGAGAAAATTGAACACGCGGTTTATAGTGGTTCGGCTTATTTCAAGCCTACGTCCACTCTTCTGCGCTGATAGCCTATTGGCTGGATTCCACTATGAACAAAGAGATGTTACAGCGTTGATCTTCCTTGATTTCTCGGTGTAGATGATCTACCACACTCGCTCAAGGTCTCACTAAGTATAGACACTCTCTGTGTATACAATTTCGCTCAAAATATATCGACTAATAATCAAGGTGCTTCAGACTTTGGAATTTCTCTATCGATCATGCACTAAAGCAACTAGAACGTCTTCCATTTATACTCCTTTATACCATCATACCCGTTGGCACTTACCAAAGGAATTCCTCCAATCTACCCGTTGGATGGAATCAATTAAGAAGATCATTCGAGCTATTAAAGGAACCTGATGATAGCCCATCAATCCTGTTCGCCCATACAATCAGGATCTTGGTTTCCAAGAATAGAATCTTCCAAGAATATTTCGTCGACCATCGGATCTTCAAACGATCTAGATTACGAATAAAAGAATCCGTTATTTTTATCCAGCCCAGAGATCTTCTCCAGAGAATAGGACTAAATCCTCAACCAAATACTTCGGCTCTGAATTGCCTTCGTCACTGGATTAGAAAAACTATCAATGAAAATAGTCTTGAGTCTTGAGTCTTGAGTCTTTAGTGCTGAGTCTGGTGATCAGAAAGTCTTTAGACTCTAAATAGAAGGTCTGCAAATATCCAGACTAGACTGATAGAAACGTTTTGTCAGCTTCAAAATATTCTGGAAAGATTTCTCTAACAATCTCCCCCTTTTTGATAGTGACAAAACTTTCTTGTAGATTTGAACAACTTTGACCTGCAAAATCATTACTCAAGCAATATGGCTATCTTATAAAGATTAATAAATCAACCAGACTCTGCATCCACAGAAAATTGGTTAGTCTTTCATGAGTAATACCATACAACAACACTTGATATAAATGCAAACAATCAAGCATCAAAATCTACACCCAAGTCAGTCAAATTCAAGTTCACACCCAAGTTCACCCAAGTCATACTCAAAAACAAACATTCAAACACACAAAAGAAATTTAAAGTCAAAGTTTAAAGTTCAAATTGCAATTCTCCCCCTTTTTGTCATCATTAAAACGGTGATAAAAAAAGTCAAGTCTGCTTGGGAATGCGCACAATCTGGAAATCTCCCATCGACTGTACGATGCCTTCCAGCCTCTTCAAGTCTTCCCTTAGATGAGCCACCTCTTCTCCTTTGGCATTGGCTTGAATTTGAAGAGCAAGGTCTTTCATTTGATCCGCCAGGGTACCAGAAGATGCTTGTCCAGCATTCTTTATGACTTGAAGTCCACAGTCCAGAGCATAGATTTGACCCTGCATTTCCAGAAGAACATCAAGGATACGACGAAAATCGACTGTATTGTCCGTCTGTGTGCTCACATTTGCTCTCTCGGATGGAGTGAATGCAGACGATGGAGCTTCTGTATAATCTTGCAGATTTGGTGTTGACGTATCATGTCCTTCTTCAGGCATTTGAGAAGCCTGAAAATCTTCTGGATCTGTTGGTGAGCGTCTTACACCTTCACTGTTGACAGCATGTGGTGTAGTCCTTCCTTGCTCGCCATCTCCCCCTGTCTCTAGGACCTCAAATGGGGAAGAGTGATGGTCAGGCTCTTCAGCATCTAGATTCCCCTTCTCTCCGGCTTCATCTGCAGACTTTTCTTTCTCTGCTTCTCCTTCTTCTTCAGCTTCTTTCTCTTTCTCTTGTTGCTCCTCTGCTTCTCTGTTCTTTGCTTGCTCCTCTTCTTCTCTCTGTTCTCTTGCCTCTGCTTCTTTCCCTTTCTTCTGATGTTCCATCGATTCAAGTACAGAACGTCTGGTCCTTATCAATGCAGAGATAGTGAGATCTTCCTCTTCATCTTCATCCTCCAAGATGAGAGTTCTTTTCTTTTTGGATGGGGCACCAATGGGCTCCTTCCCTTTTCTCTTTGAAGCAGAAGGTACTGGAGTCTTCACTCTGAACTTCTCTATTGCCTTAACAAGCTCTTTCAGACGCATTTTTGTCAGCATTTTAAAACCTACCACCATTTTTTCGCATGGTCGAACACAAAGAGTATGTGGAGGTTCAATATTCAAGTGTCTGAAGATCTTGGTCACTAAACCTGGGTAAGGCAATTGGCCCTTGTCCTTTGCCATTGCTCTGTACATGTGAAAGAGAATGGTGTGAGGGAGAGAGAACTTCTTCCCTGAGTTAATTGCGTACATCAATTTTGCCTTGGAATTAGACACGTTAGTCTTGGATGTAGACTTCGGCTTGATACAGTTGATCACAATTTTGTGAAGCAAGATGTTGATGGCACGCATCCTTGAATAGGTAATTCTTCCCTCTGTATCCCTATCTTTGACAAGCTCCAATGAGGCACGAGCAATTGAAACTTTGATCGGTTAATAGCGTCCTCTTTCAACTCCAATTATGTCAGCCAACATGTCCACATCTATCACATGGTCCTGGTCTCGAACACTGAATGATATTCTATTCGCATCTAGAAAGCTAAGATTCGAATAGAAGTATGCTGTCAATTGCGCATAACCGTCTGTGGTATCGGAGCAAAATTGCTCAAGTTGAAGCAGATTGAACTTCTCCCTTAAGTTCACATTAATAGCATCCAAGAAATTGAAATCAACACTCCTAGGGTTTATCACCCCTCGTTTTAACAGTTTGAAGAACAGATTCCCTTGTTCCTTCGATTTAAACAACTCCATTCTTTTTCCCTTCACCTTCGCAGCAACACCCATTCTAGGTTGAAATTCACTAAACATTTTATCATCATCGTTCTCGTCAGTCGGATTTGGTCCCGATATATGAGGGTCACTTGGAATGTTCGCAAGTGCTTCCTCAGCCTTTCCTTTGGGACCAATTCCCAAATCCTCCATTCGTCGCAAAAAGATATACTCATTCCCATAATTCTTACCTTTAAGGAAATCATATACGTAGTTTAGCGGAGTCCCAATGCTCTTCATCGCACAATAGAGCTTGTAAATAAAAGAGGGTTTTTGGACTCTTACAGGGTCTGCGTCCTCGATTATTTCTTCCTCTGGTTGTTGACCCACACCTTGTGGGGTAGATGTTGTTGAGTGACGTGGTGGAGAGTGAATCGGGCTCTGTTGCTGACTCGATAAATCTTCTTCTTCAGTGAGATCGAAACGGGTAGGCCCCTCCCTCATTCTCTGTCACGCCCCGAACCCCGAGGTCGCGCACATCCCACTGCGGTCGATCAAATATGCGACATCCCAGGATACGTCGCCGACCCATTCATTTCATTACGCATGCGGAAGCGAAACAAATCCCCTGACAACATTTAACTTGGGATAGAAAAGCAGGCAATCAATCACAATACCAAACACTCATTCACAACCACATAGGTTTAAATACAACTCTGGACTGTCTACAAAATAGACCAGCTCAACGAATAGGGAACTATCCTAAAGCCAACTAGCAGGACACGTTCACCGATACTTCAGTCTCCACCTTTCCAGACTTAGGGCTTCGGGTCCTCCACGACCGCCATCTAGGGACCTGAAATTTTAATCCCATAACCGGGATGAGACTATGTCTCAGCAAGTTCAACCCCCTAAACCCCTATTAGAAAGAAAATACACCCCGGGTGGCCTAGCCACATCACATAGAAGACTTACCTCGCCTCAGTTCCTTCCTGCAGGTTAGCACAATTTCAAATCACTCAATCACAGATAGTAATAAGAACTTAAACAACCAGAACGCATTCACTTTCATATAACCAACAACTGCGGGGGTCCTGATTATAAGACTAAATCATTATGACACGTCCCATTCCATGCCACACAATTCCGTCCCATAATCCGACACATCAACAACGCTCAACATGCATTCCAGTTATCATTCACTGCCACACAAGGGCATAGCCTACTCGTTGTTTGGCTATCTACTGACACTAATGCCAGGCATCGCCTCCCCCCATGGAGCGCAGCTTCGTCAATACGTCGACAGCATTCCCGAAGGAGCATGGGCCCAGAATCTACTGCGACCCGCAACCGGCATCCGATATAGGGGCAAGTCTGGCTCAACAGCCCAGGACGGTTCCTCTTAGTTATCACACAGCCACAGCATACTCGGCCCCAGGACACTTTATATTTAAATCAACGCTTCCACTTAAAATAGTGGTCCCGGCCATTTTCCTTCATATTAAAAATATTCCATAAATTATTCACGTGTGTGGGGACACGCTAATTTTGAATCAAAAAGCCAATATCTCACTTTTTCAAACCCCACTATTTAATATAATCATTAAAATCCAATTTTTGCAACAAAACCCGACACTTGGGTTTTTATGAATGAAATCCATATTTATCACAATCAACACTCAATTTGCCACATCAATTCATCAAATTCAAATTCTAAATGCACAGCAGCGATCAGGACGAAATTCCGAGAATTTAGGGTCCCAAAATAATTTTTCGGATTATTAAATAATTAAATTTATTCCGAAAATTAATTAAATAATAATATTCATATTTTTCACAATCCACATTCAATTTATAATATCCCACCATCAATTTCAAAATCCGAATACACATTCAATTTACCGGCATGAAATTCTGAGAATTTAGGGTCCCGACAAAATTTTCGAAATTTAATAAATAATTAAATTTATTCCGAAATTAATTAATTAATCGTATTTTAATAATTTCAAATAATGATATATTATTAAATTATTAAATAATTTCGAAATGTTTAAATAAATCAAAAGTAAATTCCTTTATGTCACATCAAGGTTTATTTTAAAAATAAACCTACTTAACCCTTAAACTAAACATGTTTAACTTTAATTAAACAACTTAATCTAATCCATATTTAAATAAACTAATCTACCAACCTAATCTTACTTAACTTAGACTAAGCACACTTAGGGCATCATTAACCCTCTAATCAAGATTTAGTGAGTTAAACTCACCAGATTAACGAGCCGAGCGAACCAAAACGACGGGGACGACGCGAGGATCGACTTTCCTCAAAGCGGGCCGAGCATCCGGGCTCGGGAAGGAGGCCAAAACGGGCCACGAAGCCGCTGCCATACCCATTTTCTGCAACTTCTGGTGACTACAGGTTGGGGGCGGATCCGGCGGCGATTTGGCGGAGGAACGGCGGAGGAGAGACCGGCGGGGCTTGGACGGGTGAGGCGGCGGCCAGGCGAGGCCTCACGGTGGTGGGACGAGCTCCGGCAGCTCTTAGAACTCGCGGACAGAGGCAGGTGGAGGCGGCTGGGCGGAGCGGCGAGCGGGTCGACCGCGCGGGCGAGCGGCGACGACGAGGACGGCGTGCGGCGGCGACGATGGCGACGAGTGGAGCTGCTGGCTTCAACTGGTCTTCGGCTTGCTGGTTCGGGGTTCCCAGATCTGCTGGGGATGCGGGCTGAGGCGGAGCGGGGAGCTGGTCGGCGAGCGAGCGGACGGCGAGGACGGCGTGCGGCGGCGTGAGGCGATGACGGGTGGCTCCGGGCAGGCTGCTCGACGATCTCCCTTGCTGCTGGCGTCCGAAGAAGAAGATGAAGAAAACGCCCATGGAGGAATCGCACGGGAGGAGGAAGAAGAGAGGGAGGAGAGAGAAGGAGGAGGGGGCCCTTTTTTTCTTTTTCTTTTTCTTTTCCTTTAATCCACAAAAAGGTCCACCATGACCTCATGCATGATGTCATACTCCACTCACTCCCACAACCTCTTCCAATGGTTTCACTTCCCTTTTCCGCCGGGGTACAATTTTTGTACATCAAATTTCTTCAATTCTCATCAATTCTCTTTCAATTGAATCAAATTGAAGTCCATAAAATTAATCCAATGTCACCACACTTCAATTCACATCTTCACTTGTCCGTAGAACCAACTTAAGTCCCAAAAGCGCGACCAAAAACGGCCTACTAATTTCTCGAGCCAAATTAGCCATTTCTTGATTATTTTGCTGAAAAGCTCGGCTTGCATGAAAAATCTTCCAAAGATGATTCAATGATCTTGAAATGATTTGTGACACACCCAGACTTCCAATTTCTGAATTCGATCTCAATTCCACGGTTAATTTCACTTTGGCACGATACTAGCGCGGCCCAACCTATCGGGTAGCCTTTAGAAATTTTCATGCATTTGACCTGTGGTTGATCATCTTAAGCCACAATGTACCTCTTTGAAACATTGGCGACTTTCAGTTGTCGGGGTAATCTCAAGGTTTCAAATACGACCACAGGGTACCCAATCGATAGAAAAGTCGGTCCAGTGCCGATCGACAAGGATTGTGCAATCTGGTGGAATCACCCACACCTGATCACATGCCTCTGTCGAGTCGACCTATCTCCGGTCTCTAATCGACTTTTATTTGTGCCGTAATGACCCTTGCAGATTAGCTCGGTCGAAAGGTCGCTTTCTGATAAAATTCTCGAGTCTGATGCATTAGAACCTCTTAGCGGCTTCACTCGATAGACTAGTTTTCACATGAGTGGCCGACTCAAGGAAAAGAACTATATGCGTGCCAACGAAATGCCCGTCTCAATTTATTGAAAATAGAATTGGAAAATCGGAATGTCACATTCTCTGTGGTCCCCTGTTCGCGATTCTTGAAGACTTCCTCGAAGAAGACATCCTTCATTGTCGTTGAAAGATTCCTTTACTCGCTTTCCCAAGAAAAGATGACAACTTTCTCGAAGATGAACACGAAGTAGAGACAGGATTGGGAGGAGAATGCCTTTTAGGGTTTTGAAGTTTAGGCGAAAAAGAAAACTGTATATATATAATTCAGTTTTAAAAAAAAAGGAAAGATCAATCGTTACAAGGAAAGTGAACAGACACCTCTTTTTAAAATCAATAACTACCAAATAGAAGTTAATCCTTTTGAAAAGACAAGATTCCGTTTTTCACGTAAATTATAAATTAACTGAACTAAAGATCGTACCTTTTCGAGTTTGAATATAATAACTACTTATAGTCTATAGCCATGAATGTCTAAGTCTGAGGGTTGGAGAGTCTCTAGACTTTAACTTCCTCAAGTTTCAAAATGTTGAGTCTGGAACGGATAAAATCGAATTGATTTTTCTCTAAAGGCTTTATGAATATATCCGCTAGTTGATTTTTTGAATTAACAAATTGAATCGAGATTTCTCCATTTTAAACATGATCTCTAATGAAATGATGTTGAATCTCTAAATGCTTTGCTCTTGAGTGAAGGATTGGATTTTTAGTGAGATTGATTGCGCTGGTGTTGTCACATCTAATCTCTATGCATGAGTCTTCAATTCCAAAGTCTTGTAACTGTTGTTTTATCCATAGAATTTGCGAACAGCAACTTCCAAAAGCTACATACTCTACTTCTGTTGTTGAGAGAGCCACAGTGCTTTGTTTTCTTGAAAACCAAGACACTGTCCTGCTTCCAAGCAACTAGCAAGTTCCCGAAGTGCTCTTTCTATCGACTCTGCAACCAGCCAGATCTGTGTCTGAATATCCCAGAAGATTAAAGTCTCCCTTTTTAGGATACCAAAGACCGATGCTTGAAGATGAAGCAACGTATTTGATAATACATTTCGCAGCACTGAGATGGGATTCTCTAGGATCTGATTGAAACCTAGCACAGATGCAAACACTTAACAAAATGTCAGGTCTAGAAGTAGTAAGATAAAGAAGTGAACCAATGATGCTCCCGTACATGCTTTTGATCAACTTTCTTCCCTTCTTCATCTTTGTCTATCTTCAAAGAACTTGACATCGGTATGTCGATCTTTTTGCAATTTTCCAATCCAAACCTTTTGACAAGATCATTAGCATATTTTTCTTGATAAATAAAAGTTCCTTCCTTCAATTGCTTTACTTGAAGACCAAGAAAGAATGTTAACTCTTCCATCATACTCATTTCAAACTCATCCCGCATAGACTTAGAAAATTTCTTGCACGTACTTTCATTAGAGGATCTAAAAATAATATCATCCACATATATTTGAACAAGTAAAAAGCTTTTGTTTTCCTTTTTGATAAATAAAGTAGTATCTACTTTACCTTTGACAAAACCATTATGTATTAAGAACTTACTTAGTCTGTCGTACCAAGCTCGAGGTGCTTGCTTTAAACCATACAAGGCCTTTTTTAGTCTGAAGACTGAGTCTGGCTTCTTTGGGTCTTCAAACCCAGGTGGTTGTTCCACATAAACTCCCTCATGGATAAAGCCATTTAGGAAGGCACTTTTAACGTCCATTTGGAATAACCTGAAATTTTTATAACAAGCAAACGCAAGTAATAGTCGAATAGCTTCTAACCTTGCTATTGGTGCGTAAGTCTCATCATAGTCTATTCCTTCTTCTTGCGTATATCCTTTGGCCACGAGTCTTGCTTTGTTTTGTACGACTTTTCCTTTTTCATTCATCTTGTTCCTAAACACCCATTTAGCTCCAATAACAGTTTTACCTTTTGGTTTAGATGTCAATTCCCAGACATCATTAATGTTGAACTATCTGAGCTCTTCTTGCATAGCTTCAATCCAGCTTTCATCAGATAAAGCTTCTTCTATGCTCTTTAGTTCAATTTCAGAAATGAGAACCACAGCACTAGACTCTTCACGTCTTTTGGATCTGGTGCGAATTCCTTCATTAATTTCGCCGATAATGAGATCTTTGGGATAACTGGACTTATGCTTCCAGTTACTAGTTGATTTGTCTGGTTGATGATCTCTTTCTTTATTTGAATCTTCATGAACAGCTTGATGCTGGTCTTCCAGAGTCTGAGATGCTTCTTGAGTTGTAAGCTTTGGAGGGTCTGGAGCAGGTTCAGACTCTTCATAATGAGTCTGACTGGATTCATCTTGCGTAGAGTCTTGAAATTTGACATTCATTGACTCCTCCACAGACTGGATCTTCTTGTTATAAACTCTGAGGCTTTGCTTGATGTAGAATATCCAATGAAGATGCCTTCATCTGATCTTTCTTCAAACTTACAAACTCGATCTTTTACATTTTTCAATATAAAGCATTTACAACCGAACACGTGAAAGTATGAAACAATGGGCTTCTTACCTTTAAATAACTCATAAGGGGTTTTCTCTAGAATAGGTCTTAAGAAGACTCTATTGATGATATTGCACGCTGTTGAAACAGCTTCAGCCCAAAATCGTGAAGAAATTTTACTTTCAATTAAAAGAGTTTTAGCCATTTCTTGAAGAGATCTATTCTTTCTTTCCACAACCCCATTTTGCTGAGGAGTATATGGAAAGGAGAACATATACTTAAAGCCAGATTCATCACAAAATTTTGTAAAATCTTGATTTTCAAATTCACCTCCATGATCTGTTCTTATACTTGAGATAACACATCCTTTTTCATTTTGAACATTTTTAGCAAATTTTTCAAAATACGAGAAGGTTTCGGACTTACTTGCAAGGAAATATACCCAAGTAAAGCGGGAGTAATCGTCCACAATTACTAGGCAATATTTCTTACCTCCTATGCTCTGGGTTCTGGTTGGTCCGAAGAGATCCATATGCAGCAACTGTAGTACATGATTAGTAGAAACATGATTTATTGGCTTAAATGAATTTCTTACCTGCTTTCCCAAAATACATGGTGTGCATGGATCGGACTTTTGGAATGGTAATTTGGGTAGACCTCGAACAAGCTGCTTTGATGAGATTTTGGCTAATTGCTTCATGTTGACATGACCAAGCTTTATGTGCCATAAGCTTGCTTCGTCTTGAATTGAGATTAGGCATTGCGATTCATTTGGTTTCACATCCAAAAAATAGATATTTCCATGTCTTCGACCCATGAAAGACTGAGTAGAGTCTTTACTGGTTCCAGAACATGTTCCTTCTTGAAAGAAGATCTTAAAACCAGTATCACACAATTGGCTAATGCTGAGAAGATTGTAATTGAGTCATTCCACTAGGGAAACATTACTTATTGTGAGATTTCCAATTTTCACAGTTCCAAATCCCACAATACTTCCTTTGCTGTTTCCTCCAAAGGAAACTTTTCTACCATTTACTTGAACAAGCTTTATGAAGCAATTTGAGTCTCCTGTCATGTGTCTTGAGCATCCGCTGTCAAGATACCACTTTACCTTTTTCTTGACGGAGACCTGCATTTAAAAGAGAGTCTCAAGCTTTCTTTGGTACCCAAATTTTCTTGGGTCCTTTGGTGTTAGTAAGATAAACAGTATTAGCTCATACTTTCTTAACAGATTTTCAAACCATAGGACACTCTTTTTCAAAGTGATCCGGACTGTTGCACTTTGAACACCTGAGGGCATTTCGACCTACAGACTTTACAAAAACTTTCTTGAAATGATTTTTGTAAGCCTCTCTCGAGGGTCTTTTCTTAATTCTTTCTTTTACTTTAGGAAAATCAATCAAGGGAATTGTTTCTGCTGTCATGCCTAGACCGGACTTATTGAAGTAAGGTCTTTGAGCTGAAAGAACTTTTTCAAGTTTTTCGGACCCTATCGAAAATTTCTTTGAAATATTTGATAAGTCAGTTTTTAAAAAAACATTTTCTTTCAAAAGATTATCTTCATTTTCTTTAAGAGTGGAAACATTCAAGTCTAAACTTTTAACTCTTTCTTCTAAAACGTTTTCCTTTTGTTTTAGAGTTGAGTTTTCCTTTTTAAGTTCGGAAATTCTTTTGAGAGAAATCTTAAGACTAAAACACAGTTCATCAATGTATTTAGAAACTTTGACAAGAATTTTAAAATTACTTGCCTCAAATTCACTGTCTGAGTCTGATCTAGAATCTGAGTCTGAGTCTGAATGTGCCATCAGACATAGGTTGGCATATTCATTATCACTTTCTTTACACTCTGTATCACTCCAGGTTTCGGCTTTGAGAACTTTTCGAAACTTTTCAACTTTTCCTCTCTTCTTCTTCAGAAGAAGACAGTTGAATCTGATGTGTCCCTTTTTCTTACATTCGAAGCAAACTACATCTTTGTTTGGTTCCTCATCATCAACAGACTTGGTCTGCTGTCTTTGAAAACTTTGTTTCTTTGAGTTGAACCTTCTTCCTTTTCTATTCAGTTTTCTGAATCTTCTTATTATGAGAGCAAGCTCCTCATCGTCCATATCATCTTCAGAATCTGTATCATCAGAATCATCATTTGATTTTAATGCAATGGATTTCTTACCTTTTGGATCTTCGTCTTCATTAATTCGTTCCACTTCATAAGACTGAAGAGTTCCAATCAGCTCGTCGACAGATAGTGGCATAATTCTTTGCGTCTCTCTTATTGAAGTCTTTATGTGATTCCAATCATTGGAGAGTCCACGCAGTAGCTTGTTTACCTTCATGGGATCAGAAATTTTTTGTCCTTGATTCTCAAGACCATTGACAATATCTGTAAAACGGCTAAACATGTTAGTTATAGATTCTCCTGGTTTCATTTTGAAGGCTTCATATTGATCGAGGAGAATGTTAATTCTGGTTTCCTTCACTCAATCTGTTCCTTCATAGGTGATATGTAATATGTCCCAAACTTTTTTTGCTGTAACACAAGAAGATATTCTGTTATATTCAGTTGGTGACAAAGCACAATATAAAGAGTAAATTGCTTTTGCATCGAGTGCTTATCTCTTGATTATCTCTTCCTGAGTCATTCCGCTAGTCTCAACAGTTTCTTTCCCTCTTTCAGAGACTGATGCAGCTGTAGGAGTAATTCCTTTTTCTACAACGTCCCATTCCAGAGGATCCTTTGATCGTAGGAAAGCTTTCATCTTGTTCTTCCAGATGTTGTAATCCTTTTAATCAAAGTAGGGTGGTATGGTATTGCTTTGCCCTTCCATCAGCCCTGGTGCTAGCATACTAGCCATGGATCTTTTACTCTGAAGTAAAATACTTCAAATAATGTGAGTACACAGGCTCTGATACCAATTAATATAGCTAGTATAAGTACCTAGAGAGGGGTGAATAGATATATAAAAGATTTTTCTCGATAATTGCACAATACTAGACAGTTGATAGATTTGAGACAAACAATAATCAAAGTAAGACTGAGAGAAGGGAAGAGAAAATTGAACACGCGGTTTATAGTGGTTCGGCTTATTTCAAGTCTACGTCCACTCTTCTGCACTGACAACCTATTGGCTGGATTCCACTATGAACAAAGAGATGTTACAGCTTTGATCTTCCTTGATTTCTCGGTGTAGATGATCTACCACACTCGCTCAAGGTCTCACTAAGTATAGACACTCTCTGCGTATACAATTTCGCTCAAAATATATCGACTAATAATCAAGGTGCTTTAGACTCTGGAATTTCTCTATTGATCATGCACTAAAGCAACTAGAACGTCTTCCTTTTATACTCCTTTATACCATCATACCCGTTGGCACTTACCAAAGGAATTCCTCCAATCTACCCATTGGACGGAATCAATTAAGAAGATCATTCGAGCTATTAAAGGAACCTGACGATAGCCCATCAATCTTATTCGCCCATACAATCAGGATCTTAGTTAACAAGAATAGAACCTTCCAAGAATATTTCGTCGACCATCGGATCTTCAAACGATCTAGATTACGAATAAAAGAATCCGTTATTTTTATCCAGCCAAGAGATCTTCTCCAGAGAATAGGACTAAATACTCAACCAAATACTTCGGCTCTGGATTGCCTTCGTCATTGGATTAGAAAAACTGTCAATGAGAATAGTCTTGAGTCTTGAGTCTTGAGTGCTGAGTCTGGTGATTAGAAAGTCTTCAGACTCTAAATAGAAGGTCTGCAAATATCCAGACTAGACTAATAGAAACGTTTTGTCAGCTTCAAAATATTCTGGAAAGATTTCTCCAACACATGGTAGGCCTTTCGAGAGCAACTAGAGCTCTCATCTCATGGAACGTCAAGGGATTGCCTAGTCCCTACCAGTTCCAGCTGATGATTTTCATGACGTCTTCGGTGGCTTATTAGGGCTAGCCACCAAAGCCCAATCATTACCCTCCTTGACTATTTGAACAGGAGTATCTAGAAGCTCCGTTTCATCCATAAGCATAATGGTGTTCTCTGCTTCTTTTTTCTGTTTTTTTGCTTTCTGAGTCTTCAAGCCTTTCCTGCTGTTTCTTTCCTCCCCCTGAAAGTTCTCTTTGGGGAAATCAATGCACATAATCTGCTTCCCTTTGTTTTTCTTACTGAGGTCTGTTGCCAAGCCTTCATTTGTATTGTTAGTCGGATAACATTCTGCCCTTTTCTTTCCGCGTACAATAGGAGCCCGCATCTCCACTTCTTTTCTAACCTCTTCTCCCATATCATTTTCTGCTACAGGTGTTTCAGGAATTATTTCTTCCAGATCTGAATTTGTTTCAAGCTGACCATAGAATGCTTTCCAATGAGGGCTGTGATCGCGAACTTCCGCCTTTAACCAAGGTCCATACTTTCCTATCTTATTTTCTTCCCATTTGGTTTGCTCATAGGGAATTTCCTCACAGTCAGTGGCGTAATGCCCAATTCTCCCACATGTGTGGTAGTAGTGTAGCAGTCGTTCATATTTAAATTCCACCAATAGCTTCTTCTTCCCTATGTCCAATATTGCTCCCGATTTTAAGGGTGAATTCAAATCCATATCTACTCTCACCTTTCCTGCTTTTTGTGGGCCATTTCCTCTAGTCTTCATTTGTATCTCGACAACTCGGCCCACTCTTTCAGCCAAACCAACAACCACGTCCTCTCTAAACCATCTTGGGGGGATCCCTCCCATTTGAATCCAGAAGGCACAACGTGTATAGTCATAACAGTGTTCTGGGACCTCTGGGTCGCATTGTTTCAGCACTAATAGATTGCTTGCAAAAGACCATAGACCTGTTTTCTTAACTCTCTCTTTTTCTTCTTCAGATTGAAACACAAAGGAAAATAATCCTGGCTCTTTTTGTAGGCAAACAACAGACTCAGTTTTCCATGCCTTCTTCATTACAGTAGTAAAGGCTTGGAAGTTGACATGTGGCTTGGAGAACAACTTTCCAAATAGAGTAAGATTACATTCTTGCATTTTATTTGGAGGGATTTTAGTTGAAACTTCAACAGCATCACTTTCTGACTAGAGGTGCCTTAAGCTTTTGCATAATGCCGATAGTCTTAAGTCATTCTCGTTCTCACCTTCCATTGCTCCGATTTGCAGGATGTCGCGATGCTCTTTGCCTGCGCCGAATTGAATCTGGGTCGCTGTCCTTTACTTGTTGAGTAGATTGAAGACTGGGTCGTTGCACTTTGCTTCCTATAGTGGTCGGTTTTACTGAATCCGTGTATGTTTTGGGGGTGAATAGTTGGTGATTTGGGGTTAGATTGAAGGGGGCTCTGTGAATGTGGATTGGGTTAGCTTGAGATTACTGTGCGATCAACTGAAGAGGGGCTTGAGGTCTACGGAACAGTGGACAGGGGAGGAGGTTGTTCGATAAATGTTCGTGAGTGGGTTTGTGGTGTCATGATGGGAGAAGGGAGGATTTGGGATTAGGGTTCATGTACCAAATCTAGAGTGCCCGTATATCCATCGGGAAGGAGCAACAAGGCCAGCATCATGGAGGTTTTAGGGTTCCAAGAGTGCGATCAACCATTAAATGGAAAAGGGGAAAGCTCTACCCTAGGTAGAGAGAAAAGCTCTTCCAAGAGAAGAGAAATGACAACGGAGTGGGGTTCGCACGCCAAGAAAAAGGCTGAAAAGACAGAACGTGAAACACCGGACATTTGCCTCAACAGAATTCTGTCTGTACCCAAAGTGACTAAGTGCATGTTTTACTATTGCATCCATGTGATTAGCCAGAAGAAGAGGCAACTAGCCAGACAGCAAAAGAGACTAACATGTCTCCTTAATGTAGAGATAGACTTGGAAAATAATTTAATTTCTATTTCACTACGCAAAATTTTGAGTTTCTAATGAAACAATGTCTGACTGTTCCTCTTTCACATCTCCCCGAACACATTAAGTTGGTCCATAATCTGTAGATTTCGCGAAGCAACATCATCAAATCCATTAATTCTATGGTCGCGCATGTGAAAAAAAAAGGTGGTTAGTCGATAATCTACCCCTAAATTCTTTTTCTCTTTATGGCAATAACATTGATGTCTCATCTTCTTCGTCGTCCTCATGAGACCTCCAATATTGAGTTGCGCCATCATGCTGATCGTGATCGCCATCCACGGCGGTCGCATTTTCTCTAGTGAGTTCTTGGGCTTTCCATGCCTCACCTTCCCAGTCGGTCCGGACCACGACAAGCAACAAGGTCACGACGCACGAGCCCTGTGCCGCCAATAGCCTGAGCCACAGCCCCTTGAAGTCGAACCCCAAGAAGAAACTGTTGAAGAAATCTTTCCAGAATATTTTGAAGTTAACAAAACGTTTCTATCAGTCTAGTCTAGAGCATTGCATACCCTTCTATTTAGAGTCTGAAGACCTTCATTGGAGACCCTTTTATTTAGGGTCTGAAGACCTTCAAATCCGTAGACTCAGCACTCAAGATTCAAGACTCAAGATTATTCTCATTGACAGTCTCTAATTCAGCGACGAAGACGATCCAGAGCTAAAGTGTTTGGTTAAGGATTTGGTCTTATCCACTGGAGAAGATCTCTTGGCTGGGTATGATATAACGGATTCTTTTATTCGAAATCAAGATCATTTGAAGATCCGATGATTGACGAAATACTCTTGGAAAGTTCTATTCTTGGAAACCAAGATCCTGATTGTATGGGCGAACAGGATTGATGGGCTATCGACATGTTCCTTTAATAGCTCGAATGTTGTTCTTAATTGATTATGTCCAACGGGAAGATTGGAAGAATTCATTTGCTAAGTGCCAACGGGTATGATGGCATAAAGGAGTATAAAAGGAAGACGTTCCAGTTGTTCAAGAAGATGCACGATATTGAAATTCCAGAGTCTGAAGCTCCTTGATTATTAGTCGATTCATATTGAGCAAAACTGTATTCACAAAAGAGAGTCTATACTTAGTGATACCTTGAGGGAGTGTGGTAGATCTTCTACACCGTGAAATCAAGGGAGAACAGTGCTGTAACATCT
Organism: Eucalyptus victrix; assembly: GCA_016097545.1. NCBI lineage: Eukaryota > Viridiplantae > Streptophyta > Magnoliopsida > Myrtales > Myrtaceae > Eucalyptus > Eucalyptus victrix. Next base: position 30,936,747 of record CM027838.1, read on the forward strand.
CTTTATTCATAGTGGAATCCAGCCAATGGGCTGTTAGTGCAGAAGAGTGGACGTAGGATTGAAATAAGCCGAACCACTATAAACCTTGCGTTCAATTTTCTCTTCCCTTTTCTCAGTCTTATTTTGATTGTTGTTTGTCGAGAATCAATTGTCTCAATTCTATCAACTGTCTAGTATTGTGCGATTATCGTGAGAAATTACTCTTTACACCTATTCACCCCCCTCTAGGTACTTTTACTAGCCATATCAATTGGTATCAGAGCTCGTGTACTCACTTTATTTGAAGTGTTTTACTTCAGAGTAAAAGATCCATGGCTAGTATACTAGCTTCAGGGCTGATGGAAGGTCAAAGTAATACCAGACCTCCTTACTTTGATGGAAATGACTACAACATCTGGAAAAAAAAATGAAAGCATTTCTTCAATCAAAGGATCATCTGGAATGGGACGTTGTAGAAAAAGGAATCACTCATAAAGTTGCATCTGTCTCAGAAAGAGGGAAAGAAACCGTTGAGACCAGCGGAATGACTCAGGAAGAGATAATCAAGAGACAAACTCTTGATGCGAAGGCTATTTATTCTTTATATTGTGCCTTGTCACCTACTGAATATAACAGAATATCTTCTTGTGTTACAGCAAAAGAAGTCTGGGATAGGTTACATATCACTTATGAAGGAACTGATCGAATGAAAGAGACTAGAATCAACATCCTTCTCGGTCAATATAAAACCTTCAAAATGAAACCTGGAGAATCTATAACTGACATGTTTAGATGTTTTACAGAGATTGTAAATGGTCTTGAAAATCAAGGACAACCAATTTCTGATCTCATGAAGGTAAACAAGCTACTGCGTGGACTCTCCAAGGATTGGAATCACATAAAGACTTCAATAAGAGAGACACAAAGAATCATGCCACTATCTGTCGACGAGCTGGTTGGAACTCTTCAGTTTTATGAAGTGGAATGAATTAATGAAGACGAAGATCCAAAAGGTAAGAAATCCATTGCATTAAAATCAATTGATGATTCTGATTTTACAGATTCTGAAGATGATATGGACAATGAGGAGCTTGCTCTCATGATAAGAAGATTCAGAAAACTAAATAGAAAAAGGAAGAAGGTTCAACTCAAAGAAACAAAGTTTTCAAAGACAACGGACCAAGTCTGTTGATGATGATGAATCAAACAAAGATGTAGTTTGCTTTAAATGTAAGAAAAAGGGACACATCAGACCCAACTGTCCTCTTCTGAAGAAGAAGAAAGGAAAAGCTGAAAAGTCTCGAAAGGCTCTCAAAGCCGAAACCCGGAGTGATACAGAGTGTGAAGAAAGTGATGATGAATATGCCAACTTATGTCGATGGCGCAATCGGACTCGGACTCAAACTCGGATCGACTCGAGACGGTGAATTTGAGGTAAGTAATTTTAAAATTCCTGTCAAGGTTTCTAAGTATATTGATGAGCTGTGTCTTAGTTTTAAGACTTTTCTCAAAAGGATTTCCGAACTTAAAAAGGAAAACTCTACTCTAAAAAAACAGGAAAATGTTTTAAAAGAAAAAGTTAAATGTTTAGACATGAATGTTTCCACTCTTAAAGAAAATGAAGATAGTCTTTTGAAAGAAAATGCTCTTTTAAAAACTGACTCATCAAATATCTCAAAGAAATTTTCAATAGGGTCCGAGAAATTTGAAAAAAAATCTTTCAGCTCAAAGACCTTACTTCAATAAGTCTGGTCTAGGTATGACAGTAGAAACAATTCCCTTGATTGATTTTCCTAAAGTAAAAGAAAGAATTAAGCAAAGACCCTCGAGAGAGGCTTACAAAAATCATTTCAAGAAGGTTTTTGTAAAGTTTGTAGGTCGAAATGCCCTCAGGTGTTCAAAGTGCAATAGCCCAGATTCCTTTGCTGTTTCCTCCAAATGAGACTTTTCCACCATTTACTTGAATGATCTTTATAAAGCAATTTGAGTCTCCTGTCATATGTCTTGAGCATCCACTGTCCAGATACCACTTTACCTTTTTCTTGATGGAGACCAGCATTTAAAAGAGAGTCTCAAGCTTTCTTTGGTACCCATATTTTCTTGGGTCCATTGGTGTTAGCAAGATAAACAGTATTAGCCAATGTTTTCTTAACAGGTTTCCAAACCATAATAAGTAATGTTTCCCTAGTGGAAGGACTCAATTACAACCTTCTCAACATCAGCCAACTGTGTGATACTGGTTTTAAGATCTTCTTTCAAGAAGGAATATGTTCTGGAACCAGTAAAGACTTTACTCAATCTTTCATGGGTCGAAGGCATGGAAATATCTATCTCTTGGATGTGAAACCGGATGAATCACAATGCTTAATCTCAATTCAAGACGAAGCAAGCTTATGGCACAGAAAGCTTGGTCACATCAATATGAAGCAATTAGCCAAAATCTCAACAAAGCAGCTTGTTCGGGGTCTACCCAATTTATCATACCAAAAGTCTGATCTATGCACTCCATGTATACTGGGAAAGCAGGTAAGAAATTCATTTAAGCCAATAAATCATGTCTCTACTAATCATGTATTGCAGCTGCTGCATATGGATCTCTTCGGACCAACCAGAACCCAGAGCATTGGAGGTAAGAAATATTGCCTAGTAATTGTGGATGATTACTCCCGATTTACTTGGGTATATTTCCTTGCAAGTAAGTCCGAAACCTTCTCGTATTTTGAAAAGTTTGCTAAAAATGTTCAAAATAAAAAATGATGTGTTATCTCAAGTATAAAAATAGATCATGGAGGTGAATTTGAAAATCAAGATTTTACAAAATTTTGTAATAAATCTGGCTTTAAGCATGTGTTCTCCTCTCCATATACTCCTCAGCAAAATGGAGTTGTGGAAAAAAAGAATAGATCTCTTCAAGAAATGGCTAGAACTCTTTTAATTGAAAGTAAGATTTCTTCACGATTTTGGGCTGAAGCTGTTTCAACAGCGTGCTATATTATCAATAGAGTCTTTTTAAGACCTATTCTAGAGAAAACCTCTTATGAGTTATTCAAAGATAAGAAGCCTATTGTTTCATACTTTCATGTGTTCGGTTGCAAATGCTTTATACTGAAAAATGCAAAAGATCAAGTTGGTAAGTTTGAAGAAAGATCAGATGAAGGCATCTTCTTTGGATATTCTACATCAAGCAAAGTCTACAGAGTCTACAACAAGAAGAGTCAATCTGTGGAGGAATCAATAAATGTCAAATTTCAAGACTCTATGCAAAATGAGTCCAGTCAGACTCATCATGAAGAATCTGAACTTGCTCCAGACTCTCCAAAGCTTACAATTCAAGAAGCATCTCAAACTCTGGAAGACCAGCATCAAGCTGTTCGTGAAGATTCAAGTAAAGAAAGAGATCATCAACCTGATGAATCAACCAGTAACTGGAAGCAGAAGTCCAGTCATCCCAAAGATCTTATTATTGGCGACATTAATGAAGGAATTCGCACAAGATCTAAAAGGCGTGAAGAGTCTAGTGCTGTGGCTCTCATTTCTGAAATTGAACCAAAAAGCATAAAAGAAGCTTTATCTGATGAAAGCTGGATTGAAGCTATGCAAGAAGAGCTCAAACAGTTCAACATTAATGATATATGGGAATTGACATCTAAGCCAAAAGGTAAAACTGTTATTGGAGCTAAATGGGTGTTCAGGAACAAGATGAATGAAAAAGGAAAAGTCATAAGAAACAAAGCAAGACTCGTGGCCAAGGAAATACGCAAGAAGAAGGAATAGACTATGATGAGACTTACACACCAGTAGCAAGGTTAGAAGCTATTCGATTATTACTTGCGTTTGCTTACTATAAAAATTTCAGGTTATTCCAAATGGACGTCAAAAGTGCCTTCCTAAATGGTTTTATCCATGAGGAAGTTTATGTGGAACAACCACCAGGGTTTGAAGACTCAAAGAAGCCAGACTCAGTCTTTAGACTGAAAAAGGCCTTGTATGGTTTAAAGCAAGCACCTCAAGCTTGGTACGACAGACTAAGTAAGTTCTTAATACAGAATGGTTTTGTCAAAAGTAAAGTAGATACTACTCTATTTATCAAAAAGGAAAACAAAAGCTTTTTACTTGTTCAAATATATGTGGATGATATTATTTTTGGATCCTCTAATGAAAGTCTGTGCAAGAAATTCTCTAAGTCCATGCAGGATGAGTTTGAAATGAGTATGATGGGAGAGTTAACCTTCTTTCTTGGACTCCAAGTAAAACAATTGAATGAAAGAACTTTTATTCATCAAGAAAAATATGCTAATGACCTTGTCAAAAAGTTTGGACTAGAAAAGTGCAAAAAGACCGACATACCGATGTCAAGTTCTTTGAAGATAGACAAAGATGAAGAAGGGAAGAAAGTTGATCAAAAGCTATATAGGAGTATCATCGATTCACTTCTTTATCTTACTGCCTCTAGACCTGACATTTTGTTGAGTGTTTGCATCTGTGCTAGGTTTCAATCAAATCCTAAAGAATCTCATCTCAGTGCTGCGAAACGTACTATTAAATACGTTGCTTCATCTTCAAGCATCGGTCTTTGGTATCCTAAAGATGGAGACTTTAATCTTCTTGGATATTCAGACGCAGATCTAGCCGGTTGCAGAGTTGATAGAAAGAGCACCTCGGGAACTTGCCAATTGCTTGGAAGCAGGACAGTGTCTTGGTTTTCAAGGAAACAAAATACTGTGGCTCTCTCTACAACAAAAGTAGAGTATGTAGCTCTTGGAAGTTGTTGTTCACAAATTCTATGGATAAAACAACAGTTACAAGACTTTGGAATTGAAGACTCATGCACTGAGATTAGATGTGACAACACCAGTGCAATCAATCTCACTAAAAATCCAATCCTTCACTCAAGGGCAAAGCATATAGAGATTCGACATCACTTCATTAGAGATCATGTTCAAAATGGAGAAATCTTGATTCAATTTGTTGATTCAAAGAGCCAACTAGCGGATATATTCACAAAGCCTTTGGAGAAATATCAATTCGATATTATCCGTTCCAGACTCAACATTTTGAAGCTTGAGGAAGTTAAAGTCTAGAGACTCTCAGACCCTCAGACTCAGACGTTCATGGCTATAGACTGTAAGTTGTTTTAATATTCATCTCGAAAAGGTACGATCTTTCGTTCAGTTATGATTGATTTATATTATCTTTAAAAGATGGAATTTTGCCTTTTCAAAAAAGATAACTTCTATTTAAAAATGGCAGTTTTCTTTAAAAATGACGATTATCGATTTTAAAAAGGGACGACTGTTCACTTGCCTTTATGTCGATTGGTTTTTTCTTTTTAAATTGGGTTATATATATACAGTCAGTTGTTTTCTTCGCTTAACTCCAAAACCCTAAAAAGCATTCTCCTCCCAATCCTGTCTCGACTTCGTGTTCATCTTCAAGAAAGTTGTCATCTTTTCTTGGGAAGGCGAGTCAAGGAATCTTTCAACGCCAACAAACGATGTCTTCTTCGAGAAAGTCTTCAAGAATCGCGAGCAGGGGACCACAGAGAATGAAGGAGGGTCCTATCCATTTTGATCTCACCGAAGAGGAAGAGTTACCGAGACAGCAACAGAGCCCGATTCACTCTCAACCACATCACTCTCCACTATCTACCCCACAGGGTGTGGGTCATCAACCGGAGGAAGAAATAATCAAGGAAGTAGACCCTGTAAGAGTTCAAAAACCCTATTTTATTTACAAGCTCTATAGTGCTTTGAAAAGCACTGGTACTCTGCTGAACTATGTAGATGATTTCCTTAAAGACAAGGGTTATGGAAATGAGTATGTCTTTTTGCGACGAATGGAGGATTTGGGAATTGCTCCCAAAGGAAGGGCTGAGGAAGCACTTGCAAACATTCCAAGTGACCCTCGTGTAGGAGGATTGAATCCCACTGACGGGAACAATGATGATAAATTGTTTAATGAATTTCAACCTAGGATGGGTGTTGCTGTGAAGGCTAAGGGAAAAAGAACGAAGTTGTTCAAATCAAAGGAACAGGAGAATCTGTTCTTCAAACTGTTGAAACATGGGGTGATAAACCCCAGAAGTGTTGATTTCAACTTTCTGGATGCCATCAATGTGAACTTGAGGGAAAAGTTCAATCTGCTTCAACTTGAGCAATTTTGCTCCGACACCACAGATGGCTATGCACAATTGACAGCATATTTCTATTCAAATCTCAGCTTTTTAGATGCGAATAAAATATCCTTCAGTGTTCGAGACCAAGATTATGTGGTAGATGTGGACATGCTGGCAGATATAATTGGGGTTGAAAGAGGACGATATCAACCAGTCATGGTTTCAATTGCTTGTACCTCATTGGAGCTCGTCAAAGACAGGAATGCAGAAGGGAGAATTACCTACGCAAGAATGTGTGCCATCAACATCATACTTCACAAAATTCTGATAAACTGTCTCAGGCCAAAATCGACATCCAAGACTAACGTGTCTAACTCTGAGGCGAAATTGATGTACGCGATCAATTCATGGAGAAAGTTCTCTCTCCCTCACACCATTCTGTTCCACATGTACAGAGCGATGGTGAAGGACAAGGGCCAGTTGCCTTACTCAGGTCTTGTGACTAAGATCTTCAGACACTTGAACATTGAACCTCCATAAACTCTTTGTGTTCGACCATGCGACAAAATGGTGGTGGGTTTGAAAATGCTGACAAAAATGTGTCTGAAAGAACTTGATAAGGCAATGGAGAAGTTCAAAGTGAAAACTCCGGTCAAATCTCATCCAGTATCTTCTGCATCAAAAAGGAAAGGGAAGGAGCCCATGGGTGCTCCATCCAAAAAGAAAAGAACTCTTATCTTAGAGGATGAAGATGAAGAGGATGAACTCTCTATCTCTGCCTTGGCATTGAAAAGGCTCAGTCGTTCTGTATCTAAATCAATGGAACGACAGGAAAAAGGAAAAGAAGTAGAGGACAAAGAACAGAGAGAAGAAGAGGAAAAGGAAGAGAACCGAGAAGCAAAAGAGAAAGAAGAGAAAGAAAAAGAAGAAGAGGAGAAGGAAGTTGAAGAAGAAGAAGAAGCAGTCAAAGAAAAGTCTGTAGATGAAGCCGGAGAGAAAGGCAATCAAGACGCTAACGAGCATGACCATCACTCTTCCCCAATTGAGGCCTTAGAAACAGGGGGAGATGGCGAGCAAGGAAGGACTACACCATATCCTGTTCACAGTGAAGGTGTGAGTCGCTCACCAGCAAATCCAGAAGATCTTCAGGCTTCTCAAATGTCTGATGAAGGACATGATACCTTAACGCCAAATCTGCGCGATTACACCGAAGTTCCATCGTTTGCCTTTACTCCATCCGATAGAGCAAATGCCAGCATGCAGACGGACACTACAGAAGATTTTCGTCGCATCCTTGATCTTCTTCTGGAAATGCAAGGTCAAATATATGCTTTGGAATGTGAGCTTCAAGTCTTGAAGAATGCTGGACAAGCATCTTCTGTTACCCTGTCTAATCAGTTGCAAGACCTCACTCTTCAAATTCAAGCAAATGCCAAAGGGGAAGATGTGGCACATCTACGTGAAGACTTGAAGAGACTGGAAGGCATCGTACAGTCGATGGGAGATTTCCAGCTTGTGCGCATTCCCAAGCAGACTTGACTTTTTTCTCACCTTTTTAATGATGACAAAAAGGGGGAGAATTATCTTTGAACTTTGACTTTAACTTTGACTTTAAAATTCTTACTTTAGTTTAGTTTGTTTGGATATTTGTTTTGAGCATGACTTAGGTGTGGATTTGAAATTGACTGTTGCATTTATATCAAGTATTATTGTATGGCTTTACTCATGAAAGACTAACCTATTTTCTGTGGATTCAGAGTCTAGTTGAGTTGTTAATCTTTATGAGATATCCATATTGCTTGAGTAATGTTTTGCAGGTCAAAGCTATTCAAATCTACAGGAAAGTTTTATCACCATCAAAAAGGGGGAGATTGTTGGAGAAATCTTTCCAGAATATTTTGAAGCTGACAAAACGTTTCTATCAGTCTAGTCTGGAGCATTGCAGACCCTTCTATTTAGAGTCTGAAGACCTTCATTGGAGACCCTTCTATTTAGAGTCTGAAGACCTTCAAATCCCCAGACTCAGCACTCAATTTCAAGACTCAAGATTATTCTCATTGACAGTCTCTAATTCAACGACGAAGACGATCCAGAGCTAAAGTGTTTGGTTGAGGATTTGGTCTTATCCACTGGAGAAGATCTCTTGGCTGGGTATGATATAACGGATTCTTTTATTCGAAATCAAGATCGTTTGAAGATCCGATGATTGACGAAATACTCTTGGAAGGTTCTATTCTTGGAAACCAAGATCCTGATTGTATGGGCGAACAAGATTGATGGGCTATCGACATGTTCCTTTAATAGCTCGAATGTTCTTCTTAATTGATTCTGTCCAATGGGAAGATTGGAAGAATTCCTTTGCTAAGTGCCAATGGGTATGATGGCATAAAGGAGTATAAAAGGAAGACGTTCCAGTTGTTCAAGAAGATGCACGATAGAGAAATTCCAGAGTCTGAAACTCCTTGATTATTAGTCGATTCATATTGAGCAAAACTGTATTCACAAAAGAGAATCTATACTTAGTGATACCTTGAGGGAGTGTGGTAGATCTTCTACACCGTGAAATCAAGGGAGAACAGTGCTGTAACATCTCTTTGTTCATAGTGGAATCCAGCCAGTAGGCTGTCAGTGGAGAAGAGTGGACGTAGGCTTGAAATAAGCCGAGCCACTATAAACCTTGCGTTCAATTTTCTCTTCCCTATTCTCAGTCTTATTTTGATTGTTGTTTGTCGAGAATCAATTGTCTCAATTCTATCAACTGTCTAGTATTGTGCGATTATCGTGAGAAATTACTTTTTACACCTATTCACCCTCCTCTAGGTACTTTTACTAGCCATATTAGAAACTCAGCCACACAACGATTGGCATGCCGACCAGATAGAAGCAACCCAAGTTGATGTGCGCCCCCATCTTCAGCCTCGCAGTCTCTCTGAGAACGTCGCACCCCGTTGTCTGCGGGCAGTTCCCAAGCTCGCACAGCCCTATAATGGGCAAGACCATAGAGGTCAAGGTCACAATGTCAGCATCCTTTGTGAACATCCTCGCCCACGTGTGCCTCACCATCGTAGTGAACACCAAAGCAGCGAACCCCAACACAAAGCTAAAAGCGAGCCCCACTTTCGGTTCCAGCCTTGCCTTGTCGGGCTGGCCTGCCCCGAGCTCATTCCCGACCCTCGTTGACACATTGAAGCTCAGTGAGGACGGGAAGATGTATACCAGCGCGGTTGTCTAGATCAAAACCCCCATGGAGGCAACGGTGGCTCGGGGATTCAGCAGATACCCGCATAGCAAGATCATGATCTCGTACCACCACCACTCAAGGCAGACTGAGATGCAACTAGGGAACGCCAAGTCCATAAGGGACTTGAACCCCTTGAGGCATTCTGACGAGAAGCCGCCCCACATCTTCTCATGCACGCCGGATATTAGTATGTAAAGGATCAGCGATGCCACGAGATTGATATTGGTCAATACGGCAGCGAGCACAATGCCTTTGATCCCGAGGCCGAGCACATTGATGAGGAGGTAATTGATAAGGACGTGGAGGATGATAGCCGGAGCAGCATAGAAGGTGAGCGGCATTGTAATGGACTATGAGCGGAGGTATATGTGCAGTGGGTGCAAGAGCAATTGCACGGCAAGGTCAGGGAGCGAGCAGAGGATGTACAGCTGAGCTTGAGACGAGATGTCATCTTGTTGCCCAAAATATAGGAAGATTGGCTTCATGTTGAGCCACAGGACCGAGATGGGGATTGAAGTTAGGAGGAGCAAAAGGATAGTCCTCTGCATGGTGAGGCCAAGAACCTTGTACCGGCCAGCCCCGAAGGCCTGGCCACAGATGGGCTCCATACCCATGGCGAGGCCAGAAAGGACAGAGTAACCCGTGATGTTGGCGAAGCCGATGGCAAGGGACCCGCCAGCGAGGGCGAGGTTGCCAAGGTGGCCGAGGAAGAGCATCGAGATGGCCGAGCGGGCATAGATCAGGAGGTGGGTCAAGACCATCGGGACAGCTATCGTAGACAAGGACCGGCCCTCCTTGAGTAGGAGGCCGAGGCTGGTCTTGCCGGGATCCTCGGTACTAGGATCTTCTTGATCCCTCCACCGCGGCGATGTCGAGTCTTTGGGGACCAAGGGTGCCGACATGGCGGGCTTGCCTTAATCTGATCTGGTCGGAAATGAGGAATGTTTATCTGCTGAGGGACAGGAGGTGAAGGAGGAGGAAGGATTGTATGTCTGTATGTGTATGCGAGAGAGAGCGAGAGTCTTCGGGATGCTGAAAGAGCGAGGCCAGATTTATAAAGCAGGAACATTCATTTTTCGGAAATTCGTAAATGGCATAATTATGACTTTTCTAATTACAAAACTCCAAGAGAAGGAAAAAAAAAAAGGCAATTTGACAGGATCAAAAGGTACCCTAGTCCACACTGAAATACAAATCCTGAAATTCCTTTCAGACATTTTGACTGGCCACGTCACCCCGTCGTCTTTTTGAAAAAAAAAAAAGAGTAAGGGCGCGCATGACAACCATTCTGTTCCAAAAATAGATTTTTCTATTTCTATTTCTAGAAGAGTTTCTAAGCAAAAATAATCGTTTAATAATGACACAAAATTTCTACTTTAAAAATAGAAATTCGTTTGATGACGATACAAAATTTCTTCCTTTCAGACAGTGGCGGCGACGACCAACGACCTTTAATATAAAAAATAAAAATAAAAATGATTTAGTAACAAAAAAATAATGAATAAAATAAAATAAAATAAAATAAATCATAAAAAATCAAATAAAAATATCATTTTATTTTAAAATAAAAATATAAAAATAAATTTATTTTATTTATTCTATTTTATTTTATTTTACGAATAAATTTACTTTAAAATGAATAAAAATAAAAATAATTTTATTTGGCAAAACACTCAAGGAAAATAATAATAAATTTATTTTTAATAATAATAAATTTATTTTTAATAAAAATAATTTATTTTTTATTTATCATAAATAAATTATTTTTAATAAATTTAATAAATTTATTTTTAATAAACTAAAAATAAAATGATAAATAAAAATAATTTATTTATTTTAATAAATTTATTTTTATTTTTAAATGAATAAAATGAATATTTTATTTATTTTTATTTTTATTTTTAATAAAATGAGGAGAGGCGGAGGAAGAGGAGGATGCAAAGACGTAGAGGAGATGAGGGAGGACTCACCGAAATTAGGGTTTAGTGAGAGAAATTATTTCTGATTTATCTTCTAGAAATTAGAAGTAGAAAATTTTAGCTTCTGATTTATCTTCCAAACCTATTTCTGGAATAGAAATCTATTCAAGAAATAGAAAAACTAAATAGGTTTATCAAACGGATTTCTCTTCTAGAAACAGGTTTGGAACAGAAAAACTATTTCTAGAAGAGAAATTTTGGGTTGTCATGCACCCTCTAAGTATTTCGGAACAGATTGACTTCTTTTTATTTATTTTCATTTATCAATGCACCCTTCTAATTCCATTCGCGGATTGAAGTCATGAAGAACGTTTTCGAAGGCCACACAGCCACTTCCACATGTTCCGCGCATTTAAGAATTTCTGGGGCCGTTTTTGCTGTTGATGCTGGGACCATATACTCCGTACCGTGGAATATGAAGACGTGATTTTCGATGCATCTGAACCCGAATTGGCCCTAATCGGCACGATTCCAAGAACAAACGCCATCAAAAACAGCGGTAGCTGCCGGAATTGAGAAGAGCAGGATTAACTTTATACAAGGAAAAGCCCGGTAGTGCTTCGACCAAGTAAAAAACATTCTCGGCCAGTTCCGAAACTATGTCTTGTGGTTCGTGCTTCGTGAGACACAGATAGAGACCGCCACTTGTTAAGATTATTTGAGTAAGTTCATAGTACCAGGAGAGGGGGATGTTGTCGTGGATTCGTAGGTTTCTATATTCGAAAGTTGTAGACCTAAGTATAACTTAAAACTGTTTCGTCTGAACTTTTGAAAGTAAAATTTAGAGGTATTCCAAGTGTGATAGACGAAAAATTCTCCCTCCAATTAGAGGGGGCATTTAAGTATCGAGACGTTAAAATAAGTAATGCATCCAAACATGACGCTAGATTATCAAATTATCGTTGGACGTCCCTGTCGAAAGCTTACTCCCTGCTAATTAGACATGTGCTTAGCACAATTCGGAAATAATATTATGCGGTTCGTGCTTCGAGACAGAGATGGAGACCGTCACTTTTTGGGATTATTCGAGTAAGTTCATTGTACCAGGAGAGGGGGGATGTTTGTCGCGGATTCATAAGTTTCGATATTCCTAAGTTGGACGGGGGTGCATGGTGTCTACGATTTGGACGCGAGTAGCTTTGATTGATATTTGGACGCGAGTAGCTTTGATTGATTTTTTTTTTTTTTTGGGTCCAATTAGCTGATTATAGTAAGGGGAGTGGGGTGGATTAAGAAAGAAAATACTTTGTCGCACTTCAAGTATTAACGTATGGGCATGCGGCGCTTCGAGAACACCTAAATATTCTGGTGCGGACGGCGCCATTTGAAAAGGGTTGCAAGCAAACATTTAGACAATGTACGATATTTCCGATCAATATAACTTTTTTTTTTGCACCCTTCAATCTTTAAAAAGATTACAAAGGACAAAGGGGCCCTCCGTGTAATTATCCCACTGCCTTTTGGTAATTTTGATAGGACCTTAGCTTAACATAATTGAACAGCAACATAAGCATTTTTTATTTGTCCCCCATGTCGACCTATGTTTAGTTTATTCCTAGGTCAATATTTTAAGTGCAATTTGGGAGCCGCACCAGCCATATGTCTTCTGTCTTCGATTCAAATTTCGCATAATGCTACCGAAATGTCCCATTTTCTGTGAGTATTTAAAGCCCACCATCTCCAAAGTGGGAATAATTGATACATACCAAGTTGAGGTCTAATCTACAACTAGCTAGAGACTCACAACGCCTCTCTACGGTACGACGTACATCTTGATCCCAAGTTGCCCAACAGATTATTAAGGTTTAGTCATGAGGGCCCAATTTGAATATTATTGGGGCCAGATAGGGGATCATAGTGATCCTTCCAACTTTTAGGCATCTTCTTAGTGCTCACATGATGTATTAAGATTGAAAAAATAATCCAAAAAGCTCTAAATTTATTGTACTTTTATCAATTCAATCCTAAATATTGTAAATTTACCATTTAAGTTCTAAATAATTTCATATTTTTTCAATTGATTCCATCCAGTCAATTTTAGTAAGAAATTATAGATGTGGATGTCAGCTATCCTACATGATACCGCTTGCATTGACAATGATAATTTTTTAAAATATTATCAAAATTTCAAAATTTTTATTATTTTTTATTTAAAATTTATCTTTTCTTTTTCTTTTTCTTTTTCCTTTTGTTTTCTAAGCCTAGGTCGGCAAGGGCATCGCTGCCCTTCCTAGCCATAAGTGAGGGCCACAACTCTCACCCTGTGACCCATGCCCTTTAACTAGCGAGGGCGAGGGCGAGGGCCTCCGCACCCTCATCAACAAAAGAGTGAGGGTCGCAATCCTTGCCTGGATCTAGGCGAGGGCTTGGAAGCTCTCTCCTATAGCAGTGAGGGCTTTGACATTGTTGCCCAAACTAGGCCACCAGTGACCTCGCCAGCAGAGGGTTACAAAAAGAAAAAAAAAAGAAAGATAAAATTAATTAAAAATTCAAAAATTTATTAAATATTAGTAAAAATTGTTTACTTTAGCACCAACGGTATCACATAAGATAGTCAATGTCCACATCAGTAATTTGCACCTAAAATTGATTGGATAAGCTTAATTAGCAAAATGTAAAAATATTTAAGAATTAATTGATAAAATTAAAAAGTTTATGACTAAATTCATGATTCGATTCCTGATTCCAAGGGAAAATCGGACTAGACCGAACCAACTAAATATAATAATTAGTAAAATTTGAACTAAACACTATCTCGGTCCAATTCTAAGTAGTGGGAAAAAAATAAGTGATCGATTCTATTGGACTAGATTGAAACTAGACCGGACTAAGCTATCGATCTGATCCCCAATTCTGATTTTTGGGAACTAGTCCTCCCGGTCGGATTTCAACTTGGACTTGGAACTGATCATCCCTAATGGATGGAGAAGTCATGAGTGCATGTAATGAGGAGGGGGGAAGGCCTGTAGGCCATTTACAGCATGCACTATAATAGGTGCATCCGTCACATATCATTATTAGAATACCTACCTAAGCTGACCATCCAACCACATTAAATTACCGTACCAAATGTGCTAAGCTCAATATAAATTGACCAGACTATCAAGCGATGTCACGCGCACTTTATAAACTCCATAAAAACATGTTTTTTTCTTGAAACAAAATATTATGCAATTAATACTATCCTCCATTTACAAAAATCTCCATCGTGGATATCATTAAGGTGGTATTTAGGGATCATAGAGCTCCACTTATTAAGATCAAAATTTGAAAATATAATCAAAAAATGTAAAACTAATATCAAAACTAGTCTCTCTTTCTTTCAATTGTGCTTCTGAACAGGTTCTCGTCATTATGAGTGTGGACTCAACCTATTCCTTCCTTTCCTTTTTGTTGGGGATTATCAGCTACTTCTAGTTTTCCCTCACGACTTCCTTTCTAAATTTCGACAATTGATGAAAAAAAGTTTCTATTTTCATAGCTATTTTCTGGACGTAACCTATCCATATTTGTACCGTTTTAAGCAACTTCAAGTGTTTTGTGCTAAATAAAATTTTAGAGTTGCGTGTATGTAAAAAGCTTATGAAAAGCCATAGATTAAAAAGTAGAAGTCATCTCAAATAGTGTTTGATTTTTCTTGCAATAAGGAGAAACTGCATGTGAAACGCAAAGTTATAGAAATTATAAATTAAATCACATACTCATTTTTAGGTAAAACCAATTTGTTGCACTTGTAGTCCCATCATATGAGAATTAGTCTGCACGTCCAAGTGCAAAGTTGGTCTAAAGTGAACGTGCTTTGCATTGACTGTCCACTAATCAGCAAGTTGGAAAAGAATTCTGCACTTCCGTTTTTTTCTGAATGGCGTGGATGAATTCAATTTTTCTTGCAACTTCTGTTTTTTTTTTTTTTTTCTAAATAGTTTAACGTGGTCGGACTAAGTATCGTAAAGACTCAATTAGAGAATTTGTGAAAATGGAAAAGTGCTAAAGTATATATGAACGACAAATGATAAAAGCGAGAGCTGTCTCTCTGCATGCCTCACATTTGTTTCGGGTTGCGACTCGTGTTTATCATCTTGCCTCCGCCAGTGGGGAAACGATGCGAATAAAACAGTTTCAGCCGGAAATAAAATGGATCTCTATCTACCCATTAAAAAAAAAAAATCCGAAATACAGCTGGAAACCCTCATTAGGATAATCCAAATTCACCGGCGCCAACAATCATAACAATCGAGCCTTTCAGTCAACTACAGAAGGTTTGACTGGAGTTTGTGGTAAGTAGGAATCGTTTGTGAACTCGAAAGTTAGGACAAAGAAAAGATCCTTCTACACACATAAACGCGTAAAGAATAAGGAAAGAAGATCCGGGTGAAGCTTCCATGGTTTGCGACAATTCAAAAAGGTGGGAGAACGAGCAAGTATGTCAATTTCGTCGACTCTGGCTTTTTCCGGATATGAGTTTTGGAGACGCTGCTGAGTCCACTGCCGACTCGTAATCAAGGACTCGGTCAATCAATTAGCGATCGCCATCTCCACCCCCAAGGCACCGCCCCCCGGTCCCGATCACGACGACTTCGAATCGGTGCCCTCTCTCTTGCCAGCTCGTCTGCATCGACCTTCGTGGGAAGCCTCGCTTGGATTAACCGTTGATCGCTTGAGCCGCACCCCCGTTCCGTGCGGACCCGGGTCCATGCTTCGGGCAGTTGCAACGGAGCGATTGGCGGGTCATTTTTTAATGAGTCTTTCATACGCACTGTCGATAACTTTTGGTAGCGCGTGCTCTGTGCTGTGCGCTCCGTTCTTATTCACTTTCTTGCGTCTTAGTGTCAAAAGTCAAAAATCGGCTAAAACAAAATTTGTGGATGTTAGAGCATTGAGGGCAGCGATTGTCGTCTTAATCATCTGGACAGTGACAACCGTTCACACATGAGAAAATGAAAAGAGAGCTAAAAGATGGTAAGGTTTCTGGAAGCCCTAGTTTTCGCTTTTATAATTTACTCCCAAGTGGTCACAGAATTTTGTGATGAAGACGTATTATTATTTTTTAAAGCCGAGTCTTTGAACGTGCGAGGAACGTCACTAGATTATCCTTGAGACTTGAGAGCAGCACCTCTGATGTATTAGCGTATAACCTCCTGTTTCATTTATGAATTTTTTAAAAGGAATTAGGTCCTATTTGGTTTAGCATTACCAAGGGACTTTCAGCCCCGAAAACCCTTTGAGAAAAAAATTTAGGTATTTGATTCAGCATTTGGAGGTGTCATTAGCCAAATGCTGGCCTTTGAAATGCTGAAAGCCCAAAGCAGGTGGGGACGTGCTTTGAGCTTTCAGCATTTCGGAAATGCAAGTCCACCTCTACTATTCATCCGTTGACTTTTTTTTTTTTTAAATTGGTCATTTTCGCCCACACCCCAACCATTTGATTGGCAACGGAGGGGTTTCATCGGATTTTTTTTTATTTTTTAAAAAAATAACAAAAACCCTTTGCAAATGTTGGGTTCACCTTTTTCTTTTGTTATTTTTATCTTTTGACAATCAATAGCCCAACTTTTTATCAATACACTAGAATGATCATTAATTAACGAAGATGATTAATACTACAATAATTTAAAAAAATTATTCAAAGTTGAAAACAAACCTAAAAGAACCCTAGGCCAAAAGTTGAGCTTTGCATCTAATCTATAATCAAATTCTTTTAATATAATTTTTAAATAAATTTACTAATATATATCTTTTACATTACTCTCAACATGAAAATGTAAAAGGTTATATAATCATTGTTTCTTTTTTGCAATTTTAAAAATGCTAAAACTAAAAAATTTAATTTGGTCACACTAAAGTATTTTTCAAATATATGTTTACTAAACAGTCTTGCATTTCTCTAAAGCACTTTTCAGTTATAGTTTACTAAACAGTTTAGCATTTCGGAAAACCCCTTTACCTCAAAGGTATTTGCAATTTTAAAAATGCTAAAACTAAAAAACTTAATTTGGTCACACTAAAGGACTTTTCAAATATATGTTTACTAAACAGTCTTGCATTTCTCTAAAGCACTTTTCAGTTATAGTTTACTAAATAGTCTAGCATTTCGGAAAACCCCTTTACCTCAAAGGTATTTGCATTCTCCCAAGGGCATTTCTTTAAAGCCGAACAAAACGGGCCCTTAGAATGTCAAAGGCCGTTTTGTGATCGTGAAAAGTGCGCCCGCGAAATAGCATTTGTACTGTAGAATTATATGGTTGTAGGTAAGGTGAATTGCGTGAAAAGAAATTATACAACTAAAATTTCCATCAAAGGAATTTATCAACTTTTATGCATCTCAACTCATCCACTTTTCTGGGCGACCTTAAGGGCGCACTCCTCCACATTGGCCTAGTGATATTCAAGATCTTAGATGTAGAAGAACGGAGATTTTGAATTAATGAGATATACGTCTTTGTTTGGTCATGCAAATGCCCTATGGACCCATTCATTTGCCTTTTTTCAAATTATAGAAAATTCAAATCAACAGCAAGTGTTTGCTGTTGGAAGATATGATTTATCAAATCGTATCTAATTGTTGATAGATAGAGAATCATGTTTATTTTAGGATTAGAAAGATAAGGGAATATATTAATCTCTTTCTTTGTAATTAAATACATCTTGTACATAATAGAAATCATACACAAAGAATACAAAATTTCTTCTCTGATTTCCCCTTTATTCTTCTTCGACGTTTTCTCTTTGGTCTTCTGACATGGTATCAGAGCTTCTTGCGATTCTGGCATAGCTTCCGCATCTATTCATCCCGATTGCCTTGAGGAACTGTAACCTACAAAACAATTACCGAAAGGAATCAGTTCCTCTTGAAAGAAAACTTGCTTTTCCACAATGAGCAAATCAAAAGCTCTCACCTTAAAACCAGATGATCAGCCAGCAAGAGATGCAACGCCACAAAGTACGCACAATCTAGATTCAACTATTGTGACGACTATGGTTGAGCAACAATTCAACCAAAGCCAGATCCAACCCCCACACGTGCAATGGCAGAACTTTCCGGCTCAGTTCAATCTAGGGCAGTCCTACTCGGGCCATCCTTACCAGTGGATGCCATATCCGTGGATTCATGGGGGTAAACCCACATACATCACAGCCAAGCCACCAAAGCACATGTGGACCGAAGGAGGCGCACCAACCAATAGTGGGGCAGGCTCTACCTTCGGATCGGAGCAGACGGATGGGGCAGGCGAACTAGGGGGAACAAATCCCTACCCAGATTTCTTTAATGCGAGTCAAGAAAGTGGGTCGAATGTAGGGGTGAATACCTACCCGACTTTTTCACCTGGTTTTTTTCCTTATCAGGTCTTTGCTGTCGAAGGACGGCCAGAGCCCAGCGACCCTCTCTACATAATGAACGCCGATGGACCAGAATTGAAACTTATCAGTCAGCAATTAATGGGCCCAAACAACTACTCAACTTGATCGCGGGAGCTCTGGCGTGCCCTGGTAACAAAGGATAAGGAGGGTTTTCTTGATGAAACGATTCCGGTTCCAACCGACGAGCGAATGGCTCGATTTTGGAGAAAATGTAACCAACTCGTCAGAACCTGGATCGGGAACTGTATCATACCTGAAGTCGCAACGGGACTCCCTCCGACAGAAGATATGAAAGAGATGTGGGACAATATTAAGGAGATGTATGGGAAGCTAGATCAAATCAAAATCTTTTCCATAACACAGCAAATTTCGAATCTGAAGCAAGGGAATATGAGTGTCGCAACGGTTTACAATAAACTGTTGGCGCTTTGGAATGAAATGGAATCGGCCGAAGAAAAATTTGACTGGCCCGAACCCATTCTACAGCAATATAGAAACATGTGCGAGAGAGAAAAGGCGATTAGGTTTCTCCTGATCTTAAACGAAACATACCTTTCGTTTCGATCCCAGATCTTGATGATGGATCCCATGCCAAATCTTGGTCGGATCTACCAGCTCGCCGTCCAGGAAGAGAGCCAAAAGAGGACGACAACTTATGGAAGAGGAAGCGAGGCAATAGCTCTAGCTGCCAGATGCCATTATCGCCCTCCACAGAAAAACCCTGGAGTCGAAGAACGAAAGGGGGCGAATGTAGGGTTGAGAAACCCTAGCTCGAATTTTGGGGAGCAAATGGAGGGCCCCGATCTTGGCGAGCAATCCGACGGCTCCCATTTTTTGGCGACAGGGCCTTTCTTGGCAAGCCCACGAAGTAGCTTCGCTGGAGCAGATGGGCCACAAGAAAGAATTCAGCCGCGCGAAGATTATGGGCCGTGAGGAGTTCAGCCCACTGGACTAGAAGGACCATATGGGCCTACTTCGACTCAAATTTTCTAGCCTAACGACAGATTTCCTTCAATTGCAAAAAACAATGGTCAAAAAGGAAAAGGTAAATTATACTGCGACTAGTGTAAACGTCTGCACCATACAATTGAAAATTGTTGAAAATTACATGGGAGACCTGGAGAAAAAGAAAAAAGAAAATCTTCACAAGTTTTTCAGGTGCTGGGTCAGCCAATAGATAAATCAATTACCTATGAGCAGTATCAGGATTTGATGGAGGCTTTAAAAAGGTTGGATGTGTCTGATAAGGCTGGGAGCTTCACAGGTATATCTTATTGCTTGATGAATTCAATTTCGAAGAATGCATGGATTATAGATTCAGGTGCTAGTGATCACATACTCTGTGACAAGGGCTTCTTTTCCAAAATCAAGAAATTATCTTTCCCTATATCAGTACAACTTCCAAATGAAAATTCCACACAAGTTGTCATGACAGGCACTGTGAATCTTAGTCCCCTAATTACACTTCGAAATGTACTTTATGTGCCTAACTTCCAATTCAACCTCATATCAGTTAATCAAGCTTCTGAAGAAAATTCATGTCATGTCCTATTCACTCCATATAATTGTTTCTTTTAGGCCCATTCGACTAGCAAACTGATGGGCTTGGGTAAAGCTCATCAAGGGCTCTATTTCTGGATGGATTTTCCCAGCAGTTTTAAATTGTTGTCTGTTGAATTCAATAAATCATTGTGTAACTCAGTTATCAATGACAAAAATTTCCTTTATCATAAAAGATTGAGACATAGTGCCTCATTCCCTTGTCCCCAGTGTCCTATCTGTCCTTTGGCAAAACAAACACGTGCTTCTTTTCCAAATAGTAATTCTCGAGCAAATAGCAATTTTTCATTAATCCATGCTGATGTTTGGGGACCCTACCATACACAGCACCATGATGGGTCATGATATTTTCTCATGATTGTTGATGATTACTCTCGTGCTACATGGATATTCCTCATGCAGTCCAAGAATCAAGTCTTTTCTCACCTAAGAACATTCCTTACCTTATCTAAAACTCAATTTGGAAAAACAATCCACCATATTAGAACTGATAATGGAAGAGAGTTCTTCAATGGTGAGTGTGCTTCTTTATTTTCACTGAATGGAATCTTGCATGAGAGTTCTTGCACTTATACGCCACAGCAAAATGGTGTTGTTGAGAGGAAACATCGTCACCTCTTAGAAGTAGCACGTGCTCTAAAGTTTCAGGCATTTATTCCTGAGAATTTCTGGGGAGATTGTGTGATTACAGCAGCATATTTGATTAATCGCATGCCATCACGCATTCTGAAAGGAAAGACGCCATTTGAGATGTTATATGGAAAGAAACCGAATCTGAGTCATCTCAGAGTATTTGGATGTCTCTATTATGTCACTACAGTCAGACACAACGATAAGATAGCACCACGTGCTAGTGAATGTATATTTCATGGGATATCCCACTTTAAAAAAGGGGTATCGAATTTATGCACCATCCATAGGAGAATTTTTCGTAAGCAGAGATGTTGTCTTTCATGAGAATATTTTTCTTTTCCGGACTCTTATTTCTTCACCTGAAGATGAGAAGACAAGGAATTCAAGATTCTTATTGGAAGAAGATATACTTTCGAGAGGCACATTTATTGCTACTCCTCTCCCAGGACGAGCTGGTGAATCGCCTGCATTACCTATTGAGACATCTACAAGTCACTCCATTGAAGAGTCTCATACATAATTCATTGAACTTCCAGAATCAAGCCCTGCTGTGGAAGAGTCCTCCTCAATGCAACAAGAACCTCCACGGCGTTCTAGTCGAGTAGCTCGCCCACCGGCTTGGATAAAGGATTACATATGTGGTTCCTCAAGATCATCAGGTACTTGTTATCCCATATCGTCTTACATCTCATTTGATAGGCTATCACCAGAACATTTATGTTGCATGAGTCATATTTCTAAAGAATGAGAACCTTCTGGCTATAATGAGGCCAAAGACGATCCTCGTTGGCAAAAGGCCATGGAGGCCGAGTTACATGCTTTAATGGAGAATCATACTTGGGATGTTGTAACAATGCATGCTCATCACAAACCCATTGGATGTAAGTGGGTTTACAAGATCAAATATAGGGCAGATGGTTCTGTGGAGAGATATAAGGCTCGGTTGGTAGCCAAAGGCTTCACACAGCGAGAAGGTTTTGACTACTATGAAACTTTTTCGTCTGTTGCGAAGGATGTCACGGTTCGGTCTTTCCTATTGGTTGCTGTTTTTCGTGACTGGCCGCTACATCAGATGAATGTGCATAATGCCTTTTTACATGGTGATCTAGATGAATAAATCTATATGGACCTTCCACTCAGATTACGGAGACAGGGGGAGTCTAAGGTGTGTCATCTCCGTAAATCTCTTTATGGACTGAAGCAAGCCTCTCGACAATGTTACGCC
The DNA here is from genome assembly GCA_016097545.1 of Eucalyptus victrix. NCBI lineage: Eukaryota > Viridiplantae > Streptophyta > Magnoliopsida > Myrtales > Myrtaceae > Eucalyptus > Eucalyptus victrix. The sequence continues at coordinate 30,958,838 of CM027838.1, forward strand.
AAGTCCACTAATGCACTTATGGCCACTGGATTCAAACAGTCCAAATATGACTATGCTCTATTCACCTGGACAAAAAGTATGTCATCTATTTACTTGATGATTTATGTTGATGACATACTTATCATGGGAAATGATAATTCTGCTATGAAGAAACTTAAAGAGTATCTGCATTCCACTTTTCATATCAAAGATCTAGGGCCACCTAAGTATTTTCTTGGAATTGAGATAGCTTGTTTAGATCAGGGTATTTCTCTTAGTCAAAGGAAATTCATAATGGAGATCATATCAAAAACATGATTATCAGGCTGTAGACCAACCATTATTCCTATTGAGCAAAATGCTAAACTGACGTCTATCAACTATGATAGTGACATATCCTCTTCTTCTGATGATCCGTTATTAAGAGATCTATCGGGATATCAGAGACTGGTAGGGAAACTTATATACCTCACTATGACTAGGCCAGACATTTGCTATGTAGTGCAGACTTTCAGCCAGTTTATGCGGCAGAAGTCCAGCACAAGTGCCATAACTTGACACGGGGAGACACTTACGTGCCATAACTTCGAAACGGTACACTTAAGTGCCACTTTTTCTTTTCTAGTGGGACACTTAAGTGCCACCTCCGGCGACCCTTGCCGGAAATCCTACGTGGCAATATTTTATTATTATTTTTTGCCTACATGGCTCACCGGAGAGCTGAGTCGGCTCTAACTCACTAGAAACGACGTCGCCTGCATAATAAAAGCCCCAAATCTTCCAAAAACGACATCGTCTCCCCAAATGCCCCAAATCTAAAACCCTAAATCGGCCAAAATCCCTATTGAAGTGCTCGAATTGAAGTCTTGAACCCTAATTTTCATTTGCCCACAATTATTTCGTCGAATCTTGGAAATGGAGAGTAGGACTCGCAGCAGCGCCTCAATTTCCTCTCACCGAAGCAAAGGAGAAGGCCAGCGTTTCTGTTTTTGTGGGTTACCGAGTCCAAGAAGAACATCGTGGACTCAAATCAATCCTGGGAGAAGATTTTATGGATGCGCCCAATATAAAGAAGCGTCGAAGTGCAAATACTTCAAATGGATCGATGAGAAGTTCTCTGACTGAGCCACAGATGTGATATTGGATTTACTTCATAAAAGACAACAATCTCCATATGTGTTCATGGACGACTTGGACGATGTTGACTCAATGCAAGCTCAAGTGTCTTTAGTTAAACTTTTCAAGAATGAAGTCTCAATGCACGCTCAAGCATCTTCAACTAAACCTTTCAAGAATGAAGTTTCAATGATGAAAATTGAACGAAAGTGTTATCAAGCGTGTATTATGGTGTTGTTTTGTTGTCTATTGTACTTTATGATGAAATGTAAAATACTTGAAAATGAGAAAAAGTTTCTCAGATTGCCATAGTTAAAAATGGTGTTGTTCTAGATTAAACGTAGGGTTTTTTCTTTTTGAAAGATGCAAAGAAGTTTGTGTTGTTCCACAAGATCATTGTGGCTTTGTTATTGTTTGTGCTATCGTATGGACTTGCCATAAGTTTACCATCATCTTCTCTGTTTTGCTGCAGAATCATCTTCTCTGTTTTGATGCAGACCAACATATACACAAGACAAACATGAGTGATTACCCGAGTGCCATAAGTTGTATTCAGTAATCACGTAAGTGCTAGTCGCGATGAAAAAATGATCACTTAAGTGTCAAGTTATTGTTAAAGTGATCGGTTAAGTGTCACTTGTAGTTAAAAGTGAACAGTTAAGTGCCAAGTTTTTTTAGAATAGGATCAGTTAAGAGCCAATTTTTTTGTGGGTTTTCTATAAAAATTGCGCCAGCCACCAGCACCGGCGGCACCACCAACCATCACCACTAGCCACACTACACACTAGGCGCTCCAGCCACCACCATGCTGGTGGTGTTGCTGCACAAGATACTAGTGCAAGCTGAGCCTTGCACTAGTTTGCACCAGTACACATGGTGTAAGATGTGCAAACTGCACACTTGTACCAGGTGTAGGTGCAGCTGCTTAAGCCTATAATCCCCACCACAAACCGATAATCACCAAGCATCACCACCAACCACACCAGCACCCCGGCCACCACATTAGCACCCTAACAACAAACTGACTACCACCAAACATCACCATCCACCATCACCAGATACACCAACACTCCAGCTATCACCACAGAACACCAACAGTAGTAGCAACAAGTAAAAGCAGAATCCATGATAAAAAACAACATAAATTGACAAGCAGCGCAAGATCATTTCATTGATATTTCATCAAGTCTGAGTTTGACAACATCAATGAATGACAAACTAAAGAAAAAAACAAAAGATAACCATCCGTAGACTTTCTATATGCACGACAACATCAACGTTTACATAACTATTTTGACTCCTAAGCTCCACAAATCCTATCACATCTCATCTCATCAATCAATATGCACGACACCCCCTGTTCGTGCTCCTTTCGATGGGCCTTTCACTTGATTCATAATTCTTGCACTCTTTATAACTAGACGTGCAACTTCTTCTTCAACCTTCTCAATATCCACTAACTCAAATGGAGCTGCAAATGTCCTAGGCCGAATTGAATCAAAAGGAGCTGGAGCTGGAGCTAGGTTCTTTCTCTTATTTTTTGTTGGCACAGTTGATGTTGATGTTTTCTTTTTTGTTGGTGCAGCCGTCGATTCTTGAGTTGGGCCTGAGATAAGAACTTCTAAACTTCTCCCATGCTACAAAAAAATAATAAATTGTTAGCAAAAATCTACAGCATAAATTAAATTAAATGCAGCCAATAAAACTTACATTGAGAATGACTGTTTCAGTACGCTCATATGTATAAAGGCCATAGCCATATTGTCTTAACCTCTTCCCAAGTGCCTTTCTTGTTTGAATAGGGGCGTCATTTTCAGGAACTTGTGATTTGTTGCCCCTTTTTCCTGCTTTCTTGGGCCCTTTAACTATAGCCGGGGCTTCTTCGACCAATTGTGCTAGGCGTCTTCTAGATGGCCTTTGTGTACCTGCCCCTTCACCTGGCCTTGTTCTAGCTGTCCTTCTATGTAGCCCTTCAACTTCAGTGACACCTCCTTTTGTTAGGCCTTCTGGTGGTATTGGTGGTGGTACTTGTGATGCCCCTTGCAGTGATTCTTCTGGTGGCTCCTATGATGATCCTCGAGGTGGCTCCTGTGATGGCCCTTCAGTTGGCAGTTGAGTTCCAACTTGCTTTCTTTGAACCTGAGAAAGAGGCCAAAAGATACCATAAATATAATATCGAGACATATAATAATAAAAACTGAATACAAATTGGTTGAATTTAAGACTAGGTATTTCTTTTGCTACTAAGAACAGTCGACTGCACTGGCTGTGATGCTGCTTGGGCTAATCCTCCAGCTAGCCCTGATGCTGCTTGGGTCAATCCTTCAGCTGGCCGTGATGCTGCTTGGGCCAATCCTTCACCTGGCTGTGTTCTACCTTGCCTTCTTCGAACAGGTTGTTCAGTTTCATGACTTACTGAGGTTCTTCTTGTGACCTAACAAACACATTACATACAAGGCCAAATAGAATATTATGTACATTTTTATGATAAACGATAAGAAAGCAACATAAACATAAAATAAATTTCATGACTTACCGGGATTCTACTTGTTGACTGAAGAACAGTCGACTCACTTGGCCCTGCTATGTGCATTTCTCCAACTGTTTCTTCACTAGGCCCTTCACCTTGCCTCAACGGTTGTTGTTGCTTCCTCAATTTACAACCTTTAATATTGTGGCCTGTTACGTGACAATAAGAGCACGTGATTTTTGCACCCTGCCTGCTCATTCTTTGCTGACCCGAGACCTCTTCCTCCGCCATTCTTCGTCTTCGTTTTGTCCTTCCAATTTTCTTCTTCAATGGCAAAGGTTGAGGTGCTTCATGATCCGTGGGCTCCCAAAACTTGCTACTTCTAATTTGTTGCATCATGAACTGATAGGAAGCAAGATATTTTGATTTATGGTACCAATCATCGATGTAATCATCTGTATTGTCGCCCTTCAACTGGATGGCACATATGGCATGTGCACATGGAATTCCACTTACTTGCCATGCTCTACATGAACACTTTCTACTTCCTAGATTGACAACATACTTATCTGCACCCTTCATTATCTCATATCCGTCATCTCCATTCCAAATGGGATGACAATGCGTACTTGCAGCCAAGTTCTCATCTAATTTCTTCACAATCCTAGGACCATATTGTCTTGTCTACTTTGCAGCCTCATCTCTTTGTTTCTGCAACCGAGTCATAATCGCAACTCGTATATCTTCAAGCATTGAGATGACTGGCTTGCATCTGGCATCTATTATCTTCGAATTAAATACTTCACAAATGTTGCTGTCGACGTTATCGCACTTGAACTCCTCACTGAATAATGCCCTACACCAATGCTTCGGTTCTAGTTGAAATAGGGTAGCACAACCCTCCTTTGTCAACTGAAGCAGTCCTTCTTTGGCTATTCTAAAGTCAGTCATGTTTGCACTCTTTGCTAATTGCCAAAATTGCAATTGCAGCTTATCCCCTTTATAATTCTTTGCCCAATTTCCGTATATGTGCCGCGCACACATTCGATGTTCAGCATGGGGCAACAACTCGGCTACTGCCGGAACCAATCCCTGCAATAATTCAAAGTAAGAAATACTATAGCAAATTACATGTTCATATTACAAAGCAAAGCAAACTATTGACTAAATTTTTCAAAAAGCAAGCATTACCTTTTGTTGGTCACTCATGAATGGCCACCCTTCCCTGTTTGTTATCTCCAAGTCAGCCATCAGATTTTTCAAGAACCAGGACCAATTGTCCTTGTTCTCAATCTTTATAATAGCCCAAGCTAGTGAGAACATTTGGTTATTCACGTCTCTTCCAATCGCTGCCAACAATTCTCCCTTGCACAAGCCCTTCAAGAAACAGCCGTCCAATCCTATAATCCATCTACAACCAGCTAAAAATCCTCGTCTGCATGCATCAAAGCACACATAGAACTTATCAAACTTGGTCCCATGATCAGAAAGTGGTCTCTCAATCACCTCTACATACACTCTACTTGTAGGGTTTTGCAGCCTACACTCTCAAGTATACTCCCACACCTGCCCATATTCCTTAGCATACTGACCAATAAGTATCTTTATCACCTTTTGCTTTTCTCTTTTGCACTGATTCCTAGATACATTGATGCCTACACGCTCCTTCACCAGCATCCTAAAGTTAGCAAGTTTCAAGTTGGGCATCACCTTGATCAGATCGAATAAGTGCTTGGACAACCATCCACTTGTTACCTTTTTGTTTTGAAAATTAAAGGAACAAGTGTGTTCCTCTTGGTAGGCTCTAATCTGAAAAGACCCACGCTTCTTAACAAATGCACCGTAAATCTTCCATGGACAGTTTTGCTGCGAACACCTAACTCTTACAAATTTCTTGGTATTTCTAATGAAATCAATATTTCTTTGTGCAGCAATGGAGTTCTTCAGTATAGCTTCCCTAAATTGTATTGCATCATGGAATTTCATACCTACTGACAAAGTAGGAGACGCAACAGATGGATCATAGGAAGGAAACTTACTTTTCCTTCTACGCACAGCTCGTTGATCTTCTTCAACTTCATCCTGGGAAGTTGCGGTGTCGATGCTTTCTTCATAATCTGTCTCCAGGACCTGGCCAGCAACACCAACATTTGCAGGCCCTTCGTCTCTGTTTGGATGAACAGCTACATGCAAAGCTGCAAATCTATCTGACAAAAAGTCCATTTGTTTTTTCCTTGACTATGTAAGCTCCTCATCGTCGACGTCACTTAAGATTAACAAATTTTCAGCTTCAGCAGCCAACCCTTCATCATCATCGTCATCATCACCGTCACTGGATTCAGCTACTTCCCAATCTAATTCAGTGATGGTGACATCACCCATGTCACAATCGCTCTAGTGAACAACATTTGCACCCCTCTCCTCCCCATCCTGTCCATCATGACCTACTTCATCCCTAACCTTAGTACTAGCTTGAATACCATCTCCTCCTTCTCCTACTTGGGTGTTATCTCTGTCATCATCTTCGTCCTCACTATCACCATTATTTTCAACAAACACTTTCGCCTCTTCGCCATGAAGATAATGATATAAGACATCCCTAAAACCATTATCATCTTCCAAAACTCTCAAACCATCTCTCAAGCCTTTCCCAGGAACACAGTACAGTAACTTTTGTACTCTACAAGGCAAAAATGTCACTATATCCCTAACAAATCCAATATAATATGCCTTTTTTATATCTACAAAGATAGTACCTTCATTCCCCTCCCCCATCATACTCCCACTCATCCTCCCCAATCACAAAATCTCCACCATAGTAAACGATGACAGCAACATAGTTTTTATGCGCCATTTCTGCAACAAAAAAGGACAAATATACAATTAACTTTTGGGACCACATTCACAAAGAACAGACAATTGCAAGTGGAGGTCCCTACACTTTTTATTAAAGAAAAGAAAAGAAGACGAAGAGAGGGAAGATGCGGTCAGACGACAGCTACAGCTTGAAAACAAGAGGCCTCAGGACAAGGACAAATAAAAATAAAGATGAGACCCGACAACTACTTTGATTATGCCGTCGCATTCCTTTAAAATATGGAGAGGATCTCCTCAGCATGGGTCCTCAACAATGCAATTTATTAAAAAAAATCCAGAAGTATGCATCCCCACAACCTTCGATTCGAACATGTCCAAAGTCCAATACTCTGAACCCTAACAATCACCAATCATCGCACATTTCACATCCAACCACTACAAATTACTTTCGCACATCACAATTCAACACCCTGAATAAATCACACATCACAGTGGATGAGGCGACGTCGAGCCCTACACCGAGCCCTAATTTTCCCCCTGCCGAGCCCTACACCGAGCCCTAATTTTCCCCCTGCCGAGCCCTACACCGAGCCTATATTTCAATGTCGCTCCTAAACTGTCAATTCGAACCCCCCAATAGGATTGTAGCACCACATCTGAGCCATAAATCTCACATCAAGCCTGATATTTCCCAGCCGACCCCCAAATTTGAAGTCCGAGCCCTAATAAACGAGTCGGAGCCCTAATTTCACCACAGGGGAGAGGAAGAAGAGAAAAAACCTGAGCAAATCGACGACGGCGAGCGATGACGGCGAGCGACGAAGGCAAACGACGACGGCGAGCTGTGAACGGCGATGGATGGAGAGGACGTTAGACCTAGTGTGAACTGACGAAAGGTTAAAATTCAAATAAACCAAACGACGTCGTTTAACACTAAGAAAAAATGACGTCGTTTAGTTTGGCCAAATGCACAGTGGATGGGGCGACGTCGTTTTCCTCCTCCACGTGTGCTTTTTTTTAAAAAAAAAAATTGCCACATCAGTTAAGCATGTCGCTGGAAAATGCCACGTCTGCATTTTGGCCAGTTTTTGGCCAGATTGGCACTTAAGTGTTCCATTTTACTCCGATGATGGCACTTAAGTGTACCATTTTAAAGTTATGGCACTTAAGTGTCCCTCCGTGCCAAGTTATGGCACTCCGGGTGTCCTCACCTCCAGTTTATGCACAGTCCAAAGCAATCTCACATGAATGCGGTTTTGAAAATTGTGAGATACTTAAAGACATGTCCAGGGTTGGGGATACTCCTTTCTCGGAAATGCAACATGAAAATGACAACTTACTGTGATGCAGATTATGCCACATGTCCTATGAGTAGGAGATCCATTACCGGATTCTGCATCAAATTTGGGAATCATTACTTTCATGGAAGACAAAGAAGTAGTCTAATGTATCTCTATCTTCAGCCGAAGCCGACTATCGATCCATGGCCAAGACTGTTTGTGAAATAGTTTGGCTAAGGGGATTACTTCAGGATCTCGGGGCACGAGTTGAAGGACCAACTACACTCTTTTGCGACAATGATTCAGCACTTAAACTTGCAGCAAACCCTGTACTACATGAGAGGACAAAACACATAGAAGTTGATTGCCACTTTACTCGAGAGAAAATTCAAGAAGGAGTAATCGAGACACGAGGAATCAGGACTTCAAAACAACCAGAAGACATATTTACTAAGCCTCTTTGCCAAAGACAACATGCATATCTTCTAAGCAAGCTTGGGGTCTTGGATATCTATAAGCCACCAGCTTGAGGGGGAGTGTTGGAAGATATGATTTATCAAATCGTATCTAATTGTTGATAGATAGAGAATCATGTTTATTTTAGGATTAGAAAGATAAGGGAATATTTCTTTTCCTTTATTAATCTCTTTCTTTGTAATTAAATATATCTTGTACAGAATAGAAATCATACACAGAGAATACAAAATTTCTTCTCTCTGTCACTGGAACGGACCACACAAATAGGGGTGATCTATGCATAGTCATTCCAGGTCCACGCATGTTGGAGATAGTTGTTATAAAATTGATAGAACCTAAAATGGATGAAACACCAGATAGATGAAGACTAGAAATTGCTGAATCAACTGCTCCTCCAGAATGGCTGGTAATACCACTTAAGGGCGGATAGACCGTCCACCCAGTGCCGGTACCCACTTCTACTAAGGCTGGGCTTAATAGGAGCAAGAGACTTGGTGGCAACAACCAGAATGAAATATTATTTAATCGTGGAAATGCCATGTCAGGTGCACCTATCAGAATCGGAACAGACCAATTACCAGATCCACCTATCATCGCCGGCATAACCATAAAAAAGATCATTAAAAAAGCGTGAGCCGTTATTAAAACATTATAAAGTTGATGATTCCCCCCAAGAATTTGATCGCCGGGTCGTGCTAATTCCATACGAATCAGTACTGAGAAGCATGTGCCCATCACTCCAGCAATGGCACCGAAGATGAAATATAGAGTCCCTATATCCTTGTGGTTAGTGGAGAACAGCCATCGGACCGGATTTGTCATAAAATTGAGATTCTTTCCTTTCCTTCCTTATCAGAGAGGGGCCCCTTAGGGAGCGGGGCTTCTTTATTGAAAAAAGGGGAGGTGAGGGGGGAAGGAAGAATGGAAAGGGGGATGGGGAAGGTCCGGAAAGCCCTCACTTTATTGATGGGACATTTTGAGCCCCTTTTCCTCTCACCCCCCCCCGGTTCTGGTTCAGGAAAGGGTCAAGGCAATGATCTTACTTCGAAGCAATCTCTGGAGTTTTCCCTTATCCGAACGAGTCTTGCAAGAAAATAGGATTTCATATTGAGCTCCAAATATTCGCTATTGGGATAGGATGGCTCCTACTAGCTCTCCCCCCCTAAGAACCGCACGTGCGAGTTCCCCCGCATACGGCTCAAGTGGCGAAGGCCCTTTCCTTCGCGCTTGGTAAGCGCTTCGCTGGAGCCAAGCTTACTGCTAGCCTATCGGCTAGAGCCAAGCTTCGACCGCGACTGCTCGTCGCTTCTGGCCGCCTTATTCCGTCACCCGAGATCCAAGTCAGCACCGGAAAAGATCTCTTGATTCCTCGCGGCCGGGCCGACTTGGAAGCAAGCTACCTGTCGCCTATCTCACCCCCTTTCTATTAGCTCTAAGTTGTTGGTAAGCTTCCAAAGCTCCTTCCTTCAGCTGGGTGAGCCTTCGCTTTGTGGATCGTCTTCTGCCCAATGCGGTACCCTCCCGTTTTTTGGTTCCCATTGGGTTTACCTTGTTCACAGGTCGACCCCATGGCAGCAAGAAAAGGCGATCTTGTGCTATACTCCGGTGATCTCTTTCCTACCGAGGCACGCAAACTCCCATCGTGTCCCAGATCACATTCCGTGAATCGAAATTCCGTGCTTTTCAAGTTTGAGCACTTATTGCGAAATTGCCTCCAAGTTGGAAAGACTATGGAAAAAGGCTGATTCACAAGTCAGAGGACTTTACTTTGGAGCAAATATAGAAAAATCTTCGCATTGAGAAAGAGTCATGTTTATGTGATAATTCTGTTTTGTACAATTCCAAGGTGAATGCTGTGGAAAGAAAACGGAAAATTGGCCAGAATTTCGAAGTAAAAAGCATGCATAAATTTAAGAGAACACAAAAGAAGAAAAATAGTTGCTGTTTTGTTTATGGCAAACAGGGATACTACGCCAAGGAATGCATTCATCGCAAGAGCATTTCAAAGGACAAGAACATTCTGACAGTGAAGGCAGATGCAAAACTGGTTGAAGAAAATTATGTGGCCATGATTTCAACCATGTTTTTGAACATAAAAATTTCTGAAATTAATGATACGATGGCTATGGTTTCTGAAATTAATTCTACCACTGTCCAATTCGATTGGTGGTTAGATTCTAAAGCAACAGTCCATGTGTGCAAAGACAAATACAAGCAATTTGAGGAGATTGTTGACTCAAAAGTTCAAGAGGTCCTGATGGCGAATAATGCTCTTGCAAAGGTTGCTGAAAAGGCACGGTGAAGATAGACTTCACTTTTGAAAAGAAGATTACTCTTCTTAATGTGTTATTTATACCCAAAATTAGGAAGAACCTAGTTTCAATTGATTTACTTTGTAAGAGGGGGTTTTGGGTTTGTATTTTCTGGTTATGGAATACTGGGGAAAAAACTGGATAGTTACTGGGGTGGTTCTTACATTTGTGGAAAAAGTATCTCCTGGGGCAGAATTGAAATATCGAACGCAAGAAGTCCAATATTCTTTAGGAAGAACTTTAGTGTCCAAGATTAAAAAACTTGCACCAGTGTCTATGAAAGCAATGACAGTGATGGGTTTGGCAAACTTTGAAGTGAAGATTTTCATACGGAAATGGGGACAGTGGGTTTTGCTTGAAAATATACCAGTGCTTTATTCTAAAGAAGTGAGGGATATATGAAAAAAATCTTCAAAGTTGGACTCTAAATTAGTCTCATTAGGAGTTTGATGACAAGGAATGACATAAAGAATTTGTTTAGATGGTTCTTCTTATGTAGAGAATAAAGATTCGATATCATCATTTTCAAGAGAAATACCAATTTCAATCTCTATATGATGTATCAAATGGTTCTGCCATTTTCTTGCTTGGGGACAATTTTTGGCAAAATGTCATTTCTGATTGCAAATAAAACATCGATTTGATTTCTTGTGGCCTGAGCGATCTTTCCTTCTACGTAAGTATCGCCATTTCTTCTTTATCCGGAACTGCTTAGATTCATGTGTGGATTTCTTTATCCATAGCTTATTAAAGTGCTTCTTTTTTCTATAAGATTTTCCACAAGAACCATCACAGTCTTTCTTGGAACATTTGATCTTTAACTTCTGACGAGAACATGCTGCATCAAGTTCTTTGTTATCTATGAGATAAGTTTGGACTATTTGGCACTTTAAACACAAATCATCAAGGCACAAATGGATTTCTTGTTATATTTCTCCCAACGGAATATCCGCAATTCTCCTTTGCCTGTTAAGAAAAGATCTCTCAACATGTTGGGATAATTCTTTAGGAATGGAAGTCAGAAAAACTTGCTTCAGGTTTGGATCAGCTCCAATATCATAGAAGAGCTTGAGCATTTCTTGATAATATTTATCAAGATGCCTTTTCTGGATAGAGCAACATTTTCTTTCAAAAAATTCTCTCCTTTTGAGCTCATGCAAGTCAGAAGGTTTTCCAATGAAGAAATGGTATAGAAGGGTAATGGCATGACCAAAGTCAGATGAAAGCAGAAATTGAACCTAGTCTTGTTCTGTCACCAATTACCACCAATGTTTGAGGCTACTAGTAAACCTCATGACAAAACCAAAAAGGACACCATACTTATCCTGATTGGTAAGAGCTTAGGCATTTAACCAAACATGAAATTCTTTAAATCTTATGGCCATTTGGAGTAGGGAATGTAATCAACAGTAAAGAACTGTTTAGATGAAGTAGACACATTCTAAGAAGGATTGTTTGGTTGAACAACCTCTGATTTAGAAGGGTTTGATTCCATATCCTGGTTCGGAGGGTCGGCCATGAATATTGACAAGGTCACTGGTGCAATAGGAAAAGAATCAATGGCAAGAATTAAGAAGGATGAAGAGGATGAAAAGGATACCAAATTCGATTCAGTATCAAAGTTGTCTGGAAAAGCTAGTTCTAATGGAAATAGAATATGTTCTTTTGGAATAACAAGATCAGGTTGTTGAATAACATGATTAAACTATTCTTCCTGATCGCCTAGATATCTTAAGAAAGATTCTAATGGATTTGAAAAAATCATTTGGTTTGGCTTCTCTTTTATAACCAGCGAGGATTCTTTAGGCATCTTCTCTTTTCCTTTTTCTTTCCTTATTTGGTCCAATTCCTTGAGGCGATTTCGCATTTCCACCACATCGGTCTTATCTTTAGGGGGGCTTTTATGAGAGCAGCAAAGATAGACATATTCTGAGTTGGTGGAGGAGGTGAATGCTTTGTCCACAATGTAGTCGGGAATGGATTAAAAGGATTGAATCTTCCTTCTTCAAGGAGTTGGATTTGCCTTTTGAGCTTTTCTATCTCTGCCTTAGGACTTTCGAGATGGTGGTACCCCAAATGTTGTCCGGATTCCAAAGCATGAAGCTTTTTTTGGAAATCCAAAAGCATCTTCTTGGTGGTTTCATCATATCTTCGAAGATCTTGTTGCACATTTACGATTTTGGAATCAATTGCTTTGAACGCATTGTTGTGTGCTTAAAGAGTGTCCGACTGCCAATTTAGGATGGCCTTAGCAACAGGATCCTTTTCTGTCTTCCATGTTCGTCCACATCAGTGGGGGCAGGTATTTTGAGAGCATGTCGATATCTGCCCTGTGGGTCAATGAATTCTTCTAGAGTAGGGAATGAATTTTTCGAGCCTTCTCGAGTAAAAGGAGGAAAATTGGCTTCTTGGAACATGGCGATGGGGGAACTAGTTGGTGTTTCAGGTGGAGCTTCAAGTGGGTGGGAATGCTTTTTTTTTTTTTTTGCCCACTTTAGGATTGGCTTATAAAATGGGGAAATAACTGGTTTCTTCTAGGGAGGAGATGATAGTGGTGGAGTCGATGAGGTAGATGGTGAAGCACTGAATTCTGGTGGTGGAGTTAGAGCATAAGAAACCATAAATTGGAACTTGTCACATTCACCAAAAGTATCAATGGAGGAATCTCTGTTCAAGTACCTTTGGTACATGCATCTTTTGGTTTCTTGTGCTTCCGTCGGGGTCTTGCAATTGGGTCTACTTCATCAGGAGAATTTGTACAATAAGAGCATTGACAGAAAGGATCCTAGAAACAATTACTATACCGGTCTTTGTAGTAAGGGACAGGGTTTCCATTACTCTGGAAATATTGAACAAGCCTTTTGGGATCTGGCTCGGAAATTGACTCAAGAATGCATGGTTCGATCATGAAGAGGGTCTGGAAGATAGAAGGACTTTCTTCCTTTTCATTGCCAAATTTGATGGAAACAGTGCCATCTTTCTTTTTGACGAATTCAGAGTCCGAAGACTGGAAGGGCTTGTCATCCAACAAGGTCATCTTGTTGAAGAATAGACTGTTTGTTGGAAAGGATTATGCCAATGATGACATATATCAACTGAGTATCAATAATAATATTGATAGTTCTGCTTATATTGTCAAGTCTTTATTTTTATGGCATAGTAGATTGGCATATATAAATATTCGTTATTTGAAGAATATGAAGAAGTTAGAGTCGATAAATTTCAATGATGAATTTGATAAATGTGAAATTTGTGCTAAGTCTAAACTTACTAAGAAACCATTTCCTAATGTTAAAAGAAATTCGAATTTATTAGATTTGGTTCATAGTGATACATGTGAATTTAATGGTATGCTAACACATGGAGGTAAAATGTATTTTATTACATTTGTGGATGATTGCAATAGAATTTTATATGTTTATCTCATGAAACCGAATGACGAAGCATTTATCATGTTTAAGAAATATAAGGCTAAAGTAGAGAATTAATTATAAAAGAAAATCAAAGTTCTACGATCAAATAGAGGTGGAGAATATTTTTTAAATGAATTCTTTTCATTTTGTAAAGAACATGGTATTATTCATCAAGTTTCGGCACCATATACTTCACAACAAAATAGTTTTGTTGAAAGGAAAAATCAATCTATTGGAGAAATGATTAATCGTATGCTTTCAAATTCAAAACTACAAATTAATCTTTGGAGAAAAGCATTACTCACTACATGTTATAGAATACCTTCCAAGAAAAATGACATGACCCCTTATGAAATATGGAAGCAAATTTGTCATACCTTAAAGTGTGGGGGTGTCTAGCATACTACCGAGTGCCAAATCCTAAGAAAACAAAGCTTGGTCCTAGAGCTATCAAAAGTGTTTTCATTGGGTATGCCGAAAACAGTCTAGCTTATAGGCTTCTTGATTTAGAGTCCAATGTCATTGTAGAATCAAAAGACTTTGAATTCTTTGAGAATAAATATTTTACAGGTTCTAAAATTATTGAAAATAATTCAAAATCTATGGAAACTCAAGTAGATTCTCAAGAGAAAGAAACAAATAATTCTAAAGACATATTTAAACAAAGGAGAAGTACTAGAGCTAGGAAACTAAAAAACTCAGGTCCTGATTTTATTACTCATGTTTTTCTTGTTTAAGAAGATTGAGATAATAACGTGATAAATAAATACCCTTTAGTATTAAATTTAGAAGACGATCCTAGAAGCTTTAATGTAGCTATGTCTTCTAGAGATGCTTCTTTTTGGAAAGAAGCTGTGAATGATGAAATGCATTCAATTATGTCCAATAATACTTGGGTATTAGTAGATTTACCAAAATGATTAAAACCTATTGGGTGGAAATGGGTTTTTAGAAGAAAATATCATTCTGATGATTCTATTCGAGCTTTTAAGACTAGACTTGTGGCAAAGGGATATAGACAAAAATAATGAATATATTATTTTGATACGTATGCTCCTATTGCACGTATAACTTTTATTCGATTTCTTTTTGCTCTAACTTCCATTTATGATCTTTGTGTTCATCAAATGGACATTAAGACTGCTTTCTTAAATGGATACTTAAATGAGAAGATTTACATGGAACAACTAGAGGGTTTCGTTCTTCCTAGAAATGAAAAGAAAGTATATAAATTGATTAAGTCCCTTTATGAGCTTAAGCAAGCTCCTAAGCAGTGGGATGAAAGGTTTAATTCGATCATATTGTCAAATAGTTTCATCAACAGTAGTGTCGATAAATGTATATATTCTAAATTCACTAAAGACTATGGTATCTTAGTGTGCTTGTATGTTGATGATATGCTTATCTTTGGAACGAATATGACTGAAATTATTGAGACTAAGAAGTATTTAACATCCATATTTAAAATGAAGGATTTGAGTGAAGTAGATACCATCTTAGGTATTAAAGTTAAGAAGCATAGTAAGGGTGTTAAAACCTAAATTTTTGCATAGCAAAATGAGTTAATTTTTACCCAAAAAAGTAGAATTAAAATTGCAACATATAGTTTTAGGAGCATCTTTTTTTTTTATTCCATTTTTACATTGGACTAACGGTGAACGTTGATTTTTTATACGACATGAGATTTTTCACATATTCAGATAATATACACCGATGGACATATTTAAGACAGAAATGAATGTTTCGGATAGAATATTTGAAAAAATACAAAAGAGAATATTGTGCGAGGTGCATATATTTCAACGATATATTCAGGGAGATTATGCACAAGCAAAATTGAAAAATGAAATATTCCATCAAAATCTATTTCTCTCTCCTATAAAAGGGTGTTGTGCGCGTACGACAAAGGGGGCTTTTTCTCAGTCAAAAATTTAAACAAAAAAAAAACTTGTTTTTCTTCATTTCTTTCGTTGGGGAGGAGTGAAAAGTAAAAAAAAAAAAGAAAGAAAGAAAGAGTGAAAGAGAGAAGAGACGTGAGAGACAGGTGAGGAGAGAAAAAAAAAAGCAGCAGTAGCAATTGTTCGTCTTCTTCACGTGGACGCCCCTGCCCGCGCTCGCACCGACCACCGTGCTGGCACCACCTCCGCCAGCCACCACTGCCGCTCCATCAGTCTCGCCCCCGAGCGCAGCTTTGCCGCCAACGCCCGTCGCTGCTACCTCGCCACTCCGCTCGCGCCTCAGCGGACTTCCCTCTGTAGCGTTCTCTGCTGGGATCCACTTGCCGCCGCCGGCGTTCGCCGCGCCGCCTCTACTCTGCCTGCCGAACCCCCTTGTCAGTCGCCTCCGCCAGAGCGCCACTTAGCCGGTGCCCGCGCCACCGTTGCTCCACAGAAGCACCATCGTCGCCCTGATTGCCGCCATTGCTTGCCTCTGGTCATCGATGCCCACGCTTGCACCAGCACTCGATGCCCACTCCGCCCAGCGCCCGAAGCCCCTGTCTCTACTCCACCTGACGCTGTTGCAACGCCGCTCGAACGTCGCCTCGATCACTACCACTAGTGCCTCCCTCCTCTGTCGCCAGCACAACAGCAACCGCCGCGCCTCTGCATCGCGCCACCATTGCTACGCGCCTCTGCATCGCGCCACCACTGCTACTGCGCTTGGTGCCTGACGCCCACAGCCAGCCTCCGCCTCTGTCCTTGACGACCAGCCGATGCCACACCTCCGTTCTGCCATAGCCCGCGCCGTCACCGCGCCGTCACCATCGCCGGCTGCCGGTCTGCTCAATGCCTGCTGATTTGCCCACTGTTGGTCCGACCATCCGATCCCCACATCGCCGCACCCACCCCTCGTCGTCGCGCTTTTCCTTCCTGCATTGCCCATCTTAGGTAGTTTTTCTTTTATTTTTTATTTTCTGTTAAAAAAATCAAGTTTCATTATCATTACTTAAGTTGAAATATTGGGTGTCAATGTTAATTATTTATCTATTTTAGGCATTATCCGTAGGGTTTTGCCTAAAAATTATTGCAATTATTAATTTGATTCGTAAGACGTCGGATCATTTTTTTTAATTATATTGATTTTTTGGAGCTTTTCGATGGTATTTTAATTCTTAAATCATTATAATTATTAATTTGATCCGTAATATTTTGGATCAAAATTTTAATTATTTTGAACTTTCTCATATGTCGTGATATTTAGGGTTAAAATAATCGTTAATTTAATCCGTGAGACGACGGATTAATTTTTCAATTGTTTTACTTTTATTTGATGAATATCTTGATTAGTTTAGATATAATGTTTATATGATAATCGCTTGTCTTGAAAAAACACTAAAAAATCAAATAAAAAAATCAAATCTTGCATTGGAATATGTTGGTTTCATAAAATAGGGTTGCATTTTTAAATTGCATGTTTAGATAATTTTTGGGATAGATTAGGATTGGATTTTAATTTTTCTTTTTTATTTATAGATAAGGGCTTAGATAATCTTTGCACATTCTAATAATCTCATTTTTTCTAAAAAAAATTAGTTTTCTAAGATAGGATAGGGTTTAAGTTAAATTAACTCCTAAAACATATTAGAAAATTATTCATTTTTAGATAGTTTAATTAGTTTTTTATTACGAATTTTAATAAAAATACAAAAATATTAGGTGCATGTCAATTAGTTTGCATGTTAGGTTCACTTAATTAGAATTAGCTTGTTAGTAAAATTGGGTCATGTAGTTAAAATGCATGTTTTAATTTTGAGATAAAAGAAAACCCAAAAAAATTGTTTACTTTGTGTGTTTAATTCTTTTGATGTAATTTGCTTGATTCATTGAATGTTTAATAATGATTGAGCACCCGTGTGATCACTCTATTGCATAATAGTAATTTAGGTTAAAATAAATCCAAGTTGCCTGCAAAACATTTTTGAAAATAAAAAGAATGGTACTGAAAGGGCATTTGATAAGTCTAGTGTAACCAAGTCCACGTACCCAAAATCTTTGGTTTGTAAAAGTAAAATAATTCTCCTGTTATTTTACTTAGGTGTCTATCGACCTATCGTAAACTGATTAGTGGCGACTCCTAACTAATAATCTTTTGCATGGTAAATATTTGAACCTAAGTTGCGAATTGATATGGACTTGAGAGAGCCCGAGCTAAGTTTAGACTTAATATTCCATTAGCCTAATCCTATGTGGTGCACCTAAAATTTAGATCGCGACAGCTTGACGACTTCGTTGGGACTTGAGTTAAAATTCTTAGTGGACTTATGCCAAATTTTCTTTTTCTTTTAAAAATATTTTTGTTTAGTAGCAAGGATACCATATACGTCCCTAATATTTAAAGTATTAAATGTTCTTGCAGATGGGGAGGTATAAAGAGAATAGTCTTTGCTAATCCTTGTCTTATAGGGAGGTGTTGGGATGAATGATTTATTTTTCCTAATTAGAAGTGTTGTTTGCATTTAAACCGTTGTACATGTTTTACTGCTTTTAACACTACACTATTGCACACACAACCTGCTGCCGGACTTGGGCTGCAATTGGATTCTTAGGATGATGTTGAGAATGATACTTCCTCAAAAGCGAGATTGTTATGTAGAGGTTGACATTCTCTTCCCCGAAAGCTTTTCATGGTATTGACTGTGTTTGTTCATATCCGCGAGACTGTGCGATTATAGGATATTCCACTTGTTTGAGCCGGAGTTAGGAGGACCTGACACACTAAACGCGAGACTGCGATGGTCAGATCATCCTCTTAGCTCCACTTTGTTAAGCCGCCTAGATAGAAATTGAGCCTCACACTTCATGCGTGTGTTTATGTGATTGTCATTCCTTCCTGCTGAAAGTAAGTTGTCTAAATTCTCACTTTGCAACTTACTTACTTCGTTGCAATTTTCGTCGATCCATAACAAGGTTTCGTCGTCAGTCTTGTTTTATATGCAATAGGGAAAACTGTTGTACCGTTCATTTTCACTTTTGAGGTTTCAGATGATGCCATATGGTCTTGGAAGAAGGGGTCAAGGCATTCGAAACCCCATTGAAGCCCCTCGGAGGACCTGTTTTGCTGGATTATGGTACCATGGAGGAGGTGGAGAAAGTTTTGGAGGACAAAGACAAGGAAGGCAAAACCCGCCACCTGAGCGAAGGCGAGGGAGGCAAGACTCACTACCTCCAAACATTCGCGAGACATTCCCTGGTCCTCCGAGAATGATGTAAAATGAAGCAAAAGTGATGAACACTCTAGGTCAGCCAAAAGCGGCAAATTAGACTGCTATGTGAAGTATTCAGCTCCCCCCAGCTTTTACATTGACTCTCGGGATATTGTCCCAAATGGATAGGGTGACATGGATGATCTGGCACCTCCAAAGACAGAGAATCCTGATAATGCACTAGAAGGAATCACGAGTTTGTTCGATGACCTCCTTAGGGTTAAAATAATCGTTAATTTAATCCGTGAGACGACGGATTATTTTTTCGATTGTTTTAATCCTTTATTTGATGAATATGTTGATTAGTTTAGATATAATGTTTATATGATAATCGCTTGTCTTGAAAAAACACTAAAAAAATCAAATAAAAATAAATAAATAAATCAAATCTTGCATTGGAATATGTTGGTTTCATAAAGTAGGATTGCTTTTTTAGATTGCATGTTTAGATAATTTTTGGGATAGATTAAGATTGGATTTTAATTTTTTTATTATTTATAGATAATGGCTTAGATAATCTTTGCACATTTTAATAATCTCATTTTTTCTATAAAAAAATAGTTTTCTAAGATAGGATAGGGTTTAAATCAAATTAACCCCTAAAACATATTAAAAAATTATTCCTTTTTACATAGTTTAATTAGTTTTTTATTACGAATTTTAATATAAAAAAATACAAATATATTAGGTGCATGTCAATTAGTTTGCATGTTAGGTTCACTTAATTAGAAATAGCTTGTTAGTAAAATTAGGTCATGTAGTCAAAGTGCATATTTTAATTTCGAGATAAAAGAAAACCCAAAAAAATTGTTTGCTTTGTGTGTTTAATTCTCTTGATGTGATTTGCTTGATTCATTGAGTGTCACCCGTATGATCACCCTATTAGATGATAGTAATTTATGTTAAAATAAATCCAAATTGCCTGCAAAAATATTTTTGAAAATAAAAAGAATGGTACCGAAAGGGTATTAGAGAAATCTAGTGTAACCAAGTCCCCATACCCAAAGTCTTTGGTTCGTAGGAGTAAAATAATTCTCCTGTTATTTTACTTAGGTGTCTAATCAACCTATGGTAAACTAATTAGTGGCAACTCCTAACTAATAATCTTTTCCATGCTAAATATTTGAACCTAAGTCGCGAATTAATATGGGCTTGGGAGAGCTCGAGCTAAGTTTAGACTTAATAGTCCATTAGCCTATTCCTATGTGGTGTACCTAAAATTTAGGTCACGATAGGAGATTATTCCTTAAGCCAATGTAGTTATGTTGAAAAATTATTAAATAAAATTTAACATATTGGTTTCAAGGAAATAAGTACTCCATTTAATTCAAGTATTAAATTAAATCATAATACTGATAGAGCGGATACACAACTAGAATATGCGAGTGCTATAGGGTCTTTAATGTATGCGATGCATTGTACTAGACCTGATATTGCTTATTCTGTATACAAGTTGAATAGGTATACTAGTAATCCAAGTTTAAAACATTGGAGAGCTATTACCATAATTTTTTGTTATCTTAAGAGAACTAAAAATTTAAGATTGTTCTATAATAATTATCCAGCTGTATTAGAAGGATACATCGATGCTAGTTGGATTACAAATGTGGGAGATAATCATTTTACTTTTGGATGGATTTTCACACTAGCTAGAGGTGTCGTATCTTGGGCAAGTAAGAAACATACATGTATAACTCACTCAACAATGAAATATGAATTTATTGCTTTAGCGGTAACTGGGAAAGAGGCTGAATGGATTAGGAATTTTTGTTGGATATCAAATTATGACCTAATCCTATACCTCATATTTCTATCCACCATGCTAGTCAGGCTACTTTAGCAAGAGCCTATAATAGCATCTATAATGGTAAGTCTAGACATATTAGTCTAAGACATGAATATATTAAACAATTGATTAGAGATGGTACCATAATAATTGTCTACGTGAGGTCAAGTAATAATCTTGCCGATCCATTGACGAAGGTTTTACCAAGACATATGATAATAATGACCTCAAAAAAAAAATGAGGCTGAAATCCTCTAATTGAAATCACCAATAATGGTAACCCGACATTTTTTCTAGAATATCACTAGTTACAAGGTTTAATGGGTAAGAACAAGTCATTGAATGTGATTGTTTGATACTGATATAGTCTTGATATGAGAAATCGGTATCATCTGTTACGTTTTGTAGGTTGGATTGAATTCTTAATGAAGTATAGTACAAACTTGTAATGCATTGATAGTAACAGAAACACATGGTAGATACTTCATGTATATGAGCTTAGAAATGGTGCCACTTCTTACGAAAGTGAGAGTTGTTTTCTAGAAAGCTCATGAAATGGGATCAAGCACAAGGCCATAATAGTGCGAAGTAATATAGAACTTTTCGCTGAAACAAGAGGTTAATGTATGTGCGGTATGTCCGGTTCTATTACATAAAAGTACAAGTTTAAAGCCAAGTTACTTGTCACTTTGATAGAGTTTTGATATACTTGCACTAAGTAAATGTTTAATTTGAAAGAGACCTTTATGTATGTATATTAATCTTACTGAAATTTTGGCTATACGGTTTTAAAATTTTAATTTTGAAATATTTGTTTTACAAACAAAGTGGGAGATTGTTGGAAGTTTGTTTGTAAAAACAAACTAAGTTCATGTTTCCTTATCCCATATAGGAAAAGTGGGAGGAAGACCAATTAATAAGTGTGGGATTTCTTTATTGTACCTAAAGAGATTATTGGGTGTGGGCTAGACCTCACTATACCCGCATGCAGGTGCATGATTTTGGCATGATTATTTGATGCACGCCTGTGCGCCTGTGGTTTAATTAGCTGTGGCATCCCAAAATTCAAGTCATCCTCTAGAGAAATTAAAGCCTATAATTAGGTAATGAAATTACCTATGGTCTATGTGTTAGCCATTAGTTTTCTTAAGGCTAGGTGTTATTGTACTTGTGTTTATGAATTTTGAACCCAAGTTGGCCGGCCCAATAGAGGCCCAAGAGGAGTGGTCGACCAGCCCAACTCCAAGGCCCATGATGCATGCAATAGGACAAGTGGCATGGAGGAGGTGAAGCATGGTGGACACTTGCCTTCCTCCACAAGTACACTTGTCCCTCATGCAAACCTAGAGTGCATGCAATATAAAAGGGAAGAAGAGGAGAGAGAATGGCCGGTTAGCCATTCGGCCAAGTGAGGGAGAGAGAGAGAATCGTGCGAGAGAGAGAGGAAGCCGAGAGGGAGAGAAAGGAGCCCGTTCGCCGCCGTGTGCCGTCCGCTTGTGCTGTTCGTGAGGTCTAGAGGCAAGTTGGGAATCCACTTTCTACTCTTGCACCAATGTTTTCGCATGAACTGTTTGGAGTCAGAAACTTGTTTGAGCTTGCATGTGTGTTTAGAGTCCGATTTTGGCTTCAATTTCTTCATCAAAGTTGTAGCTAACATCTTGAACTATAACATACTGAAATTTCGTGGAAAATGATGGAGATTGGAGGGGTCAAACCCTTATCCTACGGAGATGCTAGATCTGGAATATTTTCGTATGAACTGTTTGAGTCAGAATGTTGTGAGAGCTTGCATGCATGTTTAGAGTTCGATTTTGGCTGTGATATCTTCATGAGAGTTGTAGCCAACATCTTGAACTACAACATACTGAAATTTCGTGGAAAATGATGAAGGTATGAGGGGTTTAAGTTCTATTTTTCGGAGACCCCAGATCTGTGAAGTTTTCACTGACTTCTTGGATTCTTGTTTGCATGTTGATTTTTTGTTGAAGATTTGACTTCGATGTCTTCATGAAAGTTGTAGGTAACACCTTAAACTACAACATACTCAAATTTGAAGTGAAAAGAACAAGTATAGCTTGGTGAATCGGCTAGATCTTGGAAATGATGGTCCTGGTGAAGTATTCCGAGACACCCGAGACTTCATGGACTTAAATGGTGACCATACTTTGGTTATTTGACCTAGATCTCTTCATGAAACTTGTAAAGGACACCTTGGTACATAACATACTCAAATTTCAGAGGAAACGAAAGAGAATAGATGGGTGAAATCTTAATATTTCGGAGATGTGTATTCTGGATGAAGCGGTAGTGGTTCCAGAGGTTTCGTGGGGTTGCATAAATTAATCTAAAAATAATTTGGCTTGGAGTTCTTCATGAAAAATGCACGAAAATGTGTTGGCTATCACCCTGTAAAATTGCGTAATTTTTGGAGGCCATATGAGTATTTTAATCGAATTTTTATTTGGAAATTGTGCATTCTAATCATTATCCGAATATCATGTGCTATTTTGTGGAAAGTGTGAAATTGTGTGAAATTCGAATTGGCCATGAATTTTGTATGAAATTGTCATCCTATTGGTTTGTTTAGTGATTGTTTGAATATTATGATTTTGGAAAAATCATAGATATTAAATTTAATATTTATTTATGAAAATAAATAAATATAATAATAAAATAATAATAAAATAAAAAGGGATTATTTTATTGGCCATGAATTCCGTTGAATTTATTATGCATTGTTATATGACATTGGTGTATGTATGATCATAAATTGTGATGCATGTGTGAATCATATGCTATGTAATAATGAGATTAAAAGGATGGTGAATGTGGAAAATGATATGTGAGTAAGAGGTTGTGGTGGATGATGATGTCTGGTGGCCTAGTGGCGTAATTCCGGAGATTCCCCGGGAGTGTCGAGATGCCCGGTGGTATACAGTACGTAATTCCAGGGGAGGCCTGGTGGTATGTCAGTACATAATTCCGGAAGCCCTGTCGGAGGTCTTTGCCCGATGGGAATGCCTCGCAATGCCAAGATTTGGGTGCGAGATGCCCGGCTAGAAGGGTAAAGGCCGAATGTCCGGTTGTATCTTGGATACATGCCCGGAGGTTCCTCGTGATGCTAGTTGGGATGCGAGATGCCCGGAATGTGGGGGGCCAGATGTCCGGTTGTATCTTGGATACATGCCCGGAGGTTTTTCTCGCATGGAATGCGAGTGTAAAATATGAGATAAAATTGATGAATCGAGGAAGGGTGATGTGGTGATCAAATCTAAAGATAAAGATGAAAATTAACTCATGGCATGATATGGCATGATATGCATAACGATATGCATGATGATGGTGATGATATGTGATATGATATGATGATCACCCATGGTATGATATGCATGATGATATGCATGATGATGGTGATGATATGTGATGTGATATGATGATCACCCATGGTATGATATGCATGATGATATGCATGATGATGGTGATGATATGTGATGTGATATGATGATCACCCATGGTATGATATGCATGATGATGATGATGATGTTGATGATGATGATGATGATATGTGATGTGATATGATGATCACCCATGGTATGATATGCATGATGATATGCATGATGATGGTGATGATATGTGATGTGATATGATGATCACCCATGGTATGATATGCATGATGATATGCATGATGATGGTGATGATATGTGATGTGATATGATAATCACTCATGGTATGATATGCATGATGATATGCATGATAATGATGATAATATGTGATGTGATGACGTCATGATAAGAATGACATGTATGATAAAATGATGCCATGATGATGATTATGATGATGACATATGATGATATGATATGCATGATGATAAGGCATGATGATGCATGATAGTATTACGCATGGCTGCAAGGTAAGTTACGCCTGCAATGCATGTATGATTTGTATGATGCATTGAGTGGTTATTGGATTCTTTTACCTGCTGAGTGGTGGTACTCACCCCTTTTGGGGGCCAACATTTCAGATTAGTAGATGGTATGAGCGGTTGGATATGACCGCGAGGAGAAGGATAGCAAAGGAGGGAACCTTTGGATGCCAACACTAGTTGATGGACCTTAAGCATACGATTGTGGGAGGAGATGTCGGTCATCTTTTGAAGTGTAACCAAGTATAGAAAACTACGGCATTTTGATGTACCGACTAAAGATGTCCATCTGATTTAAGTAAATAAAAGTGTACGGCTTTTACCTATAAATGTTTAGTAGGTGTGCATTGTTTTCTGAACATAGGGAAGGGAATTGTTGGATGTGCTTCCGTTATGTAAATTGCGCAAGGGACCGATCTAAAAGATGTAAACCCCCATGGTTGTATGGACCCGCTGCAACTAAAAATGGTATCAGAGTGACTTGTTATTTGGGAAAGAAAAAGGAAAAGCGAACTGTGGCGACTCTAGCGGATCGGGGGCCGTCGAGGGGTGCCACATTAGCACTAACCCCTTTGTTATTTTATTTTATTTTATTTTATTTTTTCTTACAATTATCTTATTAATCAATTCAAATGTCACACTGTGTGCTCGCGGTTTAATTAGCACTAACCCATTTGTTATTTTATTTTATTTTATTTTTCTTATGATTATCTTATTAATCAATTCAAATGTTGTTTTTGTTTTTTGAGAATTTTCAGAAATAAAAAAAATCCAAAATTTATTTATTAAATAATATTTTTTTAATCATTCCGAATTTTCGTTTATGTCTTTTTAAGACAACCTTTGGAAAAGATACTCGTTTAGTTTGCAACTTTTCCAGGGTTGCATTTGTTCGTTTTTTCAACTTCTTCCAAATTGACGCCTTTGTTCATTTGGGCAATTTTTTGAAAGGACACGTTTGTCCAATTTTGCAATTTTCACGAAGAGTTACCTATGTTTTAAGACTATTTTATATATATACATGTCAATTTTTAGAAGAACGAGTGTGCAATCATTTTTATCTTTTCGAGCCTTCTTTCTAAAAACTATAACCATCCTTTCAATTGTTTCCTAGAGAGACCCTTGAGAAATATTAAAATTGCTATATAGTATTCTCATTTTTTAGACTTAGTTGTATCCTAGAGGATATTTGCCGGTGATCATTAGTAACTTTGTGGAGTAAATAAATCTTTAAAGAAAGTGGTATCACACCTCAAAATCCGACTTGATTATTCTAAAGATCCGACTTCATTGTTCTATCTAATTCGAAGCCATATTTTCCCAATAGAGAGTTCATCATGATCATTTCAAATCTCGTGAGCTTCGGTTATGGAGGAAGTTTGATCCCTAATAGGTCCTTCGATTCGGTAAAGCCTACCAAGTGCTAGACTATATGCCCCAAAATATCGTTATCCACTTTGAAACAAATTGGTGGATGCTTGTCTTATTACAAGATCCACAATATGTTTGATCTTATGGAGTATCATGGAGGACAACATATATTTAGTTAGGACATCTGTCTTATATCGTATGTTGGTGATAATGATACGTCAGTTGTCAATCGAGAGTCGGGTTTCTAAATCATCTAATTTTTGGTGCAGCCTCCACTCATAAAGCTATCGTGTGGATTCTTTTAGGTATTTGCACTACATTGAAATATCGAGGCTTCATGAGATTTGTTTTGCAGGAACTTGATCTTGCTATGCGGGTATCAGCGCGGTTGTCTGGATCAAAACCCCCATGGAGGCAAAGGTGGCTCAGGGATTCAGCAGATACCCGCATAGCAAGATCATGATCTCGTACCACCGCCACTCAAGGCAGACTGAGATGCAGCTAGGGACCGCCAAGTCCATGAGGGACTTGAACCCCTTGAGGCATTCCGATGAGAACCCGCCCCACGTCTTCTCATGCACACCGGAGATTAGTATGTAAAGGATCAGAAATGCCACGAGATTGATATTGGTCAAGACGGCAGCGAGCGCCTTTGATCCAAGGCCGAGCACATTAATGAGGAGGTAATTGATGAGGATGTGGAGGATAATAGCCTGAGCAGCGCAGAAGGTAAGCGGCATTGTAATGGACCGTGAACGGAGGTATATGCGCAGTGGGTGCAAAAGCGACTGCGTGGCAAGGTCAGGGAGCGAGCAGAGGATGTACAGCTGAGCTTGATACGAGATGTCATCTTGTTGCCCAAAATACAAGAGAATTGGCTTCATGTTGAGCCACAGGACAGAGATGGGGATTGAAGTTAGGAGGAGCAAAAGGATAGTCCTCTACATGGTGAGGCCAAGAACCTTGTACCGGCCAGCCCCGAAGGCCTGGCCACAGATGGGCTCCATACCCATGGCGAGGCCAGAGAGGATAGAGTAGCCCGTGATGTTGGCGAAGCCGATGGCAAGGGACCCGCCAGCGAGGGCGAGGTCACCAAAGCGGCCGAGGAAGAGCATCGAGATGGCCAAGCGGGCATAGATCGGGAGGCCGGTCAAGACCATCGGGACGGCTATCGCAGACACCAACCAGCCCTCCTTGAGCAGGAGAGCGAGGCTGGTCTTGCCGAGATCCTCGGCACTAGGATCTTCTTGATCCCTCCACCGCGGCGATGTCGAGGATTTGGGGACCAGGCTTGCCAACATGGCGGGCTCGCCTTAATCTGATCTGGTCGGAAATGAGGAATGTTTGTCTGCTGAGGGACAGCAGGTGAAGGAGGAGGAGGGATTGTATGTCTGTATGTGTATGCGAGAGAGAGAGAGAGTCTTCGGGATGGTGAAAGAGCGAGGCCAAATTTACAGGGCAGGACGTGGCGGGGGTTCGCCCAGGACATGTATTTTCCGGAAATTCGTAAATGGCATAATTATGTCTTTTCTAATTACAAAACGCCAAGAGAAAAAAAAAAAGGCAATTTGACAGAATCAAGGTACCCCAGTCCACACTGAAATTCCTTCCAGGCGTTTTGACCGGCCACGTCACCCCGTCGTCTTGTTGAAAAAAAAAACAGTAAGTATTTCGGAACAGATTGACTTCTTTTTATTTATTTTCATTTATCAATGCACGCTTCTAATTCCATTAGCGCATTGAAGTCATGAAGAACGTTTTCGAAGGCCACACAGCGACTTCATGTTCTGCATATTTAAGAATTTCTGGGGCCGTTTTTGCTGTAGATGCCGGGAGCATATACTTCGTACCATGGAATACAAAGACGTACTTTTCAATGCGTCTGAACCCGAATTGGCCCTAATTGGCACGATTCCAAGAACAAACGCCATCGAAAACAGCGGTAGATGCCGAAATGGAGAAGAGCAGGATTAACTGTATGCAAGGAAAAGCCTGGTAGTGCTTCGATCAAGTAAAAAACATTCTCGGCCAGTTTTGAAACTACGTTTTGTGGTTCGTGCTTCGTGAGACAGAGATGGAGACTGCCACTTGTTGGGATTATTTGAGTAAGTTCATTGTACCGGGAGAGGGGGATGTTGTAAGTTCATTGTACCAGGAGAGGGGGATGTTGTCGTGGATTTGTAGGTTTCTATATTCGAAAGTTGTGGACCTGAATATATCTTAAAATTGTTTCGTCTGAACTCTTGAACATAAAATTTGGAGGTATTCCTAGGGGTGATGGAAGAAAAACTCTCTCTCCAATTAGAGGAGACAGAGCATACATGCATCGACACGTTAAAATAAACAACGCATCCAAACAGAGCGCTGGATTATCGAACTATCGAACATGCAAGCCGCCCACGCATGTTAGCATGAGTAAATATATATAGGATGTATGAGTAAAGAAAGCAAGGCATTGGTGGCTATAATTCTACGTGCACCATTTAAGATAGCTATCGAATGATACATTATTAAAATATCTCATATTGATAGATTATTGTTATGAAATACATGAATGAATATTCATTATATTCATCTTATCCAATGTACTTATTATGGTATATTTGTATCAAATGTTCTAAGTACATCTCCCTATACAATGAACGTTCGTCTCCCTTATCTTGTACATGTATCATTCGATACATTGATATTAATGATAAGTACATCCTTGTTCTCCTATAAATAGGAGTTTAGTTTTGATGTACAATACACAATCACACAGAAACACGACAGTGAGATACTAGAAATAAAGCTCTCTCATCTTGCTACTATCTCTAGTGTTCACTTGCTTTCTCTTCTTTAATCTCTTATCTATTATATATTCGCAACGCGATATTTTACAACACATTATCAGCACGAGGATCTACCGATTAAGTAAGTAACTTTTGCAAGCACGAAGATCTACCGACTGAGTAAGTAATTTTTGCAAGGTGGGTATTCTTATTATTGATCAACTTATACTTCATCTTCTTCTATCAATTCTTCATTTTTATTTTTCTTGGCCCGAAGCCAAAATTTTAAATCTAAAAGTATCCTTCTGCTCCTGAAGTAGTGGTGGATATTTGGAAATCCTTTTAATTAATTTAAGGATTTATTTTTGCAAGGATTATGGCAAATATTGAAAAACCCAAATTCCACATCCTGGAAGTGAGTAGAAAGAATTATCTATCCTGATGCCTTGACATGGAAATGCACCTCCAAAGGCAAGGTCTCCCTAATACAATCACAGAGGATGGAATCTCAAATGAAAAGGATAAAGCAAATGCGCTGATTTTTATTCGCCGTCATTTGCATGAGAGCCTGCATACTCAATATTTATCCATTCGAGACCCGCATATCTTGTGGAGAAGGTTGAAGGATAGATATAATCATACCAAAACTGTTATCCTCCCTCAAGCACAATATGATTGGCAAAATCTCATACTACAAGATTTTAAATCAGTGTCTGACTATAATTCTGCTTTATTTGATATCGTTTCTCGGCTAGAGTTATGCAGTATCAAACTCACTAATGCATAATTGCTTGAGAAAATTTTTTCCACCTTTCATGCTTTGAATATTGTATTGCAACAGCAATACTGGCAACGTCAATTTGCCACTTATTCTGAATTAATTTTTGTGCTTCTTACTGCCAAGCAAACTAATGAATTGCTGCTCAAAAATCATGATCTTAAACTTGCTAGCTCAAAACCATTACCTAAAGCACATGCTAATTTTGAGAAAAATACTGGCCATTTTAAGGGCTATAAGCGCAGGCAAGAACATAATCCTAGAAGGGATAACAAGAAATTTAACCGCCCTAGGAAATCAAACTTTGGCCTAAATCATGGCAAAGAAAAGAAGCAAAAGAAGGTGATTAATGAAAGTATTTGTCATCGTTGTGGCATGACTAGGCACTGGTCACGTACCTGTCGTACGCCAAAACATTTTGTTGACCTATACCAGGCATCTTTAACGAATACGAGCAAGCGTGGTGAATCTCATGCTATTGAAATCAATCCTACTGCCATAACCACTGTTGAGGCCAACAATATCTTTATTGGTGGGACTCCTCTTGCTCCTGAAGTAGCAAATGCATCATTGGATATCTCTGATTTCTTTGAGGACCTCTGATTACTTTGATGAATCGGATTGGTGAATAATAATTTGAACTTTGAAATTTATGTTGTTTCGCTTTAAATGTATTACTTTTTGTTCTTTATGAAATACTTATGAACCTTATATAATATTTATCTTTGAAATTTTATTCGACTATATAACTAATATGCAACTTTTATGATACTTGACACCTAAAATTGTCAATATAAATGCAAATGAAAAATACCGAGAAAAAGGAAGATGTTTGTTTGCTTGATAGTGCAACAACACATACTATATTTTGTAATAGACACTTTTTCTCGAGTATGACTTACGTAAGGCACAAATCCATACAATATCAGGTCCTATTCCGATTATTGATGGTTTTGGGAATGCTGCAATTATTTTGCCAAATGGCACAATCCTGCATATTGAGAATGCGTTTCTAAGCATTCGATCAAAAAGGAATCTGCTCAGTTTCAAAGATGTACGCCGTAATGGGTACCATATTGAGACTATTTATGAGCAAGATAAGGAATATATTGGCATTTCCTCTTATAAGATGGGCCTGAAGACCATCCATGAGAAGCTAGAAGCTTCTTCTATAGGTTTGTATTGTGTCATGATTAAAGCTGTTGAAACCTACGCTACCACATCCTGGAGATTGGTAAGCCCTGATAAGTTTGGACTGTGGCATAATCGCCTTGGTCATCCTGGCGCTTCAATGATACGTAGGATAATTCAAAATACAAAAGGGCACCCTTTAAAGGATATAAAGATATTGTTGTCCAAATGTTATAATTGTGAGGCTTGCTCACAAGGAAAGCTCATTATCAAACCTTCTATAACAAAGGTTAATTTTGAATCTCCTTTATTCTTGCAAAAAATTCAGGGTAATATTTGTGGACCAATACAACCACCAAGTGGACTATTTAGATATTTTATGGTATTAGTGGACGCATCATATAGATGGTCCCATGTTTGCCTATTATCTACGCGCAATGTCGCATTTGCACGTTTACTTGTGCAAATGATAAAGCTTCGGGCACAATTCCCTGATTATCCAATTAAGAGCATAAGGATGGATAATGCTGGTAAATTTATATCAAAGAGTTTTAATACATATTGTGCTTCACTCGGAATCGAGGTTGAGCACCCAGTTGCATATATTCATACTCAAAATGGATTGGCAGAATCCTTGATTAAACGTATCCAAATCATTGCCCGCACTCTATTATTGAGAACGAATCTCAACGATACAGCATGGGGTCATGCAGTTTTGCATGCGGCAGCTCTAATAAGATTACGCCCCATAATCTCCCCTTCAAATGGTTCTTGGTTATGAACCAGATATTTCACATCTACGCACCTTTGGTTGTGCAGTACAGGTGTCTGTAGCACTGCCAAAAAGGACGAAAATGGGTCCCAACGCCTTTTGGGCATTTATGTTGGGTTTAATTCACCATCTATCATTAGATTCTTGGAACCAACTACTGGTGATCTTTTTATTGCCAGATTTGCAAACTGTCATTTCGATGAGACTAGGTTTCCATCAATTGGGATACCTACAACTTCCATGACTGCAAAACAAAAATCAGTTAAGGTTTTCTCCTGGAATGAGAAAAATTTATCTCAATTAGACCCAAGGACTCATGAAGGTGAAAACGAGGTGCAGCGCATAATCCATTTACAGGCTATGGCCAATAGACTTCCTGACGCGTTTAATGATGCTACTAAGGTAATGAAGTCTTATATTCCAGCTGTAAATGCTCCAGTTAGGATAGCTGTTCCCGAAGAACAGGCTAAAATGGATCAAAATCCCCTGCACTTGAAGCATGGCAAACCGATAAGATCAAAAGATACTGCTCCTCGAAAACGAAAGGGAAAGAATCAGTATCTGCTCCAGAAGAACCTGGCGTTGTGCTTGCTCCCAAAGAGCTTATTGCCCCTAAAGAGGCGCAAACCCATGAAAGGAGCACTAGCCCCAGGAATATTGAGAATTCCGTTACATATTGTAATGA
Organism: Eucalyptus victrix; assembly: GCA_016097545.1. Lineage (NCBI taxonomy): Eukaryota > Viridiplantae > Streptophyta > Magnoliopsida > Myrtales > Myrtaceae > Eucalyptus > Eucalyptus victrix. The sequence goes on from CM027838.1 coordinate 30,991,121, forward strand.
AATTTGGGATCGAAATGAAATCATCATTGATGTGCTTTTGCATTCTCAGTTGCTCATCAAATTATAGATGATGATTGTGAACCACAATCTATTATTGAATGTCGTCAAAGGCAAGATTAGCATAAGTGGGAGGAAGCAATTAAAGCTAAATTAGCTTCCCTAACTAAACAAGAGGTTTTTGGACCTATAACTCGTATCCCCGATAATGTAAAGCCCATTGGATATAAATGAGTATTTATCTGAAAACGAAATGAGAAAAACGAGGTTGTCAGGTATAAAGCCCGACTCGTTGCCCAAGGATTCTCCTAGAGACCTGGGATTGATTATAATGAGACATATTCACCTGTGATGGATATGATTACATTTCGTTTTCTCATTAGCCTAGCAATCTTTGAAAGATTGGAAATGCATCTTATGGACGTTGTGACGGCATATCTATATGGCTCATTAGACTCTGATATTTATATGAAAATTCTTGAGGGATTCAAAATGCCTGAAGCATGCACTCCCCGCAATTTATTCTCAATACAATTGCAAAGATCCTTGTATGGGTTAAAGCAATCCGGTCGCATGAGGTATCAACGCCTAAGTGAGTACCTAATTAAGGAAAGGTACAAAAATGATCCTATCTACCCATGCGTGTTTATTAAGAAATCAAAAACTGGATCTGCTATTATAGCAGTTTATGTCGACGATATAAATTTAATTGGAACTCCATAAGAGTTAGCTGAAACTGCTGAATATTTGAAAAGGGAGTTTGAAGTTAAAGATTTGGGTAAAACCAAACTTTGTCTTGGTCTAGAGCTTGAGCATAAAGCAAATGGAATAATCGTCCATCAATCAGCATATGTTGAAAGATTGCTTAAATGTTTCAACGTAGACAAAGTTCACCCATTGAACACCCCTATGGTTGTAAGGTCTCTAGATCCCCAAAATGACCCATTTCATCCTAGAGAATCTGATGAAGAGATACTTGGTCTTGAAGTACCATATCTCAATGCAATTGGGGCTTTGATGTACTTGGCACAATGTACGAGACCAGATATCACTTTTGCGGTAAATTTATTGGCATGTTTTAGTTCTGAGCCAACTCAAAGACATTAGAATGGAGTTAAACATATTTTCCGTTATCTCCGAGGAACCATAGATTTTGGATTATATTATTCCAAGGATTCCACTAACTCTGGTTTAGTTGGATATGCTGATGCTGGATATAAATCCAATCCACATAAGACTCGCTCTCAAACCGGGTATTTATTTTGTTATAATGGCACCACTATTTCTTGGCGTTCTACGAAGCAATCGCTAGTAGCTACATCTTCTAACCACTCTGAAATTATTGCTTTATATGAAGCTGGAAGAAAGTGTATTTGGTTAAGATCCGTTATAACACATATTCATAATTCTTGTTGCTTAATACCGGTTACAAATTCTCCCACTATAATTTATGAAGATAATGCTGCTTGTCTTGCACAAGTCAAGGGAGGATATATCAAAGGTGATAGGACCAAGCATATCTCGCCAAAATTTTTCTATACTCATGAACTCCAAGAAAGTCGACAAATTGATGTTAAACAGATTCGATCTATAAATAATCTTGCAGATCTTTTTACCAAATCATTGCTAACATTGAGTTTTGAGAAATTAGTATATGACATTGGTATGAGGCCAATTCATAAGATGTAAGATTAATTAGCCCCAGAAGTAGCTATATGGCTCTATTGAGAATGAGATATTATGAACTATGCATTACAGCATTGATATGCGGCTAGTTCACAAGATGCAATAATGATTAGTCCTAGGAGTGGCTATATATACATTGCACTCTTTTTTCTTTATATCCGATTTTTTCCCATAAGGTTTTTTCGGCCTAAAGTTTTTAACGAGGCAATTAATGCATCCATAAAAGGGAGATATCATAACATGTGTGCTCTACACTCTTTTTCCCTTTTGTCCGGTTTATCCCACTGGGTTTTTCTGGCTTAAGGTTTTTAATGAGGCAGTATCATTCGATGCACATTCATAATGAATATTCAAGGGGGAGTGTTAAGAAATACATGAATGAATAAAATACATGAATGAATATTCATTATATTCATTTTATCCAATGTACTTATTATGGTACATTTGTATCAAATGTTCTAAGTACATCTCCCTATACAATGAACGTTCGTCTCCCTTATCTTGTACATATATCATTCGATACATTGATATTAATGATAAGTACATTCTTGTTCTCCTATAAATAGGAGTTTAGTTTTGATGTACAACATACAATCACACAGAAACACGACAGTGAGATACTAGAAATAAAGCTCTCTCATCTTGCTACTATCTCTAGTGTTCACTTGCTTTCTCTTCTTTAATCTCTTCTCTATTATATATTCGCAACGCGATATTTTACAACAATTATAAGGTTTATATACTCCTTATATACGTGTGGTCTCTCTTCATCTATTAATTTAAATTTTTGTATCGAACTTTCCAATCTAGTATTAGAACTGACAAGGTGCTACTCGGTTTATTTTGTTTGTGCATCTATCTCATTAATCAAACTTTACATGTCATTCTTATTTCGATTCGCACTTATCCAACCTCTGAGTTTAAGGTATGGGTATGGTTCTAAAGAGAGTAGAGGTCAAATTGGATGCTAAGTTTTTATATAATTGAAACATAGAATTTTGTTGATCAAGAATATATTTTTCCTACGTGATGCTACGCAGTAGAGAATGAGGAGAAACTTTTAACAGCTGACATATTCGCAAAAACAAGTGTACCTCCATTTAAGACAGATTTCCGAGTGGCTCTATCTATTTCCCTGTCATTTCGGGTTTGCACGAGTGCTGGTTACGTGAAAATGGAAGCCCAAACGCGTATGTAAATTTTCAAATCATTTCGTTTGGGCTTCGTCTTACCTATCAATCAGAGGTAACTAACGAGCGGAAGCGGGTCAATTGGAGCCGGGCCTAACTTCGTCGCCAAGGCTAACAGTTCTCCATGTGTTTTCCAAGTCTTGAGGATGCTGACTCTTTAGACAGGAGTTTCGCTATAAGACCTCTCACGTTCGGAGCTTCTAGCGAGGATAAATCCACACGCTCTTTACTAGATCAGCCCAATCACATATCTAGATTATTAAAAGTGAGTCCTATTTTTTTAAAAGAAAAAACATATGCTTATTCTAATAGAAGATTTTCCATCGATTAAATTACCCTATACATTTGGTCTAATAAAAAAAATTTATAACGCTTAGAAATGTGCTAGGTCCATCTCGGACACATTATTCACGCTAAACAACGCGAGCATCATCTCACAACAATGATTCACTCGCAGATTAGATGGATTTAATCTTGTTTTGTTGACATTCTCATGACATTGAAATAGGATTTACCTTGAAGCTTGCGAAAGTCTTAAGTATTCAGCGCAATTTTTAATCTTGTTTTACTGACATTCACGTTAGTCATGCTCATTCTCTTAAACAGAACTGGCTTTGAGATGTAATTAGGCTTTGTGATGTCTTCATCAAACCTTGAGTTGAAACCTTTCTTAAGACAAGTTGATTATAGCCCTATCATGACCTACCCTCATGTGAGCCACATAGAATTTGGATTATCGTTGTATTCCAATTTTCTTTATAAGGTTGTCAATCTCTTTATGCCTAATCTTGAGAGAAAATTATCGTTGTATTCCAATTTTCTTCGAAGTCTAGTGGATTTGTAGAATGCCTCTACATGGAGGCGTAATCTAGGTTTGGGTGAACTTCGATAACAAATTTTCTGGCATGTTCTTCCGATTCTATTATTTTATTATTATATTTGTCCAGTGGATTGTTTGCTTGTGGTATTTTTTCTGGAATTGGCATGTGATTTCGTAACGATTATGCTCAAAAGGTCCTTAGTGTTGGTCGGCCATACTATCTTTTATTTAGCTAAAAAGGGGGGCAATGACTAATCAGTCGTAGAACACTAATCTATGATTAACCCGAATAACCGGTTGCCCTTGACTCAAATACTCACTATTGATGGTCTCTTGTTAAATTGAAACCCTTGATAACCAAGTACCATCATGTATACCATTTCTTATTACCACTGTATATAAGTTATTTATAAAAATAAAAATGAAAAGTATGTATCATAAAATGTTTTAGAGTTAAGATAAATAGGTCAAAAATCACAACGAGAACACTATATGAATAGGGCTTATAAGATTTTTTGGGACCACAACTAACCGTTCTAAAAGATAAAACTGTTAGATGAAAATATAATTTTAAGTATTATAACACTTTTCATCATGCACGTGTGCAACGTCATACAAATGTCATTCAAAACATTTTCCAAAGGGTTACCACGTTTCATCGTAAAGCAGTTCAAAGCGTCGTAAATATTAAGTGATGTTATCTTTGTTATTTTGCAACATTTTTCAAAGGATTACGACTTTTCATCGTGACATGGTGCAAAATGCTGTTAGTAATAAAATATTATAGTAATTAAAAATTTAGACGTTTTCAAGGGGCTTACGGCATTTCTAGTGATGGTGTTGCAAATATCCTAATTATTTTGGTTTGTTTAGTATTTAACGATGGCTTTCAAAGACTGATGACCTTGTGCAACAACCAAATGCAAATTGTCGTGAAAACACAAGTACGTAAATTTTTAGTATCACACAGCGTTTAGTAGTAATTACAATGTCAACTCCCAAGACATTGTAAAGATGTCATAACTTCTATTATTTTACAGAATTGTAGATGCACATAAGATACTTTTGAAGTCGATCTTTTCAGTGTTCTATTCACCAGGCATCACAAACGTTTCGATGCTTTCGTCTTAACATTTTACTTGCACTTATGTTGTACTTCATTAGAGATGTTGGTATTTTTTTTAGGCTCCATTCGTTTCACAAAAACTAACTTTCAAGAGAACATTTTCTGAATTTTTTTGCATTTGGTTCATGAAAAATAAACTAGTCCAAGAAAACATTTTCTGCTATTAGACAAAAAACCTTCAAAAGTAGGGATAATGTTTTTCAATTTTCAAAAAGCTGAAAACATTTTCTATAACTTCTTTCGCCTCACTTTCTTTCATCAAACACATTTCTTTTTTTCTTTTTTTATGTTTTCTTTTTCCTTTTTATATTTTTGAAAAATAAAGTTTTTAATTATTTTTATTCTTTTTCTTTTTCTTTTTCCTCGACTAGTCGCCGATCATAGCAACAGTTGGCGACCGTTCCATAGGGCAGCTCAAGCCTCACCACTTGCTAGATATTAGTCAAGCTCAAGCTTGTCGGCTTGTGGTGAGGCCAGCAAGGCTCTGTTGGTAAAATATGGCTTTGAATTGGATAAAATAATGAAGTCAGATCTCCGAACTAGATGGAACAAGCAAGTTGGACTTTGAGGTGTAATAGCATTTTTTTTTTTTAAGGATTTATTTACCCCATAATATTGCTAATGTTTACCAACAAATTTTCTCCAAGATACAACAAAGTCTCAAACAAGAATACTCAATTGCATTCTAGTATTCCTCCATGGTCTCTCATGATAAACAATTGAAAACAATACTTATATATTCTTTCGAAAGAAAACAAAAATGAAAGAAGAAGATTATGATTGAACAGACATGTTCAACATTTTATAGCAAAAACGAAAAGTTATATCCAAAAAGACACGTTCAATAATTTATGGCAAAAATAAGAGTTATATTCAAGTAGACACCACCTTCAAAGGATTAAGAAGTTATCTCTAAACAAATATGAATCCTGAGATAACCATTGGAAGAAATAATCAGATTCGGAATTAAATAAATAAAAAATAAAATAATAATAATTGTAACTCTTTCTAAAAGTTACACTGTTTTTTTAACAGACGCTATGATTAATTTTTTATAAAAGTAAATCCGAATTTTCCAATAAATAAAAAATAATGATCGTTGATTAGTATCAAATCTCGTTCACATGCACACTCACATTTTTTTTAATGTAGGACAAGGAACCTCTTAATTTATTTTATAGACAAACTATCAACAATCCCCTACTTTATTTGCAAAACAAAATTACAAAAATAAAACATTAAAAAAATATACAGCCAAAATTTATGTGAGATTAATATACATATATAAAGGTTTCGTTCGAGTTAAACATTTACTTAATGCAAGCATCTCAAAACTTTATCAAAGTAACAAGTAGCTCGACTTTAAATTTATACTTTTAAATAATAGAATTTAACATACTTGTATATATATTAATATCTTGTTTCAGCAAGAAGTTTTATATTACTCCACACTATTATGGCTTTATGTTTGATCCTATTTCATAAACTCTATAGAAAGCAATCCTAATTTTCGTAAAAAGCGATATCACTTCTGAGCTCATATAGATGAAGTATCTATCATATGTTTCTATTATTATTAACATATTATAAAACTATACTATACTTTAACTAAAATTCGATTCAATCTACAAAACGTAACAGACAATATTGATTTCTCATATTAGGGCTAGCATCAGTATCAAACAATCACATTTAGTAACTTATTCTTATTCATTAAACCTCATAACTAGTGATGTTCTAGAAAAATGTCGAGTTACCGTTACTAGTAATTTAAATTAAAGGGTTCCAACCCCATTTCTTGTGAGGTTATTTTTACTATGTCTCTTGGTAAAACTTTTGTCAAAGAATCAACAAGATTATTGGTTGACCTCACATAGACAATTGTTATAGTAACATCTTTAATCAATTGTCTCACATACTTATATCTTAGACTAACATGTCTAGACTTACCATTATAAGTGCTACCATAAGCTCTTACCAAAGTAACTTGACTATCACAATGGATAGAAATATGAGGTATATGACTAACTAAGTCGTATTTGATATCCAACAATAAATTCCTAATCTATTCAGCATCTTTCCCAATTTTTGCTAAAGTAATCATTCAAATTCCATAGTTGAGTGAATTATACACATTTGTCTATCAAATGTGAAAATCCATCTAGTAATGGATTGTTTATTACACACAGTTATAATCCAATTTGAATCAATGTATCCTTCTAATGCAACCAAATAATTATTATAGAACAATCCCAAATTTTTCTTTTCCTCTTAAGATAACCAAAATCCTAGTAATGGCCCTCCAATGTTTTATACTTGAATTACTAGTATACTTACTTAACTTGCACACGAAATAGGAAATATCAAGTCTAGTACAATGCATCGCATACATTAAAGACCCTATGGCACTCACATATTCAAGTTGTGCTACTGCTCTACTAATATTATAATTCAATTTAACACCGAAATCAAATAAAGTACGCATTTCTTTCAAACCAAAATGTCATATTTTCCAACGTGATTACATTGGATCATAGAATAACCTCCATTATGTTTTTTTTTAACTTTAATATTCAAGATAGTATCCACTTCACCTAAATCTATCATTTTAAAAATGATAGTGTCGCGACCTAACCTCAGGTGCACCACCTAAGGCTTGGCTAATGAATTATTAAATCTAAACTTAGCTCGGGCTCTCCCAAACCCATACCAATTCATGATTTAGGTTCAAGTTCTTAACATGCAAATGATTTTTCAATTAGGAGTCGCCATTAATCTATTTTTGATGGGTCGATTAAAAACCTAAGTAAAGTAATTGAAGATTTACTTTACTTCTGCGAACTAGAAATTGTGAGTTCGGGGACTTGATTACGTTAAATTTCTCTAACGCCATTTCGGTACATTTTTCTTTTATTTTGAAAAAATGTTTTGTAGGCAGCTTGGATTGATTTACTTTCCTAACATATGAGGTGACCATGCGAGTGCGCAAACCACCAATTTAACACCCAAGAAAGCAATAAATAAATTACGGGATTTATCTCATAATAACGAAAGTATATGCAATATTAGCTCAAAATTCACATCAAAAGCCCTAAATATGATTCTTAATTAACACGCAATCACTCAATCTTTCTTTTTTTAGGATTTGCTCTTGTTTAATGAAATTTAAGCTATATGTCATGAAATTTAACTAAATGGCCTAATTCTAATGACAAGCAATTTCTAATTAAATGGACCTAACAACAATTACTAAACAACGTGAACCTAATTTTATATGACACACACATGATATTTTTTATATTTTTTTAATTAAATTTCGTAATTTTTAATTACTTAAAGTAAAAATCTCCCTAAAGTGAGATATAATCTATTATAAGTTAGGAAACAGACTAACATAAATCCTATCTTAACTTATCTCAACACGCAATTTAATTCAAAGATATTATCTAACCTAGATGTCATCTAAATATGTATTATAATATAATTAGAAAGGTATCTAACTATTCTATCATGCAATTATATCTAGGAAATCAATTATAATCTACATGATATGCAAATGCAATCTTTTTTGTATTTTCAGGATAAATAAAGCAAACAAAATATTCAAACCATTTAATCTGCGAAGGTATCATCCAGTCGATTCAAATATGGAAACAATATCTAATCATCCGAAATTTTGTGAATAAAATCGTTAAATTGATCTAAAACCTTAAAGATCAAAATATCAATTTTATAAATTCCCGCGAAATCAATGATTCCATCTAAAGTGTTATAGGTGGAATCAAAGATTATATGCAGCTGCAAATTAGGAAATAAATCCTAATTGGGAGGTATGTCTATCACTCATTAGATATGCATGTTAGATATTAATAGACATATATTAGGTAGTAAAATATGCAAATATACTAGCGATGTGCACCTTACCTAATTTGAGGATACCCTTTCCAAGTTTGGACCAAGTGTGATCGAACTGGGATCGCAACCAGCTCCCTAACAGAATGGTGAGCGGTGGGTGGCGGCTAGGGGCGACCAGCCACAGCGATATGGCTATGAAGGACCTGCAGAACTAAAGCAAGAGCAAACAGCGTCGGGCTTACAAATTGGAGATGGACGTCAAGACTAAACCACGACCAAGAGTGCAACGAGTCACGGCTTGGCTCAGTTTGTTTTGTTGGAACTGGGATTGCTATTCCTTCTTAAGGCCACCTATTGATCTCATAAAGACCCTTCTTTTCAAGTAGTGATCAAAGTCTCTTTCACCAGATTTTCACCACTTGGCCCTCTCTACATATTATTTATTTTGACTTCCCTCTCTGAGCAAGTGTTGGAACTCACGGCTAATCGAACGTCTCGTTAGTGTTGATGGAGACCGGACTGGACAATGTTATGGAAGACAACAGTGACGAAAAATAGCAAAGACATGCCAGTGTATAGCAGTGATGTAATAGCGAGCAAGTACGTTGTCGCACAAGTTCATATTGAAGCAGCAGCAGTTCGATCACTAGGCAACAAGGGGCGGCTCCATGGACAGCAGTAGCAACCATCGAGAAGGGAACAGCAACGGCATGGCAACGGGGCAGAGGACTCACGCGACAGGGGGCCACCAAGAGAGGACCCTTCTCTCTCTTCTCTCCCTCGCGTGTGTTTCTCTCTATTATGTGTGTTGAGATTCTTAGATCCAGTCCCCCATCCCCTTTCTCTCATAATAGGTCTTGCTTTTTATATGTAGGGTAGCCGAGGATCTTCCAAGGAAAGAGAGCAGGTCTTTGCTCCTTTTGTAGATGCTAAATATATTATGATTTTTATCCCTTTCCTTTTTTAAATTTCACATGTGCAGAAATCAAATTTTTTCTCTTCACCCATTGCTCGCAAATCACATTCCCAATTTAGTTAGACTAGTGGTTGGGTTGATTCCATCAAAATATTGTCAGTATCTTCTTCATCTTGTCCGCCAATCGCCAAAAACTCAAACGAGTATAATATGATTGCCCCTTGAGAAATTCATCTTTCTTAATTCAACCCTCCAATCTATATGATATTTTTTACCACTAACAATGTTCATGGCCTTGGCTAAATTCTCTCTCATTGCGGGCTTAGTCCAATTCGCTAAATTAAATTTTAGAACCATTAATTCAAACCCGTCTGCCGGTCCAATACAAATGCAACTATAAACTAAATAATAAATGCTCCTAAAACTATATGTTATGCAGTTAAATTTTAATATTTTTGTTTAGGGGTTAAGAATTAATCCCTAATTTTTAATGCAGTAAACAACTAATCGGATTGTCAAAATTTAGGTGTTAACAGCTACCTCTCTTTAAAGGTGAGCTCGTAGAGGTTGCCTTCAAGGACAAATTGAGACCTAAATTTTGATCATGCACACGCAATGAATAATTTTTTGTTGAAAAATGAATCCCATTTTGAAATGCCATTTATATGATGCATGGAAATGCTAATGTAAACAATAAAGGAACCTATTTGGAATAACTTACCTTTTTGAGAGGTAGAGCAATTTAAGATAATTGGTGTTACATGTCCAGAATCTGTACTTTTCTACGGTCGCCCAGAATAGTAACAGTGTTTTGTAAGAAGGCCACTTTCCTAGGACCCGTATCTTTCTACGGTCGCCCAGTATGGCAATATTTGATTGTCTAGGACCCGAACCTTTCTTCGATCGCCTTGACAGAAAAATTGATTTTTTAGGACCCGTACCTTTCTACAATCGCCTATTAGAACAATAAATATTGTCTAGAACCCGTACTATTCTACGGTCGCCTATTAGAGCAATAAATATTGTCTAGGACCCATACTATTCTACAATCGCCTAAATGGGAAATCACTTTCCAAGACCGGTACCTTTCTATGATCGCCTGAGTGAGAAACAGTTTTTCCAAGACTTGTACCTTTCTACGATCACCTGTTAGAGCAATAAATATTGTCTAGAACCTATACCATTCTACGATCGTCTAAACTGGAAATCACTTTCCAGAACCCGTACCTTTCTACGGTCGCCTGAATAGGAAACAGCTTTTCCTAGACCCGTACTTTTCTACAATCACCTATTAAAACAATAAATATTGTCTAGGACCAATACCTTTTTACAATCGCTTAAAATGAGGTTTTGCTTGACTAAGACCCGAATCATTCTTCGATCGCCTAGCATTACAACATAGATCATCTGACCATGACCTGAACCTTTCTTCAGTCGCCTAGCATTACAACATAGATCATCTTACCAGGACCCGAACATTTCTTTGGTCGCCTTAATCAGACTGAATCTGGAGAAAAATCTTTGGGGGACAGCTCGACCAAGTCGAGTGTCAGTGCACTTGAGGGAATACCTGCACAATGACAAGTATTTAAAGTATGGGTAGAGATATACTTACCTAGTGATATCTCTGATTCTTGGGGATATGTCTCCTGGAACTTAGATATTCTGTGAATGTCTCTCACCTCCTGGCAAAAATAAGTTTTAGAACATCGAGGATGTACCTTGAATGTTCATGAAGGTTTCTCATCTCCTAATATCATGAGGCATTCTGAAAGGAACCTAATATCAGGAACTCTTGAGTCTTTGAGAAAACATTACCTGTCAAACATGATTAGAGCAAAAATGCGTTCACCAAAGAAATAAGCAATTAAGGCTATTCTGGAATGCACACTTCAAAATCCACTGAAGTTGTTATCAATTCAATCAAGGTTCATACATAATGACTTTTGCATCTCCCAAATTTCCACTAAAGAGAATTATCATTCAAGACAATTTTCACTCATGACATGGATTTCCAAACAATACTAAATGAGAGACTTTCAGTTAATAAGGACTTTCACTCATTCTCATTTAGAATGGCTATTTTATGAGAATCACTTCATCTCACCATCATCATATCGACAAAGGTTCGAGTATTCTTGCAAGCATATGACCTTACCAATCTGAGAGGTCTTTAACATGGACCATAATGTGGGCTTGGTCGATGGCTTAACAAAGGGGATTCTTTCAATCAAGGCTATTGAAAGAACAATGCCACAATTATCTCCAAGTTTACAAGTCAAGAACCCTGCAAAATGAGAAAGAAATGATATTGCCTGCACTTCTTCAAGCGATACTTAAGACATGTGAACCCCTATGTTAATTCAAGTGCCCTAATCAAAAGAGACTTTGCAAGGAACGTAATGTAGGCTAGGTTCATGGGTTGAGAAACAAAAGATTATTTGGCTCAAAGATGTGTATAGGGGTCAAAGTTGATAATCATCTAGGCATTGTCGCAGGTCTTCTCCTTCACCAGGGATTGTCATTATGAATGCACTATTGATCTTGACTCTTTGAGTACTGCTCCATTGGGATACAATTTTTGCAATTGATAGTCATCTATTTGACACTATTTTTCATTTACTTTTATGGGCAGCGGCTTTACTTTTACCAAGCACACTACTTTTTTGCCCCTAATTTTCATTCATTTTTGTCTTTACTTCTTTTTCATGGGCATTGGCCTTGCTTTTACCAGGCGTACTACTTTTTCATGCCCCCTAGCTCTATTTTGATTTCGATTCTTACACACAATGCACACGTCCAGCAATTACACTTTGAATGACACAAAGATCTTCATCTACCTTTTGCCTTGCCTTAATGTAGGGGATGATCACCAACTGGGTTTGAAGAAATGAAATTGCAGGCTCAAGTGGGCTGTGCAAAGGATATACGTATGTAGAATAGAGAAAGAAATGCTCTTCGTCATCCTAAAACACTTAAATTACCATATGAATTCAATGTAATAGCACGACTTGAAGAGAGCAAGAAAATTTCTTTTCATTTTTCTCATCTCATGATGTTGTCTTACCTCCAATTTGCCCCGATATGGGATGGTTCTTGACAAGGATAATTTGAAAAAAAAAAAAATCTCCACAAGTGTATAAGAAAAGGGTTAAACAATGGATCACCTGTAGTATTTGGGATAGAGAAATAAACTGCCCCTCATCATTTTGGTTGTCGTACCTTTTGTGAGAGAACTATTTACCTTGTGGGTATGAACCTTCCTACACTCATCTCACAAGTGTATGAGTAGGGGACTGTGTATAAGATAGGGTTTGCCTTTCATCATCACGACTCATCTCATTTAGTATGCTCAATCCATTCCACACCATTCATTAAATTAATCCATCTTGATGTTCTTTAGTGGAACTGGTGGACTAAACATGTAACAGTCACCATGAAAAATATTTTTTTAAAAGAGCTCAACAACTTTAAGCATAAAAATTGCAAACTTCATAACAAACAATTTACTACACTAAAAATGCTTTCGTAAGTATGAAAAACATGATTTTGAGCGTTCATTCAAGGAATTGTCCCACGAAGGGATTGTCTCAGCAATGGGTGTTCTTGGATTGCCCATATCGTAAGTTAGATACTTCTTAGTTTCAATGACTTCGGCCAGATAAGTTTCAAAAATAAGCATATTATCAACATATAAACACACTAAAACAACATATTCTTTAGTGAATTTTAAATAAGTATACTCATCTACACTTGTGCGTTCTCCTCCTAGGGAAGATATGCAAACTCAATATTTGAAGAACCACCACTTCAAAAACAATGAGCTCTTTTCACTCCAAGCCTCTTCTTGACTCAGGTTGACGAAGGAAATCTGATTTGCGATTGAGTTTGCTGGAGGAAGCTTGATTCAAAAGATTAAAATTTGTCTGATTCTCCACCGTACTAATCTCTTGTTTCCCTTACACCCACGCTTGAAGCATCTCATTAAATTTTAGGATCAAGCAAAAGCCGCTTGTCGTTCATCTCCAAAAATATTTGTGCACTTCTTCCAACTTTCCATTTTAAAAGAGTCCATGATTCGACACAATATAAGAGTTGCAATCAGGACTCATTCCATTTTCGATCGTTGCATTCCATAGCTTGAAGACATCATCAAGTTGGAGCCATCGACAAAACTTTTTAATCAACATGTACGCATCAAAATTTGGATGGCATCCCATTTCCTTCATCTGATTAAAAAGGTGAAGCACTGTGTTGAGGTTTCTAGATTTCAAATAGCAAGATATGAAACAACATCATGTGCTATATACCTCACTTGCTCATCCCTTTCCAAGTTCTCTCCCCTTGCAGAGGACTAAGTCGACCATGGAAACTTACAGTGATTGTCACCCATTGCTTTACATACGATGACGAAACTATAATTTGTGACTGGGCCAAGGGAAAAAGCTTTGGCCATCACTGCTGATTGGAATCAAAGTGAGCAATTGGATTCAATTGCGACTCCTTTCGTTCAGGTCCTCAATGCCAAAGCAGGGTGGAACAGAGTAAATCCCGTTTTCCTTCCGCCAGCTACAATAGCGATAATGATGAATAGCCAGTTACCTCTGAGATGACTAACAAATGTCATAGATCAATCTTCAGGGAGTGTTTTCTCTCATATTCTCAACTCTCTCTGTGAATAGCGTCCACGAAAAAGAGAAATCTAAGCAATCTGATGAAGATCCTCCCCATGATCAAGAGTGAAAATGGAGACCTATAATCATTGACAATGGAGGTCAGCGATCGTCACTTCAATCGGCGAGAGAGAGATTTCATTCTCTGCCCATAAATGGGGGAAAAAGAGGAATTTCCTCCGTCCCTCTCTGTGAAAATGGTCTCCCCCCAATAAGTTAGAATCACAGTTGTTAAAGGGAAATTTTAGGTTGGTCATGCGAGTGAGAGCTAGATAGAAAATTGACCCTTTGCCTTGCCTCCTTCTTGCCTGCTTCAGTTTCGCTCACTTTTCATGCGCGCAACTGAGGTATCTTGTTTCCATGCTTCAAATTGCGATCCAGAATTTTGATTTGAGCAGAACCGCACTTGCGGCAAAGCAGAATGAATGCGCTGAGAGTTTGATCGACTCTAACTCCATTGTTGCAATAAATAATTACTTAAAATTGTTGGTAAAATATGATTTCGAATTGGGTAAAACAATAACGTCGGATTTTCGAATTAGATAGAATAAGTAAGTTGGATTTTGAGGCGTGATATCATTTAAATTTCTTTAAGGATTTATTTGCCCCACAACGTTGCTAAGGGTTACTAGTAAATTTCCTCCTAGATATAACAAAATCTCAAATGAAAATACTATATAGCAATTCTAATATTTCTTCAATATCTTTTATGGGAAACAATTAGAAACAATGACTATATATCCTTTTGAAAGAAAATGAAAATGGAAGAAGAAGTTTGTAATTGAACCAACACATTCAATTATTTATAGCAAAAACAAGAAGTTATATTCGAATAGATACATTCAAGAACTTATAGCAAAAACAAGAAATTATATTCGAACAAACATAACCTTTAAAGAATTAAGAAGTCATGTGTACACAAGTATAAACTTTGATATAATTGTTAAAAAAAAAATAAAAAAATCGGAGTGAAATAAATAAATAATAAAAAATAACAAGAACCTCTCTAAACAATCCAACTGTTTCAACAAGATGCTATGGTTAACTTTTTATAAAAATAAATCCGAATTTTCCAATAAATAAAAAATGATGATTGTTGGTTAGTGCCAGCTCTCATCCACATACTTACTCACATATTTTCAATGTGGGACAAGATACATCTTAGTTTATTTGACAAAAAACTACCAGCAGGCTTCGCTTTGCCTAACTCAGCAAGCTTGAGCTTGCCCAAGCCTAGATTCAATGAGTTGGGCAAGGCATGACCCTCGCCAGAGCCTCGTTGACATCTAGCAACCTCAAGCGAGGCTCAAGCCTTGCCCAACTTGCCCGATCCGCCTCAAGTGAGCCCAAGCTCGCTCGGATCTAGCGAGCCACGAGTTTGCTGGCCTCAACGAAGCTCGGGCTCACTTGGATCAACTGAGCCTTGAGCTTGTCGACCCATGACTTGGCCAATTGTCGGGCAGCCACCCACTGTCAAGGCATGTGATGGTAGATAAAGGAGGAGGAAGAAGGAAGAAGGAGAAGAGAAAAGAAGAGGAAAAAAATAAAATTACATTTTTTAAAATTGAAAATAATTACAAGTTCAATTTTTTAAAAAAATTATAAAAATTAAAATTAGTTTTTTGGTTTATTAAAAATTTAAAATTCATTTTTTTAGTAAAATTTCTTAGAAAATCACATCAAATACCGAACAATAGATATTTTCCACTTCATTTTCAAATCTTAGCTGAACACCGAAAATATCATCATTTTCCTGAAAAAAAATGATTTTCTGAAAAATATTTTCCGAAAATATGATATTTTTTGCAAAACAAATAAAGTCTTAGATTTATAACTTTTTTTGCACGAGGAGAACGAGTCAATTTGCTAATGCAATATGTCCAAAATAGTATTCTAGTTATCCTCATTTGATAAATTGACAATTTTTTACTGGTCTATGCAAATAAAGAATGGTGGAGATCATGGTTTGTGTTCAAGGACAAACCGAAGCACGGAAGAACCTATCATCAGGGATAAAGAATGATGGTGTGTACTTCAACGAAAGATAGAAATGCTGACTTCGGAAATTGGATAATTGATGTGTGTCGAGCTTTTCAAGACAAATGTTAAAGAAATGTAACGTGAGATACAACAGATTACAGAACTTCATATATTAGCCGTTTACTTTCACGTGTCTAAGACGATTCCCAATAAGACAAGACAAAAGATCTAAGATGTGAGTAAATCCATGCTGCACGAGTAGAATTCGTTTTTGGCAAGACAATGAAGAATCAAAACACTACTCTACCATCTCAAAACGACTATGGCCCCGTTTGGTTCAGCTTTCCCAATGGGCTTTGGGCTCCCAAAGCCTCTTGAAAAAAAATATTTGGTGTTTGGCAACCATTTTCGAAAGCTACTAGGCCAAATGTCAGCATTTCCAATGCTAAAAGCCCAATGCTGGGGAGGACCAACTTTGAGCATTTAGCATTTTAGAAATGTCCGTTCACTTTTCATCTTCTTCCCCCTTCTTCTCCGTTCATCTTCTTCGTCTTCCCCGCTGCCTAAGAGTTCAACTTCTTCAGTAACTGCCACCGCCACGTGGGGGTCCCATGTCCCCGGTGACCACCGCCCGAGCTGGCGAGACCCACAACCCAGGCGGCGTCACCTGGCGCGCGCAAGCCAGGCGACACCACATAAGGTCCGTGCGACCAGGCAACAATGCCTAAGGTCGAGACCTGAGGCCACCAGATCTAGCCTCTGCGACCCCAAGCCGCCAAATCTGGTGGTCCAACGGCCAAATCTGGTTGGCCGGCGGTTGGCTAGCCGCTAGAATTTGATTTTCTAACTTAAATAAAAAAAATAAAAAATAGCAAAAGTTAATCACAAAGGTGAATTTTACCAAACGGTATTTATGTTAAGTTGTTTTTCAATGTTACAATTTATCAAACAGTGTAACATTTCCGCAAACCTCTTTATCTCAAAGGTATTTGCATTCCCCCAATGGCATTTCTCCAAAGCCGAACCAAACGGGCCGTACTTTCTTTTCCTAAATGCCTTTTGGGCTGGCACGTGGAAGGGGCACGGTTTGGTTTCCTTAACCCAAGCAGAAAACATATTTCACAGCTTGGGCCGGTAGGGACAGATTTGTTTTGGTTCCACGTCAAACATGGATTAATTATACCGGTAACTCTTTCGTCGGCCCAACCTGTGCCCGGCCTGATTATGTTCGAGAACCATTGCCGACATGGGTGAGCGATGGTCAAAGTTCAGCTCGGATCGGGCTAGTTTGCTGTGGTTGTTCCGATCCCAACCCAGATCCAGACCGTACTATATTATGACACCTCATGATTCAAACTTTACAAAGGATTCACATTTTAAATGAGATCTAGCTTTTGTTAGGATTTTCTGCAATTCACATCGAAAAGTTCATATGATTGAGACACAAATACATTTGGACATATTTTACGGTAGAAATATATGTATCTTAATATTTAGGATAATTATAAGTAGAAGGGCGGCAAGGATCAACCAGCCTCACCAACTCTCTCTCTCTCTCTCTCTCTCTCTCTCTCTCGGCATTATTGCGGGCCCCTATATTTCCTTTTAAAAATGTACGATATTAGGCACAACTACTCCTCATTCCATCCCATATATTCAAGGTCGGAGAGCTCGTCATTGCAGTTGACCAAAATATTGGCGGCCAAGATATCTCTCTACACCAGGCATGTGGCCATTAGGCAAAACAAACTATTCAGAGGTTCGCTCATGTTATAAATCAAACCCCTGACTTCGTAAAAGAAATGTGAACTAAACTTCAAAGTTTTAATCATTTTTCTTTATGCCCACCGCTCAAATGGGGGAGGAACTTAGGGCCGCAAGAGGTAATTAGTCTCATGGTCAAAAAGCCGGCAGCCTACATTCGCTCGTGTATTTTGAATGCTAATCTGGAGAGATCGTCAAAGTGGCTTCCAGATAGGAAACAGCCATCTCTGAAGTTCCGACATTCTGATTATTCTATGGTTCCGAAAATTCAAATTGGATAAATATATATTTTAGGAAAAATTCCCGATTTTATGGCATAAACTACGTGAGAAAAAAAATGAATTTTCTCGGTATAAAAAGATAACTCATTTAACACATGTTTGATGGCGATGGTTGGATTCCTATTTTGTCCGCAATAACTTTTATTCTCCCTCTTTGCAAAATGTCTTTGGATTGAGCCATTTCCGTCAAAATACACTGATGGAAATAGTAACTCTGATGTTCAAAATAAAGGGGTTTGAACTTGAAAGTGCAAATGAAGTCACAAGATCAATCGTACATTCCAGCTACAGTCAACCCTTGATTGATGAGCAAATTGGCTCACGGCAACCCAAGGCCTTTGCCCTCTTTTATCTAACTTTCAACTTGAAAATGCAAGTGAACTCACGAGATCAGTCACACATTTCGGTTGTGGTCAACCCGTGATTGCCAAGTGAGGCGGCTCACGACAACCCAATGACCTGTCTCATCATCTAATTTTGAACTCGCGTCAATTACAGATATCGATAGACTACTCGTGCATTAATTTGTTCTAAATTAAGCTGTAACCACTGACCGATTCAACCCATTTTCCCCTTTTCTTAAAATTAAATTCCTTTTTGTGGCATAATTTATTTCGCAAGGTTCGCTCTATTGCTTTGGGGAGCTTGCCTTGAATAAAGCGTCATGTGCATACCTCACCCTACTTATGCTTTGTATCACGAATCGATTAATAAATAGAAAAGGAGAAAGGCTTTTCTTTTCAGTCAATTAGAAACAAATAAATAATACTAGTAGTAATGAGATTATCCTAAGGCACCTGTCCGAATATATGCAAGCCATACGAGAATGTCAAACTTTGACCATTTGTAAGAGGGACTTCTTCTTCGTCGTCCGTAGAGTATATACTTATCCGAAACTTTTGCAACGTCTGTCAACTTTGAAGAATTTAGCTTTCAACCTATACCTAACACAGAAGGGTCAAAAAATAAATTTTATAATAAAAAAAAAGGAGGAGAATTCATTGGATTTAATTGAACTGCCTGCACCGCCAAACCGGCAGCTGAAGAGAGAGATTTATTTCACGTGCTCACCACAGATTATTTAATCTAAAACAAACATCAGAGGTCAAATCGAGGAGGAAAAAAGTAATAATCAAGAATAATACACCGAAGATGTTTCAAAACTAACAACAAGGGAGGCGCCAGAAGAAGAGTCGACGGATGAAGACGAGAAAAGGACAGATTTCCGAGCCTCGAGAGTCGTCGGGGCGGCTTCCAGCGCACGATGCTGAGTTGTAGTCAAGACTGCATCCTTTTCGTTAAAACATAATATTTATCTAGAAAGACCCCGTTTGTATTTTAAAAAAAAAATTATATATCTACATCGTGTTTATGTTTTAAATATTTGATGATTTTTTTTTCCAAGGAACCCCGTCAGCTATTCGTCACCTTACGGCGGTACATAGCCGCCAAGTAAACCCTGGAATGATGCTAGCGGAGGACCCACCACTCCGACATCACACTTAAGACACCGATACTTCCACTGGGTTTTGACCCTTGCACCTTTCCCCCAAGGTTCAAGGTCTTATCCAACTTCGCCACCAAGGCCGGTGGTAATATTTGATGATGTTGAGCTTCTCTCACTCTAAAATTAATTTAAAGGATGAGACTTTCTTTCACACTTATATATTAAACTTCAATCCATTCTACAACCAATGTTAAGCCTAAAATTAAAGCCGCAACAATCCATATCTCTCACGTGCAACTATTGGGCCTAAATTTGTTGGCAACTTAAACTTTTGGGTTTTCGATCTCTCTTACCCTAAAGGCTAGTTAAAAAGAATTTTTCTCCCACACTTAAAAAGTGACCACCAGCTCTTTTCATAAAGGAGGTGAGATCACCTCAACAATCTCCTCTCACACATCAAACCTAGGTCAACCTCAACAATCCATAATTCTCCCGTGTAACTGTTGGATCCAGACTTGTTGACAACCTAGGCTCTAAGACCAATCATGGATGATTTTAGGCCTCTTTTATCCTAAAAACTAACTCAAAATGTGAGACTTTCTATCACACTTATAAATTGACCACCGACCACCGATCTCTTCCACAACCTGTAAGTCTCTTATGTGGGAGTTGGATTCGTACTTGTTGACAAACTCTTATCAATAATGGGTAGTTTTTGGCTTCTCTCATTCCAAAAGCTAGCTCAAAGGATATCACACTCATAGACCTGTCATTAGCCATGTCCACAGCTGATAAAAGATAACCCCAACATCAAATGTTTCGGATAGAAATATTAAAGTTGCATGAATTGGGCAATACTCTAATCTAGCAAAGATTAAAAACAAATAAAAATCACTTCAAATAGGAAGCCAATCCTCTCTTTCAACTTATAATTCTGAAAAGTTTCTTGTATTGTCTCCCATACCCTAAGTAGCATCGACACTAACACTCAACATACGACACGACATATCGACATATTGTTTCTAAAAAATATAGAATTCCAACATGTTAAGGCACATCGTATATTAAATGTATATTTTCATATATACATGATAAACTATCATTTTTATGATTATTTAATCAAATTAATTTGATTCAAATTCACAAATAAATAAATAATAATAAAAGAGTCTAGAATGAATTTATACCAAAAACATTAATCGACTATTTGTTAATATCATTCATCATTTCAATTTGACAAATTAAATTCCATTTCAATAATCCATAAAACTTGACGGAGAAAAAGCAAACAATTCATGTTCTGGACTCGCATATCAAAGTATGTTGGAAAAGAAGAGAAAAAAAACTTGAGAGGTGAATTGTGTATCATGGGAAGTGAAAGTCGAAGAAAAGAGAATATAATATTTTTATTCTTTCTCCATTTATTATTTTCATTATTTTTATTATTTTACATATTTACATTTTGACCCATCATTTAATGAAAATTTTTAAAATTGACCACATGCGTGTCGGAATTCTAAATATGCATGTCGAATTTCAAAACTCAAGTGTTAAAGAATATCGAAAAAAAGTTGACTAGATATCGAGAGAGTGTCGGTGTTTCATAACCCGCACCATAATTCAATGCAAGACAACGATATTATAGAAAGAGGAAGAGATCTAATTCTTCAAAGTAAAATTAAAAGAAAAACCCTATAATTTCTTATTGAGTTTAAATACGCACAATTAAATTACACATCAATTTTTTGTATTTTTGCCATCGTGTGACTTTTATACTCGACAAAACTAAATAGAGGAAACATATGCACTAAATAAAATAAATAAATAAATAAATAATTTTTGGAGAAAATTGCTCAATCAATCTTAGACCTATTATAGGAATATTAATCAAGTCCTTAACTTTTCCATTTTTCCAGTTTAGTCCTTAATCTTTACGAAATTTCAATGTAGCCCTTCTGATCAAATTTCGCGGGAAAATGCTGATGTAATAGTCCAGTCATCGCCATCTTACATGACATGCCGACATGTCAAAAGTTTCTAATGAAAATTAGGGGAAAGGATCACGTTAGAAGTTTGCACTGAGATTCAGGATTACATTGATAAAGTGGAATAATTTATGATTGAATTGATATCGTATAAATTGGTTTAAGATTAATTGGACAACTTTTTCCGACAACAGGCTGTCTCTCCTGCTCAAAAGTGACATTTTGAGTAATTTGCGGGACCAATGATGGTGAGGATCCAACACGTTAAATTCGACACAAGCACATGTGAACGCAAGAAAAGCCATTGAACCCGGTTATACATTCCCCACATTCTGATACCACCTACACCTTGATGCGATTGTTAGAACATCGTGTGATTCTCCTCTTCTTAAAGAATAGGTTGAACATCCATGCCTATTTTCCTTTTCTTCTTTTACCCGACAGCCGTCTAATATGTCCACCGGTAATTATATGATGAATATATTTCCTATAACGAAGACAACTGTCGTGGCTTCATCGAGTTGAATATGGAGCAGTAAATCCGTGGATTTGTACGGATGTGATGTCGACGACGGTCGAAAATTGCGACTTGACCTAAGTCATCCTCATTTTTCTAGGTCCAACACATACGGACATAAACTGGGGGCAAAGATAATTAAGGAAGAGAAAACCTTTAGACCAGTCATTACGCGAGTGGAGGCAAGATTGGCTCCTCTTTCTTGCACACGTGGATCACCTACCACTAACGATCCCATCATCTCAAGGACAAACAAGTTATTTACACTTCGTTTATCTTACTTAATAATTATTATTTATGTCGTTTGAAATGATTATTCAGTAATTATTTTTGTCATTATCAATAACAACTTAGGTATAAATATTTTCATGAGTGATCAATTTTTTTTTTCTACCATTCAGTTTGTACGAGATATAAATGTAGTCATGCCAACATTACGTGAAAAAAAAAAGTACATGGAGTTAAGAAGCTCTTGAACTTGGCTCCCCCTAATTGGAAGATGTAGCAATCATTTGAATTTTATTTAGTCGACTAGTACTGGAAAATCCTCATCCATTCACTATGACCAGTGTAGAGAGTCAGCTTCTATAACCGATCATAGATACTTGTTATTAGGCTCCTTCTTCTTTTTTGTCATTTCTACTTTCTTCATACTTTAATACTCATCTTCAAACTTTTGCTTTGCCTCCCTACGGGCGAGATAGTTAAAATCCGCTCCTGAAACTAAATCGTCTACACCCCAACCCCTCTAGAAGCTAAGGATTTGAATCCTCCACCTCTCTCTTTCCATGTGAGAAAGGTGGCAAATCTCAATAGTTATTAGGCTCATAAAAATGATTCAAACTCATTTCTCAACCCATATTTGATGGACTAAGCTGTTATATGCATTAGTCATATTCAATAAATGAGTCATAAATGGATTTAAAATCGTAGAGTTCAAATAATATGAGTGTTAAATGGGTTCGCGACTTATTTAGTTTCAACCGATGACTATTTCTTGCTCTCGCTTACTCCATGCAGTCACCTCAGTTTGAGTATAAGTTTTCCTAGATTAAATTTAATATGGAGGTGTTTTAACAATATAAGTCGGGTATGTTTCGCTAGATTTGTATTACATAAAAATGAATCAAAACAGATTAAATGGGTCAATTTGGATATGATCATTTTCAACTCGATAAAATCCCAACCCAATCCACCCGTTTAATGGAGTCTATTTGTTATGTAGGGGTAAAATTGAGTCAAGCAACTAGTGAGTAGCTGGTGACTTAGGTAGATGATTATGGGAGGTCAACTTGCCCCAATTTCGAGTCGAGTTCAAGCTTCTCCATTATCTTGTTGAGTTGAGCTCGAACTTACTTGAGGACAAGTCTATAAATTTTTTTTCTAGTAGGGGAAAAATTGGGTGTGATTACTTTGGTAATTAATATACAATATTACACTTCAAAAGTATGTTGAGTTTGTACATTAAGTATGTTTTGTTTATCTATAATAACAACATTTTCATGACTAAAAAATTTTATTAAGATTTATCAATTTGTGGGGGAAATTTAAAATGAATATATTTACTGTGGATTTGGTAGTGTATTCTCTAAGCAAATTGATGGTGGCAAAAGCTATATTTTAGATCAAATTAGTGTACCATAATTCGAATACCATAACTATTTAAATTTTATATTCAAGTTTGTCCTGAAGCTTGCGAATACTCAAATCGACAGGTTCACGAGTCTAATAGAATTTCTATTGCTTATTTTTTTAAAACAAAGTTAACTGTCATAATATAAAATAAAATAAAAAGTACACTCAAAATTCGTTAAAATAATATTATGCACCCACATTGTACCAACTATTTAAGATCAAGAACAAGCTCAACACTGTTATAAATTGATTGTAATTGAGTTGAGTTGAGTGAAGCTCGAGCATCTCAGTTTCTTATTCGAGTAAAAATTTTAATAATCAATTGAGCCCCAGTAAAGTTTCGCAAACCAAGCATAGGATCAAGCTTGAGTTTAACATTATATCGATTCAACTCGACTACATCCCTAAATGTGTCATCAACGGTGCATTTGGAATGAAAAAGCCACATCGTCACTAGATGTCATTGAGTAGTATTAGGTGCTTTAAAATCGGGCTATATGTCAATATACTAAATGAGGTGTACTAAGCATTAAAATAACTAATTGACAGACCATATTCGACGCTTATTAACACCGCGATGTACTCAAGTCCCGTATCAAATGAGAGATGACCGCCTCAAATGAACACTTCCGAGTACTTTTTAACACTAAGCCCACATCGATTGAACCAAATCGGTGCAATTATTGGCCTCGTAATTTAATAATATTTCGATCCTATATATTATTAAGGGGTCCCCCAAATTCAGATAACTGCAAGCTAAAAAACAGAACGTGAAACACCGGACATTGGCCTCAACAGAATTCTGTCTGTACCCAAAGTGACTAAGTGCATGTTTTACTATTACATCCATGTGATGAGCCAGAAGAAGAGGCAACTAGCCAGACAGCAAAAGAGACTAACATGTCTCCCTAGTGTAGAGATGAAAGACATTAGGGAGACATTGGAAAATAATTTAATTTCTATTTCACTACGCAAAATTTTGAGTTACTAATTTAAAAAAATGTCCGACCGTTCCTCTCTCACATCTCCCTGAACACATTAAGTTGGTCCATAATCTGTAGATTTCGCGAAGCAACATCATCAAATCCATTAATTCTAGGGTCGCCCCCAGATTTTGTACCAAAAAATAAAGGTAATTAGTCGATGATCTACCCCTAAATTCTTTTTCTCTTTATGGCAATAGTCTTGACTTCTCATCTTCTTCGCAATCCTCAGGAGACCTCCGACATTGACTTGCGCTATCATGCTGATCGTGATCGCCATCTACGGTGGTCGCATTTTCTCTAGTGAGTTCTTGGGCTTTCCATGCCTCGCCTTCCCAGTCGGTCCGGACCAAGACAAGCAACATGGTCACGACGCACGAGCCCTGTGCCGCCAATAGCCCGAGCCACAGCCCCTTGAAGTCGAACCCCAAGAAGAAACTCAGCCACACGGCGATTGGCATGCCGACCAGATAGAAGCAACCCAAGTTGATGTGCGCTCCCATCTTCGGCCTCGCAGTCCCTCTGAGAACGCCGCACCCCGTCGTCTGCGGGCAGTTCCCAAGCTCGCACAGCCCTATAATGGGCAAGACCATGGAGGTCAAGGCCACAATGTCTGCATCCAGTGTGAACATCCTTGCCCACGTGTGCCTTACCATCGTAGTGAACACCAAAGCAGCGAACCCCAACACAAAGCTAAGAGCGAGCCCCACGTTCATTGCCAGCCTTGCCTTGTCGGGCTGGCCCGCCCCGAGCTCATTCCCGACCCTCGTCGACACGCTGAAGCTCAGTGAGGACGGGAAGATGTATACCAGCGCGGTTGTCTGGATCAAAACCCCCATGGAGGCAACGGTGGCTCGGGGATTCAAAAGATACCCGCATAGCAAGATCATGATCTCGTACCACCACCACTCAAGGCAGACTGAGATGCAGCTAGGGACCGCCAAGTCCACGAGGGACTTGAACCCCTTGAGGCATTCCGACGAGAACCCGCCCCACGTGTTCTTATGCACGCCGGAGATTAGTACGTAAAGGATCAGCGATGCCACGAGATTGATATTGGTCAAGACGGCAGCGAGCGCAACGCCTTTGATCCCAAGGCCGAGCACATTGACGAGGAGGTAATTGATAAGGACGTGGAGGATAATAGCCTGAGCAGCACAGAAGGTAAGCGGCATTGTAATGGACTGTGAGCGGAGGTATATGCGCAGTGGGTGCAAGAGCGACTGCGCGACAAGGTCAGGGAGCGAGCAGAGGATGTACAGCTGAGCTTGAGACGAGATGTCATCTTGCTGCCCAAAATACAGGAGGATTGGCTTCATGTTGAGCCACAGGACAGAGATGGGGATTGAAGTTAGGAGGAGCAAAAGGATAGTCCTCTGCATGGTGAGGCCAAGAACCTTGTACCGGCGAGCCCCGAAGGCCTGGCCACAGATGGGCTCCATACCCATGGCGAGGCCAGAGAGGACAGAGTAGCCCGTGATGTTGGCGAAGCCGATGGCAAGGGACCCGCCGGCGAGGGCGAGGTCGCCGAGGCGGCCGAGGAAGAGCATCGAGATGGCCGAGCGGGCGTAGATCAGGAGGCCGGTCAAGACCATCGGGACGGCTATCGCAGACAAGGACCGGCCCTCCTTGAGCAGGACGCCGAGGCTGGTCTCGCCGGGAACCTCGGCACTAGGATCTTCTTGATCCCTCCACCGCGGCGATGTCGAGTCTTTGGGGACCAGGGGTGCCAACATGGCGGGCTCGCCTTAATCTGATCTGGTCGGAAACGAGGAATGTTGGTATGCTGAGGGACAGCGGGCGAAGGAGGAGGAGGGATTGTATGTCTGTATGTGAATGCGGGAGAGAGAGAGAGAGAGAGTCTTTGGGATGGTGAAAGAGCGAGGCCAGATTTATAAAGCAGGAACATTCATTTTTTGGAAATTCGTAAATGGCATAATTATGACTTTTCTAATTACAAAACTCCAAGTAAAGAAAAAAAAAAAAAAAAAAAAAAAAAGGGCAATTTGACAGGATCAAAAGGTACCCCAGTCCACACTGAAATTCCTTTCAGACGTTTTGACTGGCCACGTCACCCCGTCGTCTTCTTGAAAAAAACAAAAAAGAAAGTATTTCGGAACAGATTGACTTCTTTTTATTTATTTTCATTTATCAATGCACCCTTCTAATTCCATTCGCGCATTGAAGTCATGAAGAACGTTTTCGAAGGCCACACAGCCACTTCCACATGTTCCGCATATTTAAGAATTTCTGGGACCGTTTTTGCTGTTGATGCTGGGACCATATACTCCGTGCCGTGGAATACGAAGACGTAATTTTCGGTGCATCTGAACCCGAATTGGTCCTAATCGGCACGATTATAACAACAAACGCCATCGAAAACAGCGGTAGCTGCCGGAATTGAGAAGAGCGGGATTAACTTTATACAAGGAAAAGCCCGGTAGGGCTTCGACCAAGTAAAAAACATTCTCGGCCAGTTCCGGAACTCCGTCTCGTGGTTCGTGCTTCGTGAGACGGAGATGGAGACCGCCACTTGTTGGGATTATTTGAGTAAGTTCATTGCACCAGGAGAGGGGGGATGTTGTCGTGGATTCGAAGGTTTCTATATTCAAAAGTTGTGGATTTGAATATATTTTAAAATTGTTTCGCCTAAACTCTTGAAAGTAAAATTCGAAGATATTCACAAAGGTGAAAGAAGAAAAACTCTCTCTCCAAATAGAGGAGACAAAATATATAAATATCAACACGTTAAAATAAGCAATGCATTCAAATAGAGCGCTAAATTAGCTCTTACTCCCTATTAATTAGACACATGCTTCGCACACTTCAGAAATAACGTCATGCGGTACGTGCTTCGAGACAGAGATGGAGACCGTCACTTTTTAGGATTATTCGAGTAAGTTCATTGTACCAGGAGAGGGGGGATGTTTGTGGCGGATTCATAAGTTTCGATATTCGTAAGTTGGACGTGGGTGCATGGTGTCTACGATTTAGACGCGAGTAGCTTTGATTTTTTTTTTTTTTTTTGGGTCCAATTAGCTTTGATTATAGTAAGGGGAGTGGGGTGGATTAAGAAAGAAAATACTTTGTCGCACTTCAAGTATCTTGATTAACGTATGGGCATGCGGCGCTTCGAGAACACCTAAATATTCTGGTACGCACGGCGCCATTTGAAAAGGGCTGCAAGCAAACATGTAGACAATGTACGGTATTTCCGATCAATTTCTAATGCACAGACCAGATATAACTTTTTTTTTCGCACCCATGAATCTTTAAAAAGATTACATAGGACAAAGGGGGGCCTCTATGTAATTATCCCACCGCCTTTTGGTAATTTTTATAGGGCCTTAGCTTAACATAATTGAACAGCAACATAAGCATTCTTTATTCGTCCCCCATGTCGACCTATGTTTAGTTTGTTCCTAGATTAATATTTTAAGCGCACCGGCCATATGTCTTCTGTCTTCGATTCAAATTTAGCATTATGCTACCGAAATGTCCTATTTTGTGTGAGTATTTTAAGCCCACCATCTCCAAGGTGGGAATAATTGGTACATGCCAAGTTGAGGTCTAATCTACAACTAGCTAGGGACTCACAACGCCTCTCTACATTACGATGTACATCTTGATGCCAAGTTGCCCGACGGATTATTAGGGTTTAGTCATAAGGGCCCAATTTGAATATTATTGGGGCCAGATAGGGGATCATAGTGATCCTTCCAACTTTTAGGCATCTTCTTAGTGCTCGTGTGATGTATTAAGATTGGGAAAATAATCTAAAAAGCCCTAAATTTATTGTACTTTCATCAATTCAATCTTAAATCTTGTAAATTTACCATTTAGGTTCTAAATAATTTCATATTTTTTTAGTTGATTCCATCCAGTCAATTTTAGTAAAAAATTGTAAATGTGAATGTTGGTTGTCCTACATGACACCATTGGCGTTGACAATGATAATTTTTTAAAATACTTTCAAATTTTCAAAACTTTTATTGTTTTTTATTTAAATTTTCTCCTTTTTTTTCTTTTTCTTTTTCCTTTTGTTTTCTAATCCTAGGCACTGCCCTTGCTAGCCATAAGCAAGGGCCACAACTCTCACCCTGTGACCCATGCCCTTTAATTGGTGAGGGTGAGGGTGAGGGCGAGGGCAAGGGCCTCCGCACCCTCGTCAACAAAAGAGTGAGGATCGCAATCCTTGCCTAGATCTAGGTGAGGTCTTGGAAGCTCTCACCTATAGCAGTGAGAGTTTTGACATCGTCACCCAAACTAGGCCACCAGTGACCTTGCCGACTAAGGGTTACAAAAAGAAAAGAAAAATAAGATAAAATTAATAAAAAAAATTCAAAAATTCATTAAATATTAGTAAAAGTTGTTTACTTTAGTGCAATGGTATCACATAAGATAGCCAATGTCCATGTTAGTGATTTGCATCTAAAATTGATTGGATGAGCTTAATTGACAAAATGTGAAAATATTTAAGAATCAATTGATAAAATTAAAAGGTCTATGATTGAATTCGCGATTCGATTCCTGATTCCAAGGGGGAATTGGACTAGACCAAACCAACTAAATATACTAATTAGTAAAATATGAACTAAACACTATCTCAGTCCAGTTCTATGTAGTGGAAAAAGAATGATCGATTCTATTGGACCAAATCGAAACTAGACCAAACTAAGCCGTCAGTCCAATCCCCAATTCTGATTTTTGGCCTCCTAGTGATTTCAACTTGGACTTGGAAGTGATCATCCCTAATGGATGGAGAAGTCATGAGGGTATATAATGAGGAGGGGGGAAAGGCCTGTAGGCCATTTACAGTATGCACTATAATAGGTGCATCAGTCACGTATCATTATTAGAATACCTACCTAAGCTGACCATCCAACCATATTAAATTACCGTACCAAATGTGCTAAGCTCAATATAAATTGACCAAATAATTGTATTTGACTATCAAGCGATGTCACGCACACTTCATAAACTCCATAAAAACATGTTTTTTCTTGAAACAAAATATTATGCGATTAATACTATCCTCCATTTACAAAAATTTCCATCGTGGATATCATTAAGGTGGTATTTAGGGATCATAGAGCTCCACTTATTAAGATCAAATTTTGAAAATATAATCAAACAATGTAAAACTAGTATCAAAACTAGTCTCTCTTTCTTTCAATTGTGCTTCTGAACAGGTTCTCGTCATTATGAGTGTGATCTCAACATATTCCTTCCTTTCCTTTTTGTTGGGGATTATCAGCTACTTCTAGTTTTCCCTCACGACTTCCTATCTAAATTTCGACAATTGATGAAAAAGAATTTCTATTTTCATAGCTATTTTCTGGACGTAACCTATCCATATTTGTACCGTTTTAAGCAACTTCAAGTGTTTCATGCTAAATAAAATTTAAGAGTTGCGTGTACGTAAAAAGCTTATGAAAAGCCATAGATTAAAGAGTAGAAGTCATCTCAAATAGTGTATTATTTTTCTTGCAATAAGGAGAAACTGCATGTGAAACGCAAAGTTACAGAAATTATAAATTGAATCACATGCTCATTTTTAGGTAAACCAATTTGTTGCACTTGTAGTCCCATCATATGAGAATTAGTCCGCACGTCCAAGTGCAAAGTTGGTCTAAAGTGAACGTGCTTTGCTTTGACTTTCCAGTAATCAGCAAGTTGGAAAAGAATTCTGCACTTCCGTTTTTTTCTGAATGGCGTGGATGAATTCAATTTTTCTTGCAACTTCTGTTTTTTTGCTAAATAGTTTAACGTGGTCGGACTAAGTATCGTAAAGACCCAATTAGAGAATTTGTGAAAATGGAAAAGTGCTAAAGTATATATGAACGACAAATGATAAAAGCGAGAGCTGTCTCTCTGCATGCCTCACATTTGTTTCGAGTTGCGACTCGTGTTTATCATCTTGCCTCCGCCAGTGGGAAAACGATGCGAATAAAACAGTTTCAGCGGGAAATAAAAATGGATCTTTATCTACCCATAAATAAATAAATAAAAATCAGAAATACAGCTGGAAACCCTCACCAGGATAATCCAAATTCACTGGCGCCAACAATCGTATCAATCGAGCCTTTCAGTCAACTAAAAAGCCTAAACAGAAGGTTTGACTGGACTTTGCGGTAAGTGGGAATCGTTTGTGAACTCGAAAATTAGGACAAAGAAAAGATCCTTCTACACACATAAACGCGTAAGGAATAAGGAAAGAAGATCCGGTGAAGCTTCCATGGTTTGCGACAATTCAAAAAGGAGGGAGACGAGCAAGTATGTCAATTTCGTCGACTCTGGCTTTTTCCGGATGAGTTTTGGAGACGCTGCTGAGTCCACTGCCGACTCGTAATCAAGGACTCGGTCAATCAATGAGCGATCGCCATCTCCACCCCCCAAGGCACCGCCCCCGGGTCCCGATCACGACGACTTCGAATCGGTGCCCTCTCTCTTGCCAGCTCGTCTGCATCGACCTTCGTGGGAAGCCTCGCTTGGATTAACCGTTGATCGCTTGAGCCGCACCCCCGATCGGTGCCGACCCGGGTCCATGCTTTGAGCAGTTGCTACGGAGCGATTGGCGGGTCATTTTTTAACGAGTCTTTCGTCCGCACAGTCGATAACTTTTGGTAGCTCGTGCTCTGTGCTGTGCGCTCCGTTCTTATTCACTTTCTTGCGTCTTAGTGTCAAAAGTCAAAAATCGGCTAAAACAAAATTTGCGGGTGTTAGAGCATTGAGGGCAGCAATTGTCGTCTTAATCATCCGGACCGTGACAACCGTTCACACCTGAGAAAATGGAAAGAGAGCTAAAAGCTGGTAAGGTTTCTGGAAGCCCTAATTCTCGCTTTTATAATTACTCCCAAGTGATCACAGAATTTTGTGATGAAGACGTATCCTTCTTTTTTTAAAGCCAAGTCTTTGAACGTGCGAGGACCGTCACTAGCTTTTCCTTGAGACTTGAGAGCAACACCTCTCAAGTATTAGCGTATAAACCTCGTGTTTCATTTATGAACTTTTTAAAAGGAATTAGACGGTCAAAGGCCGTTTTGTGATCGTGAAAAGTGCGCCCGCGAAATAGCATTGGTACCGTAGAATTATATGGTTGTAGGTAAGGCGAATTGTGTGAAAAGAAGTTATACAACTGAAATTTCCATCGAAGGTCTTTATCAACTTTTATGCATCTCGACTCGTCCACTTTTCTGGGCGACCTTAAGGGCGCACTCCTCCACATCGGCCTAGTGATGTTCAAGGTCTCAGACGTAGAAGACCAGAGATTTCGATTTAATGAGATATACGTCTTTCTTTGGTTATGCAAACGCCCTATTGACCCGTTCACTTGCCTTTTTTCACATTATAGAAAATTCAAATCAACAGCAAAGTGTTTGCATAGTATCAAAATTGACTTTGAATGTGTCAAAACGCGTTTACTTCTTTTGTAGCATACATATAGATAGTGACTTTTTGGATTGCAGATAACATGGAATCTCCGAACCCTCTGTTGGAGCAATATCCATGATGAATCACCTTATCAGCCATGCATTAGATAAGGTTCTGCTTATATGGTCTCTAACATAGTCTCCAAGTTTACACGCAATAATTGGTATACTATGGTTTGAGTAAGATATTCGCCACATCAGGATAAAGAGTTCCGGCCTCTTCACTGGCTCTAGAGTTTGCTAAATTTCTTTAAAAAGATACAAAACAAAATCTCCATCCTCGCTATCTTTTTCTTTTTTTGTCTTTTTTCCTTGCAAAAGAAGAAAAACTCATTTCGTTGCGCCCCTAAGTTGGATAAACGTTGAATGAGCAACACAGAATCACTAATGATGGGATGCGAGAATTTGATTGTTCCCGGTAGTTAGAGAATGTTGACCTTGGAACTAAAAAAGGACGACGGAGCTAGACTATCTACTGGGCTATAATGAAAATCTCCGCAAAACTATGGTCGGCTTAATAATCTATCAAAAGTTTGCTCTTTCTACTCCATTTTCCCACTTAAGAAATTTTCAGCACTCATTCTAAGCTAATCCGCGTGATTCCTTTCCCAAAGT
Source organism: Eucalyptus victrix (assembly GCA_016097545.1). Classification (NCBI taxonomy): domain Eukaryota; kingdom Viridiplantae; phylum Streptophyta; class Magnoliopsida; order Myrtales; family Myrtaceae; genus Eucalyptus; species Eucalyptus victrix. The sequence continues at coordinate 31,024,024 of CM027838.1, forward strand.
GCACACTAAATGTGGTTGCTACTTCGCCTCCAACATAAGCTATTACCAACTTTTTCTATATAGGATAGAAGAGAATCGATGTTTATTTATGCTCCATTTGTTTTGTGAAAAATAAATGATTTGAAAAATATTTTCTTAAAAATGATCACACCTATTGATCACAAAAATGAATGAACAAATAAAGAAAAATATTTTCATCATACGCAAAGTAGTTAAAGCGGTCATTTAAAAAAAAGTATTTTCTAAATCATTAATTTTTTTGCGAAATAAACGGAACCATTGAAATAAATATAAATTGATAGCAGATCAAAGGGCGACGATTTGACAATAATATTCAAATAGCACGTCATTTTCAATACCAAATATATTCGGTATTATGATCCTAACCCAAGAGATATATTTAATTCCTAGTGCCTCTCCCTCCGGATATCCTGAAAATTGAAGATAACATTTTTCGGTAAACCTAGCCATAGTGGGGCTCATATGCTCTAGGAAAAGCGGAGCCGAAAGTCAAAACAAAAGCGAATGATTTTAATAGTGAAAACATGTGCACAATACAAGACTTAACCTAACTATTGTCGGTCGAAATTATTGCTCGAAGAGAGGAAACACCGACTGCACCAATCGTACTTAGACAGCACTGAGGGGAAGTACTGAACCATATGTCTAATTAAATCTCGATAGGATATGACAAACAAACTGAGGGCGCAAAAGAATGTTTGGAAAGTTCATCATGAATCTCATGAGCTTCGGTTATGGAGGAAGTTTGATCCCTAATTGGTCATTCGATTCGGTAAAACCTACCAAGTGCTAGACTATATGCCCCAAAATATCATTATCCACTTCGAAACAAATTGGCGGATGCTTGTCTTATTACAGGATCCACGTATCATGAGGGACAACACATATTTAGTTAGGTCATCTGTCTTATATCGTACGTCGGTGATAATGATATGTCAATTGTCGATCGAGAGTGGGGTTTCTAAATCATCTAGTTTTTGGTGCAGCCACCACTCATAAAGCTATCATGTGGATTCTTTTAGGTATTTGCACTACATTGAAATATTGAGGCTTCATGAGATTTGTTTTGCAGGAACTTGTGCGCCAAAAACGGATGATATTTAACCTTTCGCCCCTCCTATTTAGTTTGCCATGGGCGACCGGACGATATTGAAAGTGTACCGGCTCATGGGGCCGGGCAGGCTGAGCCGAGCATGCGGCTTGACCTAACTTTGTTACTCGAGCTAGTCGGACTGGGTTTACGCCTATTTGACCGTCGGGCTGAACAAGCCACCAAGCCATGATTAGGCCTAATAACTAGGACCAAGGGCTATGTACAAGGCCTAAAACACTAGTCCAGCATCTCAGAAACATGATAGAAGCCCATTCTGTCAATTGACCCGACCACCGCTAAACATATGCAACAAACGATTGGCCCACGACGCACGCTCCCCCATGGCCACGCTATCATCCTCCGCCATAACCGCCGCCGCCACCGCCACCGCCACTGCCGCCGCCATTCCCCCTCCTCCGGCCACCGTGGCCTTCACGACGCCGCAGAACTACGCACCGCTGCTCTCCCACCTCCTCGCCCTCAAGAGACAAACGCTCTCTTCTTGATTGAGGCTAGAGGCCTCTCCTTGCTTCACTCAAAAGTCAATGGTTTAACCCATTTACAAGACCTAAAGAAGGGAGGCTACATAATAATGGGCTTCTTGTCTCCCCTAAGAAGTCAAGGCATATCAAAGTATGCTCTGCATGGACCCCCCCCCCCCCAAAATAATCAAAATTTTGTAGTGGCAAGGGTCGGTTCCAGATTGATCTTAGACGATTACGCACATTGAAGAAATCTATTTCAAAGATTTCAATAGACTGTATTCTAATTCAATCGCTGCGTTTGCCTTGAGTTTTCTAACGCTAGAAAGGCTCGTGGTAGGGCCATCATCGAGCATCTAGCTAGCTCTAATTTAAGACTATAAGACTATCGAAGCCGCCATATTTATATCGAGTTTTATGGGGTTAACCTCCTAAGACTCGACAAAAAGTTGACTCTAAGTCCCTCTAACTATATACGCTTGAGGATGTGTTTAGGTTGAGTTGGGCCGCACTTGCTCCAAACTAGAGGCCCGGACCAATGCCCTATATGAGCTAATTAGATCTATAGCAATTAGTTAACATCTATTTTAAGCTTATATTTGTCTTGTAGCATGCATCTTGCATTAAGAATCTCCAAGTAAATGACTATCTGATGCTTCAATGTCGTGACTCAATGTTGTGAATACGATACATGAACAGTTCGGGATGCATTAGTGTGTAATGCATGGCAATAACGATGGGTATTGAGAGACATCGACTCACTACAATTAAAGGGCCTCGCTTCATAAACATTATTTTTTCAAATAGAGTAAATTTCGCTCAAATTGAATATATAATCAAGGTCAATACGCAAGTTATATACTCGACCATCTCAAGAAATCCCATGTCAATTCCTCTTTCCTTTTCAACCCAGATATTTAAAAAAAAAAAAAAAAAAAAGTAGTTCCCTTTCCCTTTCTCTTTTTCCCTTCTCCTCAAGTATCGAAACAAAGGCAGAAGTCAAGATGTGGTTTTGGGCGAGTAAGAGAGTCGATGGGAGCAAGAGAGTGGACCCAAAAGCAGTTGCTATAGTTAGGACTAAGCTACTTCTTTTAAGCGCCCATGTGGTGATTGAGTGCCACATCATAGTCCCTAGTCTAAAAAATAGTTCGTGGGTTTGGCTTGGGCCCTAACCTACTTCTTGCTAACCAACACACCCAACCTTTAGGTGCTCAAAACCAATAATATGAACCATCTCATTTATGCCTATGTAAAGTGGTTTAATGTAGCATGTACATATGTTTAGTCTCAAACTCAATCATGTGCTGGGTAGACCAGACTCTATGTTTAGCAGTACACGATTTTCTGTTCCAGTTCGTCCAGTCCCTTGATGACCAAGCCATGCTAATTCAGGGAATATCTTGACCTGGATCGAGTAATAATATCCTGGGCAGTGCTCTCGATTCCGTGTCATCATTGCACTGGTTCTCCACATGGAGGGCAAGGGAGGGGATACTATCTGAGCTTGTCTTGACATGTCTGCGCTGATGCATGTGCTTCCGATCCATCCGGGGGCTCGAGATAACAAAGCAGTTTAATCAAGAAAGATAGCCCCCGAGCTCAATTGTTTAGTTACTATCACTAACCGGCCTAGTTTCTTTGAAGCCTAGCCGCAGCTGCTTTTGGAACAGGGAAAACCCTTGAAATGAACCAATGAGCACGAGGTAAAGAGAGGCATGTCGATTATGGAGGCATGTCGATTATGGAATTATTAGGCATTATTAAATATGATCCCGCCGGATCCGACCAGTGAAGGATCTTGTGATTTTTCATTCGGCACTAATGGAGTACTCGTTTTCTTTCGCAAGTGGTAGTAAATCAATGACCCGCCTGTCTCACAATTCATGAAGTGACTAATCAATCATGTCCATGCCGCAAGAGAGGTGATAAGTATTTTTTTAATTAGGTGATTCGCAGTCATAATTGCAGAAGTAGTGTGATTATGTTATGACCTGTTGGAGTTATCAATATCGTGCGCGGTTATGAATGTCATTCTAATTGACCACCATGAATAGAGGAGGCTCTCACCGATCAACCCATAACTTGTGATCACAATCATATCCAACATAGCCGCTTTTTGCACAGTGGCATCACAACCCCTTTGCGGGCTTCTTAGCAAGAAATCGATGCACACTATTAAAGACAGCCCGTCGTATAAATTATTTTGGATGGGTAAATCAATCATGATCCAACATTAATCCCCTCAAAGTTACTATCGAAAACTCATCGGTTCGTGTCAAAGGAATGGCCCCATATCCTTTGACTTCCATGTAAAAGGACACGACCGGCCGACGTTAAAAAATCGACGGATGAGTTGTGGTCGAAGGTGCAGTGCCAACCAAAACATACTCACATAGAGACTTCGACCCAAAATTCGAATGTCTTAATATCCTTCATGTTAAGTTGGTTCTTCGATACCAACTCCTCTAATGACGACACTTCTCCCTCCCCTCCTCCCCCTCGGGCCCCTCTCTCTCTCTCTCTCTCTCTCTCTCTCTCTCTCTCTCTCTCAAGTACAAAACAGCAAGCGAGATGACAATTAACTGAATTATGCTTGCCAGTGAATTCAATCCATAATTTAACTGTTGAGCGGTCTCCCCTATACCATGAGCGATTTGGTATTGAGTTGACATATTCTTGACAATAGATAGAGAGAGCCAAGTGCTAAGGATGACCCTAGCGGGGTTCCACCGCGCTCTAGTCATCGAGCACCCACCAAGAATTTGACAAAAACCGTACCTTCCCCGCACTGTGTAAAATATCAAAACCGCGGCTTTATACGATAAAATTAATACCATAAGATAATCACGTAATACAATCGATCGATACAACGAAGTCGATCGAAAGGAACCCCCGCAAAAATGGGTGCCCTTCGGATTACAGCTAATCCCCCGTATCGAACTCAATCCTAATGTGTGCTCAATGCGCGTGCCGCTCACTATCGGGGCCGTCGTCCTTCCAATCGCCCACGATGCAAAGAACCCCCACAAAGAAAGAAACACATACACACATCACTCGGCAAATCAAGTTCTTTCAGAAAAGGCAAATCAAATCGGGGGATTTAAAACTAGTAAAAGAAACATGTGAGAAAAAAGCTTAAGGAGGACCGGCTAGCTTTCTGAGTGACTGGGGCGTCACGATTTGGGGAGTGTCCCGCGAATTCCCCACGCTTTTAATTGCCCTTTTTGACTAACAACAACATATATATATATACATATATATAGTTATATATATAGATATAGATATATTCACCTTCGTTCACTTGACCTACCCTCTCCATGTCATCCCTTTCCTGATCTCTGTCCTCCTCTCCTTCTCTCGCCCTCTCGCGGTCGCTCTATCTCCCTCTCTCCTTCTACCTTAATTATATCCATATGTCGGACCCTAGCTCTCCTAAGGATGAGGCCCATGTGGTCCAATCATCAGCGGAGCTAGACCCTCCACCGCCGCAGCCGCTTCCGTCGCCATCACCGCCGCCGCCTCCTCCTCTTGCACTGCACGCGCTAGACCAAACCCTGCATTACCTTCCTGGTTACGCGGGCGATGCTCCGTCCCCTAAGGGCAAATCCCCCTCCCCCAGGCATCTGCAGAGGTCGTCCCCGAGGAGCAGCCCCTCCGGCTCGGCCTCCTCCGGCGGGAAGCACCCGTTCTACCGTGGTATCCGGAGCCGGAGCGGCAAGTGGGTGTCGGAGATCCGGGAGCCACGCAAGACGACCCGCGTGTGGCTGGGCACCTACCCCACCCCGGAGATGGCCGCTGCCGCCTACGACGTGGCTGCCCTGGCCCTCAAAGGCGGGGACGCGGTCCTCAACTTCCCGCACTTGGTGAAGTCGTACCCGGTCCCCGCATCCACCGCGCCCACCGACGTGCGGAGGGCAGCGGCCGCCGCCGCTGCCTCAAGGAAGGCAGAAACGAGCGGCGGCACCGGTGATGCAGCATTGTTAGGTCAGGAAGGCGATGAGGGCAAGACTAGGAAAGATCATCGTCCTGATCAAAGCTCAAAACCACCGGAAGCCGAATTCATCGACGAAGAGGCACTGTTCGATATGCCGAACTTGTTGGTGGACATGGCGGAGGGAATGATGGTGTCGCCGCCGAGAATAAGCTCGCCCCCCTCGGACGACTCGCCTGACAACTCGGACATGGAAAGCTTGTGGAGCTACCCTTAAAATTGTTTCCCCAGTTGCGTGTTTCAAAAACTTCCTCAACCAAATTAAACATCTCCAACGACACGAAAAATTTCACAGATGATTAAGAGGGCTTGTGAGTGTGTGTGTGTGTGCGTGTGTGTATGTGTGTGTGTGTGTGTGTGTGGGCTAAAACGACAGTGATCAATATCCAATACTAGATAGCCAGGACATGATTGTTCCTGGAAACTACATTGAGCAAAAGAGGTGGGGAAGAAAAAGGAGAAAAATTACAGGGCATGGGAGACATTGTCGCAGTGCAGTGATAAATTTTGATGGTAGCAGCTGAAGGAGGAAGCTTTCAAAGGAAAGTTAAAGAGCTAGGGTTTGGGTTTGGCCTTTTATGAATATTTTCTTTTGCGGTAGCTTGTGCTGCTTTGCAGTTCTCTCTCTCTCTCTCTCTCTCTTTCTTTATTTGTCTTCCTTTACATATGCGGCTATGATATTCCGAACTAGTTTCCTCGCCGAACTTTTCTTCTTTCCTCATGTGGAGTCTGCTGGTGATGACGATCGGATGTCTGCCTTCTGAGTGCGACCCATGTGTGTTTTTCAAGAGAACGCTCGTGGAAGCTTCATGGGAAACTAGAATCTTGTCTGAATGAAGACGTGAAGAACTTTGATTTATTTTTTATGGAACAAAGAACCAATTCAAGAATAGCAATTTAACACTATAGTTCATACAGAGAAAAACGATGTCGCCTAATTGGGTTCTGGGTGTTCTCTCTCTCGCTCGCGCACGGAACGGAAGATAACAATACCAACGTGACGACGAAATTTTGCATTCTCTCCGGAATTTGGGAACTATCAAGAGTCAAATCTCTCAAGAATGGTCCCATTAGACCATGAAAAAACGTTAAGAGTCTTTTTTTCCCTTAAAAGAATGGATGTAGGGATGTCAGGGAGTGAGATTCAAACGATGCATATAATGTCCTGATCATCAATGATTGAACTTTTCTCTCATCGTTTGTCTAAGAAGACGTCGCGGCGGATTTCTCTCCAACCTTTCTTTTCCATCTCTCCTTGGGTATGTTTTTTTTTTTGATCAATCTCTCCTTGGGTATGTTATTATGAAGCTTTTATCTTCTCCCCCACACCCCAGAATTTCTCTGGGTCTTTTCAAGGACTCGTGCTAATAATGGTAAGTTAGCTCATCCTTTAGACCAACTTGCAATATGGCAAGATTAATTATTAACTTTACCTTGAAATTGTCACAACTTTATGATCAAAAACTTAAATCAGTTGACCCAAAGCAAAATGCGGAAGATTAATCATCATAGTCCCCTTCTTCTTTTCATCCGATGTTGGTACTCCTCAGACAGAAATGGAAGAGGATCATTGACACCTTTCTTGGGATTCATAAACCACAATTCATCTCTGACACGTTCAACTTCTTATGTTGAACCTGATGATCATGAGTCGCTGGAGAAAAACATTCAAACGAGGACCTACACGAAGCAAGTTCTTTCTTTCTATTTTTCCCTTTTGCTCCTGTTCTTTCATGGAGACAAAAAACATCTTCCTCTCTTACTTTAGTAGGCCCTCATGGAAACGTGCACAGCACTCCGCTTGTGGTGTTGTTCTTTATTTTCTTTCGGGCCAAAGAAAAAGAAAAAGGGTCTGTCGAAAAATTGACTCCTGTTTACGTCTAGATACGCAAATCACCAGAGGGGGTCGTATATACGGGTATATTCTGCACGTAGAGAGAGCTCATCGAATAGTCTGAAATGATCAGCAACTTGTTCCCCCTCTTGGCCAAAAGAAAGGATCCGCATGTTGACAAATAACTGTTCCATTGACCAGAAATATTCTTTCCCCTCTTGCTCAAATGAACCACGAAGTCAGAGGTTCTTGTATGAAAGATCCCAACTTGTGAGCTTCACAAATGATTGAAGCAAAGAGAGCCGCCCTGAGATATGCCTGATTTTCTTGATTTTAAAGCCGAGACTACATTACGTATATTTTACTGTAAAGGTGATAAGGTGATACCTGCCCTCAATTTGAATATAATCAGATTTATTAAGACGGAAAGTATGTAAAAGTATATGCGTCGAACAATTCACGATATTATCATCACATAAAGTGCTCATTAAAGCTAGAGATAAAAGTTAAAGGATCGACATATGAGTTCAAGAACAAGTCCAAATCAAAGCTCGTAAACAATCCGTGCACTATGTAAAATTATTATGATCCTTCCTCACAGAGTGCAAACGGAAGAAAAGCGTTTGAGATAATCTTGTCTCGTGTGAGGAATAGAAAAAAATTAGAGAAATAAGTCAAGACATAAGAGTGATTTCATACTTAATGATCCAAAAGTAGTGATATGGACTTAATGGGGTGTAAAGGAGTCGTACCGAATCTATACATTGTACTACTGAAATCTCAGCAGGTTTCCGTAGTCAAATATCGGATGCAAGCCTTAATTTAGCTTGATCTCCCGAGCTTTATTCAACCCAATTTGATTGGATTTTCCATGAAGAAGAAAATCTAAACGTGCCCTTTGAGTATAAAGAGAAATGTCCATGCTCCTCATCTACATAATGTCAATTCGCTCTCGGCTTTGCGATTTTAGAGTCGTGCCGATTTCAAAATCTTCGGAACACTCCAAACAGTTGTAAACCTCCTACGACAACGAGAAAAGGAATTTGAATTTCGGCCAGTAGTTTTCATATTCCCTGTCCGGTTGCGGGGAAAAACCATTTCGGCACATTTCTGAAGGAGGGTGGAAAAGACGGTCGCAGGTCGGCCAAGGAACTGGTGGTGATGGGGCCTCTCAAAGGTTGACAAAAAGTCGTTGGACGCCTTTATATGTGCCTTTGTTTTCTAATGAGTACCGTCATACCATTCAAGAAATCAAAAAAGGCAAGGCCTTTTTGTCTGACGAGGCATAATATGTGCATACATTCGTTGCGGCTAAAATCTTCATTTAGCTTTGAATCATTATGTGAGGTTTGACCGTGGAGAGACCGCCAACCTGGCCGACATCGTCCCCCCTCTCTCTCTCTCTCTCTCTCTAACTGTACGACGGGCGCCGTTCTCTATTAGTCTAAAACTTTTAAAACAAACGGCCGCGCATCAAAATAATCCGAGTGCTGAAGTCAGAAATGTCAAAGTTCGGCGGCATACCCCTCCATTTTTGGAGCAGATGTTTCGAGCATCAGGAATTTGCAAATCAGAACTTAAAGTCGTCTATTCATATATTACCGACATCGTGTAAACTGTTATGAATCAATATCAAAGATTTAGACTTAACCGGTTCATGATCTTATAGGACGGGACATCTATGTTTGCGCACTTAAATTATAAAATGAAAAATTCGACTTCATATTTTGAATTTTGAGATTTTGAACTTCATAGGTGTGCATGATTGTAAACTGTTATGAGTTGATATCAGATGTTTTGATTTAACCGATTCATGATCTTATAAGGTAAGACCTCTAGTTCACACATTTATATTATAAAAAGAAAAATTCGACTTCGTACTTTGAATTTTGAGATTTTGAACTTCATAAGTGCGTACAATATTTTGAAGCTTATTCACATCGGGCTAATCATACCTTAAAAAACTATGAAAGATGTACATGTCTTATAGTTAAAATTGAGTGTCATTGCTTTTTATATTTGAGTATAATTAATTCATTTTATATAATAGAATAGGTGTGATTAATAATCTTTCGGATATTGAAAGATGACGTAATTCATGATCATGCATGAATAATCGTCAGAAAACAATGTCTCGGAAGCCGCTACGGAGCAAAATAAGTTTTATTTTCTCACAACTAACAACCGTTATATAACAAGAATAAAACTATCAGTAGGATCAACTGTATATCTGTGCGATTGGCCAGAACTTCTTGGTATTTTAATATTCTTTCGAGAGCAACCAACTTGCTAGGGTTTTCATTGTGCTTTTTTCTATACGCGGAGCGCTGCTTTCGATGTACAAAAGGCTGGTGCATATGTTTTGTTTATGTCTCTCGGGGCAGATTCTACTTTCCAGAAAAGGAGATAAAGAAGATCACGTTGCCTTCGATTTGTCGAATTGATTAATTTGAGGCATACCCTATTTAGAGTAATCGAAGATACCGCCTCGCCTGCCACTGACCCACATATAGACATCGCGTAGAGAGGGACAGAGAGAGTATTGCTTCGTCATTAAGCAGCGAGCGCTTAATCTAATCAGGTGCGAGTTCTTTAATTAGTATCTCGCCCGAATCCGGCTGAGCACATGAGTTGTCGACCTCAAGGTTCAACCTAGGGCAAAGTGCGTCTCCAGTTTTAACTTACCTTATCATGCAGCGTCTGGTGGATACGAGAAAGAATGAGACTTTAGCAAGAACGCCAAATTGAATCGATGTACCTCATGTCTGCGACCACGTATGCGTCGTCACCATCAAATGTCCCAGTGTGTGTACCATCATAGTACCACTATTATTGCTGGCAATAGTAATTGGCGTGGACCATCAGGACTCATGAAGACTGACAAGGTAAGAAAATAGAAACTCCAGTCTTTTCATGGAATCTAAAACACGGATGCCCGGTTTGGCGTAAGAAATGTCGTCAAACAAAGAAATTATGCAGTTGGGTTTGGTTCCTTGGAGATCTAAGTTGCTCAAGAGCTTTCACTTGCGTAAGTGCTTGCACCAAAAATTGGTCAGGTCGCCGATGTGGAAAAACATGGGACTAAAGTGTGGAGTATTAAGTATGTGACCCATTGTCGACGACAGCGAGAATTATTGTGGATATTAGCATACATCGATGACCATTATTGACCGGTTGTGATAAATGATGACAAGTGGTTAACAATAGTCGACAAGACTATCGATTAATAGAGTCCATAGATTATCGGTTAAGGGAGTAGAGAGTTGAACGCATAAAGGGCATCAGGATGTACTTACAAAAGTTGCTAGAGAATAGAGCAACTAGCACGGGATTTTAAAGGAGCAACAATTTGAAGACAAAATCATGGCATCATGAGAGTATGGGCACAAAACTTTTGGAGATGAGGGAACATGGCAACAAGTACAGGGGGACTGCTCAAAGACTATTATTACACAACCATTACAAATACTATCGTTTGCTTAATGGAGATTGCGCACAAACAAACAAATTTACTATCTTTCAATAATCTTAACTTTCCTGCATTATACTTTCATTTTCCAAACTCGTGTTGTCAATTATATTCCGACGTGTTTCTTAATTATAATTTCTAAATTCGCATCGTTGATAAAATTTCAGCATATATCTTTATCTTGAGTGTTACACCATCAATTAAATTATGATGTTATATCTTTGTGTACTCAAGTGTTTTTGTCGATAAATTCAGACAAAGATTGTGTTTGTATAGTTTTATTTGAAATAAAGTTATTATTATTTCTTGTCCATCTGTAATATTTTATATTTGGAGTCGTCACAAAAGTTATTTCCTATAATAATACAAAAAACGATTTTCATTAAATATATATAAAGCTTCTGACATGATAAGAACTAGGGTTTCCCGTCTTTTATACGACTAACGTTCATAAAGAAACGAATTCTATTGTCCAACAGATCAGGTAAATAAACTAATCCTTAAGTGACCAGATTGTGTGAATTCAGTGTTGGCGAACATCCATCGATATCATGTGAGAACGCGAGCATACATTACGGCTGGTGGGGCATGTTATCGAATCTCTTTTCGAATTTTTTTATTTGTTTTTTGGTTATACAAACAAGAAAGTGATGCGATTTTCAAAAAAAAAAAAGAAAAAATACAAAAAGGTACTAATAATATAAAAACGATAATTATAAAAGATGAAAAGACACACACTTTCTCCCCTCTGGTCTTACGGGGCCCCTCCTCAGGGGCAAGATGATAGGAGGGTTTCAAAAGTTCAAAACCAGACGAGTGGACCACGAAAGATGTCTCCCGGCCCCCTCAATTACCCATATCATTATTGCTCCATTTGGCTTCCCCCTCGTTTAGCATGAGTATACAAGTATAATTGAGCATTAAACGTAAACATGTACGTATATATTCTTTGTTCCTAGACAACTAAACCATTTCACCAAATGTTCACTTATTAGACAGGAGGCTATTGCTATGCACATTTTGCAGCTAAGCGGCTCGCTATACTAAGATAATACCGAGTCAGTTTACAGAAGAATTTGACACACTTATGTCATTATATATGTTAATGGAAGCAGCTAAGAGGAATCTCTATCACACTCCTTTATAAATCAATATATAGTGTATTAGTCTTAGCATTTCTAGCTAGCACTATTCAAATTTAAGACAGAAACTAGATTATTTTGAAAGAGGCACTTTTGCTTTCATTTTTAAGGTTCGTGGCAAGGATCTTGCAGTTGTATGCCTTACAGTTGCTTTTAGACCTTACAGTTGCTTTTAGAAAATTGTGTAGTATTGAGATGCACATGCAAGTTGTATTAAAAGAAAAGTCCCACATTGAGGAATTTTTGTGGTTTTGCGTAGTTAGTCTATCCAAGTTAGCCATTAACTATTAACTTAAATTTTTAAATGAATATGAGTCCAACTAAGGGAAAGCACTAGATTTCTATTGCATGCTCCAACAATAGCTATCACAGCCGATGATGGATTGGACCCCAATCTATTCCAATATTTGGTGAATATCTTAATGAAGGAATCCCATGACCAACAAATTCATAACAGATTCAAGCTAAGATATGTTGATGCAAAAATACACCCAAATCGAATGAGAGACTATTAAGATGTACGTGTGTGTTATGCTGAAAAAAAGTCTCATATCACATAAAATTTAAACTTTTGAGTGAATGTAGATCTAACTAGAAATGTTGATTGATTCAAACTTTGGCTTTCTCTCGACGATCTCTTCTAGGTAAAAGTATCATTTTTCTATTGCACGATCCCACCATGTTGCTCACTTGTAAAATGTCAATGTCTTTAAAAAAGAGTGTGCCATCAACCACATGATGTGTTAATACAGCAAAATAGACCCCTGTTAGATTATGGGCCCCCTACGCCTATGACTAGCTTGGACCAATCCGAGTAGCACTAACCGTTAAACTACCCTTAACTGCCTAAATCCAGTACATTAAGTAGACTGCAAACTAAAATTATGGACATGATATAGATACGGATGTGGTTAAGATGATGACATAGAAACTTGTCCTGCACGTTGATGTGTATGCAAGGAAAAAGAAAGATAGCAAGCATCTTGATTCTATATGCTCCCTATTCAAGTGGCTCACATTATTCATTCATGTGCGCCAAATTTCTTGGACAACCCCAATCACGAGAGACAAAAAGACGATTTTTTAGGGCAAAAGGAGGGAGGGAGGGAGGGAGGGAGGGAGAGAACAATATCATAGCTTAAAAGTACATTTTCGAAAGAAAGCAAATTTTGTCCGTACCCTTTTTTATGGGAACGATGAAAAAGGCCTACTCGATTTAGCCAATATCAAGAATTTTATAAATCTGATCATGTCAACATATGAGTTCCATCTGCATTAGCCGCGAGCAAGATTGACTGACCAACAAAGATTTGACTGATTCAATCAATTTTGCCGAAGGTCAATCGAGCGCCAAGACCAATTTGAATACACGATCATTGAGGCTCATGCAGAATCATTCTGAACTTGGAGAAAAGCAATCTTCCTTTATTTTCCTCACCTTCAGTCAAAAGACTGAGAATCTTTTAAAAGGAGGAGCATGATGGGGCAATCTTGGTTATGAAACTTTTCCCCAATTAAGCTTCAATTAGCCAAGGACGAGAGGAGTCATTATTGTAATTGAATTCACTGTCATTACCTTGGAATAGTCGATTGCGTTGCTAAAGTTACCTGAATTCAGCATTATTGTACCTTTGGGATTCAACGTTGATTTGAATGCTTTTTGTCATTCTAGAATTTACTCACTAACTTGAGAGAAAGGATGTTGGACCCCTTTAGTACCGCCCATAACATAAATAATTGCTGCGGTCGTCCTTTTTAATGCGTCCAGGACCAAATAGTCACGGCTACATGCAACTTAAGATGTGCTACTGACTATTTTGACCAAACTTGTCATTGTCAAACCCTAAGTACTGTACTGATCAAGACCTAAATATAATATAGACCCGGAAAATCTTAAATAGGATTCACATGTATTCTACATGGTTTTGGAGAAAATAAAACAAAGGAATTTCTAAGAGTCCATTTGTTTCATGGAAAATATGGTATCGGAAAACATTTTCCTCATTTGAAGGTATTTAGGTTGCTTTAGAAAATGAGTCAACAGAATATTTAAACTTAAATTCAAAAAAATGACTTCCTTTTTCAAAATTAAAAATCTTCCCATATACAATTAGACCTCGATGCTTGGACTTTAGACCTTGGCGCTTGGGCTTAGGGACCCTGATGATAATGACTAGTCCATAGCAGTTGGGCCTGGGTCCACAAGAGGCTAAACCCGGTTCTCTTGAGGTTAGGTCTGAGACGCTAATGCCCGTGTCCAAGTTCCAAGTGGCCGTACTTGGGATCAATCCCCACGTCCAAGTTATTGATGCTCAATCTTGCGTCCACCAATGCTGAGCCTAAGTCCTTGGCGCCTATGCTTGGGTTCCTAGTAGTTGGCCTAAGAAACCCTAGCTATCACGGTCAAGTCTGCGTCCTTATAGGTTAAGGTGTAGTCCGTTATGCCCGAGTTGGGGTTCTCAACACCTAGGCTCGAGGCCCAAGGCAGTTGAGCTTGGGTCCCTTAAGGTTAGGCCCAAGTCCTTAGCGCTCATGTTCAAGTCTTCAACAAGAGTGCCAAAGTCCCATGCTTGTAGGCCTGAGTCCCTTACACGTGGGCTCAAGACCCCGACAGTCGAGTTCGGGTCCCCTGTGGCTAAGTCTAGTGTGACATCTGGAAAATTCCTACATTTATTAATACATAAGAATTTGGTTGTGATCAATTAATATGACTGTTATGTTTGAGGATGAGTTAGAAATTTACTAAGTTAATTATTTACTTATGTTTGGAAAATTTTGCCAAATGTTTTGACAGGTTCAAAAGTAAATTATTAACTTATGTTTGGAAATTTTTTGCTAAACGTTTTAACAAGTTCAAAATATTTTTTGGATTTATCAATATTTAGAACAGACACTGATTTTCTTATTTACGTATTGATTCCCTTAATTCTTAAGTGTTCCAACCGTAAAGGCTAGTTTGGAAATTTAATCTTTTGGCTCATTCTTCCATTGGTAAGTGAGACCTTGAACCCTATATTTATTTTCTTTCCTTCGTCGGCAGGTTGAAACATTGAATTTAGCTTTGTTGATGTCATGCGTATTTAATCTATGTTAATTTCTAGTTCATTAGTGCAAGTGGTGACTCATACACTTGCTTGGCCAAAGGAAATAAATCTCTCCTAAATATCTCTTCTCTTGGCTTATGAGGATGTGCCATGTGCCGAAGCTATTCATTTAGGGGCCACATAACCCTTTTGAATGGAACCTCTACTCTTTGATTCAATGATTTCAACCTATGAGCATTTTATTCTCTAATCATGGTTAACCTATCTCCTCTTTTATTTTTCGTTATGTTCGTATATAAAATTAAGAGGTAGTGAATTTCCAATATAATGCCCAATTTCATTACTTCACCAATCACTCTCTTCTTTCATTTCAACTTTCACTTTCAATTTCAAGAGTAAAAGCAAAAAGATTTCACGTGCTTATTATATTTAAGTCTTGAGTTTGCTTCTAGGATTGAATGAGGTAAACTCATTTATTTCCTCTACTCCTCATAAATGGAATTGTTGTTTTCAAGACAAAAATCATTGATTTTGGTTTCATTTTGCTTTAAAAAAGGACTAAGGCTTTGTCTTACTCAAGCTATTATTGTGGTAAGTAAAAACTCTAGGTGCTAAGTTAGGTTATTCTAATGAGTACCTGACTTAGTTGCTTAATGGGTGTTTACTTTAAGTGGGTTTTATGAGCATGTGTGAAAAAATTGGTGATAGCATGTTAGGTTTCTCACTTGTGCGAATTTTGATTATGGTATGTTGAGTTATGTATTGATAATAAGTATGAGCTAATTCTTTTGATGATTGGTGGTATTTTGGTGAATAAAGAGTGTAAAAAGAGCAAAAAAATTATGAAGTTACCAATTCCAACGAATTACCAAAAATGGCAGTTACCAATTATTGATTATGACAAGTTACCTAATATAGCAGTTACCAATTACCAATTATGGCAAGTTACCGAAAATAGCAGTTACCAATTACCGATTAGAGTGGTTTACCTGATCAGGAAAGTTATCAATAATAAAAAAGAATTAATAATTTTTTTAAATCATTTTCTCATGCTTTTTGTTTTATGGATATCTTAGTCATTCATTTTTTTAGCATCATTATTTAACAATTACTTATCCATTTATTTAGGGAAAAAATGTATGGAATGTTGATATGGAACATGTTAAATCGGTGATGGTTAAGTGAAACAATATAGTGCATTGAATGCTAATGTTGATCATCTTCATGTGCATTAATGTTGCATAATAACATTGAATATTGAAAAGGAAAAGTATCATTGTCCACATGAGGGTGGCCATGTTGCCTCATGTGTCGAGATGTCTTAGAGAGTGTTTCGAAATGCCCCACATTTAAGATTATATATGAGTATGGTAGGATGCCCCGTGAGTGGATGTTGTGGGATGTCTCGAAGTTGAGATACCCCGAGTATTAGGATACTTCGAGAGTGTTTGGGAGGTAGAGAACATATATGCATGTTGATAAAGTACCAAATGATACTAAAAAAGCTATATAACGTACGCATGCATTGAATGGATAATACTACTGTGACATTCGGATTTTCGCTCAACAAAATAGCAGCCCTAAATTTTTGGTAGTCCACGCTACATTAGCGAGCTCACCCTCAGACTACACCATTCACATCCTCGCAGTGTCATCAACGAGTGACCTCATTTCCACTTCATCCGAGGACGCGTCTACATCACCAAGCCGCCTGTCCTTTACATCAACAATCTTGAATTTTTCCCCATTATTGCCGATGAAAACTTCTAAATTATCCTCCATCATTTGAGGATTCTTGAACCATCCCCTCACCGTCACATTTGCTACAAAAGGGATAAGGATTCAACCAGCCAAGGGATGGGATAAATAGTCAACAATTGTTGCTGCACAAGATAGGGACTATGGCGGTGGAAGGGGCAGCGAATAAATGAGAGAGGGGGGCTGCTTTTTACTGGGGAACACATGCCACTCCTCTTCATTTTTAGTCCACCGCCAAAGTCCCTACGCCCCCCTCCTCACTTTATTCTCTCAGGCTAGGTGCTGCCAACAAACTAGCAGCGGAAGACACAAACAACTTCAATGTCTTCATTGCTCGCCCTTAGAAGAACATCGGGCAAGCAACAAGCCATCTCCGTCGACTCAAGACCGTCATACACGAGAACCCGAGGCAAGTGGATGTCCTCCATTCTATTCTATATTAATTGTTTGTCATGCGACAAGAATAATTTCGTAGAAATCCAAGAACATTGTTGAGATTTTCGTTAAATCAAAATTTCGACTACGTTATTTGTTTAATCAGAAATTTTGATTATGTTACATAGCTACATTATCGAGTTCGAAATAGTCGAGCTCGTGGTTAAGTCATAGAGACATGGATAGTTGATATATGGAACGTGCAAGGGTCGGAACAGCAAAAACTTTGAAGGAAAGCCATGATTGGTCTGAGGGCAGGTTCGGTTCTAGCCCAACCCAGAAATTTGCTAATTTTGTACCGACTTATGTGGTGAAAATTTCATAGGGTGT
The DNA here is from genome assembly GCA_016097545.1 of Eucalyptus victrix. NCBI lineage: Eukaryota > Viridiplantae > Streptophyta > Magnoliopsida > Myrtales > Myrtaceae > Eucalyptus > Eucalyptus victrix. The sequence continues at coordinate 31,041,623 of CM027838.1, forward strand.
TCATCACAAGAGTTGTCCCTTATTGACTGTTCTACTACATACTTTAATTTTAGAATTCTTGGAATTCATATGACAAAAAACATATTTAAAAAACTTCAGAATTCAAAATCTGTTTTTGGGTTGCTGGACCAACCTCTTTCTACTTTTCATTTTCTACAGATTTCTCGATCCACAATTATAAAATATGTTCTTCACAAAAGTTGTAGATAACATCAGATACCACATATTAAATTTTCATAAATTTTCGGTCTCATTTGATCAGTGAAATATTTATTTTTCTACTCAATTTTGTTCTGGAGATTTTGACTGTTTTGAGCCCGGCTTGCAGAAATTATTCAGAACTGTATGAACTGAACCAGATTTCAAGTTCTTCACAAGAGATGTTCATTTAGGTCTTATCCACCTCATACTAAAGTTTCATAATTTTTTAAGACCGATTGCCTAGACAATAGCCATCGACTCTAAAGACATGCGGGATGCCTTATGAGGCTAGTTTAGGCCTAGAATGTGGGACCTTCCCCATGATTCACTTAATATCTATATGGATGATTTTGTATTAGTCTAAGGAATGAAAACGAATGATGATCCATTAGATGCATGCTTGAATCTTTGAATGATAATGGTGTTAACGTACTTTTGATTGAATTATAAAATTGATGCATCATAGTGTGAATGTGTGACTAAGAATGCCGTCAGTCCTTAGGACAACGATGCCTCAGGTTGTAGTAAGGATGCCTAGAGGGGTAATTGGGTTCCTCCAAATGCATGGGGGGTGTAACACAATTCCCCCAAATGCCTCACGATGCCGGATGGGTGCAAGATACCCAGGGGGTAACAAGGTTCCCCGGAAAATGATGGCAGCATGAAAATATATTGATTGTGATTTTGGCATTTCTGAATCGAACTATTGGTCATTTGCTCAGAAAATTTATGACTCATATTGATCAATCTGTAATTTGAAAAGGTTCTCAATTAAGCTGTTGTGCATGTGATTTACGAAACTTTCTATTGAGACTTTCTTTGTCATATGATGATCGATTTGTATGGTGAGAGATACCCAGTGGACCTTGTACTTGCTCAGTTGTGACTCACTGGTTGTTGACTTCATCTTTTCATATCATTAGAATATCGATCCCACTTGCCTCCCCGATGATTCGCTCTAAGGTGCTAGTGGACTTCACTTGGGAGGAGGATAGGTTCGCAGACCCCAATTTTCCAAATAATATCTTCTTTCAGATCAAGTCAAATATGGTCATTGATGTAGGACCCCCGACGAGACTAGTTACTCTTGAGTTTGTCAAGATGTATACTTGCGTTAACGAACGTACGATGGGTCCACTCCCATTGTCCTATGAAGGGTTAGGAAGCGGAGACAGCTCGGCAACATAGGAAGGAGGTAAGAAGGGACAAAATTTTTGGAGTTCGGAAGATTATGATGACATCAAGGGCCACTATTAGGCGACACTTGTACAGTTAGGTGGGGAGGGGTAACTGACCTAGAGTCCAGTATAGTACCACCCCACCTATCATCTGATGTATATGTATAAATAAATAAGAAATGAAGTTGCCCTGTTTATAGAAAATCGCATATACCCTAGAATTTTCTTAGTCCCTCACACTTCCGCATGCTTTAGAAAATTAAAACGAAGAAGATATTGGCGATAGTAGTTCTACAGTAACCGTGACGTGCTAGGATCGTCACAACCATGCATTCGTGTAAGGTGTTTGCAAAAAAGGTAAGGCGTATGCTTATGCATTGACCATATTGCCTCGAATGTTTGTGATTATTATGCTATGGCAGATTCGAATGTGAACTCCTACTTTAGACTTAGAGATATCACTTACTAGGTTTTGGTTCATTTCTTTATTTTTCAGACACGTAAAATGACTCTTCCGCCACCGCTACTTTTTGGAGCCCTGGCACATATAGAGTATGAGTATGAGGAGGTTGTGTTGTGTACTATGGTTTTTACATATGTCAAATGTACTACTACAATATGGATTGATGTAGGACTTGTTGAGTGGATTATCCATCAATACATAACCCAGTACGTGATCTTCAATGGTGACTGATTAGGACCCCTTAGACGTTTTGATGGTCCTCCTAGTTACATTGTCAAGGAGCCATCATTGTGGGAGGTTATCAATCCTTAGATGTTAGGTCGATGTTGTACAATTTGCAAAATGCAGCCAAACATGGGACAATCAATTTCATTAAAACTAAGCTCCTTTGAAAATAATTTCCAGCAAAGTTCATTTTTGGTCAAATGAACAAATAGAGCCTAAATTGGCCAAAAGGAATCTGAACTTTTCTTAAATAGATCTAGCTACCCTCAAAAGTTTAAGCAATTAGGAAATAAGTCTGCAATGTGTCCATCCAGCATATTACGTAACTTCCCCCTTCACTAAGCACCCGGACAAGATAACCAAGGAATAGAAAAATCACGGAGATGGAAGCGAGATCCATCGGCCTAGGCATCGGCGATCTCTGCTTCCGGGATCTCTAAAAACTTTACCGAACGGAAGAACTGACGAAAAAAAGTAAAAATTATAGGGTCCGTTTGTTTCGTGAAAAACAACTTTCAGGAAAATATTTTCTGAAATTTCCAGTGTTCGAATAGCAGAAAATAGATGGTCAAAAAAAATGTTTTCCGGTCAATGGAAATCTCATTGTAAGATTGTGGAAAATGATTTCCTCTTTTGAGAAGAGGAAAACATTTTCCATAACTTCTTTCACCTTGTTTCTTTTCATTTATGCTTTCTTTTTCTTTTTTTCTTTTTTTTAAATCAAGTTTTAATTTTTTTTCCTTTTCTTTTTTTTTTTTCCATTTCATCTTCTTCCTTGGTGGCCAGTTGCCGGCCACGGCAGCAGCCAACGACTGGCCGCTAGGCAGCTCGAGCCTCGCCCTAGGCCGGCGAGGCAAAGCCCCACTGGCCTAGGGCGAAGCTCGAGCCTCGCCAGAGGTTTGTCGAGCTCGCCGAATCTAGCAGCAAAGCTCAGGCTCCTAATGTAGGTGAGCCCGAGCTCCGCCGCCAAATCCGACGAACTGGGCGGGGCTCAAGCCTCACACAAGCTTGCCAGAGGTTCGATGGGCTCTAACGAGCCACAAGCTCGCTGGATTTGGCGACAGAGGTCGGGCTCCCGATCTAGGCGAGCCCAAGCTCTGCCGCCAGATCCGGTGAGCTTAGCAGGGCTCAAGTGAGATCAGCTAAGCCTCGAGCTTGCCATCATCAGGCATGCAGCGGCGGAGGAAGGAGGAGGAAGGAGAAAGGAAAAGAAAGAAATAATAAAATTTTCGATTTTTTAAAAATACAAATAATTAAAATTTCATTTTTAAAAAAAATATAAAAAAATAAAACTAGTTTTTTGGTCAATTAAAAATATTAGCTAACAAAGAGTGGAAAATATTTTTCACTGCTTTAGGTTTCAAATGAACACTCGAAAATGACTCTCAAAAAAATATTTTCAAAGCATGATATTTTTCGCGAAACGAACGAACCCTAAAAAATTAAAAGAAAAAGAAAAGAAATGGACATGGAATCTTGAGCTTGAGGAACCTTTGGGAGACACATTTGACAATGTTTTTTCCGCTGGTCTCCCGCGCGGACCCGGAACCGGCTAAACGTGAAAAAAGAATCGAACCACTCCCACTTTCAAAGCCGTGTCTCTTTAGCCGGCCCAGCAAAGCAGGGTCGATAGTCTCTTCTCAAATTCTAAAGGGCCCCCCGCGACTAAAACCCCCCGTGGGCGTGGCGGTTACTCCCCCGGCAGCGCCGCCGTACACGCGCAGTCAACGCTGCTAAGCAACCCCCGGTCCACCCGGCTTGACGGTTCCGGGGCTCCGTCTCCGTCTCTCTCTCTGGGCTCTCGGAGCTCCGTTCACACTTCTGTTCCGTTCCTCGCGCCCCACGCTTTGCACGTCAGACGGTACAGGGAGCTGACGTCACTCCCTGGCCCAACTGAATTCTGGTACTCACGCACTCTGCCCACGGAGATCGCACGGACGCGGGGCCCCGCCTCATTTAATTTCCAAAGCTGATGAGATTTTATTTTTTTAATTACTTTCCTTTCCTCCCTAATTAAGAAATACATGCCGGGTGAGAAAAATTAAATTTTTGAGCGCGTGAAAAAAGGATAATATTTTTCTTTTTTGGGATGAGAGAAAATTCATATATTAAAAAACATTTTTGTAAAAATGATTAGTTATATTGTTTAGAATAATTAGCTAACAAAAACGTTTCGCTACATATATCATTTCATAAAAATATATTTTTGTAAGCGTTACAAGTGATCGTTTTTAAAAAAATATTATTTAAATAATTTATTTTTGGAAAAATAAATGAAGTATAAATAACAATTGAGATCATTTTTTACCTAGCCTGACGCAACTAATTTTCTAGACACCATGTCACGTGTGGATAGTGGTTGCATGCATATATTGCAAAACTGCGAGGAAAGTACAAGACTAGCATATGAATGATGGCAGGCATCAAGATTGATTCACCAAATGAAACGAACCGAGTCTCGTTTAATCGTTGGAAAATCATCATTCTTTCAAAGGCATAGTTCCGATAACCAACTTGATCAACTAATTTCATGGTATGTCTAATCTTAACTTAGCATATTGTGCGATTGGAATTGAAGTGTAATAATCCGTTTACAATTGCGAAGTTCACGAGAATTCAATAATCACAATAAATTTTATAGTCAAAGCATAGTTGGGGTTTCTAATGTCATAAAAAAAAATATTTTTGGCACATATATCACCGTAGTCATAGTTTATGATTTTTTGTGACTTCTTTTCCTAAAACTTATTCATCGAAGTCTCACGAACATTCCAATCCACGAAAATATCGATTACGCGGGTAAAACGTTTTTTAATTGATCATTCGATAAATTCCAGAAACTTTCGGCAACGACAATCCCTGAATTAAAAAAAAATGATTAACCACGTGATACTTCCGATGGGAAAAGACGGATGCGATCTTTTACCGTCACCTCATTGGTCCAGCGCGAGCGGGGGACAGCGAGTGAGTCACTTTCGCGCGGTCCGTCCGACCAATCAATCGGTCCCTCTCGTCAGGATCCCAGCTGGGTCGAGACACGCGCAAACCACACGTGTTGTCTCTGGCGGGTGCCGCGCCACGTCGCCACTAGGAAAGCACGTGGAAAATGCCCGAGCTCGCGCTGCGCTCATGCTCATTGCTAAGCAAAGCGCTTTAAACCGCCAAGCACTCACGGAAGGAAGGGAGCATCGTAGTTTATCCGCTGGAAGAACCGTGGGCTCCAGCCTGGCCGTTCCTAAGTACCCCAATCCCGCGTGCCACGTGCCGACTCATCAGTCTCCACGCGCAAACCTATAAATACTCTCTCCCCTCGCTCCTTTTGCGGCTCAACGACCCAGCGAAAGGAGCCGAACCCGAAACCCGAAACCCGAGACCCGAAAAGAGCTTCGAACTTGAACTTTTTTCGATCCCTTCTCTGATGGACGTATGGGGGCGATTCTTGGATCCCGCCGCCGCCGGCCCGTCCTCCCCTCCCTTCTTCGGCTCGTCCCAGCGGCGCGCCCACTCCGACGAGGAGATCGCGCTCGCCTCCAGCAACCCGAAGAAGCGGGCCGGGCGGGTGGTGTTCAAGGAGACCCGCCACCCCGTGTACCGGGGGGTCCGCCGCAGGAACAACGGCAAGTGGGTGTGCGAGCTCCGGGAGCCCAACAAGAAGACCCGGATATGGCTCGGGACGTACCCGACCCCCGAGATGGCCGCCCGCGCCCACGACGTGGCCGCGCTGGCGCTCCGCGGGCGGGGCGCGTGCCTCAACTTCGCCGACTCGGCATGGCGGCTCCGCGTGCCAGGGTCCACGGACGCAGCAGAGATACAGGCAGCAGCGGCAGAGGCGGCGAGGGCGTTCGGCAGTGGGGAAGCAGGGGAGGAAGTGGAGGAGGCCGAGGGGGCAGGCGGTGGCGGCGAAGAGATTAGTGCGAAGGATTACGAGGACGGCGACGTGGTCATGAACAGTTTGAGCTCGCCGGAGAATCCATTTTGTATGGACGAAGAGGCGGTGGTTGCCTCGGATTTGGACTCGTCGGAACAGTGGATGGAAGGGCCGCTGCTGTCTCCGCCGGCGGCGGAGAGGTTTCACATGAACTGGGAAGAGGAGGAGAACGATCATACGGATGTGTGTTTGTGGAGCTACTCCTTATAAGCGAGAGACGAGAAAATAGTCGAGATAGTGTGGTTTTCCTTGAATTTTTGTATTTAATCAATTTCCGTGATTTGTATATTAGAATTATTTTGCAGCAAATTGACAGATTTGTCGTAGCAAAGATAGGAAGAGACCAGGTCGTGACAAAACCAGACATTCCATATGTCTGGGTACTATAGAAATTGGCAGACGTGGCAATTATTTTTTGTTGTCGTGTCATTAGATTGTGTTAAATGAAATTTAAGTGTATGAATATTTACATTTTGAAAAAAATGATTGACATCTGTGGGTGATTTTCTTAAATTTGTTCCTTTTTTTTAATTAAAGCTGATTTGGCATAAACTCGTCGAATAAAAAATGATTTTCTGAGAATGCAACGTGAATGCCTCAAAGAGGAATGAAGTTCAACGGTAAACAGGCAACGGAGGAAACCCAAAAGGTAAGCAGTTCATTCGTGAAAAATTGCTAGATCTTATAACTAACGCGGCGGTGTAAGACTGTCAATAATAACATCGTGTTATAGTTACGATGCTTATTAAATAACCTTTTCTTATATAATAATTAACAACTTTTACAATAAATATTCCCCATCTCACATGTACATATGTAATCTTCTTTATTTTTATTTATTTCTTCTTCCTGGGTTCAATTTTGGACGTTGGGTTGGGCTCTGCATTTACTTCGCCAACTTCTTGTAGCTTTAAGGCCTGATGGTCCCCATCTTGTTCTTACAGGCCCTAAAGCTTGCTTCCTTCGTGATCTCCTTTGCTTTTCCTTCCCCTTCCTTTCGTTCTTTTGTTTGGAGCATGTTTTATGTTATGAAGAGCGGATTCGAAGAGAATCTCAATATCAGAATTTGGAGCATTAGGGAAATAGGATCTAACATAATGGGTATAATTGCAAATTTAAACGACCGAGCAGATTGGTCAATTTATTTCGCCTATACTTCACTTTTTGAAACCGAACCTTCCTCCCTTATATCTTATGCTCACTTACAATTTTCATAGATTAATTTGCATTTAAACTTCGGTCCCTCTAAGCATGGATTTAGCTTTAGTTTTCGGTGCACCTACTCTCTCATCTTACGTGTAATGACTATTCTGTTATTCCTTAATCAACATAATTTATGAAGTGACCATGGGAGCACGTTAATAGAACCTCTTGTACAACGAATTTTCTAGTTTTTCTTTTGGAGATGGGGTGAGGTAGATCTGATTATGAGCATAGCGGCCAACAAGCCCGATTAGTTTCACATGATCCACATATTCCTGAAGCGTAATCAGGCCCAACCTGATTGGGCTCCGGCTGAAAAAGTCATCCTTCTTCGCTTTTGTTTTATTTTTATTTTTATTTTATTTTTTTTTGTAAAAATAGTCTCAATCTCCATCCATCAACTCCGGCTAAATGGAGGTTTTCCCACGCTTCGTCTTTTCATTTCTCACTCAAAGCGAGAAGTCAATGTTTTGGGACGCACTCTCTCGGTGACCCCCTTATTCCATTGGCGGATATCTCGCCATCTCCAGGTGTCCTTTCTTCTCTCGGATGAAAGAAGGGACGAATCTCGAAAGCAGAGGGGGGCCCTCTTTTCAATTAACTTTGTCCGCGACTGCACATCGCAATTCGCAGCAAAGTGAATTTTTTGACAACGCTCTTTGAGATCGGGAACGGCCCTTTCCGTCATCACGGAGACCCGTGCCTGGTACTCTTTCTCAACCCGCTTCTCAACCGCATTTTCAGCGCTTATAAATTCCATGAATCATTATCATTCTGCATCCGCAGCTTTTCGTTGGATTGCTCTTGCGGATGGACCAATCCAGCCCCACCCACATGTACCTGATAAGGTCAATGCCGATTGTAAGGCACATGTCCGCGCCATTTTCAAGGTTATTTTGAATGGGAAACCCTGTGATTTAAACATGAATCTTGATTAATTTAAATCAAGGATTTCGATGAAGACTTCAAGATTAGTCCATTCATTAAATAAAAAAGCAACATCATCTTTCTATTGATCACTCCAAGAATAGGATTTAATTGCGATTCGTTTCTCCAGAGTAACAAAGGCTAGCATGATTACTCAATGAAATTTCTCTAAAAGTCCAATCAATGATCATGTTAAGTAAAATTTATCTTCATATTAAGGTTGTTGTCTACAATCAATCTCTCTCTCTCTCTCTCTCTCTCTCTCTCTCTCTCTCTCTCTCTCTCCCATCCATATTTAACGCTCATTCTTACAATATTGTGAGAATTTAATTCAAAAATTAGTTTCTACTTCCATGTAATTCACAGCGCAAAACATTAATTTTCATTAGAGAGAGGACTTAACCACGTCTTTTTCGCACATGAATCCTGGTATTTGTTAAATATATACTAAGGTCAGCATACTAAATAACAGAACCATACATTGCACATAGCATTGTTTGATTGGAAAGGTTTTACGCCTTGTGTAGAAACCTAGCTTTTTTCTTAAGAAACAACACCGGTCTTCATGCCCAAGATCGATGCTGCTACCACCGTATATAGATTTCGTTGGAGGAGAGATTAGGACGATTAATCTCGAAATTAGCGATCGACAAATAAGAAATTAAGCTTTCGTGAGAAGTTAGGAACGCTGGGTAGACGTGTTTATATCCTAATATTTAATCTCCCAAGATATTTTTGCCATTACATCCTTTTTTTATTGATTCATTCATCGCAAATTCCCATGTTGCTTTGACCTAGGTCCTAACGAAAGTCCGAGACGTAATATTTTCTTAGCCTTGCCCAGAACATTACCGACCAAATCGCACGGCCATGTAAGGCACTTTCAGACTTTCAGTTACTGTCTACGGAGGGGGTACTACTTTTAGAAATTGTGCGACTCTAATGGTTAATTTATGGAACATAGATCTCGTGCTCCTCTCATGATTTTTGTACAAGTCTTACTCAGCAAGTCATTGCAAGCATGCATGCAGACAATGCATCTAGAATATCAGGTTCTCGTTCTTGACCGATGGAGTAAAATATGCTGAGAATTCACGGGGGTACAGGAAATTTCTGGGTTGAACAAACGATCCTGCACGTTTAGACTTTCAAGTGACATGAATTGGCGTGTTTAGAATGAACATCTAGTCTGCCGTGATGAATAAAACGTCATTATTAATGGAACGAAGTGTTCGATAATAATATATAGAATGGATTGACTCGTATTAAATGGGCAAAACTTTTGTGATGATTAGATAATACATACGATGGATCCGGAATATACGACAGGTAGGATTTTCATTTGATTTTGTTTTCCCTAACTGACCATGAACTGGGATTTCTTAGAAAAGGAATTCGAATATCACAAATTTCAATTGAAAAACGAGGCAAAAGCGGCTAATCATTCACGAAAGCCGTGGATATTTTTAGTTTGTGCGACATCGATGAGGGGACACAATGCTTGAGATGGGATTAGCTCTTTGGGGGCATACGCCGGTCGGGTGATAAGTCATTTTCCATGGTTGATAATAGTCATCTCAGTAATTGAGGGAGAGATAATTGGTAATCAATCCACATGTACAAAATTCTTCAAGGCCTTTATGGGAGATCATTGTGGAAGATTGTGTTGAATTCATTTAGGACTAAATTGATGATAATAAAAGGCTCAAGAAATAATGTCCAGATAGAAAAATAGTCGTTCATTGCGATAGTCATAGTCCTATCAAGATAACACATAATAATGTTTTTCATGAGCTTACCAAGTATATGAAAATTGATTGTCGTTTTATTCGGTATCAAGTAGGTAATAGCACTTTTTGACTCGTCTCTAATTCATTTGTTGACTAGATTGCCAACATCTTCGCTTGGATACATCCACCTTGCCTTTTTTTTGGATTTTTTTTTTCAAATTTCAATTGATCTCTTTCAAGTCACCTTGAGTTTAATGGGATATTAGATTAAACTACAATTACTATTTAGTGCTTGTGTACTGTAGAAGACCCCTCAGAACGAACAAAACAAAGCATGTTATCTTTCAATTCCTATAGCATAGTTGTAGTTTCCACATACTTTACTGGCAATTAAATTCCGACGTGTATCATAGTTGTAGCTTTCAAGTTTTCGTCGTCAATTAAATTCTAGCATTGTATCATCAACTGAGCTAAATCATGAGATTAAATATGGTGTAGTAATTAAATTCAGTTTTTCCTGACACAGTTGTACATAATAGATGGAAATGATTGACTCGTAATCAGTAAATTTAGCAATGATTTGGTAAAGGTTTTCGATTTGAATCCGCTTTTCGCCTTTAACCCGCAATAGACCGTGAATTCTTAGAGATGGAATGGAACATCACGATTTCCAATCGATAAAGCATTCACGAAAGCCATCGGATTTCCTCATTTTTGTGCAGCATCAATCAACGAGAAGACAGCGCCTGTGATCGGATTAGCTCCTTCCGGGGGCAATCCGCAGTCGGGCGATAAAGCATCTTCGATCATAATTAGTAATCAATACGCATGCGCAAAGGAGAAGTCGGGGGACCGTTAGGGAAGAATCGTGTGCCGAAATTCACTGAGTCCACCGATAACTAAGGACTCGTTAAACGGTATTAGATGAAAAGATTCACGAAACATAACATGATCAGGCGAGACAAGGCAATTGGCCAAGTTGATCGAGACTTGCTCCGAATAGGTTGGAAGTTGGAACCCAACTCCTCGGTCACGTCCAAATCTCCGACTGCCCCTCGATTTTGAGATATCCCTTCGCCTTCACTCTAACTCACGTTGGGCGGGATGCCGGGTTTGCCCAAAGTGAAAAGTCGGAATGATTTTGTGCATGTGTTTTGGGGCAACGGGACACCGCATTAAGGGCGATTGGCGAGAGCACGTGGAGTGTCAAATTGCCAAGGCTCGTGAACCAAGGCACGGCCACAAAAGAAGAAAAGAGACGCTCCCGAGCGAGAGAGTAAATACCAAGTTGAAGAGGAACGCACGAACGCACCGTGCAAGCCACGATCCCAGAGGCTCCCCCCCACTCCTCGTGAATTGATGTTCTCTTTCAATGCAAACCTCCTCCTTCTTTTTCGTCAGTTTTTCTTTTTTTACGGTGCTTTGATTGAGAGAAGGGAATAGAGGAAACAAGAGATGGGTGTGACTTGTGAGTAATTTAAGAATATTTATACTGTTGTGTAGGAAGAGATTGAAGGGAAAATGTGACGATTTTTCTTTGCCCGCCCCGATTTATCCCCCGTCGCCGTCTCTCCCTCTCTCTCTCTCTCCCAAAAAAGGCATTAGAGTGAGCTATGGCCTAGCAAGTAAGAATTAGGACCGTTAGATGGTGGGTGAGATCAGATTCGGGCTAACTGAAAATGGTCCTACTCACATTGACACTAATTTACTTACTCACACCCAATCCATACATAACCCGGTTCATCGAAAATCTGTCTCCACCAAGCTAATCCACTTTAAACTCTTCATTTGTATATGTTATTTAAACTCCATTTGTATATGTTTATTTGGACGAATTGCTTATGGACTATAAGATGCTAAAGAATCCTCTCTCTCTCTCTCTCTCTCTCTCTCTCTCTCTCTCTCTCTCACAATTGACTCATTTATATGCTATACAAATTTAATGACTCATACCCAATCCATACATGACCCGATTTATTAATTAAATACTTTCATATTTAATCAAACATATGAAAATCCATATCCGTCTAGTTAACCCACTTCAAATTCTTCATGTGTACATGTTACTTGGATAAAATTGCTATTTCTTCTATGGACTTTTGATTACAAATCAATGTTGAAATCAGTAGGTTTTACCTAGAATTAGCCAACCTTTTCTCCTCATTTTTCCTTATAATATTTGCATGGAGAAGGTACATTGTCCATCAAAAATAATATATTTAAGCATGGGATTGATCAATCTGCTAGAAACTCGACTATACAAGTCTTCTTAATCATTTTTGCTAATCACATGCATGAAAAAATTGCATATAATTATTAATAGTGTGCATGAGCAATGTACATAACTTATAGAAAAAGTATTACGCGTTCAATATTCTCAGACATATCGAACATTTGTAGACATCTATGTCTTTGTCAACTATCACATAAGCTTAACCATGCATAAAATAAACTGGCAGCCCTAACCACCAAGTTCTATTTTAGAGACTAAAAGTTCTATCTTAGAGATTTGAACTTTTGTGTAGGGAGAGAGTGAAGGGAAAATGTGACAGTTTTTCTTCGCCCGCCCCGATTTGTCCCTCAGTCTCTCCCTCTCCCAAACAAGGCATTAGAGCGAGCTATGGCTTGATGAGTAAGGATTAGGACCGTCAAATTTTGGGCTGGTCAAAAATGGTCCCACTCAAATTGACACATTTATATACTACAGTAATTTACTTACTCATGCCCAATCCATACATGCCTCACCTTATTGAAAATCCATCTCCACCTAAAGAATCCTCTCTCTCTCTCTCTCTCTCTCTCTCTCTCTCTCTAAATTGGTCGAAAATGATCATATCCAAATTGACTCATTTATATGTTATACGAATTTAGTGACTCATAACCAACCATACATGACCTGATTCATTCTTTAATTAAATACTTTCATATTTAATCAAACTTATGAAAATCCATATTCGTCTACTTAACCCACTTTAAATTCTTCATGTGTATATGTTACTTGGATAAATTGCTCTTTCTTCTGTGGACTTTTGATTACGAATCAATGTTGAAATCAATAGGTTTTACCTAGAATTAGCCAATCTTTTCTCCTCATTTTTCCCTATATAATTTGTACGGAGAAGTACAATGTCCATTGAAATAATTTATTTGAGCATGGGATTGATCAATCTGCTAGAAACTCGACTATGCAAGTCTTCTTAATCATTTTTCTAATCATGCGCATGAAAAAATTGCATATAATTAGTAATAGTGTGCATGAGCAATGTACATGACTTATAGAAAAAGTATTACGCATTCAATTTTCTTGCACACATCGAACATTTGTAGACATCTGTGTCTTTGTCAACTGTTGTATAAGCTTAACCGTGCATAAAATAAACTAGCAGCCCTAACCACCAAGTTCTATTTTAGATACTAAAAGTTTGGAGAGGAGACAAAAAAGATTCTAAGGATAAAATCTTAAATGAAGGAAACAAAAGACCTGGCTCTGGCTGGTTGACTTAAGTCGATTGCCATGGAGGCGTAACATGCTGGAATTATTCAACAAACAGTATATTATTCACCTTAAAAAAAGGAAAAGAGAAAAAGAGAAAGACATCGCACGATGACATCTAAGTCGAATAAGGCCAAATCATGCATACCTTGAAAAAATCGCCCAATTAGTCCTAAATACATTGTGCATATTGCCAATTTTGTCTTAAATACATATATTTTACCAACCTCAAATCCCTGCATGAAATTGCAATGTAGATATCTGACTAATTTTTGCCGAAAATTATTGACTTGGCGATCTAACAATTGTCAACCATCTTATAAGGCGAATTGTCAACCATCTTATAAGGCGCATTGCCACATCAAGGACTACATTGGAATATTACATAACTGTTAGGGACTAAATTAGTAAAATTAAAAAAAAAAAAAAGACCAAACCGGCATCCATAATAAATTCAAAACCGATTGATCAATTTTCCCTACATATCTTAGTCAACGGGTATAATTTGAATAATTGAGCACATCTATGAAAATCAACTTGCATTGAATTGGTCATAAGTAAAAAACTGGCCTACATCAGTTAGGCATCAATCATTCAATTTGCACTATTTTATCCCCTTCAAGTGGGGTTAAGCTTGAAGGAAAGATCCATCTTAGCTGTCTCTCTAATGAAACATTGGAAACTTATACAAGGTTTAACCCCAAATCTGGCCTCCGCCAATCCCTCAACCGACCTTGTTTCATGACCCAGAAGTATGAATAATTAATGTTTTCAGATTCTTTATCGAAATCTATATTTATGAATTGTCTTCTTATGCATATACGGAGAATAAAATTAAGCATATCGGGATGGAAAGTACTCGAACCGAAGTAAAAATCAGATTATACATTTCAATTTCGATCGGTCCATTCGTATATTTGAATTTTCTGGTCCGAATTTTAGAAACATAAAACAGGCTAATATCGAATAATAAGCATTCGACTATATTTCGTTTTATAATGTCGTTTTTTGTCATTTACCGAATGGCTGGACGAATGGCGTGCCGTTTCTGCTGGTCGCTGGCCGGCTACTAGCGACACGCTTCCCCACCTGCTACTTGCCACACCGCGGGATTTTTTTCCCGAGAAAATTACTGCGAGGAAATCGCGATTTTCACGGAAAGTTTCGAAAATTTTCCTAACGGAGAATTCCATATAAACCCGCCTCACTGCCAGTCTGATGCATCGAGCGCCAATCCTCTCTCTCTCTCTCTCTCTCTCTCTCTCTCTCTCTATACTTTCTTGCTCTTTCTTGACTTTGAATTTTCCTCGAGAAGAATTCGTAACGCCCGAAAAGCAGATCACCGCAAAAGCGTCTCCGAGATGGCGGAGTGAGAAGGCGGCGAGGAGGAGGAGGAGGAGGAGGAGGAGGAGGAAGAGGGGCTCGCGCTTTACGCGTCTTTCTCGCTCGCGATACTTTCCTTGCTCGTGTAGCGATCGCTCGCTCGCTCGCTCCCGTCTATTCGCGGCGTGGACCGGCTCCCTTTCGGCGTGCATGCGAGTTCGAGCAAGCAACGCCGATTCTTCCGCCGCTGCTGTGCCTTTGGTTCGCGCGTGATCGATTCGGGGCGAGGGAATCGAGAGAGGGCGGGGGAGGGAGATGAAGGGCGAGGATCAGGCGCGGTCGCTGTTCGGGATTTCGCTCTCCGATCGCCCCAGGTGGCAGCAGTTCCTCATCTGCTCGGCCGGGTTCTTCTTCGGCTACCTCGTCAACGGCGTCTGCGAGGTGCGTTTACTCGTTCGTCGCCTAGATGATTTCTCGTGATCCCCGCTGCCGTTTGTCGATTTGTCGAGGCTGTTTCCGAATGGCTTTTTTATTTATTTATTGTTCGACTAGCTTTTTTGCCGGAATTGTTAGGAGTCTGGTTGGTAGGACTCTTTCGAGCGTGAAAACGATGTTCGAGTCTTAATTTTGCAGTTCGATAAGTTCTCTGAATTGTGCGCGGATTGCGAAAGGCGTGTTTCTCCATAGGCTCGTTGAGTGCGGGAGAGCCAATCAGAACGTGCGGCGTTCGTGTTTTCATGGACGTTCTTTAGGATTCACTCAGACATTACTGTTCTATTGATCTCCTTTGCTTAGTTTTTACTCAATCGGAGACAAGTTTGATGGTTTTAGTTTCGAAACGAAGAATCGATGTCTTCATGGATATCTTTCATACCTTCTACTGTTCTCCTATTTGCAGGAATACGTGTATAATCGGCTCCAATTCAGGTTCGTGCTCTGCTACGCGTGCTCTGCAAATCTGGCTTTAAGCTCTTTCCCTTACGGGTTATTGACTTGTATTTTTCTTTGGTTTTTCAGCTATGGTTGGTATTTCACCTTCATACAAGGATTCGTGTACCTGCTACTCATATACTTTCAGGGTTTCACCACCAAGCAAATGGTGAACCCATGGAAATCGTATGTGAAGCTCTCTGCTGTGCTCATGGGTTCTCATGGATTGACCAAGGGATCTTTGGCTTTTCTCAATTATCCTGCCCAGATCATGTTCAAATCCACAAAGGTAAATTGCCATCTCTACCTTTCCTTGTATTCGGTCTTGAGCTTGGCAAATACTCGGCCCTCTATCAAAGTGATGATTTTTTAGTTAGTATATTGCTGCTTCCAGTTGAATTTTATGGTAAAAACGTAGGAATTCTAAGTGATTTATACTTGTTTCCCCTGTTATTGTCAATGAATAGGTTTTGCCAGTCATGGTGATGGGAGCATTTATCCCTGGCTTGAGGAGAAAGTACCCAGCTCACGAGTATATATCAGCTCTGCTTCTAGTAGTTGGTCTGATTATGTTCACCTTAGCAGATGCTCAGACTTCTCCGAATTTCAGCATGATTGGTGTTTTGATGATCACTGGAGCTTTAATCTTTGATTCATTTCTTGGAAATTTGCAAGAAGCAATATTTACCTTGAATCCTGATACAACGCAGGTGCTGAGTTACATCATCAGTTTCCTTTTGATGCTTCTTGGCTATGAGGTAATAGATTGTTTAGTTTCCTCATCGTGAGTTGTGTTACTTCTTTTGCAGATGGAGATGTTATTCTGTTCGACGGTAGTCGGCTTGCCTTTCCTTGTTCCACCAATGATCCTTACAGGGGAGTTGTTTAAGGCTTGGAATTCATGTTCTCAGGTGAGGGGAAAATTTTTTCTTTCTGTTACGCATTATACAAAGTACAAATCTTATCTAGCATCATTTATCTATTCCATCTTTAGAACTTTTCTGTTTGCATTTTGCTTAAGTATTGTTAAGTCATTGAGCTCAGACATAATGTGCTCACTATACCCAACTACCAGCTAAAAAAATTTCCTGTCAGTTGACTATTCTATTCTACTCTATATTATATTAATGTTGATCATACATTCCCCAGGCTTGGTACGGTAAGGCTATTTGATAGACATAGGTTGAGCACTAAGAGTGGTATTAAATTATTTGAGATCCAGAGCATCAATAGATATATTCAAAAGGGACCAGTAACTTGTGCATTGAGATGACGCACCTCTGGCAAGTTATTAAGTATAGATGAAGGGGACAGAAAATCCGCAACTTGCCCACAGAAAATGGAGAAATAATATTGGAAAGAGAACAAGTTGTAAATTTGATCGGCTATCTTCTAGTCTTTAACGTATTGTCTGTGTTGACTGCATCTAAATACTTATTTTGCAGATTATTTGCAGCTTTTTCATTTTGACTCACTCTTTGTTGTCTGTAACCAATTGCAGCACCCATACGTGTATGGGGTGTTAATTTTTGAAGCCATGGCCACATTTGTTGGACAAGTCTCTGTTTTATCCCTCATAGCCATCTTCGGGGCTGCAACTACTGCAATGGTAAATACTTATACTGCATTCATTTCAGAAAGTTTGGACTTCTTACAATTTAACTTTTTTGCTTCTTTTTTTTTTTTTTGGTGGGGGTTAGAATGATTAGTTAGTTTGTAATTCTGTGGTTGCCGCTTCCACAGCCATGCGGCTTTACTCAGTTACAAGACTAAGGATGGTTGGAATTTTCTGGAGTTTGCACCAGAGACGGGTTTCCTGAAAACTCTAACAAGATTGTAAATGGCAGTGTGCATTTATCTGAATGATCAGCTAATGCTTTTGGTTAATCTAAATGCAGGTAACAACTGCCAGGAAGGCTGTCACTCTCTTGTTGTCATACTTGATATTTACAAAGCCATTGACGGAGCAACACGGAACAGGGCTTCTGCTCATAGCCATGGGGATCATATTGAAGATGTTGCCAGAAAACAAACAACCTTCCAGGGGTACAATGGCAAATGTTGGTTCTAAGCATGAGAAATCTCCACACCGAGGACAGAGCAGACTTGTTGACAATGGGGAAGCTGAAGAAGAAGGAAGGCCTTTAGTATGATTGAAGGTGGCCCATGTTCTTTTCCTCTTGCCCTTGTTTTATGTTCTTTTCGCAACTTTTCACTCTATTTTCCCTTAGGTTGCAAGATCACGTCACAGCTAAAGTAAGAAAAAGATATACCTGATAGAGCTAGAGAGTGCTGCCTAGACATATTCATTGTCGATGGATCTGTAGTTTCAAAGGCTTCTCAGTGATTACACATCCGCCAAGCGGAGAGATCTTTACAGCATCTTGCCGAGAAAGGCAATGGTTAGTACTAGAAAGCAAAGGGGGCACTCATGTAGCAGTGTTTTGTCACATGGATGCTCTCTCTTTTGGGATGTTCCTAATTGTGAATGAAGAGGGTCCATTTATTTTTCTCTCCTGGCAGTGTCATTGTCGATGATGTACATAATTTGGGTGCCTTGTTGAACAGATTGTGCATTCCTTTTAAGTCAATTTAATAAGTTCACCTCTTATATTAGCCTCATCAAATTACAGCAGTTCTTTCTAGTTGTGCTATCCGGATACATCAATGGAATCGCTTTAACGAATTTTGCTAATTTTCCCACCCAAATACGATATTATGTCTCTTTAGTCATGTTAAGATTCTTGTTCTCGATTAATCCTGGGCGCTTGGGAAATTTAATGTTTAATTTTTCAAAGCATCAGTTGAGCATTCTCGTAGCATTATTATTCTTTGGGCTTCACCTGGTCCCGGTTGGTTACATCATGACAGGCTGGAGAATCAAATTAGCTCACGTCCGTAATCCTCGCCAATATGAGTAAGATCTCGCTCATTTGGAGGATAACCAATTTCGAAACTATAGTGGCTTTCTAGTCCATTCCATGAGCTCGGATCCAAGCTTCTCTAACACAGCGAGAACCAAGAATTGTCCTTTATCCGACAATTCGGTTATCTGGTTCGCTAGTGGTCTGTCGAAGTCATTTGCATCTGAAAACTGCTTTATTAATGCTCTCTGCTTCAGCGCCCATGTGGTTCCTCGGAGAAACATGGGGTGTTTCAAAAAGTCGACCATTGGCATTGACATGTTGGTACGCGCCAGCCTTCCTGGCGAGGTATGGGCAAGAGACACTTCTGGGTGCTGCCTAGGCCATTTCCGGCCAAGCCAAAGGCCAACCCTAGTACACGAGCTCGTGCTCGAGGTGGTCCATAATCGGACTTTTACCTATTGGGATGGCAAGTACCATATCTCCTAATTTGAGTTGATTCTTTTATATTTTGTGGATAGCATCTGAATTTTTCGACTCAACTAATTCCTTACATATAAGGTTACATAAATTATATGAGCTTGTATCACCTATTAGAGGTGGATGTACATTCTCATTTCTTTTATAGACGAGTTTAAAAAATTCCCTCTTCAGCCTTCAAATTTGTTTGAGCTTGAGCAGAGAGCTAATCAAACTCACAATCCATATTAAAACTTAATAACTCAGAATATGCGTAAAGGGCAGACGGACGACGCACACTTAATTTCTTGTGAGGGCATTGAATATTATAACGGTATCCTTTGATTTCTTGTCTAGTTCTACGTGCCTATTTTGATGTAGACTGTACTGGAGATTTCAGTTATCGGTATTTCCTGAAAAGATTTAGGACTTTCAGAATATTCTTTTTTTCCGATCGCCTTGTCAAAATACATCGATCGAGCCTCTCCCCATCCCAGCCCGACGACTGGTGGGTCGGCCCAGCACATCGACGGGGAGAAGGCTGGGCCCGGCCCACGATCATCTCTACTTCGTATAATACAGTGTACAGTGTCGTCCACGGGGGGCGGCCGATACGACGCCACAAGCGGGGGAGGCGGGTCCCGTGGGGACGGGCCCACCGCGCTCGGACAGAGTGAGCCACCCACGTGGCCCGGGCGGAGCTTGGCCCCTTCCCTGCCGAAGACGAACCGATCGCGCGGCTCCAATTGAATTTCAACTTCACCACCTCATCCGACGGCCACGATCAGCGCGCAATTTTGCCTTTTTTTGTTTACTCTCTCTGCCCCTGTCTGGGTGCTTCATTTCACTTCCGGTGTGAACAGAGAAGAATCGCTAGATTTGCTGCAATTTTTTACGAACGGAACCCTAATTGATCGCCACCTCGTCCCCCTCGCCCTTCTCTCGGCGCTCGTTAATCTCCTCCTCCCGGCGCAGCGGCGGAATCATGAGCAGGAAGCGCCTCGCCCCGTCGGCCTCCAACCCCGACGCCGCCGACTCCGCGGTGAGTTCCCCCCTCGGCTCCCCGAAGAAGAACCGAGGGAAAAAAAAACCTAACTTTGCTTCGGCCCAGCTCCGAGCTCTTCGTCCCGTCTTTCATTCGTTGCTGCTTTGGTGTCACGCCCGCCGGCGGTACCGGCCGGTCGAGCGTTTGCATTGGCTGGGTCTGTGTTAGGGGTGGAAGGTCGCTGCTTTTTTACTGTTCCCGAGTTCGTTGGGCAAAGCAAGTCGTGGGTCCAGCTCTGGAGGTGTTTCGGTTTTCGTTTCATTCGGGAGCTCGTGGATGAAGTTGCTTCAGCTCTTACCGTGTAGCTCAGGAATCGGTTATCGTGCCGCTGTTGCGTCGGTTTTTGTCTGGAGTTGAGTTTGAGCTGGCCGATTTGAGCTTGCGCATTTGGGACGTTAGTGGGGAGCCGTGGATGAAAGCTGATTTAGCTCTTAGGCCTTTTTTCGCCGTTCGTATGGAACAATAATTTGTTTTGGGAATTGAGTGTGTTATCGGGAACGCCAAAGAATTGTCTGCATTATCTGCCCTTAGTAAGTCCGGAAACGGTAGCGGTGTGCTGTTGCGATTTTGGGAGTTATTATTGTGCGAGGGAGTTTAGGAAATGAGGTGGAGTGTAAGGGGAGATGTACTTTTAAACATGGGGGTTGTTGCTTAGTGTTGGTTCTTCTTTAATTCAATGCAGTTTTGGAATAAAAGAGTAATGGCTGGATCAACTATCGATGACCATAGGGCTGAACCATCTCAGCAGCAGTTCACGGTGACGCCACCGCTTGATATGCACCGGGCTCAGTCATCTCGACAGCACGTGAGAGCTCTCAATACCCAGTTTGCAAGGTCCGTGTTGATTATTTCTGGTTTCTCCATAGACATAAGTCTGACTGACTTATTCTTCAATTGACCGGGTGGCAGATGCCCTATGGAGGATCTCTAATGTTTTATTTTGCTGAATAACATTGTTTTCCCCTCTTAATTTGGGACTTTAGTGCATTTTACCTTTACTTTGTGCTTATGCCTTTTGTTCTGAATAGTTGGGTGCAAACACAGTTGAAGAATCATCCTGATGAGCTTTGGGACGATGGCATCCGCGATTACTTAAGTCATGCTTCAAGCATAACGGTACTATTTCCCCACTTCACTTTACGGTATGGTGATAGATCGGTATGTTTTGTGGGAAGACATGGAGTGCTACTATTTGGTGTTGTGCTTGAGCCTTGAAGCATTTTCCCTGGCCATTAGTTTATGGTAAATCAGCAAATATCTGTATTCCACTGGTGTTTTTTATCCTTGAATAGTTGTATGGAAGTTTCTCTGTAAATTTGGAACTTTTGAGAATATGTTGGCATGAATTATAATGCTTTTCTGCAGTATCTAGGCGCTTCCACTGTGAGAATTGTGTATTGAAATAATTGAAAGTTGCAACTCCAGTACTTAAATTCGTCTTTTATTGGGTAGGCAAATGCTGGTCATCAGTTTATCCAAGATGGTGTTCCTTCTAATCCTTTTGCAAAGGGTTGACTTTTCAGACATGCTTGCTTATGCTATAAGTGATACGTTTTATCTTTAAAGCCGGCTGCTTTTGGGATTCTGGTTATAAGCCTGAATTGGAGAGAGTGTTTATTATCTAATTACACTCTGAGATTTCCATAAAGCAAGTTGTGTCAACATGCTTGGATCTACCTTGGTCATTTCAATGAATATATTATTGCTCTCCATCAGTAAGTTCCTTTAGAAATTTCACTGGAGCCCAGCCAATGTGGACCTTTCATGTTGAATATTTACTTGGAATAATAACAAAGGAAGGATCATAGTTTTCTTTTAATTGATTTTACCTTCTTCTTCTTCTTTTTTTAATGTATGCCGTACTCATGCCGACTAGATGCATTTAGGCCCCATGCTTGCTTTCGTAAACTAATCATTATGTTAGAAAAAAGATGATCAGAAGGGAAATTTATTCCCTCGAAGTATTCTGAGCATAATATACTTTACTTGTTTATTTGCTGCACGATGTGAACATCTCTTTCTGTGCATGCATCACACATGGTCGTAGATGCAGGTTCTGTGATGTCTGGTTCATCTTAAGTGTTTCTGTGGCTGGAGAATGAGAAGTAGTATGTACTGTGTGAAGACAACCAATAGATTCGTCAACTTTGTTTAAGTTGTTTTCTTTAGTTAAAATCCAGTTTGTCACTTATCCTGATGCAGAACTGCTGATGATGTGTTCTGACCATGAAATCAATCCTTACCATGCTGTGATACTTGTTGGTCTATACTGTTGTTGTAGGAGAAATTCAGTGATGTTGTCAACTGGCTCAAAGCAAATAGTTTAAAAGGGGAGAATTCGTCTACTGCAGGACCTCATACTGCTGAAAAGAAACTGATATCTGAAGATAAATTCAAAATGGCAAATTCATCTTTGGACAAGGTGAATGCCAATCCAACAAGTACAACTTTAAGCTTTTCTAGTCCATGGAGCTTTGGAGCATCTTCTAGTAGTCAAGCCAGTACTGGATTGTTCAGCTCCGGAATGCAGCCAGTACCAGAAATTAAAGATAGTAAGACACAACCATCTCAGGAGAAGCCTGTATTTACTCCATCCAGTAATAATACAAGTTTTGTGAGCCCATGGAGCTCAGGGATATTCTCCAGCAGCCAGACGCCAGCCTTGTCTGGTATGTACTGTTGTTTATGGACATGTTAATACGCGCACTTTTGGATAGGTCACTTGATCTTGGCAGTTATTTTGGGAAGTATGTACACAATTTTCCATCTTCTCGAATCTAATGACTAAGAGAAATTCTGGTTACACTGATTTCAAAACATTTGATGGTTTCTTCAACAATACTTGGCAATATACTCCATCTGATATGGTCTTCGGAATGCAAGGTGCATTGCATCCCCCAACTTCAGAGGAAGGCTATTTTTGGGACTAACCATGCTAATATGGTGCTAAGGAAATTTTAGATGTAGGAACAAACTTTAGGATTTAACTTAACTGTACGTCCTTATTTTTCTCTTTTAAGGACATTGATATATTCATCCTTGGTTTTTTTATTTACATCAGGATTCCAAAGTTCTACTCCTGCAAATGCTGATGCTGCTAATGATAAAGATGGTGGTAAGAAAAATCTTAACTGTATTTGCAAATTCTTATAGGTTATTCAGAAATGTGCTAAATTGTCCCATGGCATGGTAACACGAGTTCTGATGCTGTACTTAGTTTAAGATGGCTGAGTTCATAAAAAACTAACTCTTAAGTTAGAATTTCCTAGAATTGGTATTGTGAATGGTAGTATTGGTTTATGTATATAAGTTTTATGTTCATCTTTGACTATAAAGCAGATTCTTTTAGATAGCTTGCTTAGTGTGACAGGGCCCGTAGAGTTAGAAACTTAGAAGCATATCCATACCAAGTAGAACTAGACAATCTTTATCATGTATTGCACAAAATTAAAATGCGATTGATGTTATTTCTCCTTGTCAACAGAAGATGAGTTGGAGCAGCCTAGCAGCCCATCTGTGAAAAAATCAGAGGAAAAGGGAATCGTGGTTGTCCATGAAGTTAAGTGCAAGCTTTATGTAAAGGTGGGTGTCTGCTTAAAGCTATTTGATATTAATTCGTTGCATGGAACCACTTCATTTTGGATCATCTTTTATTAATGGTGCTTATTGATCACTCATTTGTTTGTGTTTTTGGCTTTTGGCCTTGTCTTGGGATGGCTGTAGCCATTTATGACAAGTGTCTATTGAGAGCAGTGTGATCATCTCTTACTTGAATAGGTCTTGGCTTGTTCCCTCTGTGACTTTGTGATGGATTGAACACTGACAAATTTCATCCTTCTTTGGTTAGATAGATGGCTTTATATTTTCTTGCTAACAACACAACTCTGTAGTTTTGCTGTTGGAATCTCCAGTGCATTTTCTTTTATGGATGTCTTTTAAGTCTGGCCAAGATTCTTTATGCTACAAGAAAAATATGGTCAGAATGAATTATAGCATTTGACTAAGCTCATGTTGTCCCAAAAAAAAAAAAAAAAAAAAGAAGAAAGAAAAGGACCTGGATGAGAACACATAACTAGTCTTTAGATAAATAGGTAAACTTGCTTAGCAGTGCTGGCTTGTGCTCAAACTTTCAGATTAGTAATTGGCTGATGAACTGTGACTCGACTTTACCACCTGGAAATTATCTCATATAAGTGTTGCAATACCCAAACTATATGCTCTGCATAATGCTGAGCACTGACGAGCAATGCAAGCTTGGATCGCTGGTTCTGTCCCCTGATCACTTTACACATGGCAGTAGAATTTGATGGGCCGATTTCATCGGAAGTGTCATGCTCCAACTGTAATTTCTTATGACTGACTACTTGGGAATTTGTACAACTTCCTCACTTTTATTCACTTTCACTATAGCAGTGCTACCTCTGAATGCAAATTGGAGTTGAAAACAAGTTCCACTTTACCAACAAATGTATCATACCAGTAAATGCTGAAACGGTTCCTCAAGTCTTGGCATATCTAACAAAATTTATGCATAATGGATAACCTTGGCCAGATTTGATTAGAATAGCTGATTTCATGATATGAGTGCATGTTTAAAACTTGGGACGTGTTCTCATAAATATTAATAATGCTCGCTCTTGACATGTCTAGTCCACCGATCCTGCTGATAAGGATGCATGGAAAGATAAAGGTGCAGGGCAGCTTTCCATCAAATGCAAAGAAGGCATAAGCAAGGGAACAAAAGAATCCAAACCAACAATCGTGGTTCGGAATGACGTAGGTGTTTTCACTTCTCACATGTTTTGTTTTCTAAGCTGTCTGAAATGATATTGTGGAATGCCTGTGTCGAGTATCGCTTGACCATATGCATCATAATCTCCTGTACTTGTTGTGGATTTTTTTTTTATCTTTTCTTGTTTATCGCAGGTGGGAAAGGTGTTACTTAATGCTTTGATATACCCGGGCATCAAGACAAACTCTCAAAAGAATTCAGTTGTTGCAATATTCCATACTGCGGTACTACATTTTTCCTGTTGCATACATGAACAGTCTTGAGTTCTGCATAATTCTTGGTTATAGGACAACCCTTGAGAGTCTATTTTGCACCTCCTATCTTGGATGATTACAGAAATGAGTCTTCAAATTTCCAGTGATGCCGGCCAATTTTTTCTAATTATTGTTTCAGTGTGCTGGTGAACATCATCCGCCGTAGTTCACATCAGTTTGCCATTTGTGCTTGTAGGATGATGGAGGCAGCAACGAAAAAGTTGTGGCGCGCACCTTTTTGATCAGGACTAAGACAGAAGAGGATCGCAATAAATTGGCGACGGCAATCCAAGAATACGCCCCTACTTCGTGACAGCTACCGCATGTACCAATATATATTTTGATTTACTCGGGAAAGTTGCATAATGCCCCCCCGTTCTCAGTTCCTTTCATTTTGACCCCCTGAAACTTGCAATTATTGCACAATGAGACTGTGCTGTCGACTCTTTTAGCATCAAATAGCAAAGTAGAGCCAATTTTTTTATTGCGAAGTTATCATTATCAGTAGCCATGCTTGTGGTTGTCCGAGGAGAAATTTAGGTATCAACAGCGCATAATTAGGATGTAATTCTAGTGGACATCCCAACAATCGGTAAATTACTTTGAAGTAATTCCATTCCCGTTAAGTTTTGGCATTTTTCCTTTAGGATTGGGTCGAAATGTGTGTAAGGAATGGCTATCTTTGGGCAAGAAAGTTATTATTATTATTATTATTATTATTTTCATGTAAAGGAGAGCAGGCATAGCATCCGTTCGCCGTGAAAGGGAGTAGATTTTAGAGGAGTTTCTTGGTCAAGTGGGTTTTATTGGCTTTTACTTTGCTATATTTGGGAAGTGGATAGAATGAAAATTTGAGTGGAAAATTTCGAACTGAGTTTTTCGTCACAAGGAGGGGAGCAACTTTGAAATTATGGGTTGTTTTCTTTTTCTTTTTCCTTCGCCTTTTTTATTTTTTTATCCTTCGCCTTTGGTCCCCTAAAAATAGCACTTGTTTGGACAATATGCAAATTAGAAGCGTCAACAGGTTGATTCGGTTTGAATTTTCAGTTAATCCGAATTGAATCATTTTGGTGTACATTTATGATTCAAATCGAATATAATCCAAATCAAAGAAAAGAGGTGACTTTCAGTTTGATTGGTTAACCAAACAGGAATTGAAAATGTTAATTTTTCATTATAACCGAAACTAAATATAAAATGTCTGAAATTTTGTTTTTATTCGGGTAAGGTTTCGGTTTAGTTTTTGAGTTCAATTCTAACACCCTTGATATAAACGTCATGTAATGCGGCGAGATTTTTTTTTTTTTAAATTACATGCCTCACAATTAAGTAATCAAAATATTAACTAATCAAAATTTTATTAAATATGAAAACTATCGAAATGTGATATTTTATTTTACAAATGATTCTTGAAATCTCATCTATTGTGTATCGAGAATAATTGGCTAAAATTAGAAAATAGTGAGAGTCAATTGTCAATGATCAAGAAGTTTTCAATTGTAGCTTATTCAAATGGACAATTATTTTTCCAACAACTCAAGTCTCTCAGGTTATATAATTCTTCATCAAGCTTGATTTACAAATCATGTTATGGCTATTTTTGCTTAAATTTCTTTTTATAGAAATGAGCATAGTTAATTCTAAATAACAGACTGACCAAAAAAAAAATCTAAATAACAGAATCTCAAATTGCGAATCATACTAAATTGAAGAAAAATGTTTTAATAATACTTATAATCAAATGTTTTGTGAGTGAGGGATGTAAAGTGCTTCAATAAGAAACATATTAATAAATCGGGCGGCTTATCCCGAATTGCGTTTGTAGTCCAACGGTTAGGATAATTGCCTTCCAAGCAATAGACCCGGGTTCGACTCCCGGCAAACGCACTTTTTCAGGGGTTACTGGATTAATGGATTTTGTCGCACTTGCTGTAACTTCTGTAGTCAAAAGTTATCTCATAGGCTTTTTCTAGTCAAAAGTTGTCTCATCCTAATCCTCTAATATATTTTAATCACTATGCTTAAAGTAGAAAAGGGCCCATTTAGTTCAATTTTGAAAAAATGGCTTTGGAAAAATACAAACATTTTTGGGGTAAATGAGTTTTTCAAATTGTTATCATGTTTGATAAATTGTAACTTTAAATAGTATTAGAAAATGATTTTGGTGTAAATGCCATTTGATAAAATCCATATATATAAAAAGGTTTTTGCTAATTTTTTTTAAGTTTAAAAATTACCCGTGAAGATCGATCACTGGCTAACCGCCGGCAGCCAGATCTAACCACCAGAGAACCTCCCTTGAGGTCACTCAAGGTAGCCTAAGGTCGTGTGAATTAGGCGATGTTGCTAAAGATCACCTAAGTCGTGGGTCATGTCACCTCAGGCAATGGTTGTCCCCAACAACCCTAGGCAGCAATGGTGGTAAGCGGAGAAGCCTCACTCTTGGGCAATGAATCAAGGAAAATGAATAGTCATGGATGAATAGGGAAGAAGATGAACAATAGATTTGCATTTTCAAAATGCTAAAAATCCAAAGTAAGTCCCTACCTGCATTGGGCTTTAAGTATTCAAAATGCTTGCATTTAGCCAAGAGAGTCTCAAAAACACTTGTCAAATGCTTGGTATTTTCCACAAAACCCCTTGTGAAAGTTGAACCAAATGGAACCAAAGAATTAGAAATACCCCATTTTGTTGTAGTCACGACGATTCACTCCCTGTTGATTTAGCACTGAAGCCACCATCGAGACAAGACTTGATGTAGCATGTGGCGAGTAGTGAATTATTTTTTTATAGCCAATTAGGCTGACATGAGCGTATCACCAGCACTAAAATCTTCTTAATATCGGTAATAAATGGTTGGAAAATTAGAGATACCCCATTTTTGTCATAATCATAACAATTCATTACCTGTTCATTTAGCACTAAAGCCATCATTGAGTCAACACTTGATGTGGCGTATGAGAGCAATGAATTATTTTCTAATAGCCAATTAGGCTGACGTGTGTATTACCAACACTAAGATCTTCTGAATGTCGGTAGTATGCTAATTGAACATAAAAAATATCCCATTTTGTCATAGTCATAACAATTCATTCCCTGTTCATTTAGCACCAAAGCCATCATCGAGTCAAACATATAAAGTGGCATGAGACGAGCAATGAATTATTTCCTAACAACCAATTGGGCCGACATGAGTGTATCATGAGCACTAAGATCTTGTGAATGTCGGTAGAAAGCCGCCACAATACCTATTAAAATTTCACGTGGCTTGACATCTCACTGTCAAGCCTTGAACCAGAAAGAGTTCAAAAAGACTCTTCAATTTATCGCCTAAACTGTCTTGTCTTAATTCTTTAATTTATCATTGTGCTTAAAGTGGACAGAGAATAAGAGATACCCCGTTTTTGTCATAATCATAACAATTCATTACCTGTTCATTTAGCACTGAAGCCATAGTCAAGTCGACACTTGATGTGGCATGTGACGAGCAATGAATTATTTTCCAATAGCCAATTGGGCCGACATGAGCATATCACCAGCACTAAGATCTTTTGAATGTCGGTATTATGTTGATGGAAAATTAAAAATATCCCATTTTATCATAATCATAACAATTCATTCCCTATTCATTTAGCATCGAACACATCATCAAGTCAACATCCGATGTGGTGTGTGACAAGCAATGAATTATTTTCTAGTATCCAGTTGGGCCGACATGAGCGTATCACGAGCACTAAGATCTTCTGTACGCCTGTCGTAAGCCACTAGAAAACCTGTTCATGTTTCACATAGCTTGACATCGCACTTTCAAGCTTTGAACCGGAAAGAGTTCAAAAGGACTCTTCAATTTATCGCCGAAGTTGTCTTGTCTTAATTCTTTAATTTATCACTATGCTTAAAGTGGACAGAGAATCAAAGATACCCTGTTTTATGATAGCCGAAATAATTCATTCCCCATTCATTTAGCACTAAAGCCATCATTAAATCAATATCTAATGTGGTTCGTAACGAGCAGTTAATTATTTTCTAATAGCCAATTGGGCCGACATGAGTGTACCACGAGTACCAAGACTTTTTTTTTTTTGGTCGTAAAAG
This sequence comes from Eucalyptus victrix, assembly GCA_016097545.1. Taxonomy (NCBI): domain Eukaryota; kingdom Viridiplantae; phylum Streptophyta; class Magnoliopsida; order Myrtales; family Myrtaceae; genus Eucalyptus; species Eucalyptus victrix. The sequence continues at coordinate 31,070,733 of CM027838.1, forward strand.
GGAAATTCATTTAAAATAAAGGATAGGTACAACCAACGGCCAAAGTGTCCGAGCATAGTAGATCTAGCAATAAGGAAGGAGGCGAAATGGCCCAATTTTGAGGTAGGGTACCATTTTTATGGGCCTTTGTGGCCCAATCAGCTCCGTACTTGGCCTCACGTTTGCAAGATCTTTTGAATATCAGTAGTAAGCTGCCGACCAATCTATCAAAGTTTCACATAGCTTGAGATCTCACTATCAAGCTCTGAGCCAAAAAGAGTTCAAAAGGACTTCAATTTATCACCTAGGTACACAGTTAGAGAAAGCCACCTAATGTAATTATACAGACTTACATAAGCACTTCAAGAGTCCCCGTATCCACTCAAACTTCTTCATTAGTAACTACAATCTACATATCATCCAAGTGAATTTCTACCATCACTCAAATGCCAAATAGGCATAAGCACAATCTAGCCAAACATGGTGATCCAAACTTCCCCACTCAAATCGAAAAAATTCTCGGACTCCTTAGGTTGTAGCGAGCTCTCCGTCAAGCTCGACGGTGTCTCATTTTGTGTCACCAAATGCCAGCACACACGACTGCACTCTTGCGTGTCACCATTACTACGTAGTTCGGGTCTGCTAGCAAACGAGCGATAATCTAAGTGAGGGAGCAGTTGGAATGTGCGTGCAAGATGCCCATCGAATGACTGATTCAGCCACCACAAAATCAATTTGATCATGCTCGCCAAACCCTATCGTGTGATTCCTTTTACTGTGTTTTCCCAATGCCCTGGATCCACCAGTCCCAGCTCTCCGAGTTTCCAACCTCTGCTCCGGTTCTACATCATGTTTACCCAAAACGGAAGAATCCGGCAGTATTAATGGTTTGGCGAAGCCTGATTCTGCATTCACAAACAAGGGAGAATATTAAGTTTCTGTGAATATTGAGAAAGGGCAAATTTCCACGAGTGTAAAGAGGAAAAAGTGCCCGTACCTCCATTGCTCACGGTAGTAATTGACATGTTGGTTTGACATTCCAACAGATCATTCTGTTGTTCAGCAGCAGGACCAAGTCCGAAACCGGGACCAAAGAAAGTAAAACTTGGCATTGATAGAACACTTGAAGGGAACCTTGGGGCTGAAGGACCTGATTTAGAGGCACTAGTGAAAGAAAATCCCTCAATTGAAGATGTGGAACATTCATCACTGACTAGGTAAGAAGAGAAAGATGACTTGCACGTGAATGCCGGTGATTGCTCCATGGAATTTGCACCAACGGCATGTGATTCATAGCTGAAGCTATAATCCTGAACTCTAGCGATAAATGGTGTAGAAAAAGAACTTCCACCCACTTCCAGCATTTCCTGACCCAGATTCCCTCGTGCGCTCGGTTCTTGAACGCCTTGTTCACAGAGTTCCATCCAGGGATGTTCTGAAAAATCCCACAGTCAAGGAAAGAATTACCTCTACTCTGAGTGTCAGAAGAATGTAACAATCATTAAACTAACAGACTCTAATAAATTGATAAAAATGAATGGATATTTGGAGTTCTGTCAATGCATGACAATATTGGAGAATCGAAGGAAAGAAGAATTTAATACGCCCGCATATTTTCCTATTAAGTTCAAAATTTTCTCTATTCAGTTCAAGAATTCCTTTGAGGAAACAAGCATTTGATATATTAAGTTCAAAGACTTTTCAATTTATACCACAATTCGAAAAGCACGAAAATAGAAGAACTCGTCCGTTGGCGATAGAAAGTTTGCATGGAAAAGATCAAAATTGGAAAGCAAACTTCGTCTTTTACAAGGCAAAAATTTCTGTAAGTCTCAGCATGACTCCTGATATTTATTCTCACGGCATCATTCAAAGATCTTTAAAACTTCGCCTGCCCCATTCGAATTATACGTTTTTGAACGAAATTGTTTTTTCTTCATAAGATGCCATCTAAATTCAACTCTTCTACTTTACTATCATCGAAAGGACAAACATATTTTTTCTTTCAACTAACGGCTGATGTCATATTCAAGGAATGTCGTAACGAGTCCCAACTCTATCGGTCGAAACTTATGCTGAGTATTTCCAAATGTCTATATTTATGCTTTATAAGAATGCAAAAAACAAACACATATCGCAGCAGGCCCTACTATTAAAGAACAGATATATAGCCATCATACCTATGACCTCTGCTGCTGTGAGTCTCTTGGTCGGATCTAATTGAAGCATTCCGGCAATCAAATCCTTTGCCAACGAAGATATGCCTTCCCAATGACTGGCAGGAAACCGCAAATTCGCTGCTCTAACAGCCTCGAATATTTTTGACCTAGTCTTTCCCCAGAATGGGGGCACACCACTAAGTAATATGTACAAGATAACACCAGCGCTCCACACATCAGCAGCCTGACTATAACCTCCCACAAGCACCTCTGGAGCTATGTAAAATGGACTACCAACAGTGCCATGCAATCTCTGTCCTGCTAAAACATAAGATTAGAATTATCAATAAAGGGGGGAAAAAGAGCAACAAAAAGATGAGAGCAAGGACAAAATCCATGGAAGCTGAAAGCTCTTACCCGGCCGAATATAGGTTGCGAGGCCAAAGTCTGCTAATTTAATAGGAGAAGATGAGGATGTTGAAACCAATAGGATGTTCTCTGGCTTGAGATCCCTATGGACAATGCCATTATCATGACAATACTCAATCACTTGCATCAACTGCTTAAAAAGAACACGAGCCTCCTTCTCGGAGAAGCTCCCGTGTTTCTCAAGCCGATGAAAAAGCTCCCCTCCTACGCATAATTCCATCAACAAATGCACACAGTCTTCCTCCTCATAGACCGCCTTGAGATTTACAACATTCGGGTGCCCGGATAACCTGCTCATGATCTCAATCTCCAGCTTCACGCTTTGCAGGTCATCCGGCCTGACCAATCTATCTTTGGCGATGGATTTGCAAGCCAGAACCTCACCAGTCAACTTATCAGAACACGCCCTGATAACGCCGAATTGCCCCCACCCTAACTGTTCTTCGAGAACGTACCGGTCTTTCAGACAAGCAACTTGACTCGATTCCAAGATCGTCTCAGTAAGGCTACTGACCTTGTAGCATTTGCGGAGTTGGACCGAAGAATTACTAAAGGCGGTGCCGCCATCACTACTTGCTATTTCCATACAGCATAAAGATCTACTTAAGACTAAGGTCAACGCACAAACGTTTCGGCGACACTATGCACTTCAAACGAAAGAAATCCAGAAGAAGCGCCTCACTCCACAAAAATCGAGCTCCTCCCGCAAGTCGCGCCGTCGTGCTCGGGCAAAGATCGCCGACAACCGTGTTCAGTCAAGAGCTTCGGAGCCAGAATGAACTCGTCCACGAGCAGCGCCCGCCGACTTCAAACGAGATGCTGAAATTCGCGGTTCTGGAATCGTGAAACGGAAAGGAACTGCAGATAATCGCGTCATTCCATCTTCAACTCCAGTGACCGAAGGAGCCGAAAACAGAAGTGTACCGAAACTGAGACGCGCATGGAAATCTCCAAATCGGCTTCGACTTCGACTTCGACGAAATCAAACGGCCAAGCAGAACTGGACCTGTGATTTCCGCGCACCAAGAAAGAAACAAATTAATCGACCGAGAACTACAAGAAGCCAACTTGCCGCGACGGCGCGGCAGTTGGCGGCGGACGAAGCGGACAAGACGACGCGAAGTAGCAGCCCGACTCGAAGACAAAGCAGAGATCGTTCAAGACACGACCGTGTCCCAGGAGCATCCGACGCAGCCGCCGCGGCGACGCATCGGACGCGGGAAATCCGGAGACTGACCTGACCTGCTCCGAGGACGGCGGCGCCGGAGAGACAATGTCGAACGGAGTCCGCCGCGAATCAAACTCTCATTCTCTCTCTACCGCACCAGTTCTCACTCTCTCTCTCTCTCTCTCTCTCTCTAAGCTGCTCCTGCTCCTCCTCCTCGAGACCGGAAACCGGAACACCAGGTTCGGTACCGGCGCACCGAGGCGACGGAGAGAGCCGGGAAAAGCCGAAGAGCCGCAGCCGTAGAATGGAAGGGACAATAGGAACGAGGGGAGCGGACTGACACGTGTACATCGAGGGCAGCGTAGTTGTCGCTGACGCGGTCATCCGAATCTCGCGGAGAAAGTCTCATCTCGACCCAGTCTGAGTGAATCACAGCCGTTGATTCTGAGAGTATACATACAGTAGCTCGCATGGAGTTTATAACACCGTAGGTTCGTCGAGCCTACTCAAACCGGGTCCAATAGAGAATCACATTTTCGATTCAAACATAATTGATCAAGTGAATTACAGTCATTAATTTCGCACAACATATATGATGGCTCGTATGAAATCTATAATATCTATAATTATAGTTCATTGAGCTTATTCGACCTAAGTTGAATCGAGAAATTCTGGATTTTTTTTTATGACCAAAAGAACAACACTATTTATACATCTAAATTATACTGGAGAGATACATGAAAAAGTTTTAAATGCTGACAAATCCTGAAACTCAGTGGCTACAGAATTGTGGGGAGCCCCATCCCATCCCAAATGACAATATGGGGTGTGCATGAAAACGTTTCTAAGAAACGTTTCTGGAACACTTCTGTACGGAAAGTGTTCTTGGGAACAAAAAAGGAACAGAAACGCATTTGGTTGCGTTTCTGTTCTTTTTTTGTTTCTGAAACGAAATAAGAACAAAAAAAAAGAAACAACAATTTGTTGTTTCTTGCTCCATAAACATTTCTTGAAGAAACCACCGCCGGCGGTGGAAGCGTTGGTTAGGGCTTGGTACCCCAAACGCAGGGGGAAGGGTTCGAACCTTCGTGGAAGCGATCTTCAATGCATAACGCGCGTCTTACCTGTGCTTGGGGGTCAGCGGTGGGGGCCCCCGGCGCTCCAGGGTTTACTCTCCCCGCGAAGCGGCGTTCGGAGGTTCCCTGGGTTATCAAAAAAAAAAAAAACATTTCTTGAAGAAACACTTCTCTTCTTCTCTTCTTCTTCTTCTCTTCTTCTTTTCTTCTTCTTTTTTTTCTTCTTTTTTCTTTTGCCGGTCGCCGGCCTCGGCCATGGCCAGCAACCGGCCATCGAGGCTCGACCTCGCCGAGGGCCGGCGAGCCTCGCCGTGGCTGGGCGAGGCTGCCGACCACGTCGGCCGGTTGCTTGAGGCCGGTGACCGGCCGAAAAAAAGAAAAAATAAAAAGAAAGGAAAAAATAAAAAAATAAAATAAAAATATTTAAAAATTAAAACAAACAAAAAAAGAATAAAATTTACCAAACGTGTTTCTGTTCATTTTTTATTCCCTGGATAAACGTTACCAAACGCGTTCTTTTGTTGAAAATTGTTTCTTTAACAAAACACTTTTTTTGTTTCTGTTCCTCGAAAAGAAAAAAACAGAAACGTTACCATTCGCACCCATGACAGCAGCGTGTGAGGACAAAATGAGCTTTCATTCGATGGGGAGAGGCCAATTGGATTTCTTTCTGGTGGGAATATTTTATGAGATCTTTTTTTGGGTTTGGGAAGAATATATGTTCGTGGATGGGGACACACAACGGCATAATTAAGGGGAGCAATCCGAGTGGAGGGTCCATGAGATGGAATAGAATATCAAACGCGACATGTTGATTGGACATCCGACCATTGTCCAACAAATCCAATTTTCGGAATTGTTTGAAGAGATTGTAATTTCTATTTTTATGAGAAGTCACTCTTAGTCAAGGCAAAATTCCGTATGACATCACCATTCTATATTTCACGGGATATGAAAGCGTGAAGTGGGAAAGATATCTGAAAAGTATTCAACTTATTATATAACAATCAGTCATAAATTTTTCAATTGTGATAATTTAATTATAAGTTTTTAAACGATTTGTCAATCTAATCCTACATATTTTGATGATTTGTCAATTTAGTCTAAATAGAAAAAAATGAAAGAGAAAGGGAAAAATCATAAAATTAACAAATTTATTCACATCAACTCTAGCCATACAACAGAGGATGATCGGCACTGACTAAACCACCACGTGAGCGATTCTCATACTAAATTGATCAGAATAAAAAAATAACAAAAATGATTAAATCAGTAAATTATCGAATGATTTATAACTAAATTGTAGCACAGGTTAAAGGTTTAGCATTATATTAGTATAACAAATTTGAGACTTTTTAGGATAATTTTTCCTGCGTGGCTGATTTATATATATTATCCGGACAAGTGAGGGCGATATAAAGTGGTGGGACACGGAAGCTGAGTTAGAGTGGCCGGGGGCATGATTTTCTCACCATGATATCCAATTAGGTGATGGTGGCCGTGGGGGCCCTGAAGAACTGGGTTGGCGCCACGTGGACTTGTTTGGGTGGACACATGTAGCCATTTACTTTTTTGTAATGCCTGCTCATATGATGATGGGAGACGCTTTTCGAATGCATTGGATTCATGTGCGTCCAGTGAATTCTAGCCTTTAGATCATGTAACGCGCTATACGAAATTCATGACATCAAAGGCTCGTATGCCTCGGGTTCAGATATACTATGATCGTATAAGGAAGTTTCATTTCATTTGTGGCGAATGAAATTCGTGCGCCTTAATTAATTTATGAGCCCATGGGAAAGAGGAGGGAACTTGGAATTAAAGGCATATTCCAGCTGGGATTCGCGAAGTGATGAGCTGTTACGCGTCCAAGGACACTGCCTATTCCCTGTAAAGTACGCCAATCATAAATTGGAAGAACAAAAAAATGACCAAATAATGTTAGACATTAACCATTGCGGGAACAAGTCTTAAATAAGGTCCGGTGTCAAGACTGTCGTTTTTCTAGGAAAAGAAAAAGTTGTGATCGATTGGCTTAACGATGTGAAAAATATTTCTCAAAAATTGATCACTTGTTCTCTAAAAATAGTTGGTTGTTGAAAAATATTTCTATTGTCAATAATAACACGAAAATATTTTTTGTTCGTTCTTTTTTATAAGTAATTCTAGGGTTCATTTAAAAAATATATATTTTTTAAATAATACATTTTATACAAAACAAACGGAACTTTATCATTTAGTTGGAGAATCCCCCCCCCCCGGGCCCAAAAAAAAAAAAAAAAAAAAAAAAAAAAAAAAAAAAAAATTAGTTACCAAACCCACCCATTACACAGAAAATAGAAGAAAGAATAGATTGGACACGCAATTTTTGGGCCAAGCTGCCAAGGGCTCCACCGGGCAGGTCATATGGAAAAGTACCACTCGGGCCCAAGTGGCATGGGCGGGCCTGTGGGCTACCGGGCCCATGGGCAAATTTAAGTTAAGGCGAGCCTCTGGGTTCGTACACGCGGGGCTCGACGGGCTCGTCCTCACGGGGGAATAGTTATAACTAAAAGTGTGCATCTCATGGCGAGTGTGAAGCTCCCGTGTAGCACGAGAATTCGAGGAGTTATTGATGCCGATCATCACTTTCCATCCCGAAACCATTGATATTGACAAAATAAACTTCCATGCACATTGAATCGAATAGTGATCACACAAAATCGTCATGCTGTGGAAGAGGAGTCCAATGCTTCCACGGACAAGGGCGTGAAGTATCAAACCAGCCTAAGTTGTTCCTCTTGTATGTACCTCTTTTCGTTTTCTTCTTCTCTCTTTCACAATGCACAGACAAGTTTTTGGGCCGAAGCGTCAAAAGCCCAATGGGCCCAAGCTTCCGGTGATCCAAGCCCATTCGCTCGCCCTCCCCGCTTAATCTTCTCTTCTTGTTTCCAGCAGACAAACAGAAGGGGTGATGTCCTGGCAAAGGAGAAAGGGAAACAAGACAACACGCGATGTGAAGAGAAATCACTTTCATGGGCCGCTTTTCAAACCCCATGTTTTGAGGCCCTTTTCTCAATATGGCTGAGCGAGCAGATTCTAACCAATCCGGCACGTGGTGACAGACCCAAAAGACTTCATCCACATTGTCCGGTCTAAAACTATTATTTTCTTAGGATTCCATCCTTTCTTTCTTTCTTTTCTTCCTTGTGGGGCTGTAGATTTTTTCATTTAAGGTTCAAAGAGCATAAGATCTTTAATTCGCACTAAGGAAGTTAGGTCCGTCTTGGCTTGCCCAATTTACTGCGCCACTCCGTGCTGCTGACATGCCAAAAATGGCCGTGGAATTAAATGTTGCCTACTTGAGTCGCCATATCCACGTGCATTGATGTGGACTGAGGTTGAAAAAGGGTAAATCTACGGCGCAGGAATGCTTTTTTCGTCATAGAGAAATTTACCCATGGCTTGAGAACTAGCCTCACGATAAGGAATGGCACCCAACACCTACACCGCCTCTTTCATATGAAAGATTGTATGTTTGAAGAAGAGTCTTTCACCTACGATAAGATGATGGGAACCCGGTTTTCAAAAGGAATAATTAGACTTGTTATTTAGGAAAGTTTCTTTCACACTCTTGATCAGCAGCATGCGAGCTAACCTAGGCCTTTCACGTGATTGCGACGCTTAGAAATGCGACCCATCGTAATTAAAATACAAAGCTAGATAGGACTCATATTGCTCAAATCATGTCATCGATAGGTTGTGGTACATTGGTCTTGCAATAAACATCGAACACTTTCTCCTGTCTCGAGGTGATGGCCCCATCCGTATGGATCCTTGGTACATAAGACGAGGAGGGTTTTGTCTCGTGCTCTCGTATGCATTATCAGCATTTTCAAAATCGAATCTTGCTTTCCGTACACTTAACCAGTTTTGTGAGGGAAACAAAGGCAAAACACTATGTGTCGGTCGACCAAACGTCGGTGAATGGTAACTTCTGGTAGATGGCATAGGTAATTTTGTCTGGTGCTAATAACTATTCTATTCGCGTTAGCGACTTTGTGAAATGGTTTAGGGAAAAATGATCAAGTAAACGTAATATGCACTTGAACTTGTAATAGCGTCCGGATAGGGAAAAGGCCGTGTAGAAAAAGGTTGATATAACACTAGTAGTGGTGAATGCCCTTGTGCTGTCGATCCGAAAAGCAAAAGTAAAAGAGGCTGACTTTAGGTGCAGATCTTCCGTATCACCGGCCTTTCTTTGATCTTCGAGCACTTTAGTCTCCGATTGCTTTCTCACCATGCTCCTTTTCTCAAAAGATTTTTCCTTTTCAGACGTTTCCGGATATGATGTTTGGTGAAAGTGGATGAATAACCTGATCCACCAAAAGAGAAAAGAAGATACGGATGGTATCTACCAAACCAATAGCGGATTGTGAAAACTGCATGAATCAGAGGTTTAATATCATAAAAAATTCCTAAACATTTACCTTAATTTAGTTTCATGTCCCGAAACATAGCAAAATAGTACCCCTTGACGAATTTACCATCATTTAGCTTATGTTTGATGTCCATGTTAATCGTGGAAATAGAGTAAGAAACAACTTTGATAGTTCAACATGTGATGTGAAAAATTCAATTTTAATGGATCTCCTAAATGACATCACTTTGAGAAAGCCAAATTTGAAGAAAATAAATAACGATTGGGAAACTTACTCTCGCATTTTGAAAATCTACTAAAATTTCCTGAGTTTACTCTAATAGTTAGGAGTTTCGTCACGATTGTACCAATTTTATGATTTTTTTATAATGCGGAAATTAGTTTGAGATTAATGAAGCACGATTCTACCAATTTGGGGTATTTTTTGTTGTGCTAACCCCTAAATCAAAACATAAAATCGTGGGTTTGGTAAATTTACTCGGGGTTTTCAAGAAGAACAGTTGAGCGATGCTAATGGTGCGTGTGAGATGGTTAATTAGGCAGAATCATAAGAAATGTTGCCAATCCAAGGTAATCATCCAAAAGAGCGGACAACCTTTTATAGCATCCTCCCGAAGAAAGCGAAGCACGGAAAGGTCGCCATCACATTTAACTTTGGACCCAGTCCCCATCTCTTCATTCAAATCTTATCATTGTATCGCAGAAAGGCCCCTTCACAATATAATTGATTATTTCTTTCCTTTTTTTTTTTTTTTTTTGTTGTTGTTGGTTTTGATGAGATTCTAAATGATTTTTCTGCCGCCCGCACCGTCCCGACCGCCGCTGCCCAGCGGCGGGTGGGGGCTAAGCAGTCTCAATTTCAGGAGCTCAAAGGTTAATCTTTCTTACACGTGCTCTCCACTCACTCATAAAAGTAGCATTATATATATAATTTAACAGAGACTATGACTATGAGTCTATGATGCCTCTTAATTATGTAAATAATTAAATGCGTCTAAATTCGTTTAAAAATATTTACGCACTTTATGGAAATGATTAATTCATTCAAAATCACAATATCGTCAATTGACTATTTAACAAGTACCCATTTTCAAGTATTTGTCCACCGCATTCTTTCTGACACAATTCTTGAAAAGTACTATACATTCTTCGCAGTTTTTAACATAATGACCTTTTTTTTTCATATCATGTGTAGTAATAATAGGGTTCAATGTTAGGAAAAATTAATACATTAATGATAAATTTACTCTTATTTAATTTTCATTAAATTATGTTAATATTGTAAATAACTATAAACCAATATACTTGTACTAAACGAATGATAAAATTCCCAAACTAACATACTCATCAATTTCATTACAAAAAAAAAAAAACATACTCATCAACTATCACGCGTCATTTAATTCAGTAATTTAACAATAAAATTTAATGAGAACTAATAAAAAGGCAAATTTATCACGTGTGTACCGTATAATATGCCAATTTGAGATTTTCCATTGTATTAATCATAATAATAATTTTATCTTCATTTTCTCTCTCATTTTTATGAGATATTATAATAGCTTCTTCTTTTTTCCAATTATTTGACGGTGTTGTCGGAATTCTGATTTTTTCATTGGCCCAAAAGTAACTCGTGACTTTACATAGATTAAATAATGAATCCTCTCGTGACTTTACATAGAATAAATAATGGATCCTCTCTCTCTCTCTCTCTCTCTCTCTCTCTCTCTCTCTCTCTCTATTATTCTTGGGTCTGGGTCCTAGGGGTGGGGTGGGGCCGGTGGAATCGGAAAAAGGGGGCAACTTTTGTTTGGCAAAAAGTGATGGAGAAAGCTACGATTACAAGGCGAGAGACGACAAATTCCCCCCCGTGCTTTTAGACTATCGAAGCTATTTTGCGGGTATAATTTATAGCTTCCTTGAATTTGCCAATTTACTTGGTTTTCCATCTTTTCGACGCACCATTTTCAACGCCAATGATAATCTACATGGACTCTCTCTTTTTTTCTTTTTTTTTTATTATTAAGTTCTAGGCCCACTTGATTGGAAATTCGGACACACTTAATTCAAAGGTCTTATTCAAGCCCCATCTGATATAATTTTATCTTAATTGGACAACCAGAAATAATAACATTAGTTTTCAAGCATTGTACGCTTGGATTAACCAATATTTTTTGTGACATAAAAATCTTGTGGAGTCTCTCGTCTTTTTTCTTACGAACTTTTTTTTATGGGACATGATTAGAAACCCCTTGCATTATGTGAATAATGCATGATTTTTACCTCTTGCATTGTAAAAAATTATCTTAACTTTCATGCTACGTTCAATTTATTATTCATGAGCAATTAAGATTCGATACGAGAGTTGAGGAACAATGTAGAATTGTATTGTAGAGTCTTCCTTATTGTGTATGAGTTTACAATGGTTAAAGAGAGTGGATCTCCATTACAAATGGAGGCACGAGTTGTGGGGCCCTATGTTTTGCAATGTCGCATTACATTATATCACCTGCACGTGCATAGAGACGTATCACATTTTGATCTGTCTACCCTTTCGTCAATAACAAATTGCAATTGAAAATATCTATTATTTGACAACAACGACAAAAAAAGAAAAAAGAAAAAAAAAGTATCTATCACGACCTTTTTGATGAGTACGTGATCTCTTAGCTTGAGTCCTGAATATAATATTGCTCTCGTGTGATGGCGTGGAAGATGGAACTTGCATCTTGTGCTTGATCCTTGATTTCTCTTTTAAGCCTCGTCGATCTTAAGGAAATCATTAGAGAAAAAACATCACCGGGATATAATAATAATAATAATAATAATAATAATAATAATAATAATAATAATAATAAACTTTGCACGATTATTTTGGAACGCAGTTAGTTATCTCATTATGTCAGTCGGTCATAAGGCACTCAATTCGTGGTGCTACTGCTACTGTACTGTATCACCCCTGATGTGAAACGTCGCAGCTAGGATTTAGCAGTCCTCTCCTCGCGTAGATTTAGTTGAGATTCATAAATGAATTCTGGCAGCATTCAGTGCGTAGTTCCAAAATTGCTACGGGCCAAGAAAATTTAAATCAGATGTTTTTCTTTTGTATTTATTTGCCCCGAAAGAAAAATATAATTTTGAGTCCCTCCCCCTTTTTATTTATTTATTGGAACCTAGCATATCGAAATATATTTCATCGTAATTTTAACACAATAAAATTATCTCAAATACTTACTTGCAAAGTTTTTGATGAGTGAGCCAATACATTTTCTGTTATCATACGTTGAAAATCCTAATCACTCGATATAACGGGTGTCATGTGAACAGAAAATAAATCCTAATCACTCGATATAACGGGTGTCATGTGAACATAAAATAATTGATTAGCTGCTTTTATGTCTATAGTGTAGGAATCAATCATGTCTTATTTGACTTTAATATGATATCACGTATTGTCGGCAGCATTCCTAATCACAATCCTTGTTCAAACTACGAGAATTTATTTGCAATAAACTAGTTCCATCTACGTGGGCAAATTTCAAAAGAGCGTTCAAATGGAGGTCCTTTAAATGGGTCTTTACTTAAGCAGCGCAATTGCAAAGCTCTTCTCCATTCAATGCGGACACTCAATTATTTTCACATTTCCTGTCGAAACTTAGGACCCGTTTAGTTCGGCTTTGGGGAAATGCCCTTAGCCAAATGCAAATATCTTTAGCGTAAAAGGGTTTTCGGGAATGCTTGGGTGTTTGGCAAATTAAGCATTGGAAAGTGACTTGTGTAAAAATACCGTTTGGCAAAACTTATTACAAATGGGCTTTTGCTTTTAATTTTTTTTTTTAAATCTGAAAATAAATCTGGCGGCCGGTCGGCCAGATCTGGCCGTCCGGCGGCCAGATCCGGCCTCCAGACCGTAGATGCACGCTGTCGTCTACGATCGCAGAGGACAGATCTGGCCGCCGGACGGCCAGATCTGGCCTCTAGAAGGCCTGATTTGTGCGAGCCGCAGGAGTCGGAGGGGGACGGATCTGCCGCAGAAGAGGAAGGCGTCGACGGTGGAGGCGGAGGCGGCAGCGGGGCTGGTAGAGAACTAGAAGTCGGGGGCGTCCTAGAACGGCGGGGCGGGAGGGTTGTCGGGTTGGTCAAGGGGGGGTGAAGGCTAGATCTAGCTGTCGGAAGGCCAGATCTCGCCGTCGGACGGCCAGATCTGGCCTCCGGACCGCTAGATCTGGCCTCGGGACGGCCAAATCTGGCCTCCGACGGCCAAATCTAGCGGCTTGAGTCCTAGTCCTCGCGAGCCGAAGGAGTCGACTAGTGCTGCTCGCACTCGTCGAAGGAGATGGATCTGTCACAGAAGAGGAAGGCGTCGACAGCGGAGGCGGAGGTGGTGTCGATGACAGAGGCGGAGGTGGAGGCAGAGGCGGCGTTGACAACGAAGGCAGCAGCAGAGAACTCAAAGAAGTCACAGGAAGAAGATGAACAACGCGTGAACAGTGAGCTTGCATTGCGAGAATGCTGAATGCTCAAAGTTGCCCTACCCCAGCATTGGGCTTTGAGCATGTGGAATGCTCGCATTTGGCAAATGGGCATTCAAAAGCCCTTACCAAACACCCAAAATTTCTCCCAAGGGGCTTTGGGGGCCCAAAGCCCCTTGGGAATGCCCAACCAAACGCCCCCTTAGTATCCACATGTTTGATTGGCTACAATGCCACGATACTATTTGGCCCTGTTTGGTAACCATCCAAATAGTCTTGAATTCCGATTCTTTGTTCCGAATCGCCGGCCTAGAATCGCGTTTGGTAAAATTTTTGTTCCCGGAATGCAGTTGGGAACAGAATCAAGAATCAAAAAAAGTTAATTCTTGTTCCGGAAACGAATTTGATAATCAAAATCAATAAATTTTCTTCTTCCCTTCGGCCATCTCGCGACCGCCATCCACCACCGCCCGCCACGGTCCGCCGTATGCCCCCACCGTCCACTGCCGCCGCCGCCGCCGCCGGCCGCCGGTCCAGCGAGCTCGCCGGAGGCCTGGCAGGCCTCGCCCAACCCCGGCAAGGTCGGCCTGGCCACCGGTGGGGCTCGGCCTCGCCAGATCTGGCGAGGCCGAGCCTCAGCGTGGCTAGGCGAGCCTCGCCCGGCTGCTGGCGAGGCTCGACCGAGGAGGGGCTGGGCGAGCCTCGCGACGCCCGGCCCCACCGGTGGCCGGCGACGCTCACCGGCCACGGCGAGGCTCGCCCGGCCCCGCCGGTGGCTCGGCGTGCCTCGCCCAACCCCGGCGAGGTCGGCACGGCCACCGCGAGGCTCGGCCTCGCCCGATCTCGCGAGGCTCGGGCGAGGAGGGGCGGCCTCGGCGAGGGCGGCGGCGACGCTCCGGTGAGGTCGCCGCCAAGAGAAGAAGAAGAAGATGAGAAAAAGAAAAGAAAAAAGGAAAAAGAAAAGAAAAAAAGGAAAATGAAAAGAAAATATGAAAAAAAACAAAAAAAGAAAAGAAAACAAAGGAAAAAAGTAAAAAAATTATTTAAAAATTAAAAGAAATTGATTTGGAACGAGAATTAATGAACATGGTACCAAACGCAATTCTATTCCGAGAATCGAAATTTTGAATAGTTACCAAACGGCTTAAAATGCTTAGAATCGCTTCCCGATAACGAATAAAAAGAATTAGTTCGATCGAATCGCCCTCCCGAACGTAATCGTTACCAAACGCGCCCTTTGTGTCTCAACATAGCTCAGTTGGCGCTTGTGGGTCCAAGTGTCTGTGAGGAATTTTCAAGTGGGGAAAGCCTTCGAGGCGGGTCTTTACTTTGGTGCTGGTACAGCAAGATTTAGCAATTTCTTTTCCCAGTAACTCATTATCTAGCAAGATTTCTCCTAAAAAATGAAAATAAATCTTTTATTAAAGAATAGTCCCACCTCGGTCTGAACTCTGAAATGCCATGAATTTTCATTGCTAGATAACCATATAATTTTAAGAGAGATGATCATAGCAGTACATCGGAAAGATCGGGAAAGATAAGAGGTGTTAATTATGCCTGAACGAAGTGCAGAAAATGTCTCCTAAATCTCCGCTGTGTTGCAGAACCTGCTCCCCTTATTTTAAGAATATTTTATTCTTCATATTTATCTGATTCGGATTTTTAATATATTAAATATTAAGAAGGGCTGCTTTTCGGCCGGGCCGGGCCGGGCCGGGCCGGGCTTCGGGTTAGGCACCATGCGGCCGAACGAGAAAACTACAGCAGGCCCGAAAGCCGGGCCTATTCTGGCTCGTGAATTTTGTTCCGGGCCGGGCCGGGCTTTTGGTTTTCGTTCTCTTTTTGGTTTTTTTTTTATAATTTTTTTTAAATTGCGATTTTTGCTATCCAATTTTGACTGTCAGGATCACGACATATTGTCATCAGAAAAATAAGATCCGTATCTCCTTTCACCTATCAAACAAGATGTATTTGCAAATTACATGTGAATTGTCAAGGTAAGAAAAAAGAGGAGCGTGGGGCACATTGGAATTGGGAGCGCAACTCGGTTCGTCAAATTCTCGTGAAGGAAAAAGGGAACTTTCAGGAGGGATTAAATGATAGTTGACCGGCTAATTGCACGGAAATAAATGATCTCGAACGTTGCTGATCCTTCAGAGCGAAGCTGACTAGCATGAATTGCAGCCAAACTTAAGGCAGGCAAATCCCGAAATTGGGTAGTACTTAACGGCAATACTAATTAAATAATTCATTAATTTTTTAAGAAATATTTTAAAATTTAACAGTGCTTCTTGAAAAGTTAATGTTGGAGTAAATATGGAGCGGTGAAAAGCCAATTGTAGAACATGCAAAAAGCGCCCGAAAAGAGGAGGATTTTGGGGGGAGAGCTTTGCTGCCTCCTACGCGATCGTAGCTGCAGATTCTCATAGATTGCAGCTCTCAATGTTATCGTTGAGTTTAATTTTTATTTTTTATTTTTGGGCGATCCTTTTTTATTATCCGGGAGGAGGTGCAGCTTTTTGACGGACCACTTTATGAGAAAAGTTTATGCAAAGTACAAAAGAATATCGAGAAAATCGGAGAGGATTTTGACTGCCCCCCCCGGAAATTGCATATATTCCGAAACTTTGATTTATGCTTGATTTGCTTATTGATAGAAAAAAAAAAATGGTCCCACCCCACAATAGGAAAAGGGAAAGCGGACCGACGCGAGTTATTTGCTTTGTGCAACAATAGCTATGCGTTTAGAATATGAATATGATGTATTTCTTTATAAAGAAATTCAAGAATAAAGATCTTTAGAGAAATGAAAAGGTTCAAGAGAACGATTTACACAAAAAGTTATACTAGAATCTTTCTATTTTATGGGAATAATTCAAAAAAGGGCCAAATTCTTTAAACTTTCACTGTCATACGAATGCATATACAAATTTTCAAAAAGAATCGTAATGACACAATAGTGATTATGTAAGTAAATTCATTTTGTGATCGTATTTAAATGAATGAAAATGCAGTTTTTTAAGTCTCTAACGCCTTTTCAAATTAAAATTAAACTTCATTTTATCTTATGATAATTCAAATTATTGTTTTCTTATGACAATTCAATATGACAAAGAGGATTTTGATTGCCCCATAATTGCATATATTCTAAAACTTCGAATTATGCTTGGTTTGCTTATTGATAAAAATAAAATAAAAATTGGTCCCGCCCCACAATAGGAAAAGGGAAAATAGACCGATGCAAGTTATTTGCTTTGTGCAACAATAGCCATGAAATGGTCGAATCTTTCTATTTTATAAAGAGAATTCATAAAATGGTCGAATCTTTTTAACTTCTGTTATTATCTAGACGCGTCTATAAATTTTTAAAGATGAATTATAATTACACAATAGTAACTATCTTCAATGCATTTTCAAATTAAATTTAAACTCAATTCTGTCTTACGGCGATTCAAATTATTGTTTCCTTAGCAAATCAAGTTGTTTAATATTATCTCTTTCTCAGCACTTTGATATTTAATTAGGTTTTTTCCCCTTTTTGTTGATTTAAAATAAATAGAGAATGGGTCCCCCTCGTTCTTATGATCTAGAGGGGGAACAAAATTGGTCTATTTTGCAAATTCGATTCTTTGTATGCTAGCGATTTTAAAAAAAATGAATGACTGTGGGCAAGTTGAGTCAAAGCGGTCATGAAGCTTATGTGTACATTTTACGCAACTCAAGCAACTTTTTTTTTCGACAAAAAAACAAAATTTTTCCTTTTTTTATTATTATTATTTTCGGCAGACATAAATAAAAAAGGACCCTGAAAATATCTCTTACTACAAAACAAAGAAGACAGAAATTAAGTCCCCCGTGCTTTGACATTTATGTCCTTCACTCGTGTTTTTTCTCGGCATGGCCTGTCGGAAGTACGTCCTTTTCTCCCTTTTACCTTTCGGAAATTTGTCGTTTCAACCGCCACGTCATCGGCCTCGTGCCGTAGAGTTTACTTTTTTTTTTTTTCTCTCATTTTCATCTTGCGACAACTTATAACTTTTAAATTAGTCGATAATTACGTTCATCTAAAATGACTTGAAATTGATCGGTGCCTATTGTTCTCCTTGATTACTTGCTTGCGATCTTCCCCAAATTTTATGCGGAATGAATAAAATAGAGCACTGAAATATAAAAATAATCATTTATTGAACCATTCAAGTGAGATTTTAATGAAACCAATAACAATCACTCATATGGGAATAGAATAATTAATGTGCTTACATTTAAGGTGAAGGACTACAATCAATGATTTATAGATCTAAAAAATCTATAAATCTAGATCTAGATCTATAAATGAAATAAAAAAAAAAGATCTACGACGATTAAGCTAATCAAGCTATGGTCAAATTATTTGTTTTAAAGCACAAAAAATTTACACAAAATGTCAATTCTCAATGAGGAGTTATTTAATGAAAAGGTATCTGATCATATTAATTCCTTACCTTTTTGAAATGACCAAGAGAAGAAACTAAGTTGGAAGAGTTTCAAATTATCTTATTCCTTTGGTTTCTTTTTAGTTTTTCACTTTATTTTTGTAGTCTAACATCATATTCAACTTGGTTGCCACTTTCAATTACATGCATTTGTTATGGAGAAGGTGTATAATTAGTTATAAATCTATCGTATCTTGTACAGATATTAATTTAGTTATAAACTTTTCAATTTTACCAATTTAATTTTAACATTTTATGTGAAATTCGAATGTAGTTATTCCACTTAATTTACACTAGAAATTGATTGACATGATCTCATGTCACATGAGATAAATGGTCATTTGTAGTTAATATTGATTGTGCAATTTTCTTAATCTATTTTGTGAACGCATGGCGATCATACTTCACCGTTACTATACCTAGCATGCAACAACTCAGGCTTCATAATTTAGATTAAAAATTTCCAACTTCACTGTTACTATATCTTGTTCTAAGGGTTAATACACCAATCGAGCTCCAAATTAGTATCACTAATGTAAACTTTGACACGATCTAATTTCTCCGAATGTAAGTTATAAAATGTCGGATATTCAATATAACCATTTCAATTTAGAAATTCAAGCCCTACAACGTACGCTCCCTATATTAGACCAAAAAGGAGAGTAAATTTAACTAATTCCGAGATTACGAGTTTTCTTTTGCGAGCAGTTCGACGCTTTTTGGGGGGGAGAATCTCGGGAATGCCGACCCAAATCAACCTCACGCGTGGCCCGTACGGCAGCTTCCCTACTCAGCCAACGAAAGCTCATCCACTTCTTCGAAAAGTCTTTTTTTTTTTTTTTTGCAGTCTTCGAAAAGTCTTTCAACTGCTGAAAATAAGAAAAAAGATTCAAACAAAAAAAGAAAGAAGAAAAAGAGAACAAGGAAAAAGGACGGGTCCCACGCGGGGGGAGCAGGTGTGTCAGGGGCAATCTCGTAATTCGGAGCCAACACGAGGGTCGATTGTAGCTTCATCTGACAAGCGACAGGCCCCCGAGAATTAAAAGAAAATTAAAAAAAAAACACTGCCCCTGTCCCGGCGCCCCATCGAACCGGGCGCTGTCGTCTCGTCCTCGGACACCCGCGAAACGAACCGGCGGCGTTGGCGAACTCTCTCTCTCTCTCTCTCTCTCTTTCTCCCCTCCCTTCGCCGTGACTTTCTCTCTCTAAAAACTCTGTGAAAACTCTCGTGTCGTCTCCTCTCCCCACCCCTGTTCGCAAAACCCAAAACCCCCAATCGCTCTCGTCTCCCCTCACCCCCTTCTTTCAGTTTCGGACCCCGATTTTGCTCGTTATTTGCGGTTTTGCCTCGCAAAGCCGCGGCCTTTATAGCACAGTCCCCGGAGTTTCGGCAGTACGAGCTCCCTCCTCCTTCCTCCTTCCTCCCGTTCGTTTCTCTCTCTCTCTCTCTCTCTCTCTCTCCTGCTGTTGTTGCTGCTGTTGCTGCTGCTGCTGCGGCCTGCTCTGCTGCTCTGGCTTGCGCGGACTGCCAATGCGCGGTCGTTAGCAGGAGCTGCATTGGTTCGGCGAAGTGAGTGAACGGCCTAATCCCCTCCCCTCCGTATTCCCCTCTCGCGGCTTCACATGTGCGTTCTTCGTCCCTTTCTAAGCTGTTGATGATAGCGATATCGGAGTTTGGTCGTTTCTGGCTGCGATCTCCTCACGTGGTGATCGCAAAGTTTGCTTTTTTAAGAGGCTTTGTTCTTTTTTTTTTTTTTAATAATGTTTTCCTCTTTTTCTTGCTCTGCGCGCTTCCTTCTTTGTTCTTTTTGGGCGTGATCATGTAGGATCGTGTGAGGTTTTCGCGGCGTGGAGAGTTTTGGGGACGGTTGCGACGGTCGTTGGATTGGGTCAATTGGGCGCCCTGCATGGGAGATTCGGGGTTCGCCGTTTTGCATGCTGTGCTGGTGCGGTGGGGGATTTTCTGCGCGCGAGCTGCGGATAATGTCGACGGCGCCGGCGGGGTTTCCCGCGCCGCGATGGAGTTTACCTGGCGTTTTGTGCGCCCCATCGCGGGAAATTATCGGCTCACAAGGCAATTGGGGTTTGCTTTTCGGGCGTGAAGTTAAACAGTCTGTTAGTGATGGTGGTTATGCTCTCAGTGTGCTCAATTGATCTGTTGATTGGCCGCAATGCCGCATTGCCGTTGTCTCCTTGTTATAGATGATTGTTCCTGCAGAATGAGAGTTCTTTGAAGAGGGTGCTTGTACTTTGTGCAGGGACCAACATAGGTGATCTGTTGCTTGTAGTCAATTGGTCAATACCTGATCAAAACGGCTCTTTTGAAAGAGACCTTTTTCCGGCAAGTGAGATTGTTATTTGTGGACAAGTTTCTGATTTTTTTAGTTGACGATTCATGAATACATGAGTTAGTGATATGGGTAATGTGATGGTAAATACGAGAACTCTTATCCATGAGAACCTGTCCCTGGCAGGTTCTGTCCCTTTGTATGTGCATCTTAAGATTACAATTTTAGTTACATTGATTGCATGGTCAAGACAACTTACGGAGATGATGTATTTTGGATGGAGCTGCCTTTCTGACTTGACGTGCATTCG
Organism: Eucalyptus victrix; assembly: GCA_016097545.1. NCBI lineage: Eukaryota > Viridiplantae > Streptophyta > Magnoliopsida > Myrtales > Myrtaceae > Eucalyptus > Eucalyptus victrix. The sequence goes on from CM027838.1 coordinate 31,091,506, forward strand.
AATCTCGCCCTCACTGGAGTACTTTGCACCTTCATGAGTTCGGATGAGAGACATGTACTGGATTTGCTTTCAGAGAGCCTTTACACGTTTTCTTATTTATTTATACTGGATGATCTGCTATTGTAACGGTAGTGTGAAAATTGAGAATCTTTGATGACTCGAGGTTGTTCTCGAAGGAAATTGAGAATGTTACATTGTCTACCTTGTGATACCAGTTTCCTTGTTTTGTTTTCTTTCCTTTAGAGTTAAATTTAAACTTATGATTTTTGCTGAATCAATCACATGCTTGAAAACAAGAGGAGGGTTTTTTTTTTATCTTTTTTTGGGAGAAAGAGTTTCTCTTCTCCTTTAAGTGATTGATTAATATGACTTTTCCTCTTCAAATTGCCTTTCACAGAATTGACTCTTTTTTTTCTTCCCCTGATAAGGAACATTTGAAAGGTAAATGAAAACGCTTTAATGATCAGCTGTTTATGGATATTAAGCTGCCGATATTTCTTATTAGATGTGTTTCAAGTACTCAGCGACTTGGTCGATATCATGCATCCCAAAGATGATAAACTTTATTTCAGTGGAAAAAGGATCTAGGGTGGGAAACTTCACGATCTGTATAAAAATTGCCCAAAACACTCTCGTTGATGCGTTTGCACTTCTCGTGGAGCTGGTCTTCAGTCTTTTGGTTGGTGACAATTCGTTACATCCTTCATATATCAAAGATATATTATGACACCCTTTAGGAGATGAACCTAAATTTTTGCCATTTTTCTCATATCCAAATGCTTTCGATCTTAGGAAAATGTGAGTCTTTTTCAGATTTAGGAAGCTGCAATGCCTCTAGGTCAGATTGGTCTAAGTTAATGGTTCTCAATATGTTACTGTTGAATTTAAAGTGAAACTCTACAGGTGATTCGTGGGAATATATATGGCAGAATGGCTAGGTTTTACTTAAATCACAGCTAAATCTATTTTCTGTTTGTCATTTGGCGTTCGCATGGTGAATGAAATGCTTGGGTTATTATGGAATTTTTTGCATGAATGTAAATATTCCTTGCGGTGGCTTATCTGATCTGTCCTTTTTCCTTCTCAAATTTAGTTACTCACTTTGGCAGGTAGTTAGCTGCTCCAGCAGAAACAGAGGAGCAGGCTTGCTTTTACTAGAAGAAGGGCTTTACCAACTAATTGGACAGGCGGATTTTGTTTCAAGAAGTTCTCAGATTTGGATAAATCGCGCTTTCAATTGTAAGCCAATAAATTTAACTGCCTGTCAAAATTTTAAACTAATTGGACAAGCGATATTTTTTGTTAAGATGCTCTCCGGTTTAGATAAATTGTACTTTGAACTGCTAGTTAACAACTTTAATTATCTGTCAGAACCGTCTTTGTCGTTTAATGTGTTTCATGAATGACTGTCACCATGGATATCCTAGCACATCTCCCATGCCTGTAAGGAAGCTTGCTTTATACAGTAGGCATTTTTGCTCTGGTGTTTCGGTTATACTGACCCTATATGATTATGAGCACTATCTTCATATCCCATTATTCCATGCCTCCACTTTTTTGCCAATTATTTATGTCCTCCCTTTTCTTTTTTGTTGCTTCATCCACTGTCAAATCCTGTTGGGGAACAATGTGTCTGTTCTACTTCCTCTGTTCTTGAATATTTTGACTGTCTTAACTACAAGGCTGTCCAATTAATCGACAAAAAGATCTAGTTTGTGATGAAGTCACTCCACATGTTTATTCAGCATATCATGGTGCATCTTTCAGTTGGCATTGTTCTCTCCCTAAGTTGTTTACTTCGTAAACTATGAGGTTGAACAATTTAGGGCCCAACAATCTAACTTTTTTCCTATTTGGCCAGACCCAACAATCTACTTTGGAAGAGCCAAAATTTCACGATGAAGGCAGTTCAGCCTTCTATTCAACAGATCATGATGCATCTCTTCATTTTTTTTTTTTTTTTGTCTTCTTGAAGATTTCACATTCTAAAGTACAAGGTTTTACAATTGGGTGGACAAAATAACTAATTTGCAAGAGCCACAATTCTGTGCTGAAGTTACTACACTCATTTATTCAGCAGATCACGACTGCTTTATTAGTGAAATGTCGAGTTACATTAATGAGCCTCAAACTTCATGAATTTTCCATTTTGTATCATTCATTTTGTCTGATCAATCTTCATGGATGCCTTTTCAGTCTTGAAACCTACCCTAAACTCGAAAGTAAAATTGCCTTTTCCAATCAAGTGCAGATATTTACTGCCCTTATTCTTGGTTTTCGTGTATACTAACTGCAGGCGTGGGTCTTTCTTTTTCTGATTAGCGAAGGAGCTTTTATTACACAAAAGATCTACTGTGCGCTCTCTTTTACATGATAAATGATGTGATTTTTCACATTTGTAAAGTCTGTTACTCATGTATATATTCTTCTTCAATATATTTCTCTTAATTAAATGACACGAAAGCAATCATGCACTCATGAAGTGTGTGTGTGAGCGCTAGTTTATTGTAAGTGTTTTAATAACTCGTCATGCCAAACTTTTCCTCTTAAGAATGTTATATAATAAATGTCGCTTATTTTAGGTGTGAATCCAATGGACAATGATTTCTGTGAGGGGCAGCAAGTTCCTTCTGCTGTTTTGACAGGAGTAGTCTTCAATGTTCTAAGTTGCAGAGAAGCGGTAAGTTTTCATCTTGTCCTAATATTCCTTCATCTGCAACCCTTCAGCTGTGTATTAAATCTTTTATGCTGAAGTTGGAATGCATTAAACGGACTTTGGAAAGCTTTTAGTAATTAATGCTGCATGATTTAGCTACTTTGAAAATTTCTTTGTGTATACGATATTGACTATTCTTCCAAGTAACTTTGAGATTTGACACATTTATTGGGTGTGTGGCACATATTCTTGACCTGCATATCAGTCGACGTGAAAAGTTGAACTCAAAAGTATGAGACCTTGAGACTGCCTGAGTTGACAGGTTAGAAACTTGCATGGCTGACTAAAGTTTGGCAGCAGTCATCAAAAGATCTACACAAATTTCTGATTACCAAATTTATGACATGACAGCATTGTAGGAAAAAATACTGAAAACTGGAGTCATATAGAGGGAATGAAATAAATAGAGAGAACGCAAAAGACGAGGCATATTCCAAAGATATCCAATGTCACTTGTTTTCTTTAACAGGTTTGTCACAGATACAGAGCACGAACAATGTCTCTAGTGAAAAAGTATTGACATTTTTATCACCTAGCTATTTCAGAATGTTCACAATCACAAATAGGTAGCGCTCTTTCTTCCTTGAGAGGTGTCCTTGTGATGGCAAGGATCTCATGATTTGCTAGTGACTTGTTTGCCACCGAAATATATTTATGGCACTACAGTAAAGAACCTGTGGTAATAATATTTCTTTCTGATATGGCCAATTTTGGTAGAAATTCTGATAACACAAAACATTAACATTTAAAAAAGTGACAAAAACATGAAAATGATGAGTGACATTTTGTCCAGCTTTCAATAAAGAAAACTTGGTTGGAGTTTTATGTTGTTTGCAGATTAAATGAAGACAAACCTCTATATGCATTTGATTTTTCTGGCATGGTTCGCATTCAGCAATCGTTAATAGCTTCTGGCATGTCCTGTTTAGTCCTTCGTTCTTCAGGCTATGAATGCATCCACGCCGTTCTTTCCTGCCTCTTTCACTTTTGTCTTGGAGGAAATTGCTTACTATATTTTACAACTTTTCCATTGCTATTCTAATGAGTGTTCTTTTAGCCTTTGTGTTAGTAGTGAACTTTGTCTTTATTTTGAGCCTGTTTGTTTTTCTTTTCCCTTCAAATTCATTTACTTGTTGGCCAAGCCCACTCAATGGATAAGGCTTCTTGTGTTGTTGTAGTCATTGTTGCTCGATTAATTGTCTTGCCAATCCTTTCTGTGCCTATGATCTGCCATTAGCAGACAACGCACAGATGTTCGACAACAGACATGCCTTGTGCAGTTAATCTAGCATTGGTTCTGGATATGATATGTTCTAGGTTGACATTTAGATATTTTGGCCAGCTTTGCCTTTTAAACAATTTACACACTGATATTTTGACAGGAGAAGATATCTTCGATAACAATTGAGTCTGTCGGTGAGGTCAGTGACTCTAGATTGGGACTCCCAAACTCCTCTGGTCAGTGCTCCACTTGTGGCGCCAAAGACTTGAAACAGTGTGAAGGTAATGATGCATACAGATCAATGAAACTTTCTAAGTTTAGTGCCCCTTTCCTCTCTGTATCCTTTTTTTTTTCCTGTTGAACGGTGAACCATGATTAATCATCAGGTCATTTCGGATCTATCAAGTTGCCATGTACAATACTTCACCCGTATTTTCTATCTGAAGTTGCTAAGTTGCTGAATAAGATTTGCCCAGGTTGTAAATCTGTTCGGCAAGATCTACGGGTTAAGGTCAGGTACCTCATCTTGCTGCTGTCCATTCAGATATATTTGGTAGAGTTAAATCTATATGTAACTAAAAATATTTTCCTGTTGTTGCCTGCAATTCCTTTTCCTTGTCTTGTTTGCTCAGCATTGGGGCAACTTAAGGAATAAAATTTCTGACTGAAAAATCTACTAGATGAAGAATTGTATGTGGACACAATAACAATTAATTAAACTCAAAGACCGGTGTAAGGTTTTGGATTGGTCTGATCTACTGTCTCAAATATCTTTCTGGATAAGCACCTACATCTTTGTCCTACTAGATTTATTTTGTCTTCAGCAGGACGAGTAGGTCTCCCTTCCTTATTGTTTTCATTGGCTTGAACAGTTAAAAGGATTGCGGGATAATATGATAAATGTAGTGTTTCATGATCATGTGAACGGTCTACACTGCTTTAGACATTGGCATGTTTTAAATATTGGATTGCAAAATCCGCCGGGCTATGTTTCTTCTTGGAAAGAAGCTGAGGAAGTTAAGAAACCCCTTTGTGCATTGGAATTTGAATGTTGAAATTATACCCCCATTTCTGTCCAAAACTAGCAGTTGGGATTGGTAAATTGTTTTATTACTTCCTATGTACCATACATCATGAAACCCAATGCCGTTTTCTTGGGACTCTTCTCTAGTTTTGTTTTCTTTACTCTGGGTTAATGATTAGATTTTTTTCTGGGACATTCTTGCTCAACTTTAGCTTGGACAATGTGAAGTGCATTGTAATCATGCTGTTCATTTTTGGTGTTTTTATATAAACCCAAATGTCTTTGTGACTTGCTTCCTCTAACTTGTCATGCAAAACATTATGCTTTCTCTTGTTAACGTTTTATCTTTTGAGCTTTATGCCTTTTCTCTCTGCTAATGCTTCACCTGTTTCACTTTGTACATTAATTTTCCAGAAGAGTAGTCCGGGTCAGGTACATCATGGGACTAGGGGTTGCAAATACTGTCTCGTAAGTTAATTTATATTCCTATAATATTCTTGTTCCAAATAAGGCCTTCATAATTTGGTGGTAACTATTTGTGCATTGAGCAGCCTACTCAAGTAGATTATTATCCGCCTATGAAGTTCAAAGTGTCATCTAAGGATCTTTTCAGAAGAACTGCCATCATTGTAGAAGTAGATGAAAGTTTTCGAAATACTCAAAAGAAGCTAAACAGGAGGATTTGGCCCTCTGATTACTGGGACTTTATCCCAAAAAATCCGGAACAAGAAGAAAGTTCTCTGAAACCAAACAGAAGGGTATTATCGCATGCTCAGGTAGCTCATCCTCTATAGGTTGTCTGAATTTGTTGTTATTTCTTGTACGAAACTGAGAGTGAGACATTCATTTGAAAAAATATTTGTTAGACATCATCAAGTGTTGTATGTGCCAGCACTCTAAGCCATATTCTTGGCACTATTCAAGTTATGTTGCATATGAAATTAATTGATTTCAATTAACAGTAACTACAGGTTCTTTTCAGAGGATGCTATTTTAAATCTTTCCAAGCGAAGGGAAATGAGGGAGAGACGTATTATGATTTGTACTGCTTTTAATAGGAATTGAGCAGAATGATACTAATATTGGCTGACATAATTTTTCTGCCTCATGCCCTGTCTCCTTATTCTCTTACTTTATCATGCTTGGTGAATCTCTTTCTATCTATTTATAATACACTGCTCTCTCTCACACACGCACAGTTACAATTTGATTATTGTCTTGGTAGTTAGTTTGATGCACTCTTGATACACTTCTTCCTTTTCAGGTTTATCACTTATTGAATGGCGTTGATCCTACTTTCATTAGAAAGTTTATCTCAAGACAAGATTCTCTTTTTCTCAACTGTTTCCCTGTAACACCAAATGGTCATCGTGTGACTGAAGCCACTCATGCATTTTCTCATGGACAGCGGCTGGTCCTTGTAAGTCCTTTTCTGTCTAGAAAAAGAAGCAAGAGTGGATGTAAATCTCACAATGAATGCTTAGTTGCTTACCCACTTAGGGAATAGTCTTGTTATTGCTGCTTTCTTTTTTAATTGGATTTAATATGGCTGGTTAGCCGGCTAAGTGTTGATTTATTGTTCTTTTCCCTGTAAATTTCTTTCAGGATGACCGAACGAGGGTATACAAGAAACTTGTCGATTTTAGGGGGACAGCTAATGAGTTGGGCTCACGCGTCCTTGAATGTCTTAAAGTTTCTAAGGCAAGCTCTGCAATCTTCTGTTAAGACTTTCGAGAATGGTTAAGCTCTATGCTTACTGGTTTATTTTCAAACAGCTGAACCCAGACAAGTTATCGAATACCGAATCTGCTTTTGCCCAGAACAGAAAGAGCAGGGACTTGGATTTCACTTCTTCTGGTTTGAGATGGATGAAAGATGTTGTTCTCGGGAAGCGGAGTGATTACTGTTTTCGGATGGTTGTGATTGGTAATCCAAACATCAAGCTCAGTGAAATTGGTGTGCCGTGTCATATTGCAGAGAGATTGCAAGTATCTGAGACTTTGAATAAGTGGAACTGCGAAAAGTTAAATGCTGTCTGCAGTTTACTGCTGCTTGAAAAGGGTGGCATGCTTGTTCGGAGAAAAGGTCGTCTCGTGCGTATCAGTCACATGAAAGAACTTCTTTTTGGAGACACTATATACAGGCCATTAAGTGATGGAGACATGGTTTTGGTAAATAGGCCTCCATCTATACACCAGCACTCTCATCTCGCATTATCTGCCAAGGTTCTACCCATAGCCTCAGCTCTATCTATAAATCCGTTATGCTGTTCCCCTCTTCGCGGAGATTTTGATGGGGACTGCATCCATGGATATATTCCGCAATCAGTGGATGCTAGAGTAGAGCTAAAAGAGCTGGTTGGTGTGGATAGGCAGTTGTATAATGGGCAAAGTGGCAGGAACCTTCTTTCTCTTGGTCAGGATAGTCTAGTTGCTGCTCACTTGATATTGGAGGATAGTGTTTGCTTCAACCGCTTTGATATCCAACAACTTAAAATGTTGTGCCCCAATGATCTGCTTCCTCCGGTACCTTCAGTCGAGGGTGGAATGTGGACTGGGAAGCAATTATTCCAGATGCTCTTGCCTAGAGGATTTGAGTGGTTTTCGTCTTCAAATGACATTGAAATTAGCAATGGGGAAATTGTCTTTTCTGAAGGATCTGCTTGGCTTCGAGATGCCGATGACAATATCTTTCAGAGGCTTATCACTTTTTGTCAGAGTAGGGTACTTAACATTTTGCATGCTGCTCAAGAAGTTCTTTGCGAGTGGTTGTCCATGAGGGGTTTTAGTGTTTCATTATCAGATTTGTACCTTGCATCTGATTCATTCTCTCGGGAAAATATGATCGAGGAAATTAGTTGTGGTTTGCAAGAAGCAGATGAAACATGCAATATCAAACAGTTTATGGTGGATTCTTCACGGGACTTCCTCGCTGGAAATGGTGAAGAAATAAATGCTATGGCCTTCAATTCAGAACGGTTGTGTTATGAGAAGCAGAAATCCCCTGCCCTTAGTCAGGCATCTGTTGATGCTTTTAAGCGAGTCTTTCGAGACATACAAAGTTTGGCATACAAGTATGCTAGCAAGGACAATTCTATGATCTCTATGTTTAAATCTGGAAGTAAGGGTAATCTGCTAAAGATTGCTCAACACAGTATGTGCGTTGGCCTGCAACATTCTCTGGTTCCATTGTCCTTCGACATACCACATCAACTTTCCAATGCTTCTTATAATAGCCATAAGGAAAGGAATATAGATTGTACGCATGATTTTCCATTTCCTCAGTCTTTCATCCCATTTGCAGTAGTCGAGAACTCCTTTCTTTCCGGTTTGAATCCATTAGAGTGTTTCGTGCATTCTGTAACAAATCGAGCTAGTTCCTTCAGTGAGAATGCCGAAGTCCCTGGAACCTTACACCGGAAGCTTATGTTTTTCATGCGTGATCTATATGTTTCCTATGATGGCACAGTTAGAAGTGCTTATGGCAATCAACTCATAGAGTTTTCTTATGGCATTGAGAAGCAATCATCTACTCCCTGCAGCCGCAAAGACAGTCTCTCCTGTGAGAATGCAAAATCTGGGGAAGGGATGGGAGGTGAACCTGTTGGCTCAATGTCTGCCTGTGCCATTTCTGAAGCTGCATATAGTGCTCTAGATCAGCCAATCAGCCTCCTTGAAATGTCGCCACTGTTAAATTTGAAGGTAACTTCTATCCACCCACGTATGCATTCGCAGACCTATGAGGTGACTTCTGGTACTTTATTGCCGACCGAAGTTGCTTCTATTTTTTATTTGCAATTCAATTATTTCACATTTTGGTTTTGTAAATGTTGCATATTAGTGCTGAGGCAGTGGTTCGTTATTGTTGGAAAGCATCAGATTCTGTTTTTATTATTCTTTTCCGTAGATCATGGATTGCAAACACTCTGCTTTCCCCAAAGCTGGCAGTGGGAATGCATGTTCCTTTTTGTGGTACACTAGCAATGTGGATAATTAAAATCAGAACTCTAATTTTACTTGGCATATTGTATGTGCTGTCATTTTTTTATTTATTCGCAGTACATAATTAAAGAAAAGTTTTTAACTGTAGCTAGTAAACTAGTCCAAAGAACTAGTCTTTAAAAAAAAAAAAAAAAAATTATATAGCTGAGGCACGTATATAAAGTCAGCATATAAGTTAGCAATTATGTTGAAGTAGTGAATGACTGCCTTTAATTCCACATGTTCTCTTCATTCATACCTGTTTGCAACAAAAAAGAAAATGTCTTTTTTCCAATTAAGAGATTGCTGAAGCTTAACTCTAACATACTGCACTTTAGACATGCTGTGTTCACCCTGTTTCAAATGCTGGAGAAATCCAGACTCCTCAAACTTTCATCTGATACAGTTTCATGACCTAGGAGTTATGATGGGCAAAGGGTTCACTAGTATTTCTGGAATTGTGCCTTCAACCTTTTGTACTTTGTTGATGTCTTTTCTCTTGCTTCACTTATATGTTTCTGTTAGTCCATGTTTGTGTTGTGTTTATCTCGTTCTGAGGAGAGGAGTCAACTTTTATGATCATCCTGGAAACTTACTTGTAAATGCTATGATTGACATACAAATGCTTTGTCTTGTAATTGAGATATTTGGCTGCGTTTGGCAGTCGGGATAAAATTCGGGATAGGATATAATTTATCCTATCCTACGTTTGGTGCTCACTCGGGATAGGATAAAGTCGGATATAAGGGGGATATAGACAGGATAAAATTATCCCATGGGGGTGGGATAAAGGTGGATAGGATTTCTAACGTCCATAATAGGAAAGTTATTTTTTTTAATAACAAATTTATTAAATTAACAAAATTGAAATTATATTTCAATATAAATAATATTTGAATTCTAATTTAAGAAAATAAAAATAAAAATATATTTTTAATTAATCTTATTTAAATTCTATTTTATAGTAAACATTTAGTCTATAAATTAAATATTTATATTTATTATATATTTTAGGTATTTTTGTATTTTAAATATGTTAGTACAGTTTACTATTTGATAAATTCTTATTAAAGAATGATGAAAGGGAAAAAAGAAATAATAATGAAAATAATATAAAAAAGAGGAAAAATATAATAAATAATAAATAATAAATAAATTAAGGAATAGTGTTACGAGATATTTTCACCATCTTTATTTATGAACACTTATGTTCATTTATAATGATATGTCGTTTATATAAAAAAAAAACAAAAATGTACATGATGTGAACATATCCGACTTTAATACTGTGATTCACCAAACATTGGACATGACATAAAAAAATCTTAGGATTTCATATCCTATCCTATCCAATCCTATCCCGATTAGAAATCTGGACGACCAAACGTAGCCTTTGTGTTTGTGTTTGCACCCTCTTTGTGCTCTACAGTTGATTACTTGTTCTTATAAAATCTCTGCAAAATATACTGGCATTACTTGTAAGAGTTTGAGGAAAGGACTGTGCAGGTTATATTCATTACTATTCCGATGCATCATGCATGATTTATGTGGTACAGTCCTTATTGAATTTCACAATAGAAGAACTTGAACACTTTTCCCAGTCACAAAGATACAGGTAAGTTTTTTGAGATGCTGGTGGGGGTTGAGGAATATGTTAATCTGTCTTGCTTACATATAAGTGAAAATTGAATACTGAAAGTGGTAGGTGAGATTTATGTGATCAGATATTTTCACTTGGTTGCCTATAAGAGATGCCTAACGAATTCTCGTATTGGTATACCATGCAGAATGTGCTGGAGTCTGGTACCAAGAAAAGCAACTCGTGTCAAACAATGTCATTATTTCTCTCTAAGCAGCTTGCAAAACATAGGCATGGTTTAGAATATGGAGCCCTTGCAGTTAAAGATTATCTGGAGAGAATGTTCTTTTCAGACATAGTGTCAACCACAATGATTATGTGAGCATATATAAACCGTGTGTTTTTAATATTATTCCCATTATTCTTTGCTGACTTTGAGCATAGTCATAACCTTCTTTACGATAGAAACTGATGTGCATTGGTTATTAGTTTCTCCCCAGAGAATTATAACCAGAATTTGAGTCCATGGGTGTGCCATTTCCATATAAGAAAGGTAACCAGTTAAGGAAGTCCTTTCTTTTCCAGTTTACATCAGGCTCTGCTCTCTTATACAAATATGCACCCACTGCAGGACATTATAACAAGGAGAGGATTAATACTTCATTCTGTCATTGGTTCTCTTAAGAGGAGATGTCATGCTTTCTTGAAGGAATTAAGAGTTGACCTTCCCCCGCTGCAGATAACTATCAAGTAAGCCATTCTGGAGATTAATACTACTGCTTACTGGGTTGGGTGCAGGAGTTGGTCTTCATGTGTAAGAATTCACTTGCCTACATAAAGTATGCACGGTGATACTTTCTCATTAGTCAGTGGCTACCTTCTCCCTTTTTCTGCTTGTTGTGCAAACCTGCTCATATATGGTACCCACCTTGTAAGAAAAATTTAGAGTAATAATTTAGTTTCTCATTCTTAAATGACAAATCATGTGGACCACGAGGTGCTATATTTTCCATTTCCATGTTGCTTTTTTAACTATATAATGTTTGACCAATTAAATCCTATGTAGCATTTGAATCTACACGTGTTGCCCTTTTGATTTGCATGAATTCTATAACTCTAGAACAGCATCAGTCGCAATTTTATGTTCTTAGCTGCTCAAAGAGTGTCTATTGGGGTTTAATGCCCATGATGCGATGGCTGTCACACTATTTGCAAAAGCTGCAGCACGTAAGCTGCTTTGTATATTTTATTTGTGTTACTACCTAGTGTTGTTTAAGCTCCTGAAAAGGAGATATGGAATGAGTTCTACATTGATGTACTTCGGAGTTCCCATATCTATCCTATCGATTGGTATTCCTTCCATGATTTTGGATAAATCCTATCAATTCAGTATGCCTGGACTTATCAGTATAGCCTCTTATATATTTGCAATGACTTTGCAAAAGTGAATTATTGGTTCTGGGATTTTTCCATATATCATGTTTCCACTGTGAGATTTGACTATCTGTTAAACACAATTTCCTGTGACTTGGTAACGTATTTACTGATGCAGTGATTGTTCATTAACTGGCGAAGAAAGGGAAGATGCAGCTAATATGTTTTGCATCACACTCACCATGGTTGAAGAATCGAAGAAAGTTACCACACAGCCCTCTCTTTTGAAAAAACTTCAAGAACACGTGATACCTTGCCTTCTGGAAACAGTTATTAAAGGTTATCTACGAACTTTAATTTTGTTTCAATGTGGCTCTTATGCATGCAGGAATTAACTTTGCCATAAAAAAACACTGCATTGGCATATGATTGTGGCTGCCGTAATACATATCTTACTTGTATAGGAGCAAGGAGTTTTTGATGAATACACCATGTGGCAATCATGACATCGTATAATTGACCAAATCACCATTGCTTGTGTGCCATGAATCTCATCCTACTTGGTGCCATGTGCTCATGCAGCTCACTTTTGATTGGTCGGTTAAACCACGTGTCACTACCACATAGCCTATCTGTCACTGGTGATATTTTCTCCCTGCATAGGCCACCTGTGGGGACAAGTTCAAAACATATATTTGCTGTTGTAATCAGAACATCAATATACTTATTCAATCAGATGAAAGTAATGCCACGGGCGACATCAAATAGACTGGGAAATATAACATGAATAGTGCATGTAAGTGTTAGTTAATATATGCTAATTGGGAAATAGACTCCTTCTAAAGTGAGTCATTTGTAACACGATATGAGAATGCGATGTGCTTTATTTTGTCAATACCAACTAGAAATGCCATTGATCTAAACTGTCGCATTGTTGCCATAATTATGGTGAAAAAAGACTGACATGTTAAACGGTGTTTAGCGGGAGTAAAAGGAAGGATAAAGTCAGAGTAAATGAAAAATAGAAATGCAGCTAATCCATTATTACTCTACTCTTGAGAGCACTGCACAACTTTGTATAGATTCAGATATGGTATTTATACTTCAGTGTCAGGCTAAACCCTAGCCAATGCCTAAGGTTGAGTGTTAGAATTTTTAAATGACACTCCACTCTTAAAACCGGTAGCTTTATACCCCCCCCCCCCCCCAAAAAAAAAAAAAAAAAAAAAAAAAAAAAAAAAAAACTCGTGCTCATTCTCTTTGTAGTATTTCTGTAATTTCTGAAGTTTCAGTACTTAATGATGGTTCACTGTTTATAAAGTAAACAGAAACGTACGTTTTTCACGTAACGTGGGGAGATATTCTGAAGAAGTTGCTCCAGTAATCATTGCTAGGCACACTCAATGCACCTTTCAGTACAAATGTACATAGGCACTATAATACCTTTCACCTAGAAATTCCACCGCTTGCATGTGGTTTGAAAAATTCTTAGTTGAGTTTATGTGATCAATAACTTCTTTGTATCACTGTTAAAACTGAATGGCTCACTCATTCTTCAGGATTCATGGAGATTAAGAAGGTAGATATCTTATGGAGTGAAAGCGGCAAGTTAAGCAAATCTAAGCCTGTGTCAACTGGTGAACTGTACTTGAGAGTGTCCATGTCTGCACATTCTGAGAAAATGAAGCTCTGGAGTGTACTCATGAATAATTGTGTTCCTATTATGGATGTTATTGATTGGTCTCGCAGTCATCCGGATAACATTCGTGAATTCTCATTAGCAAATGGGATAGACGCTGGATGGAAGTACTTTCTTAATGTGCGGTTCTCCAGTGAATCTATCATTACTGTTTGTTATGGTACGAACCAGTTGCTAACGTGATTAATTGTTGTTTTAACTCTCAATACAGAGTCTGGGTTCTGCTGTATCTGATACGGGCAAGACTGTTCTTCCTGAACATTTAGTTCTTCTTGCAAATTGTCTATCAACAAGTGGAGAGTTTGTAGGCTTAAATCCTAAAGGGATGTCAAGACAAAGGGAAATCTCATCTGTCGCATCACCTTTTGTTCAAGCGTGCTTTTCGGTTGGTTCTGGGCCCTCAACATGATTTGCTTCAGCCTTTTCCATGAGATATCTTTTTCTATATGTTTTATAGCATGGTCTGTTTGAATGCTGCAGAACCCTGGTCCTTGTTTTATTAAGGCTGCCAAGGCAGGAACAGTGGATAGTTTACAAGGGAGTCTGGATGCACTGGCATGGGGAAAAGTCCCTTCACTGGGGACGGGTGGACTATTTGAAATAATATACTCTGGCAAGGTAAGGATTTTGTCTTTGTTCTCTTGATATTGAGAATGTTAAGTTAAGGTGACAAATGGAGTAGTAAGGTCGCTTAAACTGCTGCTTTTATATGACAAGCTAGGACATTGCAAGATTGGTTCGTCTGGAAACAGCTTGAACCAGTGAGTTGTAAAAACTAGGGTTCTTCAGTGTTTGAAATTTTGGAACAATTTTTTATACATTGTGATGCGGGAGCATCCAACGTAGCTCCATCGACCAACTCAGAACCATCGATGCTTATCCAAGCCAATAAAGAAGTTGGGCATTATGTGCTTCGATCATTTTGAATGAATAATGTTAATTACTTATTGGTACGGTGGCGTGGCCTTTATACCTTGGAAGGAGATCGTTCTATCTTTTCTTATTCCCCTTTATTTCTTCACCATATACACTACTCCATACACTTAACCAGAAAAATCCCCTCTGAAAAATTTCCGTTCTTGAATCACTCACCCCATCACGCATTACATTGTTACCTAGATAGCATTATCCCATCTCCAGTAGTTAGACTCCCGTCACACTAGCAGCAATAGTGTTAGTCACCATGATACTGCCACTTGTTTTAGAATGAGATTGTGATTGCAGCTACTTAATTTGAAAATTTGCTTGGAGAAATAAGTACCTAAATGGGTTGAGGTTGCGTGGTTAATCTGTGAAACATTCTAGTTGAGTATACTGATGTTCGTAAATTATCAGGTGTGTTTAGGGTTCATATCAAAACCAAAATCTTAAATTTGTTAAGTATTTAAACCAAAAAAAAAATAACTTCATTCTTGCTTTAGTTCAAACCATCAACAGTTTGTCTACCTATAATAACAAGTCCAATATTAACTCAGTCCTAGAACTGTAACATCAAATGAGTAACCTTTAAAAAACTCCCCCTAATGCGAAAGACCATAAGCATGCAGTCAATTTTAAAATCAGAAACATAGTTTTGTTGTCTTAACAATGAGAGGGGAAAAAAAATTATTCTGCCTAGAGGAATTTTAATTTTCTTTTTATTGTTTATAAACATTGCATTTCACTTCAAACCTGTAATCAGTGAATCGAACAAAAATCTACTTGTTTTGGGAAGCAGTTAAACTGAAATTGCACTGCTAAACACAATGAAATAATAAGCCAGAGCAAACCCGGACCAAACAACCCAAATTAGCTCAGGTTTTTATTTTTGTAAACACTTGGCAGTGGAGTTTAGGAATTTTATTTTATTTTTTTATTTCAATGCTTCAAGTTAGAGGTGCTGCACATGAGATCCTTAAGAAAGGAATGGGAAAACCTACCTTTTTTTTTTTTCCTTGGAGACTTGCTCGATACTTACCTTTGCACGTGGTTTCTTAAGTTTGGGAAGGTGTCTTAATATATACGAAGCCTGGAATATTGCTTCAGGTGAACCAACTCTCAGTCGAGCATTTTAATATTGATGCAAGCTCCGCGGACAAAGTCATTGTCCATGCTTTAAGCTAGAGATTGTTCGACACGGGAGAGGTTCTGAGAATTTGCCAAACCAAGGGTTTAGGAATGTCAATTCCCTTCATGATAACTCATAAGCAATTAACTGCCATTTATACATCGTAGGGTGCCGAGACGAAATTTATCAATTTTTGTTTCTCTTTTAACTCATTGGAATGTTTGGATGTTGTTAATTAACAGATATGACAATTCTATGAAATCAAGAGGCTTCATACTTATTTTCATTTAGTTTGTGAGTCCTAGTATATGGTTGGCTCCATAGAAATGATTGTCTTCTAAATGCCCCTGTCACATCCTTAACAATTCTGATTGATCATTATCTATCTTCGCGTATATTAAGTGGTTGTGCTACTTACCTGCAGAGGCATCCTTAATCAGTACCTTGCCTAGTGGTTCTCTTTTTTTCAATTGATATTAATTAGTTTCTTTTGAAAAAAGGATGACCTGGGTTTGAATTTCAGGACTACCTTTATTTTAGAACGTTATAAACTTCTATTTGTATTGATCAGGGGCATGAGCTTGCAAAGCCTGAGAGTGTCTACAGTCTGCTGGGTAACAAAGTTAGTTCCGCACAACAGAAAATAAAGTTTGAAGTGCCTAATGCTGGCAGCCATGTGCCAGACACATGTGGGGCGGAGTTTGTGCAGGCTGATAGTGTTTCTAAAGTACTCAAGAAACTGGAAATCAATAAGTCATTATTCAGGAAATTTATCACATTTAATGACATCCAGAAGCTCTCGCTAGAGCTGAAAAAAATATTGTACAAGTAAGTTTATTGACAACTTAAATCATTTTTAAACTTGTCCATTGTATGAAGAGTTTGATGCATTATTTATTTTGGGTGAAACCAATCTTGGGATTTTTTTTTTTTGGTCGGTGAATCTTGGGAATTGACTTTCTTGCATTTGCTATCAATATGCAATTGTTTTAACTCTCGAGCATGTACTTCTACGTTCTGTGCACATACTGGATTCCCAAATTGCATGACTCACAATACATAGAATTCACGTCCTTGCTACTTATAATAATTTTCTATATTAAATTTGGCTTTGTACATTTTTCTCTGTGAAGCAAAGTGGACTAGGGTGGTCTAGACATTAGGTACTGAGAAAGACTCAAAAAATCAGCCTTTCTGGATCAGGACATTTTTCTACCCCCAGACAAGAACCGGGTTTTCTGAAATTTGCTAGAGTTTTGAGAGTGGCATTTTGACTGAAATCCTGAAAATCATTTTCTTTTCAAGTCAATGGTTGTAATGAAAGAAAATTTTAATTTGAATTGAATCTGGGCACATGCTGCACATTAGCTTTGTGTTCACAGGAAGGATTCCGTATCAGGAACTGGAGTGGTAGATCAAACAGTAACCAGCATCTCGATTCATGCTAAAAGTGTGCCTCACCAAATTTTTAAGACTTTCATGAACCTCGAGTTGCAATTTCAATTACATTGAGAAGTTTCTAGGAACCATCTTCCAGGCTTTTGTTGCCTGAAAGATGATTTTGATGGTATCACACATCATCTGCTTGATGATACGTGTTATTGATGTAGGTACCCGATCGATCACCATTTAGGTGAACAAGAAAAGTCGATTGTGATGATGGCTCTGAAGTTTCATCCTCGTGGAAAGGAAAAGATCGGAACTGGAGCTCGGAATATAAAGGTAACGAGATATATACACATACATATACCAATAAACGTATATATAGCTAACAGGTGCAAATAATATGCCCAATGCTACTTGTATTTTTTGGCAATTTCTGGCATTATCTTGAAGAAAATAAAAAGGCAGTTTCCATACTAAAATTCTTGTCTGCCACTCGGTAGTCAAAGATGAGTGTAGGTCAGTTTACGAAGGCAATGGCCTTTCACATTGAGTGCTTTGTCGAAAATAAATTTATAGTCGCTTTTGGCACAGGACTTCTCCCCAAATTCTACATTTCTTTCTCGAATTGAAACAGAAAAACTTGCCAAGATTGTTAAAAGAGGAACTGTAGGTGTACTAAGATTGACTTACAAAATTGGTTTCACAGATTGCGAGTGGGAGTGGGCCTGGTTAACTAATTTTGAACACCATTCTTAATATACCTCACATTATTCTCGTTAACAGGCAGAATTCTCCATGTGAGGAACATTACTCATGCATGTACTATCTGTTCTAAGTATCCCTGCTTGGGGTTTCTCTGAGCAGAGTAGAGCATTGTTGGGATCCATTCTTTTTTAGTTTCATGAGGCTCTATCAAAGGGAAATCCTCAAATTTTTGAGGTGATGATAGTCGTAGCTTATTTTGCAAGAATGAGTTCATATATACAAAAACTTTAACCTGCTTTTCAAAACAGAAGATCAAGATTTTCCTCTGATCCCTGGCATATACACATGAAACCCTGCACAAGCAAACCACAAGGTGATTCAAATGCAACCGTGTGGAACTCATGCTAAAACTAGCTTCATGTTGTTCTTTCTGGGAGTTTGGTTTGAAGAAACTGTAGTCCTTGCGTAGGCTGACCGCTTTCTTTCTTTCCTGTCATCTCTTAGGTTGGACATCACCCCAAGCACCAAGATTCTCGCTGCTTCATGCTGGTCAGAGACGATGGAATGGCAGAAGACTTCTCTTATCACAAGTGTGTTCTCGGCGCCCTCGAGATAATTGCTCCCCAAAGGGCAAAAACCTACCAATCGAAATGGTTGAAACACGAGGCGGAGCAGACATAGAATGCTTCTCTTCTGCAGAGACGGAACATGTACAGCCAAGTACCTGTAATCAGCCTTCTCTCTCTCTTTTTTTTTTTAAATCTTTTTTTTTTAGCCAATTGATTCAATAAATGGCTGTTCTTTTCCACGCTTCTTTTTGCTCCTTTTACTGCATTTCGTTTGCCTACTTATTTGATTGGCAGAAGAGATGTAGTGGAAGCAGCAACGAGAAGCTCTTAAAGCGCATCCATCTTTCTGTTTCAGTAATGTGCCGGAAAAATGTTGTGCTCAGTTTCCATATAAGTTCAGTTGTTATAATTGGTGGACCGCCTATGATGATTTGCACTCCCGCTTTCTTTTCTTTGGGAGTGAAATAGACCTCTAATGAACGGTAGCCTTTTGTCGTGGCGGCAGGTGAACTCTTTTTTCAGTCAATAGAAATAAGCCGATAGAAGTATATTGAGTTCATTCTGAATATGTGATTTTGTCGAATAACCATCGTCCCTTAGGTTCCTCTGTTTTGATTCGATTTTGATTCGAGTCTTCATTGCCTCATTCAAGCACAAAAGCACGATTTAATTCTGGTATACCGACCCTTTATTTCAGTACTCACTCACGTGTAGAACGCGATCTTCCTATTGAACGAGGCAAAATGAGGATTTCCTACATCTTCTCTTGATTCATGTCATTTGCCTGTGAGCATCCAAGTACTATGTTAGTAAGAGCGGTACTATCGTTTGTTTCTTCTGCAAATGGATATGAAACGTGCTAATTCTGATCCTTTGATCTTTCTCCGTGCTGCTACTTTGGACTATTGACCAGCATTCGCATCCACATATTTGGCCTTACTTTCGATTTCCTCGTCAATTTTCTGTCGTGTACGTAATCTCCTCAGTCCACATCGGATGTTTCCTATCATTTTTCTGTCGTGTACGTAATCTCCTCAGTCCACATCGGACGTTTCCTATCATTTTCGGTACGGCAAAAGGCAGCTGATTTCCCCTGTTCTATTGTGCTAAGATTCTTCTAGTGATTTGGACGCTTTTGGTAACGATTCTTTTTCGAGAATAATTTTTAGTCAAAAGTGATTTTTGGAAATAATTTTTGAGGAAAAAAAAAGCGTTAGAATTTTTATTTACGAGATACAATCAACATGAACCAAGTTCTGGTTTTTGAGTTTGCTCCTTACTCGAAAGATTATGATTAACTGGAGATTTTATCTTATAAGGTGATATACATACGGACATCTAGGTACAGTGAAGCGCAGGTCTTCAAAGTGTTAAATGATGGTATGCCCGACATGGATAGAGACTTGACAGGGAAATTACAGTCAGTCGTGCACTTGATTAAGTCCAGGCGTCTGATTCAAAAAGGTTCCGTGTCGAAACTATCATATTCGCGACTGCCTAGTAGGACTAACATGCTCACGTTCTAGTATAATCGTTTCATTTGAAAGTTGGTGTTATCCCGGGATCATGAGTTATTATAATCGTTTCAATTGAAAGTTGGTGTTATCCTGGGATCATGATACTCATGATGTGCTCAGATCTTAGGTTACTTCTATCAAGTATATACATGCGAGGACTCTATATTTTGTAGAGGCAATCATACTTCGTGACAGGTCTTTTTTCCATTTCGCAATTCTCTAGTCTAGTTCAAGAACTTCCATTAACACGGGATTATCACTTAATGCAATTGCCGAACTCAGGTAAACTTGTTCAGGTTATTCCCCAAGGACTGCTGATCATGTCTTGAGTATGTATCATTGTTACGACAGCATTCCTAATCCAACTTGCGTTTTCTCTCTTACGACCTTCCAGACCTGTACAAATGGAGGAAAGAATCGGAAGTCGCTCCAGCTTCCGAACCGTCGTGTCCGTGTGCTCCTGAAATCACAGCCTAATCCGCATTACCAGCGCGACGGATTCAAATCGATCTCGACGTGAAGTAGGGTCATCTCGAGCCCCGGATTCATGTTTACTCTCATGGATCATACGATACGACCATAAGTCTTCACATGTTTGTCTTGAGATGCAACTTGGGTCGAGCTTAAATCATGATGTGACATCTCGATTTCTGACATGTGTGGTGCCCGCGTGGCAAGAGATCAAGACGCGAGCTCAGCCTTATCGCCAAACACTGTCGAGGTTTTAAAAGGGCCGAAATTGAAAAGAATAAAATTTCATGGTGGCCCACGTAAAATTGCGGGGAAATGTCAGCAGTCCTTTTCCAACTAAAAAGGACAAAAGTTCGTGTCCCGTCGCGCTTGCCCACCATTCCTGCGGTCCGACTGGAAAATGATGGGCCTCATGATTTTCGAAAAGTATGTCGGATCTCTTTGGGGGAAATTATTGCCTTGATTTGCATATGTGACGTTAGCAAAAAGGGCGAGTAGACATAAATGACCCATTAATTTTAACTCTCCATATGTGATATGAGTTTTAAATTTTTATATTCTCTAAAATGATCCCTAAATTTTTTATACATAATCAAATATAAAAATGTTTAATATTGTCCATGAATTTAAATTAATGGAATAATAATATTGAATATTTTCATACAATCTAGAGACCGATTTGAGCATTCAGCGATTATGTTAAACAAATTAAAGGTTCAAGGACCTCAATGCATATTAAATTAAATTTTAACAATAATTTGTGTTATTATGTCGTAACGAAAAAAAAAAATTGGCAAACTAAGGACCGATTACTTTGTATATGTATATTAAGGTTTTGATTAGGCATGTACACGGACCACACTACGTCACATCGTTCGAGACAAGAACGATCTAATTGTTATATTGTAGAAAGGGACATTGATATATTGTCATTCTTTACGACATGATAAGATCTAAGACATTTATTTAATTGCAAGAGAAACACGACACCATGATGCTAGCTGAGATCTGCCAGCTTTATTTTTTTAATTCTCCAATTTGGAGTAAAGAATTAACTCCAAGCCTAAGCATGATTTGGTAGATTTAGACGGGTCTTGCCAGGGATTTGAAGAAAACTCACAGGGTGTTTCGGAAAACACCTTCGCGCGCGTGAGTGAATGTTTTTAGATCTGGAAAATTGCTGGCTTTCTTATGTTTTGACTCGCTCTTGCACCACGTGAGATTTTATGAGACTAGTATTAACTATTTTAAAAGTTTAAGCTAATAAGTTGAGAGAAACCGCATAAATATAAAGAGCATTTATAACTGTTGTCGAGGAATGTGGAACAACACTTTAATGTTCGGCGTCAAAACATATTTATGTACCTCCACCAAATCAAGCGATCCATTAGTTATCTTAGAAATTCCAATCTCCAATTATATATTGCCATGCTTTGATTGAATGCACACGCGAAATTGAAGACAAGGAAACACCAATGCTACACACAAGCATCAATCGCATTAGAATTTTTATTTATTTTTGGTCAGTAATCGCATTAGAATTACTCCTAAATAGAGGAATTCGTGTTGAGCCTTGGCCCTTCGGACATCAATTACCCTTACGTAAATCTAGAGTCAAACAGCAACGATCTGGGATCCTACGCCGATCGATTAAGGGTAAAGTGCAGCGTTATTGGAAATGCTCTAAGCCATATGTTGCAAGCATTCTGATTCGAAGAGGTTTGCAGGGGACTGGTTGAGAGCATTCATTCTAGATTTAAAGCAAGAAATGAGTCACATTCATGGAGGACGTCGACTGGATTTATCTGGATCTTCTTGATTTTGACTTTCATAGTAAGGTCGCATTCTTCATATTTATGGTAACGGTACGCTCAAATTGAAGTCATGCGGATCTGGAGATGGGGGGAAAAAGGACCTCAAAGATGATGTGATATTACGTATCTAGTTACGAATATGATAAAAAGAAATTTAACCATCGCTCAATCATTTAATATTGTCGGGTTTGGTATGTTTATGAACTCGTCGTTTTCCAGGGTCCCACGTGAACAATTGTACTCATTCGCAAAATTATATTATATTAGAGGAATGACACAATTCTTTTTTTTTCTAATGTACTTGCGATTTGCATACTCGTCGTTGAGTTTATTTGAATTGAGCTGCATTTATTGTATTCAAAGCAATTTCCTAGTCCAACTACTTAATGATCGAGTCGCGTCAGCTCAATCTATGAAATTGATGGCGCCCGTGGGCGGAAAAAAAAGGAAAATCGGGCACGACCTAAAATTTTTGAAGCGCTTAATGTTCCCATTAGCTTTATCAAAGACTCTTATAAGGTACTTGTTGAATATTGCGATTTTCCGGGTACCGATTAGCGCAAATTATTCTTTCATTTGGTTTGGTAAAAGGAAAATGTCCTTTTCTTTTATTAAATAAATTTATTACAAATTAATTTTTTATCATGAAAAACTACAAATCAATACATTCTTAACAAATTTATCATATTTTAGTTTTTATTAAATTCTACTATTAAAATGCTAAGTTTTTTTTTTTATTTGATCTAGAAATTACTAAGTCGGATGACATGTGATAATGACGGATAAACCGGTTTATAGTTTTATTCTCCACTTGTCATAATTATACCAGTTTATAATTTTTCATAAAAAATTAATAGAAGGTAGAATTATCGTAAATAAATAATTAATTTATAGTAAATTTATTACGGATGTAATAATTTATAGTTTTTCATAGTATTGACCTATACGGATATTTCTTCTTTACCACCATCGGCCGTGGTGGCTTCGCTGGGTAGGCTTTAGCGATCCTCAACGAGGGAGGGAAGAGGTTCGAAGCCATTGCAACGCAAGGGGCTAGTGGAGTTACTTGGCGTCTTAAGTGTTTTACTGGGGGTGATGGGTCCTCCCGCTTAAAGACCTGGGGATTTATGCTTTGGTTACCGGCTGAGGCGGTTCCTCCGGTACCAAAAAAAATAAAATATTTCTTCTTTACCGAACATGAAATTTGTTTTGTTGCTGTTTTTTTTTTGACTTCACAGCGCCATCCAAACCAACCTCATCCTGGCAGCCGCCCCCGCCATTTCGCAAAACAAAAATCTCTCTCTCTCTCTCTCTCTCTCAAAAGCCGGAAAAGCACATGAAGTTGATCAGAAAGAAACGCAATCATTCGAGGAGCCTGATCCTGAGCTGACGACCACCCCTTCTCGAATCCTCCTCCCCGCCCGCCCGCCCGCTCGCGTCGAAGAATCCCATCGGCGGGAGCCGGAGCAGCTCATCCCTCCCCGTCCCTTGAATTCCACGTGAACTCCATCCGAAGGCGTCGCCGAAAGCGATCGCCGAGCCGAAAATCCACCTCTCCGCTCTCGTCTCTGTTCCGAGGCGATCTCTCTCTGGCTCTCCTTTGGCGTGCTTATCCGTTGCATTTCCGCATGCGATTTCGGATTCTGAAAAGCCGTTGCACTTTTTCCGGTGCTTTTTGTCTCCATCGCTGTCCGCCAAAAGAAGAAAGAAACGCGTGACGCCACTTGTCTCGCGTCCGTTTTCCGATTCAGGTTCGTCCGTTGATGGTCATCTAAGCTTCTGTTGTGGCGACCGGAATTATCCTTGAGGAGGTCGTCCCCTGAATTCGCGCTCGTAATATCTCGTTCTCCGCCGGCTCTCCCCAAACCAGATTTCGACGTCCCGCGTGGAGTTCAGCCAGTGGCGAGGTGCGGCATGCAAATCATCTCTCTCTCTCTCTCTCTCTCTCTCTCTCTATTTCTCTCTCTTGCTTTGGCGTTTCCTCTTTTGATGCTCAGAAGTTCGACTCTGGCGCGAGCTAGTTGGCGTTCTTTTGCTTCTCTTTTCCGCTTGTTTTCTTCGTGCGCCTGCGGAGCTGCTCGTCCCGTTTCGGACTTTTGAATCCCGTGCGGTTGATGTTTGATTCAGCTTCCCTGTTCTAGTTCCATTTTTTTTTTTTTTTTTTTTTTTTTTTTTTGTTTTTGCACTTGACTTTCTTTGTCTGCATCGGATTCACAGAGATGCCGCTCTCTGTTGCTACTTCTTTGTGTGTGTTGGTGAATGAGTGTTACCTTTTTACTGTGATTTTCACTCGAGTCAGTCGTGATAGCGTTTTGAGCATGTACCGTTTGTATTTCGATCAATGTGACCGGCGTTTGAATGATATATGGGCTGCAGGAATCGGTTCCTGATCACCTTTCTCGACTGTGCCTAAGTCGGCTGCTTGAAAAGCAGATAGAATTATCCTTTCAGATCTAGCTGCATGAGATAGCGGAGTAAATTGGCATTGGGAATTAGTTAAGTTTGTTTGACATGAAGTTTGATTAGTTTGATGTGACTATCAAGCCGACTAGGTGCATTCTCTACTTATTTGTTGTTTCAAAGAGTACTCTCTTGCAGCCGAAGATAGAGCCGACTCCTGATTTGAACAGACTGGCCGTGCTTTATATTCTCTTAGGTGCCGTTAGTAACCTGCTGGCGTGAGACTTGAAATAGTTGTGGTTTTTCCCTTAACTCATATCACGCAGGAATCTGAACTCAATTGGATTGAAAACGTAAAGCACATAATCGTGTACTGTTCTATCTAATACTTATAGCTAGTGCTGGGGGATTTTAATTGATTTATCATACTCAACCCCGGACTATTTACTGTGTTACATTTTCATGGTACTTAAATGGGAGTCATAATCATACCTCTAAGGAGACAAGTTCATTGCCTGTTATCACTGAAACTACACTCCCCTAAGACTCTGAATATGCATTAATTTTTACATTCCTGCTCTTTGTACGCTTGCTGAGGCATAAAGTCAAAACCCTCATTATTGGCATACCAATTTACTGGCCTTGTGGCTTTGCGTTATATTCTTTCCTCGCTATCCTTCTTATTGATGACCAACTCATGACTCGTGATTTTTATTAAGATTGCAAAATTGCGATATTTGGTGTCTTTTTGATTTATTCTGTATTCTCTTATCTCTTATGCTTTGTTTGCAGAGAAAGATGGTTGCCTTTGGCAAAAAGTTGAAGGAAAGGCAGATTGCAGAATGGCAGGGGTATGTCTGATATGTTAAATGTGGTTCTATTGCCCTTTTTTTGGCTCAAGTTCTGGGGAGACTAATCGGGACAGGCATTGGTGGTGATCTGATAACCATTCCATGTTGAAATTTAAAGCAATGCAATTTGTTTCTAGTTGGTGTTATATCACCTGTCTGATGTTTATCACTGTTGCTCAGTCGGCAGTTCCCTTCCCCTCCTTGAGATGTCAAATGTTGAATATTTTTCCGAGCTGTCATCATCAGTTTTCATGCTAATCTAAAATCACATGAGATCATCATGACGCATTCGTGATCATGACAGACCTTCATATTTTTTTTTTTTTTTTAACGTCTGCAGACTTCAAAATGAATCTTTTACACCGTTTACCTAGTACTTTATATATATTCCTTCATAATTACAACTTAAATTTGTCTCATCAAACCAGCCATGTCATTACACAAGCTCAAATTCATGTATAGCAGAAAAAGGGCAGGGGAGGTAGAATGGTCACTCTAATTGTCTAAAGCATTGTGCTTTGTTTTTACTTTTTGTTGCTTTTGCAAATTTGTACATTGAGAAATTTTCTCAGAATTCAGTGTGTTCTGATTCTTTTTATAGATACTACATTAATTATAAGATGATGAAGAAAAAGGTGAGACAATATGCTCACCAAATTGAGATTGGAATACAAGATCGGCAGCATGTCCTGAAGGATTTTTCCAGGATGCTAGATAACCAGGTATCAAATCCCCTGAAGAATATACTTGTTCATGAGAGTTGGTGTTATGGTAGCAGAGAAAATGTGAAATTATGCTTCAAATTCAGGGTCACTGAATAGGATACAATGTTGGTTGGCTATTTTATTTTTGTAAGTCTCTGGAGTCATTTTTTTGTGATTAATTCAGCTTTTCTTTTCTGTGAACGGCTGGTAAATTTTGAACTAGTCATGAAGTGTTTTATGTAATTGATTTAGCAGGTTGACAAAAAGACTATCCTGTACCTGCTTGTCTTTTTCCTATTGAATGAAAAGGGCTGCATTTGCATTTTGAAGATGAACAAAATAATCTGTTTAGTGTCTGTGCTAGGGAAGAAGTAGCTCTATTTATTGAATATCAGCAGGTTAGTGCTCAACCTGCAGTATATATATATATATATGCATGAACTACATGGGTACTTGTGGCTTCTGTCTCTCTCTCTCTCTTAGCTTGCAGGTGCATTTGGCCAATTCAAAGGTTGGTGAAATTTTTTTAAGGTCATGTTAGTGAGTTCTCAATTGGTATAGTTTAGTAAGTATAATAGGAAATAAATTGCTATTCAAAGCACCGACCATACGTACCACAAGAAAGGTGAGTACTTTGAAAACTGGAAAATTCCTTGTTTTGTTACTTAGCAAGTCACTAAATGCACCCACAAAAAGTTCCAATTTTTTAGTATCTCATGGGTAGTGGATGGACATGATGGCATGCATTCTGTGCTTATGCCTTTCGTTTGAAAATGTGTATCATGTGAAGTAAATTTAAAGAAGTAGGTGGTGGTGCCGTGTATCAAGTTTGTGTGAGAGCATGTGCATGCATGTAATTCTTTTATGGAAAAATGGACAATACAATGTCTCATGCTTTTCTCCGTTTACTTGAGTCTACGAATTAGGTTTCAACTGCTTCATTCTTTGTATAATTCCAGATTGAAAAAATCGTCCTTTTCCTGTTGGAACAACAAGGCCTACTTGCGAGCAGGATAGCTAAGCTTGGCGAGCAGCAAGAAGCTCTTCAGGAGCATCCTGATATATCTCAAATATCTGAACTAAGAGAAGCCTATAGAACTGTGGGACATGATCTTCTGAAGCTTCTTTATTTCGTTGAAATAAACGCAATAGGTTTACGTAAGATACTGAAGAAGTTTGATAAGCGTTTTGGTTATCGATTCACGGACTACTATATCAAGACTCGTGCAAATCACCCTTATTCCCAGCTGCAGCAAGTGTTCAAGCATGTGGTAATATGCTGAAATGGATTCATCCTTCTTTTACTCTTGTCGCTTATCGAAATTCTTCTAGAGTATTGTGATTTTCGAATTAAATGTACTGCATTGCACGTCTTCTACTGCTAAATGGATAGTCTATGCGTGGGCTTTGATTGTATAAGATATTCCATGTGTATTGCAGGGAATAGGGGCTGTAGTTGGAGCAATTTCTCGTAACCTGGGGGAACTTCAGGACCGCCAGGGAAGCTACGTATCTATATATGACCAGCCACCTCTTCCTCTGCAGGTTTTCCTTAGATTTAGTTCCCTGTTCAACTTGCTCACGTGGCTCATGTTGCTAGCTTATTAGCTTCCTGCAGCTAATAGTAGATTTCTCTCATGTTGGGATCCTGTCTTGGACTTTGTTTCATTATTACACGTGTCTGCAGGATTCTGTCATTGACTCGATGAAAGCTGCCGTGGACAGATTAACACATTCAACCAACTTGCTTAACTTTCTGGCACAACATGCACTCATTTTGCAAGAAGAGCTACCTTCTCCTGTTGATGAACATGTTGAAGATCAAAGATATCATTTTATGTCACTTATGTTGAACTTGGCCAGCACGTTCCTTTATATGGTCAATACATACATCATTGTCCCCACAGCAGATGACTATGCCCTAAGTCTTGGAGCTGCAGCAACAGTTTGTGGTATTGTGATTGGAGCAATG
Organism: Eucalyptus victrix; assembly: GCA_016097545.1. NCBI lineage: Eukaryota > Viridiplantae > Streptophyta > Magnoliopsida > Myrtales > Myrtaceae > Eucalyptus > Eucalyptus victrix. The sequence goes on from CM027838.1 coordinate 31,119,536, forward strand.
GCAGTGGCACAGATATTCTCCTCGGTGTATTTTAGTGCTTGGTCGAATAAGTCATACTTCAGGCCTCTCATATTCAGCACTATTGTTCTATTTGTGGGCAATGTCATGTATGCTTTGGCATATGATCTTGATTCCATAGTGGTCCTTCTTGCAGGTCGGCTTTTTTGTGGGTAAGCAAAATGTCCTTTTCTCATGAGTCGATGCTTTGATATTAATAATAAATTCTTTTCTAGTTCATTTAACTAATGTAAACTGGCGTTATCGTGATTACTCAAGCTCATGACTCTATTTGTACTCCGTATGGAGGCAGAAGTCTCTGCAAATAAAACCAAAGCCATAGGAAAGAGAGGTACAGCTAGCTTTTTGGATTACTTTTTTATCTTTAAAGCAGCTGTTGTTGTTCTTCTAATGCACAAAGCAGAAGGACATCTTTTCTGTTTCTGAAGGCAATAGAGAGTCTGCTCTCTTTGTATCTGCAGTTGTGCTCTAAGAATGTCAATTTTCTTGAATTTAATTCTATTGTCCCTAGTAGCCCATTTTTCTGATTTCTGATGCAAAATGAGGAGGCTGTCAAATGCACATCAGCTGTGGAATTAGTTGGCTAGTTGTTATGAGTTGTTTTCAACGTTGGAACAGTGGTACACGAGATTCCATTGATATTCCAGTTAGCTTTTAGCATTGGAATCAATGAATTATACTGAGTAACCTTTTTTCTCAATAGCTTAAGTCGTTTGCTCCAGTACCATGCTAGATCGCATGCACAACTACGAGTTTTGAAAGTTTAAGTTGGTGAAAGGTGCAGAATATTTTCTGTATCTTAACAGATTAGTTGGGCTCCTAAGATTTCTGAACAGAACCCATAACCTTCAGATAGAATAGGACTGGTTCCCTGTCTTATGCTATTTCTTTTGTTTTGGGTAAATGTAAGATATATTGAGCTTTAAACCAACTATACAAAAGATCCGGCTCCAAAAACTTTCACTCATAGTGACAACACATCAGAACGAGTGGAAGGAAGCCAAAGTAAAAGAAAGCCAGCTGCAACACCACAGCAAACCTAACAAAGCAACAGCCAAAAGGACAGGCAGAACGAACAGCAAAAGATCCACCCCTAAGCAAGAAGAACGAAGCAAGGAACGGCAGCCTTCAGGAGACCTGTCTTATGCTCTTTCTGGTTCTTGTATTGGACAAATCCAAATTTGTGATAAAACGCTGACAAAAAGCAAGAAGTGAAAAACAAGTATGAAAAGGAAAGAAACAATTTATCATATGATGCCATTCTAACATAGAGCATCTAGAATATGTTGAGGTTCATTCAGTCCGCCCCTGGTGGAGTGTGCTCCTTGTCCTCCTCTCATCTGGCCATAGCTCTTGTGCTCACTGCCTTCCCTACAGTGAAATGAAAGAAAAGGAGCTACTGACTTGAAGAAACCCTAGAGTATCCAATAGTGGCGGGTTTTGCATCTGCTTTTGTACTTCATAAATTAAGGACTTCGTGCTTGTTCATGTGATGGGAAAGTAAAGGTTAACAAACTTGCATCTCTTCAATTTCAGATTAGGTTCTGCTAGAGCTGTTAACCGGCGTTACATCAGCGACTGTGTGCCATTGAAGATCCGCATGCAGGCCTCGGCGGGTTTTGTCAGTGCAAGTGCTCTTGGGATGGCTTGTGGTCCTGCTCTTGCTGGACTACTTCAATACAATTTTAAGATTTACAAGTTTACATTTAATGAAGAAACTTTACCGGGATGGGTAATGGCTGTGGCTTGGCTTATATACTTAATATGGTTGTGGATCTCGTTTAAGGAACCTTCTCATGAAGTGGAGGCAAATGAAACACCTCAGGAATCAAATGCTGGTATATATTTCTATCATGTTTTTCTTTTACTCTGTATTTGCTGCTTATATCCTTGGCTAAGATGTCTTGTGGAAGCACTTGCTAATGTTGACACAAGGACATCCTGTCAAGTAAATGGCGTAGAGGTATCTGTTGCTCATTTAGATTTTAATTTGTGAAAATTGGAGCAAAACTCTTTCCATTTGGCAAGGATGGACATGTGCCCTTTCAGCATTTGAGATTCTTAGGTTATGTTAATGCTAGCACCTTATTCAATGGAAACCAAGAAGATCTAGATCAGCTGGGCGGTGGCTTTGTTGGCATCAAGGGAGCTAAGGTTGTGCTTAATTTGCTTGTTTTATCAGGACAAGTATTTGTGAGATAAATCAGAAGCTGTGAGCTCATCTACACGACCTTGGTAATTGACTGTGTGTGTGATATCAGGCAAAGTGCAAATATCTCTGTCAAAAGCCTTTATCCATTTCAGTTCATAAAACCTTTTCTTCTGTAGTCTGAACCCACCCCACAGAAAGTCACATCTACTTGACAATTTGAATTTTCTAAGCGGGATTGTGGTAATGTATCCAGCAATTTGGCTTTTGCCTGTCATTCTACTTCACTGTCCTATACATTTGCCTGAGGACTCAAAATTGGAACAGGTTTCCTGGAGGTCAATCACCATAGTCTGGATAATCATGTCATGTTAGATGATAAGATATTATCTGTGACAGGGACGAAAATTTTTGTTGTGTTATTATCATTGTGTGCGCTCTGTGGATCTTCTTTCATCCTAAAATAATTGCTCAAGTAACTGCAGCTGATATTGTAGTTCTTCCATTTCTCCCTGAGAGTGTTATGAGAATAAAAGATTAGTTCAGAATTCTGGAACTTGCTTGTTGCAGAACCAGCAGAGGGTGATGCACTGGAGAATGGTATAAAAAAACCATTGCTTATTAGCTCAGAAAGAACGGAGCAAGATGCAAACGGTGATGACGAATGCGAAGGAAGCGACGAAGCTCCTGAAGAATCCCACCAAGCAGCAACTTCACTTCAATCAGCTTATAGGTTATTGACACCTTCTGTTAAGGTTGCCATTCCTTCCTACAACTTTAGAAGTTTGACACGTAAATTGTCTTTCTTATTCATATGTCTTTAGTAGCTGCTGTTGAAGTCTCTTGATTCTTGATCCTCATTCTTCACCTTGACTGTTTTCAGGATTTAAGTAATTTCTTCTGGAGCCAAAACACTTAGTTCAGAATGTCCTTTAATCAAAGATATATTTGTTTGATAGGTACAATTATTGATTTATTTCATGCTAAAGTATGCAATGGAGATACTACTTTCAGAATCAAGCGTCATTACCACATATTACTTTGGTTGGTCCACAAGCAGTGTTGCCATATTCTTAGCGTGCCTTGGCCTGACAGTTCTCCCCGTAAACATTGTTGTTGGAAACTACATTTGTAACATGTTTGAAGACAGGTAAAAATGGAAATTTTTGCCTCGCTTTTTACTCATCATATTTTGTTGATTTTGGATATGTTCATTATAATCATTCAACACAAAAAAAAAAAAAAAATTGTAATCATTCTCGGTGATTTGACTACAGGCAAATTTTATTGGCATCTGAAATTGTGGTTTGCATTGGCATACTCCTAAGCTTCCATGTATTCATTCCCTACTCCATTCCACAGTATGTCATTTCGGGACTCATCATGTTCGTTTCTGCCGAAGTGCTGGAAGGTAAGATTTTGTTGAAGTTGATCAGTTTATAATTTCTTAGGCAGTTACTATATATACCATAGTGCTGCACTCCAAGAACTTTGTTCAAGAAGAGGGAAAGGGATGGAAGACGGGCTAATATTGCAGACTAGTGAAAATAGAGAGTTTACAGATTTTTCTAACTTGGAACTTGTCGAGTCCAAAGGTTGCAGGGTACGCTGTACTACCCTGCATTTTTTCCGGAAAGTGTATATTGGATAAAAAATTATCTTGGCTCTAGTTATGGACACATTGAACATTCACACAAAACATTTGGACTACTTGATAATGCATGATCATATCTAATAGTAACATATTCTTAAACGGGTAATAACATTGGAAGTCTATCCTCCCCGCGAACTTCTTCACAAAGAGACAGAGGGATAAATGGAGTTGGAGATTTGTTTTTTCTGATGGGATTGGAGTTTGCTAAATAATTAAGGTTTCCACACATTTAAATGTCAAAATTTCATAAAGGAAAAGATAAATTTATATATAATTTAGTAAATCTATATTTAATTGAGAAAGATTATCCAAGGTGGTACCATGTACCAGGGTACCTGCATAGGATATTAGGTGGTATGACCCCAAACCTTGGAACCTACTCCATACTCATTGGTTCTGAAATTTTGGAACCTTAGACCTACCCTGCGAGCTTTAATAGCCACCTTAGAGCCTATTTGATCATGCTGGCTCTGCAGGGTCTGCAGATTCCAAAGGTTCTCCTGCACACCCCTCCCTGCACCTTTAGTGCGAGTAACTCATCAATTAGCACGGCATGGTCTATTTAATGAACTATACAAGTAAAAGGCGACTATGTTGTTCCAGGTAGTAGAACCAAACCATTAGGATACACGTCACATTTATGTATGTCTCTGCTATTGGCGACTTAGTGCTCCTTCACTGTACAATACTGGAGAAACTGTCCTTTAACCTTAGGTTAGCATGCATTTGTCAATATTGACCTTTTGCTTTTAATGCAGATATTCTCACTCATAGATACCTAACTGAATGGCAAACATGAAATCCAAAGTACACTTGAGTCCGATTGAGCATCACCTCTAAAGAGGCTTGCTCTGGATTGTGTAATGTTGACCTCATGCAACTCATCGTTTCAGGTGTCAACTTGTCGCTACTATCTCGAGTCATGTCTTCTCGGCTTTCAAGAGGAACATACAATGGCGGCTTGCTTTCGACAGAAGCTGGTACCATCGCTCGTGTTGTAGCAGATAGCACCATAACTCTGGCTGGGTACTTGGGCGACAGCAAACTGTTGAATGTCACCCTGCTTCCTTCGCTCATCATATGCATCTTATCCATCATTGCCACTCTCTGCACCTACAATTCTCTCTACTAGACTCCTCTCATGTAAATATGTCCGCGCATGTTTTTACGCTTTCTTAATCTCCAAACCCCCCCCCCCCCCCCACCCCCTACCCCCTATATTTCTCCTCATCTTTTTTCTCCAACTTATTTTTATTCTTTGGCATGTAGAATTCTATAATTGAGAGTCTTATGGACTTTCATTCCATATTGGATTGCAATAAGTTTTGAACCATTGATGTCAAGAAGGTTAAGTGCAGAACAATTTGGAAATTAGAATATAGATCATTTCTCTAGTATTTGGTCTTTGGAATTGTTTATGTGAAAGTGATACAGAAATCTGGAAATACTACTTTTTCTTGGATAGCTACATTCATTACGAGCGTTTTTTTCTTTGGCGAAACCATGCTATATGTGATTGATTGCTCACAGAAATGGGTCCCCTGAACAACTACTACTTCGTCTTCTTCTTCTTCTTGTATACTTGCTTTTGGAGATTTAGACTGACCTAATGTATAAATCTTCATTTACCAAAATATCTCTTGAATAGATTTTTCCTCTTCCATTATAGGAAGTTACATCCGTTCCTGTTATTGCACCTCTATCTTTTCCTTCCATGTGATCTGAGATGATAAAAGAGAACGCGTTCAAACAGATACAATTTTTCATGTAAATTATATGGTGCCGTTGCGCTTGAAGAGCCATGCGTTTGAGGTTTATTTGCGTGCATCAGTGAGCTAGCCATGCACCAATTCTCAATCGACTGACCTATTGAAATAAGTTATTAGCAATGACTAATTAATACTTGGAAGTATTGAACATTTTTTCCCCTCGCCGAATGGAAGTAACAAGCTCACAGGTCAAAAATGTCATTGACGCCGGTGAAGTACCTTTGTATGTTTGATGTACTGGCATTACTAAAGATTATTACTGCTTACTTCTCGAATTCGGATTTTAGATTCATGATAAAGTCTGTAAACATTTGATTCGATTTCATTTGATTGCGTGTGTATAATTTGTTTGTTCGATGATATCAGGTGTGGGAGACAACACAATGGTGGTAGTATGGAGGTTCTTTTCACTATAATATTATAGAATCACACAAAGTGAAAGATATATCACGAAGTGATACATAAGTATATAATCTCAAGCTAAATATCATTACTTTAGTGCTCTCTTAGCATGTGCAATTCATGGAAAGATGTGCACTCCAAATACCAAAACCTGACATGGGTGAACATATAAGTGCCAGAACTTTCAAAAGATACACTTAAGTGTCACTTTTTTGAAAATTGAACACTTAAGTGCTAATTCTAGCGAGACTTATCAGAAATCCAACATTGCGTTATTTTATTAATAAAATCGATCTATGTGACTTGCCAAAATATCCACTTAGCATCTTTGTCCCAAAATGACGTCGTTTTGCCCTCAAATTTTATTTTTAATAAACATTAATTAAATTTAAAACTAAATTTAAAATTTTAATTTTTTTTAAAGAAAAAAGTAAAAAAAAAAAAAAAAAAAAGGAAGAGGGATCAAATCTAGGATTTGTTGGCCGGGGGCGCCCAGCCGTGCCCTAGCCAGTGGGGTTGACTATTGCCAAGGCCTACAACCTCTCCCCTCTCTTCCTTTCTACTTGATATGATTATTTAACTCTAATTTTTTTATTTAATTAAATTAATATTTATACTAAAAATCAAATATGGACCAAAATGTCGTTGTTTTGGACTTATCTAGCTATGTCAGCGCCATGTGGATATATATATATATATATATATATATATATATATATATTTTTAAAGAATTGTCACATTAGTTGAAAATCTCACCAAAAAATGCCATATCGCGGTTTGGTCAGTAATTTTCACCGGTGGCACTTAAGTATTCATTTTTTCCTCAATTTTCACACTTAAATATATCTTTTGGAAGTTTTGGCACTTATATGTCCACTCATGCCAAGTTTTGGCACTTATAGTGAATATTAAATGCACCCAAAAAAATAACCATGATGAAGTAGACATCAGTGCAAGCTCTTGCCAAAACCATGTCTTTCCATACCTATCTCTTATAATTTGTTTCCAGTTTTTTCAACCTTGGAGAAACGTTGGAATTAGATTAAATCATTAGTTGCTAAAAAAGTTTTTCGATTAGAAAAAGGACAAACTAATCACAATTTAAGGAAGGATGAGCTTACGCTCAATCTCACATATTTTTTGGGTCATGACTAAGTCTTTCCATCTTAACCAGTTTGCATGGTAGTTCAACCCACCGGATGAGCCTAGGTTTGAGTTCTAGGGAAATGACACAAATTACCCTTATTTCGGCAGTATAGGTGCATGTCCTTCTTAATGAAAGATGTCAAGGGTACCTAGCAATAGTAAAGGACCAAATTAAGGAAGAAGCCAAACCTAAAGAGATCTATGTGGTCCAATAATTCCCCAACGTGTTTCCTGAGGAATTACTGGGACTGCTACCAGAAGGGGAGATTGCTTTCATAATTGAATTAGCACCTAGCATTGAACCAATATCAAAAGCCCCATATAGAATGGTTTTAACATAACTAAAAGAATTGAAAGTACAGTTGCAAGAATTACTTGATAGGGGAATTATTAGGCCAAGCACATCCTCGTGGGGTGCACTAGTCCTATTTGTAAAGAAGAATGATGGATTCATGTGTTTTTGCATCGACTATAAACAACTGAATCAGGTCATAATCAAGAACAAGTACCCATTGCCTAGAATTAGCGATTTGTTTGATCAATTGCAGGGGAGTTTAGTCTTTTCTAATATACACTTAAGGTCTATCATCAGTTAAGGATTAAGAAGGATGATATCCCAAAGACTGTTTTTGGGACTTGTTATGGACACTACAAGTTCCAAGTCATGCCATTTGGCTTAACGAATGCACTAGTTGTATTCATGGACCTAATGAATAGATATTCAAACCATACTTGGACCAATTCGTAATAATCTTTATTGATGATATCCTAATATATTCAAAAGGACGAGAGGAACACGAGCAACACCTAAGGATAATACTACAAACTCTTAGAGACCATAAATTATACGCCAAATTTAGTAAGTGTGAATTTTGGTTGGATCGAGTAGTATTTCTAGGCCATGTGGTATCTGGAGAAGGAATCTCGATGGACCCGGCAAAAGTTGAGATAGTACTAAGTAGGCCAAGAGCAATGATGCCAACTAAAATACGAAGCTTCTTAGAACTTGCAGGGTATTATACGAGATTTATAGAAGGATTGTCACAACTCGCAAGCCCATTGACCCAATTGACTAGGAAAAATGTGAAGTTTGAATGAAATGATGAATGTGAATAGAGCTTCCATGAAATCAAGAAAAGACTAACCACAGCTCCAACACTAACTATTCATTTTGGATTTGGTAGATTCACGGTATATAGTGAGTCTCCCACAAGAGGTTGGGATTTGTCATGATGCAACATGGGAAAGTCATAGCCTTGCATCAAGGCAATTAAAATCTTATGAATTGAATTACCCAACTCATGATCTAGAACTAGCGATAATAATTATGGCGTTGAAGATATAGAGACATTATCTATATGGGGAAAAATTTGAAGTTTATACAAATTATAAAAGTTTAAAGTACCTATTCTCTCAGAATGAATTAAACATGAGACAAATGAGGTAAATGGAACTATTGAAAGATTACGATTGTGAGATATTGTATCATTCGGGGAAGGCGAATAAGGTTGTGGATACTCTCAATTGTAAGTCAGTAAGTGGTATAGCAAGTATAAGGACAAAAGAATGGAACTTGTTAGAATCGGAGTTTAAGTTAGAAATGGATCATCTTACTGGTGTACTAGCAACACTGAGAATTCAACAAGAAATTATCCAGAAAATTAGAACACTACAATAGTCAGACCTGAAATCATGAAATTTTGAGAAGAGGTATTATCGGGGAAAAGGCCAAAGTTCTAAATTTCTAAGGATGAAATAGTGAGATACCAAGAACAACTATGTGTACCTAATAATGAGAAAATAAGAAGGGAAATCTTATTGGAGGTGCATAGGAGTAACTAGTATCTACCTTGAAAATACAAAGATGTACTAAAACCTACGCTAACAACATTTATGGGAATGGAATGAAGATTGACATTACTAAGCATGTTTCCTAGTGCTTGACCTGCCAACAAGTAAAGGCAGAATGTCGCAAGCCTGCAGGAATGCTAAGACCACTGGATATTCCTGAATGGAAATGGGAGCACATAATGATGGATTTCGTGCAAGGATTACCAAGGACATAACGGTCATAACTCTATCTAGGTAATAGTAGATTGATTGACTAAATCTATCCATTTTCTAGCAATACAAATGAATGAGTCGATGAATAAGTACGTGGAGATATATATAAGGCAAGTGGTACGCTTAGATGGTGTCTTTGTGACCATCACTTCAGATCAAGACTCAAGATTTGCATCAAATTTATGACAGAGTCTCCTAACTACATTAGAGACCAAACTCCATTTTAGCATCGCCTTCCATCCGTAGACAGATGGATAGATAAATAGAAAGAGTAATCCAAATATTGGAAGATATGTTAAGGGCTTGTGTGATTGATGTTAAAGGTAATTAGGACAAGAAGCTGCATCTACTAGAGTCCGCATACAATAATAGCTTCCAGTGGAGCATTGGTATGGCCTCATTTGAAGCACTATACAGAAGGACTTGCAGGACTCATTTATGTTGGAGTGAGGTGGGTGAGAAAAAGCTAATGGGGCCCGAGTTGAAGTTACTTTGGATGCAGTAGGAATCATTAGGAGTTGGCTTAAGACGGCCTAGAGTTGATAGAAAAATTACACAGATAAGCACAAAAGGCCCTTGGAATTTAACGTGAGAGATCATGTATTCTTAAAAGTATCACCAATGAAAGGTGTATCAAGATTTGGAAAGAAAGGCAAGTTGAGCCCAAAATTCATTAGACCCTTCGAAATCTTTGAAAGGATTGGCCTATCAACTGGTGTCACCTCCCAAGCTATCAAATTTGCACGATGTCTTCCATTTGTTGATGTTAAGGAAAAATTAGCCCAACCTTGCTCATATACTGGATCATGAGACTAGCGAAATGGATGAGAAAGTGAAGCATGTGGAAGTGCCTATGAAAATATTGGACCGGAAAGAGCAGGTCCTTCGAAAAAAAGTGATTTCACTTGTTAAAGTCTTATGGTGACACCACAATGTAGAAGAAGCTATGTGGGAAAGCAAAGAGAAAATGAGTTAATGGTAGCCCCACTTTTTCAATGGAAAGTAAGGAACGTTCAATTTCAAGGACGAAATTCCTTAAGAGGGGATTCATGATATCCGAGTTTTTTCTTTTGCCCAACAAAATTGCGAGCCTCGAACGCTTGACAATCAACGCCACATCACCAAGCTTGCCACTAGGTTTTGCCATCGGGTCTTGCCGTGCCTCGCCTCAACTCGTCCCCATCTCGTCGCACCACCTTAGCCTCGCCACGATGCCAAGCCAGCACCCTCGCCACCTCAGCCGCCGATCGCGCCATGTCCACTCCACGCCACCTGGCCCTTCTTTACGGTGCCATCTTCTGTTTTCCCCAGCTGGTGCACTTCTTCCCCGTGGAGCCAACCGCAGCGACCAGCTTCGCGTCACTTCCCTCTTCATTACTTTCTTTAGTTGGCGACGACGCATCGACAACATTAAGTGGTGAAGACTGAGGGTGTGAGAGGGGAAAAACGGTAGCCGCTCCTTCCTCTTTGCTATGATCGCAAATCTTCCTTCGCTCAGCGTCATTTCACCAGGGCACGCCGATTCTCTCTCTGTTCTTCTGTGTTGCGCACGATTGCTCAAGCTGTGAAACCACCGGCAACCCTTCTCCCCCCTTAACTCAGCTGCTCGTGTCGTCGTCCGTTAGCCGCACCGTCGCCTCAGCTTGAACAGCAGCAGTTCGGGATTTCTGAGAGCTCGCCAAACCGCGACCACAGCTCGTCTAGGACTCGAGGCAGGTGAATTACTGCCCATTTATGCTACATGTGTTAGTTTCCATACGTTGAGGTCAATTTCCTCAAGTATTAGTCGCCTCGATTGATTTCATGCTTAATTATGTTCATTGACAGTTTCGGGGTATATGTGCTGCAAGTAGTGTTAATAATTTAGTACATTGAGTATATTAATATGTTGTTGGAATGATGGATATTGATGGGTGACTTGGTTTGAGTTAATTGACATAAGTCGTGGACTAATCTGAGGGACGCCGATTTTTGGGTCTATGTACTGTAGACCAAACTTTGCTAATTATGTGCAAGTCCTTGCGGCACAAATTTGATGGAACTTTTTTCACGAAAGTTGTGCGTTTTGGCTTATTCTATGACATACTTCAATTTCATTTTTTTCGGACTTTTTATGTGCAAAATATATTTAAAAAATTATGTGGGTCCAAAACTGTTTTTATAAGCCGTTTCTGGACCTTTGCTGGGTTTCTATTTTCTATCTTATTTTTTAAAAACAATTTGGACTAGTGTCCTTCAAAGAAGTTTTAGTCCACATGTTAAACTATAACGTGGAATTTTTCCATGATTTTTGGAGTTCATTTAGGCATCCAAAATGCGATTTCCTGACTAGGTTGCAATATGGATTTGTGCTCTGTTTTGATCCAAAATTCAGAAAATCACTAGGACCTGTACAAGCTAAACCAACCTCCAAGTCTTCAAAAAAAGGTTCCTCGGAGTCTCGTCCCATCGTGTTAAAATTTCGTGATATTTTGAACTAATTTGCTTGGTGAATGCCACTGATTTCTAAAGGTAGTCGAATTGCCTTTTTGGATTGATTTTGGGACCTAGTATCATTCCCTTTTGCACTTGCCTTTGTGGCGGTTATTGATAACCAGCCATCCAACATCATTTTTCTTGTTTTCAAATGAACAAAGAATTGATAATTGTGAAATTGAGTTGATCCATATGTTTTAACTCATTGAACGGCATATTTAAATTGAATTATGGAATTGCCACATTGTGGGATGAGTGTGCAAATTGGGAATGCCATCAGTTTTTGGGACGACGGTGCCCTAGGTATTAGAAGGGATGTCTGGAGAGGTAATTGGGTTCTTCCAGATGCCTAGGTGTAACACGATTCCAGATGTCCTCCTGATACCATATGGGCACAAGATGCACGGAGGGTAATAGGGTTCCCCAGATATAATGACACTTAATTCACAGTAAAGATGATCAATTGCTATTTCAAATTTATTTCAGACTTATTGGGTTATTGTTTTCAGAGGAAACGTTTTCCCATTTGCTATCCTACTTCTGAGAAAGGTTCTTAGACAAGTTGATATTATAATTTGCCTGCCGAGTGTTATGCTCATTTTTTTTTGTCAATTATTGTCTTTCAGATCAGTAATAGGTATGTCGATCCTTCCTGCCTCTACTTCCATTAGTTATGGTGCTCCGTTGGACCTCACTTGGGACTTTTCTGAGTTCATTGATTTGGATTTTCCAGATCTAGTACTCTTGGGATTCCTTGCTGTCTATGCACGTGTCAGAGGATAGCTTGTGGGATCGATCCCACATCCAGGCAGTGGTGGAGATGATGGTGGTGGTAGCACGATAGACTAAGGCAGAGGCAGGATGGTGAAGCAACATTTTTTAATCCAAGCGATGACTTTTGGGCATACTAGTGTCGAAGGATAGGTGGCTTGGCGTGCATAGGTAAGTCCCAAGGTCAGGGTAATAATGTGGTGTACTTTTGATGCAATTCAAGATGACAGACGCTTTTGAAAACCCCCAATATACTTGGCCATGTCACCTAAAGTAAATAAATAAGAAATGAAATGTGCTATTCCGGTTTATATTTTTGCGGGTGTCTCTTTGAATGTTGTATCTTGGGATGTAATTTATCCATTTGCGCTTCTGCATGTAAAGGCGAGAGAACAGGGCAACTGCGCTAGGGATGACGTGCTGGGGGGCGTCACAGCGTGCGTGTAATTCGTTTGTCTGATGACGTCGGGTGTGGGAGACAGCACGATGGTGGCAGCATGGAGGGTTCTTTTCACTATGATATTGAAGAATCACACAAAGTGAAAGATTATATTATGATATATTATCAAGTGATCAATCATTATAGACTCTCAAGCTAAATGTCATTATTTTCGAAACCATGCTATATGTGATTGGTCGCTCACATAAATGGGTCCCCCGAGCAACTACTACTTCGTCTTCTTCTTCTCGTGTACTTGCTTTCGGAGATTTAGACTGACCTAATGTATAGATCTTTCATTTGACAAAATATGTCTTGAATAGATTTTTCCCTCTTCCATAATCAGGAAGGTACATCCTTTCTTGTTATTGCACCTCTATCTTTTCCTTCCATGCGACTTGAGATGGTAAAGAGAATGCGTTTGAAATGAATGCAATTTTTTCATGTAAACTACGTGATATCGTTGCACTTGATGAGCCAGAAGTTTGAGGTTCATTTGCGCGCATCAGTGACTAGCTATGCACTCAATTCTCAATCGACTGACCTTTTGAAATAAGTTAGTACTAATGACTAATTAATACTTGGAAGTGTTACCCTTTTTGTTCATTTCTTTTCCATCGACCAGTTTTCGCCCTAACCTGAATGGAAGTAGCAAACTAACAGGTCAAAAATTTCCATTGACGATGGTGAAGTGTATTTATATGTTTGATGCAGTCGCATTACTAAATATCATTACTGCTTACCTCTTGAATTCAGATTTTAGATTCAACAAGTTTGTATACATTTGATTAGATTTCATTTGATTGCGTTCGTATAATTCGTTTGTCCGGTGATGTAAGGTGTGAGCAACAGTGAGAAAAGTGCCAAAAAAGTCTTAAATCTTTTTATCTTTGTGCCGATTTAGTCCTAAACCTTTTTACGTTGTGCCAATTCAGTCCTTTCCGGCCAATTTTGGCCGGATTTTGCTGACTGGACACCGGCCGACTGATGTGGCATAATCGGCGCTGACATGGACAATTTTTAATAATATTTTAATATTTGTTAATGTTTTAATTTTTTTCTTCTTCTCTTCTTCCTCCAGCTAGTCGTCGGACCTCGACAACTGGCTAGAGGCGACGGCTGGCGAGGTCAAGGTCGACCTCACCGGCCACCTCACCAGTGGCCTTGAGGGCGGCCTCGCCTGCCCGGCGCGAGGCGACCCTCAAGGCTTGGGTGGCAAGGCTTGCCCTCGTCGAATCTGGCGAGGGTCGAGCCTTGCCCATGGCCAGTGAGGGCGAGCCTCGCCAACTTGGCGCGAGGAGGCTAGCTCGATTCAATCAGCTCCTAAAGCCGATTCTCAATGGAGCCGATAGCTCTAACCCTAGCTGGATCCACTGACGTCGTGCTGGAGTCGGTGCTCCTCGAGGATATCCGACACTTGATGGCTTCGCCCCCGAAGAGTGCCAATTCCTTCATGGCGCTCCTCGGGCTTGCCTCGACCCGAGCCATCGAGCTCCTCCACTCGCCTCTGTGGCGGCAGGGGCAGCTTCGCTTTCGCCGCGGATTTCGACGCTCGACGAGGTACCTCGCCTTCTTCGGAGAGAAGAACAACTCCCTGGAGATGAGCTCGCAGAAGGTGAAGTGCGAGCTGTTGACGGAGTCCGACTCGAACCCCAACTCGTCGCTAGATCCGGCGAGGGCGAGCCTCGCCGCCCAGGCCTCAAGGGTGGCCTCGGGCTGGGCAGGCGAGGCTCGCCCTCGCCAGAGCTCAACCCTCGCCAGCCGTCGCCTCTGGCCGGTCGCCGAGGTTCGGCAACCGGTTGGAGGAAGAAGAGGAGAAAAAAAAAGAAATTAAAATATTAAAATATTATTCAAAGTTGTCCACGTTAGCCGCCCGGTATCCAATTAGCAAAATCCGGCCAAAATTGTTCGGAAATGACTGAATTGGCACAACGCAAAAATGTTTATGATTAAATTGCCACAAACAAAAGGTTTAGGACTAAATCGGTACAAAGACAAAAGATTTAGGACTTTTTTGGTAATTTTCCCGAGGAACAGCATGATGGTGGCAAAATAGAGGGTTCTTTTCATTGTAATATTGTAGAATCACATGAAGTAAAAGATATATTATGAAGTGATAAATAAGTATAAACTCTCACGCTACATGTCATTACTTTCAGTGCTCTCTTAGCATGTGCAATTCTTGAATATTAAACGCACCCAAAAAAATAAACATGATCAAGTCGACATCAGTGCAAGCTCTTGCCGAAACCATCCCTTTCCGCACCTATCTCTTATAATTTGTTGCCAGTTTTTTCAATCTGGGAGAATCGTTGGAATTAGATCAAATCATTAGTTGCTAAGAAGGTTTTTCGATTTAGAAAAAGGACAGACTAATCAGAATTTAAGGAAGGATGAGCTTACACTCGATCTCCCCCGCTTTTCGGGTCGTGACTGAGTCTTTCTATCTTAATCAGTTTGCACGGTATTTCTTTCCCCCCCTCAAAACAAAGAAGGCACCAAATTGACCTGAGAAGAATATGACAAAGCATATACCTTCTCAAGCCGGATCTTACATCACCTTCCCATGAGTAAAAAGAGGCATCTCTCCCTCTGCTTTTCTCTCTCTCTGTCTCTCTCTCGATCTCTCTCGATCTTTCGACCTCCATACAAGGAAAGAGAGAGAGAGAGAGAGAGAGGGAAGGGGGGGGGGGGTGGAGATGTCCAATCGTGGTTTGTAGAATCTCAAAGGACAGATTTGTGTAGCCTTTGCCATCAGATAAAAGGAGGAGAAGGACCCTTGCATGGAATAGAATGAATAGAAAAGCAGATCAGTCCTTATACACATTACAACAGTATATCCTATAGCATATGCCTTGTCTTCAAGAACCCTATCATATTTTCAACCTTATAAATAGAACACCTTCTTTAGCCCTATATATAAATCTCTCCAAGTGGGTCTTTGATACAGCACTTATATTTAAAAGTGTCGAAATATATCGCATCGGGTTCATATACTGGTCTATTCACTTAGATGAGCGGACTGGTTGTAGGGCTTCTTTCCTTTGGCAGGCAATTTATTGAAGAAAAAAAAAACTAACAGCAAGAATAATCAAGAATGACCTGCCAAAGGAGAGTTGCCCTCCAACTGCTTCAGCTCTATCGTTGCCAAAGAAAAGCTTGCATTTTATGCGTAAGCTAAGGTATGATCCAAGTGTGAACTTGTTAAGTGCATGCTATTATTTCTCTTGCTTAATTTCTGTGTTATCCGTTTTTGGAGATTCCTTATTAAGATTGTGAATCGGTTAGCGAGCCATTGGCATCTTGTGTTCATTTTATCAGATTGCATAGTTGTAATAGAATTACTGCCAGAGGATTCCTGATGACCGATCGCATGTTTCCTTGATGTTGACCGCTGATTAATTCCATTGATCTTGAATTTTTGTAGCAATTCAGAGCTTAGGGTTCAAAACTCATAATTCACTGCGTTGGAGTGAAGATAGTTTTGATGCCCTAAGAAGGAAAGAACCACAATCGAGATTAACTTAGAGCGATGGAGATTGCAATGGATTCTCCCGCTATCTTTCCTAATATAAGGAATAATTATACAAGTTCATAGCTGAGATTCTGAAGGCTTTTTTGCAGCAGAAACTATGCGTGCATACAAGTTGATGTTTTAAAATATATGGAGGAATCAGACTAAAAAGACTGAGAGTAGTGTAACTCTATAGCCCACCTATTGCCTCTATTTCATCATTATTAGTAATCTAGTTATAGTAGCCATAATCTCATCATAATTTTTTTCTGTTTGTTCATCATCTTACACAACAAAAGTAAGACATCTCCATTCTCATCCCGCTTTTTTTCCCAATATAAGGAGTGATTACACAAGTTCATAGCTGAGATTCTGAAGGTTTTTTTGCAGCAGAAACTATGCGTGCACACAAGTTGATGTTTTAAAATAATTTGGAGGAATCTGACTAAAAAGACTGAGAGTAGTGTTGACTCTATAGCCCACCTATTGCTCCTATTTCATCATTATTAGTAATTTGGTTATAGTAGCCATAATCTCATCGTAATTTCTTTCTGTTTGTTCATCATTGTACACAACGTATGTAAGACATTTCCGTTCTCATCTGATGCTTAATGGGCACACAAGTAAAAGAAATGGAAGAAGTTATAGGGTTTTCTTTCCTTCTGCACAAGATGAGACCTGATGCAAATTCAAACTGACTAGCTGCATAATACATTTACTCGCTCTTTCTGTAATTTGATTTGTCTTTCATCGGGATTGACAATGAAGCTTCTTTCACCCGGATCCGGTGGTCCATTGGTAGTTGCTTATTGCTCAATGACAATAAGCACTGAAGCAGTTTATGCCTAACAATAGCTGCACATTCTATCATTTTATGCACAACCGGGACATGTCTAGATAATACGCCTGCGTGCGTTGTATGCTCAGCACACAGACCCATACTAGCTGTTCCGTTACTCATTCATGTCTGCATGCGCATGTAATCTAAATTCACGGCTCGTTTTACTTTTTTCGCATCTTTCTTGTCTAGTGTCTGCATAGTGTGGATAAGAGAGGGACAGAAGCTTGCTATTTGATGTATGTACAGTGTAAATTCTCGAGTTTTAACTCGTCGAACTGAGCTTAGAGAAGCCATTACTTTTTCCTCCATCGGACCGAATCGCATGGTGAATACATGACTCGAGCACGACTTATATGAAGCAGCTGCAGAACTTGAAAAGGCAGACTGAAGTTAAGCTCCAAGTGCATAACCGAGTGCAAGATCAACATGGAAGGAAAAACCACATCGATGCGCATATGGCCCTGTGACTGTGCAGCCTGCCAGCATCATGACCGCGAAGACATCTATAACTGTAAACTTTCTGAACTGAATCCAAACCAAGACTCGTAACTATGAAGCGATCCCCTCTCGGCTCAGTCAGCTTAGCGAACTGCACGGTCTTAAAACCGCCATCATGCAGAACCACACTTCATGACTTTAGTCGAGTCCACGGGAGACCATACGAAAAGAGCGTCGAACCGACGCGATCTTCCGCATGCATTCGTGTTATCTGCGAACCGCCCACCGGATATATTAGCCACAGAAGATTACCAGGCAAGACTCTTCTTCGGAAGCAGCTCAACCGATCAGCCAAAAGGAAAAGCACCGGAACAAACGAAAGATGAAACAGTGCAAAACGCCCATGGCCGCGATCGGCCCATGTCGAACAAACGGGCCCAAGAGTCGAGAAAAAGAACGAAACCCGAAGGCTGGATCCGAAAGAGACGGCTCGACGTCCCCGGCCGCCCTGCAATCAATCAAAACTCAGAATTCTCCGAACGATTTCCGGTGGGGGAGGAGACGACACGTTGCCATCTGGCAAGGGACAAAAGGAAGAACTGGGCCAGTGGGTCGTAGCGTAGCTGAGCGTTTAACACGCGAGAAAAGATGGAAGACAGTTACTCGAGGCATCACGCTGACACGAGGCGGCACCGACGTCCCCGTCTCTTTATTATGTACTGTCTCTCCTTTACTATCCGACGGAAACGTCGATTTTCCATTTGTTTTAGAAATGAAATTTGCAACGGCGACGATCGTACGAGGACGGCGTGAGCACGAGCGTAAAGACCCGATCACTCGAAGACTTATAAAATATCTTACGGACCACGTGAATCAATCCAATTCCCACCGTTCGAGCCGTATATAATCGTATATAATAGCCTCAATCAAGAGAAACTTACGAGCAAATTGTGGGGCTGGAGTAAATGAGTTCGATTATAATCAATCGCGCCGACCTCAGAGGGCCAATGCCACCGATGCCGCCGTCCCTTTCTCGTGCTACTTAGGCACGTCTTTTGTCATCTTGATGGCCATTAATATCATTTTTTGTATTCAAACCTATCAAGTACATAAAATTGCAATCTATGCATCAACGGATTGTGGACAAAATGATCAATATGATTGTGGGCCCCGACACTGCGACTTTGATCATTTTCCTTTAATTTCATCGAGATTAAAGGTGCAATTATTTTGTAAAAAATTGTAAAAAAATTATTTAAAAAATATATATTTTTTGCTTTAAAAATTAATAGAAATTAAATTATTTTTGTCCTCTACACAAAATGTTTAAATATAAATTGTTATTAATATTGAAAATATTTTTCATTAGCTAATTATTATAAGTGATAAATGTAATTATTAATATTCATTTTTCGAAAAATAAATAATGACTAAAAATGACGAAATCATAAAGTTTCGCGTCAGGTGATATCGTACATCGCTAACCCTATAATCCACGCTTAAAATTCGTCATATAGGGAGAAGAAAAGACACGTGGCACTTCCTTGGCGTAAATTATGTACGATCCTGTCTTCAAGTAAAAGTAGCTGGGGATCAAAACCCATCTTTTCACGTAATGCAAGCCAAGTGGCATGTTTCTTATCTGAAACTGGGTAAGTTTTGGCGGATCTTTAGACAATTACTTCTGTTGAAATTATTAAAATATTTAAATAATAAATTACATCTTAATTTAATAATTTGACCTTTTAGAATAATTGAAATGATTTTAAAAGATCTCATATGATATTAGAATTAAAAATTTCTGAATTCAAAAGTATTCACACAAAATTTTATATTAATATTGTCTCAAGTCAATTGATGACAAATTTTATTCATGAATCGCGCCCACCTATTTGATCGTGCGACCTATGTAATCGATTTCGCAAGCATCCTTTGTTCACGGGAATTTCTATGTTTTTGAGAAAGGGGATTAGGTGGGAAATTGATTGAACCACAAACTAAACTCTGATATGCCCTGATTTTACATGGAAATGACTAATTCCAGGTTCGTCGCTGCGGACAACGCTGTCAATGTACCTTAACTAGGGTGTCGGATTTTTCTAATGTAGTTGCGAAAAAGGAGATTTAGGTGGTTGCGATCGTGCGCACCTACCACATCACTAACACCAAGGGAGAGAGATCTCGCTTTCGTTCGTGGCCATGCTATGCGAGACGAGTTCCTTGACTTAAATTAATGGTTTTTTTTTTCTTTTTTTATTTATGGGAGATCTCGAATCTGTTCTTAGTACACAGAGATTTGAGAAGGTGACAAACCCCTCTTAAAATACTTTTAATTGCAGCATGACAAGGAAGTTGGTGTTTCTTTCCCTCAAGCAAACGCAACTCCTTCACTCTATGCCTATAATGTCACGAAAAACCCTAAAACTAATAACACATGTAATGAATTTACTCAAAATTAATTTTTTAATCACAGAAAAACTCTAAAATTGCTATACCTATGACAAATTTACCCCCATTAATTTTTGCTAAATTTTATCATCAAATTACTAAATTAAATGATACATGATAGTTGACGAATGTACTAATTTGAGATTTTACCGGTACATCGATTTGTGATTTTTCATGATATTAATTAAATTTAATGTAAACAGACAAGGGGTAAATTGGTCATAAATGTATCGGTTTCAAGCTTTTAGTAGTGAAAAAATTAATTTGAGTTAAATTTGTCATAGGTTTTGGGTGATTAAAAAATCAGTTCGACATAAATTTGTCAAAATTGTACCGGCTTAAGGTTTTTCATAGTATTAACTTATATGTATATATAAAGTCTTGTGTCATTGTATATTTACAGACATAGTATTTGCATATTCGAAATTTATGTGTTGTGTGCGTGGCATTAGAATATTTGGAAATCCATGCCTTCCAATATTGTAAATTGAAATCGGCTAATATTGTTGCTCGAAGAAAGAGAATTATATTGCTCTCGTGGTGTATTGAATGACGATCTGTCTTATTTTATTTGTGATTTATTGAATGAGAACTTCGTTGGTAAATTGATAATGATAAATTAGACTAAAAAATCCTTCTCTCCTACTCGAACCCTCAAACTTCCATCTCTAGAACTAGAAGCCAGCGTATTACGGTGTTTAACTTTCTTCTCGATTTGAATGAGTCGAAGAAGCAAAGGACATGCATTCGCATATTAATTAAGAACCTAATTTAAAAAATAAAAAAAGGAGTACTACAATTGACCTCAAATTAAAAAGACTAAAAGTGGCCATTAAATATTCATGTCATTATCTACCCACGCATGGCTGCGTTGGTGGGGCGTTCCCCCCTGAACCAAGAGGTCAGGAGTTCGACCCCTTGGTATACTCCGTGATTTAAGTGGGGGGTTGGGCCAATTTCCTCCGAGGTATAGTCGGTGCTGTGCTCCTGTAAGGTGAATTAGGCTGGATTCTCAGTATAAAAAAAAAAAAATCACATCATTAATGAAGAAATTTTTTGATAAAAATTACTTATCTGCATAAAAATCAAATATGAAATCTGTCACTTAACTAACGGCATATTTAGAAAATGAGGTTCGTCCCATCTTTTAGACTTTTCAAAGTCAACTTCGTATTAAATAATCGACGACCATCGCTCGCTTCAGTTCATAAGATAAAAACCCATTTTACTTTCATGCATAGATAGTCGGTTAACTTTTAGCATGCGGGAAGACACTAATTTCTAACATATGTACAAGGAAACCCACTGGCTAGCTGAAATCTTGAAATTGATCCACATACAATAGGACATATAGCTACCACCTAAAAATTAGAACTCGAAGTAATGTCGCGGGGAATCCGTGAACTTTTGCTCGGCATTTCACACCGTCTCCAAACCATTTTTCTTAATCCAATTTAATCTTCGATCTTTCCGAGCGGGGTTCAATGTAATCCGTTTGTTAAATCCACAACAAAACAATGTAGATTGTCACGTCTAACATACAATCATGTGAGCGACTCGATTTTCTTTTGACCATAAAGCATCTTTCGTAAGAAATTTCCATGGGGACCAAACTACACACAATATACACAGAGTAAAAATCCTCCTCCTCTTCTTCTTCATATTACTTTCCTAACTACATTTTGGTCCCGCATGCCAATTTAGTCTTCGATCTTTCCGAGCGGGGTTCAATGTAATCCGTTTGTTAAATCCACAACAAAACAATGTAGATTGTCACATCTAACATACAATCACGTGAGCGACTCGATTTTCTTTCGACCGTAAAGCATCTTTCGTAAGAAATTTCTACGGGGACCAAACTACACATAATATACACAAAGTAAAAATCCTCCTCCTCTTCTTCGTCATATTACTTTCCTAACTACACTTTGGTCCCGCATGCCAATTTAGTCTTCGATTTTTCCGAGCGGGGTTCAGTGTAATCCATTTGTTAAATCCACAACAAAACAATGTAGATTGTCACATCTAACGTATAATCACGTGAGCGACTCGATTTTCTTTCGACCACAAAGCATCTTTCATAAGAAATTTCCACGGGACCAAACTATACACAATATACACGGAGTAAAAATCCTCCTCCTCTTCTTCTTCATATTACTTTCCTAACTACACTTTGGTCCCACACGCCAATTTAGTCTTCAATCTTTTTGAGCGGGGTTTAATGTAATCCGTTTGTTAAATCTAAAACAAAACAATGTAGATTGTCACATCTAACATACAATCACGTGAGCGACTCGATTTTCTTTCGATTGTAAAGCATCTTTCATAAGAAATTTCTACAGGGACCAAACTACACACAATATACACAAAGTAAAAATCCTCCTCCTCTTCTTCGTCATATTACTTTCCTAACTACACTTTGGTCCCGCATGCCAATTTAGTCTTCGATCTTTCCGAGCGGGGTTCAGTGTAATCCATTTGTTAAATCCACAACAAAACAATGTAGACTGTCACATCTAACGTACAATCACGTGAGCGACTCGATTTTCTTTCGACCATAAAGCATCTTTCGTAAGAAATTTCCACGGGACCAAACTATACACAATAGACACGGAGTAAAAATCCTCTTCCTCTTCTTCTTCATAGTACTTTCCAAACTACACTTTGGTCCCGCACGCCAGTGCGGTACCACCAAGCTCGGACTCTATTAAAAGGCTAGAGCAATCGACACCCCTTACCGACCAAGCCCGAGTCCGCCGCCTCCATGGAAGGTCAAAGTTCGCCGTCTCTAAGCAACGCACGCAAGAGATATATTTTTATATCGAATGGAGTGTGCAAGTTCACACCCGCCCTTTGTCAAATCCAAATTAAAGAAGCCCGAATTTCGTGGCGTTCAACTTTGGTATGCTCCCCCCACTCGAATCATCAAGAATTCGGTTGGTTTGACTACCAATCGCGACAAGATCCATTTGTCGAGTGAGCCCGGCAGTGTTGACTTTCGGCAGATAAAGACCCATTTTTTTTTTCATTTTTAAAATTATCGGTGGAAGTTTGACCTTGTAGCTCCTGCGGATGGTGGGGGAGAGATTATTCGGACTTTGGAGAGCGCATAATCGATATTCCAAGTTGATTGCATCGACCCTATATTCTATCCTCCGTCCTTTTTCGAGAGCTAATAAGCTTTTGCCGCACACATGGAATTGTCCGTGCGGACGGGGAGAACCATATACGTTCGCGCGATTCCTATGATTCTGTCCAATGTCTTTTGTATTACCGGCTACGCGTTCGTTGCTTTGCCGGCTGGGCTATTCGATTCCTCAAGGTGTCTGTTCCGTGAATTGCACCTTTCAAACTGCTACACGCATGGCCTGTGGTTTTTTTGATGACATAACTTCAAATTCGCAGTAAGCCATCATAACAAAAGACTGGGAAAATGTTTTTGGGGGAAAAGAAAAGAAACTTCGACACATAATGACAAAAAAAAAAATTAAACTGAGATATGAAAAAGTTATAATGATTCGTGAGGTAAAGCTAGCACATTGATTTGATACTTATTATTTGTATACTTTGCCGATAGGATAAATACGCTTTATCAGATTTTTTGTTGATTTTTCTTTTTATATTTATTTTTGTTGGAATTTTATGATTCCGAAGGAGTCAATTTTTTCCACGCCGAAGCGCATCAATTGATGCTTTGTCATTTTGGGATTCTTTTCGACGTCTTACCTAGCTTCTCAAGCGTCTCTTTTGAGCCCGACTTTGTGATTATGAGGTCCTTCCTGGCGGTCGGCTAACCAAGTCATTTAAGAAATACGGGAGGTGAATATATTATATGACGTCATAAGATCTGTCGATGGACGTGTGATGGTACATCCCCCATCATGTCGATCGTCCCAACCATATTCTACGACGTGTCGTACGTTATAGAAGGGCTTAAATAGCGACGCTCCTCCTATTATCGCGAGGTTCGGTTTCCTTTTTTTTTTTTTCATTATCTTCTCCGGTTGTCCCATTCGATGTAATTTTGGCTTCGCATCTTGGGTTCCACGTGTAATTTGCGGTCGATGCATTCGAAAGCGTCGCGGTATCAACATGTGTATCATGTACTCTCGTATGCGAACAAGTTAGAAATAAATGACAAAAATCGCGGCCAAACCTTCAATGATCAAAGATCCTTTTCAATGTTTAATGGGTCGATACCATAAAAAATTGCAAACTAATAGTCCCCTTTTACATTTAGAAAAAAACTTATGAATTGGTATATTCGTAACACATTTACTCCAAACTGACGCATTTATATTACATTTGCTTCAAATTAATTTTCATATCACAAATAATCTCAAATTAATATACCCAAAACTAATGCCCCCAAAAAATCCCATATTTATCATAATCTGGGACAAAACGTGATAGAAATAATTCGTTTAAGATAAATGTGGCACGAGATACTGGTTTAGGAGTTTTTGTAATACAAAAATTGATCTAGGGTTAAGTAAGACAAAGACTGTATTAATTTTCATTTTTTTTTTGGTGATATTAACTCATATTTAATCTTACTAATGGCGCAAAAATGAAGATGCAAATTCAAAGGTCTTCAGTCAAGTATTACTTGCGAGAGACTTAATCGACGTGTCTCCTCTTTAATCACCAGGATAAAAAAGAAGAAGTCAAATACGATTTCTCCATATGCTACCAAATTCGGTGAAATGAGCAACACACGCACAACTAACGTGAGGCCAAAAGTGCCAAAAAAGGATAAAATAAAAATAAAAATAAAGTAAAGAGCTGAGTAGACTTTGTCTGACTTTTTGGAACAGCGTGGGAGACTTCACATGTGGAACAGCGAGGGAGCTCCACTCACCAACCCCGCCGGGCTGGGGGGGCTTGACTCGACTGCAACGCGGGTGCATTATGTTGACCGATCCCGTCCCTTGGCCGATGGACGGCTGAGATCAGCCGATTCGGGGGTGGGGCCCCCCCACCTTAGCGCCAGCCAGGGTGCCAGTTTCGTAAGGCCCATTAAATGATGCAGTCAAATTTGGTTGTCCCGACGGCAGATAATGTAATGCAGACCAGCACCAGCGGCTATCTAATGCTAATTTGCCCGATCGTGTCGACATCAACGACCGATACAGGTCGTTTCGTTTTCTGAGCCCATTTGATGATGTGTCCGTTCGGGTTCGAGAGTCGCATTTAACCTAAACTGTCTCGATCTGGTTTGCTGCTCGTCGATTATTGCATGTGTGCAGTCTTTTAACTAGGCCTGCATAGAAATGCTCGAGGAACTGGGTCGTGTCATTAGGCAAGATTCCTGAGTTGGATTTTGACGACATGTTTTGATCGTTTATTGAGATTCTTTTTGAGTACTCATCCCGATTTAAGGGATTTAAGAGTCATCTTGAGAAGATATGAGATGGGTTGTATTTAGGAGTAATGTGTTGTGACCTTACTCTCCTCAAATCAAACCAATCACTTGTTGTCATGTGTTAAAAAAAAAAAAGAAGAAGAAGAAGAAGAGAAATTGATTGAATCACGATCTTCATATAAATAATAAGTGGTCATTGTTATAATAATTTCGACGATGATTAATGATGTACCTCGATATCAATCAATGGAATAGATAAGTTTCCCCACCACACCTTCAATGTGACACAGTCCCATTAAACATCAATAGGTGTAATTCAATTGGTTCTCGGCGGATCAGTTTTCCGGTGAAGGATTTGCCGGGCCGCACGGTCATTATATAGAAAATGCATGCCATTGACTCTTTTGGGTTCGTAATCAATCGGCAATGCGCTTTCGTTTCGAAAAATCAAAAGCAATGATCAATCAGAGAAAAAAAGACTTGCTCGCCCACGTCAGTAGATTTCCTAGGTGGGCCTCAGGAAGCTAAAGAGCTATATTGGCTTCGCTGTTTGAGTAACTGTAAATTCCATAATTTAGGTATCTGTCGTTTGTTGATCTTGACATATTCTTTCTCCTAATTTTCAATCTTCCTTTTATTTTCTTCAACATTGCCTTTGAATTTGCAGGGAGAACCTAACAATCAAATCAAAAACATATTAATTCCAATTGAAGATTTAACTATTATCGAGTTTCGAAAACATGCTGAATTGCACGATCATTCAAGATAAAACCCTAAATATCTCTTAAAGAGAATCTTAAAACCAGTCATTTGTTCTGAAACTTATGGAGATATTTATAACATTAAAATTTGGAATTCCATTTGTATTATTTTCATGCAAATTCAAGGGAAAGAAGGGCGTTAGAGAACCATCTTAAATATCTACATAAATAAGTTATTAATTTAGTAATCCCTATTGGTATCCATAATAAGCGCAGCTTACACTTCTAACTTGCAAGATGTTAATTTTTCTCCTTACAATGAGTAGTTTCCTTATTAGGTTTCTCTGCTTATCTCGTTCAATAACATTTGTTTAACCGAGAGTTTAGTGTGTTTTCTCAATTATGCATGACTTTATCAAGTAACTGGAAGGATTCTCTACTAAAACCGGTCACATTTAATCCAACTTTCAAATAATCTAAAAGTCATGCAATCTCTCGATGATAAGTTTGCCCTACGAAAGCGTTCTTAGAGACATAAGTAATTTTATAGTCTCTATAATAAATATTTATAATTATGCAAGTGGAGGCTCGTAGCTAGAATAAAAAGTGAGACGATAAATTTGTAGTTTTACACATCCTCGTGATTTTGGTACTTAAAATTCAACATTCTGTTAAGTTGTATCACGAAATATCCTAAACTAGTACATCTATGATGAATTTGCCTAAAAATAATTTTTGGACCACAAAAATTCTTAGATCAACTAATAAATTTATCATTCGTTAATGTCTATTAATTTTTATAGTCAAATTGTTGAATTGGATAACATTTAACAGTTGATGGGTGTATCGATTTGGGGTTTCATCATTTATTTGTGACAAGTATACTAATTTGTACTTTTTCTTGATATTAATAAAATTTAACAGAAAATTAATAGATGGTAAATTTATTAAAATGTATATCGATTTAAGATTTTTTATGATTGTTGTGAGTGTATGAATTTAGGACCGAGTTTATATTTATCACAGATGCATCAATTTAGAGTATTTCATGAAATTAATCCATCCTAGCAAGGCCATCAAGTTAAAAAAATTGCAGTAAGTGGTCCAAACATAACCAAATCAATTGAGTTTTCAAGTGCGGATCAGAGTATTTTTTAGTCGGAGGTGGGGAGATTTTTGGGGGGGGGGGGGGTTCATTTTCTCGGATCAACATCATCACGTGGGATCTCTCTACCCCCGCGCGGGCACATCACGTGGTGGCATTCCCGTAATTCGCGAGGAAAGCGGAGGGCGAATTGAGGAAGTGCTCGCCCCGAACATTTGGCACTCGGCGCATGAGTCAAGAATCCGCATTTTAGAGGAGAGAGAGATTGCTTCTTCGTCCCGTTGGCCGTCGCTCGACGACGGTCTCTACTATATATACCGCCCCTCAGCTCCTACATGGGGGCATCCCCCCCGGCCATTCTCCCTGCCTTCCCTTCTCGCTCTCTATCTCTTTCTCTGAGGAAGGAATCGCGCTCGAAGAGCTAGCGCCGCCGCCGCCGTCGCCGTCGCCGCTCGTCCTCTTCGTCTCCGATCAAGCTCAGAGAGATGGCAAAGAACGTCGGGATCCTCGCCATGGACATCTACTTCCCCCCTACCTGCGTCCAACAGGTCTCCTTCACCCTCCCTCCCTCTCTCTCTGTCTCTCTGTCTCTGTCTCTCCCTCTCCCCGTGTCTCTCTGTGCGAGCGAGCTTGTGATTCGACGAGTTCGCGCCGCGGTTCGGGCTCCGGCCGCGGCGGAATGAGGACGCGGCCCGAGGATTTTCCAGCGTCCGCGCTCGAGGGAGATTTGAATTGGTTGGAGCCTAGGATGTCCCCTGGCGAACGGTTCTCTGTTTTTGGACGCTTGCGAGCGCGAAACGGAAGGACGCTTGACTGATCGTTGATATCTCTTTTTCGTCGCTCTTTTTTTCTCTCTATTTTTTTTTGTCCCTCCGGAAGATTTGATTGTGGAACTTTTTGTTTTTCGGCGGATTCGGATGGTGATACTTGATCCGTGTTTCTCCGGTAATGATGACTCCATTGGTCCTTGGAGTTGTAGCTTTAGGTACTGTCGAGCCTGTGTCGCCGTTTAGATGATTTTTGAGTTCGCCGTTGTGCGGATCAATCCGGGGTCTGGATCTGCGGTCAAAGCGAGGATGTGCATGTGCATAGATTAGGCTCCGGCTGGAGCTTCGCCGTCTGCTGTTTATCCGTGTGAAGCGTCTGGTTTGATTTGATTTGTCGAAGTTCTGTAACGGAAACTGTGGGGGCTGCTTATGGTGAAACGAAGAAAAATGGGAACGGTTGTCTCCGTCAGTAGATTTTCAATGAAGAAGCTGACAGGTCTTAAACTGGTTCCGTTCTAGGAAAAATTGTTTCAGATTTACTTCTGCACCATTTTATGTGATTGAAGTGGATATAGGATTTACTAGCTAGCTTGAGGTATTGGACTTAGTTGTCTGCAATCGAGGTGAAAAGGCAAGGAGCAAACTCAAGTTTAAGCAACTATATGGACTGTGGACTGTGAAGTGAATCCTCATATGCATTTGCTTTTGTGGCCGTTGCTGCTTTGTTTTAATCGTCGCTTAATTCTCATTTCGTTAATGCTATTGGTTTCCCAGTATGAGGTTGATGCAACAGAACCTGAAATTCCGTCTCTCATTTTTTTTGGCATTTATAGGAGGCAATGGAAGTACATGATGGCGCAAGCAAAGGGAAATATACTATTGGACTTGGACAAGATTGTATGGCATTTTGTACCGAAGTTGAAGATGTCATCTCGATGAGGTTAAATTTCTATAATCCATTCATTAATATGTGATTCTTTGGTTCCCCTGTACACCTTCTATTATCAGGATACCAGTCTTCGAGAGTATCATTGCTTTCTGTTGTGCTTTTAAGCTCTCCTTGCACATGTTATTTTGCTTTTTTATGATGATTGCCGAAAGGGTGGCAATTATGCCCCTGAAATATTATATTCGCGTATTGTAAGGCCATTACCAGCTATTAGAAGGTGTATAGGGTATCTCCTTTATATTTATGTGGATTTTTTTTCTAACTAAATCCTGTACTTCCAGTTTGACAGTTGTTTCATCCCTTCTTGAGAAGTATGGGATTGATGCAAAACAAATCGGTCGTCTAGAAGTAGGCAGCGAGACTGTTATTGACAAGAGCAAATCCATCAAGACTTTCCTCATGCCACTTTTTGAGGTACATTTTAGTGCTTATTGTTAGGTCCCTAACTATATGTTCTTGTGGAGACACGTAGTCCCATCAGTTTGGAGAGTAAAATAGTAAAGAATCCTGGTTATAGGACACCATATTGCTCTTAATATTTTAGAACTGTTTCTCTTGTCACTCTTCTGCTCTCGCGATTGAGTTGCTCAAAAAGTCCCATTTTATGCCTGAAGATGCTCATGTGTAGTGTTGCTGGTAAATATGCAGGCTTGCGGTAACACTGACATTGAAGGCGTTGATTCAACTAATGCTTGCTATGGAGGGACAGCAGCTTTGTTCAACTGTGTGAACTGGGTGGAGAGTTCTTCGTGGGATGGTCGCTATGGTCTTGTTGTATGCACCGACAGTGCGGTATGCTAATTCCTTTCCTAAAGTCTTCCTATATTTTTATATTTTCTGTTGTGCCTGACTAAAATGGAGAATGGAATTCTTTTAATAATAATGGTACTTTAAATTTAGTAAATCTGGGGTTCTTTGATTCCTTTTCTCTGAAGACTTGATATTGAATATCAATTCTGAATCCATAAGATAATTGCAGTGAAAGAATGGAAACTTTCTACACCACCATGCTTATTGTAGTACTACCACTTGGAAGGAATATACTGTTTACTGCAAGTTCTGTTTTATTCTCTTTTTTAACTGTTGTTTCTCTTTCTCAGGTTTATGCGGAAGGACCAGCACGCCCTACTGGAGGAGCAGCTGCTATTGCTCTCCTCATT
This sequence comes from Eucalyptus victrix, assembly GCA_016097545.1. Lineage (NCBI taxonomy): Eukaryota > Viridiplantae > Streptophyta > Magnoliopsida > Myrtales > Myrtaceae > Eucalyptus > Eucalyptus victrix. The sequence continues at coordinate 31,149,711 of CM027838.1, forward strand.
GGGCCTGATGCTCCTATGGTTTTTGAAAGCAAATTCCGTGGGAGTCATATGTCCCATGTCTATGACTTTTACAAGCCCAATCTTGCTAGTGAATATCCTGTAAGTCTTCCTTAAATGTCCTTTTTGTGATGTTTGAAACTTTTCTGGTTCTAGAGTTCTAGACATTGATGTCCAGTTCCCTAATTTAAGTGTACTTGGTAGATCGAGCATAGTAAACATGGTTTCAGAAAAAAGCATGGAAAGAAAGTTCCCACTTGTCACATTTCCTAAATTATGTACCCTTCTTTGACTTTTACAAGCGGATGCCTTTTGATTGTAACATCTGACTACACTACCGTAAAATTACGGAAGTTCACCACATACATCTGTTAAAGAAGATGTTGAACACTCTCAAGAAACTTAATGGGCTTTGTTCTGCTGAGCTCTATACATATGCCTCTTTCTGAAAGTCTTTAATATAAAGAGTTTCCAACTGATCATAACTCTTGTTCTTTGTAATACTGCATTTTATGTACACGGAAAAATTCTACTTTTCTTCCTATACTTTCACACTTGTTCTAACCAAGTCCCTATACTAATTTTGCTCATCTAGTCTTTCTTCTTGCACAAATTATTTAATCAAGTCCTTCTGGAACCAAATCTAGCCGAATCAAGCTGACATGGCCGTTGGATGATGTTGTAGCGCAACATTGACAATATTTTCAAGACCGAACCCAAGTGCTTGTTAAAAAAGAGAGATTATGAGTGGAAAAGAAAGATTTTTTTTTCTCATTTTTTATTTTTATTTTTGACTGTTGCGTCCACGTCAACATAGTGCTGTACACGTCACCCTCGGGCACCACTGACAGCCACGTCAGCTGGATTTGACCAGATGTAGTATTGGAGGGAGTTAATTAGACAATTTGTGCAAGTAGAAGGACTTGTTTAGAAAAAAAACGTAGACTTGGTTATTGAATACGGGAAAGTACAAGGACGCAAAGTATAATTTTCCTAAATAGATATATTTGCACTATATACCATATGTACCAAGAAGTTCATACTTGCTCTTTCAGTTGGGGTCTTTTTTTATTCTTATTTTTGGTGTTGTTCAGTTAAGGTCTTTATTCTCAAATTATTGGAGGATTTCATGGAAAGCAACTGATGTGTGCTTGCATTCATTGCTTGAAATCCCTTTGCAGGTTGTTGATGGGAAGCTATCACAAACATGTTATTTGATGGCTCTTGACTCCTGCTACAAGCAATTCTGTCACAAGTGAGTTGAAATTTGTAAATATGAGTATATGACCATCTCGATCTTTTTGGAATTTGAGTTATTATTTGCCTTTTCCTTATCCTGCTGATTGCTTTCACAGATACGAGAAATTCGAGGGGAAACAATTTTCTCTATCTGATGCTGACTACGTTGTGTTTCACTCCCCATACAACAAGGTCTGTTACTATTATGACCTGCTGCGGATAATGATTTATCTTTTCTTGCTTTTACTTACACTTTTACTTTTAATATTGCAGCTTGTGCAGAAAAGCTTTTCCCGTCTTTTTTTCAATGACTGCTTGAGAAATGCCAGGTTTTATTCTTCATATGATATCTTTATATGCTGTACTACTGAAATTCAGTGGAATGACATTGTTGGACTCTGTGATTGATTTATGCTCTTATTGGCAGCTCCGTGGATGAGGTCGCCAAGGAAAAGTTGGCACCATTTTCAAGCTTATCTGGGGATGAAAGCTACCAAAGCCGAGATCTAGAGAAGGTATATTAGGAGGCTATCTTGCTGTTTGAAGCGAGTGTAGAACTTGTTCATAGATGATAACTTAATTGATGCCACTGATATGCAGGCATCCCAACAAGTTGCCAAGCCCCTGTACGATGTGAAGGTGCAACCAACCACTTTGCTACCAAAACAAGTTGGAAACATGTACACTGCATCTCTGTATGCAGCTTTCGCTTCTCTGATCCACGATAAGCATTACTCACTGGTAAATTTCCGTCATATTTCTATTCTTAATTTCATGCTGTGGGTTGTGTGACTGTTCTATAAAAAAAACCAAACACATCTCGGCAGGATGGCAACCGGGTGATATTGTTCTCCTATGGAAGTGGTTTATCTGCCACGATGTTCTCCTTGAAATTTAATGGTGGAAAGCATCCATTCAGCTTATCAAACATTGCTGCTATAATGAATGTTGACAAGAAGCTGAAGTCGAGGCATGAGGTAATTTTAGTATTCTCTCCTCCTTGTTGCTGTATGCATTATGTGTCGTTTATAGGTACCGATCCGATTGTACTTTATCAACATGAGCATCGGCTCTACCAGCTGCTAGATTTACACTAAAGAACATCTCTTCTTGTGTGTTTGAATGTGCACATGATGTGCCTAATTACCATCGACACCAGTGCACATATTTCTCCTTAAGAAAAGATTGCTTCAACCTTTTTATTTGCAATCATAAACCAGTATCTTCTTCTTGCGTTACCAGCTGAATCGGGCACATGCATTGACTAGAGAAGCGGTAGTATCTTTCCTTGTAAAATGCTTTAAGCCGTTGTGCAAGGAAAGTTGCTTAAATGTGTGCCCCGTTGATGAACATATCTGAACACAACTTTCTTTTCTTGTAGTTCGCACCACAGAAATTTGTTGAAACGATGAAGCTTATGGAGCACAGATATGGTGCTAAGGACTTCGTGACAAGCAAGGACTGTAGCCTGTTGGCCCCAGGAACTTACTACCTCACCAACGTTGACTCCATGTATAGGAGGTTTTACGCCAAGAAGGCCAAGGTCAGCTCCTGCCAGAATGGTCCAGTCACCAATGGTCACTGAAGCGAATGCCAGTACATGGGTGGCATCATGGTGGCATCATCCGCCTGTGCAGTCGTCTTGTGATTTTAGATGATGATTGGTGGAAACGGCATTAAGAAGAATTTCTGTGCGTTCGTAAGTTTATACCTAAGCACAAAATAGTTTGATCAAGATGTCAAGTCTTCTCTTTCTTTACCTAATGATTAGCCGTTAATAAAAGTACCTATTGAAGTCCCCCTTGCTCTTTCCGATATGCTTTGTTGTTACATATGACACAGTTTCTCGTTCAAGAGTTAAATGTCACGATGAACCCACCGATCAGAATTCAGAAATTGGTCGATGGCTTCATCATAGTTCCCACGATCAGCCTGGTAAAACAAAAGGGCGGAAACCCGAAAAGAATTACGATCTTACTGCCCAACGCATAAGATGCCGGTCTGATCCGACCTTCTTTAACTACCGAGTTAGGTTGCGTTTTTTACTGAGTGGGCTATTATTACCTCGTCATTCACATGCTCTGGGAGGGAAGATATGACCTGTCAAAATATGAGATGGACCTAGCAAAGACCATTCGCGTAAAAAGACTTTGCCCCATCGGCGAGTGCTGCCCAGGCTTGAGAGCTGAAAATTCCAATCCAAATCAATCCAAACTGCAAGTCTCTTCAGCAATATTGAACTCTCCGGATTCAGTTGGGGAGCAAGAAAGGACTTTCGAGGATCATCTAGCAATTAGAAATATCGCCAAGAACAACCGGCAAGTTGCGTACGATGGTTAGGTTGATATGTTTTGCAGGTTAGCTGCTTGGCACGACTAAGTGAACGGGTTTAAATTCATTGGCCTTTCGGCCGAGACCAAGTGGAACTAGAAAACACATCCGAGCTGGCCGATGCTATGGCTACATCGGAGGCTAGTAAATGCTTGCATGCAAGGCCCTCCCGTATGCCGCGAGCACGGCTACTGCGCAACTTGACCCAGCGTACCTTCTAAAAGGGCAGTAACTTGAAGACAGCAAATGGCAAGCTATCAACAAATTAAATAAAGCTTTACAAAAGGCTGCTACAGTAGTCATCAGAGACTAGATCCCGCCCTCATGGTCCCAAGTGACAAAAGCCCCCCCTCTCCCAACACCGTCTAGAACCAAACGCCGTTAGATGTTAGGACTCGTGTGAGCTCACTTTAATTAAGCACTCTCATCATCTTAGTAGTCTCTAATCAAAAGCTACAATACAAGCTAATACCCGCACGCCCAATTGCTATATTCTCTTTTCTCAATTTGATCCAACTTGGACCCCACAAACTCAAACAACTCGTAAACAGGAGTAATCACTCACCTGACCTGACCTGACCCTCAACCCAAACCCAAACCCAAACCCAAACCCAACCTCTTAGGAAAGAGCAAGCGCGAGCATAGCTTGACCCCCAATTATTTAATTTGATTATCAACAACCCCCCACAAAAAAAAAATTAATAAAAAACTCGCTCTGGAAAATGTGACGGCTCTTAAAATCTTTTTTTTCCCAACTTTGTATATATATTAAAAAATTTCGCTGTTCTTCCAGATGGTGCCGGGACCACAAAAATGGTGAGGTGGTCTCAACCAATGGAAACCCCACTTTACCTCGGGGGCCCCCGCACAAAAAAGATAAAATTTCTTCTTCTTCTTCTTCTTTCTTTCTTTTTCTTCCCTTCCCCCCCCGCCCCGATCTCTGGCCCCCCCCCCCCACCCCAACCCCACCGCCACTCTACTCCCCTCCTATTGGCGGAGACCCGGAGACCACCTGTCCGACCCTCGGTGGTCCACTTGCGATTGGGACCCGTGATGAGTAAGCGGCCCCCACCCGCGCGCCATCCCCCTCCCCACCCCCCCCCCACATCACGAAGCATACCCCTGATCGGATCCCCGCCGTCCGTTCCCATCATCATCAACGCACTCCGTCCCAACACCAGCACCCCGCCCTCCTCCATATTAAGCAACGGTGCGCGCGACCGGATGGAGGGAGTAACGATTTTTACTGCAAATTCTCTCTCTCTCTCTCTCCCCTTCCTTCTCTCTCTCTTAGGGCTTCTCTTTGTAAAAAGGAAGAAGGAGAATTTCCGCTTCGAGCTTTTTTGATCCCTCTGCCTTGTTCTGTTCCATTGTTCTTCTTCTTGTTCTTCTTCTTCCTTGAACCTCTGTGCTTTTCCGGAGGACCCATCTTCAGTTCTTGTCTCTCGGCTCCTCCCGACATCATAAGACGTGAAGGCTCGAGCGAAGGGAAGAAAAAAAAACGCCACCTTTCGTCCGAAATGGCGTCGTTTCAGCAGCAGGAGCCGGACCCCGACGACAACGGGGGCGCCTCCGATCTCAGCACCAGCGCCGGCGACCCCGACGACGGCGGCCCCGCCAGCGCCTCCCCGCCCCCCCGCGACCCGCCGGCGGCGCGTCCGTTGTTCCGTGCCGTTTCGCTCAAGGACGAGCCGGTGGAGTCCGACCCCGAACGAGTCGCCCGCCGGCTGGCCCCGGAGGGGGTGCAGGTCCAGCCAATGCCCATGCCCTTGTCCAGCGTCTCCGCGACCGCCGCCGCCGCCGCCAGGCGCTCCTCCTCCTCCTCCTCCACCAAGGACCGCCACACCAAGGTGGAGGGCCGCGGCCGGAGGATCCGGATACCCGCCACCTGCGCCGCCAGGATCTTCCAGCTGACCCGGGAGCTCGGCCACAAGTCCGACGGCGAGACCGTGCGGTGGCTTCTCGAGCACGCCGAGCACGCCATCATCGAAGCCACGGGGACCGGGACCGTCCCTGCCATCGCGATGACCGTCGACGGGACCCTCAAAATCCCCTCCGCTCCGAGCAATAACAACAGCAGCAGCAATACAACCGCTGCCCCCAAGCGCAAACGTCCGTCGAACAGTGAGTTCTGCGACGCGGGCGATGCCGTGATCACGCAGTCGTCGGGCCTCGCCACCGCGGCACCGCCGCCCCAGGGGCTGATGCCGGTGTGGACGGTCGGGAACGCCGGCCTAGTGGTCCCCACCAACGCCTTCTGGATGATCCCGCCACCGCAGGCCTCCGGCGCGGCGGTCGCTGGCGGGCCCCCGGTGGCTCAGCAGGCGCAGATATGGGCGCTCTCGCCGGCGATGACCCCAGTGTTCAACGTGGCGGCCGCGGCCGGGGCGGCGGCGAGGCCGGTGTCGTCGCTCGTCGCGGCGGTGACGGCGGCGGCCGCAGGAGGAGGGAATATTCCTTCGGGGATCGAGATAAGGGGCCCGTCGCCGGGGATATGCGGCGGGATGACGAACTCGGCCGTGAGCACCAGCGTGGTCGGGGCAAAGGCGGCGGCGAAGAAGTCGACGATGGCGCCGAGCGTGAGCTCCGCCGGGGGCGGCGGCGGCGGCGGCAGGGAAAAGGCTCAGATGTTGAGGGACTTTTCGCTGGAGATTTACGACAAGAAGGAGCTGCAGTTCATGGCTTCCGACAACGGTGCTCACGGCCGTGCGCAGCCTCACGCCTCCAAGCCTTGAGGAAGGAAAAGAGTTCTAATTTGCGACTGACAAAACAAAATAAGGGAAAAAAAAAAGATTAGTTTTTTTAGAATTTTAGGTGATCAAGATTTTCTCCTCTCCTCTTCTTCTTCCTCTTTTTTTTTTTTTTCTAATTTTTATCGTGATTCTGTACTTCAAATTGACGGGTTATTGTGAAATTGCAACTCAAGTCGTCTTTGCAAACTATTTAGTTAATAATGGGCTCTCGAAATATTCCATTTTTTTTCTGAGAATTTCACGTGATTATATTGATTTCTTAGCTTTTTTGCAGGAACATTTTGTGCCCGGACCATGAATTTCATATGGTGGTGGTTTTGCATTGCTCGTACCACGCATAAAAAGCCTGTGACAGGCCAATGAAATCATGTAATACATCTCCCGCATTTCTTCTTTTTATATTTGGGGGGTTTATGATGGGGCTAAAATACCCAAGAATATTTTATGTGTAGATATTGCCATCTCGAGATATATCTCCTTTTTTTTCTCCTATAAAAATGCTAAGAACGGAGCTCGGAGTTAATCCACTGGACTAGCTCTCTCCCGATGCCTCTCGGCACGTGCGGTGTGTTCACGGTCCGTTTCTCCTTCGCAAAAGCTAGATCTCTAATTGAACTTTAAGCTTGGATCGTGCTTGGTACTTGAACTAAACGGGCAGGGAACTCTAATATGAATTCGAGCTCATGAAGCTTTGTGCAACCTTCTTGTTTTGTGATCGTGTGAAACTCTGGTGCTTGCTTCGTATAAGGAGGGGCGACGATATCTGATACGACAATATAACATGATTAGAATAGGATGCGAGCGTCGTTAACTGGTCTTGATTGAGGCTGATCATGTTGGGGTCAATTTCATGTCAGCCTACGAGATGCGACCAATTATTATGTCTTGTTCGTGTTCAACTTACCAGGCATGATATCGACTCGTGTACGTTGTTTAAATTAATGAGCTAGTGTTGACATGATCTGTCTATGACTCATTTAGACACTCAATCGGCTTAAAGACTATCTTTCCATGTCATTCACTATTAAGATTTCAAACTAATGATATTCCATTTGTTTGGATTATGTTTATAAATTTATTTTGATGAAGTTTTACTAATGCATTTAAAAAATGTATAAATCGATGTTGTGAAAATTAAGGATGTTTTGAGCCAACCGATTTCATGCCATAATGGATCATGCACTTGTGGTGACTCGTCAAACCATTACTTCAATTGTGTTACAAGAGATGTAGCTCGTTTTTTTTTTAGTTCAGACTCGCTTCAAGTAGCTCAATAAGATTAACACGTTATGGTATTATTTGGATTGCTAATATTCCGTAATATATTATTATATCGATATTCCATAAACACTGACTCGCAAATACGAATTGCCAACGTCACGTGGTGTGCACGAACCTTAAGCGGTGGAAAAACGGACGATGTGATTTAACTTTGACGAAACTTCGGTTTTGCTAGAGGAGACTTCAAGAGGCCTAAAACCTCAAAAGGGAAATTCAAAAAGAAAAAAAAAAAAAAAAAGAAAAAGCCCACTTTTGCGATAATTCGACCCGCACTCCATGGCTGCGCAAAAAATAAAGGGAAATCCAAATTTCAATAATTTTGGTTAATTAAAGTAACAAATCCCCCCCCTCGGAGTTGACCCCCTCGCACGTGGGTCACGACCGGGCTCGCACGTGACAACCCCCCTTCCCTTCTCTCTCTTCCTCCTCCCCCCAAAGGTAGGCGGAAATTAGTTGAGCGGGTTCCCGTCTGGCGGGTGGGCCCCACGGACCTGCCAAATGGTGGGTGGGGCCGAGCCTCCGCTGAGTGGTGGGGGATGTGGAACCACAAAAAGGGTTCAAAACCCACGAGCCGCTCGCCACCACCCACCCCCCCCCAACTCTCGCTCGGCCCGCGTGCCGTCCACCCCCGGCCCCGACTGGCCCTCCCGCCCGGGAGATTCCTCTCCCACGCGCTGCGAGCGCGTGAGAGGGAAAGGCTCGTCCCCGGGGGTGGGGCCCGAGACGGAGGACGTGATCCGTGTGGGGGTGGGAGGGGGAGGGGGTGGGGTCCGGTGTGCGGGAAAGGCTGGGCAGGCTGTGGTCCAAAGGGGATAGGGAAGAGGAGTGCTGTGCTGGCCCCACACGTGCGAGGCCAAAAGCAAATAAATAAATAAAAAAAGAGCTGGTGGGGCCCACCCCTCTGTCATCTGGCGGTCCTCGTGGGGGCCACGCATCTCTCGAGGGAGATGGACGGCCTACGCGGGGGGGGGGGGGGCGTCCAGCGTGGTCCCGCCCGGGGGGCGCCCGCCCCCACCTTCCCCACTCCAATTCCTTCCTCTACTTTTTTCCTTCCCCCACGCCGGAGCTCTCTCTCTCTCTCTCTCTCTCTCTCTCTATGTGTTTCGGATAAACGAGAGGGGGGTCCACGGCCCCCGCGCGGGGCGTGTCTTATTCGGGTCCTTTGGTGGAAAGTCGCGATTGAATTTTCACGTGTCGGATGAAGTCCCCAACCTATTATTGTAGATTTCAATCTCGCTTACCATCAGGTGAAGGGGGGGTAAATTACCTCATGACCGCGTGTCAAGCGATTGGGATGGAATTAATATCTCTTCGTGTTTGTTGAGGGTACATGAGGCAAAGTCAATATTCGATTGGTCTTGAAGTTTAAGACTGGAGATCCCCAATCGTGGCTACAAAAGGATATTTGCGAAAAAGCGTCAAGTGGGTCTTTGGCTTCATGGTTTTGTCGTTAACTCTCGCGGAATTGAATATCTTCATCTTCCACTTCTTATGAATACGGAATGACAAATCCTTTTTCACTTCATCGATCCGTTAGAGGTCTTATCTTTGTGATACATCGGTCAAAAGTATTAGGTAAAAAGTATTTTCTCCTTTGGGACACAAATAATATCATAAAAAAACTTTTTCTGTGTTTGAACAGTAGCCCCTTGACAACTTTGGATCATGCCTTATATTCAAAGCATTATTTATTACGTGCCATTGTAGTGATTAGTCAAGCTAACTTTAGATTTCAGTGGATGCATCTCAAACCTTCAGGACGAACTCATTGAATTCAAGTCCGCGAAACAATTAGTGCACGGACCATTCTCGAAATGCATTTTTAAGCAAAAATGTATCTTTTCTTTTCCATGTAATACAGTTGATATAATAGTGGATTTTATGTGATGACCTTCTTTATAGATGCCTTCTTCTGATTATTAGAGAAAATCCTTGCGATCTAGACGATTATCATACACAATATGCAAGTAATCCGAAGATGTGGAGATACCAATTTGCATTTCCAAATTGACCCTTCACACTGGGTGAATTCGACACCGATTAATATATGTTAGTAATATATATCATTTGCTGATTAAGAATGGGTTACACAAGAATCAACTACCAAAATCTAAACACCACAGATGATCACGCGGTAGCTCGATGAACTCGTCAAATTTTTCCACGAAACAAGAGAAGTAGTTTGGTTCATCTTCTTGGGCCTTCTCTTGTGGGCTTTTATGACATTGTCTTGATCTACAGCAAGGGAGTCGAGCCCATTTAGGCTTGGTCGGGCCCAACGACAAACTCCCTTTGAATATTTCTGCGAATTGCTAATTCAGTCCAAATTAATCAAATTTAGTTATCTCAACTTGCAGTAGCTATGAAATCGAAGATTTATATCATTTGGTTTTCGAAGTCTAGAGAGCCCCATCACCTCAAGAGAGAGGTTCGCGTTTCGCATTACAAAGAACTCGAATTCGCGCATATTTGACGGTTCTCACAAGATCTTACGATAAGCAAAATATTCACACAAATATAATAAGAAGACGATTAAGCAACATTGTAAAATTTACGAGAAACCGCTCTTCGTATATCTCTTCTCATAAAGCACATATAGTTTTATAAGTCACAATTTTAAGCCGGATCATCAATTTCATTAAGTCAGAGAATGCGACACATGATCATAATGATTGGAAGTTCTAATATTCTGAACACAATAAAGAAATGGGCCGATAATGCATGTACAATACATTGTCACGATTCCAAGGTTTTCCATGCATAAATAACCGTGAATCATTGAAGAAAACCAGGCCAATCTCCTAGAGTTTTTGAAATATTTGTAGGGATGGGCGATACTGTAAATGTGACAAGTAGAGTATTCTTGGCATAAATGTTGGTAGTTGGTAGATGGGGAGATGCAATCTCCACATTTAGATCTAAAGTTAATTAGTTGTTCTAATGAGAGGAATTCTTGTATAAATAGGAGTGCCCTTCTCTCATTTGTATCCCTCCAACACTCTAGCATTAGAAAGCATTCTCTTTATAAGTATTTTCTCTCTCTAAGCTTAACTCCACTGATCCTTAGGAAAAGGCTTAGCTTGGGAGATCCACCGGTCCAAAGAAGCCTAAGTTGTTGCACGGTCCCGATCCCAAACAATTAGCCTATGACAATATGGTCCCGATCCCAAACAATCAGCCCGTGACAATATCACTTGACATTCCTTCTCGCATGTAAGTCGGCATTTTACACATGGAAACATGAGGTTATAATCATGTTAGATAACCCGAATCGGAACATAGAACAATTACTAGATAAACACTAAACTTCCTTTGATAATCCTGTTAGGGTAATCTCTTTTTCTTTTTTCCTAAAAAGTTCAAGTTGTTGGAAAATATGCCAATGTATATTTAGTATGTTATATATCAAATATGTAGACTACATCCATCGCCTCGCCATCATGTTGAGCGTGAACAAGTGGGCTTGGGAGGGTTCATTGAAAGAAATGAACAAGGGAGAAGAATGCATTATCATACTCGAAGACGAGACTACTAATTTAGGTGAAATGGAGCGAGATAGTAGCAGATTGAATACCCTTTCTACTAAACAAATTTGATTATATATGGACATGAATATTAATGAATTGTTACAAGACATTTTGTCGAACATATGAGGTCGAATCTGATTTGTGCACCACTCCCACCAATTTAGCCTGGCGGAGGGAAATGAACATAATAATAGTGCAAGCAAAATAAAATAAAGAAAGGATTTTGTAGTTTAATTGAAAAGATAGACTTTAGTTTAAAACTGCAAACAAAAGTACTCATTAATTAGGTCTTCTCTCCTCTCTCTCTAATCTACTTTCTTACCTAAATCCAAGGGCACTTTATTGGTACGGTGCAACGCTTTTTCATCACTTAGATTATCCCATGTTGCAAAATTGATGAAATTGTTCGTGGTAGGCGACAGAAGAACCAATTGCATAAATCGTATAAGTTAGAAGTTTTAACTGAACAAATCACTTAAATAAGGAGACTTTAATTGCAAACCGAAAAAGTATACAATGACCCAATTGCATACTTGATGAAGAGTTGGGGGCCACAGTGGACTCAACCTTGTTCATCAACTATATATGTAGGGCGGGTCTCAATTAAATGTGTATGATCGCGCTGTTAAATGGATTTGAATGCGCAGTATATTTAGAGCTAGAGGAATATAGGGACCCTTTACTTAAATTACACTCCTCCTAAATGGTGTCGCTATATGACACTTTAGATGTTAAATGAATGGGACTACTGGAAAATGAAGATGTAGCGGAAGCATCTTATAGGGACGGCTAGAGAGAGCCGTCCCAGTAGTACCCATTTTAATTGCTCGTGCTTTTGGGGATGGTTTAGGTTGGTTCCAAGGGGCAGGTCCTGTCAGTACGGGCCATTTCTACGGACAATCTTGACTGTCATCAATAACGACGGTAATGTACGGCCTTGTCACGAATAATGTCGCTATGCAGGAAAAACCACGAATTCCGGTGCTGTCATGCTTTTTTTTTTTTTTTTTTAATGGATAAGATCATAAAAAAAAATTAATTTAAGTTATTAGATGAAAACATTATTTAATATTTAATTAATCTAACCTTACCCTTCATGTGTAGATTGAACTTTGGTCTAAGCCTAAAGCGTGAAAATATATAATTGTTTGGAAATATATGAATTCGAGATACAAATTCTGATATAATGAGAAAATTTGTGGGATAAAGACTAATTTTTTAATAGTTCAAGCTATTAATGAAGGCGTATATTAATATTTTATTACCTTAAAAATTTTTGTAAATTTCCTTTTTTTTTCTTGGCTAACGATTGGGGCTCTCTTTTGATCGCATTTCTATTATTTATATTTGATGGAGAGATTAGGATAACATGCTATAGCCTTTAATTGACAATTTCGAACAAGTGAAATCTGCAGCTTATAGAAATTGTTTGATAAAAATAGCGACACTGTAGAAATTGAGAATGGTTTACAACATCCCTTTGTTAGGCAATATGACATTGACATGGATTGTAAGCGGGCGTTTGAACATATTCAAGCATTCAATGGGAGCCCACCATTTTATTCAATTAAATGGTTTCCATGAATCAGTCTTAATGCAGGTTATTTGGATAAATCACAACGATACGCTTGTATAGCTACAAATCACCGTATATATTTAACAAAATGGTCTAACCAAAGACTTAATTATGTAATATTCGAAAAACAAAATATAAAAACCCATCTTTTTTTTTTTTTTAAATCAATAAGAAGTCCTATAGCCCTGGCTTGTATTTGTGTATAAAAAGCCTGGAGAAGGACAAACCAAGTTGGTTGGTGTTGGATACTAGAACGCTCTACCTAGGGAATAGGATGTCCCTGTCCTGACTAACGGTCATTCAAATGTGGCGGCAAAAACAAAGAAAGTCTTCTCGACTCTCCATTGACACTGAGGACTTCGAAACGAAGAACGACGCTTCGGAACCTTGCCCCCTTTGAATATTCAAAGGCAGAGGTCTAGCAAGGCTTGCCGAAGTTCATCGTCTTCCCCGTGTTTTCCACGACGTTATCTAAAGGGCTAATCATGCGCCTGCGAGTCATTCTTGAACGATTTTTCAAAGCTTCGAGGTCAACCCTTTTGCGTTCTTGGACTTGCTCCTCCTCCTTTTACCTGGTCAGCTCAGTTTTGCTCGTCTTATTCGGGCACCATCTCGTTTATGGTCGGGGCGTCTTTGGCTCGGACGCCGAACTCCGCTCGGCTCCTTTTGGCGGGTCCGATCTGAGCTCATCAGGCCAGCTTTCTTCTCGGTTTGTTGTGTTCCCGAGGGCAATTATTCGGTCCAGGTACCTCGTTTCATCCTTGCACGATTTTCTGGCTGCCGATAGTTCGACGCATTGCTTCAGTGAGGCAGGTCTGCGTGGGTTCGTCGTTTGGAGTTGCTTGCCGGTCAGGGGCTTCAATAGCTTGATAAGTTATTCGGGTTGTCGTCGAAGTAGTGGTGGAGTTGTTGTGTTGTCGGGTTATATATAGTCTACTATTTCAAGTGCTTCAGTTCCATCGGTACTGAGGAGATTTTCTATGGCTCGATCATTTTTCGCTGGAACCTTGTCCTTCGGAGGGTCATCCCATGTCCAGGGTCAACAGATTGTACCTATTAAGACCAGCAAGCAATCTCTGAAGCTGCAGCTCTTACATGGAAACTTAGACATTTGGGTGAAGGATGCCAAGAAACTCCCCAATTTGGATAAGTTTCACAGGAAATTAGGGGACATGCTTGAGAAAATTCCCGTCAAGGTTAAAGGGAAAATCGAAGGGCAAATGTCTAACATAACCAGCGATCCTTATGTTACAGTTTCTGTTTCTGGTGCTGTCATTGGTAGGACGTTTGTGATCAGTAACAGCGAGAACCCTGAATGGAAACAGCACTTTTATGTGCCTGTGGCACATTATGCTGCGGAAGTCTATTTTGTGGTTAAGGACAATGATGTAGTGGGCTCCCAGATAATAGGCGCAGTGGGGATTCCTGTGGAACAGTTGTTGTCTGAAACAAAAATCGAAGGGACTTTCCCTATCTTGAATGGTAACGGAAAGCCCATCAAGACTGGAGCTGTCTTGAGCTTGTCGATCCAGTACACTCCGGTGGATAAAGTGGAAATTTATAGTCAGGGAGCCGGTCATGGTCCTAATTACCAGGGAGTACCAAATACATACTTCCCTCTCAGGAGGGGTGGTGAGGTTACTCTTTATCAAGATGCTCATGTCCACGATGGTTCCCTTCCTAATTTAGAGCTTGACGATGACTTGCAGCACAACCACGGGAGTTGTTGGCTAGATATCTTTAATGCAATTAGTCAGGCCCGGCGTTTAGTCTATATTGCTGGATGGTCTGTGTTCCACAAGGTGAGACTGCTCAGGGATGGCAATGAGGCGACAGATCGGACATTAGGGGATCTACTCAAAACCAAGTCACAGGAAGGTGTCAGAGTGCTTCTTCTAGTGTGGGATGATCCTACTTCTCGCAGCATTCTGGGGTACAAAACGGTAAGGAACTACAAAATATTTGAAGTCATGTGATTCGATTCTAAGTCAGTTTGCCACAAGCAAGAACATACTATGGCACTCACATGCTGTCTTGGTATTTATGCTGTGCTGCACCATTACCCTGCAACTTGTTATGGAAATAGATGTCTGTCAGAGATTGTTTTCTTCCTGCATTCTTGATTTCCTTGGTATCTTGAAGTTTATGTGACGTGATACTTGATCTTAACTTATTAAGGCACAAGTTAGATCAGTCAACTGTTCAAGCCAGCAAATTTGGAACTGTCATTTTTTTTTTCAATGAATCGGATTTCCCTGTCATAAGCAATCCCACCAGCATCAATCAGGTTTCATTTGAATGTTAGCTTCTACGTGATCTACAGCTCATGGTGTATTTAGTATCAACTAGCCCATAAATTGGATAGATAACTATGTGAAGGCAGCATGCATTATAGATGAAGGATAATTAGATTCAGTAGAAAGCAAGAACTGCTTTGTTATTTGATTGAATAAGAACTTCTGTAAGCACAAGTATGTAAGAAGCATAGAGGAATTTACGACTCATAGATTGTTATTATGTTCAGTTGACATTTAATGACATTGATACATAGCTACGACAAACTTCAAGGGCTTAATGTTGCAACTTCTTATGGTTTATTTGTTCATTGACTTACATCAAAATAGGAAGGGGTCATGCATACCAATGATGAGGTGACTCGTCATTTCTTCAGGAACTCATCGGTGCAAGTGCTACTTTGTCCTCGATCAGCTGGAAAAGGACATAGCTGGGTCAAAAAGAAGGTTAGAGACGAAAACACCATTTATGCCTATACACCCCTCCTCAAGTTTCTCTGTCTAAAAGTATCTAGGGATGTTCATTCTCTTAGCAAAGTTTTTATCCAACTTCAACTACCACATACTGCAGATTCATTGGAAAAGAAAGGAGTTTTAAAGTTTTGCTGGAGAAAACTGAATGCCGGATTGTGGAATTATGATCAACAATCTGGTAGAACTTTGACTTCATAGCTTTTCAAAAGCAGGAAGCACGTTAAAACCCTTGATCATGTAGATGCAGAACATCAAATGACGCTAAAAACATGTTACCACTTCTTTACTGTTGTATTATAACTCACCTGCAGATTTAATCGTCTATAATCAGAAATTGCAGATACCATGTAACCAAGAATGGGTTAAAGTAGGTTTGGCACTGACAGAATGGAAGCCTTTATTCAGGAAGCTAGTAAATTTTATATTTTTTTGGGTAATGCTGTATTTGTCAATATCATTTGAAGTATGCTAAACATTCTAACCTGTTCATAAACATAACTCTCGATAAGATCTGTCTGGGTTAATATCAAAACTATTGCCTCCATGTGTTTCTAAATCCGAAACTGGTGTCAAAGAACCGAAGTATACTTTTACTCAGAATTATGAGCTCTATATGTGATGATATTCTTGCCAATTTTTTCTATTATCTGATCAGAAAATAGTGATTTGTCCGGAAATTTTCCATATTCAAATTGGCCGCTGCATCTTTTCTCCTAATAGTGTTTGATATTGACCTGCATTAATTTCGTTTTCCATGGATGCATCAATGTGGATAGTCTTTTAAGATATATATATATATATATATATTTTTTTTTTTTTTTTTTTGCTTCAGCAATTGCTTTGGACCTCCTGATCTTTTTTTTCCTTTTGGCTTTATTACTTAGGAAGTAGGAACCATTTACAGTCATCATCAGAAAACGGTCATTGTGGATGCTGAAGCTGGGGATTACAAAAGAAAGCTTGTAGCATTTGTTGGAGGTCTAGATTTATGCTTGGGTCGTTATGACACTCCTAGTCATCCAACTATGCGGACACTGCAGACGGTGCACAAAGACGACTATCACAACTCTACTTTCTCGGTAATGAATAATTATACTTGTTGCACATGGACTTGCTCACGGTTGTTTGGGGTATCACCGTCCCGCTTCATTGGTCCTTGCACAATCCCAGACAAGAAATCTACACCCACATCACATGCTTTATAGAGAATGTACTATGTATTCAACCATAGCGGGCTACATGTAGGCAGGTGTTTATTAAGGGGATTTATCTTCTTGACAGGATGTCATGTGAATTTAAGCTGCAAACATGTCAACATGTAAGCAATCATTTTATACAATTTACCAGGTTTTCTTTAGTAGGAAAATGTGGTATGTAAGTTTTTCTTTAGTAGGAAAATGTGGTATGAAATTTAATATCTGCCTTAATGATGCATTGCCTAAAGGAGAAGGATAGAAGCATGAGGAGTTTTCTCATTTCACTTGTACCCAAATCCTTAACAGGATCCTTCTGCTGGTTGCCCAAGGCAGCCATGGCATGATTTGCATTGCCGCATAGATGGACCAGCAGTATATGATGTCCTCGCCAACTTTGAGGAGCGTTGGTTAAAAGTTTCAGAACCACATGGTTTGCAGAAGTTAAAGACATCATATGATGATCAACTTCTGAGACTAGAAAGAATTCCGGACATCTTGAGAATTTCAGATGTTACTTGTCCAAGTGAAGATGACCTAGAGAACTGGCACATTCAGGTAGAGTGATCATTGCTGTTAGAATTTCCATTATTTTCTTCTCCAAGCTTGTCAAGTTGTCTCTGCGGAGCTGACTTAACTTTTCAAAGTGAAGATCTTCCGCTCGATTGATTCCAATTCAGTCAAAGGCTTCCCTGATAACCCTAAAGATGCTCCAAGCAGAGTGAGTATTAGAGAAACAAGCCACACCTTTATCATTTTATGTTCCTTTACGATTGATCCAGGTACACAGAAACACTATAAAAAGTTGAGTAATTGATATGCTTTCTCGTTTGTGACAGAATCTGGTATGTGGAAAGAATGTGTTGATAGACATGAGCATACACACAGCATATGTCGAGGCAATCCGTGCAGCGCAACATTTCATTTACATTGAGAATCAGTACTTCCTTGGCTCATCATATAACTGGGATTCTCACAAAGAAATAGGTAAGGAAGTTGAATTTATCATTTTGGGAAAAAAAAAAAAAATGTTGCATCATG
This sequence comes from Eucalyptus victrix, assembly GCA_016097545.1. Classification (NCBI taxonomy): domain Eukaryota; kingdom Viridiplantae; phylum Streptophyta; class Magnoliopsida; order Myrtales; family Myrtaceae; genus Eucalyptus; species Eucalyptus victrix. The sequence continues at coordinate 31,167,417 of CM027838.1, forward strand.
AGCTCATCCCTGATATAATCTGTCTGTAGTTAACGTAGTTCCTTTCTTCAAGCAAAACACGTAATTTATAGGCTTTATTCCCACAAGATCTTTCCAGCCAGATAATATACATAAACTATTTTCCCCCTTATTTGACTATTGAAAAACATAGCAGCGCGAACTCAGTGAGAGTTGTTGTCTTGACAACATATGTATAAAATGAGTTCTGCGCTCCATAATAGGACATTATTTGATAACTTATGGATTTCATTGCAGGTGCCAACAATTTAATACCAATGGAGATAGCTCTTAAGATTGCTAGCAAAATAAGAGCAAATGAGAGGTTTTCTGCATATATTGTTATCCCGATGTGGCCAGAAGGTGTTCCTACAAGCTTCCCCATTCAAAGAATGCTGTTTTGGCAGGTAAGATTCAGTTACACTAGGCGAAAGCAAAGAACAAAACGAAACTGAAATCGTCAGTTCAACTTTTAGTTTGGTTCTGACTTTGTTAAGGGGAAAGCAAATTCGAAGAATAAATAAAATTGGAAAAATCCTTCTGCTCATTGGTTTAGTTCAAAATTAGTTAAAGGTAAAAAGGGACTCAAGTTGATCTGTTTGCCACTTTCTTCGATTGGAGAGTTATACCAATAAGCAAAAGTCTTTCTATCTGTTGTAATATTGTCATTTCCTATGTTAAAAGTTATGCACATGGTCCAGATCAAGTCTTTTACTTTTGGACTAGATGAAATGCCTCGCCATTTTGATTTGATTTGGTTCTACTTTGGATCTTAACCTGCCGATCTTGTGCTGTGTGGTCTGAAAATTTGCTCAAAAAGTGACCCAAAAGGAACATGAACATACTCGCCATGCTTGAATTGTTTTCCCGTTTGTTAGCATTAGAATGCCACAAACTGGTCAGGAACTTGCATGTTCATTAACTTATCATGGTCAATGTGAAAATTTACTGATCAATTAGATCACTCATGTCCTCATTCGGTTTATGTATAACAAATTTACTCCTGACTTGCTGATAATAATAGGTCCGCTGCTGTTCCTTACGCTGGAAAAATCTCTTCTATTCCTATTTTATGCCTGGACGAAAAAAAAAAAAAAAAAAAAAAAAACCATTTTACACTATGCATATGTTGTTGCTGCAGCGCAAGACAATGGAAATGATGTATGATACAATTTACAAGGCTCTAAAAGAGGCTGGGCTGGACAATAAATATGAACCTCAAGACTTTTTAAATTTCTTCTGCCTTGGCAACCGTGAAGTTTCAGATGGAGATGGAGAAGACAGTATAAAGTCAGGACGTGCAAATGGAGCAAAGGCGGCTCAGGTATGCCTTGGCCCAATCTCCAATATGTATTTTGACTATGCTTCATTTTTTATTGTCCCTCATGATTATTTCAAATCATGTTGCTTCGGTTTGGTTGAATGTGCTGTGCAACTCACTCAGGAACTTGCTCGAAAGAACCGGCGGTTTATGATTTACGTCCATTCTAAAGGAATGATAGTGGATGACGAGTATGTGATAGTCGGATCTGCAAATATTAACCAGCGATCCCTGGAGGGCACTAGAGACACTGAAATAGCTATGGGTGCATATCAGCCTCATCACACCTGGACTCAGAAACAGTCAGCTCCACGAGGGCAGGTAAATTTTGTACTTTTTTCTCCAGATAACCATCTCAAACCTTTTTCTGTTGTTGGCATAAGGTAAAAACCTATGAGATCCATTTCTTGGATCTCAAGCCTCTTTTACACTTGTCCAGGCAAGTGACTGTCGGTCCTCTTGTGATGATTCTTGCAGGAGTTTCATTTGTAATATAGTTGCACCTAGTTTTATAATTTGGATGAAATTTTTGGCTTTCTCAGAAAACAGGCAAGTATCCTCAATATTGAGCCGAAACCTGTGTTTCGTGAGAAAATTGAGACATTTTGGAGCTTCCGAGTCCCGTTTGTTAATCATACTAAACGACACAAGCGAAATAGCAGCAACTGAGATCCTATCAGTTTGGCATTTTGGGAACACATTCGTCAATCTCAACTCATGGCCTAACAATTCCCGCATATTTGATTGCAGATACATGGATACAGAATGTCACTGTGGGCGGAGCATCTCGGAAGCCTCGAAGAATGCTTCAAGTGCCCCGAGAGTCTCGATTGCGTGAGAAGGGTGCGTTCCCTAAGCGAGGCTAACTGGAGACAGTACGCAGCTGACGAGGTAACCGAAATGAAAGCCCACCTCCTAAAGTATCCGCTTCAGATCGACAGAACAGGAAAGGTGAAGCCACTTCCTGGTTGCGAGACATTCCCGGACGTCGGTGGAAACATACTGGGTTCATCTATTGCCATTCAAGAAAACCTTACAACATAGCGTGCCTATGGTCGCGTCTCCACATCCACGTTCGCGTCTTACGACTGTCATATATGCTGTGGTTAGTCATTCTTTTGTGAATATACATCCGAGGGGATTGCGAGGGGATTGCGAGGGGCTCTGCTTCAGTTCCTGGTTTTCGCGTTATCATACTTTCATGGATTTGCAAAAGACTCTGTACAACCTGCAAATTTTCTGCTCCTTTTGCTGTTGAAGATCTCAACCATTCCATGAGAGATTCTTGAGACCTGAGGAAAGAAGTCTTGAGAATATTTATGTTCAGCATTGCTTGGGTTGATGTGACTCCAGATATGCCAAGGTTATTGCACAAAATAGTAGAGCCTAGCAATTTTCTCTATGCATTTGATCATAAAACTGAGTTAAAGTCGAAGAATACAACCTTTTTCTCGGCTTCGGAATTTATTTCCTGAAAATGTGATCAGTCTAATCTAGTAAATCAAACTATCTATATATTTCTCGTGATATATTGTCGGTGCATGAAGATCTACTGAAGATCGATAAATTATTATGATTAAAGAATTAAATAAGTCATGATCTAGTGGCATTCATTCTTCTATGGGAATTAACAAAAAGAAAAAGAAAAAGAAATTTATAGTCCTGTAAGCATTCTGATCTCAGGATGTCTTTTATTTTCTTTTTTCTCCACGTGCAAGTCACATGTGGGAATCATATGTAATATACGTGACATCAATATATATGTATTTATATTCGGATCATGTGAATTATTTGAACATGGCCAGTATATTATAAAACGAATTATAGTTATATAATCGCCGAATCAATTAAAAAAATAATGCGCTTTCAAACGACAAGATCCGTGTCTTACAACCAGTCGCTATTAAACTACAAGTCAAGGACGACTCATTATGATATTGCCGAAGTTTTATAGATTAAGATGTTTCTTAAACCGAGTTCTTCCGTCAAGTTTGAACGAGTTTAGGGTGTAGTCAAAGGGAAAATTTGAAAAAACTTTTTGTAGTTGGGAAATTTCTAAAATAGTTGGTAAATTAAGAATGAATTGTAACCCAATTGTCAAATAACTTATAAGTAACTCATACTTACAAACTTTATAATGAATTAACAAATAATCAACTCCTCTAAAATTTACAAATGTAAGTCAATTCGATGACCAATGTCATCAAAACTTTCTTAAGATAGGTAATGGGAAAATTGTCCAAAAAGTCTTCAACCTATTGTATTTTTGCGAATTAAATCCTAAATCTTTCAATTTTGCCAATTTAGTCTTAAACATTTTCACTTCTTGTCAATTTGGCCCATCCAACTAATTTTGGCAGGAAATTGCTAATGTGACTAGATGGCGCTAAAATGACGCTTTTTAATAATTTTTTTGAATTTTGAATTTTGAATTTTTTACTTTTTCTTTTCTTGTTCTCTCTCTCCCTCTCAATTTGGAGGGGCACGGGGAGAGGGGTTGGGGTTAGGGCCTTAGGCAAAGGCTACAACACCCTTGTTGGCAAAAGCAAGGGCTTGCAAGCCCTCGCCAGATCTGGCCAAGTAAGGGTGGTGACCTTGCTCGTGGCCCTTGCCTGGGGCCAATGAGAAGAAATTCAACTGTGGCTGGCAATGGTCAATCGGTAATTGTTGCCTGCCTTAACCCCAAACCCTTGAAAAAAGAAAGAAGAGAAGAAATTCAAAATTCAAAAAGATTATTAAAATATTATTAAAAAGTGTCACATTAGCGTCGATTGGCCACATTAGTAATTTTCGGTCAAAATTGATTGGACTGACTCAATTGGTAAGAAATTAAAATATTAGGACTGAATCGGCAAAATTGAAATTTTTGTGATTGAATTGACAAAAACATAATAGGTTTAGAACATTTTAGATAATTTTCCCAATTATCTTACAAGTGCAGTCGATAAATATCAACTACTTACCAAGATCCCAATAAGTCATTAATAAGTAACCAACTCTTTTAACATTTTACAATTGTTGCTTATAACGAATTTACCGATATCCATTAAATTAGTCAGTTATCTACTTCTTCAACTTTTTACAAATGTGGTTAGTATTTATATTTTTTTGGGATAATAAAAAGTTGGTTTTTGTGTTTTTGAAAACAACAGCAAACGGGCCCTTGAAAATTTCGGATTGAAGGTCGGGCTGCAGACATTGCATTCCCAAGAGGATTGCGGAGGTTCGAATTTTAAAAATATCATAAATTATTTAGACTTAAAGAAGCAAACTTAAATTAGTTCCAAATTACAAAATTAGTAAGTTGATAAACATGCTCGTGAAATTTCGAAAAGTTGGTGATTTATTAATTATGGGCACGTATGTAAATTATGTAAAAAGTACAAAAAAATTGGTAATATACCATCTTATTGGGGGATTGATATATTCCTTATAAGGTTGGTATTTTACTAGCTACACCCGTAAGATTTCAAAGAAGTTGGTAGATTGTATCGATTTAGCCGAATGTTGGTTATTTTATTATAGCGTTAAATGCTGCTTTATTGTGCCAAGTGCTAATGCTAAATAAGCCGCCGAAGAAAGGTATAAGTTGTATTTTATGTCCTCACGTCATTCATATTCGGACTTGAAGGTCCCCGTAAAGCTTGGTCCCCCCGGCCGTGAACACTGGCTACATAACCAAAAGGTGGTCATCTTGTCATCGTTAATCGTGGACAAGAATTGTCCGATTCATATCGGTCTAGTGCGAAAAGAATTATCCGTCTTTTACGCGATTACAACTTTAATTTATCTTATTTACGAGTTTGATTCATTGTGTAAGAAAATCTCTGAATAGTTGTAGAATATCACATTGGAAAAAACTTTCTAACCACTAGTATTTTAGTGGAATCGTATTGATAGGTTTGCCAACCTCGAACCTTTAGATTGTAAATAGAGAGCGGAATAGTTATAGCTCACTTAGATTGAATATTCCATGATGGGAATATGACCGTGATGATAATGCCCACAAAAGGATTATAATTCTAATCATCAAGCCCCAACCGCCTCCACTAGTATAATAAGAAATAATGGCATAAATGATCCTTAAATTTTGGCCCTTAAATGTTTGATTTGTTTAATCAGTTTCTAAACTTTAATCAAATGTGTAGTGTTGTTTATAAACTTTTAATTTGTTTAGTTTCTAAATTTTAATCAAATGTGTAGTGTTGTTTATAAACTTTTAATTTGTTCAATATAATTCTTGAACTTTAATACATATTCAATTTAGTTTTCGAATTAAATGAAAATATTTAATATTATTTCCAAACTTGAATTAATTAAAAGAAAAAATTAGATAGTTTCATATAATTTAAATACTAGATTGAGCAATTATCAAAATCTCGAATATCTTAACTTTTCATCATATCGTACTTGAGCAGAAAACTTAACACTCGAATAAAGACTGAATCGGGTTTTTGAAAACCGAGCAGGTGAGCTCAATCCGACTTCGAACTTGACACTGCATTGACTCCATATCTTGGACCCGCTCAAGTGAAACGACCTAGTCCGAGGGCACGGCAAAAGAATTGAACCCGGCCGGGCCAGTTTCCAATTTCGGTCCTGGTCGGAACCTGTGTCGAGCCGATCAGGCCGGATCTTGACCGAGTCCGAAGTAGAAGAAGATCACCGGCGCACGGTGCGTGCGACCTACAACGTAGGCGAAACGTGAGGCTTCCTTCCTCGCACCGAATCGCGACCCCCTTTCGTCATTGCGTGCGAAAACATAAGACGATGCGTCACCCACCTGTCCCTGTCCGAATCCACCCCCTAAAAAACCAAAAAAAAAAAAAAAAAAAAAAAAAAAAAAACGAAAATAAGGAAAACCTCCCCCAACTCATTATTACAAAAAAAAAAAAAAAAAAAAAAAAAAAGAGGAAGAAGAGGAAGAAATCAATTATTACACGAACGCCATTTTCACCACCACCTTAAATATCGCTCACCTCATTCTCTCTCTTCCTCTGTCCTCGCTCCAAATCCACCGCGACGCCACCCGCTGCTCTCTGCAAGATCCCATCTTGAATCTTGCCCTCGACCGGAGGAAGGAAGAGCGACATGGGTTTCCCGGCGAACGGCGGTTCGGCCTCCGACAAGCCGCTGAAGTTCCTGATCTACGGCCGCACCGGCTGGATCGGGGGCCTCCTGGGCCGCCTCTGCGAGTCCCAGTCCATCGACTACGCCTACGGCTCCGGCCGCCTCCAGGACCGCGCCTCCCTCGAGGCCGACATCGCCGCCGTCCAGCCGACCCACGTCTTCAACGCCGCCGGCGTCACCGGCCGCCCCAACGTCGACTGGTGCGAGTCCCACAAGGTCGAGACCATCCGGACCAACGTCGCCGGCACCCTCACCCTCGCCGACGTGTGCCGCGAGAGGGGCCTCATCGTCATCAACTACGCCACCGGCTGCATTTTCGAGTACGACGCCGCCCACCCCCTCGGATCGGGCATCGGATTCAAGGAGGAGGACACCCCCAACTTCGTCGGGTCCTTCTATTCCAAGACCAAGGCCATGGTGAGCTTGTGTCTTCTCTACTTTTTCTTGTTCACTCTGTGATTTGGTTATTATGTTGGTCGCGTGCGAGTTTTAAATTCCATATCTTTTGGAGCGTAAATCCTTGTTTCAGATCTGGCTTTGGCGTTCCTTGATCTGCATTTAGGGGCTGTCTAAATTACATTTTTGGGTAGTGTTAAAAAAACTTGATCTTTCGTCTGTTCCTTCAATCGTAAATCACAAACGCTCGTGTTAGAACAAAACGTGTTCATTTTGCAATGAATTTTCTACATTCTGTTGCTCTATGGTAGAAACTTACGACCCGGTACGGTACATTGATGGGAAATGCGGATCGTTGAAGTGCTTGTTTCGATCAGCAACCGCTCAGACAAATGACCCATGCTTCAGTCTACTTTATCGGGCTTTCGGATGAGATGAGCTAATACTAGTGTAGATTATGTTACGTGGCATCGAATGTCCTCTGCTTAGATCTCTTCGCGTACTTCTGATGTACGAAACAAATGCCTGCTCAACTATGATGAGAAATGTTAAAGTTTCTGCCTTGTTAATCATGGTATCTCTAAGTTTAATGTGAAGTGCGGTATCTGATGAATGCATCTGTAAATAAGTGTGATCAAATGATAGATCCATTCTGATACTTGCGTCATAATACAAGGATGCTTCACATCATATCTGTTCAGATGCTACCAAATACGGTCCACTCAACTATGTTATGTGTATACACCGCCTTAATGATTCTGTGTTCTGTGTCAAAATTGCAGACCATTTGTTTGTTGTTGGCTCCTGAGAGAGGAGAGTCGGGTCTTTGATGCTTTTCATATGAGGCTTTGTCCCCACTGAGTACTAGATGAGTGACTGAATGATGCTCTGATGTGGCCCTCATCTGATCTCCATTCATATCGTGCCTCATATAGTCTTGTTTGAGTTTGCAGTTCATGAACAATGCGTGTGTCATGTTGCGTGTCAGAGCTTCTTCTGTTTACTTCCACCATGTACCTGATGCCCCTGCATTTTGCATGTTTAGTTTCGTGATAAAGGCGAGCATTTGTCACAGTGAATTCTCATTATGGTTTTTTTCCCCCTGGCGAAATATTAGGTTGAGGAGTTGCTCAAGAACTACGAGAATGTTTGCACTCTGCGTGTCCGGATGCCAATCTCGTCCGACCTGTCCAACCCCCGCAACTTCATCACCAAAATCACCCGCTACGAGAAAGTGGTGAACATCCCCAACTCGATGACCATCTTGGACGAGCTCCTCCCCATCTCCATTGAGATGGCAAAGAGAAACCTCACTGGGATCTGGAACTTCACAAACCCTGGAGTGGTCAGCCACAACGAGATACTCGAGATGTACCGGGAATACATCGACCCGAACTTCACTTGGAAGAACTTCACTCTCGAGGAGCAAGCAAAGGTGATTGTTGCTCCCAGAAGCAACAACGAGCTCGACACCACTAAGCTGAACCGGGAGTTCCCTGAGCTGTTGCCCATCAAAGAGTCCCTCATTAAATATGTGTTCAAGCCGAATCAGAAAACTGGTGGAGCTTGATGCTTGTGTCTTAAGTTGCCTTTGGGGCATTGCGTCGATATTAAATTTACTCGGGTTTTTTTCCGCATTATTGCGTGCATCCATCAGCCAAGCTCCTCTTCCTGCCGGGAATCCAAGATTACATTAGCCTCGGCGTCTCTTGGTTTGTATTTGTATGTTCTTAATTTGTATTAATTTGATCATTAATAAGTTGTTTGGAACTTGGAAGAGATCTTTGTCTTTTGCATTATATTTTTTGAATTCAATGTTTCTTTAACTTGTGTAGTTAAAAACGTAAAACTGTAATTCTCCGAGCCATGAATGACCCAATATTTATGCTATGGAAGGCCTTAATTTGCCAGCATTTTCACTGACTATTAATTTGCTATATAAGTGCAGGGTCCAAAATGTGCTTAGTACTAATTATGCAAGGATAAATTAATAGGGAGTCTTTGTCAAGATACCCAATGGCTTAACATAGCGGTAGAATTAGTATTGAAGGGGTTGAACTAATGAAGATTAGATCATTCAACGAAGGAAAAGGACCCGAATTTTAATTACTACAATTTCCAAGTTCATCCTCTGTAATAGCCCAGAATCCGAGTTTCCAAAAATCGCGTGCTTAAGCGTCCATTTGTTGACTTCACCGGGAAATCGTAGCAGTCCGAGTCCGACAAATTTGACATTGTATATGGTTCATATCGCACGAAAGACCTACTCATAGCGAGTAATGGTCATCATCCAGTCCTACTGTGGCAATTCCATAAGCACGTTGATTCAAGTGAGTAATGATCAGCTTAACAATGCAAAGTTGATTCGAGTCAGTAACGATCAGCTTAACAATGCAAAGTTGATCGATCATCTTCTGATTGCATCAGCATAGAAGTGAACCAGCGAGGAAAGGGTCTGATATTAATGGTTAATAAAGCCAGGATCATGCAAATTTTATCTGACCAGCATTAGTTATATCTCACGAAATTATGTCTAATGAATCAAAATGGAAATGTCGCCAAAACACAATTCAAGCGTCTTATCTGTGCACTGAAAGTTTGAGCTAGTCATTGAAAACTTGTCATTCGACGTGTGTACTTCCACTAGGTAGGGGACAGAGTTTCAGCAAGATTCCTGTTGGGATAATTTGTGGCTTTTCAACCGTAGTATTCTGTCGGTCGTGTCCTGTCTCTTGCTTTATGATTTTGGGTGCAGTGGCGAGACCAGGTCAATCCCTTTTCTCACCTGGATGAGGGACAGAAGATTCACATCATGTCTTATATATTGTGTCTTTGTCGAGGGAAAGATAAAATTAAACTTAATTACAATAAGCTCCATCAAGAAACTAATAATTACGATATAGTTTCTATTAATGAATAAGTATCTTCGCAGGACTACGATCCACCATATCCTTGTAATGATCTGGACCTATAAATCAATAATTGAACCATGAGAGGATCTATAAATGCCATCTCTACTTTGTACGTTTAGATTTGATATTAGTCAATCTTTTTAGGAACACATTCACGTACACCCAAGTTTTCTAATATCATTTTGCAAATTTTGTTGCAATCTTTTTTGTGGCTATGCGTGAAATCCAATTGAATCTTAGCTCGCAATTTTCCTATATGTAGTTAGTCTCAAGAATATATATTAGGATCACAGAAAGGGCGGTACCCATGAGGGATGCTTGCTATTTTTATCGTGAATTTTTCGCGTTTACAAGCATAAGGCTAAGGATTACTTTGTTTGGAAACCTTGTTCAACAAATCTAGTTGCTTGTAAGAGGTTGAATTGTCGTCATACCAGTTTGTTTCATTGCATCAATAGGGATAATGCTTTGGCAGAAAAGAAGGAAAAGAATTGCAGCTTGAATCACTGCGAAAAACAACAATTTTACAAAAACAGAAAACAAATCAACATGTTGTTTGTTTTGGGCCTAAATACAAGAGAGATTAGGCAACAGAAGCACTTCTAACCAAACAAAAAGACATCAATTTTCTGGGTTTCGTGTATGTAATCTACTGGATTTTGCATCATTTGTTACAGGCCCTAATTCCATAATGAATCATCTACTTACCATCACTGCTTGATCCACCACCGCAAGTGTTCAGCTCTAGCTATAAAGTATACCCCCAGTCGATCAGAAGGTTATATCAGAGTCAATACCGATTGATAAGTTTCGTGTTTCAGTTAGCGGCACAAAGACAAGCATGACAGTCCGTTGTGCCTACCTCTTGCGCTTGGACTTCAAGGAGGTGACTGATTGGGAATTGTTGTGCCAGTTTCGCTTCCGTTGGTTGATGAACCAGTTATTTATTTGCTTCAGCTGCAACCCTGTCTCCTCCACAAGTTTCGCCTTGTCATCTTCCTGGAAAGAAACATATGTTAATCATTAACTCACCGCCTCACAGTTAAAATTGGGCCTTTCACGTAAAGACAAGATGTTGATTGGTCGCATCGAACACAAGGTCGAGAGACATGAAACGCACGATAGCAGGAGAAACTGGCAAGATGAATCTAAGAGGAAATGTGACATTTGAGTTTTTGACGTGTGATAAGATGTCTGACGACCGGTTGTGCTAAAGCCTTGACATTCCTTGACAGTGCAATAACATAATAACATGTTTGAAAGGTTGCTTACAGTTGGATATGGCCACTTTGAATGTTGCTGCCACCAATTTTTCAACACAGAAGTAGTATCGCCGGGTAATTTTCCGGCTCTCCTTTTCCGTAGTATCTCCTCCCTAACATCCTCTATTTTTGACCTGAAACCCTGCAAAGACCAATCAACGCCAATTTCACTGTTTGTGATGTTCTTATTGGTAAGAAAAGCTAGATTTAAATTTCAAAGTATGATTATGCACTAAAAAAAAGAGGAAAACAAGCTAATGTCCTTGGTAGGAATTGGAACTCAGCAAACAAAGAGAGGGAAATATGTGGAGCCGGTTCCTTATTGAAAGAGTACTATTGCATACCTGCTTGAGTTCGATCTTCAATTCGTGGCGGACTCTATCCATCAAAGTCCTTTCGGATTCAGTTGGAAGGAGTGGACCGAATCCCATCAGGTCATGAACATCAGCACCGGATTGATCCATTGAGAAATCCATTTGCAACTCATCCTCATCGTCCGACATCGTTGCGCCGGTTCCTTCGCCCAAACTCATTCCTGCAGTAATTCCAATTTTACAGAAGGACGCCTTGTTGAGTGAGCCCACTGCATTTAGCACTAGGTGTGGCATGAAAACCGAAATTCAATGTGAATATGGGTGTTAAATTCGTAAGCACGACACCTACGCTCTATTTTCATAGTCACTTCCTCGTCCTAATAGTTCGCATTTGACATTCACATGCTCCCATGTTGTCCTAAAACTCTAATGAACGCGTATGCAATTTAAATGCATTTGCTTCCTTATAAGATCACGACTATTTCGTTACCGACTAAACCAAGCGCTGCCTATTTAATCATCCGATATTAAGTACTTGAGGTCTTGTCTTCTCTACAAACTGCCTATGTGAGACTAGGATGGCTTGGTTCAATCCATATAAGCACTCGACCTGCTGAGAATTTTGGTCAAAAAACTCGAGATCTAAACACAACCTGGAGTTGAATATAGGACTATATACCGATGAGATGTATTAAGCATATTTCCCAACATATTGGCGGTGGATATGACATGGCAAAATATGCTGAAACACATATCTTATATTGTTCCTAGAGTGTATATCCTAATTTATTTATATGCAGTTTACTTGATGTAGCAAATGAGTTTAGCGAATACTTTCTCAACCACCAACGAAGCACGACGACACACCATGCCTGTTCTTGCGTGAATCCAAAAGGAAATTAGCATCACCATGAAAAAATTGATTAACAATGTTAGCAGCCAAACATTATTCCCAGGACAACCTTATCGGTTGTTGGCGCATGGTGGCGATGGTGATTGGGGTACACCCTCCACCGAACTCTTCACGAACCAACTCCTTAACTTCCATCTAAGTCGAAAGCTTTACACTAAATAAGAAATTTGAGGTCGGTCCTACAACACCCACCTCTTCTAATAACAATTCCCCAAACTTGCAAGAAAACCACCATATCTGCATAATCAATTTGCTCACTCAAACTGTTCTCCCTACCAAACAAGGGTATCAAAATTGCAAAAAATTCGCAAAGAAACCGATCGACCAATGAAAGAATCAGAACCCGCCCACGCATTTTCTTGTGATTAGAATCTTGTTTAAATTAATCAGGCGTCAAGTAGTGTCGCCTCGATGAGGAACACCAGCACAAGTTACGACTAATGATTGGTTTATATATTATTGGCATTATTAAAGGGATGATGGGTCATTTTTTTCTTTAGATTAGTTTAAAGAAGCTTGATTTGATGAAGGAGGATGCGTGGCTTCATATTTCCCCCACCAAAGTCTTTGTTTGAAAATCGCATGCACCAGCGCCTGATCCTGATCTCTACCCCTCTTGCAATAATTCCAATTCCGTGGCGCTCTAAACAACCGGTGAAAGCGACTCGATAGGTGTGAACATCTAAGCAGCATCTAAAAATATCAGAGAGAGAGAGAGAGAGAGAGAGAGAGAGAGAGAGAGAGAGAGAGAGACCAGTGAGAGCTTGGAGGGTGTTTTCGATTTCACGACAGGCCATGACGGCTTCAACGGCATGGACTCGAACGTGCTGCTGCAGCTGCTCTTTGAAGCTGCATAGTACCACCAGATATTGTGCCTACCACAGAATTATCCCATCTTTGTTCACTTAGTTTCTGAGTAAATTCAAATTGAATATCCATTTTTTTCTCTTGGTAAAAGGACTGAACTTGAAGCACATACTACAATAGAAAAAACGCTGATTCACACGCTTGCTTATCATAGATGTACGCTATAAACTCTGGTCCGACCATAAGCTCTATATGAAGTAGAGATTCGAAAGCAAAACCGAAAGAAGCTGATTGATGACTAGCAGGAGGGTTGTTTTTGCAAGCGAAAGAGAGAAAGACTACGAGGGTTTTTGTTCTTGGGGGGAAAAGAAAGAGAACGTACCAAGAAATTGTCGAGCTCCTGCCTTTCGTGAGGAGAGAGGCTGCTGTGGCCGTGCTGCACCGAGGAGGCGTAGGAGCGCAGGAGGTGGTGCGACTGCGCCAGCTGCGCGTCGATCAGCGGCAGCTGGTCGATCGGGGTCGCGACGCGGAGGCACGCCACGTGGGCCGACAGCAGCTGCTCGTACATCGGGTGGCTGGCGATCTCCCCCTTGAGCTGGCGCTGCGGGTGATCGCCCGAGAACGACGCCTCGCTTCCCAGCCCCACGCCGCCGCCCCCGCCGATCCCCCTCCCCCGCCACCGCCGCCACCGCCGCCCATCATGGCCAAGTTCGGCTCTTGCATATGGTGGGCTATGTTACTTCGTCTATGGCGCGTCGTACAAGAGAATCTGTCGAAGCCTTAGGAGGATGTGCAAGTCACCAGTGAAAAGAAAGATGGGGAGGGGAAATTAAAGGCCTTAAAGGGTATCGTGGCGAAAGTCGGGTACTTTTTATTTGTGGCAAGGAAGAGGAGGGACGAGGGTTTTCAAGAAAGAAAGAGAGAGAGGACCACACAGAGAGAGAAAGAGAGTAAGAGAGAGAGAGAGAGAGGGTTGTCTTGGGGAACTATCTTGATAATGGACTGTGAATATTATGACGACGAAAAGAACGAGAAGACAGTTTTCTCGTTAAAGGTGTGTGCATGAGGGAAGGGAAGAGAGGGGCAAAGGCAATATTGGGATCAGAGATGGATGCAAGACTTTCTGCAGCAACCCTCCTGCGTTTTTGCACAGATTTCGCTTCCACAAGGGAAGAGAGAGAGAGAGAGAGAGAGAGAGAGAGAATATGCCACACAGAGCAGGAGGGAGAGAGAGAAAGAAGAGGGAAAAAGAAGGTTGAGGTGTGCAGTTTACGAAGGAAGGAGGGCCTATGAGGAGGGGGAAGAAGAGGGGAGGGGGAAGGCTATGGAATCGTCATCATTATTGCGAAAGGAGAAGAAGAGGGAGGAGTAGGAGGGAGGGAGGGAGGGTACACCATAAAGAAAGCAAGAAAACTTCCAGATAAAGCTGTTCTGCTGCCTGACCAATGGATCGCTTTTCTAGCTTTTGCCCCTGCTTGTTTTCCTAATGTAAATATACATATACACACACATATATTCGGGTGATTCATTGGTGTATTATGGCTTTATTTTTCCTTTTTTTAAATCAGCAGTCAAAACTAACTATCTTGGGCGTTTGATGGCTTTTCTTTTCTTCTCTGTCTTTTTTTTTTTTTGGGGGTTTATGCACGTACAGAACAGAACTCTTTCTGAGTTTTCTGCCTCAATCAAGGTTCATGAATTAGGTAGAGCTATCTCTCCATATGCACAATTACCCTTTTCATATATTAGCATCGATTGCTTAGGATGCCCTTGTAATCTCAATGTAAGATTCAATAATTTATGTTCGTAGTCAGTTCAAATCATTTGAAAGGGCAAGCAAGAGCCCATTTGAATGATAATGCCGACATTTACTTCTTGTTTCACTAAGAAATCTTATCAAAGTAAGTCTCGGCCATAAATATACCCTAAATTTACCTGTCTCATGACTAGATGATAACCTATTAACTAACTGATGTAAGGATATAGATCTGTAGAATGTTAAGCGGTAAGCACTTTAGTAAATCTTAAGCTAATTGAGTCATTTTATTATATTAGCGGTAATTTGTTAGGTTGATTAAGATTCTACACCTACAAAAGAAAAAAAATAAATCAAGAACTTTCCTACGTTCGAAAGTACATCAAATTTCTTGCTTTTCTCCCCAAAATTCCAAGTCTCCAAAATTTACGGGGAAAATACAAAATGATCCCGCATGGCTATACTCCCGTGCTGTAAAACAATTTGGGCGTCCGACGATAAATCAAATAAAAGCCAAATTTCTGAAATCATAACAAAAGCATTTCACCACACCAAAAAAAAAAAAAAAAGTCACCCTCTATGGAATCACTAGACATCAATTGCTTCATGATGGGTGTCTGGTGCACAAAAGTTGGTCATAATGCAACAGGAAAAAAGAAGAAGAAGTTGAGCACTCTTTTCCTTTTTTTAATATATAGCAATCTAGCTGAGGCTACTATTATTGTGTAGATTGGAAACAAAGACAGGTTAGCTTGTACAGATGACAAGGGGCCAGTGGGTAGGTGCTAAGCTTAGGAACCCAGCATTCGAGCCCATCTCCAGAAAATTGCATTTAATCAGTACTTAAAAGAATGTGCATAAATTCCCCCACCTTTTTATATAAAAAAGAATTTCCAATAATTGTTTGGTACCGATCTCAATTATTATTTCTTTTCCTTTTATCCATTTTCTCTCGCTCCTTCTCTCTCTCTCTCTCTCTCTCTCTCTATATCTATAAAAGCTGCAAATCATTCAAGTCAGTGATAGGGACATATCCTTAGTGAAGCGCCTCCTGTCAGATGGAAGGACATATAATAGGGAGAAGGCAGGTCGCTGCCCTAACTTTATCGTTCGTCTAGGGAAGTTTCTGCTTGTTTTCTGTCGAATGGGTCATGCCCATAACTTTAATTATATAAATGTTTTAAATTAATTCACAACATAAAACCGTGTGATGAAATGAATTTTCCGAGGGCAACAAAACGTGATGAAAGGAAGAAATGAGAAAACAAAATCGATAAATAAATAGCCACCAAGAATTTCAACTAATGCTGATATCTTGATTTGTAAATTATATAATGGCGTTTTTGGCCAATTGAATTTCCTATAGTATCCCTCTACGTGTTTACTTGTCAATCATGGTAACATCTGAGATGTTAGATAATAAATAAGGTGACAAACTTGTAAGTGAATATGAGTGAATTTCTTTGAAATTCTCGGGGATGTAAAAGTAGAAGGTGCTAATCTTGTACTATTTTTTTTTCAAGAGACATGGGTAAATATGTTTCTTCGACCATGACGCTCTGTGATATTATCTGCTCAATGATCTATAAGCGGACTAATCTCCTAAAAAAATAGATGAAAGTCTTCTCGATAATGAATTCAACATGCCAACGGGGAATCACACACCTATTTAATCATCTAGGTAAACAAATCACACATTAACCGAAGTTATGGTGAACAGAGGATATCACATAGCTAATGCAATCATGTTAATGTGTAATTTGCATGGGAATTTCGTTGCAAATTGGGGCTTATCGAGTTTCTTTTATTAACCATTTTTGGGGAGTTAAAGAAAGTCGGCTGAGAGTTGAACTGTCACTGTTCCGCGACCCTTGGCTGGTGATTGGCTTTTCAGTTTGGTGTCTCTTTCTACATGCATTTTGATGTTCTGAGAAGCGAGGAAAAAATAAATGAAATAAAATAATATAAAATACCCCAAAAACTTTATAAAAAATGTGGGGGGAAAAATAACAGAAGGAGGGCGGAAAATGACAAATGAATTAAAGGGAAGAAAAAAAAAGGACACAAAACAGAAGTTCGTTCGGACACAGCGAGTGACCACCTACCCAACGCGCGCCCCACGCTACACGGCAGATGACGTGGCGAGCGACCATTGGCGGCGGGTCCCATTCCATTTAAGGTGACCATCTCTTGTGTGCTAACCTTGACGTCTGATGGGTTCTTGTTAACCGTTTGATCCCTCTCGCGTCGCGTCCAGAAGTGATGTAATGCACGACCCGATTCATGCACTGCATCCGATCGGCCCCCGTTGGGATTATTGCTCAGCACGACTAGGTTTTGGGGGCATGAATAGCGTTTTTTTTTTTAATGAATTTTTTTTTTCGGTTATGCTGCATTAATATCATTTTAAGGAGTAATCAAATATCAAGGGAGTGCTCGAGACGATTTCAAAAAATACAAAATCTTACATAAATTATGTTGATAGAGGAATTTTGAAATGTTTAATTCGAGTCATAATCATCACTTATATTTTAGCGAGTCTATTGTTACCGTGCAACCAAATGCAACGGGACGAAGCTGGAGACATTGTGGATCTGGCCCATGCAGAGCATGGCATTTCCTATGATCGAGGAGGGGACTTGGGGGATTTGAGCTCGCGACCAAAAGGGCTATTGGGCTTGTAATCTCGGTTTCTACGTACTCTACTGTCGCCGAGCACACTCAAATTGTACTGTTAAAACTAGACTTTACCCCCCAAAAAAAAGGGGGTGGGGATTATTTGCAAAATGTTATAATAAATAGAGGATGAATTGACTAAATTGAAAAGGAAATTGGTTTTTGTTGCATCCGAGGCGGGGCCATGGAGGGAGCACGATTCTTGAGATGATCGGGGAGGAAACAGGGGGAATTGTTGGGGGATGGAGACAAGGGGGTGGTGGGTGTCCACTGGAGTTGGATTCAAGCAAGAACTCCCGAACGACTCCTCCTCCTCCTCCTCCTCCTCCTCCTCCTCCTCCTCCTCTTCCTCTTCCTTCCCTTTGTTCTTGTTAGGTTTCTTTTGTTTCACGTGGAATTGCTGCTTCGCGCGCACGAAAGCTTCCCATTGTTTATTCATTTAACATCGGCCGGCGTTCGTTTTCGGCCATCTTTTTAAGCCCTCGTGTCCTTTCCAGTTTCCATTAGAAGGTCCATCTCGGGGGTGAATTGCGAAATCAATTTCCCAAGTTTAGAGCTGAAGTTTTTCCCTTCCTTTTTTAGCTTAATATAATATTTTCCGTCGAGAAGAAAGGGAAGGTGGCTCTTGCGACATGAGCAAGAGACTTGCTTTCATCCAAACCAAACGCGACTTCTCAATCAATCTGTTTGGGGGCAATTGCGATGGTTTACTTCGTTTTATCTGTAGTCCTTTAAGTATATGAATATGCTAGATCTTCTAAGTCTTCACTTCGTTTTGTGTTGCTACATTACATGAGGGCACGTATGAGATGGAAGATTTATTTACTTGATACGAGCTGCCATTTTGCTCGATCTCTTTCCATTATGTAGAAAAAGATGTTCGTATGGAGCCACTATCGTTGTAATTGGATAATTATGACATATAGAAACGGCTTAATGTTCCCTAATCTCGAATGAGCTCCCTTGCATGTGGAAACGATTTCAATATGCATCGGTCCCTAAGGGATTAGCCTCTTTAGCTAATCTCAAAGTCAGAAGAGAACTTGTTGCCGTTGTTTGACTTGCTGCTATTTCTCTACTTTTGAAAAAGAACAACTTGCCAAGTCCATGCCCCGAGTTGATTGGTATTCTGAAGGGATGTATTGAGCCTTTTTTCTTTGTTTTTTGGTTGCAAAGATATTGCAGAAAAGCTAACAGCTTTGCTCATCTTGGCACGAGGTTTGTCCATTAATTTATTCTTTTGAATTGCAAGGCCCCAGTCCATCATCGGGCTACAATGTCTAATTCGTTGTTTATATTCAAAACGTGCGGATCTATCATAAATCCGGAGTGGATTTCTACTTTTCAATCTTCTGTTTTTCCTCAGTGAAACGTACGAAGAACTCTCACTTTTCAAATGCCAAGTATCTAAAATCTAATCCAAATTCACAAATACGGTCGTCCATAAAATTTTCCATGCGTTCGTGAGGGTTAGTGGAGCACGAATTATGAAGTCACGCATGACGGGAAGCAAACAAAAAGATAGTATTAAGAAAGAGAAATCGGATTGGGAAACGTTTTTGGGTGGGAATAGAAGTGGGGTCGCCATCACAGCTGTGGCCTTGTCGTGTTGTTTTAGTCCTCAAGATTGGGGGAACCTTTGGTTTAAGAGCGGTCCCTCTTGGCCAGGATTTGAAAAATCTCCGAAAGGACGAAGTTGCACACACCGAGGATTAGTGGCCCAATCAACGAAGAACCTTAAATTTTCTAAACCTTTGACATACACAGGGAGAGAGAGAGAGAGAGAGAGAGAGAGAGAGAGAGAGACAGAGAGAGAGAGAGTAGTTGCTTTCAAGAACCCCGCAATCCCTGAGCTTTGAATAGCACTCGTCCTTTTTCTTTCCCCTCATGCTCTTTCGTTCTCATGCTCTTTCGTTCACTCCTTTTTCTTCTCTCTCTGAAGTTCACCCAAGTCAAATCCCGTGCCTGGATCAGTAAAAGGGTAGCCCACTTATCCAAAAGAGAAGGCCCGGCTTGACACACGTTATCGCCCGCCAATAACGTCGGCGGGCGATTTGCAGAGGATGGTTCCACGTTTCTCACACTAGAGGACAAGATCGCTTTTTGTTGGTGGTGTTGTCCTATACGATGTGGCGTGCCATGATTCAGAAAGAAATTTGGTTGATAAGGGGCCACACTTTGGGCCTCTCGGGCTTTTATTGGCTAAGCCTAAAAGGGCCGAAGCTCCGTAGCTAGATATCAGCACATGGGAAGTAACGAACGTTGACCAGAAATAGAGAGCACATGCCAATGGCAAACCCTTGAAGGAGGCGACGAATCTCTTCTCGCCGATCATGCACCACCGTGGAGGAGCTGTTAGTGCCTGTGCCGGATGTCTAGCAAGCTCCGCCATCCTCCTTGATCCCATAGGTGAGATGCGTCGGGATACTCCATGCAACTTTCAAGTTATATCCTCCTGTGATCACCGTACTCCGGCACTCCGGCCTACGTGAGTGTCAAAGGCTATAGCCTGGCTATCTCATTTGCGTGCACGAACAAAGTCCGTCCGTACACTTCAAGAGAGACTCTTGAAGTGCCTAATGATTCTTGACCAGAGAGGTCCAATGCAGCCGTCAATCTTGTAGATTGAACAGTCGCAGTATGCTAAATTTCTCACGAAACCATGAGATGACTTCATAACTTTATGAGTCACAAGTCATCTCTACGGGACTTCATTTGAAGCGGCAAAAGGTCTAGTTATGGAAACTATTTGATGAAGTCCTGTTGACAGCCTTCTTTTCCCCTCTTAGATTTGTGTAATAGGGGAGATTATGACAACAAAAAATGGCCCTATCAAAGTCACACGAGTGAACAGCAGCAGAACGGGAAACAATGACAACGGTAGCAACAAGGGAATTCCACCCGGAAGAACATCAAAGTACTCAAATGAATTCTATTAGGTACATAAATCTTAAAATTTGTTTAGAAAGGCTTAATTAAGTATGGAAAACAATCTTCCCGAACTATCATCTTCAAGAAGCCATCCCGAAAGCAAATATATCATCACATGTTAATAAGAGGTCAAGGCAGAGAGCAACTCCTTGAAGTACATTGAAGGATCGGCTAAATGAGAACTAGCCACTAGAATAAACAAGCAGCCCACTCTGCCCCCTAAAAATAAGTCGATCCAAAACATCAGAAGTTTGAGCTCATCCTTAAATTCGACGAACTCTTTAACTTGAAATGCTCCCTGACCAATTTTCGAACCCCGGACTTGGGCTGTAAGAGTGAGCTTCAAGGATGGATCTAGCAGTTTCTCTTAGTGGGACAAGATGTGATCGTTTAGAAATCAAATAATCGATTGATCGACCACTTAAAAGTACCAAATTTTTTTATTCTATTATATATATAAGCTTTGTCTGTCCATAACAACTATGTTTTCTAAGTTCTTGAATGGTTTTTTTACCAATTCTTAGGGGCAAATTAAAATGAAAAATATTTACTTTTCACATAGCTGTATATTTCTGAGAAATTTAATCGGGGGGCACGAGTTATTCCTTGCCCAAAAGAAATTTAGTAATAGTTTAAAAACTTAAAACATATACCAAAAGTCTTCACGAAATGATTAGGGGCAAGAGGCCCCCCTACAGTAAAGTTAGGTCGTTCACCGGTAGGCTCTCAAAGCCATCAGGGTAGAGGAAAGTTGATCTTGAAGATGAAAAGTGGAGACGTTCTAACTTCTACGATTTCACAAATATGTTCTTGCTTTTGGTATCTGCATCCATAACTTATTTGGAGAACAACGAGAATGGAGAACGGAGTTGACTGTTGTTACGCATTATACTCTACATGCTGCAGAAATTCTGCCCATTCATCGTCACTACAATATGGAAGTGTTTGCACTCTTAGCAAAAGGCTCAAGTAGTCAAAATGTATTTAATTTATGTGGCACGAAGAGAAAGTGGCTTTAATGGACAAGAAACGCTCAAACTGAAGAAACATATCTTCGAACTCCAGATGGTTCAAAAAGCCTAGCCAATTATCAACACAGTGTTGCAATTATGCAGAGAGCATGAGAATGCTTTTCCGAAGAAACAAAGATTCCTTCACACAGTGTGGTGCTACTAACAAGATCACTGATGTCACTTGGCAAAATATAGTAAGACTGTTAATATCGCTCGACTTAGTCTAATCCATCTGAAATATAAAACCATAAGAATTCTATAAGTTGGGATTTTTTACTCTGCATATGTTGCACTGCTGACGCTGGCAAGAGAGTCCTGCAGCACATGAGTTTAATATTGGCGAAGGTTATGGCAAAATTCAGAACACATAAGATAAAATTAGATACATACATTTGTGCTGGCCATGGCATTATTCATATTGTAAATTACTTAAAATCTCCGGACACGTACATGGTGTCTCCATTGACCTGAAAATGCAGAGCCAGTGCTTAAAAGAAACAAAATGCAAACCATCCACATAGGAAAAAGCAAAATAATGAGTTCAGTCTAATAATAATAATAATAATAATAATAATAATAATAATAATAATAATAATAATAATAAGGTATAATTGAAAGATCATCTCAGAAGTATCTTATTTGCTGGAAAGACTAACAGTAACAAAATGCTGTACAACACAATAGCAAAGAAGGCATGTGAGGTCAAGTCTAGATTTTTGGGAGAGTAGGGGAAAATACTTCAAGCTTCACAAGTGGAAAAAGATTTCCAATGGAAAGTCCATCCCACAACCCATAAGTGGGATACATAAACTCAAAAGGTACTCTATATCACCTTCATAAAAACTTGGATAGCGCCCTTATTCACTTTGGATGTGGATACGAGAATATCATAACGTGTCCATGGAATCAAGTAGGAAATGTACTACATGTAAGGAAGATCAAACTTTGGAAAGGGAGAGAAATTACAAAAGAAAGATTCCATCATGTTTAGTAGATGTCCTATAATTTACAACTGTAATTCTCATTAATCAAATTGCATTTCTCGTCCATAATGTAGCTTTTCGCCATTCAACTTGCACAGTTGTGTAAAAAGAGAGAAAATCCCATAACTTGAAATAAGTCCATTTCTCTTGTTAGGTGACAGTCGTGAAGTAGACCTAGAAAACTTGTCCTGAACAAATTTCTCCTTCGTTTCAAAATCATTCAGTTTACAACCAAATTTAGCAGTTACCACCACCATAAGAATAGGTTATGCACAGATTAAATGACCTTACTTTTTTCTATGACTTGATTAAATGGCCTTAGCTGCTTCTTGGAATAAAAATCTAAATAATGACACTCACCGGAAAAACCATAAACCGCATAAAACAGCTTCAGTTTCAAGCAGCGCAAAGGATGAAATCAGAACAAACTGATGAAAGCTCTCCTCGTCAATGACAATGAAAACACGCTTCTTACCTTATTAAATTTATCCCACACATAATCAGGCTCATTTAGGAAAACTTCGTCCGAAGCTAATAGATATAGCTGACCTTCATACTGCAAACGACACGAATATCAACTAAAAAGAGATTTCTTCTCTCATCTGGCATAAACAGATGCAATGTCCAACAGTTCACAGTAACAATAAAAACATTCAAGAGATACAAAGGGAAGCCCATGACTGACCTTAAACATGGTACTGAAATGATTGTTACGAAAGAACACACAAAGTTCTCGCTCTTTAAGACCACGTTGTAGACAAGAGAGGCTGCATAGTTCATAGAGAACTATTAGGAAGGATAGAAAATTCATACGCATACCCATAGATGGCCAACTGATAACTGATAGAAAATAATGGAGGATAGCAAATTCATACACGTACCCATAGTTGGTCAACTGAGTGGCACTGCTATTCAAGAATTCCTGCACTTTCCCTAAGAACAAATTTGACAGAAAGGGGTATAGCATCATGACAAGATGATAGTAAATTGAACGTCCAGTTGATTACAAAACCTCTTACTCTGTTGTGGGGTTAATGGTCCTCGGGCAACAAGCTCACTCATAAGCACATTATATGACTTGGATCCAATTGCCACTGAGGTATTACGATCCTAAAAAAGATGTAGATAGAAGGACACAAGGGCATAGGCACCATTAGAATAAGTTGACAGGGGGGAGACAAAGAACTTAAACTAGGGAGAATTTACTCTAACTCTAGATTCCAGGAAAGGAAGTACAGACTTCTTTTGCCTGCCTATGCAAGGGACTAAGTACCAAAATAGAGCAATATCATAGACGATACTTCTATCCCAAGAAGAATATAAATGCAATGAATTGAGACTGGCACAAATTTGATCATCGATCAAACCACAGTCCATGTAATCATCAAGCAACCTAAAGTTTGTTCAAATGAATCAATAATCTGAATCAGCAGAAGTTAAACATCATCCTAGATAGAAACTGCTCGTAATCCAGATAAAAATCCTCAAAAGACAGATAGTTTCCACTGTTGATACTGATAGCCCCATATATGCCGCATCTGTTAACCATTTTAATAATAGACAGCAAATGAGGAATGTCATCCAAATGAAGCAGACAATCACGAGTTACTTGAGAATTTGCTCCTAAAAAAAAGTAAGGAGGCAATTGGCAAAAAAGCACAGAACCGGAAAAGTTGAAGTACCTGGGGATCAACAATCCAGCCATGATAGAGTGAAATGTCCAGCAGATCAAAGATTGCACATTCTCTGGTGAATTCAAAACTCTTTATGCTGCAATTAAGAGAATATATCTATTCAAGACCTATAAAAGCATAACAACCTTAATACTTGTCATATAGTCAATTCAACCTGCTGAACTTTATATTTACATCAATGCCAGTCTTAAGATATGGCAGCCGATCAATTGCATCCACAATGTTCTGTTGTTGATTTTTAACATAGGCTGCATCCTTATCCTGCAACATTTCCAAAGAGGAAAGAAAAAAAATAAGAATAGAAAATTAACATCCATCAGAACCAGAGAAACACTCCACTTCCAGGGGACAAGAAAAGGACAGTACCTTAATATTGCTGTTGGAATCAAGTAGTTGTTGGGTTACCAAGCACACCAATTTATCTTGAGAAACCTCAGCTATTCCTGGATCCAATCTCAGGATGTTCCGCAATAGAAGAACATTACCTGCATATGATCCCGTTTATGAACATTCCCCGAGTTCGCCGTCACCCACAAATGAACTCTTTACGCATCACTGACGCACCCAAGAAAAAACGCATGGCCTAAGAGAACTGGCATTAGGATGAACTGAACACGAACGACACCGAATTCTGCTCGCGGTTGTCCGAGCACTGATTACACAACCCGATTTCTCAACAAATGCATATACTAGTTGCGAACCAAGCTAATGAAGGACATGAACATCAAACAGGAAGCCCGAGAACGGTAGAAACCCAAGAAACCCGCAAACAGAGAGGACGCGAGAGAGAGAGAGAGAGAGAGAGAGAGAGAGAGAGAGAAAAGAAGGAGAAGTTACAGATGGCGACGAGAGGGCAAGGGCCATTAACGTCCTGGAGGATGATCGGCGTGCGGCGACCCAGGAACAGGATGAGCTTCGTCTTGTGGACGCGCCGTTTCACCGTCGCGTTCCGACGCGAAGGAGCAGGAATTGCCATGACGATGTTAAGAACCGGAGCTTTTCGCGGAGAAGACGGACTGGGTCGGAACGAGAACGAGTAGACGACTGGCGGAGGCCTTTGTAAAGCAGCGGGAGAGGTAGAAAGTCGTTGACTCGGACGGAAGACTTACAGGGGAGGGAGAAAAGGAGGGAGGGAGAGAGAAACAGAGAGAGTGTCACGCTATGAAACTGAAAGTGACAGCTGCAGTGAGCGAAGCGATGCTTCCACTGGAAGGGAGGGAAATGACGTGACCTGCTTATTTAACTCTGCTTCACACTTCGCCTCGTACTGATGTTCTAGAATTTCCAACGTTAAACAAACCTTAAAATTTGCAACCAAGTGGGAAGAAAGCGCGTTGACTGCGCATGCTGCAGCTTCATCTCTCTCCCCCGCAAGCCGACAAGAAATGGTGGAGCCTAAACTGAGAATTAAAGAGAGGCACAAACCCACTTTGATTTTGCCTCTGTCTGAACGAATCACCAAGGTAGTGTCGAGAGCATTTCATCCTCTTATACCAACCACGCCTGCGCCATCATCACCGCCACGCCGGAGACGAAGAAGGCGAAGCAGCAGAAGGAGTCGAAGCAGTAGAAGTTGCTGCCGTGGCGATGTTAAGAATCCAAAGGGAAAAGAACAGAGAAAAAGCAGAGGATATAACGCAACATCAAAGGGCTCTGTCAATCTCATTTAATTTCGTGACCTTGAAAGAGGAAAATCCCATTTATGTTGTGCGCCACACGAGAAGATCTCTTTTAATTATGATTTGCCGAAGAAAAAAATAATTTCTTTCTGTATTTTTTTTTATTCTTATATTTGGGTGTGATCATGAGCCAGGCAAATTGGTCTCGTCATTTACGATTACACCCGAAACCGGTGTAGTTGATAAAGCACACATTGCTTGCTTCGGGATATCGATCTTGAAGACAAATAATTTTATATTTGATTGCTCGATTTGAATTTTTTATTCACTCTAAAGGGACGATTTTCCATCATTTTTTGATATACTAGATCCTAATGGACTACTCCTACTGAGAGAAGCAGTGGATTTGTTGCATTATAGGCTCACTCTTACTCTTTTTGTTTCTACAAACATATAATATGAGGGTGCGTTTGTGTTCAAAAATTATTCCAATGAACAAAAATAAAAAAAATTAATTTTGTTTTAGGCAACAATTTTTGATCAGAAAAACGCGTTTGGTAAACTTGTTCCGGGAATAAAAAAGAATCGAAACACGTTTGGTAAATTTGTGTTCTTTTTTTGTTTCTTTTAATTTTTTAATATTTTTATTTTTATTTTTCTTTCTTTTTTCTTTTTTTCTTCTTTTGGCCATGGCCAGCGATCGGCCGATGAGGGCTGGTGGCCTCGCCCAGATCCAACAAGGCCAAGCCTCACCGTGGTTGGGCAAGGCTTAGCCTCGTCTTGGCTGGGCGAGCTTGGGCTCGCCCAAATCCGGCAGGCCGAGCTTGCTCAACCACCGATCACTTGGCGATGGTTCAACGAGGCCGAGCCTTGCTAAGGGCCGGCAACGCTCAGCCTCACCGGGAGCCAGCAACGCTCCGGCGAGGTCGCCGGCCCTCGACGGCCGGTCGCCAGTCATGGCTGAGGCTGGCAACCGGCCAAAGGAAAAAGAAAAAGAAAAGAAAGAAGAGAGAAAATTTGTTTCTCCAAATTGTTTCAGAAACAAGAAATAAGTTTTGTTTTTGTTTTTTTGTTTCTATTCAAAATTTGTTCTCGGCAACCAAAAAAATAGATTTGGAACAAAAACACAAATAAACACGTTTCTGTTCTTTTTTTCCCCTAAACAAAAAAACAAGAATTCTGTTCATGAACAAAAAATAAGAACACAAACAAACACTACCTTAGAGGCTAGTAGAAATTTTGAGTGAAATTACAAAGCGGATATATCATTCGCATACATCTAGGAAACACCCATACTCTCAAAAGCCTTCTTATCATGTGGGACACTTCGACATCTGTCCAACACTCGATCAACAAGTGTCAAAAAATGATTAACTCTCCCAATACTTTCCAACATGTGAGTCCAAAATTCCAACACGTGATTCTAAAACAAGCATAGTTGATAAAGCACTTAATGCTTGCTCTGAGATATGATCTTCAAGAGAAACAATTTTATATTCACTTTGAAGGAACAATTTTTTATCATTTTTTGATAGGGTTTTACTAACATAATAGTCTTGAGGTTACTGTGAGAATAACAGTTTGTTGTGATTCACAAATTTTTGAAGGAATAGGCCCTATAATAATTTATAATCATATGTTATTTGATTTTTTGTTAATTGTAGATTACAAACTGTTACGCAATCTTTTCTCTTTTTAATATACTAGATCCCAATGGACTACTCCTATCAAGAGAAGTAGTGGATTCGTTGCAATATAGGCTTACTCTTACTCTTCATCTTTCTACAAATGAGAAAAGTACATTACAAGTGCTATAAACTTGCTCAAATGGACACTTAAGTGCCATAACTTATGAAAGATACACTTAACTACCATATTTGAAGAAAAGTGGGACACTTGAGTGCTACCTCCGGCGAAACTAGCCGGAAATCATACTTGGCATTTCAATACTAATATTTCTCACTGAGGTGGCTCGCCGAAGAGCTGAGTCAGCTCTAATTCACCAAAAACAATGTCATTTCAAGTGTTGGCCAAAATAAAACCCTTAAATCGGCCAAAACGACGTCATTTTGATATAATTTGAATTTTAATATAATATAAAAATTAATTTAATTTAATTTAAAATAACATAATAAAATAATTTATATTTCTTAAAAAAAAAAAGGGGGAAACAGAGGAGGAGGAAGGCAGCCGGCGGCTGAGGGCTGAGCCCTCACTGCCGCCGCCTCCTCGCTGTTGCCGGAAAGTGGGGGAGGGTCGGCCCTCGGCTAGCAGAATGGAGACGAGGGCCTGCGTGCCCTCGCCCTCGATCGACTGGGGCCTGCGTGCCCTCGCCCTCGATCGACTGGAGCCGTTAGCCCTTGGCCTGGGCTCGGCGGCCCTAGCCCTCGCCATTGGCTACCTCCCTCCTCCTCCTTCACCCCCCCTCGGCGGATCTGGGCGAGGGTTGAAGGCCCTCGCCTAGCTGGGCCAAGGGCTGCTACCCCCTGGGGGTCGCCTTAGTGGGTAGTGGCCCTTAGCCCGGCTGGGCGAGGGTTGCCGACCCTTGTCGAATCTGGGCAAGGGCTACAACCCTCGCCTAGCCCTTGTCGCTGGTCGGCTGGGGTCACTAGCCCCTGGCCAAGGCCCGGGGACCCCAACCGACCCATCCCCTTTTGTCACTAGCCCTTCCCGGCGATGGTGGGGAGGCGGCAGCCCTCAACCGCCTCCCCCATTTTTTTTTAAATTTAAATTTTTTATTTTAAAATTATTATTTTTAAATATTTTAACTAAATTTAATTAAATTTTATATTATTTTTTACCATGTCAGCTCAAAACGACGTCGTTTTTGCATTATTTGGCCACGTCAACGTGCAAAGCGGTGTCGTTTTGTACTCGCTTCACCGGAAAAATGCCACGTATGCAATTTGGCCAAATTTTGGGTGGATTGGCACTTAAGTGTACATTTCGTAAGTTATAACACTTAAGTGTCCCTTTCTGCAAAGTTATGGCACTTCAAGGGTCCGCGTTTCTTCTACAAACATATAAAGCATTGGTAGTTTCGAGAGCTTTCATGTCATGTTGGAGTATCCGATACTTGATCAACATGTATCAGAAAATGGTCAACTTTCTCGACACTTTTTGACATGCGAGTTTGGAATTCCGACATATGATTATGACACACACATGGTCAATTTTAAAATTTTCTAATAAATGAGGAGTCAAAATATAAATATGTAAAAAAATAATAATAAAAATAATAAATAAGGAAAAAAGAAAAACCTATTCTTTTCCTCTCTTCTAACTTTTACTTCCTATGACACACGATTTACCTCTCAAGTTTGTTTGTTTCTCTTTTCTTCCGACATACTCTAATATGCAAGTCCAAAATGTGGATTGCTTTTTTTCCTTTAAATTTTGCAAACTATTTGAATGGAGTTAAATTTGTCAAATTGAAATAATGAATGATATTAACAAATGGTGAATTAATCTTTTTAATGTAAATTCATTTTAGGCTATTTTATTTATTTATTTATGAATTTGAAGCAAATTAATTTAATTAAAATAATCATAAAATTGATAAATATAAAAATATATATATTTAATATATAATGTGTCTTAATGTGTTGGAGTTCTCTATTTTTTTAGAAACGATGTGTTGGAGTACCGTGTCTTGTCATGTCGCGTCATGTCGCATGTTTGTGTTGGTGTTAATCGAACATATGCACATCAAATCAAACTTGTACTATACCTGTCTATTAAGCAAGACAACATATTTATGACCAAAGAGGGTCAAGTCAAAATGTCTATCGAAGTCATATAAATCACAATGTTTTCCTTCTCTAGCTACCTTGAAATATGCGAAGGAAAAACACAAAAACTTGACATGTTTGAAACATGCTAGATCGATGAATCTAAAAGGATTCCTCTCACATAATCAGTTTTTAAGCAAGAATTGTTATGGAATCTATATGTAAGATGCTTGTGACATGGCTCACGGATGAAGCATGTTCCAAGACCGTCCGGGCCGTGTCACGCACAAGAGCTTATCCATGTGAGCAGCCCACAAATGACCCTTAAATGATCCACGATTAGCGCACGACCAGCTTGTGCACGGCCCATGGACGACCCATGAGCAATGTTTGGCTAGATCACATGCAGCCCATGACTGTTCAATTGCTCTCGTGTCAGGCGGCCCTATGACCCTGATCTTGCTTCTGACACACACCTATGGGCTTCTCAAGGGTTATAGCTATTGGGTGGCCTGCTATGTAGCCTTGAAAAGATTATACCAATTCAAACTCTTCTGTTGGATTGAAGGGACGATCAACGGCTAAGAATAGACCTGAACTTGTATAAATAGGGGTCCCTCCTTCTCATTATAACTAGCTCGTTCACAAGTGACAATACATTTTCTTTGCCATCCGACTCTTATGTTTGTGTGTGTGTGTGTTTGGGTGGCCTGCTATGTAGCCTTGAAAAGATTATACCAATTCAAACTCTTCTGTTGGATTGAAGGGACGATCAACGGCTAAGAATAGACCTGAACTTGTATAAATAGGGGTCCCTCCTTCTCATTATAACTAGCTCGTTCACAAGTGACAATACATTTTCTTTGCCATCCGACTCTTATGTTTGTGTGTGTGTGTGTGTGTGTGTGTGTGTGTGTGTGTGTGCGTG
The DNA here is from genome assembly GCA_016097545.1 of Eucalyptus victrix. NCBI lineage: Eukaryota > Viridiplantae > Streptophyta > Magnoliopsida > Myrtales > Myrtaceae > Eucalyptus > Eucalyptus victrix. Next base: position 31,197,800 of record CM027838.1, read on the forward strand.
CGTGTGCGTGTGCGTGTGCGTGTGCGTGTGCGCGTGTGCGCGTGTGTGCGCGTGTGTGCGCGTGTGCGTGTGCGTGTGCGTGTGCGCGCGTGCGCGTGCGCGTGCGCGTGTGTGTGTGTGTGCGTGTGCATGTGCGCGTGCGCGTGTGCGCGTGTGCGTGCGTGCGTGTGTGTGCGTGCGTGTGCGTGTGCGTCTGTGCGTGTGCGTCTGTGCGTGCGTGTGCGCGCGCGTGTGCGCGTGTGCGTGTGCGTGTGCGTGTGCGTGTGCGCGTGCGCGTGCGCGTGCGTGTGCGTGTGCGTGCGTGTGTGCGCGTGTGTGCGTGTGCGCGCGCGTGTGCGTGTGTGTGCGTGTGCGTGTGCGTGCGTGTGCGTGCGTGTGTGCGTGCGTGTGTGTGTGTGTGTGTGTGTGTGTGTGTGAGGCTGACTTAGGATCGATAATGTTAAGGCCGTATGGTGTTTTGATCAATCGTAATCGACTGGTGTTGTGTGTGTGTGTGTGTGTGTGTGTGTGTGTGTGTGTGAGGCTGACTTAGGATCGATAATGTTAAGGCCGTATGGTGTTTTGATCAATCGTAATCGACTGATCCGTGAAAAGTGGTATCAGAGTCAAGTTCCAAGCATGATGTTTGATCAACACCCCGATGTTGCGATCACTTAGGTTGAGGATCGCGAGGACTACGGTAGGGTCAACAAGAAGGCTCTTGCCAAGCCAAGGAAAACTCATGGTGCCTTGAGTTCGAGGGATCGGATGGGCGACCTAGAATGCCGAGTGACGGTCATGGAGGAAACCATCTCGGATGTCCAAGGACTAGTCGAGGACTTGTGCCAGACTGTTGAAGGGGTGGAAGCTGGGAAGGAAGAGCTTTGGGTTGAGATGCAAGAGTTGAAAGCCAGCATGGGAGAGTTTTGAGGCGAGTTGCTGGGGTCCTTGATCCACGAACTGAGATAGCGGGATGAGATGTGGGAAGCTGCTATGACGGCCATGTGTGTCAAAGTTGTTGAGCTTAAAGGGAAGCTCGTTGAGGTAGAAGTTGCACCCGTGAACGGGGTGATCACCGTGCAACCACGTGCCGATGCACCCGGGCCGAAAGAGTTCAAGGTCTCACAGGTGGCAAAGGACGTAGACAACTTCCTCTGGTACATGGAACGCTACTTCTAGTCTATGGGAATGACCGACGACGTGATTCAGGTAAACATCACAGCTATGTATTTAGTTGATGATGCATTACTGTGGTGGCGTTGTAGGTTTGATGATAGAAATAGCGATCCTATCACGATATGGGTTCAGTTTGTTGAGGAATTTTGGCGAACCTACTATCCTGCTTATGTGGAGGAAGAAGCTCGCGGGGAACTCAAGGGCCTAGAGCAAAAAGGTGGAGTCTGCGAGTACATGAAATGGTTCTTAGAGTTGTTGCTCCAAATTTTGTCCATGACTGAGATGGAAGCATTCCATCAATTCATGAGCGGACTCAAACCATGGGTCAAGCAATAGCTCAAATGATGCAATGCTACGGATCTCACAATGGCTACTTCTATGGCTGAGTCCCTCGTGGAATACAAACCATCATCCTTAGCTAAGCCAAACCCTCAACCGAGAGAAAAGGCCAATGGTGGGGGAGATTGGAACTGGTACAACTGTTCGAGTGGAGGCAAACCACCATCGTTCCCTCCTAGGACTCAACCCGAGTCAAGCAACGGACGATACAATCGCAAAGTATGCATCTACAAGTGTTTCTTTTGCGATGGTCCCCATATGGCCTGAGATTGTCCGAAAAGAGGGAAGCTGGTGGCCTTGTTCAAAGAGGATGGACCACGAGAGGAGGCATGGTTGGGATCGTTGCGGATCATTGGGTTGATCAAGGCCAAGAAGGCCAAGGAACCCAAAAGGATGATGTTCGTGGATGTGAAGATCGGTGGTACCACGATGAGTGTGCTTGTGGATACCGGGGCTTCCGACCTCTTCATAGCCAACAATGCCGCAAAGAGGCTGAATCTTCGGGTTGAGAGGAGTGACGCCGATTGGCTTAAAATGATGAACTCCAAGGAAGTCTCGACTAGCGGCATGGCTAAGGACGTAGAGCTATACCTTGGTCCATGGACCAGCAAATATGATATCGAAGTAATCCCCCTTGATGACTATGATTTTGTGCTTGGTTTGAGATTCCTTGATTGGATCAATGCGGGCGTTATGCCCTTTGCGGATTGCATATGTATCCTAGACAAACGATGCCAATGCATGGTCCCGATCTACCGTGAATTGGGACGCGATAGGAAGATGCTATCGGCCATGCAGTTGACAAAGGGGTTACGGAAGGGCGAGGTGACCTTCTTGGCAGCATTGAAGGATGAGGGCATGGAAGAAAGCGAGGTACCAGAAGAGGTGTCTCAAGTCCTTGATGTCTTCCAAGATGTGATGCCACTCGAGCTACCCAAGAAGCTACCTCCTCGGAGAGAAGTTGACCGTCGGATCGAGCTTGTGCCCGATGCTTGACCGTTGGCCATGGCACCCTATTGCATGGCCCCGCTCGAGTTGGAAGAGCTACGAAAAAAATTGAAAGAGCTGCTTGATGCGGGGTATATTTAGCCATTCAAGGCTTCGTTCAGTGCTCCAGTGTTGTTCTAAAAGAAACATGACGGATCCCTCTGTATGTGCATAGACTATCGAGCTTTGAACAAGCTCACCGTCAAGAACAAGTATCTGATCTTGCTCATTGTGGACTTGTTTGATCAACTTGGGGAAGCCTGATGGTTCTCTAAGCTTGATCTTTGATCGGGGTACTATCAAGTTTGGATTGCCGAAGGGGATAACCCGAAAATCGCATGCATGACTCGTTATGGATCGTATGAGTTCCTCATCAGGCCTTTCGACTTGACAAATGCGCCGGCCACATTCTACACTCTCATGAACAAGGTACTTTATTCATTCCTTGATCGATTCACCGTGGTTTACCTTGACAACATCATAGTGTACAGCTGAACACTCAAGGAACATGTCGAGCATTTGAGTCAAGTTTTCCAGACTCTTCGAAAGAATAACCTGTACGTGAAGAGCGAGAAGTGCGCTTTTGCTCAAAAGGAAGTCCCTTTCCTTGGGCACATCATTGGGAACGGACGAGTGCGAATGGACGCGGCTAAGATCCATGCCATCGTTGAGTGGGAACCACCAACCAAGGTGGCGGAATCGAGATCCTTCCTTGGTCTTACGAACTATTATTGGCGCTTCATCTAGGGATACTTGAGCCTTACCGTGCCACTTGCGGACATGTTGAAGAAAGAAAGACCGCGGGAGTGGACGGATCGGTGTCAAAAGGCGTTCAAGCAGTTGAAGCAAGCCATGATCGAAGAGCTGATGCTCATACTACCCTGCCACACCAAACAATATGAGGTAGAAACCGATGCTTCTAATTTTGCTATTGATGGTGTCTTAATGTAGGAAGGGCATTTGATTGCCTTCGAGTCATGAAAAATGAACAATACCGAGCAGCGATACACTGACCAAGAGAAGGAGATGACTATGGTGGTGCATTGCCTTCGTACATGGAGGCATTACCTCTTGGGATCCTGGTTCGTCATGACGATCGACAACGTGGCCACGAGCTACTTCCAAACCCAGAAGAAGCTCAGCCCAAAGCAAGCTCGGTGGCAAGACTTCTTGGCCAAGTTCAATTATGTGCTGGAATACAAGCCTGGAAAATCCAATTCTGTGGCCGACGCCTTAAGTAGGAAATTGGAGTTGGCCAACATGTTGAGTCGACTCAATTGTACATGGATCGACCGTATTAAGGAGGGGTTGAAGCACAATCAAACAATCCAAGCCCTTCTCCGATATGCATAAAAGGGCAAGATGAGGCGATTCTGGTGCAAGGATGATCTCCTTTACACTAAAGGACAATGACTCTATGTGCCGCTTCACGGGAAACTCCAGAAGGAAGTCCTACACGAGTGCCACGATTATAAATGGGTGGGTCATTCGAGAATCCACCGCACCATGGCACTTGTTGACGATCAATATTATTGACTGCACATGAAGGACGACATTGAAGCCCACATGCAGATGTGTCTTGTGTGCTAACAAGACAAGATAGAGCAACGGTCACCGGCAGGGGTCCTTGAATAGTTGCCTATCCCGAAATGTCCAAGGGAGAGCGTCTCTGTGGACTTCATCGTGAATTTGCCGAAATCCAAAGGGTGTCGGACCCTTATGGTCGTGGTGGATCGCTTCTCCAAGTATGCGATGTCCATGCCAGCTACGAAGGATTGTCCAGCCGAGGAAGCAGCCAAGCTTTTCGTGAAGTACATCGTCAAATATTGGGGTTTTCCACGCACGATCGTGAGCGATCACGATCCTCGATTTATCGGGCAGTTCTAGACCGAGCTCTTCAAGTTGCTGGGGACGGACCTCAACTTCTCCATGAGCATGCATTCCCAAACCGACGAACAGACAAAGCGGGTGAGTGCATTGTTAGAAATCTACCTTCGGCACTACGTGAGCAACACACAGGTGAATTGGGCGTGGTTGATCGACGTGGCCCAATTTTCCTACAATTTGCAGCGGAGTGAGTCCATGAACCAAAGCCTGTTTGAGATCGTGACCAAGCAACAACTGCTTACATCAAGCGCGATCGCCTTGGGGTATTGAGGAAGCAGTCCCTCCGCATACAAGTTCGCTAAAGAATGGGATGAGCATGCGGACTTGGCGCGGGCATGCCTCAATAGAGCCGCGAAGTGCACCAAGAAGTGGGTCGACAAGAAGCGACGGCACGTGGAATTTCAGGTCGGGGACTTGGTGTTGGCCAAACTACACCTAGTCCTTTGGTATCGGGACACACACAAAGGGCTGATCCATCGCTGTGAAGGCCTTTTTCGTGTGTTGCAGCGGATTGGGAATGTGGCATACAAGCTGGACTTACCGGCCAAGCTCAACTTGTGCCCTATGTTCCACGTGAGTATACTAAAGCCTTTCCATGCTAACGAGGATGATTTGTATCGAGGTGAATAACAACGAGCCCCACTTGAAGAGAAAACCTCCTATGATCAAGATGTTGAATGCATCATGGTAGACCGGATCATACGGAAGAGGTATTGTTGCCAAAAAGGGAGTACCTCATTCGATGGAAGCGCTTTCCCAAGAGTGAAGCAAGTTGGGAACCCTCCGAGGGCCTGTGGTAGTTAAAGAAGCACATCGATGCTTTCCGTGCTGCAGACGCGACGAGGGTGTCACCCGAGTAGGTGGGGGAGACTACATGGCCTACAGACGAAGCAAGTTCCAAGATCGTCCGGGTCGTGTCACGCATAAGGGCTTGTCCATGCGAGCAGCCCACGAATGACCCTTGAATGATCCATGATCAGCGCATGACCAACCCGTGCATAGCCCATGGACGACCCGTGAGCAATATTTGGCCAGCCCACATGTAGCCCGTGACCGTTCAACTGCTCTTGTGTCAAGCGACCCTGCAAACCTGATCTTGCTTTTGATGCATGCCCATGGACTTTCCAAAGGCTATAGCCATTGAGTGGCTTGCTATGTAGCCTTGTAATGATTATATGGATTCAAACTCCACCGTTGGATCGGAGGGACGATCAACGGCCAGGAATAGACCCGAACCTATATAAATAGGGGTCCCTCCCCCTCATTATAACTAGCTTGTTCACAAGTGAATATACACTATTTTTGTTGATCTAACTCTTGTGTTCGTGCGTGTGCGTGTAAGGCTGACTTGAGATCGATAATTCTAAGGCCGCATGGTGTTTTGATCGATCGTAATCAACTGAACCGTAACACTTGTTTGTTTCTTTTGCTTCTAGAGCGAGTATATTCTTCTCCAATGTCACACATTTTGCATACATCTTTGTGGATATTTTTTTTTTCCAATCAATATAGGAGTCATTTATGATTGCAAATTTTTACACTACTCTCTTAAATTGAGTATGAGACTCAAATTGCATGCCTAACTGAAACTATAATCATGTATGGTCACCATTAGGGTTTGTTGTGACCTTCCGATGTCAACAAGGTCATATTTAATAGCGAAAGATCATGTTTAGTCACACTCTTCCTCAGCTCTATAGTTAGAAGGTTGAGATCTTCACATACTTCGATATCCTTATCATCTTTATCCCCATTCAAGTTTTCTTCTATTGCATCAATAGCCAATATCGCCTTTCTTATCATCCTCACCTTTTGTCTCCTTTCCCTTACTTGAAAGTAATGCCCATTGTCGGATAGGATGTGGTTGTCATCACTGCTACCTAATGTATTAATCTTACAATCATCACTCTCAAAGTAAACGCCATCATCACTTTCTCTATATTCACTCTGGCTAGCACCCCCATATTGACCTCCAGTTCAATCCCAATTTTATCTCGACCCCAGCTTCAACTTCAACTTCACCCTAGCTAGTGGCTCAAGCACAAGCGTCAGCACCTGCACGAGCCCCAACTTTGGATGACCTCAAATCGACTTTCTTCATCAACCTAGAAATATCAAGGTTCCTTTTTCAACAACTATGCATATGAAGAAGATGATCTCTATTCTAGGAAATACAACTTGAAGAATTTAACATGAGCGAATCAAAGAAAAGAGGCTAAATAGTCCATGTGAATAGCATTAGTTCCTGATCAAAATGAGCAAAATGGATCAACACATCCTCTATTGACCCACATATGGCAAGTTAAGCATTGCTTTGCACATTTTTTAGTTAAATATTTTTACAAAAAAAAAAAAGAAGAGAAGAAATAGAACATAAGTGTCACATGTCATATCACATTGATGATGTACACATTGGTGGCAAGGCAAGATATTGATGAGCCTAAACACTAAAAGGGAACCAAAAACAAAGTATCCTGGTAAACCTAAAAGGCACAAGAAGGTCAAAACAAATTTGTACAGCCCTTGCATGAGGCAAAAAATCTGGTAGCACAGGGTGTGGAGGACATAATTATCAAGAGCAGAACAATTTGATTGTTTAGCTACTAAAATCAATAGAATGAATGATAGATATGTAGAGAGAAAAGTACCAAAAAAGTCATAAACATATTGCATTGGTACTAATTCAGTTTAAAACCTTTCAATTGTACCAATTTAGTTCTAAACATTTTTACAATGATACAAATTCAGCTCATTCGGACAATTTAGATTGGAAATTTGTTGATGCGGATGCTAGTGATCTTAAATAGTATTGCTGATGTTTATGTGGACATTTTAAAATAAATTTTCAACTTATTATTATTATTTTTCCTTTTTTTTCTCCTTTCTTTGGATTGTTGCTAGTATCGGCCATTGCCGACAATCAGCCATAGGTGGCGAGACCCTCATAGCTTGGGTGAGGGCGGTCCTTGTCGGATCTGGCGAGGGCACAACCCTTGTGGCCTGGGCGAGGGCGGCCCTCGCCAGAGGCTGCTAGGGCGACCGTCTCTAGATCCGGTGAGGGCCATGATGCCCTCACCGATTGCCACTTGTGACAAATATTAGCCACGGTTGAAAAAAAGGAAAAAAAAAAAGGAAAGAAAAAAAAAAGGAAAGAAAAAAAAGGTAAAAGGAAAATTTTAAAAAAAATTAAAAAATTAAAAATTTATAAAAAATTATTTTAAAATGTTTACATCAATGCTAGCAATGCCACGTAGGATTGTTGACATCCACATCATCGATTTTCGACCTAAATTGGCTGCATGGATTGAATTGATATAGATGCGAAAATGTTTAGAATTAAATCGGTCCAATTGAAAGGTTTTAGACTAAATTGGTATTTATGTAATAGGCTTAGAACTTTTTTGGTACTTTATCGATATGTAGAATATGTTAGTCATCATTTTCCTGCAACTTTTGCACTAAGCCGCAATCAATGGCATTATCATGATCCTTGCATGAGGCACGAACTCTTTTTTAGTAAATTCATGGCCAATCATTGAGTATGTATTTCATTGGTGCATAGTCGACAAATGGGGGCACGAAATGTAAGGCTAGATCATCAATAGCAATTCGCTGAGCCTCAAATTGGTATACTATTCTATCACATCCAGATTTTATAGAGAACCTTAAGATCCAAGCAAAGACCACTGACATGAGAAACCTGAAAAGCCCCAAATCACCTTGAGCCAGTCGACCAGCAAACAAGTTTTGAACAAATAAGCTTCCGAGAGAGAGAGAGAGAGAGAGAGAGAGAGAGAGAGAGAGAGAGAGAGAGAGAGAGAATCAAGTGGGACACTCACCCTAAAGCCCTCAATCAAGCTTTATGGAGCAATCGCGAGAGGGGTAAACGGCGTTGTTCGTGTGCACAAATGGAGCTTTAGATAGAGCACTAGAGCATGGAGCAAACAAGCTTTGAGAGATAGAGCATGAAGCTTCAGTAGAGAGAACTCGAGCATGGAGAGTTCTGAACGGGGAGAAAGGGGGAAAAATAGATGGAGTCCCAGTGAACGAGTTCTCTATTATTTCAGCCACGTCAGCTGAAAAATAGCATTGTTTTCCTTCACTTAATCCATATTAGTGCCACTTCAGCACCGCTTGAAATCCGTCATTCAAGTCAGTAGTGATATTAGACAGAAACATAACGAAAAATAAATATCACATTAGCACAATTTTAAAGTTTTTTGTCATAAAAAGAGCCTATAGTAAATGCATCACAACTATATAATTAATAGTCTTTAGTATCATGAAAAAGGTTCAAAAAACTCTTTTTTGGGTTTTATGAAAGGGTTAATATCCTGAAAAACCCCAAACTGGTATACTTGTGACAAATTTACCCCAAATTATTTTTTTGACCATGAAAAACCCAAAATTGATACACTTATGACAAATTTACCCCGACTGACCATAAAAAACCATAACTTGTACATTTATGATAAATTTACCCTAAACTAATTTATTTGACTGCAAAAAACCCCAAACTGGTAAATTTGTGACAAATATATCATCTACTAAATTGAATTAATACCACAAAAAAATCATAAAAAATTGTAAACTATGACAAACGATACGTAAAATCCCAAATCAATATACCAATCAACTGTCACGTGTCATTTAACTTAATAATTTGACAATAAAATTTAACGAAAATTGATAGAGGGTATATTTGTCACAAGTATACTAATTTAGGATAAATTTGTCAAATGTATACCAGTTTGAGATTTTTGGTGTTCAAAAAAATAGTTTGAGATAAATTTATTACATGTGTACCAGTTTTGGGTTTTTCAGGATATCAATCCTTTATGAAATGCATGGACTTTGACTTTTCAAATGTTAAATATCTAAAATCTATCAAAATACACAAATATTATTGTCCATAAAATTTTCAGTGACCTCCAATTTTTTCGTTTTCAGTGACCTCCAATTTTTTCGTCGAGGGGGTTATAGAAGAATTGGTTAAGTGGTCAAATGTCCGATCCCCAACCTTTACGAATGAGTCATAATTATTTAATCTTATTCTAAGTGATCTTAGTTACTGTCCTCAGGCGACGCACATTAATGAAACTATCTCCATGAGTTCGCGATTGCTAGTGGAGCACGAATCACGAAATCAACCATGACCGGAAGAAGCAAACAAAAGATAGCACGAGAAAGAGGCATCGGAGAACCTTTTTGGGGAAAAAATATTAGGTGTCTCAAAAGGACCATATCATCATTACTTTGAACCATTTACACATTGACATGTGTCCTTAGACTCCACCTCAGCCAATTTCAAACCTAGCGTGCTCTGCTCTCCTCTTTATCTTCACTCAACTCAGTGCTTCATTTATCTCTCCTCTCTCTTCTCACTCTCTCCCCTCTTTCCTGACCTGATGTTCTCTCCAAATAGCGCTTTCTCCAACGACGGTCGTGCTCTCTCTAATAACGGCAATGTCTCAAATGAATTCAGGAACATATTGGAAGAAATTTTGACCGTCATTCAGAATAGTTTGTGGATTCCGAACAGCTATACTGACGAAACCTAATAAGATAGCAATTACAACCCAAGAAATAATAAGGACTTGGTCATGGACTTGAAAACCTCTTATTTGCCAATAGAGATGTTGGCCTACTTCCACACTCGATATATTGTATAACCCTTTTAGTGTGTTGGTTGAACATGATAAAATATTCATATTGCCTTTTGTCTATCCAAAAAATGAATTAGTTTAGCTAATCCTCTTATACCCTAAGTTAAAGAATATTGTATAAAAAGTATCTATGTAACCACGATTTTATGATCAACCATATATCACATTTCCTCCCTCCTGATGATGGCCTCTCTCTACTCTACGGCCTGTTTCTCCCAACCTCTTTCTTCCCAAGTCACGCTCTCTCCTGATGCTTGGCTTTCTCCTCCCCTCCGACTCACGACTGAGAAGCAATTGCTCTGTTCCCTCATTTAATCTTCCATCGACAACTCACTTCCACACTTTGCTCCGCTCAAAGACGTCTCTCCCGAGAAACCCTAGATCTGCGACCACAATCCCCACTTTTCAAGTTCAATTGTTTCTTTTTACTAGGTTTTTATGTCCACATCTTTGTTTTGGGTGAAGCTCACATGTTGATTGTCAAAATTTCTTGTTTTGCCACAATGCGTGTAGGGTGGTTTTTGCAGAACGGAGAAGCAATCGCTTTGCTCTCTTATCTAATCTTCAATCGCTCTCGGCTCAAAGCCGTCCCTCTTGAGAAGCCCTAAATCTGTGGCGCATCACAATCCGACCAGGCCTCATCATTTCGCTTCGGGTTGTCTTCATTGGTATCTGGTCTTTGTTCGATTCTCTCAGCTAGCATGTGAGCCCCTTCTCTTCGTTCCTTTTTCTTTTTTTTTCCTTTTTTTGTTTTGTTATATCTCTTCTTTGGCTTCTCTCAACATTTGAATTCCTTAATATTTTCTATACTCTTTCGCGGGTCCTTGCTAGTTTTTACTTTGTTGGTAGCATCAGATTCTTTGATAGAAACAAAAACTATATATATTTTTTTAATTGCGTGCTTGAGAGTTCTGCTCAGTGGAGTTTAAAACGGAGTCCAATCTTGATGATCTTGTTCAATCGGAACTGGGGATGGGGGATGGGTTAAAAGGATTAGTTGGCCTCTCTGTTAAGTATCATAAAGAGAAAAAAAAAAATGCAATCTTTTAATCAAATTTAATACTATGGATGAAGAGTTCCAAATAGCAAACGCATGAACCTAGTCACTCTTAATTGCCTTTGATTAATTTACCGGGATGGATCATTAAGTCTTGAATTAAGAAGTGTTTGTACTTTGTCTATTTCATTCTTGAGAATGTTAGAACTGATCTTTAAATCAGTTTAAAGTGGTCTAAATGGTGTCTAGTGACGCTTGTTGCTAGCAAAATATGATTGAAGGAGTAATTCATAGAGTTGCAACCCCGAAATTTCTTTGACTCGTATGGTACAATATGGATATAATAATCAAACACGTCACTGGGACAAATGTATTAGTGCATGTTGCAGCTGATGCTTATTGCAGCACTTGTCGTGGTTGCAACTTTTATGCAGATCTTTTGGCAAGCTAAGGTGTGCACTAGCTATTTTCTCCGTCTCCTTCAGGAAACAGAACCTCCAATGCATCAGTTTGCAAAATGTGCAAACGTACACAAGTCACTTTTTTTTAGGACCTATCCTTTAGATTGATGTATGATGTAAGTAGTCTGGTAATGGATATTTTATTGGTGCAATAAAGAGGGATGCAAATGCTCAACCGTAGGTTCATATCTTGTCGGTATTTTTCTCGATTATTGGCTTTTTGTTCAAGGATTCAGTGGAAAATATATGTGGATTGTTAGTGTTTTTCTTGATTGCCAAGAACTAACCAACCAATATTGTAGGATGACACAATGGCTTCTCTGGCAATAGCCGAAATCTGCAACTCAAATGCATCAGTCGTGGCAAGCGGCGACCTCCGTCACCATCACAGCTGTGGCCTTCTCGTGTTGTTTAGTCCTTAAGATTGGGGACCTTCTGCAAAGAGTGGTCCCTCTTGGCTAGGATCTGAAAAGTCTCGAAAGGACGAAGTTGCACACACGAGGATTAGTGGCCCAATTAAGGAAAACCTTAAATTTCTAAAACTTTGAGAGAGAGAGAGAGAGAGAGAGAGAGAGAGAGAGAGAGAGAGAGAGAGAGAGAATATCCTCCTGCGATCACACCCCACTTCAACCTACGTGAGTGTCGAAGACCATAGCCCAATTTTCTCATTTGCATGCACGAATGAAGTCTGTGCCCTCCTATGGAAAGAGAGTACTCTTGAAGTGCTTGATGATTCTCGACTAGAGTGAGGGAAGGTCCAATGCAGCAGTAAATCTTAAGATTGAACAGTTGTGACATGCTAGATTTCTCACGAAACGAAACCATGAGATGAATTCACAACTTTACGAGTCACAAGTCATCTCTGCGGGACTTCACTTGGACAGAAACAACAAAAGGTCGTATTCATAGTTATGGAAATTCTTTGATGAAGTTCTGTCAACAACCTTCTTTTCCCCGCTCAGATTATGTATTAGGGAGATCATGACAACAAAAACTGGCTCCATCGAAGTCAAATGAGCGCACAGCGGCAGAACGGAAAACAATGACAAAAGCAGCGACAATAAGATTCCACCCGGAAGAACATCAAAAAATTCAAATGAATTGTATTAGGTACATAAATTTAAAATTTGACTAGAAAGGCTTCATTAACTATAGAAAATAATCTTCCCAGACTTGGGCTTTAAGAGTGAGCGCCGAGGATGCATCTAGAAGTTTCTCTTGGCAGGACAAGATTTGATCAGTTAGAAATTAAATAATTGATCGATCATAAATTAAAAAAAAAAAAATCTTACAAGTTTTGTTCGTCCATGACAGCTACGTTTTAAAATGAAAAATATCTACCTTTCACGCAGCTGTATATTTCTGAGAAATTTAATGGGGGCGCGAGTTGCTCCGTAGCCAAAAGTAATTTAGTAATAGTTTAAAATCTTTGAACATATTCCAAAGTTCTGCCGAAATGAGGCAGGGCGAGAGGCCCGCTGCTCTGAGCTAAGTCGGGGTCCTCGGTGAGATCTCAAAGCCATCAGGGTAGAAGAAAGTCGATCTTGAAGATGACAAGCGGAGTTCCACTTTCTACATCTAATTGCTAGGGTTTCAGAAATATGTACATCCTTTAACATATTTGGAAAAAGATGAGAATGGACTCCCTTAAGGTGGCTCAGAAAATTGGGACTTTTAAGCAATAATGTAGGAGGACCTAGTAAACTAATGACGTCAAGTACAGACATTGTTTAAAGCAAAAAATGCCAACAACACATTCTGTTATGACCTATGATATTAAAAAAATACATATATCACTAACTAGAACTTTATACAAGGGGTGATCTGCATCAAGTTAGATAAATTCCAGACTTGAAACCTATCCTATTTGGAACTTAGAACCCATCTAATTTGCCCCAGAACTGATCCTAAAACCTATCATGTTTCTCTAGTTCGATTCCAAACCCGAGCACCTATTTTTCTCTTGTTCCTTTTTTCTGTTTAATTTTTTTAGCAAATGATAGTTTAAAGTAAAAGATGAACAATAGAAATCCCTTATAATCCAAAAGTAACAATCCATAAGATGGCCTTGTAAGATTAACGGCAAAAAGTTCAAAACACTACATAAGACAAATTATAAAACTTCATTCTTCATTCTTCCACAAGATTATTGTTCCAAATTCTAACCACCTGAAAACATAACAAACAATATGGTTAACCACTTAATGATAGTTTAAGTAAGGGAGAGTTGAGAATGAAGGCGAGTTGCGAGGCTTGAACAAGCAACAGTGAGCCACAAGCAAGCAAGGAGGGCGAGTTGAGAGAGAGAGTTATGAAGTGTCTGAGTGAGGTAGGAGTCTTGGAGAGAACAGAGACGGAGAGAGACAGAGGAACATATGCCAACAAAAATCTAGAGTTTTTAGGCTTTTATAAAACTAGTTCCAAAACCTGTCTGGTTCCCAAGTGTTTCTTTACTTAGAACTGAGAATTGGACTGGTTCAAAAAATTTGGAATCATGAACTAGACTGGTTTAAAAAATTTGGAACCAGTAACTGGACTATTCCAACGGGTACTTAAAATCGGACCGATCCTTGGCGGTCTGGTCTGGTTCACATGTAGAACTAGTCCGACTGCACAGCCCTGATTTAGACTGAAAGTAGCCAATAAGATTACTCAAATAAGACATGGCAACAAGACGTTCAACAAACCTGGGGACCAGAGATCAGCATTCTCTTGTTCCTGCTGCTGCAGACGTCTTGCCAATAGTTCGTCACCACTACATATAAGTGTTTGCACTCTTAGCAAAAGGCTCAAGTAGTTAAAAGTATATAATTTATGTGGCACGAAGAGAAAGAGGCTTTAATGGACAAGAAACACTCAAACTGAAGACATATCTTCGAACCAAATAGTTCAAAAAGCCTAGCAAATTATCAACACAGTGGTGCAATCACGCAAAGAGCATGAGACTGCTAAGAAATAAACGATTCCTCCACATGGTGCGGTGCAAATAACAAGACCACTGATGTCACTTGGCAAAATCCAGTAAGACTGTTAATATTGCTCAAACTAGTCTAATCCATTTGAACTATAAAACTATAAGAATCCAACTAGTTAGGATTTTTTACCTCGTATCAGGGCCTGCAAGTGCTGAACTGGTGATGCTGCCATGATAGTCCTGCAGCACGTGAGGGTAACATTTTTTCAAGGTTATGGCGAAATTCAGAGCACATAAGATAAAAATATGTACATACAGCTATGCGGGCCATCCAAAACATAAGAAGTTTGAGCTCATCCTCATATTGGATGACTTCTTGAACATGAGAAGTTCCCCTACCAACTTTTGAACCCAAGATGTGCGTTTAAGAGTGAGAACCAAGGATGGATCTAGAAGTTTCTCTTAGTGGGACAACATTTGATTATTTAGTAATTAAATAATCAATTGCTCGTCCACTTAAAAGTACAAAAAAAATATTAATATTATATAAGTTTTGTTTGTCTATAACAACTATGTTTTCAAAATTCTAGAATTGTTTATACAAATTTTGGGGGCAAATTAAAATGAAAAATATTTACTTTTTCACAGAGCTGTATATTTCTGAGAAAATTGATGGGTGCACGAGCTGTTTTTTGGCCAAAAGTAATTTAGTAACAGTTAAAAAACCTGAACATATTCCAAAGTTTTGACGAAATGAGTAAGGGCAAGAGCCCCCCTACCATAAAGCTAAGTCGGTCCCCGGTGAGCTCTCAAAGCCATCAGGCTAGAGGAGAGTTTATCTTGAAGATGACAAGTGGAGTTCCATGTTCTATATCTAACTTCCACGATTCCACAAATATGCACTTCCCTTTGTTATCTCCATCCATTACATATTTGGAAAACAACGAGAATGGAGTTCTTTAAGGCAGCACAGAAAACCTGGCTTGGGCGATTTTTACCAGTAACTATGCAGGATGACCTAGTAAACTAATGACCACAAATAAAGACACTGCTTAAGGAAGGGAACTGCCAACAGCGCATTATGTTATGGCGTATGACACGAAAAGGACTTATATCTCCAATTAGAACTCTATACCAATAGCAGCTAACAAGATTCCTCAAGTAAGACACAGCAACAAGATGTTCAGCAAACCTGTGGACCGGTGATCAGCCTAGAAGCACCAATTGACTGTTGTTGCACATTATTGCGTTGTGGTTGTTGTTGCTCAAACTCTTGCTGCAGAATTATTGCCAATTGATGGTCGGAACTACAAAATTGAAGTGTTTGCACTCTTAGCAAAAGGATTAAGTAGTCAATATGTATTTAATTTATGTGGCATGAACAGAAAGAGGCTTTAATGGACAAGAAACACTCAAACTGAAGAAACACATCTTCGACCTCCAAATGTTCAAAAACCCTAGCCAATTATCAACACGGCATTGCAATTATGGAGAGAGAATGAGAATGCTTTTCTGAAGAAACAAGCTATTCAGCAACAAGACCACTGACGTCACTTGGCAAAATCCAGTAAGGCTGTTAACATTGCTCAACCTAGTCTAATCCATTTGAACTCTAAAACCATAAGAATCCAACAAGTTAGGATTTTTTACCTTGTATCAGGGCCTGTAAGTGCTGCACTGTTGATGCTGCCATGATAGTCCTGCAGCACATGAGGGTATGGCGAAATTCAGACCACAAAAGATAAAAATACATACATTCATCTGCGCTGGCCATGGCATTATGTTCGTCCCATGTATGACTCACCATTTTACATTCCTTAAAATTGCTGGACATGTACACGTTGCCCCTTTTGACCTGAAAATGCAGTGCCAGTGCTTAAAAGAAACATCATGCAGACCATCCACGTGGGAAAAAGCAACATAATCAGTTCAGTCTAATAATGTACATAATACGGTATGATCGAAAGATCATCTTTAAAGTAACTTATTTGCCGGAAAGACTAACAATAACAAAATGCTACATAACACAACAACAAAGAAGGCATGTGAGGTCAAGGATAGATTGTTGGGAGGGTAGGAGAAATACTTCAAGCTTCACGGGTGGAAAATAGAGCTCCAAGGGGAAGTCCATCCCACAACCCATTAGTGGGATAGGTAAACTCGAGAAGGAACTCTATTTACCTTCCTAGAAACTTTGATGGCACCCTCATTCAGTTTGGATCTGGATATGAGAATATCAGAACGTGTCCATGGTTGAGACGAATCATGTAAGAAATGTAAAACTCGTAAGGAAAATCAAAATTTTGAAAGGGAAAGAAATTAAAAAAGTAAAAATAAAAATTCCATCATGTTTGGTAGCTGTTGCATAAATTACAACTGCAATTCTCATTAATCAAATTGCGTTTCTTATTCATAGCATATCTTTTCCCCATTTGACTTGCAAAGTTGTAGTGAAAAGAGAGAAGATCCCATAACTTGAAATAAGTCCAGTTCTCTTAACCATGTGAGGTTACTGACGTGAAGCAGAACTAGAAAACTAGTCCTGTTTGGAACAAATTTCACCTTCGTTTCAAAATCATTGAGTTCACGACCAAATTTGGCAGTTACCACCATCATAAGAATAGGTTATGCACTGATTAAATGACCTCACCTCTTTCCATGACCAGATTAAATAGCCTTAGCTACAGCTTGGATTCACTTAAGAAATCCAAATAATGACACTTACCATAAAAGGACAACCCGATAAAACAGCTTCAGTTTCAAGCAGGGAAAAGGATGAAATCAGAACAAACTGACGAAAGTTCGCGTCAATTACAATGAAATCACGCTTCTTACCTCATTTAATTTCTCCCACACACAATCAGGCTCATTTAGGAAAGCTTCATGTGAAGCTAATAAATATAGTTCATCGTCATACTGCAAATGACACGAAAATTAATTAAAAAGAAATTTCTTCTCTCATCTGGCACAAACAGATGCAATGTCCAACGTTCACAGTAACAATAAAAACATACACGAGATACAAAAAGAAGCCCATGGCTGACCTTAAACATGGTACTGAAATGTTCATTATGAAAGAGCACACAAAGCTGTCCTTCTTCAACATCACGTTGTAGACAAGAAAGGCTGCATTGTTCATGGAGAATTATAATTCAGGATAGAAAATTCATACACATAGTCCTCGATGGCCAACTGACAATTGATAGAAAAATAATAGAGGATAGCAAATTGATACACGTACCCATAGGTGGTCGGACTGGATTTGTTCTCCACGATTTTCCGGAACAATCTTCCTAAGAGCAAATTTGGCAGAAGGAGATATAGCATCATGACAAACTTGAAAGTAAATTGAACGTCCAGTTGATCACAAAACCTCTTACTCTTTCGTGGGTTCAGATCTGATGCAACAATCGCAGACGAAAGATCATCATATGACTTGGATCCAATTGCCGTTGCATCCTAAGAAAGATGTAGATAGAAGGATACAGAGGCATAGGCAGCATTAGAAAAAGTTGACAGGAGGGAGGAGGACAACGAACTAAAACTAGGGGGAATTTACTCAAACTCTAGATACCGGAAAACGAAGTGCAGACTTTTTTCGCCAGCCTATGCAAGGGGCTAAGTACCAAAATAGAGAAAGATCATATACAATACTTCTATCCCAAGGAGAATTGGAATGCGATGAAATGAGATTGGCAGACATTTGATCATGGAGCAAACCACAGTGGTTTCCCCACGTAATCATCAAGCAACCTAAAGTTTTTTTTTTTTTTTTTTTTTTTATAAGGATCAAGCAAACCTAAAGTTTTTTTTTTTAATTTTTTTTATGACTCAGGAACTCTGTAAGCCGATAGCCGGCGGGCAAACCCTGGGGCGACGCTAGTGGAGGACCCACCACCCTAACGTTGTACTTAAGATCCCATGCGGCCATCGGGATTCGAACTCCTCTCATTCTCACAAAGGATCATGGGAGCCTTATCCAACTGGACCATTGCAGGTGGTGGTAAACAAACCTAAAGTTGGTTTTCGAATAAATCAATAATCCGAATCAGCAGAAGTTAAACATCACCCTAGATAGAAACTGCTTGTAATCCAAATAAAACTCCTCAAAAGACAAATAGTTTCCACCATTGATACTGAAAGCCACGTATATGCTACATCTGTTAACCATTTTAATAATAGACAGCAAATGAGGATTATCACTTTCATCCAGATGAAGCAGACATTCACAAGTCACTTGAGAATTTACTCCTAAAAAAGTCACGAGGCAATTGGCACAAATGCACAGAAACCGAAAAGTTAAAGCACCTTGGGATTGACAACACAACCATGGTAGAGTGGAATGCCCAGAAGATGAAAGATTCCAAGTTCTGGGGTGGGTGCAAAGTCCTTTATGCTGCAATTAAGAGAATATATCTACTCAAGACCTATAAAGCATAACGATGCAGGCTAAGACTTGAATACTCATCATAAACTCCATTCAACCTGCGGAACTTTATATTTACGAGAAGGCCAGTCGCAAGACTTTGCAGCCGATTAGTTTTATCCCGAACTTCCTGTCAATGATTTTCAATGCAATTACATCAATGCCAGTCGCAAGAAGAGAATATAAGATTAACACCCATCATAACCAGAGAAACACTTGACATCCAGGGGACAAGAAAAGTCCATTACCTTCTTATTATAGCCATTGAAATCAATTATTAATCTGGCCACCCAAGACAGCAGCTCTTCTTGAGAAAACGCAGCTCGATCTGGTAGCTCCTTCATGTCTAGCAATATAAGCCAATTACCTGCATATGATCCCGACATTCCCCTAGTCACCGACGCACCCAAGAAAATTGCACGAGCTGAAGGGAAGCTGGGCAGCAATCGAATTCAATTTCATCCCCAGCGAAAACACCACTCCCACAACCGAGCAAACGCAGTACCTTAAAAAACATCGATTGGAAGCGAGAGAACCCCGAACCCCTGGAGACCCGCACTTAAAGAGACAGAGAGACAGAGAGACAGAGAGACAGAGGAAGGAGTTGTTACAGATGGCGATGAGAGAGCAGGGCCCATCGACTCCCTGAAGGACGATTCGCCTGTTGCGACCGCGGAACTCGATGTGCCTCGTCTTGTAGGCGTGTCCTCCCACCGGCGCATTCCGAGGGACCACCATGGCGGCGTCGAGGACCGGAGCCTCTCGCGAAGGAGACGACCGGATTGGGGCGAGAGCAGTGGGCTCGTGAGTGGAAGCAGCGAGTGAGGAGGAAAGTCTTTGAGCCGCGTCCCATTTGGACTTTTATGGTAGTTGGGGGAGGAGAAGGAAGGAGGGAGACGTCACTTGGGAGCGACGACCGAAACGGGGAGCCAAGAAAGACAGGAGTTCATGCGCCATCGAGAAAAGATTCTGGCGCGAAAAGTCAAACCGCCCGCACACCATCAAATATAATATGGATTCTGATGCGCATATTCCACGTTACGGCAAGTATGGAGCATTCTATAAGGATGATTCAACTATCTTTACGGCCGACCCTCCTGAAGCAAAAAACGGAATTGAATACATCTAAACCAGCTACAAGTTTAAGGACTATGATGTCATTGCCAAGAAGTGGAGCACACCAGAGTTCCACCGGTGCACAATTCGGAAGTGTGACGTCAATTGGTTTGAGACCAAGCTTACATGATATAGTGCGGGACATTATACTCAAGTCGTGATGGTAGATTTCTCGAGTTTGGTAAATGGCATTGAGAAACTCAACAATTTCCATTATAATAATTGGAGCACTTGTATGTAGCATTACTTGCTTAGCACGTATACTAATTTCCTTGTTTACATATCGAGTTACTATATATCTTGGTAACTTAACAAAATATCTACTTTGAGACCATATAGTTGAGCTATTGTTGCTTTTTGATTCGAACACTTCTCACTCAATTTCAACCAAGTATTTTTAACTCAAACCATCATTACTTTTAACTTCAATTATTTACTCTTACATTTTGGTAACCCTTAGTCTTCTAAATATATCCCCTTGGTCATATAATTGGATGGCTACTTATAACTTTCTAACTTGAACGCATCTCTTGCGTTCTTCACCTAGCATTTTTTTTATCCTCAAGTCAATATTTCTTTTAATCTCAGTTACTTGTTCTTATCTTTTGTTAAACATTTAAATTCATTTCCATTGGCTGTACAATCGTATCTTCTTATGTCATCAAGCTTAAAAAAGAATTACTACTTGTTCTTGTAAAGAAAAAAAGAGATTGCTCATCACTTTTTCTCCTACTAACACTTTCCAAATCCTTCTATTACGAGTAAATATTCTACCTTTTTGTCGTTGAACCTTCAAAATTCCATTTTTCAAAAGTTTAAAATGTGATTTAGTGAACTTTATTCTTTTTTATTAAATTAGTTTTGTTAAAAGATTTAGAGTTGTTAATCTTTGTTCTTGTTTATGTTGCCTTGAAGTTGGTTAAGGTTTTGAGTCATCCAAGTCTTTATTCAAGATAAGTAAAAACTCTAGGGGCTAAGTTAGATTAATCTACTTAGTACTCTTGACTGATTGGTAAATGTTTCTTAATTTAGTTTAAATTTGATGGTAATTGTGAGCAAACCTCAATAATGGCACATTGAGTTATAGTAATAATTTGCCCGACTTCACCAACTAATCAAATTTTGTCCTTGTCCAAGGGCATTCTCCTCCAAGTAAATTTTTTTTTCTTTATGTTCCTTTTTCTTTATCTCTTCATTTCATGATTTTGTTTTGTTTTCTTTCTTCATCCGATTTTATTTGGCCCGTGCTCCGCCGCCAATCACCAGCCTATTGCTTCTCTTCCACCTTGCACGCCCAACTATTTCATCAAGCTCCGGTGATGCCTGCTCCGATCCAGACGCCCTTGCTTGCTGCCCTAGCCAGCAATTGGCTAGTGGCAAAAAGAAAACAGGGAAGAAAAAGAAAAAATTCAGAAAAATATTTAAAAATTGTTCATATTAGCACTAACCATGCCACTAGATAACTGATGTCCATGTCAATAATTTCCAGCTTGGCCAGATAGACAACATTGAAAATTGTTAAAATGTTTATAACTCAATTGGCAAAATTAAAATGTTGACAACTGAATTGACATAAGTATAATATGTTTAGGATCTTCTTGACGATTTTCTCATTTATCTTGACATTAGTTTTGTTTATGAATTTACTTTTTTGAATTGCATAACCCCATGCAATGTCTAATTCGTTCTTTTTTCAAAAATGAGGTGTATTATCATAAACCTGGAGTGGATTTTTACTTTTCAATTTTTTGCTTTCTTCTTCTTCTTTTTTTTTTTTTTGGTGAAAATCAATAATCTCTCACTTTTCAAATGCCAAATAAAAATCTATCGAAATACACAAATTTTATCGTCCATAAAATTTTCTGTGACCTTTAATATTTTCGATGAAGAAGTTCTCGAAAAATTAATCGAGTAGTGCAAATATCTAATCAAAACTTGGCGAATGAGTCATAAACAATCTAATTATGAGTAGTGGTAGTAAAACTATACAATGGTGATGCGCATAAAATGAAACTATTTCCATGCGTTCGTGAGGGCTAGTGGAGCACGAATTATGAAATCAAGTATGACCAGAAGCAAATAAAGAGATAGTATTAAGAAGGGTTAATACCCTCAAAACCCCAAACTAGTACATATATGATAAATTTAACCCAAACTAATCTTTTGAGCACAAAAAACCCCAAGTCTGTACATTTGTGACAAAGTATCCTAAACTAATTTGTTGGACAGCCAAAAATCTCAAACTAATATATTTGTGACAAATATACTCTTCGTTAAATTGGATTAACACCATAAAAAAAATATAAAAATGGTACCACTATAACAAACAGAGAGTAGAATCTTAAATTGATGCATCAGTCAACTATCATGTATCATTCAACTCGGTAATTTGATAATAAAATTTAATGAAAACTAGTAGAATGTAAAATTATCACAAGTGTATCAGTTTGAAATAAAATTGTCAAAAATGTACCAAGTTGGGATTTTTGCTAATCAAAAAATTAGTTTCAGATAAATTAATCACAAATGTACTGGTTTATAATTTTTTAGAATATGAACCCTACTAAGAAAGAGTAATTGGACTGGAGGACGTTTTTGGTGGGGAATAGAAGGTGGGTCGCCATTACAGTTATCGCCTTGTCATGTTACTAAGTTCTTAATATCACAAAAGGACGTGTACACGCATCAAGGATTAGTGGCCCATTAAAGCGGTCTTTCTATTCACTTCTTTTCTACTTTATTGAAAAATTATCATATGTTTGATCAACTAGATTTCTAGTCAGACTATAATTGGATAAGATAAGATAATAAATTTAAGATTTTTGTCATATTTGATCTATTATTTGGTCAATCGTGATAATAAAACTTGTTACCTTCACATCATTTCATATCCATTGTTTGTCACAAACGTGTATCAATGTAAATAGAACAAGTTGGACAAAAGGAGATGGTAAGAATTTCTCACCACACTCGGCCTATTTCATTTTTAATTGCTTATTTTTCTATTATATTTCCCTCTCTTTTTTATTTCATTTTCCCCTTTCCATCATTCTTTAATAAAATTTTATTAAATAGTAAACTATATTAATACACCTAAAATATGTAATAAGTACAACTATTAAATATATATTTATATGTATTGAATTTACATTATAAGAAAAAAAAAATTAATATAGGAATAAGTAAAAATGATATTGTTGTTCTCTTTGTTATGAAATACATGAATAAATATTCATTATATTCATCTTATATAATGTACTTATTATGGTATATTTGTATAATACATTCTAAGTACATCTCCCTATACAATTAATGTTCATCTCCCTATCCAATACATGTATCATTCGATATATTGATATTAATGATAAGTACATTCTTGTTTTCCTACAAATAGGAGCTTAGTTTTTGTTGTAGATATAACGGTCTCTGGAAATAAAATCTTCTCCTATGACTTTCTCTACTATCTTTGGTGTTTACTTACTTTCTCTTCTCAATATCTTTATTCTTTCTATTACATATTTGCAACGCAATATTTTACAACACGTTATCAGCACGAATATTTACCGATTGAGTAAGTAATTTTTACAAGGTGGGTGTTCTTTTTATTAATCAACTTATACTTCATCCTCTTCTATTAATTCATCATTTTTATTTTTCTTGGCTCGAAGTCAAATTTCAAATCTAAAAAAGTATCCTTCTGCTCCCAACATGGCAGTGGATATTTGGAAATCCTTTTAATTAATTTAAGGGTTTATTTTTGCAAGGATTATGGCAAATATTGAAAAGCCCAAATTCCACATCTAGAAATGAGTAGAAAGAATTATCAATCATGGTGCCTTGACATGGAAATGCATCTCCAATGGCAAGGTCTCGCTAATGCAATTACAGATGATGGAACCTCAAATGCAAAAGATAAAGCAAATACGCTAATTTTTATTTATCGTCATTTGCATGAAAACCTGTAGACTCGATATTTATCTGTTCGAGACCCTCAGATCTTGTGGAGGAGGTTAAAGGATAGGTATAATCATACCAAGACTGTTATCCTCCCTCAAGCACAATATGACTGACAAAATTTCAGACTGCAAGATTTTAAATCAGTGTCTGATTATAATTCCGCTTTATTTGATATTGTTTCTCAGCTTGAGTTATACAGTATCAAACTTGATGATGTGGAATTGTTAGAGAAAACTTTATCCACCTTCCATGGTTTGAATATTGTATTGCAACAGCAATATCGGCAGTGTCAGTTTGCCACATACTCTGAATTAATTTCTGTGCTCCTCATTGCCGAGCAAACTAATGAATTGCTGCTAAAAAATCATGATCTTAGACATACTAACTCAAAAGCATTGCTTGAAGCACATGCTAATTTTGAGAAAAATACTGGCCATTTTAAGGGCTATAAACGCAAGCAAGAATATAATCCTTCAAGGGATGACAAGAAATTTAACCGCCCTAGAAATTCTAACTTTAGCCCGAATCATGGCAAAGAGAAGAAACCAAAGAAGGTGATTAATGAAAGTATTTGTCATCGTTATGGCATGACTGGACACTGGTCACGTACTTGTCATACACAAAAGCACTTTGTTAACCTATACCAAACATCTTTAAAAAGGACGGTCAAATGTGGTGAATTTCATGCCATTGAAATCAATCCTACTGCCATAACCACTGTTAAGGCCAACAATATCTCCATTGGTGAGACTCCTCTTACTCCTGAAATAGCAAATACATCCCTAGATGTCTTTGATTCCGATCACTTTAATGATGTATCAGATTGGTGGATGATAATTTGAACTTCGAATTCTATGATTCTAATAATTTCTTTTCTAGTTGTTTTGTTTTAACTGTATTACTTTTATTGTTCTCTAATATGGTTATGAAATGCTTATGAACCTTATATAATATTTAATTTGAAATTTTATTTGAGTCTATAACTATCATGCAAATTTTATGATACTTAACACCTGAAGTTGTCAATATAAATACAAATGGAAAATATCGAGAAAAATGAAGATATTTGTTTGCTTGATAGTGCAACAATGCATACTATATTTCGTAGTAAACACTTTTTCCAGAGTATGATATTGTGTAAGGCACAAATCCATACAATATCAGGTCTTATTCCTATTATTGATGGTTTTGGGAATGCCACAATTATTTTGCCAAATGGCACCATCCTACATATTGATGATGCATTTCTAAGCATTGGATCGAAAAGAAATCTGCTTAATTTCAAAGATGTATGCTGTAATGGGTATCATATTGAGATTATTTACGAGCAAGATAAGGAATATATTGACATTTCTTCTTATAAGATAAGCTTGAAGACCATCCATGAGAAGCTAGAAGCTTATTCTATGGGTTTGTATTGTGTTATGATTGAGGCTGTTGAAAACTACACCACCACATCCTAGAGATTGGTAAACCCTAATTAGTTTGGACCGTGGCATGATCGCCTTGGTTATCCCGGCGCTTCAATGATGTGTAGAATAATTCAAAATACAAAAGGGTGCCATTTAAAAGATATAAATATATTGTTGTTCAAAGATTATAATTGTGAGGCTTGCTCACAAAGAAAGCTCATTATCAAACCTTCTATAACAAATGTTAATCTTGAATTTTCTTTATTCTTGCAAAGAATTTATGGTGATATTTGCAGACTAATACAACCACAAAGTGGACAATTTCGATATTTTATGGTACTAGTGGACGCATCCTATAGATGGTCCCACGTTTGCCTATTATCTATGCTCAATGTCACATTTGCACATTTACTTGTGCAAATTATAAAGCTCTTGGCACAATTCCCTAATTATCTAATTAAGAGCATAATGATGGATAATGCTTGTAAATTTACATCAAATGATACTATTCCTCAAAAATGAAGGGGAATGAATTAAGAATCGGCTCCATAAGAGCCTGGCATTGTGCTTGCTCCCAAAGAACTTATTGTCTCTGAAGAGGCGCAAACTCATAAAGGGAACACCAACCCCAGGAATATTAGAATTCCATTACATATTATAATGAAATTTAGGATTGAAATGAAATCATCATTGATGATGCTTTTATATTCTCAGTTGCTCATAAAATTATGGATGATGCTTGTGAGCCGCAATCTATTATTAAATGCCATCAAATGCAAGATTGGCCTAAGTGGAAATAAGCAATTAAGGCTGAATTAGCTTCCCTAGCTAAACGAGAGGTTTTTTGACTCGTAACTTGTATCTCTGATAATGTAAAACCAGTTGAATATAAATGGGTATTTATTTGGAAACGAAATGAGAAAAATGAGGTTGTCAGGTATAAAGCCCAACTTGTTGCCCAAGGATTCTCCTAGAGACCTTGGACTGATTATAATGAGACATATTCACTGTGATGGATATGATTACATTTCGTTTTCTCATTAAACTAGTAATCTCTGAAAGATTGGAAATGCGTCTTATGGACGTTGTGACGGCATATTTATATGGCTCATTAGACTATAATATTTATATGAAAATTTCCAAGAGATTCATAATACCTGAAGCATGCACTTCCCGCAATTTATTTCAATAAAATTGCGAAGATCCTTATATGGTATTCTTACCTTTTACAAAAAAAAAAAAAAAAAAAAAAAAAAGATCATTGTACGGGTTAAAGCAATCCGGTCGCATGTGGTATCAATGCCTAAGTGGGTACCCAATTAAGGAAATGTACAAATATAATCCTATCTGCCCAAAGGTGTTTATTAAGAAATCAGAAACCGGATTTGTTATTATAGCAATTTATGTCGACGATGTAAATTTAATTGAAACTCTAGAAGAGTTAGCTAAAATGGCTTAATATTTGAAAAGGGAGTTTCGAATTAAAGATTTAGGTAAAACCAAACTTTGTCTTGGCCTAGAGCTTAAGTATAAAACAAATGGAATAATCGTCCATTAATCAACATATGTTGAAAGATTGCTTAAACGCTTCAACATGGACAAAACTTACCCATTGAGCACCCATATGGTTGTAAGATCTCTAGATTCCCAAAAGGACCATTTTCGTCCTAAAGAATCTGATAAAAAGATACTTGGTCCTAAAATACTATATCTCAATGCAATTGAGGCTTTGATGTACTTGGCATAATGTACGGGACCAAATATCGCTTTTGCAATAAATTTATTGGCACGTTTTAGTTCCGAGCCAACTCAGAAACACTGGAATGGAGTTAAACATATATTCCGTTATCTCCAAGAAACCATAGATTTGGGACTATATTATTCAAAGGATTCCACTAACTCTGATTTAGTTGGAAATGATGATGCTAGATATAGATATGATCCATAGAAGGCTCGCTCTCAAACCGGATATTTATTTTGTTATAACAGCGCTGCTATTTCTTGGCGTTCTACGAAACAATCGCTAGTAGCTACATCTTCTAACCACTCTGAAATTATTGCTTTATATGAAGTTGGAAGAGAGTATGTTTAGTTAAGATCCGTTATAACGCATATTCATAATTCTTGTTATTTAATACTGGTTACAAATTCTCCCATTATAATTTATGAAGATAATGCTGCTTGTGTTGTACAAGTGAGAGGAGTATATATCAAAGGTGATAGAACCAAGCATATCTCGCTGAAATTTTTTTATACTCATGAACTCCAAAAAAGTCGACAAATTGATGTTAAATAGATTCGATCCATAAATAATCTTACAAATCTTTTTATCAAATCATTGCAAATATCAACTTTTGAGAAATTAGTATATGGCATTGGTGTGCGGCGAGTTCACAAAATGCAAGATTGATTAGCCCTAGCAGTGGCTATATGGCGCAATTGAGGGGGAGATGTTATGAACTATGTATTGAACTTTTTTTCCTTTATGTCTGGTTTTTTCCTACAGGGTTTTTCCGGCTTAAAGTTTTTAACGAGATAATTAATGCATCCATAAAAAGGAGAGATCATAAAATTTGTGCTATGCACTCTTTTTCCCTTTTATCCGATTTTTGTCCCATTGGATTTTTTCTGGCTTAAGGTTTTTAATGAAATGGTATCATTCGATGCACATTCGTACTGAATACAATTAATATTCAATGGGGAGTGTTATGAAATACATGAATGAATATTCATTATATTCATCTTATCTAATATACTTATTATAATACATTTATATTATATATTCTAAGTGCATCTCCCTATATAATGAATGTTCATCTTCATATCCAATACATGTACCATTTGATACATTGATATTAATGATAAGTATATTATTGTTTTCCTATAAATATGAGCTTAGTTTTTGTTGTAGATATAACAGTCACTAGAAGTAAAATCTTCTCCTCTAACTTTTTCGACTATCTTTGGTGTTTACCTACTTTCTCTTCTCAATCTCTTTATTTTCTCTATTACATATTTGCAATGCAATATTTTACAACACTCTCTTTGTTCTTTGAATTTTTATATTAGAATTCAAATATTATTTTAATTTTATTAATTCAAGAAGCTAGTTATTTGAGAGACATAACTTTTATATTATGGATATCATAAATTTTATCCGCATTCATCCCACATCCCCATGAGATAATTATATCCATGTTACATCATTCTTTTATCTCATCTTGAATAGGCACTAAACAAATGATATGATAATCATGTCCTGAATTTTATTCTGACTACCAAATGTAACAACTCTTTATCCACAAGAGAAGGTTTGCTCACTTGCTTTTTCACACTATCACCTTCCAATAAGATCGGCGATGTGCAAGAGTGATTCCAAGGATTCCAAGTTTTTGACACTGAAGGTTTGTTGGTGTATTGCAGTATATATAATGTGGGGTGCCATGATTCAAAAGCAAACTGGCTGATAGTGGCGACTTTGGGCATCTCGAGCTTCATTGGTTAGCTAAAAGGGACCAGCTTCATAGCTAGGCATCAGCACATGAGACAAGACAGCAACAAACGTTCACCAGAAAGAGAGCACATGCCAATGGCAAGCCCTCTAATTCAAGCACATCCGTCGAAGAGTTGTTATCGCCTGGAGAAGAAACCGGTTTCTCTCGGTCGCGAAGGTCGACATCAGCAAGATATTGCAAGGGATTCTTTCCTTCAATTAGTTTGGACGGTTTTTCGATTGCCGATCGCACAACCCACGACGACCCTCGTTGTCTTTTTACAGAGAGACAGAGAGAGAAGGGGGGGGGGGGTAAGGCTTGGTGGATCCAAGAAGATCTGGGATGATTTTTATTCAAGGACGTAATGACTCTCTGGAGTAACAAGATGAGGCAAGGCATTGCATCATCGTCTTGACCTTGTTTCGTGAAAGGTGCTTGCCATGCTATCAACTGCAAGCTCCTCCCCATCTCCTCGATTTTACCCTTTTCTTCTCTTGGGAAGATACATAAATTGCCACGGCGCGTAAGTATTAAACGAGATATATCATCGAGTTCCACCTCTATGATCTTTTGGCCAATTGAAATAATCTTATCCTAGTCATGGGGACTATTCTACTCTTCGTTTCAAAGAAAACCGATTTCTTTTATCTTTTTTTCTATCAAGGTAGAATTGTGAAAGAACCGGTGTCAAACAGATGTCATCTATACATATTTTACCTTTAACAAAAAAAAAAAGGATAAGTGTTCCAGGAGTCCTAAAATTTGTCACGAAAATGTATTTCAGTCCTAAAACTTGCAAAAAGTGCATTTAAGTCCTAAAACTTATCAAATTGTTTCAAACGAATCCTAAAATCAACGCCGTTAGCTTTTTCCGTTAAATATGCTTACGTGGCATTTTAAATAATTTTTTATTTTCCAGGTGTATTTTTTAATTAATTTTTATCCATTTTTTTAAAAATAGATTTAAAAACTAAAAAATTAAATTTATTATTATCTTATTTTCAACAAAAACTAAAAAGAAAAGTTTAAAAAATTATTTTTAAAATTGTTAAAAAAAATATCAGCGTGACTCCTCTCCCCCACCAACGCCCATCGCCGGAAGGGCTAGGCGACGGTTGCCGGCCCTAAGTGGGGGTGGCCAGGCCTCGCCGGCCCCAAGCGAGGGCCAGTGACCATCGCCTGTCCTGGGCGAGGCCTCGTCCGCTCTCACTCAGGGCCGACGAGGATCGCCAGATTTGAGCGAGCCTTGCCAACCCCAAGCGAGGGCCGATGAGGCCTCACCCAGGGCCGGCGACGACTCGCCCAGTGCGGGTGACGGCCGTTGGCCCCCCACGAGGGCTGATGGGCCCAAATTGGGGCACCCTCGCTCAGCTCTGGCGCGGGTGCCCAAGTCTGGGCCCGCCGGCCCTCGCAAGGGGCCGACAGCCGTCGCCTCCCCTAAGCAAATCGTTGCTGGCCCTCACAGTGGAGCCGGCAACCGTCGCCCGCCCTAGGCAAGGCCTCGTCAGCCTCGAGTGGGGGCTAACGAGGCCTCGCGCAAGGCAAGCGACGGTCGCCGGCCCTCGCTTGGGGCCGGTGAGGCCCGGCCACCCCCGCCCAGGGCTAGCGACCGTCACCCAACCCCTCCAGCGATGGGCGACAGCGGCGGGGGAGAGGAGCCGCTTTTTTTTTTTAATAAATATTTTAACTTTTTTTTAAAAGTTTTTGGTGAAAATAAGATAAAATGAATAAATTTGATTTTTTTAGTTTTTAAATCTATTTTTTTAAATGAATAAAAATAATTTAAAAATCCACATGAAAAATAAAAAAAAATTATTTAAAATGTCACGTCGCATTTTTAACGGAAAAGGCTAACGGCGTCGATTTTATGACTCGTTTGAAATAATTTGATAAGTTTTAGGACTTAAATGCACCTTTTGCAAGTTTTAGGACTGAAATGCATTTTCATGACAAGTTGTAGGACTTTTGGAACACTTATCCAAAAAAAAAAAAAAACAGATGTCGATAAAATAAATTAATGGTTACATGATTTTCTTCCAACTAGTTAGTCACTTAGAGACACTTTCATGAAATTACAATATCTTATTTTGACAGTTTATCAAAGGATCGACTT
Source organism: Eucalyptus victrix (assembly GCA_016097545.1). Classification (NCBI taxonomy): domain Eukaryota; kingdom Viridiplantae; phylum Streptophyta; class Magnoliopsida; order Myrtales; family Myrtaceae; genus Eucalyptus; species Eucalyptus victrix. The sequence goes on from CM027838.1 coordinate 31,228,724, forward strand.
CTTTTATATCTTATTAACTTTTATTTGTCTATGGCCCTCCCCAAATACCGTAGCTGAGATGCATTGGGATACTCCATGCACCTTCGAGTTATATCCTTCTGTGATCTCACCCACTTCAACCTACATGCGCGTCAAAGACTATCCTGATTTTCTCATTTGCGAGCATGAACGAAGTCCATACCCTCCTATGGAAAGAGAGTACTCTTGAAGTGCCCAATGATTCTCGACCAGAGTGAGGTCCGATGCAGTAGTCAATCTTAGATTGAAGAGTCGTGGTATGCTAGATTTCTTGCGAAACCATGAGATGAATTCACAACTTTACACGTCACAAGTCATTTCCTTAGGATTTTAATTGTACAGAAGCAATAAAAGGTCGTATTCATAGTCATGGAAACTATTTGATGAAGTCCTGTTCACGACCTTCTTTACCCCGCTCAGATTACGCAACAGGGAGATTATGACAATACTGGCTCCATCTAAGTGAGTGCACAGCGGCAGAACGGGAAACAATGACCAAAGCAGCAACAATAAGATTACACCCGGAAGAACATCAAAGAATTCAATTGAATTGTATTAGGTACATAAATTTAGAATTTGGTTAGGAAGGCTCCATTATGTACGGAAAACAATCTTCGCGAAGACTCATATTCTTGAATCTTCCGTTACTTACAAATCCAGATAAAGCCACCCAAGAAGAATTTAAATGCACTGAATTGAGATCGGCAGACATTTGATCATCGATCAAACCACAGCGGTTTCCCCATGTAATCATCAAGCAACCTAAAGTCGGTTCAAATAAGCCAAATGAGCGCACAGCGGCTGAACGGAAAACAATGACAAAAGCAGCGGCAGTAAGATTCCACCCGGAAGAACATCAAAAAATTCAAATGAATTGTATTAGGTGCATAAATTTAATATTTGATTAGAAAGACTTCATTAAGTATAGAAAATAATCTTCCCAGACTTGGGCTTTAAGAGTGAGCGCCAAGGATGCATCTAGAAGTTTCTCTTGGTAGGACAAGATTTGATCGTTTAGAAATTAATTAATTGATCGATCATACATTTAAAAAAAAAAAATCATACAAGTTTTGTTTGTCCATGATAACTATGTTTTAAAATGAAAGACATCTGCTTTTCACGGAGCTGTATATTTCCAAGAAATTTAATGGAGGCGCGAGTTGTTCCTTACCCAAAAGTAACTTAGTAATAGTTTAAAGACTTTGAACATATTCGAAAGTTTTGCCGAAATGAGGCAGGGCGAGAGGCCCGCTACTCTAAAGCTAAGTCGGTCCCCGGTGAGATCTCAAAGCCATCAGGGTAGAAGAATGTCAATATCTAGCCAAATTGCTGACATGACATTTTTCCGATGAGTTAAGTGTAAAACAACGTCGTTTTGCATATTGACATAATTATATAAGCCCAAAAACAACATCATTTGACCTTCATATTTGAATTTTAATAAAAATGATAATTAAATAAATTAAAAGAACTAAATTTATTTTTAAGAAACAACCGTAGAAGCGTTTGGCGAGGGTCTGCAACCCCTCGCCCAACTCTTGGCCCGATTGGGCTAGGGCGATGGCCCTCACTGGATCTAGGGGACCTCGTCAAATCTAGGGGACCCTCATCCTAGATCTGAGATGTAGATTTGGACGAGGGCCGCGACTCTCATCCCAGATTTGAATGAGGGCTTGTAGGCCCTCACTGACAATTGATCAAGGTCGTCAACCCGTACCCAAGGCAGGATGATCCTAACTTATCCTTCCCTCACTATCGTTAGCCCTGCTAGCAATGGTGGGGTGGTGGTGCCAAAGGCTGTACAAGTCCTCACCGAATGCCACACCTTTAATTTTTTTTTTTAGTTCTTTTAATTTATTTTAATTAATATATACATTAGAATTTGATTTTTGGGTTAAAACAACATCGTTTTGCATTTTTGTTCTTGAGTCAACTTTTCAGCATATCACATTGACCACTTATATTATTAAAAATATATCACACTGGATTTTTGGCCATATTTGCCAAACTTGGCACTTAAATGGCACCGTTTTTAGAAAAAGTTAACAACTAAATATATTTTTTGGAAATTTTAACACTTAAGTGTCCACCATCCACCTATGTCAAATTTTGACAATTGCGTTATACTTTAGCCTGTATGACCTATGATTTGAAAAATACCTATATCACTAATTAGAACATTATACTAAGGGTGATTGGCTTTACATTAGGTAAATTCTAGACCTAAAACCTATCCCATTAACTGGTATCCAACTTTTAGGGTTGAAACCCACCTTATTTGCCACGAAACCGATCCTTGAACCTCTCATATTTCTCCAATCTGATTCCACACCTGAGAGCCCTCTTTTGTTCCTTTTTCTTCTTTTTCATTTTCTTAGCAAAATAATTTGCCTATGATACAAGCAGGGGAAAACAAAAACAAAATTTGCTATAGGTATGTTATCCCATACGCACGACCTTTCCTCAACCTTAGAATAGGGTATGTTATCCCATACACATGGCCTTTCCTCAACCTTAGAATAGGGATCGCCTGTTAGTCATTAAATTTATTTTCATTTTTTGACTCATATCATAGAAAATTTTAAGATAGCAAAATTCTGAAGGCAAGTACAGAGCATACTACCAAGATTAGTCCGCACATTCCTAATGTTAAAGAATCATAACTTCCAAAAGGGAAGAGAGGAGAGAGTTTTAGAGATTTATAGCAAACCACACAATATTACTTGGTAGTATTAGTCCGCACATTCCTAATTTTAAAGAATCATACCTTCCAAAAAGGAAAAGAGGAGAGAATTTTAGAGATTTATAGCAAACCACACAATATTACTTTTAGAGAGGGTGTGTTTTGTCCCTTAGCATTTACAAGCATTGTCTTACACAGGCAAACACTTTAGTAAAAGATGAACAATAAAAGTCCCTCACGTCCAAAAGCGACAACCCATAAGATGACACGTAGTCACATGCAAGTATTAACGACAAAAAGTTCAACACACTATATAAGACCAATTATAAAACTTCATTCCTCCTTCGTCCATCAAGATTATTGCTTCAAATTCTAACTACCTGAAAACAAAACAAACAACATAGTTAATTACTTAATGATAGTTTAACTAAGGGCGGGTCAAGAATGAGCGAGAGTTGCCAGGCTCAAACAAGCGACAATGAGCCGCAAGGGAGTAAGGAGGGTGAGTTGTGCGCGCTCGCGAGAGAGAGAGAGAGAGAGTTATGAAGTGTCCGAGTGAGGTGGGAGCCTTGGACAGAAAAGAGATAAGAGAGAGATAGAGGAAAAGATGCCAAGAAAAATCTAGGGTTTTTAGGCTTTATAGAACTGGTTCCAAAACCAGTCTGGTTCTCAAGTGGTTCTTCACTTAGAACTAAGAATCGGACCGGATCAGAAAATCCAGAATCGCGAACTGGACCGGTTCAAAATATTTAAAACTAGGAACCAGACCGATTCTAATAGGTAATTGGAATCGGAACGATTCTGGGGCAGTCCAGTCCAGTTCACATGTAGAACTGGTCCGATTGCACGGCCCTGATTTGGACCGAAAGCAGTGAATAAGTTTACTCAAATAAGACATGGCAACAAGATGTTCAACAAACCTGGGGACCAGCGATAAGCATTGAGCTCTTCTTCCAGCTGCAGACATCTTGCCAATAGTTCATCACTACAACATGGAAGGGTTCGCACTCTTAGCAAAAGGCTCAAGTAGTTAAAATGTATTTAATTTACGTGCCACGAAGAGAGAGGCTTTAATAAACAAGAAACACTCAAACTGAAGAGACATATCTTCGAACCAAAAAGTTCCAAAAGCTTATGCAGAGAGCATGAGACTACTAAGAAATAACAATTCCTTCAAATGGTGCGGTGCAAATAACAAGACCACTGATGTCACTTGGCAAAATACAGTAAGATTGTTAATATTGCTCGACCTAGTCTAATCCATCTAAAATATAAAACCATAAGAATCCAATAAGTAAGGATTTTTTACTTCATGGTCTCTACCGAAAGTGTTGCATCGTTCATGCTGCCAACATAGTCCTGCAGCACATGAGGGTAATATGGTTGAAGGTCATGGCAAAATTCAGAGCAAATAAGATAAAAATAGATGATACATCTGTGCTGGCCATGGCATTAAGCTCATCCCATGTATCATTTGTATGACTCACCATCGTACATTCCTCAAAATTGCTGGACACATACACGTTGCCCCCTTTGACCTGAAAATGCAGTGCCAGTGCTTAAAAGAAACATAATGCAGAGCATCCACATGGGAAAAGGCAACATAATTAGTTCAGTCTAATGACACACACACACACACACACACACACACACACACACACACACACATGTGCTGTATAACACAACAACAAAGAAGGCATGTGAGGTGAAGTATAAATTGTTGGGAGGGTAGGGGGATATACTTCAAGCTTCACAAGTGAAAAATAGAGTTTCAAGGGGAAGTCCATCCCACAACCTATAATTGGGATGGGTAAACTTGAAAAGGTACTCTATTCACCTTCCTAAAAACTAGGATAGCACTCTCATTCAGTTTGGATCCGGATATGAGAATATCAGAAAGTGTTCACAGTTGGGCCGAGTCATGTAAGAAATGTAATACTTGTAAGGAAAATCAAACTTTGGAAAGGGAGAGAAATGACAAATAAAAATATAATAATAAAAATAAAATAAAATTCCATCATGTTTAGTAGCTGTCGCATAATTTATGACTGCAATTGTCATTAATCAACTTGCATTACTTGTTCATAACATATATTTTCCCCCTGCAATTCTCATTAATCAAATTGCATTACTTGTTCATAGCATATCTTTTCCCCATTTAACTTGCACAGTTGTGGTAAAAAGAGAGAAAATCCCATCACTTGAAAATGTCCATTTCACTTAACCATGTGAGGTTACAGACATGAAGTAAAACTAGAAAACTAGTCCTGTTTGGAACAAATTTCACCTTCGCTTCAAAATCATTGAGTTCACAACGAAATTTGGCAGTTACCTACCACCATCATAAGAATAGGTTATGCACTGACTAAATGACCTCACCCTTTTCTATGACCAGATTAAATGGCCATAGCTATGTCTTGGATTCACTTAAGAAGTCCAAATAATGACACAAAAAAACCACAAACCCAATAAAACAGCTTCAGTTTCAAAGCAGGGAAACGGATGAAATCAGAACAAACTGACGAAAGTTCTCCTCGTCAATTACAATGGAACCACACTTCTTACCTTTTCTAATTTCTCCCACACATGATTAGGCAAAACTAGGAAAGCTTTGTCTGTAGCTAATAGATATAGTTCACCTTGATACTGCAAATGACATGAAAATTAATTAAAAAGAAATTTCTTTTATCATCTGGCACAAACAGATGCAATGCCCAATGTTCACAGTAACAAAAAAAAACGTAAAAGAGATACAAAACGAAGCCCATGACTGACCTTAAACATGGTACTGAAATGTTCGTTATGAAAGAGCACACAGAGCTCTCCTTCTCCAACATCACGTCGTAGACAAGAAAGGCTGCATTGTTCATGGAGAATTATTATTCAGGATAAAAAATTCATCCACATCGTCCTTGATGGCCAACTGATAATTGATAGAAAAATAATAGAGGATAGCAAATTCATAAACGTACCCATAGGGGGTCAGACTGGCTTTGCTCTCCACAAATTTCTGGAATAAATTCCCTAAGAGCAAATTTGACAGAAGGAGATATAGCATCATGACAAATTTGAAAGTAAATGTCCAGTTGATTACAAAACCTCTTACTCTTTTCTGGGGTCATATTTTGGGCAACAAGGTCATCCTCAAGCTCATCATATGACTTGGATCCAATTGCAATTGCAGTATCATGATCCTAAGAAAGATGTAAATAGAAGGATACAAAGGCAAAGGCAGCATCAGAATAAGTTGACAGGAGGGAGGAGACAGCGAACTAAAACTAAGGGGAATTTAATCGAACTCTAGATTCCAGTAAAGGAAGTGCAGACTTCTTTCGCCTGCCTATGCAAGGGGCTAAGTACCAAAATACAGAAAGATCATATACAATACTTCTATCCTAAGAAGAATTTGAATGCAATGAAATGAGATTGGCAGACATTTGATCATAAAGCAAACCACAGTGGTTTCCCCATGTAATCATCAAGCAACCTAGAGTTGGTTTTTTAATAGATCAATAATCCGAATCAGCAGAAGTTAAACATCACCCTAGATAGAAACTGCTTGTAATCCAAATAAAAATCCTCAAAAGACAAATAGTTTCCACTATTGATACTAAAAGCCACGTATATGCTGCATCGGTTAACCATTTTAATAATAGACAGCAAATGAGGATTATCACTTCATCTAGATGAAGCATACATTCACAAGTCACTTGAGAATTTGCACCTAAAAAAGTCACAAGGCAATTGGTACAAAAGCACAGAACTGAAAAGTTAAAGCACCTGGGGATTCACAATGCAACCATGGTAGAGTGGAATGCGCAGCCGGCGAAAGATTTCAAGTACTGGGGTGCGTACAAAGTCCTTTACGCTGCAATTAAGAGCATATATCCATTTAAAACCTATAAATGCATAATGATGCAGGCTACTACTTGAATACTTGTCACAAAGTCAATTCAACCTGTGGAACTTTATATTTACATAAAGGCCAGTCGCAAGAGCCGGTAGCAGTTCCAATGGGTCCACAGTTTCCTGTCCATGATATTCTTCATAGCCAGCATCCTCATTCTGCAATATTTCCAAAGAGGGAAAAAGAAGAGAACAGAAGGTTAACATTCATCATAAGCAGAGAAACACAAGACTTACAGGGGACAAGAAAAGGCCATTACCTCAATATTGCTATTGGAATCAATCAGTGCATTGGCCACCGAATTCAGCAATTCTTTTAGAGAAAACACATCTCTATTTTGATCCAGCCCCCCCATGCCTCGTAATATAAGACAATTACCTGCGCACGATCCCAACATTCCCTGAGCCGCCGTCACCCAGAATAAACTCTTCACACACCACCGACGCACCCAATAAAATTGCACGAGCTAAGAGAACTTTCTTGTATTGTGATGAAGCGAACGCGAACCACACCAAATTCCCCCTCTCGCCGATTTCTTAACCATACCCAGTTACAGAATCCATGATCGCCACGTTGGGATCGCAGCAACTAAAAACGGAAAGCAATCAAATTCAATTTCATCCCCAATGAAAACAACAGTCCCACAATCAAGCAAACAAAATATATAAAACAAAATTAATAATAATAATAATCACGTGTGAATTTTTAATATACGGTAAGAATAATAGTTTATTATGAACTATAAAAATCAAATCATAAATAATTATGAATTGTTATCAAACCCCCTTCTTTTCTCAGAATTTATGACTTATAATAGATTGATCCAAGTATTCTGTTTATGCTTAGCAAAGATGAAAGCATCGATCGGGATCCAAAGAACGGCGAAACCCTTGAGACCCGCAATTAAAGAGGACGAGAGAGAGAGAGAGAGAGAGAGAGAGAGAGAGAGAGAGATGTTACAGATCGCGAGGAGAGAACAAGGGCCATTCTTGTCCTGAAGGATGATTCGCGCCCGCTTACGGAAGAATTTGATGAGCTTCGTCTCGTGGAGGCATTCTTCCTCCGTCACCTCCGGAGGCGGAGCAGCGGGGGTTGGCATGGCGGCGCGCCGAGGACCGGAGCTTCCCGCGGAGGAGGAGGAGGAGGAGGAGGAGGAGGAGGAGGCGACGCGAGAAGTGGACAGGAGACATGCGGAGGGGACTCACGGCGGGTTCGGCGGGAGGGGAAGGAGGGAGGGGAGGACACCACTGCAGAGAAGCCAAAAGGGCCAAAGGGAGGAGAGCTAAATAGAAGTAGTACGGAGGAGGAGGAGGAGGAGGATGAACGGGGCGAAGACGGAGGGAGGGCCTTTTGCCCCCTCTGCCTTATCTTCGCCATCCCCGCCGCCGTGCCGTGCAAGTTAAAGCTAGCCCGCCAGAGACGACTGTTGGTGCATTTGGTGTTAAGTGGAGCGAATGATGTGAGTGGAGCGGCACCACAGCATGAGCTCTAAATTTTAATTGGTCGAAATCGAATAAAATGGGACAGCAGCAATTTTGTCGATTTTTGGACCGACCGAATGACCGACCGAATCCATTTTAAGATTTCGATAGAGGAAGGCGAGCGCACGGAATCCAGAGCCCTCCACGAATTCCTTCGAAATTGATTCTGCTTGTGACTGTGCACCCCTACCGTGACTTAATTCAATACGACCGCTTTTGCTAACCTGAATTTATTATTGTTGACAAAGAATTTGAATAGTGTTTTTTCGGGGCCACGTTTTAGCGTCGACCCGGGAGTTGAAAGTAGGCACGAGCGCGACTTCCTGGACAGGGACCATCGGTTTGGGCATTGATTAGCCGACATTTGCAAGAAGCGCCCTTTGCAGCCAAGCGGAACAGCATGTCCAAGCGGAAGAGTATGAACAAAAGGCGAACATCGTCGTAGTAACAAGGTGACTATCGGATGGACCCGATCGATGGCATGACCCAGGCAACTCGGGTTGAGCGTCAGGCTAGAAAACTTCGTCTTCTCTCCGTTCTGCCCGTGATTGAACAGAGCAAGATGATTTGAGGGTGTTCTTGGAATTTTCTGATTTTCTTGACTTTCACGTATTTGGTTTATTTAAAAAAATCAGTCAACCAAAAGTCATTCATGATAAAATAATATATATATATATATATATATATATATATTCAAAGTTAGGAAAATGAATCCCTTACCATAAAAGAATGAAAATGTTTTATTGGGACAATAATTTCCTCAAAAGTACTTTTCTTTATCATGAAATCTTTTCCTAAGATAAACACAGCTTATATATATATATATTAAAGCGTATAGAGAGGATTGACTCGAGCACGACAAATAAAGATTCGCAGTCATCTCCTGGAGCTAAAAACTTCAATTAATCTACCCACCTTGCCCGGAGAAAATTCAAAAGCATCATCGAGACTCCGCTTTTGTCAAATCATGTCTATCTTGTTCCGATAAACACCGAAATTTGGATTAGCATGCCAGCCTGGCGTAGGCATGGGGGACGGCCGACAAACGCAAAGCAACCACTCGGACTTTTTGAGTGGCGTGGCATGGGCCACGTAGAGCGAGAGTCCGTGCGGTGTCGAAATTCGGTACAAAAGCCATCCGCCGTGTGGGTTCATGTTGCTCCCATCCAAACCGAGAGTCGATGAATATGTATGCGTGGATTGTGCGGCCAGACTTTCTTTGTTCGTGTGGCGGACATTACATAGGGCAACCTATGAGATTCAAGATTTATCTACCTGATATGTAGGAAAAGATATTCGCATGAAGTCATTGTCGTTGTGACTTGTAAGTGGATAATTATAACATTCATGAACGGCTTAATATTCCTGAATCTCGATTTACTCCGGTGCGTGTGGAGGTGATTTGAGTATACGTTACTCCCCGAGGGATTAGCCTCTTTTGGCTAATCTCTATAGTCAGAAGAGAACTCCTGAGTGTTACCCTAGTTCTATTTGCTACTATTTCTCTAATTTTGAAAAAGAATATCTTACTAAGCCCATGCCCCCACATTGATTGGCATTTTGAAGGGTTGGGTTGAGCCTTTTTTTTTGTTTTTTCGCAAAGATATTGCAGCAAAGCAAACCAGCTTTGTTTATCTTGGCATGAAGTTTGGCATGAGTTTCGTTTATTAATGTATTCTTTTGAGTTGCATAGCCCCAGTCCATCATTAGACCGCAATGTCTAATTCGTTGTTTATATTCAAAACGTGTGGATCTATCATAAATCTCAAGTGGATTTCTACTTTTCAATCTTCTTTTTCTCATTTTATGAAATGCATGGACTTTGACTCAAAATACACAAATATAATCGTCCATAAAATTTTCCGTGACTTTCAATTTTTTTGGCAAAGGAGTTCTAGAAGAATTGGTTAAGGGACGCGCATTAATGAAACTATTTCCATGTGTTTGCGAGAGCTAGTGGAGCATGAATCATTAAGTCAAGTATGACTGGAAGAAGCAAACAAAAGATAGCAAATGAAACGGGAATCGGAGAACGTTTTTGGTGGGGAATAGAAGTGGGGTCACCATCACAGCTCGTGTTCTTTAGTCCGTAAGATTGGGGACCTTTTGCTAAGAGCGATCCCTCTTGGCCAGGATTTGAAAAATGTCGAAAGGATGAACTTGCACACACCGAGGATTAATAGCCCAACCAAGGAAAACCTTAAATTTCTAAACCTTTGACAGACAGAGAGAGAGGGAGGGAGAGGAGAGTGTATCCTCCTGCGATCACACCCCACTTCGACCTATGTGAGTGTCAAAGACCGTACCCCGATTTTCTCATTTGCATGGAAAGAGAGTACTCTTGAAGTGCCTGATGATTTTCGACCAGAGTGAAGGGAGGTCCAACGCAGCAGTAAATCTTAAGATACAGTCGCGGCATGCTAGATTTCTCGCGAAACCATGAGATCTACAAGTCACAAGTCATCTCTACGGGACTTCACTTGTACAGAAACAGCAAAAGGTTCTGTTCACAACCTTCTTTTCCCCGCTCGGATTACGTAATAGGGAGATTATGACAACAAAAACTGGTTCCATCGAAGTCAAAGGAGCACACAACAATGATAAAAGTAGCAACAATAAGATTCCACCCGGAAGAACATCAAAGAATTCAAATGAATTGTATTAGGTACATAAATTTAAAATTTGATTAGAAAGGCTTCATCAAGTATAGAAAACAATCTTCCGAAAACTCATTCTTGAATCTTCCGTTACTTACATATCCAGATAAAGCCACCCAGCTTAAAGGGCCATAAGCTAATGTTTCTAGCAAAGTGAAACTGCCCACAAGACCCGGTCACACAGATTCCTCAACTAAAATGAGCTTGGCCCTTTTACACTGTCTATTTCCTTTTCACACGAAACGACAAAGAAAGCAACACACCTCATTCGTATGATGTAAAAATGGTAGAGGGATCCAAGTTTCAACACTACAACACGCATGTAAGGAATTTGGAGCTCACACTCCTTGTCAACATCAATGTGACAAAACAAGACTGGCATTGAAACAAATCATCAGTAGAAAGAAAACCCACTGCATAAAGTTTTCTCAAATAATCAAATCCAGCTGCAGTATAGATGGCAGCACTGTTCCCAACCTCTCCCCTCATATAATGTAAGAGCATATAACATGCATTCCCAAACTATCAAAGCCTTGAGTCACATGGCTCCATCTGTATCTCCTCAAATCCCGTATTATTCATGTATTCCCTTTCTATGCGATGATCCACATATTTCCATGTGATGCTTCATTACAAATGAAACAACAAAATCAAAGCTTCTTGGCTGCTAAAGGAATATGCAAGTCCTAGAAATCTATTTACAGCACAAAATCAAAGATTGGGTGAAAATCCACATATATTTCCAGAAAGGTTGATTAATATTGTGACATACAATTGGAACAAGGCAAACCATTTACAACATGAACTCACCTACAATGCACACTGTTCACATAATGATACATCTATCCTTTGATTTTGCATCAGCCCTGTTTGAAGGTGATGGATTTCTCCCTCCATATCTTCCCACCTGCAGAGCACCATTAATGGCTGGTATAAGTCACGCCCAGGGGAAAAGTCAAATGAACACTATTTGATTGCATGGTAAATCATTATCCTTCATTAACATGCAACTGTAAACTACATAAAAAGACTAAAAATTCCTCAAAAACAACTACACATGTATCTTGCAAGTTTGTTTCTCAGCCATGCGATATCACAACCAATATTGTAACTTCTATCATCTTCAAGATGTCATCGTGAAGGCAAAATGTTATCACAGATTAGTAGGAGGTCAAGGGAGAGAGCCACTCCATGAGATACCTAAAAGAATTGACCTAAATGAGAACTGGCATATAGATTAAACAAGCAGCGCACTCCACCTTCACCCGCAACCCAACACCTCCAAATTGCTGTTTTCATCAAATATGGAAGGACCATCCAAAACATAAGAAGTTGGAGCTCATCCTTAAATTCGACAAATTCTTGAACATATGACAAACTCCCCTGCCAACTTTCAAACCCCAGACTTGGGATTTAAGAGTGAGCGTCAGGGACGGATCTAGAAGTTTCTCTTAGTAGGGACAAGATTTGATCATTTAGGAATTTAATGATCGACTGCTCATACACTTAAAAGTACCCGAAAAAATTAATACTATATTATTTTTGCGTGTCCATAACAACTACATTTTTGAAATTTTTGAATAGTATTTTTACCAATTTGTAGGGGCAAATTAAAATGAGAAAATATTTACTTTTTGTATAGCTGTTTATTTCTGAGAAATTTAATGGCGGCACAAGTTTTTAGGCCAAGAGTAATTTAGTAATAGTTTAAAAACCTTAACATATTCCAAAGTTCTGACGAAATGAGCAAGGGCAAGAGCCACCGCTACTCTAAAGCTAAGTTGGTCCCCGGTGAGCTCTCAAAGCCATCAGGCTAGAGGAAAGTTAATCTTGAGGATGACAAGCGAAGTTCTGTGTTCTACGTCAAACTTCTACAATTCGACAAATACATACTTCCTTTTGTTACCTGCACGCATAATGTATTTGGACAACAACGAGAATGGAGTTCTTTAAGGTGGCACAGAAAACCTAGCTTGGGTGACTTTAGCAAGCAACTATGCAAGATGACCCAATAAACTAATGACCACAAGTAAAGACACTGCTTCAAGCATGGAACTGCCAACAGCGCATTATGTTATGCTTTATGACATGAAAAAGTAATTATATCTCCAATTAGAACTTCATACCAAAAGCAGCTAACAAGATTACTCAAATAAGACACAGCTACAAGATGTTCAACCAACCTGTGGACCAGTAATCAGCCTTGAAGAACCAGTTGGCTGTTGTTGCACATCATTGCGTTGTGGTTGTCGTCGCTCAAGCTCTTGTTGCTGGAGAGCCATTGCCAATTGAAAGTCGGAACTACAACATTGAAGTGTTTGAACTCTTAGCAAAAGGCTCCAGTAGTCAATATGCAATTAATTAATGTGGCACGAAGAGAAAGAGGCTTTAATGGACAAGAAACACTCAAACTAAAGAGACAGATCTTCAACCTCCAGATGGTTCAAAAAGCCTAGCCAATTATCAACACAGTGTTGCAATTATGCAGAGAGAATGAGAATGCTTTTCTGAAGAAATAAACTATTTCTTCACACAGTGAGGTGCAAACAACAAGACCACTGACGTCACTAGGCAAAATCCAGTAAGACTGTTAACATTGCTCGTCCTAGTCTAATCCATCTGAACTGTAAAACGATAAGAATCCATTAAGTTAGGACTTTTTACTTCATATCCAAGCCTGCATGTGTTGTATTGTCGATGCTGGCAAGATAGTCCTGCAGCACATGAGGGAAATATTAGTTGAAGGCTATGGAAAAATTCAGAGCACATAAGATTAAAATAGATACATACAGCTGTGCTAGCCATGGCATTATGCTCATCCCATGTATCATTTGTAGGACTTTCCATCTTAAATTCCTTAAAATTGCTGGTCATGAACACGGTGTCCCCATTGACCTGAAAACACAGTGCCAATGCTCAAAAGAAACATCATGCAAACCATCCACATCCGAAAAGGCAACATAATCAGTTCAGTCTAAATTCAAAAATCATCTCAGAAGTAACTTATTTGCAGGAAAGACTAACAGTAACCAAGTGCTGTATAACACAACAACAAAGAAGGCATATGAGGTCATGTATCGATTGCTGGGAGAGTATGAAGAAATACTTCAAGCTTCACAAGTGGAAAACTGGGATACGTAAACTCGAAAAGGCACTCTATTCACCTTCCTAAAAACTTGGATAGCACCCTCATTCAGTTTGGATATGGACATGAGAATATCAGAATGTGTCCATGGTTGAGCCAAATCAAGTCACAAATGTAATACTTGTAAGGAAAATCAAAGTTTGGAAAGGGGGAGAAATTACCCCCCAAAAAAAAAAAAAATTCCGTCATCGATCAAATTGCTTTTCTTATTCATGACATATCTTTGCCGCATTCGACTTGCACAGTTATGCGTAAAAAGAGAGAAAATCCCATAACTTGAAATAAGTCCATTTTTCTTAACCATGTGAGGTCATAGACGTGAAGTAGAACTAACAAATAGTCCTGTTTGGAACAAATTTCACCTTCGTCTCAAAATCATTGAGTTTATAACCAAATTTGGCAGTTGCCACCATAAGAATAGGTCATCCACTGATTACATGACCGTACCTTTTTCTATGACCAGATTAAATTGCCTAAGCTACGTCTTGGATTCACTTAAGAAATCCAAATAATGACACTCGTCGAAAGCACCTCAAACCAGATAAAACAGCTTCAGTTTCAAGCAGGGAAAAGGATGAAATCAGAGCAAACTGATGAAAGTTCTCCTCGTGTGACAATGGAAAACATGCTTCTTACCTCATTTAATTTCTCCCACACCAAATCAGGTTGATTTAGGTAACCTTGGTCTGTAGCTAATAGATATAGTTGACCTTCATACTGCAGAAGACACGAAAATTAATTAAAAAGAGGTTTCTTCTCTCGTATGGCACAAACAGATGCAATGTCCAACAGTTCACAGTAACAATAAAAACATACAAGAGATACAAGACGAAGCCCATGGCTGACCTTAAACATGGTACTGAAATGATTGTTACGAAAGAACACACAAAGCTCTCGCTCCTTAAGACCATCTTGTAGACAAAAAAGGCTGCATTGTTCATAGAGAATTATTATGGAGGATGGAAAATTCATACACATACCCATAGATGGTCCACTGATAATTGATAGAAAAATTAAGGAGGATAGCAAAGTCATACACATACCCATAGATGGTCAACTGACTGGCACTGCTCTTCAAGAAATTCCGCACTAATTCCCCTAAAAGAAAATTTGACAAAAAGAGACATGGCATCATGACAAAGTTGATAGTAAACTCAATGTTGCAGTAGATTACAAGACGTCTTACCCTGTTGTGGGGTCATTTCATCCCTAATAACATTATAGGCATCTTCAGTTGCTTTGTCAGCTTGTTTAGCAAGAACCACCTCGCCTTCATATATAGGTTCTCTATCTTCACAGGCTGCTGTGCCAGAATCCAAAATGCATTCCTCTCCCTCATATATGGGTTCACTACCATCGATGCTGGGTGTATAAGGTTCAGCAACATCTACGTGCTGCAATTTGCCACCAGAGGCATCTGAATCAACATTTGGCACAGAGACTCTCAAAAATCCCGCTGCGTCACATCCAGTCTGATGATCTGCTGCTTCAGCAGTATAAACTGGAGAAGCCGGTTTATCTCCCTTCCCATTTAGTTGCAAAGATAAAATCGAACCCTCATCCGTAGCACCATCCAGTTTAACAGGAGACAATACAGAAGGTTTTTCAACCTGGACTGAAGTGTCGACATCTCTCAGGTCAATCAAATCATCCTGAATGGCAGCATCCCCACTTTCTGCATGCTTAGACTGATGAATGTGGTCTGTGACATCTGTCTTTAAGGATGGAGGAACTACCTCCCCCAGACAAGTTCTGGCAGTCACTGGATAGTTCTCATCAGTCAGTGTAACATCAGCAACCACAAGAGGTGGTTCCAGCTGACGAGAGATATTTTCAACACCACTAGAGTCCTGTAATCTACCAAGTGCATCTGCATGCACAAACTCCTGGGCACAACTACCTTCGTCAAAGTCACTAGAATTATTACATGTGCCATTATCCACGACGAATGAGTTACTTGACGAATTAGGTCCTTCAACCTCCGACATCTTTAAAGCTCTCATCAGCTCCGCTTCTTCTTCAAGATCCCCCTTCCTTGCTGTCTGGGTATCAGACCCTGAACGTGGAGAACCATCAAGTGAGCTGACCTTTGAAAGAGATGGAGAAGGCACTCCAAGAGCTGCAGTAGCTGCAGCAGCAAAATCAACACAATCTTCTCCACTGTCTTCCTTATGTTCTTCCATCATTCTTGTTTCTAGTGCAACAAGCTCACCCATAAGGGCATTATATGACTTGGATCCAATTGCCATTGCAGTATCATGATCCTAAGAAAGATGTCGATAGAAGGATACAAAGGCATAGGCAGCATCAGAATAAATTGATAGGACAGAGAAGACAGAGGACTAAAACTGGGGGGGATTTACTCGAACTCTAGATTCCAGTGTAGGAAGTACAGACTTCTTTTGCCTGCCTATGCAGGGACTAAGTACCAAAATAGAACAAGTACCCAAGAAGAATTTAAATGCAATGAAATGAGACCGGCAGACATTTGATCATCAAGCAAACCACAGCAGTTTCCCCATGTAATCATCAAGCAACCAACAGTTGGTTTTTGAATAAATCAATGATAATCCAAATCAGCAGAAGTTGAACATCACCCTAGATAGAAACTGCTCATAATCCAAAAAATAATCCTCAAAAGACAGAGAGTTTCCACCACTGATACTGAAAGCCACATAGATGCCACATCTGTTAACCATTTTAATAATAGACAGATGGTCACACCTAAGTATCTAAATGTATTAAGGTCCCTATCCAATGCTATTGAGGACTATCACTTTCATCCAGATGAAGCCGACATTCATGAGTTACTTGAGAATTTACTCCCAAATAAGTGACGAGGCAATTGGCATAAAAGCACATAAACCAAAAAGTTAAAGCACCTGGGGATCAACAATCCATCCATGATAGAGTGGAATGTCCAGCAGATCAAAGATTGCACATTCTCTGGTGAATTCAAAGTCATCTATCCTGCAATTAGGAGAATATATCTATTCAAGACCTATAAAAGCATAATGATTCAGGCTAAGGATTGAATACTTGTCATAAAGTCAATCCAACCTCCTGAACTTTATATTTACATCAATGCCAGTCGCAAGATGTGGCAGCAGATCAATTGCATCCGCAATGTTCTGTTGTTGATTTTCAACATAGCCCGCATCCTTATTCTGCAGCATATCCGAAGAAGGGGAAAAAAAGGAATAGAAGATTAACATCCACCATAACCAGAGAAACACTCAAGACTTCCAGAGGATACGAAAAGGCCATTACATTAATATTGCTGTTGGAATCAATTAGTCGTTCTGCCACCAGAGACAGCAACTTTTCTTGAGAAACCTCAGCTGCATCAGGATTCAAGTTCAGGTTGTTCCGCAATAGAAGAATATTACCTGCATATGATCCCATATAAGAACATTCCCCGAGTCACCGTCACCCACATATAAACTCTTCACACATCACCGACGCACCAAAAAAAAAAAAAAAAAAGCATGACCTAAGAGAGCTTGTATTACGATGAAATGAATGTGAAAGACGCCAAATTCCCCTCGTGTCTGTTCGAGTACTGATTACACCACCCGATTTCTCAACCAGGCGAAGCTAGAATCCCCGATTGCCCCGGTTGACATTGCGGCAATTAAAAAGAGAAGTTAAGCAACCAATTCGATTTCATCCCCAATGCAAACGCCAACCGCGAACCAAGCAAACGAAGACCGCGAACATCAATTGGAAGCCAGACAACCGCGAAACCCTAGAAGAACCCGCGAATAAAGAGGACGAGAGAGAGAAAGAGAGAGAGAGAAGGAGACGTTACAGATGGCGAGGAGGGGGCAAGGGCCATTATCGTTCTGGAGGACGATTGGCGTGGAGCGGCCGAGGAACTGAACGAGCTTCGTCTTGTAGACGCATTCATTCTCCGCCGCGTTCGGAGGCTGAGGCTGAACCTGAACCTCCTCCTGCTGCTGTTGCAGGTGCTGCGGCGGCGGCGGCTGCTGCTGGTCCGGTCGTCCCGGCTGCTCGTCCGCCGCGGACGACGGCGGCGGCGGCGGCGGAGGCGGAGCGGCGGAAGTCGCCATGGCGATTTCCCGAGGAATCGGAGGCCCTTCTTTTCCGCGGAGAAGACGACCGCCGGATCGGGAACGAGGACGAGGGGATTCGCGATTGGAACCAGCGCCGAGAGGGAAAAAAGTCGTTGGGCCCGGCGAAACGGAGGATTTTATAGTGGGGAGGGAGGGAAGGAAGGAGAGGAAGAAACAGAGGTTACTTAAAGAAACGAAAGGGAAAAAGAAGGAAGGAAAAGAGGAGGATATACCGCGACACCTAAAGGGTTGTTTCAATCTTCGTCCTATTTTTTATGACCTTACGAAAAAAATAAAATATCTCATTGCGCACCAAGCCTAGAAAGCCCCACTTAATTATGATTTTCCCAAAAAAGGGCAATTTCTCCCGCATTTTTTCCTTTCTTTCTTTTTTCTATTTAATTCTTATATATTAAACGTGTGTATAAACTGGTCTCGTCATTTGCAATTAGATTTAGACTTTGTGTCATCAGAGATTCTGAGACATCGATTTTATTCTTCGAGATGAGTAATTTTAGATTTCATTGCTTAATCTGAATTTTCTTTCTTAAATCGAAAGATTTTTTAATGGTTTTTTTTTCTTTTTTTGTTATGTGTTAGTTGCAAATGGACTACCCATGATGAGGGAAGCAGTGGATTCGTTGGAATTATAGGCTTCTCTCTTACGCTTGCAAAGTGGACTGCATCATTCGTATACGAGAATCGGACCGAACCTGTATTATACTTGGCCGTTAAGCAAACGAGCATGGAGGGTCAAAGTCAAAAC
Source organism: Eucalyptus victrix (assembly GCA_016097545.1). Lineage (NCBI taxonomy): Eukaryota > Viridiplantae > Streptophyta > Magnoliopsida > Myrtales > Myrtaceae > Eucalyptus > Eucalyptus victrix. The sequence continues at coordinate 31,247,457 of CM027838.1, forward strand.
GGCAATTAGAGCTGTGTAAATCGCGATCTTCCCCTTCTCCAAATGCTCGACAGGTGTCTCGAAACGTGCGGGGGGAGAAGATCTATAAAAAATCGAACGCGTTCGGAGCGTGCGAGATCGATCGATGACTCTGAAGCATCCTCTCTCGCCTGAGGTTAAGATAAAGACAAGGGACAGTGTACCTGTTTCGTCTCATCTATGGGTAAAGCAGAAACGCACGAGCAATGCAATAACGAAAAGCTTCAGATGATGGAGACCGTCTGTGTACAATTATTCCCGAAGGGGCATTGCCGAAAATGGACGGATACATCAATGACCCCGTTGAAAAATTTCAACCTTTTTATTTGAGGACCATCGATTATATTTAGAGTTTTTGGAAAAAAGAGAGTTGATGGTGACTTTCACTTTTAAGTGCAACCAAAGGAGTTCAAGAATTCATTTTAAATTGATTCAAGTTACATCATACATTGGCTTTAAGGTGACAGACTAGATCTCGCATTTCATTTTTTAAGTTCGCTATTGTCATTATTTTCTATATATACCTTCTTAATTAAGGAGACTTATCGAAACGATTCATTTTACTTTGATATAGTTACTTTTGAACAAACGACACATAAAGATAAGATTACATTAAAAGATTTATAATATGAACAAGCCAATTAAAAAGGGTGTGAAATTAATAAGAGTGCAACCATATTACTATCAAAATATGTCCAACCTTATATAAGTAAAGGTCTTTTCCTATTCTTACACTAGAAAAGGAGTTCATTTGCATTTTATAGTAAGATGTGGCTAAACCAATGATGTAATTGTGCGAAATCAAATTATGTTTTAGTGGTGCTTTTAAGAAGGCAAAAGCCATTCAGGGTAGTCAAATATGCAAAATTTGGCGTTTAAACTGCATTGTAATGAGCATTTAATGGTTGGATTGAATATGCAACAGAGATAAAGGACTAACGCATGAAGAAAACTTATCCTAAAACCTCCTGTTGCCGAATTTATATTAATAAAAGGGGTTAAAAAAGATTTCCTGGCCAAGAAAATAGCATCAACCCAACGTTAAAGTACACATGTATTTACTGACCCAAGAAAAAAAGTACACATGTATTTGGGCCAAGGGAACAGGGGCAACTTCCTAGACAGGATCATCAACTAGGCCGGCTTCGTAACATGGGCTTCGCGGGCCCATGAAACTCATCCAATGCATCATTTGGTAACCTAAATACACAAATGTACTATCCCCACATCTCCCCCCAAAAGAGGTCCACTTCACTTTAACATCTTCCATTCAACCTCAGTCAGCCATGGCAGCCTCTCGAGAGGGTACATTCAAGACTCTTTAAGTATTCCATTGGATGAGCTTGAAAAGCATGTCGAAGCAGTAGCATGAAAAAAAGAAGAGAAAATCATCGTAGTAACTAGGTGACTTCCAGATAGACTCGATCACTAGTATGACTTTAGGGAACTAGGGTTGAGCATCGGGTGAGAAGAATTCGTCTTCTCTATGCCCTTCCCAGAATTTAAGGGTGTGCTTTTTTGTCCGAAGAATATCCCGTGAATTAGTTTCGAAAACTATGTGTTTGGTTTATTGAAAATGATCTGTTGACAGAAAATATGCATGCTTAAAGTTAGGAAAATGGATTCCCTAACTTAAAAGGATGAAATCATTTCCCCGAGAGCATTTCCTTTTATCATGAAATTTCTCCCAAAACAAACATACCTCGCTGTAGTTATTATTATTAAAGCAATCAATATGAGTGATTCAAGACCAATAAATCAGGAGTAGTTTCTGCTTGCTCAAGTGGTTGAACACGTACGTCTAGTTTATCGATTCGAAAAACTCCAGTTGAAGTATTGCACAGAAAGCAACATATATGAGAGTCCCACTTTAATTCATATGTGAATCTTGAAAGTAAGTTAGAAGAGAGAACCATTGGAACTTATGCTAGAACGCCCACTAGCTAGTGGACCATGCGTGGATGGTAGGAGAGCCTGTAGGAAAGTGACCCCATGGATGAGAAGCCATTAAAGAAGAGCTTTGATTACATTGAAGGATGGTGCAGCGAAACCAAGGACTCAAGTGGAAGCGAAGACAGCCCACAGATTGGATCATCTCAATAAAACACCGGTCCTTCTCTAGCAGTGCAGTTCCATGCTTCGTTCCTTCTCGTAGGTTGGCTCTCTTTAATTGGATTTAAGATCTCCCTCCGTCGTTTTGAACAGTTCGCTCCATTTTGAACAACTAGTGTAGTTTTTGTTGGTGTGATCCTGCGGTCTCTTAGAGTCCAACTCCCCAGATGTTCGAGTTTGGACCCGAGGGTAATTGTTGCTGCTCCTAAGGTCATCCGACATGGGGGATCGCATCGCAGATAGGGAGGTTGAAATTACAAAGTGCGTTACTTTACTTGCATTCGTGCATCGGATCGAACTTGTATCTGTTAAGCAAGACAACATAAGTATAAGCAAAGACGATCGAATTACAATTGCTATCGGAGTTATATAGATAGTGTTCTGTGACCTTTTCCCTTCTCTAAATACTTGACAAGTGTCTTGAAGCGTGTAGGCGCAGAAAAGGAAAAAGAAATCAAACATGTTTTGTCTCATCTATTATGGCTGTGCAGGTGGGAGAATGATTCTTGCGCAAAGTACCTACCAAGCTGAAACACATGAGCAATGCATACAAAATGGAGGTCTCAGAAAAAGCTTATGATGATGTAGACCGTCTGTACAATTATTCCCGAAGGGGCAGTCTCGAAAATGGACAAGTACATCGATGGCGTCGGTTGAAAAAATTTCAATTATTTATTTAACGATCAACCGATTATATTTAGAGTTTTGAGAAATGCGGGTTGATGGTGATTTTCACTTTTTAATGTGATTAAGATATTTCAAGAATTCTTTTAAAATTGATTTGAGTTATCACTATGCATTGGTTTTGAGGCGACGGACCAGATCTCTCATTTCATTTTTTGAGTTCAGCTTTGTCGTTGTTTTTATATGTACTTTAGAAAACATGTCTTGATTAAGGAGACTTATTAAAACGATTCGTTTTACTTTCATCGGTAACTTTCGGGTTGATGCATGAAGAGAACTGTTGGATTTTGCAGAAGCGTGCATGTGCAAATATGTGTGATATATGGCAAGGGAGCTAAGAAATGGACAAGCGACAAGATATGATAGTTCAAGGATAAAGAACATGGGATATAGTTTATTTAGTTGATGGAAATGGTAGTACAATATGTTTTGGTAACGGAGGAGTTATTCATGGTATAGAAACTATCTTAGCTCTACTCCTCCACATGGCGGAGGTCTAAACCTCACACACCAAATGAATGAACTACAAGCCTATTTATAGGCAATTACAACCGACTTAGCCACCGCCCTAGACAGCTAGACATTTACTTGACCTTAGATAACTTGTTTTAGTTGACATTTGTTTTGACTAAGAAACCTTCTTCAACTTGGCTGCTTCTTCTCTTGCACCTACTTAGACAGCATATTTCTAGCTGGAAGTTCAATGGTTCTAGTTGTTGTGCACGTTCTTGACTCTTCTTTCTTCATTGTTAAGCAGCCATTTTTAACTTATTTTCAAGGTTTCCTCAAGCTGTCCACTGCCTAAGACTTTCTTCAAGATTACGCTAGTTGGCCACTTCTTGAGAATTCTACAGAATATGGAAAATGGATCACAATTTCCAACAAGAACTTATTCTAAAACCTCCTGTTGCTGAATTTATATTAATAAGGGGAAAAAAAGATTTCCTGGTCAAGAAAATAGCATCAACCCAAAAATTAAAGTACACATAGATGTGTTTACTGAACCCCCGAAAAAAAAAAAAAAAAAAGACATGTGAATTTGGGCCAAGGAAACAGGGGCAACTTCCTAGACAGAATCATCAACTCAGCTGGCATTGTAAGATGGGCTTCACATACCCAAGAAACTTATCCAATGTCTCATTTGGTAACCTAAATAGACAAGTGTACCATCCCCACAACTCTCCCAGAAAGATGTCCACTTCCTTTTAACATGCTCCATTCAACCTCAATCTGGTATGGCAACCTCTCGAGAAGTTAGATTCAAGACGTTAAGTATTCCCATCAGATGAAAGGGTTCGAACCTTCTATCGCAAAAAGCGAAAAGTCAATGTAATTGCTTGTGGATGCGGATTATGCCCTAGGTATATTTCAACATATATACGGAATCCGGGGTGAATTACGCGATGCATGAGTAGCTAGCTTTTTCAAGAAGTGCCCCTTTTGTCCAGCTTGAAAAGCACATCAATGCATAACTATGAAAAAAAGGAGAAAATCATTGTAGTAACTGGATAGACTTGATCATTAGTTTAAGCTAGGCAGCTTGGCTCGTGCATTGGGTGAGAAAACTTCATGTTCTCCATGCCCTTTGCGCCCTGCCCAAAATATAAGGGTGTGTTGTTTTGAGTGAAAGAATTTCCCATGAATTAGTTTTCTAGACTTTTATGTGCCTGGTTTGTTGAAAATGATTGGTTAACGGAAAACCATTTATGGAAAAAAAAAAAAAAAAAAGTGCATTCTTAAAGTTATGAGAATGAATTCCCTAATCTAAAAAGAGGAAATCATTTCCCGAAGAGGATTTCCACTTATCAAGAAATTTTCCCCTAAACAAACACATTGTAAGTGTAGTAATTAGTGTGTATCGATATGAGTGATTTGTGTAACAGTTTTCTTGATGTGGGCTTCATTAATTGATATTGTAATTTATTGTTTTACGGATTGGTATAATATATATATATATATATATATAATGATACTTAATTAGTCTAATATGAGTTTGCTAGTGTAGGTTGAGTTAAATTCGGCTCGTAATGAGAAGACCTGACAGAAAACTCTATAAATAGTGCTCAAGTCTCTCCTTTAATCATAATGCACAAGTATCTTCATGAGCACTTACTAAACACTAAAGATGATGGCCAATTTCATCAAGCCAATGACATAGAGGGCAATAGAGGAAGAGCTTTCAAATTTGAATTATCACTATTCCACAACAAGAACGATGGATTTCAAATCAGGTGTGCAAATCTCTTTACTTGATTACAAATATGTTTTTAATTCTAGTTATGGAGATTTTGGGTATGCTCTCGTGGTTTACAATTCCTGCCTAGCATACCAGGAATAGGTTTGGGCTGGGCACAATGCACCCACTTGTTCAATTGATCAAACATGTATGTCTAGTATATTGATTCGAAAAACTCCAGTAAGTATTGCACAGAAAGAAACATATATGAGAGTCCTACTTCGGCTCAAATGTGTGCTGTTGAAAGTAAGTTAGAAAAGAAGACCATTAGAACTTACGCTAGAACCCCAACTAGCTAGTGGACCGTGCGTGGATGGTTGGAGAGCCTGTAGGAAAGTAACCCCATGTATGAGAAGCCATTGAAGAAGAGCTCTGATGCATTGAAGGATGGTGCAGCGATTCAAGGACTCAAGTGGAAGGGAAGACAGCCCACAGATAGGGATCGTCTCATAAAAACCCGTCCTTCTCTAGCGGTGCAGTTCCATGCTTAATTCCCTTCCGGGGGTTGGCCCTTTTTAATTGGATTTAAGATCTCTGTGTTTTGAACGGTTCACTTGATTTTGAACACCTACCTGAAATTTTGTTGGTGCAATCCCACGGTCCCTTAGAGTCTGACCTGTTGGATGTTCGAGTTTGGATCCGAGGGTAATTGGGTCTACTCCTAAGATCATCCGACACGCCAGATCGCATTGCAAATAGTAAGTCAAACCTATTCACCTCGAAGCGCGTGCCATAGTTGTCGGTGGTAGGAAATAGGAAGCTTTTCCATGGTAGAGTTCCCCAAGGGTCCCAAAGCCTATCTAGCACTCAGGAAGACCAGAGGACCGCATCCTCGTTTTGATGGAGCAATGGAACTCAAGAAAGCTCGCTCATCTCCGCACCCGCTGGTGCCGGCGACTTCGTGGTATGTGTTCTAATTCACCCGAGACATTGGCGCATGTGTGTCTTGATTAGGTAAATTTTTTAGGTCTCTAATGCCTCGGTGAGGCAATATCGACAGGGCTCGCTCGCCTCGGACTTCGCCTCTTCGCAATTTTAGACATGAACTTTTCCATGATGGTTACAAAGAGTGGCCGCCTCCGGAGTTGTCCCCCCATTAAATTTTCCTTCTTTCTTTCGGGCATCGAATCAGTGAAAACTTCAATTCAGAAACTGATCCGTACCCTCTCTTTCTCTCTGCATTTAGCAGAACAAAGCAGAGAATATATGCTTGCCACATGGGAGGAGGGATGCTTGCCTATTAATGGCCAGTTAAAAGACACTCCCCCTCCCCTCCTCTTCCTTCTAGGCCTGGACCACAAGCAAAAGCGACGCAGCACCAGACCCGATGGTCGTCTCCTCCTGCGTGCGTGCTCGACCCGAGTGCGAGTAATTATTCTAATTCTCCTCCTGATCGCCACCTCTCAGCCACTCAAAGATCACATTTCCCATATAACTCGACACGTATCATGAAAGCCCTCGTTATAATATGCCACCACTTGTGCTATCTGGGGCAGGGTGTTTATGCAAATAAAGACTTGCCATCGTATTATCTACCTGTGACCTCGGGGGAGGATTCAAAAGCATCGTCGAGGCTCACTCTGTCGAATCATGTATATTGCATATCAGGAACGGCGAGAATTAGATTAGCTTGACGAGCCTCGCGATGAGGAAGTACAGTTGATTTTCATAAGTTGTGATGGATTCGCATGATATTTTATCCGAGTTTTAGGTGAAGGCGAGTGTGGTTCATTTGAGTGGGGGTGGGAAGAGGATTAGATGGGACGGAGAGCTCAACTCAAAGGGCAAGAAGGGACCACAAACTCAGAGCAGCCACTATGAGCTGAGCCTGTTCTCAATACTTTGGGGGAAGCCACTCAGCATTCAGCTTTCCAACGCTTCCACTTTTTGAGTGGCGGCATGGGCCTTCGAGGCGTGGAAAAGCCATTTTGAAAGCCATTCATGGTATATCTTATATATACATACGGTCTCTCTCCACTTATTAATTTAAATTTTCAAGTTAGACTTTCTAATATGATATTAGAACTAAATTTCGTCCCAATTTTTCTCTCGTATCAGAACTAGATTGCGTTATCTCGTTCGTCACATTACATTATCGGTTTGCGCCTCAAGAGGACAATCTTGAGTTGATTTCTTTTCGTATATCCTACCTAAGCAGCGCACTCATTTAAAACTCGTGCTTAGGCGTTGATTCACGCATTAAAGTGATGATACGATGTCAGAATTCCACGTTGCTTTGAGCTGGATATGCGCGATGGTATAAAGATGGGCACCATGGACGTGTGTAATCTCGCCAATGAATAGCTTAAGTTATTCAAAGAATGTTTAGCAGTGCACAAAGTCATTAAATACTGACACCATAAGATCATATTAAGTTTAGATCGGGTCGAATAATCCACAAACTTCACGTGGGTTGTTTTAACCACTTTGTGAGTGGAGAACTTACCCATATAACGAGGTAAGTCCTTTTTCTCTTACTTGTCCATGAAAAGAAAAATAGAGACGAATGTAAAAACCACCCTCGACTTAAATCCACAATTTACGTCTCCCCAACCTACATAAACCTACTTGCTCTAATGGATACCCGAAATCTATTACCAAATAGTGAAATCCAATGAGGACGATGGTGTACCTTGGAGGGGAAAAATATCAACTTCGTTAGTCATATGTGTGTGAGAGATGCAACTTGAAATTCAATTCCTTGGTAGTCGTAGCTGTTGAAATGTAAGAAGGGTATGTTGATACTTGCAATTTTCCCGACAAAAGAAATATCTATCCACAAAGATAAGCTCGCGCTATTTTCACCTCATTTTTTATGCCTAACATCCCTTTTCGCGTTGAATGGACTTATATCACCCCTTGCAGGTCTCACTCTTGACTTAACATTATTTGCTGCATTTTTTTTCTTCTTTTTCTTTTGTTTCAATTTTACTAAAAGACGGAACTACTCATACCATTTTTGAACATTTTTCCCCCTAGTCGCTTCGTCCACACCCATTACATCAGCATTTCCTTCGTGTTTGTCTTCTTATGATATTATTCTCCGTTATTGTAATATGAGCAAGCACTAATCATATATCAAATTAAAGAAACATTAGTTCCATCTACAAATTGTTTAATTTGATTTTCCTAACTTATCCTCCCGATCATAAATTTCACTTCAATATTATAGTTAATGTTGCACCATACACAATTTATTCATTTTTTTATTATATTATTTTTTGTAGTGCAGTAATTTTAGAAGACAGTATTATTTTTTGCTTAAATGTATTTGTAGATGATGAAATTATGAAGGGAGAACAACAATTAAGCATGTCAACAAGTTTATTTGAAACTTTACCAAGTACTTTTCTAACACGAGAGGATTCTTCGAATAGTGTGTGGATGCATCTTCTTACTCAAGGTTATGTTATCTTTATAAAAAGATCAAAAAGTGACAAATAGGTTCTTCTTGATTGCGATAGGGGAGGTAATTATCGTGATCGACATAATATTTCCGCTTAACGTCAGAGAAAAAGGACCAGATCTCATTTGATTGACTATCCTTTTGAAATATGTTGCTATAAATAAAAGAATGGATCAAAATCACTTAAAATATTCAAAGCATCACACAATAAAAAATTAAAAATTTGACTATTAGGTTCACTTAATAAAATGGACTTTGGGTAATTACTATACACATATTACAACATAATGACACATACTAACGTTATAATAAAATGAAATGTGCACTAAATCCCAATAAAAAAGAAATATAAAAAAAATCATTAACGCAATAATTAGTTCTTCTTGTCAAATAATTAGTTAGTTATCTACCAAATAATTTTTTTTATGAAAGGAGGTACAAAAAATTAGTTTCAAATGGAGAAAGAAAAAGAAGAAAAGAAGAAAAGAAAGAAAGCAATAATCTTAAATCAAGAGTCGGCCCCATATTTAGCCAATGTTGTTTGAGAGAACTATGAATAGTTTCATTTTTAGTAAAATTGAAACGAAAGAAGAAGAAGGGAAAAAAAAAAAAAGACAAGAAATAATTTTAAGTCAAGAGTGAGACCTTTGAGGGATGATATAGTTAATTCAACGCGAAATTGAGTGATAGGAACTAATAAGAAGGTGAACATAGAGCAAGCCCAAAAATATTGCTAATAAACTTCGATAGTGGATATTTGCATATTTAAGCAGAAAAAGGTAAATTTAGGAAAATGAAGACACACACTGTCAATAGAAAGAGAGCTTTTTCCAAACACTGTTCATCAAATTGATGATATGGATGAATATGTCAAAGAATATCATACTCGTGAAGTGAAACTATAGATGATCAGACTACATGAACACGAATATTACTAAACCAAATTCTCCACCTAACGTGGCCTTTGTCATATTTGGCATGAGGCCTATGTTACATAAAAGTCGAGGAATCTCGTGTGACTAAAAATAGTAGTTGTTAGCATTGTTGTCGTTGATAAAGAGAACTTGGCCTATCAAGTGACTTCGGCATGGTTCGCAGTCTTCCAATCGGTGGAAGTGATGTGAGTTCGAAAGAAAGAAAGAAAAAAGGGTATATTCTACCATTTAGTGGACTATGAAATGACATGAATTCAATTTAAATTGTAGAGAATATCTAGATAAAACTTTTCCGTGATCATAAAATCGAGCGAATCTTGCATATTAGATTAAGATTAGTGGAAAAGTGATGACCGGACGGATCGGTTGAGTTTGAGAATATTTGAGGGCGAGAATTGTGGGTTTTGCCATGGAGAGTGCAATTGATCACTTTATAGTGATCCAGGTGTTAATGATTGTCCACGCTTCTAGGCATTTACCTCCTAAAGAAGTCATTTTTTTTTTTTTATCGTGTGATAGATAGAAATTCTAGTTGTGCAACTAGTTGTCCATTATGAGTACCTATTCATACTGGCATAAATATTAAGAAAATAATTTGACGGAAGAAAAATCCACTAAAGATTTGAACATCGTGTCATTGGTAATTTTCTTAGTTAAGTGTCGAAATTTGTGCCCCTATAGAAAAAAGTTTATCTTGTACAATCCACACTCTTATTTTAAGGAAAAGGAGATATCATTATTCAGATTGTAAATAGTCGAAATACACAATGTATCTATGAATTGAATGATGTTCAAATTCTTGATTTCACTATATTTCAAAGATCTAGTGAACTTCATGCCCGTTTGATATAGCTTTGCTTTTTAGTAGTTGTGCTGACCTATAAATACATCATGAAGGACTATAATTCCATAAGAACTTATAAGATTAGGACTAAGTAAGTAAATATTTTCGCTGGAAAACATATTTCTCAAAATGGATATGTAGGGAACTTGGTGAAGACAATTAATTAATTAGAAAATGATTCCGGAATTTATGAATTGATTGAAGTCAAGTTGCCAATTTCGACAAGAACCGATACCAGCCTAGTCTACTAGGATAAGGCAGAGCGGACTCAGGAAGGGGGATCCAACCTCTTAGAGAGGCCTGGCCGGAGAGCCCCATGGGGTAGTTATCCCATACTACCCTCCCCCTCTTCCCTGTAATTGGGTTGTGGGGGAGAGTCCTCCCGGGATTACCATTTCAGGAGGGAACCTTTTGAGGCAAAAAATAGAAAAGGAAAACAGGGACAGATAAAATGTCGCTCTCGATACAGAAAATCTTGTCTTCAACGATTGAATATGAAAGGGGTGCACGTACCCTCCGGTGGTCCAGAGATTTCAGCACGTCTAGGGCACTCGGAGTGGGGGAAAAAAAGCCACCAACTAAAAATCCAAAAAAAAAAAAAAAAAGAAAAAGATTCTCGTATATATTAAAAAACTTAAAAAAGAATTAATAATGCTAACAAAGAATAAAAATGCCAAAAAGGCCCACTGAGGATATCTTTTAAAATGCGAAAGGAGAGACAAGTGGACGGAAAGGCGCTGCTGGTGCGCGGCACATGACACATGTCCAGGCCACGTGACACAGTACCCGATCTCTCATAGCGCCTGACGCGTGGCGACATCCCATTGGCGAGGTGTCCGAGACAATGGTACGGACGCGCATCCGACGTGTTCATAAGCGTTCGTACGGAGGGGGGCTTAGTTTCCCGCAATAACTTTTATCGTCTCTCTTAAGAATTATTCCTTTCTTCTCTCTCTCTTTTTTTTTTTTTTTAAATCGAAAAATAAAGCCGGGGGAAAAAAATTAAAAAAAATAAAGAGGGAGCGCGCCCCCGAAAGCCGAACCGGTTTAGGTGCTTCTCAGGTTGGGTGCCTGTCTGGGTTTCACCGGATACCGACAGGAACGGTCACCGTCTGCGGGGGTTCACGTGACCCCGTGCCGCACCGAGGGTTACCGGACTGAAAAGCTGTCAGTCGAACTTCGCCCTAGGCGGTTTCTTCCGAGACGGTAGCACCGTAGTCCCCGTGCCTCAAAACCTCTGTTCATAGGCCAAAAAAAAAAAGAGGGAAGAAAAGGATATTACGTGTCACGAAACGATTGGTGCCATGAGAAGATTTGTAACTTTTACGTAATCTCAGTACCATGATCCACACCGTCCGTCGCATGTTATCTAAAAGTAGTCCGTTTAATTTTTCATTCAATTATCTTTTTGATCTCCGTGATGTTGTAAAAAGATTATTAATTCCAATAGGAAAAAAAAGTCACAGCAAAGTTTAAATTTTACGCTTCTTTTATTGTGCACATAAGTAAATCATGGCTCCAATAGAAAGATATTTTATCCATCTGAAAATTACCAATTTGTTCCATATTGCTTGAAAGAGAAGAAAAATCGATCACAATAAAAAAGAAAAAAAAACATTTGAGGGGGGGTATGACACAAGGCTTAATGTTTTAAGAGACGATAAACTGGGGAAACGAAATAGTGCGGTCACCTTAAACCCATTTTATAGCTTCGAGAGACTTAGTGGCATGGCAACCAATATCGAAGTCAATACAAGTGGAGGTGATTAACTTAGGGGTGTGCTTCGGGTCAAACAATGCTGATGACGGGTATCTAAAATAATCAAAAGAAATTTGTGAGGGATTCTCGGTCTTCCACTCAATAATCTCGAGGACCATAATCATTTCTTGCTACTTTATTCATAAGCATTTTCTATATATATGTATATGTATGTATATATAACAATTACCGGTGAGATATTTTTTATCACCAATGTAGCAAAAATCCCATGTATATATATATATATACATATATGTGTGTGTAATAATACATGTATATCCTCTCATGAATTATTATTAGGCATTTTCACGGGGTAAGAATTTTTTTTTTTTTGGGGCGTTGTCAAGGGAAAATAAAAAGAGACACAAGAGGGGAAGAGAGAGAGAGAGAGAGAGAGAGGCCACATCTCGCCGGCGACACTACATCCACACGCACCCAGAAATACTGCGACTTTATTCTCTGTTTCCATTCTTTTTCTGGGTATACCTGTTTTGGCTGGGGCCTTGCCAAAAGGAGAAAGAAAGACATCCACTTCTCCTCCTCCTTCTCTCTCCCCTCTCCTCTCTCTCTCCCCCACCTTTTAGGGTTCATATAGACTCTCTCTTCCAAGCTCAAGCTGAAGCTCAAGCTCGCAGGCATGACCTCTCCCTCCCTCCATCTCTCTTGCTCAATTTTCCTCTTCCGAATCGCGTAGGGTTTCCTGGATTTCTTTCTCTCTCTAGAACCCTCCGTTTCTCTCTCAACAAGCGCCTCCACCCCGCGCCGTCTCCGATTTCCTGCTTTCCGGGACCTGATCCGCGCGACGCCCTCCGTTCCGCGGCCACTCCGATTCGGAGCTCGAAGCCCATACTCTCGCTTCGATCGAGCGTTCGTCGCCGTCGCTCAGTTCCCGCTCTTCTTCTTCTTCCGATCTCTTTCTTGTTTTTTGTGGCTTGAGAGAGAGAGAGAGAGAGAGAGAGAGAGAGAGAGAGGGGAAATGGTGAGGGGGAAGACGCAGATGAAGAGGATAGAGAACGACACGAGCAGGCAGGTGACGTTCTCGAAGCGCAGGAACGGGCTGCTGAAGAAGGCCTTCGAGCTCTCCGTCCTCTGCGACGCCGAGGTTGCACTCATCATCTTCTCCCCAAGAGGCAAGCTCTACGAGTTCTCGAGCTCGAGGTACATTTTAATTTAATCCGCTCGCCCTGTCTTTCGTACTTGAATCGCGGGATCTCTTTTTCTTTCTCCCGAGGATTATAGATAATCTTGAGCCTTTGATTCTATGATCTTGGGTGTACTTAAACCAATGCAAAAGCTTCACGATGAATCATGGATCGCGACTTGGGAAGAACGGGTAGGACTGGGGCTGGCTTTTAATTTTGCTGGACCCAAGTTTGTAGGAATCATCATTTGGATGAAGGAAAAAATGAGGCAAGAAAAAGAAGGGAAGGAAGGATAAAACCAGAAATAGAGGATAGGCACATAACAGGCAAGTACTATGTCAATGCACTATGGAGTGCACAGGCTTGACACAGGCTCTAGCTGTCAAAAGTGCTTCTTCTGATCTCTCTCTCTCTCTCTCTCTCTCTCTCTCTCTCTCTCTCTCCCTCCCTCTCCCGTTTGGTTTCCCTTTTGGTACAGCTTGAATGGTGAGTGTTCTTTCCCTGGTGAAGACTAATGAATGCGGTTTTGGGTTAGAGAAAACGAAAAGACTGACTTGACTTGAATGCGATTTTCATCGGTTGGGTTATTGTTTTTCTCGGTTCAAAAAAGGCACCTTTTTTATGGCTTTCGTTTACGAGAATGGCAATTTTTTCCTTTTGTCGTTGTGTTGTGTGCATGGGTCCTTGTTTTTGGTCAGTGGCCAAATGTCTCACAGCCTCGTACATACATTGACAGATAGGACCGGTGACATGAGACATGAATAATTTACACCAGCACGAGACGAGTGACAAGACACGAAACAGTGTAGATGACTTGGTTACGGTTTCACACGTTAAGCTTAACTCAGAGAGAGAGAGAGAGAGTCAGTCAGTCATGAGTCAGACGTTCACTAGGGATACGCTTGAGTTTAAATTGAGAGGATTTCATGACTTGCCTAACCTGTACGTACAAAATATCTTAGGCATATCTGCATCAGAGTCCATCGAAGCAGTACATTACCCTACAAGCCACTCAAGTGGTTTTGGAACTCTGTGACCGTATGACCAATTGGGGCATGGCAGATAATTGCTCTTTGGTTTTGTTTTTGTTACTGTTTTTCGTTTCTCCAAATCATGGCAGTTCAGGGCATTGTAGCATTGATCTGCAAAAACCGTACAACACCCTTATATGTGTAAAATTAGCGGGTGACGATGACTATTTATCAGCTTTTAAAAAATGACAATTAACTTGGAATGTTAGGTCTGTTTGCTCTTCTTTTTTTTTTTTTTTTTTTTTTTTTTTTTTTGGGGGGGGTGGTCCTGAAGAAGATGGACTTGGTGGTGTGTTTACCAATAAATACTGTATAGACATTAACCTTTCCATGATTTTCTGTTTAATTGCCTCTGAAAAGAGTGGAACACCTACCTCTCCCCCTCCCCCTCCCCCTCCCCCTCCCCCTCCCTTCCCCCTACAAGGAAACCTGAATCCATATAAATATCTGTGCACATTGTTTTTGGTGCTAGTAGCTTATGAGGGTTTATGTGTTTGAATTGTGACCACATAATCTAATTTAATCCTAACTTACTCGGCGCATTCTTAATGTCGAAGCTACAGAAATCCAAGCTACGTAGGACTCTCTAGTTCTTTCCTTTGGACCATACAGTGGAAAACTCTAGTCAAAACTCTAGTTTTGACAATTACTGTGGACAGTGGTCATTTCGGTTTCAAGGGGGCTTCAGTGGGCAATGAGCCAATGAAGAACAATGGAAATTCCGTTTTGAGTTCTCCGACATGCAAATTAACTTTGATGAGTCCACATGGTATTATTTCATGCATGTTTCAGATTGCAGGCTCTCGGGTTTTTCGGTGCAATGCTCGAACAGTAGCATAGTGGTATCTGAAAAAGAAATTTGAGCCTTTGCAAAGTTAATATGATCATCTAATTTAATGCAAAACATGACTTTTTAGGTTTACTTCTCTCCATGACCTTTTCTAGAGCCCCTAAAAGCTTTTTAAACTAAATTTTCTTATGAGAATGGTGGAATTATTCCAATGATGTTGAGTTGTATGTCAGCTGATTCAATATATTGCCCTAAGGTCTCCATATTTTATGAAAGTAAAGCATATATATTTTTATATATAGGTCTTTATCAGTTTCTTTGTATGCTGTAGTTTTTTCCTTTGGAAAGATCGTGTATTGTAGTTAAGCTCTCTGATTCATGTTTACTATGCGTTTGGTTCAGCTTTGGAAATGGGCCTTGGGGAAATGCAAATATCTTTGGCCTAAAGGGTTTTGGAGAAATGCAAATTGCGTTTGATAAAAAATTCTTTGCAAAGCCATTTTGGGGTAAAGAGTGTTTGACAATTTTTTTTTAAAAAGGGCTTTTAGATTTCATTTTTCTTTGCCGACTCTAGTGAATGTAAGGGTAGTTTTGGAATAATGAGAGGTAAAACTGAAAAACTAAAAAATTTATGATAGTAGTTTTGAAAAAAAAAAAAAAAAGTAGTTTCCAAATGCTGAAAGCCCAAAGCTGGTCCCTATCAGCATTGGGTGTTCAGCTTTTCCAAGGCCAGCATTTGACTGAAAGCCCCTTGGACAGGCATGCCAAACACCTCAGCATTTCCTCAAGGGCCTTTGGAGGCTGAAAGCCCCTTGGGAAAGGGGAACCAAACATACCCAAGTTGGTCTAAATCTTCAGTCACCTATTAGCTTATTATTATCCTCCTTGGACCAATCTGAGGAGTCTATTGAATAAAATTAACTTGAAGGTGAATTTTGCAGTATTTTGAGGACATTGTCATGGATTATGAGAGTGGATTGATTTGAAGGGCATAATTACCGAGAGTTACAATTAGTTTTGGAATGACAATAAAAACTTAGGACGCAAATGAGCATGCCATATAAGACTAAGAGAATAGCCAAGTTTAATAAATTTTATATTTTGGCATTCAAGTCCAGTTTGAATAATCAATGAATCATGCTAAGTCGTACTCAGGCTTGAAATACTCAGATGAGCAGCTCGTCAGCCTAATTTATTCATAGTTGAATTATAGAGTGTTTAATTTATATCTATATATAACTTATAACCATATTACTGTCAGGAATTAATGACAATATAATATTTCTTACCATGATACAGATTTGAGTTTCTATGTTAGCTCAACTCGAGCTTTCATCAAAATTTGTTTTATCAAGTGTAAACATAAAACGATTTGTTAGAGTGGAGCATGAGGTCGAAAATCAAGCGTCATTGAGCTGAAGTCTGATATCGAGCTTTGAGTATTTGAAGATGAAGCCGGCCTCAAGTAGAAAGTCATGTTGAGTCGACTCGTACTAAATAAAAGTTCCATGAGTGCATTTTGTCGTAAGGTACATGTGTGCTCACACATAAATAGATGTGTATATTTATGTGTTTGTATTATTGTAATTTGGTTAGTTATTTAATTTGAGTATTCTGCATCTTTGATATTCTCTGATCTGATCAAGAAGTATCATAACATTATTTTCCATCCAATTGTCCGTGTTCATGATGATAATCTATATATTATCATCAAAATTATCTTCTTCCGGCTGGTGCTTATAAGTTCTTTTTCCATATGAGGGAGTTGAAAATGCCATATGCATAAGGTGTCAAAACTCAAAAGCAAAGCTACTAAGCTAGTACTGTCATGACATAGAGCTAATGAACAAGGTAACTAATTGCCCTGGCACTTGAGTCTTAAGACTGATTAATAGCAAGATGGCCTGAAATTTCTCGCAGTTATAGCTATAACCGCCACTTTTCTTAGACGATGCATGTCGAACATACAATTTCTTTTGCGTTTTGGCTGTCATTTAGTACGAAGTTCATGCATTTTTATTTAAGTGTACGTTCTAGCTATGATTGTAAATAACACTTTGCTCTCACGGGGTGCTATGGAAATGCAGCTTGAGCAAGACAATAGAAAAGTATCAGAAGAGAGCCAAGGACATGGAAACCAAAACTGCTGAAATTTCTATGCAGGTATGCTCCAACTTGAATATATGCATAAGACATATTTTAATATCACCAATTATTTCTTTGAGATGGTGTGTCCATCCAAATAAATTTTGTCCGGAAATGTTTTTGACCAGTAATAAAAGTTGGTAATTGGAAAACTACCAAATACACGTTGGTAATTAGAAAACGAATTATTAAGAGTTTTTTTTTTTTTTTGGTAAAAATTATTAAGAGTTGGTAACTTGAGAAACCTTTAATCGTTGGACATGTAAGCACTTAATATCAAGTGAGTCTTTAAGGACTGAAAATGAAAATAAATACTTATTCGATAACTGATGATAATTGAATAGAAAAAATTATGTTTTCTTAACAAGCATGGAATATTGAGCATTACTTGGATATTTTGGCGACATAACTGGTAAGATTTTGCTTTTCATTGTATATTTTATCGCTTAACCAATTGAGTAAACCATTCTTACTTACCACATTATGACTTAACCAATCAACTGATTTGTGCCTATTTAGTGATTACAAAACACACTTAATGACCCTAAGTGCTCAAAGTTTAATTTTTAGCGCTTAATGTAATTTTCCAACACATCCTTACTTGAGTTGATAATTTAAACCAGGTTGGTAAAAAATAATTGTAAATAACTAAATAATAAGGTTTGTAAGTTAATAAAATAGTTGGTCACTGAAGAAGTTGGGAAATAATGCAACATAGGTGGGTAAGTTCTTATAAAAAAAATTGTAATTTCGAACTGACAAAACAAATATGAATAAGTGACTCCAATAAGAGTTGATAATCTAAGATTAGTTGGTGATTTAATCAGATTAAAGTTGAAAAAATTCAGGTTGGTTATTTGATATAAGATCCAGTATATTAAGAATGGTGTTAAGCTAGGCAAATTAAAGTTGGTAAGTTCTTATAAAGTTGGTAATTTGGAAATAACCCAATAAATGATGATTATGTGACTCGGATAAGAGGGGGTAACCAAACAACTAGTTAGGAATTTATCTAAAGGAAAATTAATAATTAACTCAACTTAGATTAGTAACTTAGTACATGAGTTAATAGTTTGAAAACTCGGCAAGTAACTCAAGTAAAACTCTATAAGTTATTATAAGAAGGCATAGTCCCTTCTCTATCAAAAGAAATCATATTCTCACGGATACAACACACAAACTAAAGAATTGACCAAATTTGCTTGACGTAGAGGCAATCAAGAAAGCCGCATACTTGAATATATGACATACAAAAAAAGGGGCTAATCCAACCAGTTTTGCTTGTACAATGGAAAGAGCCACTGGTTTATTCTTCCATTGAATCAAATTAACTAAAGTGTGTGTTCATGAGCCCATGCTAAAGTTGGTGGTTTCAAAATGACCTAGCAAATGTCCTAAGTAACCCAAATAGAGTTTTAATTCAAAATTAGTTGGTAATTTAGTTGGAGAAAAGTAAGTATATCACTCAAATTAAATATAGCTTTGAACAATGATTATTTTAGATCACTAGCAAGCCACACAAAGAACAATCGATCATTTCAACAGTTGGCCAGAAGGGGTCGAGGGGAAGGGAAAAGGATTTGAAAATGTGAAAGGGTGCTAAGCAAGATCTGTTAATTAGAAAATGACTGCTTAATTAAGAGTCGAGATACCTTGGAGCTAGTCGAGCCACGTACTCAAGTGACCCTAGTGGTGGTCATGAGAGGTAACTTTAAGGCTGTCTGGATACTAGTGGTTGGCCAAGTTCTGACTATAGTTTGTTGATTTGGGCTTTTTGGTGACTGATTGTGAGAAGAGTAGTATATATCCCTATATTGGAAGGAAAAATAACAAGTTTGTGAACGTAGCTACAATAGTGATTGGAGGTGTAACTTGAAGTCAAATAACATCACTCAAGATGCAAAAACAGAAAGTAGTCTTAAATTAGAGGAGAAAAAGTTATTGGGCAAAAGATGGGGAATTTTTTTTTTTTAATATCCGTATAGATCCTATATTATAGGATTTGATTAGGGTTTTGGGATATGTATTGTGGGGACGATAGCAATTATCATGCACGCATGCTTAATTAAAGAACACAACCTGTGTAAATTGTGTCCTTTATCGATGAGATTTATCTTTTTAGTAAAAGTTTGCTTTTTCCATGAATGTTGTGTTAAGAAATTTTATAATGATGTTACAAATCACGCGTAATTAGTTTTTTTTGTTTAGTCAAAAGTCATTATGAATTGACTAGTGCCTTCTCTTCTAGCCAACATGTCACAATTCAAACTAGTAGGTAAATAAATTTTACCAGTAGTCACTTAACTGCAGTAGATTTCACATTGGGGCACTTGCTTTTGATTTTGATCTACCAATGCACTGAATTTCTCACTTATTTTCAATAGATGCATTATAAATTGGTTACATTATTGTCACGTTAGCAATAATCGGGAAATTGTCTAAATTCTGGTCAAAGTACATCTACGGCAAAGAAACGAAAGTTTAGTTCTATTGAATTATTAACCTGAAGTTCAACTATCATATTGCAATATTCACTTAATTTCAGTGATCTTGAGTGGAATTTATCTAAGAAAAAGCTGTTGCATTTCTCTTTAATGGAGGGATGATATTCAAATGAGAAAAGAAGCCTTCAATATAGTGTGATGTTGCACTTTCGTTTAAATTAATTTATAGTTGTATTCTTTTAATATGACGATTTCACACGTTTTATCACTGACATCAAATCTGTGTGTTAATAATTCGAAGAAACTTTCGTTCAAATAACACCCTAGAGGGAGTTGAGATCGTGTACATAAAGAGAAACATGAATTTGACACCAAATGCAAAATCTCCCTATAGTTGAAATTCATCAAGTTAATTGTCAAATCTTGATAACACAAAAGGAGTTCCAAAACATAAACATAAAATATTTATATAACCTAGGCACAGGCCACATAGACGCAGCCTAAAATTATTTGAGAGTTTTTTTTTTTTTCCTCGGTGGCAAATAGACTTAATAAACTAGCTTGTGAGAATTCTTCTTTTTCTAACTTTTGGAGAGTTAATCACTTGGGTAAGTATTATCTTGTGGGGAGAGAGAGAGGATTGTGGTGCATGGGTTTATTCGCTTGTGTATTTTCTGTCATTGCCATTCACCAATTGTATTGAGAAGCACTATCATGGAATCTGAAGCCTTCTACCAAAAGCAAAGAGTGACAATCACCATGCTTGACATGCAGCCTTCCAAGGGAAACACTCTTGACATGGAAAAGAAGATCGAGCATTTCGAAATATCTAGAAGGTCCAGATCTCATATCTTGCTTTCTGTAAATCTTTTTTCAGCATGGTAAATAGACGTGCCGATAAATGAATCGTTCACGCTACAAACAGGATGAATCACAATCTGTATTGTTAGTCAGGCTTATGTTATCTTTGGAAACACTCAAATCTTGTCCTCTAGATCTGTATAACTGTACATGTGCCTGCATTGGACAATACAGAAGACTCCTGGGAGAGGGTCTGGATTCCTGTTCGGTCGAGGAGCTCCAACAAACAGAAAACCAGTTGGAAAGAAGTCTAACCAAGATCAGGGCAAGAAAGGTAAATTGTTTCCCTCAGTACCAACATCATATTTGACTTCCCATGTTCTTGTATCCAACAATCCGAACGAAGAGATCGCCGGTGATTAGCGGTTGATTAACACTCACATAATCTCATGCAGAACCATTTAATTAGGGAGCATATTGAGCGGCTAAAAGCAGAGGTAAAGATCCCTATAACACTGCCTCTGCACATGGACATGTGCTCTGTCTGTGATTATTGTTTCCTAGTTGTATGGATTAGTAATTGTTTGACATCTCTCTCGGGACATTCCGTAGGAGCGGAAACTACTGGAAGAAAAGAGAAAGCTACTTCGAGAGGTGATTCATGCTTTTCCTCTCTAAATTATCCTCTTTTATCAATCAAGCTAGGCAAAGAGAAGATGTTCATTACATAGACAGGATGTCCGCACCTCGGGTCAATCTGTATCGCCGAATCTGGTAGTCCCATGTGTCGATCTGGTGGACCCCACCAAATCGGATGGTGCAGATTCATTTAGGCGTAGGGCAGCAGTGTATGCAATTAACTAACCAGTCAATCCTGTAGATGAGCTCCGTAAAGTCCCAGAGTGGGGTTTAGTCGAATTACTCCATATTTCAATAGTGTTTATAAGGTAGGTCCTAGATATTCATGGTTATATTTAATGACTACTGAAAGCAATTTTCTCTGGTCCATTGAAGATTGAATGCGGAAAACGATTGACCCCGGTCTCCAGC
This sequence comes from Eucalyptus victrix, assembly GCA_016097545.1. Classification (NCBI taxonomy): domain Eukaryota; kingdom Viridiplantae; phylum Streptophyta; class Magnoliopsida; order Myrtales; family Myrtaceae; genus Eucalyptus; species Eucalyptus victrix. The sequence goes on from CM027838.1 coordinate 31,268,854, forward strand.
GAACCGCCTCGTGAAGAAATCCGCGCAGAGACTATGGATGTTGAGACCGAGTTGTTTATAGGGCCACCGAAAAGATGAACCGCTCAGTTGCCCGTTCTGCGATTGCTCAAAATAATGACTATAGCACCGGAAACGCTTCTTCGGTTGCTCTTTTCTTCTTCAATCGTGAGGCAAAATAAATTGAGAGTGAACATGCTCATTAAAGTTTTAATTCACGATAAGTGTATACTTTGTTGTTGCTCGATTGGCTGAAAATCTGTATATTAATTACCCAGACACATCATGTCATCTCCCTCTCCCTCCCTCCCTCTCTCTCTCTCTCTCTCTCTCTCTCTCTCTCTCTCTCTCTCTCTCAGAGGGGAAGGGGGTTTCTAATGTTTTGGCAAGAACACACCCAAGTATCAAATTACTTGCTATTCATCTTCAGTCTTCATAGTTCCAGTCACAGTCAGACATGATTTAAGCGACAGAGGAAGGCCAAACGTAAGAACACGCACATGAACCTCGAAAAGCGATACCAAGAAGTAGCATCTCAACCATGAGGTTCTTTTTGACAAACCACGAGTCGTATTACAGCAAGTACCGACGACGTATGGACAGGGAAATCAAAACCACTTATCGTCGTCAAAGCCCTGAAGAGGACATGGAGGGAATTACGAGAATTTGCCACAGTGGAAAGTTTTAAATCATAATCCGTATGATAATATACATCTGAAGGAAGTGGTTAAAAGGAATACATAACCCCTCCCACTATACATCTGGAACTAAAATTGATAAATGAAACTAATTGGATGACAAGGACGAAAGACAACCTAGTCTCTCCTATTCACATCTTACGCTAGAGATCACCGCAAATCCGCCAATATTCGTGGGATTGCTTTCCTTGGATAATCTTGCAATCTGTAATGTATGATATGCCATTCTGCATCTTCCAGGGTCAAGGAACTAGAATGAATGACAAGTCGGACTGAGAGGGAACTGTCTGGTCACCGAATCGTAGTTCTTCCAAAGAATGAGGATCCAATTTCACTGTCTGTGTTCTGCAAAAACAGAAACGTAGATAAATTAATGTTGCCAGGATTGTACCGTACCCAAAACAAGCAAATAAGGCAGCGAGAAGAATAGGCTGACAACGAAGGTAGCTAATTAAGAAGTCTTTAGCCTAAGACTAGGAGATGTGCTGGAATTCATGGCACCGTAAAGAGAACATTGATCAGGGCATGCCAGTAGTCAGAACACTCGAATAAGTCGACCTTGTTTATTGGAGCAATGAAAACGTGAAAATGTGACTTATCTGCAAGATTTGGGCCATCAATTCTAGGAACTAATCTGAGGTAGGCTAAGAATAGTTTGACAAGTGCTAAGACAGTCCATCAAATTCTGACAAAATCTTAACAAATGTAGCCTACCTGAGACTTCGGGGAGGGGAACACGTTCCAAAACCTAAGTGTTTCATCTCCAGCTCCAGTGACAATTGTCTGAATCAACAATTTTGGAAAAGAAGAAGATATTGCATCAATAAAGTGCGCCCATTCTGTGAATAAAATGACAAAAGTATAAATAGCATGTGTAAAGTATCACCTGTCCATCTGGTGAAATAGCAAGGTAAAGTACTCTGTATGTATGTCCTGTAAGCGTTGCCAACTACAAAAGGAAAGGGACTCTCAGAATAAAGAAGAAACTCAGAAACTTGACTAATTGATTACTGGTGACTTCATACCTTAGACATGGTGGGATATCTCCAAACTATTATTTGGTTTTGAGAGTAACCATGGGTGCTGACAAGTTCATTGACATTCTTGGACCACACAAGGTTGCATACCTGCAATGGGTGACAAGACAAAAGGGAGTCAATTCTCTTTTTATGTGTACACAGTGCAGCAGGTGATTCGACACCATTCATCTTTTCAGCATAGCAATCAAATTCTGTTTCCTCATTACATAAGAAATTTGATAAAACTAAATAACCCATATTAGCTTGATTAAAAATAAAAAATAAAAATGACCCATATTCAGATGTACAAGAATCAATCATAATTAACAACTGCAGTCCACAACCAAGAAGGCAAATAAGTAAAAGCACACACTTACAACCGAAACCAGAGTCATTCACATAAAGTTAGCTCCCACAAACAGGCAGGTAACCAAACGAACAATACGAGAATAGCATGTCTAACCTGGCTGCCAGTATCAATACAGCTGAGTTGTGAGTTAGTGGTTGTATTCCAGAAGCGAATACAACGATCTGCAGTACCACCACCAGATGCAAGAAGTCCATGAAGATGCGGAGACCAAGCAATTGCTTTTACAGCTGCCGTGTGCTCACTGTACTTAAGCACAGGCTGTGTTGAATGTTGATTCCACACAAAAAGCTGTAAAGGAGATCAGCAGGTAAATGTAATGTAGTTCAGACAGAAGAATGCCAAATCACCACAAAAAAGCAACAAGAAATGAAAGAAACAAAGACAGAAAAAAAAATAACTTACTCTGTTATCATTTCCACCAGATGCTAGTTCACGGTTATCGTAAGACCATTTGAGTCCACACACCTACATCAGAAAAGAATGATCAGGCAGACTGAAATGTTTCTGTCTAGGCAGTCTATTACAGTGTAAAAAATCCCAAAGGCTTTTGCCTCTTATATTGGTGCTATCTTGCACTTCTGATAGCAGGCTTTTAGTAGAAAATAGAAAATGAAAATACGCTGCATAAACTCCAAACTATGTCCATAAGTATAATAGAATTGAATTGACCTCAAGTTCTGAATGCATAAAACTCTGACCTCTGACTTATGTCCTGCAAGTTTACTGACAAAATCATCCTGTGTGCGTATATCTCTTTGAAGAATACTCTTGTCCCTGCTACCAGAAGACAGCACTGATGAACTCCAAGCTAAGGCACCAACCCTTAATCGGTGGCCTTCCATAGTTCTGACCCTCCTGCAGCGCGATGCATCCCATACCTATGCAGACGTCATTATAAAATTACAAAAGCAAAAAAACAAGGCAGTCCAAGTGAAACAGGTTATGAAGCAAAAAACTAATCATGAGAGAGACCAATTTATAGTAAACAAAGGGAGCGATCCGGTTATTCTGTTGATAACTTAAAGATTTAAGGAGACTCACTGATTTAAACTATCATTCCGTTGAACAAGAGAAAACTATGTTTGATGCATTTTGACAGTTAAATGAATGGCAAAAATCTGTAAGTCACTTATCTACAACCAAATCATCTCAGCCAAAAACCTCTCATTTGTACTAGTCAGTCACATATCAATGGACAAATCTCACAGGTATACTAGAACCAAGGTTTTTCCTTTTCATGAAGGATGGGGCCAATGTTTTGAACCATTTTCAATCATGTACCATGGACAGTGAGATGAATTTTTCCTAACTTGATAAGAGCTTAAATGACCACTGCAGAATCCTATATTGTTCATTTTAAGAGCAGCTGAACTGGACAAGAATCAAAGCCGTCGCCATCCTTAACCTTGTATTCACCTGCAGCACGTCTTTCATCACTAAAAAGTACCTTGTCTCTGCCTCAGCAAAATCCGCTAAACTTATGGGATTGTACTAATAATATGGCAATCGGTCAAAGAATGAGGGAATCTACTATCTGGTGTCTCAAACATCTGGGTCATTTAATGGGACTTAATATCCATCACATCCTAAGTGGTAATGCATTTCTTTGCACTTCTAAAGTTCTACCAACTTCAGTGTAATTAATGCTGTGAGGATAAGGCAAAGCCAAACAAAAAGCCGAGGTAAACTACTGCCAGTACAAGAAAAACAAACAAGCGCTCTTTCCTTGCTATGGCTTCTTGTTGGATTGATAGCATCAGTTTATCCAAACTACTCACGCCATGACGTAGTATAAAAGAATGACATGAACCGTCTTTTCCTTGTATCTCTATATTGCTATGATCTTTCTCTGTTCAATTACAATAGCTTTGTTATAGTTATTTTTTGCGAAGTTTTTAAACTGTATTTGCAACAATAGCAAAGTGCATGGTAGACTAATAGATAAAATTCGATTATCGGCATGACATTGAGGTTATGGTGATACTCATGGAAAAATCTAATCAATGCCAATTGTATCAATCATTTGAAAGAATTATGCACCATTTAATAAATGCTTTATTTATGAGCGCTTCCCGTTCATTTGGTTTTGAAAATCCATCTGATTCTTATGAGTTTCATGCTCCTTCATCCATAAAGTACGCCTGGCTAAAGCATTAACATGATTAATGCATGGTACGGGTACCAGAGATCAAAGTTATATTTTGGTACTTCTGCTGGCCTCTAGAGCTAGATGCAAGGTTTGGTTAGAGTATCATTGACTGTGATATACAGGCTCAAGAATCACAAGTACATGGAGTTAGATAGCAAGAAAGATTTTGATGGCCCTGTTAAGCCCGAAAAGGAGATGAAGGATCCTATCCAAATCAATGGGATAAATCTTAAAAACCAAGTGAGACTGAAGGCACAGTCCATCCTGCAAGCAAAGCATCTTTGTTGGAGGTCTAGCATAGCACCCATCCTACGACTGATTGGGCTAGTTAAAACCACTAAATCACATGCTAAATCCATCCCTCAAATTCCACCTACTCATGAGTCTATTGCAGAAACAAATGCAAGCTCCAATTTGGCTGACCAACATCAACCTAAGTGACTTAAATTCCCAGCCCTTCCAATTAAGCAGAAGAAAGTTTCAGAAAGCAGAGAGTTCTAACCTGGAGTTTTCCATTGCTAGTTCCAACTGCAAGATGTGTACTGTGCTGTGCCCAACCAACCGAACAAACGCTATCATCAATTCCTAAGTCACATAACTTAGTCACCTGCAAGAACATACGCATGAAGTCAGGACATACCCTAATCGACAAAAAACAACTTGGGGCCCAATTATGATGGCAGGATCCGAACTTAAGAAAGGGACTGCACTTCAAGAGAGTGTGTGAAGACTCACCTTGCTGCTGCAAGCATTCCATAGATAGACACAATTCCCCAGCCCCACGGCCAACACATTATGTGAAGACCAGTCCACAAGATTCAAGTAAAAATCATCCTGCAATGCAGGCGCATCCAATACCTAAAAGAACAAGCACACAATCATTTAAAATTAATCCAAGAAACACAAAATCTCCCGCTTTAAAAGGAGGTTCTTTCTACAAATCCATAACTACAACTAGCAATTTTCCGAGTGAATAGACAATCCTCCGTGGTTTCGGCCACACCCTCCTTGTTTCTTGCCAAAGTAACCATCAGTTTCCTAATCACACCATACTGAATCGTAAGAAGGCCCCTCCAAGAACCAATCAAGAAAGCTCCTCACCTTGTACGGCGACCTCGGGACCTTCCTCGCGGCCTTCACGGGGCTCTGGCTAACCACATTCCCCGCGTCCTCGAACCCGAAAGGCGAGAGCGCGTGCAGCGACCGCTTCGTCTCTGTCTTGTACCGGAAGATGTTCCGACCCACCACCGGGGACTCCTTCCGGTCAGGGGTGTCGGGGCCGAACAGCGCCGCGCGGAGCAGCGCATTGTACGTGGACGACGAGGCCTCCTCCTTGCTCTCCGGCGCCGCCGCCGCGGGGGAGGAAGCGGCGGGGGAGGAAGCGGAGGAGGAGGAGGAGGAGCAGCAGCAGCTGGCCGACTGCGGCGAGGGCGAGGACCTTATGCCGAAGAAGGCGAAGTTGGAGCCGGATCGGCTGGGGATGAACCGGTCGGAGTAGATTGCCCTCGACGGCGACTGGCTGTGGGCCGAATTGATCATGCGGCTCACGTGATCGGAGGGCGGGGTCGGGGCTTCGAGGGCGAGGGCGTCGCGGGGCATCGTCGGGGGCAGGTTGAGCTGCGCGCGCGGCGGCGGCGGCGGCGGCGTGGCGGAGCCGCCGTCCATGGAGGACTTGCGAGAGAAAGAGAGAGAGTTGTGGGTGAGGAGTGATGGAGATTCTTGGCGATTGATAGTGTGTTAAAAATTTCGTCTTTTTTCTCTCTCTGTCTCTCACTATTTCCCGGGAAAAAGTAGGTTTTTCTTGCGCCAAATTTGGGTAGATCTGGGAAATTCGGGTACTGACCGGGGGCTGCAACGTCTTTTCACGTATCCTGAGCTGGGAATTTGTCAGCACATGGAAGGTCTCTCGTATCGGCAAAGATACCCCTACTTTTGTATAAAATACATCTGTATATACGATTTTCAACGATATTTATTGTGAAATAATTATTCGTTCTTTGAACCCATTCTTTGTCATAATATAGTAAAATATTTCTTTTTTAAACTTGCTTTATATCTTCTCTTAGATCAATCAAAACAAATTTGGTATACTAGCGACTTCTTGTTGGATAAAGCGAATTGAATTAGTAACGAAATTCCATTATTAGATGATAAGTTGTACTATAAACGAACTTGTTATAAAATGTAAGCATGAGTATTTGTAAGACAATTGCCGTGAAATCACGATCATATCATCTTACGATTCCATTGTGGCAACATTGAGGAAGACGGTGGTATGTATCCGTCGTACATTTTTTTTTTTTTTTATTGAAGTCGAGTTCTCAAATTATCTACTGATGATGGCTAAGCTCTTTCATCATATTGTCATTTGTAATTAGGCGAAAAAGGTTACTGATGTTGGCAATGGAGACTTGTACTTGACTCATGCGCATTAGTAATTGACATTGGTTTGATGTGCCCTTCGGGTTCGTAATGGAATGTAACAACGACACTTCAATGTTCATCAATAAATCATTCAAGGACTAGCATCATCACAAAACAAAATACTGAGACTAAGATCGAATACCTTTTAAAAAAGATGGAGATGAAAGTGTAATATCCTATTTGCATAATATTTTGTATATGTCGTAGAGGGGTGTAGTGTAATCTCTTGCACGAAATTCATGTAACTATGTCTTCACTTCGACATTGAATACAATGATAAATGTTGAATCTGTGCACTAAATCTGCAGTTTCTTATATGTGGATTTGATGAATCTAATGCTATTCACAACATTATGGTAATTCTGGAGGTTACAGCTAACTCAAGATGACAGTTTCCAGCAAAGGCTATGCAAATCATCTATTAGAATATTTTCTAGTAAGAATCATTGGCGATTGATCCGTCGGCTGGGAATCGATGCATCAATGATCAAAATAGTATCTCAGGAAACTTCTTCACACCAGAAGACTTCAGAATGAAAGAACCGTATGTTGACAAGAGGGTGCGGAAGAGGGTGCGATTATTTGGACGGCGAATGCAAGGCGCAGCTCGCTACTTTGTGGTGCTATCGCCTTGCCTGTTCGTTCTGATCTCCGCCTCTCTTGTCATGACAAGCCTACACGGGGACCGCAATTAATTCGCCAAACTACACAGAACAGCCACAGTCCGCGTCACCTGGTTCATGAATATGCTAAAACATGATGTTTCGATTGATAGCAGATGATGATGTATATGGAGATCAGGAGAAGATAAAGTCTGCACTTAAATCTTGCCATGCTAGCAGATGAGCAGCCAAAACGGCGAACAACAAATACAAAGTAGTAATGACTAGAATCAATTGCTTCCTAGAGACATGAAGCAGGAAGGGCAAAAGACTATTCCACCTCTAATTTCAGACGACAAAAATTCGATGAATACATTCAGCTCAAGAACCAGAACTTTTTGTTCCTCTGTTTGTTCACACAGTACATGGGACTGCCCGCGAAAATTTGAGCTCCAGCATCCAAACATTCTCTTAGCCCCTTCCTATTTTGTTGTCAGCTTTTAAATCTTACAAAGAAGCAATAGCTATGTATATTTGGCAATGCCTGAAATTTCGAACTCTTGATCAAGTAGGAAAAGGAGCATACTCATGCTCAATGATGGGCACAGTCCTGGTGACGGAAGCAGTTGGTGCTCTTACATGGCCAACCATTGAAACCTGCAGTGCCTCTTCCTCGTAAGCCCTCCTCTCCATCTCTTCCCGCCTCGATTTCTTCTTTGCCTTCACGAACAATGCCACAAAAAGCAGGCTGAGCAGGAACACTCCCAGCATGGACCCAATCGATCCCCCAACTGCCACCTTCCACTTGCTCACTTGCTTCCTCATCTGCACTGGCGGCAGCTCGGTCACCAGCCCGAAGTGCCCCTGCCTCGTGGCCAAACAGACTAAAGGCGCGACCTGATTGGCCAGTGTCAGCTTCCCATTGGATTCGAAGTTGGCACACATCGGCACGACTCCAGGCCTGTGATCCAGTGTGGCAACGCCAGTGAAGTTCACTGTGATGGGTTTCTCTCCGGCCGTGATACCAAGCTCGAACGCTGCAGTGGCGGGGTTGGAATTTCCATGGCTACCGGCATTGTAAGCTAAGAGGCCCAGCACCGGAGAAACTAGCTGGTACCCAGATAAATCATAATTGGAGTAATATATGGAAGACCAGTTGTTTTGCAAGATTTGCCTTATCAGCATGACTCTTTCCACGCATGGTTGGACCGTCACTCCGATGCCCAAGTGGAATTCTTTCACCTGCGCGCCATACCTGCGTAAGCTGCCACACCGGAACTTCACAGTGTCAACTCGGATGCCTGAGAGATTCTTCGGCAGGTTCACAGCATGTATCACTCCGGTCTTGATCTGCTGGCTGCTGGATTTAAACGTGTAGTCACGGATCAGAAGATCGAGGACATGCGGCAATTTAATCTCTTGAGCTAGGACATTTTGTGGTGAAGCTAATGCCAGGACAAGAAGCAAGAAATTGAGAGGAAAACGAGATCCCATTATATGATGAGAGACTGCTAAAAAAGAGTGTTAGGTTTCTTCTGCTTCTAAAATTAGTATGCTCTCACTGATCACCTCTCAGTACAGGCGCTAGAAGAGGTCCAAAAAACCTTCTCATAGCCAACTTCTTCTTAGTTATAGATAGAAGGAGAGAAGTTGCAAAGAGAAAAGAGCCTGCACTGGTTGAGGGAAATGATGCAGAAACACTTGATTGAAAGTTAAGCAAGTCCAGAGAAAGAAAAAGTCTGAAGCTTGTTTTGGATAGACAGAAAAGACAGGCATGTTTTCTCATTAGGTCTACAGGGTTGAGGATGAATGAAGCAGCTGGTAAATCGCAAGTTCTTTTTGGCATTCGAGATTCTAAAAAACTAGGCGTCACCACCACACAACCTTCATTATGCAGATTGCGTTTCCTCAGCAACTTTTCCAGGAAAGTAAGAAGCTCTGTAAAGCTTTTTTTCTTTCTCCAGTTGTCAAAGGTCACACCTTTTACCTCACTGCATGATGCAGTCATTTGCTTCTCTCATGGGTAGCTTGAGTTCTTCTCAATCGCGGACCTTTTTTTTTGCAAGGTGAAGTTTCTGCAGAGACAAATCTTTACTTTGTCTAAAGAAAAAAAAAAGAAGAAAAAAAAAAGAAGGAATTTTCAAATTTGGGGTCAGTGGAGCATGTTGAGAGCAATGATTGGGAGGGTGGGTGGATGATGAAAGTTCATATGATCAAGAAATAAAATATTTGGAAACCAAAAAGAGAGAGTTTTGGCATGCTCAAGGAAAAGGTAGGATGCCACGCTTGCTTCATATGTAGTTGATAAATATGTTCCCCACTACACCAACCTTGGTGGGTCTCATGTTGCCTCGCATGGCCCTTCCAGTTGGCTCCTGTTCAGCAGACCCGAAAGTTTCACATATAGGTCAAACATCGGAGTTGTAATATTGTCATTCATCAGAAAGTGTTTTCTCAGTAAACTCTTTCCGTCTTCTTCTCTCCACTGGAGCCTCAAACTCGTTCTATACAGCAAGAAGGATTACGATGATGAATTCGGGCAAGAGGATATCCGAAAGAAGTGTTCGAATTGTGGAGTCATCGAAAGGATTCTCTTTCCTTCCCATTTGAACCCCTTCATCAAGTAGTACACGTGCTTTTAATGACTATTACAAACGGATAAGTATATCTCCTTTTAACACAACAAAAATTACAAAGGTAGCCGCGCAGAATTCCTTCAACGACCTACTGCTCCAGGAAAAAGAAGATGAAAAGGGGGGGGGGGGGGGGGGGGCGTGGTTTAGCTTAAAAAAGGACAGTAACAAAAGGGGAGCATATCATTAGTATTGACTCTCTGCCTCCCTCTCTCTCTCTCTCTCTCTCTCTCTCTCTCTCTAGTGGAAATTGACAGTGGCTTGGTAAGTCAACCCTACGTTCCAGTTGGCAGGAGCAACGTTGTAGGCAGTGATGGTCTCTCGGGTGGTGTAGGAGGTGAGCTTGAAGGAGAGAGACTGGCCTCCAAGGCTTGAGAAGGCTTGGTACGAAGCGCCCCAGTTGTGGCTCATGCTGATCCAATCTGTCTTGCTTCCTTTGACCCACATGCTGGCGATGTCGCCCCCTCCTCCCACATTCATCACGTACACCAAGAGCCAGTAACCATTCCCTTGGAACTGGAATCTGAGCCCTCCTGGCTTTATGCAGGGTACTCTGCAAATATTGCCACAGCTTTTCAAGTCACGAATGGATTTGGATGTGAACCTTGGTCGGGTATTGAGTGCGGCCCAAGGGCGAATTGTCACATGCATGTCTTTTAAGGAGTTCATTATAACCAGAAGCTGTGTATAATTTAGTGCCATACACTAAGTGGGGGCTAGAGAAAATGTTGGTGTTTACCTTCTATACATGACAGGGACAATGCCGGCCTTCCACTGAGCGATCTTCATGAAGGCGGGCTTGGACATGTCAAAATGGGTGCGGGGCGGGTTGCACCACCCACCGTTGTTGGAGTCCTGGGACCAGTTGGGTGGGCAGACGTTGGTGGCCGTGACAGTAGTGAAAGGTGAGCCGCTGAAGCACCAGGGCGACTGCACGCACTTGATCTGGTAGCACGTCCCACAAGCGTACCCGTCGTTGAAAAGGGTCGAGCTCAGAGCCGCTGTCGCGGTGCCGTACCCATTGAGGAACAAATTCCCGTACCCACATGCCCCTCCTGGAAATTGGAAACGGAGGCACGGTTGATTTCTCTAATGAATAGATATGTACTTCATGTTTATGTACTTAAAATGATATCACTTACAAAAATACTTGAACAATGGACCAGAGAGGATGGACATAACAAAGAAGTATTGCCATTGCAAATTTGCAATGCAAATTATAAAAGCAATTGATTAAGACGGTGATCACATGGAACAACAGCCGTACCCATGGTCTCGGAGGCAGTCTCGTCCCCATAGAAAGTGGCATGAGCAAGGGACCATGGGCTAGGTTGAAACCCCCTGGAGCTAGGAGCATAACCATAGCTCCCGCCACCCATAGCTGGACCATATTTACCAACTACTGTGGCAAGCATCAATGCCAAAGACCACAACCTCCATGAGCGAATCGAAGGAGTCATGGATGGTTTGTTCTTGCTGGTTCTCGGGCACGACACAGAGTGCTTCCCACAAAAAATTATGTACACTCGCAAGCACATAACCCAATTTCAATAGCTCCCTCTTATATATATATTTGGTTCTACACAAGGCGTAGAGAGAGAGATAGAGAATGTTGAACTTCGTGATGCCCACGAAGAGGTTTGGCCCCATGTATATTAGTCAAAAGGAGTAGGTTAAATATAAACGAATTTGGTTTTGCGCTATGGTGCTTAGGATATTTATTGTTTGGAGTCAACTATTTGATGGTTAGACTGGTTCGGGTTTGAGAGAATTTGGATGGAAAGGAGACAGCAAACGTGCGAGGCTCAATGTCTTACTTGGTTGAGGGCCTTAAGGCGTGGTCGCAAGTTTTCTACAATGCATATGTTTAGGGTTCGAGAAGGGGCAAAAATTAGGAACATGATCAAAACCCCAAAAAGAAAGTGTTCGAAAGTTGCAATTAGTATTTATTGGCTTATTTTGCTCGAGCAACCGAAAGTGAATGTATCTTATAACGTGGCAATTGTTTAAATTTGTTCAGCTTTTCAATCGATACTGAATCACGAGTCAGGTTAGATCTGAAGCTGAAAGCCAGGAACTAGATAGAGAAGCCATCGTCGCAAAGTAGAAGCTAGTTATTCGGCCACAGGTTAGGAGGAGACTACGCTGTTGTCATCACATATTGTTGACTTCTTGGTTTCGATATTTAGATAAAATTTGATCTGTGACGGAAGCTTGAGTAGCATTCAAATTCTTAATCTTATCTGAACTTCATTGGGATTACTCTATGACATGCTGATGAGAAAGGGAAACCCAAAGCTGAAGTTCAAGAAACTTCCTGTAACCAAGCTACTTCTGTGTACCAGTCTCAAAGAGAAAGCGAGAAGTTGAAGAATTATTATGGCAAACAGAGGCTGAAGTATGCGGACTTTTAGATACATGATCTAACATCCAAAAACCATTTGTACGCTCTTTTCTCGTGCTAATTAAGATGCTACCATAGGTATTTACTAGCAGCATGTAACTGAAATTCGACATATTAACATCACTCGCAATTAATCATTGTTATACTGACAGATATTGTACAACTGTCTTGTTTCTTTCTCCTCAAAACCAAGGTCATGACGCGGTAGCAATTTTCTCGGCTTTCCATAACACGGTGCATGTTGAATCTGAATCTCACGCAGGCACATTCATCTTGTAAACACTTGAGCAATAATTGACCCTGCATAATGATGAGGGAATCGGAACTATTGAGCACTGCTATCTGAATTTTATGCAAAAAGGAAGGGCAAAGAAGAATGAGGGGGGGGGGTTTGGAATGCTCTGTGAGGATATTACAGCGCGAACTTCCGTCAGAAAACCTGACAGCGTTAGGAAAGAAAACGAAAAGCTTGAGCGCTTAAGTTACATACCTCTCATCAAGCTTGGCTTCCCTCGGGCAACGTAATCAACCGTGTTTTCTTGTCATACACCAGTTCAGTTCCGCAGCTGAAGCAAGAAAAGAATAAATTAAAATACCGGCATGGACCATAGAGAACTAGTAATTACTTGATCGGAAAAACACTGGAAAGCAGAGTGAAAGATGCAGTAAAACATAGCACAGGTCGAGAAAATATCTTCCAACTCACTTTGAGCATTTAATATTGTTAGTTGTACCACCGTTAGAGATGGACAATATGGTGCCAAAGAAGGAGACATTCTCCGTGCCGCAGTTGGGGCAGGCACCCTGCAATCCCAATAATCCTTATGTACAGTTCCATTATAAAGATTGCTGAAAATGTTAAGTGATGGATTATGATGAAGCTTGACCTTTAAGATGAGCGAGTCTTTCACAATCACATTCGTCAGTGATAGAGCCAGCCAGACTATGACTGGCACAGCCGCAAACCATGTGAAAATGAAACTATATGGCTCCGGCAGCTGGAGGAGTGAAATAAAAGGTAAGTAATATAGAGTCACAACATGGAAGCTGTGAGATATCGAATATTAAGCTCTTCTGAAGGAAAAAATAACGGAGACAGCGCGAGCTACAAGTCCACTGAAGCAAGCAGCTATTTCAATAGACCAACAGCTGCAGAAATAAAGGGACAAAAAGAAACGATTCCCGATTACCTCCAAAAGATATGTGATCTCAAATCCAGTTATATCATCCAGGAAGAAGAACCTTAAAGACCACGAAAGAGCAGGTTAGGAGGAAAATGAACTCCGTTGGCAAAATGGGAATAACGTGAAATGATCTTCAGGTTACAAACAGATGTTGGTGAAACGAAATTCTACTTACAGTCCAAGCGCAACAACAGTCGCCGGGACATTCAACAGCAACATCTTGAAGTAATCAACGGAAAGGTCGCTGTAGACCTATCATGGGAGGATTAGTCAGTAATGCCTGAGCCTATTGGAGGAAAGAATATACTGAGTACTCAAAAAGGAGAGGGAAACACAGAAGAAAGATAAACCTTTCGGCTGCGGAGACTGCATCGTGGGCCTTCGACAACGATTTCGCTCCCGTCAGTCTACCAAAAAAAAAAAAAAAGCAGAGGCGATCAAACACATGTTTTATTGGAAGGACAAGAAGGAAGGATAAAGCATGCAAAGTTTTGCTTAATCTTGATTATCACCCCCCACATGCAGTTTCTGTTGAAGAAGCAGGCAAGTTTCACATTCCAAACACAGTTCATGTCCAAACGGGGATATAACATATTGTCTGTGGTATGGATGTTCATATTTCTATAAGGAGCAAGATGGTGCAGATGCTCATTGAATGAAGCTGCATCAATGGCTTGTCGAACATGCTGCACCAGTTCTGTCACTCAATGTGCAATCTTAATGACTATCTATCCTCAGAAACAGAGAAGCTGATGATACTAGCATCTACAGCTGCATTCCAAACTGAGAATTATGATAGTGACCTTCAGTTTCAATTTCAGGTCGTCATATTCTTGATCACTCATAATTGGATTGCCAGACACGTAGGCCATTGAAGCTTCCAAAAATTTTTGCTCATCGGAAGCTGCATCACACATGATGCAAAGAAGTCAGCGAAAGTGCATCCAACAGGTTTCGACAAACAATATGACGATTATGCAACAGTTGAATTGTCTGGCTCAATCATTCATTTCGGAGTATACATAGCATGACGACGCTGCTTCCTTCCCACATGAGCTCCTCCTTGAGATTGTCAAATTCCTCGTTCGACATTACTGCTTTCCCTTCATAGTAAAATGCCTGTATAACAGCAGCAAATAGTGTATGTATACGGCGAAACAATGCATACCATAAAAAATAGATCTCATTGGGAAGAAAAAAAAAATCGAAAGGTACTCAGGTTCTTCCATACTTGCATTGCTTGAAGAAAGTCTTGTTCAAGTTCACCGATGGACTTCTTCTCTTTCTTGTCTATGCTGCAATATGGCAGAACATTGCTATCTTCGACATCAGACTCGCCCTCTTCTACCTTGCCCTCTTCTACCTTGCCTGAGAAGTGCTCAAAGGTCAAAACGAGAGCCGCCTGTTAGCCAAAATCAGACATTGCCAAGCTAAAATCTATCTACACCCAGGAAGCCTTCTATATCCCGATTGACTCGTGGCAACTCCAGTTATAGCAAACATGATTTTCAAGGACGACCCAGACCAGCCAACACGGTGATCTCAGATCGCTAGCTGATATGTAATCAGATCATGAGGACATAACTGATTCACTTTCATCAATCTCTAAAAATGCGAGACCAATTTCTCCAAAAGAACCTATGAAAGCAGACGATGTCGCGATTTGTATCATATAAATGGAAAGCAAAATGAGTCCACATCCTAGAGCTCTGATGGGAAGCCGCATGGCTTCTATCTTCACCGTGATCCTGACTAATTTTGCGTCGCGCATAAAATTTCTGAACCGCCGCATCAGTAAATCATAAGCTACAACTCTCAATCATGCCATCGGAATTAAGTGGTCTACGACCATACTGACCTTGTTGATCAGCAGTAGCCTTCACCGGGATCACGAGGACACGCCCCCGGACCCCCAGCTGCCGTCCATCGAATGGTCGGGCCCTCGAAGAAGAGGAAGAGCATGACGCCACGCCGGGAACGGACGACCCGAAAGCACTCGAGGGCTTCCGAGCGGGCCTAGTGAACAGACGGTGGCATGTCAGGGTAGCCCCTAACTTGGTGGTGGCCATGTCCAAATACCAAGTCAAGGGAGAAGCTCGGCTTGTACGTGGTGTGAAGCGAAGAAACTGAACAGGCCAGGAAGATCAGCGTTAATTGACGGCCAATTCATCGTTTCTTTTATTGCATCTCGCGTTTCTTGAGTTGATATTTGGAGGGAAAGAGAGACAGATTGTGAAGATAAGGTGGCGGAGCAACGTGTGGAGGGAAATGCAACGGCAACTTTGTCCCTTTGCCTTCGAAACACCAAACGGTAATTTTCACTGGTAACCTCAGGCTGCCATGTCATCACGTTGGGTGCTCCCCGTTTGTGATTTTAAGGAACCTCGAATTGGATGGAAGGAGGACACGTGGATAGATCTCGTCGACCGCATCCATCAACTGGACGACACGTGGATCGACTTGGGCTCGATTTGATCTTTCAAAGAATTCATTGGATTCTTCATTGATCTTATAAGCATACATGGGCCTATGTGTCCGATTTCTCAAAAGAGAAAAGCCATTTATTTTTTTTGAGTAAATACCACAAAAACTTCAAATTATACTTATTGTAACACGAATACCTCAATTTTTTCTTGTGTAATCAAAAATCCTAAATTTGCTCACTATAACATAAATACTCCGAACTTTTTTTTTTAATGAAAAAAATCCTAACTATACGTATGTGAAATATATATATATATATATATATATATATATATATATATATATATATATATATATATATCATCTATTTAAATTCTATCGAGGATGCATTTGTTATGCTAGTATAAATTTAGGATTTTTTATGATGCAAAATATAGTCACGAAAAAAATTTCATGGTACTTATGTCATAGTAAACATAATTTGAGGTTTTTTGTGATATTAACTTTTATTATTGGGCGGATTCTGGTTTTAAGTGAATTTGGGTTTGGTTTGATTTAGATTTGTTCTGGGCGTACTTTGGTCTATATGAGTCTGGGCTGAATTCGATTTTGCCAGATTGGGCTCAACATAGGTGTAATCTGAATTGGGCTCATTAAGTTAGAAGTGGAGACGGGCCGAATAAAAAAGCCCGAATTTTGCCCATCATTAGACTGGGCTACTGGGCCCAGCCTCATCCCCATTTGCGAAATTATTAAAAATTAAAAAATTTAAAATTTCCGAAAAAATAAAAAATTAGGAAAAAGTTCAGAAATTACATTCTGTTTAGTTTGGTTAGATTTCTAGCGTTAATACCAGTGTAGGGTTAGTATTAGATTTTCCTAAAATTATAATTAAAAGGTGAAAACTTTGGATAAAAAATTAAACTCAAAATTGAACGAGCTCGTAAGGCTTCATAATAGGGTTTTGAATGTTCTTAGAAGCAAATATTAATTCGATATTTATGTATTTTCATTTTGATTTTTCTTAATTGTGCACTTTCGATACATTGATTGTCATCTTCATTTTTAGCTTGGTTAGGATAAACCTTAAGATCGTGATAAACCCAAATGTGTTGCATGGACATTTAGCAGATGAGAACCTTAAGACTCATGTTTATTGAAAAAAACTACATGAATGCCTTAGTTAATAAATAATCAAATTTAGGTACCGAATGGACACTGGTAAATACTAATGTAATTAAGTTCTCAACTTAAGATTTCTGGTTGCGTAAAAAATGAGGTATTCTCACAAGTCTTACGTAGTTTCTAGCCAGCCCCAGTAAGCTAATAGCGACTCCTCATACAAAATACTCATAGGGTCAATTAAAGCTAAATGTGTCAAAATGAGTCTTAATCCCATATATGAGCCATTTAAATCATATATGAGTCACTTAAATTTCAAAGTAGGTCATATATGGGTCATATACATTTTGAAAAGACTAGTAAAATGGGTTTTAAATGGGTTGGACTTAAAAATCTATTTCCAACCCAAGTCTCACACTCTATTTTTCTCCTTTAACTTTATAAAAATGTTTTTTTAATATAAAAATCAAAATCAAAATTATATTTTTATATTTCATTTTTCTTTTCTTTTTCTTTCCTTTTTGTATTTTTTTTTCTTCTTCCTCCTTCCTTAGTCAGTGGCCAACATAACAATGGCCAGTGACTGACCAAGTGAGGCTCAAGCTCACTAAATCTGGCGAGACTCAAGCTTGCCGCTGTCAGGCAAGCTCAACCTCGCTTGGCCGACATCGGCCGTCATTGTGGCCAGCGGCATACCGAAGAAGAAAAAAGGAAAAAGAAAAGAGAAAAATTAAAAATATGATTCTAAAAAAATAAAAAAATTTGATATAAAAAAATTAAATTTTGATTTTAAAAAAATGATTTTTATAAAATTATAAAAATTGTCCATTAAATTTGCATTGCATTAAATTTTTCTTAGCAATACCATTTAAAAGAAAAATATCATAAGCAATAAGTTTTCTTATGTTTAGTTAAAGGTTTTTCAAATTTTTTATTTTATTTTCTAATTTTTTATTGTTTACTTTACTTTTTAAATTTCATTGAAGGTTTTTATTTTATATATATAAAGAGATTAAAGTGAATTAAATGGGTGGGAGCGGATCAACCTAAAATATGGGTTAGGTTGGGTATGGATCGGGTCAAGTATAAGTCACGAAATTTACATTACATGAAAATGAGTCAAAACGAATTAAATAAGTTAATATAGGTTAGACCATTTTCGATCTGACCCAAACCTAACCCAACTCACTCTTTTAACGGCCGTAATTAAAGCTAAAATTGAATATTCTAACATTGCACAAGGTATGGGCTTAAAAACGCCTGCGCCTAATTGAGGATCGTGGGGCCCTCTCTCTAGCGATACCCCTAAACCGAAGTCCTTTTCGCCTTTGGATGAAAAGGTAGGTTGAGACAATGTTTTGAAAAACGAATGAAACTTGAGCTTGTCTAGGATCTATATTGGTTGAGGTTCAACAATTTAGTTAGGGCCTGTGTTGGCAACGTGCCAAATAGTGCATGATTCTGATTTTTTATTCCCATAATCAATTTGGGACGAGAATCGCGTTTGGTAAAATTTTTGTTCTCGGAAACAAATTAGGAAGAGAATTGAGAATAAAAAAAAAAATGTGATTCTCCGTCTAAGAATCAAAAAAAGAATCAAAATAGTGGAAGTCTCATTCGGGGCTGGGGGAGCCTTGCCGATGGCCGGGCGAGCCTCGCCCCGCCCCGCCGAGGCTCGCTTGGCCATCGGCGAGGGCCAGCCTCATTGAAGGCCAGCGATGTTCCAGTGAGCATCGCTGGCCCTCGTCTGGCCAGTCGCCAGTCCGGCAATCGCCACATGAAGAAGAAGAAGAATAGGAGAAAAGGGAAAAAAAGAAAAGGAAAAAAGGAAAAAAGGAAAAAGAAAAGAGAAAAAAAGGAAAAAATTATTTAAAAATTAAAAGAAATTGATTTGAAATAGAATCAATGAGAACGATATCAAACACAATTCTATTATAGAATAAAAAGTAATCATTTCTCGTCGAATCGGTTTCCTAAATAAAATCGTTACCAAACATGCTCTTAGGAAACTGCTAGGAGCTCTTCATTGAAAGACTTTCAAAATCTTATGTAGACCTTTTGACAAAAAAAAAAAAAAAAGAAAAGAAGAAGAAGAAGCAAATCTCCTATGTAGACTTGTCAAACAAGAGGGTTGGGTTGAAAATGGTTTGATCCGCATTGACTAATTTATATTCATAGCAGATTTAATGATTCATACTGAACTTGACCCAAAATCCATTTTAACCGACTTTTCTCTTTAAATTATTACTCTTTGAAGAATGGGTTGCTCTATATACTTGTTGAGTTAGTGAGAGAGCTTGGGAATTGGGTTTTGGTCGGGCCATGAAGGTGATGGGGAAAGTTTTTAGGTTTCCTCGTAAGCACAATTTGTCATAGTAGTGTGATGTTGCGAGCCAAAAATTGAACAAAACCTAACAATGGCATAAGTAGAGTGAATGAATGGAGGCGGTCGCGAGTCACAAAGTCAAAGAGGAAGAGAGAAGAGATCGATGAAGAAGGAACGAAGTAAGCTAAGCCCGAGCTATTTATTGATGTGGATGTTTAACCAAATCACTAAAACCTATTTATTATAAGGTTAATATATTGAAAAACCCAAAACTGGTACACTTTTAACAATTTTATTATAAACCCGGTACACTTGTGATAAATTTATCTTTTATTAGTTTCTGTTAAATTTTATCGTCAAATTACTGAGTTAAATGACACGTGACAATGACTAAGATACCAATTTGGGATTTTATTATCTGCTTGTCATAGTTGTATTACTTTTGTGGTTTCTTGTGTTATTTATTCAATTTAATAGATGATATATTTGTCACAAATATATCAGTTTGATGTTTGTGGCGATTGAACAAATTAGTTTGAGTAAATTTATCATAAATATACTAATTTTGAACTTTTTTATGGTTACTTGTGATAAATTTATTATAAGAGCACTAGTTTGGAGCTTTTTATTATAAACAAATTAATTTGAAATTAATTTATCATAGACGTATTGATTTATTATTGTTTAAGGTATTAACCCTTTATTATAAGCTTTTAACGTGAAACGTCATTATACCCTATATGTTAAGTTTGAGGTGACCTTTTAATAAATGTGATTAAAAATCCGGGCACCCGATGTTAGGTCGTTGGAACAAGAAACATTGAATGTCATTTTTTATAGTTCCTCCGTCGTCAACTTTAATTCGCCCCGTCCTTTTTTTTTTTTTGTCTCTTTTGTTTTCATCTTTTTGTGTTTCTAGTTCCTCCGTCGCCAGCTGTAATGCCCCACGTCGTTTCCTTGCACCGACCCCATCAAGACTAGTCTGGTTTATTTTTATATTTTTTTAGTCTCTTGGTTTTTCATCTTTTAGCCTACGGAGTGTCACATCTAACTATGCTTTGTCCAAATCTGACTCTGAAATTGACGTGACAATTCTACATAGGAAATATCTCCGACATATAAGAGAATTGATAGCTTTATTTTGAACGGAAGCGAACTTACAAAAACTGCATCAAAATTTAATTATCAATAAAATCTAAAATCCTAATCAATTCAAATAGAACCAAATGTGCACACAATGTGTCAAAATTTAATCGACGGTGCACTCGGGATATACAATAAAGATACACACTTGGAATTTAATTGATGATGGGAATTTGAAAACTATAACTAAATGTGCAAGAATTTAAATATAACATGTACATGGAGGTCTTCTTATAGACAAACGCTAATATTTATAATCCTTATGATATAACTATTTGGGAGAAGTCCTTGTGCACTCATAGCCAATAGCCATGCTTTCACATCTTTGAGAATCTTGGGCCTATGTTCTTATGATCCTATGATCTCGTCTTCAGGCAAATGCTCCCTTAAAATCGTGTTTTCATCCTTCGTGTCTATCTTGCCACATCCATTCTTACTCTACGATTTACTCGACTTTGTTACTTTGTTCACATGCCATTTCAAATTCAAAATCAATAATTACATTTTGACACCCTCTAAGCATATAGGCTTCTCTTGGTATTTCAATTGGTGTTGACACCTAAATTTTAGCATTTATTTATTGCATTAAAAAATTAGAGATTAATTTTTAATCCCTAAAAAGAAAATAGAATTAAGTTGCATAGCATATGATTTTATGAGTATTTTTATTTATTTATTTATTTATGTGCATCGGGCTAGTGGCGGATGAGTTTGGTTTAGTGATTCTAAGTTTTAAATTGACAAATTGGACTAAGCTCATTAAAAGAGCAAATTGACCCAAAGCCCGTATTCTCAAAAAGATAGTACGGACTCATCTTTGTGAGATTTCAAATTTGAAAAAATCCTATTACAATTTTGAAAAATCGACAGAGAACATTCATTTTTGTTAAAGGAAATATAGAAGAGATGTAGAATATAAAAAGTAATATTGCGTGCGAAAAAAATCTTCACGAATATTAATTCGAAAAAAATTAAAAATCCTAATCTTTGACCTATAAAAGATTATTCGTGTAGGGTTTTGGGATCACACATTGAATATAGGGCCGCACGTAGGGGGCTTTTATCGAGTTTTACGTCAAAAAATTCAGCACAAGAGAAAAAGAAAAGGTTTCCTTGGGATTTCCTTTTCGAGGTCAAGAGGAACAAAAAAGAATAAAGGTTAAGGTTCTTTGGGGAAGGAAAAAAGTAAGCAGAGGTTTTCTTCCTTCTGCTGACAGCAGCAGAGAGGAAGAGACAGGAGAGTGGGACGTGTGCTGCAGAGAGGAGACAGAACAGAAAAGAAAGAAGAAGAGAAAACAGAGGGCTGCTGTTCATCTTCTTCACGGGCTCCTCCCGTCAGCCGCACGCCGTTCCGTCCGCGACTGCCTGCTGCCGACCGCCGTGCCGCCTCTCCCAGCCCAGCGCCCGACGACGTCTCCACCTGCTGCTGCTGCCTCGCCGACGCCTCCGCTCGCCCGTCCGCGAGCCCATCTCGCCTGCGACCTCTGCCCGACGCCACAGGAGCTCGCACCGCTGCTCTGCCGCAACGCCGGACGCCGCATCGCCGTTCCGCCAGCCACCGTCGCTTTCCGCCTCACCTGCAACCCGCGAGATCCCGGCGAAGCCGCTGCTGCTCTTGCTCAGTCCGTGATCTGCTCGCTCGGCGCCGCGCGACTCGACGCCTGAGCCGCTTCTGCTCTGCCCCGTATCGCCAGAAGCCACCACCGCGCGCCTTCAGCAACCGCCGCAGCAGCCCGCGACCGCAGCAAATCGCCGTCACCAGCGATGCCCCAGCCGAGCCTCCGCCTGCCGACCGCTGCTCCGTCGTTTTGCCAGTGAACTGCGAGCTCGACGCCTGCAGCCAGCCCCTGACGCCGCAGCAACCGGTGAGCTCGCCCTGCTGCGCCTCCACCCGCCGGTCACCGCGCCTCCGTCTCGCCTGGGACCAGCAGCTTGACCCGTTCGCCTCGCCTCCGCCAGAGCCGGACCCGAGCCGGATCGCAGCCCCTTCCGCCTCGGCGACGCTGCTGCCGTCCCTGCTTTGTCGGCGTCTGCAGCCCTCCGCCCGTGCCGCTCCGACCAGCGACCCGACCCTGCAGCGCATCCGACCAGCGGCCCGACGCCTCCGCCCGCCGCCGGTCGTCACCGGGGCTCCGGCGACCGTGCCCATCACCCTTACCGGAGCCCTTGGCGACCCACCACCATAACAGCCTTTGTCGAACCACGCCCCGAGCTGCCGTTGATTAACCCGGATTTAGGAAAAATCCAGTTTTTCTTTTTTATTATTTATTATTTATTTACTTGAAATATTCCTTGACATAAGATTGAGATTTCCCGACATGAAATAGCCTCTTAAATTAGAGATTGATAGTCCGATATTTGTGCCCGAAATTCGGCTCATCGCCAATTCAATCTCACACTCGAGATTCGATTCGCGGTTTATTTAAAATTGACTAATATTATGGTTCGTCAATTTTTAGATATTAATCTTATCTTGCTTTGATTTGTTGTCACGTGGTTTAGGGGTGAGCGCGGTTCCCGGGTTACCCGGGAACCGGAACCGAACCGGAGGAGGGTCCCGGTTCCAAGGGGACTGGTTTCGGTTCCTGCCAGTTCCCGATTCCTTTTTTCTAGGAACCGGAACCGGAACCGATCATAATTCAAAAAAAAAAAAAAAAACCCTAGCTTCTTCCCCCTCCTCCCGCCCACATGATTTCCCCCCCTCTGCGGATACTTCCCCCCTTCCCCTTTTCTTTTTCTCTCTCTTTCTTTTCTCCCCTTTTCCCTCGTCACATCACTTCTTGTCCCCCAACTTTTTTCTTTTCTTCTCTCTCCCTCTCTTCTCTTTCCCATTCCGGTTTCGAATCGCCTAGGGTTTCTTGGATTGCTCTCTCTCTCTCTAGAATCCTCCGTTTCTTTCTCAACGAGCGCCTCCTCTTGGCGCTGTCTTCGATCTCCTGCTTTTCGGGACCTGATCTGCGCGACGCCCTCCGTTCCACGGCCACTCCGATTCGGAGCTTCGATCGAGCGCTCGTCGCCCTCGATCAATTCCCGCTCTTCTTCTTCTTCTTCTTCTTCTTCCGATCTCTTTCTTGTTTTTTGTGGCTTGAGAGAGCGAGACAGAGAGAGGGAGGGGGGAAATGGTGAGGGGGAAGACGCAGATGTAGAGGATAGAGAACAACACGAGCAGGCAGGTGATGTTCTCGAAGCGCAGGAACGGGCTGCTGAAGAAGGCCTTCGAGCTCTCTGTCCTCTGCGACGCCGAGGTTGCACTTATCATCGTCTTCCCGAGGGGCAAGCTCTACGAGTTCTCGAGCTCGACAAGACGGTAGGTTTTCCTCCGCATTTTTGCTCAAGTGACAGATTGCTATGAGAGATTGCTATGAGCAACACTGACAGTTGCTCAACCTTCATTTCAAAATTTGGAAAAATGAAGATTGCAGAAAGATGCATTGTTACTCGATTCTGTTGGGGTTTACTGGTTCCATTGGGTTGAATAGTTGATTGGCACGTTGTTTCTTTTACAAGGCCTCCTGAATGTAGCGTGAGAATCTTATGCTTCAAGTGCACCTTGGCAAACCTAGCCAACAGCAAGCCCAGGTTCCGCGCGATGAAGCTCGGGGGCTGACGGACTTGAGCTTCTTGAACTAGTCGAAGAAGCCTTGGGGAGTGCGCTCCTCGATGGACGACGACTCATTCGCGAGCGTGAAGTTGGGGAAGTTGAAGCCCTCGAAGATCGATCTAGCCACGAACGATTCGATGGCAAAGTGTCGGTGGCCGGGCTTCGCGAACCTCGCTCGCGACTCGATGAGTCGGATGGCCTCGTCGAGGTTCCAGTTCGCCGCCTCCATCTCGCGAGCCATGGCTTTCCCGAAGTGCCTCACGGATCATAAGGCGTAGTGGAGGACTTGGACGAAGTGGGTCGGGGTCAACGACGCAAGCTTGAAGCCGTCAAACAGGGGCAAGACGCCGCTCGGAGACGAACCGGAACTGAAAATTTTGAATTTAGTTGTCTATTTGGATGTAAAATATTCACATTGTTGTGTATTGGCAGGAACTGAAAATGAAGGGCCAACGTTCGGCTTCCGAATATTCGCGCCCATTACGAAAATGAAACAAAAAAAAAAAAAAAAAAAGAACCCGTTGGAACCCTGGACCGATCCGGAACTCGTGACGGGGTAGGTTCCAAGTTCCCGATTCTGACGGGTAGGTTCCCAGCTCCAAAATTGAGGAATCCAGATCCGATGGTAAGTTCCAGGTGTTCGGACGAACCGAACCGAACCGGAACCGCTCACCCCTAACGTGGTTTGAGTCGATTTTGTCTTCGAAAAAGGAAAAAAATCCAAAAAATATTTGAATTAGGATTACGTTCGTTTTAGAATATTCCTCCTCTTAGAATTATCTTGCATATTTAGAAAAGGAATTTTAATTTCGAATTTTATTTAAAAAAACAAAACACAAAAATCATCAAGCATATATCATACAGAATTAAGGTATTTTTTGCACGTCATTGCATATAATGATATATTGCATGCTCTTTAGGAGAATAGAAAAAATTATGCACACGTCATATAAAATTAGATTCATGAAATGCACTTAGTGATTATTGCTAGGTCCATTTAATTTTTAATTTACCCGTCATTAGAATTAAGTCATTTGGTTAATTTAGACTGCACATTTGATTATTGCATTTCTTTAAAAATTATTTTAATATGTCATATCACTTCAAGTTAAATTGGTAATATTGCATTGTATATAGATTAGATTCTCATTAAATAAGTGAAAACAAAAATTAAGTTATTACGTTTTAATCAAAAATCATATCTAAGACTGTTGATGTGAATTTTGATCCAACAACGCAAATGCTTTTATTGCTATGAGATAATTCATGCATTATTTATTTATTTTTTATTTTTTTAGTGTTAAATTAGTGGTTTGCGCACGTATGATCATCTCACAAGTTGAGGAAGTGAATTAAAATTAATTCAAGCTGTCTGCAAAACATTTTTTTCCAAATAAAAAGAGAAAGGTACCGAAATGACATTTAAAAAGTCCAGTGTAACCAAGTTTCCATACTTAAAGTCTTTGGTATTATTTTACTCAGGTATCTAATCGGTCTACTATAAACTGGTTAGTGGCGACTCCCTTTTGTATGCTAAATATTTGAACTTAAGTTGCAAATTTGTATGGACTTGAGAAAGCCCGAGCTAAGTTAAATTTAGTAATCCATTAGTTTAATTTTAGGTACTGCATCTGAAATTTTTGGTCGTGACAATTGGTACTCTATTGACCTTTTTAATTGATATCTTCGTTGAATAACTCTATTACGACAATTGCCGTCAATATTTCATTACGTGTTAATAGCCGATTAATGGTCACCAATACTAATACTATTCTTTTATGGTTGCCGACAGTGGCTCGTGTGCTTAATGATAATTTGTACTCTAATCGCAGGCCTATCGATATTGACGACCCGGTTAATTTTTCCTGCGAATGTGTTGAAATGTAAGGGCGCGTTTGGTTGTGTTTCTGTTTAAAAATTGTTCCGAGGGAACGAAATAGAAAAAAGTATTTACGTTCCGGAACAATTTTTGAACAAAAATACGCGTTTGGTAAACTTGTTCGGGAATAAAAATAAACAAAACATGTTTGGTAAAATTTGGATAATTTTTTTATTTCTTTTATTTTTTCTATTTTTTTCTTTTTTTTCTTTTTTCTTTTTCATTTTTTTTTCTTCTTTTGGCCGGTCGCCGGCCTGGGCGAGCTCGAGGCCGGATCCGGGCGAGATCGAGCTCGCCCGGCCGGCGCGAGGTCGGCCTCGCCTTGATCCGGCGAGGCCGAGCTCGCCCGGGGCCGGCGAGCCGCGGCCTCGCCGGCCACCGCCAGGCGAGGCCGAGGCTCATCGGCCGCCGGCGAGCTCGGCCTCGCCGGATCCGGGCGAGATCGAGCTCGCCCGCCCGGCCGGCGCGAGGGTCGGCCTCACCATGGCCGGGCGAGCTCGAGCTCGCCCGGCCATGGCGAGGCCGACCCTTGCCCGGCCTACGGCGAGCCTCGGCCTCGCCGGGGATCTACCGCTCGCCGGGCCGGCGAGCCTCGCCGTGGGCGGGCGAGGCCGCCGGCCCTCGTCGGCCCGGTCGCCGGCCGTGGCCGAGGCCGGCGACGGCCTCGGCCGTGAAAGAAGAACAAGAAAATAAAAGAAAAAAGAAAAAAGAAAAAAAGTGTTTCGATTTGTGTTAAAAACAAAAACAAGTTTTTTTTTTTTTGCTTTGTTTCTTTTTTTTTGTTCCTAACAAAAGAATAAAAAGGAACAACCTAAACGCACACAAACGCGTTTCTGTTCCTTTTTTGTTCCCAGGAACAAAAAAACAGAAATTTTTGTTCCTGGGAACAGAAACAAGGTGCAACCATGCAGGCCCTAAGCTTTTGGACTTACCATATGATGCTGTCTACCCCCATATAATTTTATAGTGTTTGACCTAGAAAGTAATAAAGTAGGTCTCTTCCCAGCTTCTTGCATGGAAAACAATGTCCTCGCCCATAGATTAGCTAGCACTTCACATTGGTATATCTTCTTTCCCTTTTGCAGATTGGTCTGATGAAATGCTACCTCTTGAAACCAGGACAGCCTAGAAGAAGAAAAACTGCTACTTCAGGCCCCTCGTTTTCATGTCACTGAGAGAGAGAGAGAGAGAGAGAGAGAGAGAGGAGGGCGAGGTTGGTGGTGGCTCGTGCTCTCCAGCTCTCGGCCAACTCACCTGTCTCGCACACCCCCGATTAGGTTGTGGTCATGGAAACGCCATAGGACGCCGAACGTCATGTCCATTTCGCGTCCCAAATTCAGTGGCCTCGCCATGATAGCGAAGCTCCGTATGGAAACGACGTGAGATTTAACGCATCCTGTTACCATCTCCGAGTATTCTTTTCAGAGATTGACAAGGGAAACAGGCCAGGCAAGGGGATTGCCCACAGCAGCCCGTGCATCCATAATCAATCAATTTACCTAGGTTTTTACCTTATAGGGCATGTGAACAAATGACCTATCCTCTTCTTATTTTCATCATACTCATTTTATTAGATAAAAAATGGTTGAGAGTAAAGTACAATCTATGAGCTCTTTATGCATCACATGAATCAAATGTGTATGTCCGCTCACATACAAGATGCAATGGTCTGATCTATGTTTACGGCTCCAAGGTACGAGATCAATCTCCTATTGGAGCACATGCCATGAAAATCGAAATTTTCTGACACCATTGTTATTTTTGTTATTTAAAGTACGATGCATTTCAATAATCATGATCACGGAATAATGAAACTATAGGGCATGTGAACAACTGACCTATTCTCTTTCTATTTTCATCATACTTCATTTTATTAGATAAAAAATGGTGGAGATTTAATTACAATCTATGAGCTCTTTATGCGTCACATGAATAAAATGTGTATGTCCGCTCACCTAAAATATGTTTAAATGAATTAAATGTGTATATTAGCTCACATGAAATATGAAATGGTCCGATCTATATTCATGGTTTGAAAGTACGTGCTCACTCTCCTATTGAAGTGCATCCCACGGAAAGTGAATTTTTGGACACCATCGTTATCATTGTTAATTAAATTACAACCCATTTCAATAATACAATACATGCATAATGAAACAATATGACTTCGTTTATTTTGTGAAAAATATACGATTTGGATAGCATTTCATAAAAACAAATTGCTCATACCACTTGAAATATTGAGGCAATTAGAAATGCTCTCACTATTGATAATAATTTATATCTAAATATTTTCGTGGACAATGAAAATATATTTTATTTAATCATTTTTATAAACGATGCAAGTAATCATATTTATTTCCGGTAAAATAAACTCACCATTAATTTGTTGCACGCGCTTGTATTTAATTCTTAATATCATCGTTTTGGAGAATGCGAACAGCTTCTAGAAGAAGCTTCGGAGGACGGGCCTGCACTCGTTTGATTACTTCACACGCTACGTATGAAATTGAAAAAACTTGGAGTGCTTCTGGCCGTGAGATGCTAATCCGGTGTTCTTAAAAATGAATTTCAGCCCCGGAAGACTTTGGTGTCTGGGAGATTTGCTGTTGGGCTATCCCGGGCTGTCAGCATGAAACTGAACAAGCGATGGGTTAGATGAAACGTGTATTTCCCCTTGGTAGGTGGCTTCGCCTTCGTTGAATCTACAACAAGCGCCTTTTGCCACTTTTGCACCCGTTTCCTTCCTCCATTTCTCGCGCATCATCTGTGGGTCTTAAAGTCAACAGTAAAAGAAAAATAAAAGAGAGAGACAGAGCGAGAGAGAGACAGTAGGAAACGCGGTGCAATTCCGTTCACCGTGCTGTTCAAAACCTTATTCCTAGCAAGTTTGATCGACAAAACTTTAGTCGGATCATATCATATGCTCAGCGTTTCAAATATAAGATTGACCTCGCTTTGGTATTGTCAAGGAATATGGAGCCCAAAGCATTCTGAATACGGCATCAGCTATGCATCTACTAATCAAGTCGACAACGCGTGGATAATAAGAGGTTTTTCCTAGGTTAATCTGTGCTTCAAACTGTCAAATCATGCGAATTCCTTATCGTTTCTCCCTTTCTTGCTGGAATGACGAAGAGTCATGCGGCGACGGTTAAGAGGGCGCTTCCCTCCCCATGCTTTCGACCTGCCATTCAGCTCACTCACCACTGTGTTGACCTTTGAAACTCTTGGAACGTTCGGGTCTGGTGCGAGGCATCACGTGTTCAACTTACCCAGGAAATTAAACACGTAATTTCTCTCTCTATCTCGAAAGTATTCGGTGGC
The DNA here is from genome assembly GCA_016097545.1 of Eucalyptus victrix. NCBI lineage: Eukaryota > Viridiplantae > Streptophyta > Magnoliopsida > Myrtales > Myrtaceae > Eucalyptus > Eucalyptus victrix. The sequence continues at coordinate 31,298,156 of CM027838.1, forward strand.
TCTTGCTCTCTCACGTTTATCGCAAGAATTATCTGGACCCATCTCCTCTTTCTCGATTCCCTCAGATTTCGATTGGCATCCTCTATAAAAACCCCACGAGAAGTTGGAGCTGGACCATATCAGATTTGGCGTTTGCAACATTGTGTGGAGAGAAAGGAGAGAGAAGGCAAACACGCCCGTTTTCGTTTTACTAAGAGAAGATGGTGAGCGTTGTGGCTGGTAGAGTCGAGAGCTTGTCGAGCAGTGGCATTCAGTCGATCCCCAAGGAGTATGTGAGGCCGAAGGAGGAGCTCACAAGCATTGGCGACATCTTCGAGGAGGAGAAGAAGCATGAGGGTCCTCAGGTCCCGACCATCGACCTTGAGGACATAGCGTCTGAAGACCCCGTGGTGAGGGAGAGGTGCCATGAGGAGCTCAGGAAGGCCGCCACCGACTGGGGCGTCATGCACCTCGTCAACCATGGGATCCCCAACGACCTGATCGAGCGTGTCAAGAAGGCTGGCGAGGTGTTCTTCAACCTCCCGGTCGAGGAGAAGGAGAAGCACGCCAACGACCAGGGCTCCGGGAAGATCCAGGGCTACGGGAGCAAGCTTGCCAACAATGCCAGCGGGCAACTCGAGTGGGAGGACTACTTCTTCCACCTCGTTTACCCTGAGGACAAGCGTGACTTGTCCATCTGGCCCAAGCACCCGAGCGATTACACGTGAGCGAAGTCGAATCCTTTCATTTGATCAAAAGGCAACACGCAGTTAGAATTCGTATTTAATTGAATTCATGGTCCTTTTCATAATAAAAAAATGTTGCTAGCGCTGTCTTCATTGCTCGCCGGGTCCTTTTCAAGCTGTTTTTGCAAGCTTTAAGTTGTTACTTGTTGCCTGTCAACGTGCAGAGCTGCGACGAGCGAGTACGCCAAGCTGCTGAGACAGCTCGCGACCAAGATCCTGTCAGCACTCTCAATCAGTCTAGGACTCGAAGAAGGGAGGTTGGAGAAGGAAGTCGGCGGGCTTGAGGAAATGCTGCTCCAGATGAAGATCAACTACTACCCGAAATGCCCCCAACCAGAGCTAGCCCTAGGAGTCGAGGCTCACACGGATGTGAGTGCCCTGACTTTTATCCTCCACAACATGGTCCCTGGACTTCAGCTCTTCTACGAGGGCAAGTGGGTCACGGCCAAATGTGTCCCCAACTCCATCATCATGCACATTGGGGACACCATTGAGATCCTGAGCAATCGCAAGTACAAGAGCATCCTCCACCGCGGGCTGGTCAACAAGGAGAAGGTGAGGATCTCGTGGGCCGTCTTCTGCGAGCCCCCAAAGGAGAAGATCATCCTCAAGCCGCTGCCTGAGCTGGTGACTGAGGCAGAGCCTGCGCTGTTCCCTCCCCGCACATTTGCTCAGCACATCGAGCACAAGCTCTTCAGGAAGAACCAGGCCGCATCGAAATGATCGGCATTTGTTTGGCTCGTAATGATTTAGCTTGCACTAGCTCGAAAGAAAACTTTTTCTAAGGTGTCTGTGAGTTGATTAAATGTGTTCTGTGTCACTGTAGCAGGTGGGGGCTGATCTGGTCTTCTGACCTGATTGTGTTAAATAAGATTCATGCTTTCTCATCTGTTTTTACTACCACCCTGTCAACTATGGAAAATTCAAGGATTACCTTCCATCGCACAGAGGAAAAGGGACCCTGTTTAACATAAAAATCAGATGCGACCTAACGGCCTTCAATCAATCATTACGCCAGAGCCTAAATCAGGCATCATCTCTCATGAAACCGCTACATGTTCCTCAAATTAGAGAATCGCATGATTTTATCACCCAGAAAGTTGTATCAAGAATGACATTTACAGAAGATAGGGATTAAAAAAGAAAATCCAGCAATCCGTAAACCGTCGGTGACCATGTCACTCCTATTCAACGAAAGGCATGATGAATTGTTGTTTTACTGAGATTCTGGGAGAAGTTAAAGACATAAACAATATTGAACTCCCTTAACACACTCAATTGCAGTAAAAACAAAGTGAACTCACTGTTGTGAACAGTAAATGGAAAAGGGAAACAAAAAGCTATAGCAGCATTTTCATAAAAGAAAATGGCTAAAAAGAACAGAAGAAAGGGGTCACCTGTATAATAAGCTTTCCACGAGGCTAAGGACAACAAGTGTTCCAACGTATAATTCAGATGTATCATAAAAAATTTTTGTGTCAACTCATGAGTGCTTCGTGGCACCTTGGGCCAACGATGGTTCTATCATGTGGAAACTTTAATGGAACTCTAGCGTTAGCTGGTCGTAATCAAGAAATCACCGGTTTCGCTCAGTGGGCCCCCCCCTCCCTTATTTTTTCTTTTTTCAGCAGAGCCTTAAATGCTTAGGAAGGCTGGCTTTGGCTACGGTTCCGGTGGGTCCCCTCAACCAAGCCAATCTTAGGGAAAATGGAATTTCTGCATTGACTGCAAATCCCTTGCATTGTACATCTAGAATAGGCCCAAGAAAACATCATCCCAAACGGATATTTGACATATTCAATTATCAGAAACTGAATTTCCAAGAAATTGGTTGACAGACGGTATTTAGATAAAGATCCTATTTCCCATCGATGGCTTGCCATTGATGAAAAAGCATGATAGCCTTAAACAACACACCCTCTGTTTCAAAAGTATATTGCTAGTTTATTCAAGCATATATAAATGGCAGTAACACTCCCATCAGCTGTTGACAACAAAACTGGGGCAAGAAAGATCATTTCTTCATAATTGTGCTATTACATTGCCCCATCATTCATATTGCACTAGTGACCTCAAAGGTTCATTTGAAAAGAAAGCTTTCAGGTTACCGATTATGAGTTCCTGCACTCCTTCTAAAGATTCTGGGGTGATGACAGCGCGATGTGGAGAGAGCACAACTTTGTCCATCACAAACAGCTCATCCGGCACCTTGGGCTCGTGCTCAAACACATCGAGGCCGGCCCCACCAATCTCACCTCGCACCAACCGCTGCACCAACTCTTTCTCATCCACCAGAGCCCCGCGCCCAACATTTATGATTATGCCTTCATTTCCAAGCGCGGACATTACATCCTTGTTGATTATGTGGCGAGTATCTTCTGTCAGCGCACAGCAGAGAACAAGAATGTTGCTATTTGCTGCAAGGTCATGGACATTCGCATAGTAAGTGTACGGAACGTGCGGTCTTTCTTTTCTTGAGTAGTAGGCGATGTTGCATCCAAAAGATGCCAGCCGTTTCGCAGTCTCGGAGCCGATACTTCCAAGCCCAACAATGCCGACCCTTTTTCCCCCTAACTGCAATGTTCCGACATTCGGTTAGGACAACGCCAGAAAATTTACTTTTGTGCAAAGCAATAAAAAGTCGTTGAGGAGTTGATGTGAGAGACGTTGCTATCGCATTCGGAACCAGTTGAACGAACTTACACTCCTAACCATTCACGTGCTTTTCTAAGCATCTATGTAGGCAATCATAGGATGTTGCAATGTGGAATCTGTATAACTATTTCTCACTCAGTGACTCAGTGTCCGTCAATCCCTTCTTCCTCGCATCTTTACATCCGATCCTTGTACTGACGACAAGTGAATAACATCTCAAGATCCAGTAAGGTCGCTAGTATACCAACAGTGCAAATATTCACCAGATATCACCACCATACAACTAGTGAAAACATGGCAGCTATAATATAGATCCATCTGTTTATTACAATCTTACAATTCAGGTCAGATACGTAATATAGCTCGACCTGTTTGGATAAAAATCTTAAACTTTCTCTAGATTATCCCCTCACATCCATTGAATCCCGATTTACTCACCTTAAACAGGCGCTATTTAGTGCTCTGCTCATCTAATCATGTCGAAACCGCCAAAGTGAAAAACGGTATCTTGATTAGATCACTCAATTAACATTCGTATTGATATGGGGAAAAAGTTCTCTGGCCGATTATGTATTTTGATTTCAGTCACTCTTTCATGTATGATGCCGAATTTAAACAAGTCCTTAACAAGATACGAGATTCGGACGATGGTTTTGTCAGTTACCATGCTAACTACTATGCAACTTATAGCAAGCTTACTATTTCCAGATCGAGCAGAGTACTATCGAATTCGCGCACCGCGCGGAGATTCAGTGCACACATTTTTCACATTTTTATATCGTATTTGGAAAGTGCAAGCCTCGAATTGCTAAAACTAAAGTTTAAAACGGACCACTCTGCAATTATCCAAAAAGTACTGACTCGGCGTTCTGCCCAACATCTCAGAAATCAACAATGGATAAGCTGACCGACCTTGAAACCGAGGGGGAGCTCCCCCTGGACCGGCCACAACCCGGCCCGGACGAACCGGTCGCCGTGCGAAACCCGCCGCATCACGTCGATCAGCAACCCCACCGCGTAGTCGGCCCCGTCCTCGCAGAACGCGGCGCTGGCGTTCGTGACGGCGATCCCGCGCCGGCGGCAGTAGGGGAGGTCCACGTGCTCGAGCCCCGCGCTGGAGACGACGACGAGCTCGAGGGAAGGGAGGAGGTCGAGGGTCTCGGCCTTGACGGGGAGGGCCGGGTTGAAGAGGCAGAGGAGGGCGCGGACGGCGCGGCAGCGGCGGGAGAGGAAGGAGCGGGCGGGCTCCGGCGAGTCGAGCGGGTCGAGGAGGCGGAAGTGGGCCCCGAGGCCGGCGGTGAAGGGGAGGGCGAGGGCGGAGGGGCGGAGGAGGAGGACCTCCGGGAGGAGGAGGACGCCGTCGTTCTGGGGGGAGCTGGCGTCCATCGTCGGATCGTTCGTTGACCGACCGACGGGCGATAATGCCATTAAGGAAACGCGACGCGTACGCAACAACCACCGGCTTGCTTATTTATTATTATTATTATTATTATTGTTGTTGTTTTGTCTGTACCAGATTTAATATTAAACAATTCTCCTTCTGGCAAAAAAGGGTTATTTTTATTCGACTCCGATTGTACTCTTAATGATCCACGTTAGATTTTTTTACGTTGACATTATTAAATTTAATAAGATAGTGTACGATGCTACTGACGTGGCTGTGAAGGCAAAAGGGCACATTTTACGTCAGCGGTTCGTCATTTGTTTCTTGAACTTTTCTTTTTCATTGGTTTTGAAATTGAACTAGAAAACGACGCGCGAGTGATCGCGTGCAAATATAGTAAGGGCAATAATAATTTTACCAGACCAAATTACCAACAGGAGCTTCTCTTTTTTCTGTATGAGTAATCAAATAATAAAAAAGAATAATGGCAATTTGGGATGTTTGGAATGAGACACCAATGAATATCGGGGAGAGAAATAATATAAATGCAAGTGCTCTTTGGGTCGGTGTAACTATAAGTCCGAAGTCCACAATCTTTTAAAGTGGTTGGACATGTACATAGCTTAACCAATATTAAATGAGGAACACAAGAAAGCCCACTAACTAAAGAAAAAACACACAAACAGTAAATGAGACTGTTAAATAAGACCTCCCCTTTTCAATATGAAAGCATTTACTCCTTGGTGAATGGTGGAGGGGCTACCCAAGCATAGCCCACCATAATTCGCGCTGATATTGTTTCATCTTCAATCCTCTTCTAACACCCACCAGAGATCAAACTTTTTGAAGAATACTAACAACAAATCCAACGTGCTCAAATCTTCAATAATCAATTTTATATTATTCTAACAGCCACCCTTAAAATTGATTTTTGAATTTAACAACATCGAGTATCATCTTTAATTTTTCGAACAAATTTGCTTTCAATCGTTTCATCACAATTTGATATTCTGATTTGCAGAAATTAAGCTTAATCTCACCAATTTTTTAGCTGCTCACAAATACAGTGATACTTGATGTTGGCGTATTTGCTCCTACCATGAAAAATTGGATTCTTGGCTAATGCAATAGCTGACTTATTTTCACATACCATTTTGGTAGGATTCGTTTGTTTATGTTTCAACTCACACATCATCCTACCATGAAAAATTGGATTCTTGGCTAATGCAATAGCCGACTTATTGTCACATATCATTTTGGTAGGACTTGTTTGTTTATGTTTCAACTCACACATCATCCTACCATGAAAAATTGGATTCTTGGCTAATGCAATAGCCGACTTATTGTCACATATCATTTTGGTAGGACTTGTTTGTTTATGTTTCAACTCACACATCATCCTACGAAGACATATTGCTTGACATGTCACTTAAGATAATGCGATGTATTTCGCTTCAACTGTCGAGAGTGCAACAACTTGCTATTTCTTCAAGGATCAAGAAATTACTTTTGATCTAAGAAAGAAAGCATATCCAGAAGTGCTCTTCCGAGTCTCAGTGTCACCTGCCTAATAACTATCTGTGTACCCCACTAGACTAAAATTGTTAGTGTAAGAATATAAAATCCCATGGTCACAAGTTCTAGTGACATATCTTAGAATTGTTTTTGATGCCTGCAAATGTGATTGGTATAGTTTTTCCATGAACTTGCTAATAGTCCCACTCCATAGGTAATATCTAGCCTAGTAGAAGCCAATTATCTCAAACTCCTGACAATGCTTTTAAAATAAGTGGGATTTAGCAGTTTACCAATTCCTTCTTTCTTTAGCTCCAATTGTTCTACCATAGGAGTTTGAATTGGTCTGAGCAATTCCATTTTCAATCGCTTCAAATTATCATTAGCATTTTTTTGCTGTGAAATAAATATGTCATCATTTGTCTGCTTCACTTCAAGGCCAAGAAAATAGGACATCAATCCCAAATCCGTCATCTCAAATTGGCTAGTCATGGCCTTCTTGAATTCAATAAACATCTTTTCATAGTTCCCTATAAATATCAAGTCATCAACATAAAGACACAATTATTATGTCACCATTAGTACTTGACTTGATATACAATGTATGCTCATACTAGCACTTTGAAAATCATGCTCTAACAAGTACGTGTCGATTCGGGTGTACCAAGCACGGGGTATATATTTTACCCATGCAATGCCTTCTTCAGCTTGTAAACTTGGTTTTTATGCCATTTTTTCTCATAACCCTGTGGTTGCTTCACATAAACTTCCTCTTCAAGGACACCATTGGGAAATGTTGATTTCACATACATTTGATGGATCCTCTAGCTATTTTGAGTTGCAAGTGCTAAGATCACTTGAATGGTGTCCATTCAGGCCACTGGAGCAAATACTTCATAATAATCAATACCTGGCTTTTGCTTGCAGCCCTTTACAATTGGTTTGACTTTATAATGGTCCACTTGACCGTCGAGTTTGTACTTTGTCATGTACGCCCACGGCATTAATGGGCTTCTTATCGAGAGGTAAAAAATTAGCACCCATTTATCATTATTTTCAATGGAATAGATTTCTTCATTCATTACTTGAATCCACTTCTCATCTACATCTACTTCATCATAGGATACGGGGTCACATATAGCACATAGACAAAAATTTACCATAGTTTCATTAGTGATCCTGTCACTATCATTGTCATCATATCTTGCGGTCACATAATCCCTAGATTTTGCTGGAGTCTCCCGCAATCACTACAAACAACATAATGGTGGTTCTAAAGTTGCTGTTGGTGAAGAAGATTCACCACCAATCGAAGATGATAGAGGTTTTTTTTTTTTTTTTTTTTTTTTTTTTGTATATCCCTCCAATGGTTCATCTTCAATGGTAATGTTTTTCTATTCACACTTTTGGTTCTAGTCTTAGGCTTCATCTTTGAAAGCCTAGACATCCCTACTAATGACTACCTTTTCAATGACTGGGTTATACAACTTATAACTCTTAGTTGTGTCACTATAGCTAATGAAGATACACTTTTGCTTTTGTCATCCAGCTTCTTTTCCGTTCATATAATATATGGGGACATGCCACGCACTAAAATACTCGTAGGAATGAAACATCTAGCTTGTTGCTGCTTCAAGCCTCTTTTGGGGTTCTTCCAAGAACACTCTTTGTTAGACACTTGTTCAGCACAAATACAGCACATGCAACTGCTTCTGCCCAAAATTTCTCGGGTAAATTTTTAACTTTTAGTATACTTCTTGCCATTTCAAAAATTATTTTGTTCTTTCTTTCTACTGTATCATTTTGTTGAGGAGTATAGCTAGTAGTCAACTGATGTTTCACTCCATGAATTTTACAATATTTATCAAATTCATTTAAGGTAAATTCTCCTTTTCTATTTGATCTCAATTGCTTTAAATTAAAGCAACCATGTTTTTCGACATAGATTTTAAACTCTTTAAACTAGCCAAAAGTTTTAGTTTTTTCTTTCAAGAAATATACCCAAGTTTTTTTTTTTTTTTTTGACAAAATCATCCACAAAATTAGCATGTACCTTTTTCATCCGAATGATTCCACCTCGGTAGGGCCATAAATGTTTATATGTATAAATTCCAATGGTTGTTTTGCTCTTTTGGTTTTTCCAATTGGAAAAGAGTCTCGATGTTGTTTCCCAACGAGACACCCTTTGTATGCACAATTTGGATAGTCAATTGATGGCATGCTAATCACCATCTTTTTTTGGACCAATAATTTTAGTCCACGAAAATTTAGATTCCCAAATTGGAGATGCCATAAACAATTGCTGTCTTTCACTAGCGCTTGAAAACTCAAGTGATTCTTCATCAAAAGAGTCAAGGGAAATATCCGATTCTTCGTCATTTGCATCGTTGTGGTCAACTTGTTGTCGACACCCTTGATAGTGCAAACTCCATTTTCAATATGAATTTTGTGGCCTTTTTCGGATAGTTGCCTAACACTTAGCAAATTCCAAAAAAGTCCTAGCACAAAGTAAACATCCCCAATGGTAACATTAGTATCATCTTTTGACTTGATATTAATGTTACCTTTGCGCATTAGGGGTTTTTTTTTTTTTTTTGGATCTATTACAAAAGTTGACTTCACCATGACTCGTCTCGTTCAACTGCAAGAACAACTCCTTTTGGCCAAAAATATAGTTGCTGCAACTAGTATCCAAGTACCATATGTTGGTGTCTGCGTTGCTTGGGTCATCCTTCTTACATGCTGACACCATATATTCTTCATCATCGGTGGCACGTGTGTGTTCCACCTGCTCATATGTTGACTATGCTTGGCATCCGGATTTATATTTTATGGTGAAATTTGAATTTCCATCTCTACCTCAGCCTCCTCCATGGCCTCGACCGCCTTGATAGCCTTCTTGATTTGATGGAGAGACATGACTTTGCAATGCTTGCTCAGGATTGGAACCAATGGATTTTTGATTCATTCTTTGCTCATGTGAGCACGATGAACCCATCGACCAGTCTAATGTTAGGGTTGACACATCTTGTCTTTCTTTGATGGTTGCCCCAACGTAGTCAAATCTTTTAGTTAAAGACCTCAATATTTTTTTTATGACTCATACATCTTGGAGTTCTTCACCATTAACCCTCAATTGGTTAACAATGGTTTGCACATGATCAAAATATATTAAGATTGATTTAGAGTCATTCATGCGTAAAGACTCAAAATCATCTTGCGTAAAGACTCAAAATCATCTCGAAGTGTTTGAAGAAGCACTAGTCGGACATAGTCATTGCCTTCGTAGAATTTTTACAAAATATCCCACGCTTCTTCCGTGGTCTCCACACTCGATATTTTTTCAAATTTCGTTTCCTCCACAACTTGAAAGATAGCATACAAAGCTTTGTGATCTATCTTCTCGGACTCCACCAAAGCATCTTTCTCCTCCTTTCTTAAAATCTCAAATGCTTCGACATCAACCACTTAGTGTTGTCGTTTTCCACCGGATTCCACAAATCTTACGATTTGAAAAGAACCTTCATCTAGACGGACTGGTTGTTGAAATTCTTTCCATTCAACTTTGGAACTTGCCATTTCTAGTTCTGATACCAAATGTTGAAACCAAAAAGCATAATGGCATCTTTGGAAGTTTGGAAGAAGGCACAAAGGAAGATCGAAGAGAGAAATAATGGAAATGCAAATGGTCTTTGCTTCAGTGTAACTACAAGTCTGAAGTCCACAACCTTTTAAAGTAGTTGGACATATAGATAGCTTAACTAACATTAAATGAGGAACACAAGAAAGTCCACAAAGATGAAGAAAAAACACACAAACAATAAATGAGACGGACATGAAATCTTTGCTCATTATGACAATGAAGAAACCTCACGTTCTTTAACTAAAGAAAAATAAACAAGACCTCCCATTTTCAATATGAAAGCATTTACTCCTTGTTGAACGGTGGAGGGGCTACCCAAACATAGCCCACCATAAATCGTGCTAATATCCTTTCGTCTTAAATCTTCTTTTAACACCCACCGGAGATCAAGCATTTTGAAGAATACTAACAACAAATCTGACGTGCTCAAATCTTCAACAATCAATTTTATATTATTCTAACACAACCTTGAAAGTAATTAAGCAGGATTTGGATTTTACTATAGACAAGTATTCGGATCATCCCATGATTTTTCCAACGGGGAATCTAGCTAGCTAACTCACTATGCATTGCCAAAAGTGTCATATGGAAAATTGGACATGCCTTTATTAAAAGGTTAATATCATTAAAAAAAACTTTTAATAGTATATTCGTGATAAATTTACTCAAAATTAATTTTTTAATCATAAAAAACCCCAAATTAATATCATTGCGATCAATCCACTCCAAACTAATTTTTTAACCATAAAAACTCAAGAAACTAGTACATTTGTGACAAATTCACCATTATTTAGTTTTCACTAAATTGAATTATTATTACAAAAATAAACCATAAATTAGTAAACCTAAAAAAAGAAGAATAAAGCTCTAAGCTCGTATATCCGTTAACCGTCACGTGTTATTCAATTTGACAATTTCTCAATAAAATTTAATGGAAACTAACGAGGATAAATTTGTCACAAGTATATTAATTTAAGGCTTTTGGTGGTCAACGAATTAGTTTGAGATAAATTTGTTACGAGTATACAAGTTTAAGATTTTTCATGATATATTTACTATTTGTTTGTTGAAATAATTTTACAATTGTGGGGGGCTAATTTAGATGGGATCATGAGACTAATCGGATAGAAGATGATCGATCCAAAAGTACAAGGGCCAGGAAGCAAATTTATTCATGAGAATCATTCGAGAGATGTTGGCGTTTAACAAAAACGTTGATACAGCTCCTGATGCTTTATTCTTACCCATAAGAATGACCCGCTCCGCCCCACACTGCCCTCCCTTGCCTCGCCTCGCCTCGCCTCGCCTCGCCTCGCCTCCCCTTTGTGTTACTCGCCCTGGACAAGGCACGACAAGGGCTGGCCCGAGAAGAAAGCCTTCAAGTTCGACATGGTGAGCTCCCCCAGCGCCTCAAATGATTCAGGAGTAATGACCGCCGAGTGCGGAGACAACACCACGTTGTCCAGACTGAACAGCTCTTTCGGCACGTTGGGTTCGTCTTCGAACACGTCGAGGCCTGCGCCACCAAGCTCCCCTTGCACTAGGAACTGCACGAGCTCCTTCTCGTCAATGAGACCACCTCGCCCCACGTTAATTATGACCCCTTGATCTCCCAGAACAGTCATGACCTCTCTGTCGATCACATGGCGGGTTTCTTCAGTGAGGGCGCAGCACAAGATGAGGACATCAGAATTTGCAGCGAGATCGCGGACGCTTGTGTAGTAAGGAAATGGGAACGATGGCTTCTTACTCCTTGAGTTGTAGGCGATGTCACAGCTGAAGGGCTGTAGCCTTTTGGCGACTTGGGAACCGATGTTTCCCAGTCCCACGATCCCCACTCGCTTTCCTCGTAGCTGTAACAATACAAGCACGAAGTCATAATCCACTCGGCATCTTAGAGAGTACTTTCTAATTAAACTGAAAATGGAGCTGCAAAAATCAGTTTCACTTGTACAAAGTGACTATGCCACGCAAGTCGCTTAGGTGCGTGGGACAGAGGGCTCATAGTACCTGCTAGCGCAGCTATGCAGTGGAAGGGAAGGAGCCTATAAGATGTGCTTCTACATTGTGAGCTTTAGTGCACTTGTCGTCGAATCCCCCTTCCAACAAGGTTTTGGGCAGGAGGTGTTTCACGATCAGTATTGAAAATAACAGAGAAGTGGTGGAACGTGCAGAACCACATATTGGAATACTCCAGTGCAGCATGCAACCACTGACGCTGAGTTGCGTAGCAGGGGAGTACTACGACTGTAATGGACTATAATGAGGAGGACGATGGACCCACTCATGATCTACTCACTTTCAAACAATTGCACTCAAATGATGAAGCAGGGATGGATATGATGGCTTTAGCAATCTACGGGCTGGTGATTTTCCCTAAAGCTCTAGGATATGTGGATGATCGGGTTATCAATCTATTCTCTCAGTTCAAGCATGGAGTCAATCCCATACCTGTTATCCTTTCAGAGACTTTCTGGTAAAACTCGTTTATTTAACCTCCCCGTGACCACTCTTTCCACTGCAAGCTCATCGCCTGGTCTAGAACTGAGGATTTCAGCCAGCCTCAGATAAAAGGAATTCAGTAAGCATATAGGCTCTCTATTCTATTTGGAGCCCAGTGAGCACTTTCAGATGATCAATGGAAACATCAGTTCCAAAAACTACAACCAGTGCCCAAACTAGCTCGGCAGGAAAGGCATGGTAGTGTTGAAAAGAAACTGTAATTACAAACATATGAAGGTAAGACTCTGTCTCAATGCCATAATCAGTAGCAAATATACTGCTTGATCACCAGAGATGGGACACTTTCACAGATATGGAAAGTTAGGTACTACTGATGCCTAGAAACCATGCAATGCTCACCATTAGATCTTCACATAACCACCCGAATCTTTGTTTAGAAGAACTAGTGGCCAAATTTCTACACTCAAGCTCATGAATTTGACCTCGTGCTAATTTGGCACTGCATCTGCAGTTGCATGTAGATCAACTTCCTAAAGGATGGTACCACAGATGTGCATACTATAGAATTGAGCGATGAAAGCATTTGAGAATACAACAGTGTCATACCACTTCTTCTCAAGTCCCACATGCTCTGACTAGCTTCTGGACTCAGTATCAGACCTAACAATAAAATCCACAGTAGTAAAATAGCAAGCATTCACTGATCATCAACTAGTATCCCCGTCATTGCCACAGAAGATCTTCTTCTATGAATATTTCATTGCTACATTAACTCACAGCCAAATGCCCCTGAATTCTACATTAGAGGTACAAACATTATAGTGGATAATAGTATGAACACTAAACATACCCAGTTACTTACTTTGACAAATTCAACTTCCTATTTACCAGCCAATTTCCTGCTAAATCCTTCCACCAGAGTAACCAAATCTATCACGTGAACTCACACCACTAGACTGGCACACAACTAAACTGCTCGATGACAATCTACGCTTGCCTCGACCAACAACAGATATGTTCTTATGCATCATCTGAACTGCAGTACCGGTCCATGCATAATGGACAGAATGCAGACAAAAAATATCTTCTTCGTGCATCTTCAACTATGCAGCTGAACTCACTGCTTGAACACCAAAGAAAACCAGGAGAACTAATAGACCGGGATCAATTGAGCAGGCTTCAACCACCTCACTCTCTTCCTAAAATGTCCAACACGATGCATTATGCTGAAACAGCCAATACCTTCCGACGACCTCGAAATATACCCAAAAGGAAAAAGCTTTCAACTGATTCCGACCAACGAAAGACTACCCAAAAGAAACTTTGCTCGACAAAAGCCGGTGCTCACCTTGAATCCGAGCGGGTAGTCTCCATTCTTCAACCACAAGCCCTCCCTGAGGTACCGGTCGGACGCCGACATCCGCCTGAGGACGTCCAGCAGGAGCGCGACGGCGTAGTCGGCGACGTCCTCGGCGAAGGCAGCCCCGGAGTTGGTGACGGCGATGCCGCGCCGGCGGCACTCGCGGAGGTCGATCTTGTCGACGCCGGCGCTGGTGGCGACGACGAGCCGGAGGGAGGGGAGGAGGCGGAGGGTGTCGGCGCGGATGGGGGTGGGCCCCACGCAGACGAGGGCGCGGGTGCGGCCGGCGCGGCGGGCGAGAAAGGCGTGGGCGGGCTCGTCCGGCGAGTCCGTGCGCGGATCGAGGACGGTGAAGTGGTCGCTGAGCAGGGCAAGGAAGGGAAGAGCGAAGGACGGGAGGCGGTGGACGAGGACTTCGGGACGGCCCGACCCGGGTTCAGCACCGGGTTCGGGCTGGGAAGACATTCTTCGGTTTTGCCGAAGGGTCAGGGCGGCAGAGGGAATCGAGGCCGCGAGCGACGGAAAACGACGCCGACAACCGATGCCCCCAGCTCTTGTCGTTTCTGATGACCGTCTGGTGATGAACCTTTCGTGATCTCCGAACAGGGATGATGTTTAGGTCCACTTTTTTTTTTTTTTTTTTTGGAATTCTTTCTATAATCAGAGATAAAAAGTTTAATGGTAAAAAGCTTTGCCATTTATTCCTCCCCGGTATACTGTTCACGAATGCTCTCTAGAGGCGCGATTTTTGCACTGTTCTTGCTCTCTGGTGTGCAGCTATTTCCCGAAACTTTGACCAGTGGCTGAGGCTGATTTCGGAGGGAAGGACCATCTGGCAGCCCCTTCAAGCCCTCAAGAGCGATCGCCCTTTTCTCTTTGTGCTGCGATGCTCCTGCTGGTTCACGGTTTTGTGTGGTCTTCTCTGGGTTTCTCGAATGGGAAAATCGAGCGAGCTAACTCACGATGCATTGCCCAAATTGTCATATGGGAAATTAGAAATGTTGTTTGGTTAAAGGTTAATACCATGAAAAGTCATAAATTGTACACTTGTAAGAAATTTACCATAAATTAATTTTTTAACAATAAAAAAAAAAATCATATACTGATATGTTTGTGACCAATCCACTCCACATAGTGAAATATCTATAGATATCTACAAATTCTTGGAGTTGCCCTTTGAATGCTAGAATTTTACAAACTCCGTTTGGCCGACAAAAGCCAATTATTTGCAATCTAGGTCTTGACGGAGAAAGTCCGTCACCCCAATTTAGGTATCTATCCCAACCTGGTATTCCAGCAAGTTCCAATGATGCTCTAACATCCATTCCATAGTATTTTTTTAGACAAGCATTGTTCAAAGACGTAGAAATTCTAAGAGGTGTTATATTTGTAATAAGAAAGACCATTTTGCCAAGAATTGTCCGAAAGCCAAATGAATACTCTAAAAACCATTCTGCTTATCTAAGGAGCTATGGATGCAGAATTTGCATTTGTTGGTAAACCAGAAGATCTCCTTGAGATTAGAAGAAGATAATTTTTTGAAAGAAAGTGCTGCTCTACAAAGTATGATTCTTTAAATCTAGAAATGTTCTAATCAATCTTGGTAGTATACTCTGCATTTGTCACAAATGTGGAATTTGCCCTCATTACCCCAAAAAATCATAAACCTGTACAACTCCCACAAACGGAGGGGAGCGGGGTTTGGCCGGGGGGAGGGGGTGATTGAGATGGGATTCTGAGACAAATCAGATAAAAGGGGGATCGATCCAAAAGTACAAGGGCCAGAAAGCAAAATTTTCCCCCCTAAATATTCATAAGAGAATCGTTTGAGAGACGTTGGCGTTCAAACGTTGATATAGCCCTTGATGCTTTATTCTCCATCCATAAGAATGCACCACCCCGCCTCGCCTTGCCACCTTGCCACCTTGTTACTCGCCCTGGACGAGGCATGACAAGGGCTGGTTTGAGAAGAAAGCCTTCAGGTTTGACACGGTGAGCTCCCCCAGCGCCTCGAATGATTCTGGAGTTAAGGCGGCTGAGTGCGGAGACAACACCACGTTGTCCAGACCTAACAACTCTTTCGGCACGTTCGGTTCATCTTCAAACATGTCGAGGCCTGCACCGCCAAGCTCCCCTCGCATCAGGAACTGCACGAGCTCCTTCTCATCGATGAGACCACCTCGCCCCACATTAATTATGACCCCTCGATCTTCCAGAACAGTCATGACCTCTCTGTCAATCACGTGGCGGGTTTCTTCGGTGAGGGCGCAGCACAAGATGAGGACATCAGAATTGGCGGTGAGATCGTGGACGCTCGCGTGGTAAGGATGCGGAAACGATGGCTTCTTGCTCCTCAAGTTGTAGGCGATGTCACAGCCGAAGGGCTGAAGCCTTTTGGCAACATGGGAACCGATGTTTCCCAGTCCCACGATCCCCACCTGCTTTCCTCTTAACTGTAACGATACAAGCACAAATTATATAATCCACTCGGCATCTTAGAGAGTAGATATTCACGAAACTGATAATGCAGCTGGAAGAATCAGTTTCACTTGTAAAAAGATATAACAGGAAAGGCACGGCAGAGTCAAAAAGAAACTGTATCTGTAAGTACGAACATCTGAAGGTAAGACTCTGTCTCAATGCAACATATGACATCCTTAGTAATCAGTAGCAAATTTACTGCTCAATGACCAGAGAAGGGACACTTTTCACAGATATGAAGAAGTAGGTATTACTGATGCCTAGAAACCATGCACAAATAGACTTTTTGTCCGTCTTGATCTTGTATCAGCAAAGCTCATCATAAGATCTTCACATAACCACCCAAATCTTCGTTTAGAAGAACTAGTGGCCAAATTTCTACCCTCAAGCTCGTGAATTCGACATCCTGTTAGTTACATTTGACACAGCATCCGCAGTTGCATGTAGATCAACTTCCCAAAGGATAGTACCGGAGATGTGCATACTATAGAATCAAGCGATGAAAGCATTCGAGAATACAACAGTCATACCACTTCTTATCAAGTCCCAGATGCTCTGACTAGCTTCTCGACTCATCAACAGACCAAACAATAAGATCCACAGTATTAAAATAGCAAGCATCCACTGATCATCATCTAGTATTCCCGTCATCACCACAGAGGATCTGCTTCCATGAATGTTTCATCGCTACATCAACTCACAGCCAGATGCCTCTGAATTCTACATTAGAGGTACAAACATTATAGCAGATGATAGTATGAGCACTAAACATACCCAGTTACTTACTTTGACAAATTCAACTTCCTATTTACTAGCCAATTTCATGCAAAATCCTTCCACCAGAGTAAACAAATTTATCGCGTGAACTTGCGCCACTAGACTAAATCAGGCACACAACTAAACTGCTCGATGATGATCTACACCTGCCTTGACTGACAACAAATGTCCTTAGGCATCATCTTAACTGCAGTACCGGTCCATACATAATGGATGGAATGCAGACAAACAATATCTTCTTCGTGCATCTTCAACTATGCAGCTGAACTCACTACTTGGATACCAAAGAAAACCAGGAGAACTAATAGAACAAGGATCAAATGAGCTGGCTTCGACCACCTCGCTCTCTTCCTAAAATGTCCAACACAATGCATTATGCTGAAACAGCCAATACCTGAGGACAACCTCGAAATATACCCAAAAGGAAAAAGCTTTCAATTGATTACGACCAACACAAGACTACCCAAAAGAAACTTTGCTCGACAAAAGGCGGTGCTCACCTTGAATCCGATCGGGTAGTCTCCGTTCTTCAACCACGAGCCCTCCCTGACGTACCGGTCGGCCGCGGACATCCACCTGAGGACGTCGAGCAGGAGCGCGACGGCGTAGTCGGCGACGTCCTCGGCGAAGGTGGTCCCGGCGTTGGTGACGGCGATGCCGCGCCGGCGGCACTCGCGGAGGTCGATCTTGTCGACGCCGGTGGTGGTGGCGACGACGAGCCGGAGGGAGGGGAGGAGGCGGAGGGTGTCGGCGGGGAGGGGGATGGGCCCCACGCAGACGAGGGCGCGGGTGAGGCCGGCGCGGCGGGCGAGGAAGGCGTGGGCGGGCTCGTCCGGCTCGTCCGTGCACGGATCGAGGACGGTGAAGTGGTCGCGGAGCAGGGCGAGGAAGGGAAGAGCAAAGGACGGGAGGCGGTGGACGAGGACGTCGGGTCGGCCCGACCCGGGTTCGGCGCCGGGTTCTGGGTGGGAAGACATTCTTCGGTTTTGCCGAAGGGTCAGGGCGGGAGAGGGAATCAAGCTGAGCCGGTGGGTGTCCTGTTGTCGTTTCTAATGACCGTCAGGTGACGAATCTTTCGTGATTTCTGAACCGGGATGATATTTTGGGTCCACTTTTTTTTTTTTTTTTTTTTGTATTACTTTTTATAATTAGAGATAAGAAAATTTTAGTCGTAAAAGCCCAAATAAATCCTTAAAACTTAGCTAGCATCACGATGAACAAATATTAACAAGTAATTTTAAAATTAAGATGAGCGCGTTTGTTTCACGAAAAATATGTTTCGGAAGATCATTTTTCGACATTTAGTTCGCTTAGGAATATGAGTTAACGGGGAATATTATCTTAGTCAATGAAAAATATTTTCCTATTTTTTTTCTTTAAATGAATTGGAAAATATTTATCAAAATATAACTAGTTATTTGCGCTTTGATTCAAAACTCTACACTTGAACATAGAAACTCCAAAATTGGTTTATGGATTCTCGCGTTCAAGACTAGGTCTCCTAGCGATCAGGCTTGAGCCCATGAAGGCAGGCCAAGCTTAGGCTTGGGCCACTAGTGTCTATCAAAGTTGGGCCCAAATGCCTATTACCCACAGCCAATTGCTTAGGAATATGAGTTAACAATGAATATTATCATAGTCAATGAAAAATATTTTCCTATTAAAGCTTACATTTAGAAAATTGTTTTTTTTTCTTTAAACGAATCGGAAAACGTTTATCAAAATATAACTAGTTATTTGCGCTTTGATTCAAAACTTTACACTTGGACATAAAAACTCCAAAATTGGTTCATGAATTCCCTCATTCAAGACTAGGTCTCCTGGCGATCAGGCTTGAGCCCATGAAGGCAGGCCAAGCTTAGGCCTGGGCCACTAGTGTCTATGAAAGTTGGGCCCAAATGCCTATTACCCACGGCCAGTGCTCCGACACCTGAACTTGGGTTCATAAAGGCCATGCTCAAGTCCCCAAGCTCCAATTTTGGTCCCAACCCTTCATAAAGACCATGCGCAAGTCCTTGGTGCTTGAGCTTGGGTTCAAGATCAAGGCTTGCCTGTTATCATTGCAAGGCATTACAAATGCCTGGCGACCAGCAGATAAAGAAGGAAAACGAAAAAGAATAAAAATAAAAATACTTTAATTTTTTTTTTTGGCTTGAAGTAAGGTAACGTCATGAGGTTGAAGTCATTTTCCGAATGAGACGCAAGCACTAGAATAGTTTTCGGTCACGTATCAACAAAAAAGAAGAAAAACTATTTTTCTAGAAAATAATTTTTTAGAAAGCATTTTCATTTCTCATGAAATTTTCTCTTAAATAAGCATATCATTAGGGTGATAATTGAAACATTAGATGAATTAGATGGAAATATTTGATGAATTAAATGAACAATACAGAATTTTGGAAGCAAAATTATTTAGACCATTAGATACTCTTATTGAAGTTTGAATATGACATGCCAAATTCATGACTTAGCTTCTAGTGACAAGTGATTAATAGATACCTATTGTGAATGAAGAGGGCCAAGCGAATTGGTAAAATTATTCTCAAAGAAGGAAATAGAATTAGACACTAAATTCATGTGGTTTGATCCGAATATTAGAACCTTCGTCCATGGGGAAAGTAGTATGGAATTCCATTATAGAAACAAGTGGGAAGAAGTACACCCTAAGTGCCAAAACTTGGCGCAAAAGGATACTTAAATGCCAAAAGTTAGGAAAGTGACACTTAAGTGTCATTTAAAAAAAAAAAAAAGAACACTTAAAGTGTCATCTCCGACGAGTCCCGCCGGAAATTCTACGTGGCAATTTTTTTTTTTTTTTGCATACATGACTTGCTGGAGAACTGAATCAAAGCAAAGAAATGCATAAAACGACATCGTTTTAATGTGGATTTGAATTTTAATATAAAGATTAATTAAATTAAATTATAAAATAATAATTAATAAATAAATTTATTATTATTATTATTATTTTTAAAAGGGAGGGAGGAAGAAGGCGGTTGAGGGCTAAGCCCTTGCCGGCGACGATGGTGGGAGCCAGGGGTTAGCGACCCCGACCAATTCTCCCCCACTGTCGCCGGTCCTTTCGGGCAAGGGCGGGAGGCGGCGGCAACAAGGGCTCAACCCTCAGCTGCCTTCTTCCTCCTCTTTTTTTTTTTTTTTAATATTTTATTTTAAAATGTTTAAATAAATTTAATTTTAAATAAAATTTAATGAATTTATATATATTATTTACTACATTAGCGTGCAAAGCGACGTTGTTTTGCACTTACCTTGCTGGAAAATCGTCACATTAGCATTTTGGCAAGATTTTCTTGCTGTTGGCTCTTAAGTGATCCATTTTGCTCCGATTTTAACATTTAAGTGTCACTTTCTTAACTTTTGATACTTAAGTGACCCTTTATGCTAAGTTTTGGTACTCCAAGTGTCCGGCACTCAAAACAAGTGATCCCCAAAATATTATAATCATTCGAGCACTTAAACACTTACTTAGTGTTTTCCAGCCTCCAATTACACCTAATAACTTACACAATGTTTAGCTCACTTAAGAAATTAAACAAATTCTACTCATAAGAATTTAGCGAGCCAAAACACTATAGGGTGTAATTACGACGAGAAATTTCTCCCTCTATTGAGAGCTTTTACCTTTTCTTTAATAAAGCTCACTCAACTTCTCTCTTCAAGCTCTTTGCTCTCATTCTACTTTCTTCGTCTTCAAACATTCTCTCCATTTATAGTAGGATGGGTGTGAAGACATGACAAAGGACGCCTATCAGAAGATCTTCAAGATTCAACTTATTTAATGCAAAAGAGAGGAGCTGCCATCTTCCTTTTAGTGTTTCATCTTCTAGGCACATTAAATGTAGAGAATTCGGCGCCAATCATGGAGAGTTCGCCCTCTAAGGATGACAAAAGAGAAGATGACATTTGGTGTCGACCAAGATCTATGGGTATGCATGTCTGTGTCATTTGCAAGCCTTAAAGAGAGAAGAAAAATGAACGTGGGACTCACGAACATAATTAATGAAGATGGGTGCCCTCCAGCCGATGCAACTAAAGAAGAACGTCCAACTTTCTTTCTTCTTCCATGCTGCACGTTTCCTTCATCTACTTTTTCAAAGAAGTACATAAAAATTTCCTAGATTATTCCTGTGCAACTATCTTCTCCTTATGTGCACACTTATAACCGATCAACGCATCATAATTTTTTTTTGTTGGTTATGTAAGTTTTCTCTTAAATAAGCACATCCTTAGGGTGATAATCAAAACATTAGATGAATTAGATGGGCAATATAGAATTTCGGAAGCAAAATTATTTAGACTATCATATACTCTCAGTGAAGTTTGAAGATGGCATGCCAACTCCATGACTGAGCTTCTAGTGACAAGTGATTCATAGATATCTGTTATGAATATAGAGGGCCAAGCAAATCGGTAAAATTATTCTAAAAAGAAGGAAAAGGAATCAGACACCAAATTTATGTAGTTCAATCTAAATATTGAAACCTACATTTCCAGTTTTGGTCTCCCCTCTGTAGTTCTAGCCTACCAAAAAATACTTCGATTTTTAAGCTTTTATGTATCTTTTGGCAATAGGGTCTTTGCGTCAGGGCTTGTATTTTGTGGAATTGGTTCCCTTTAATCACATGGCACGGCCTTCTGCGGTTCTTGGGTGTGGTCTTGATCTTGCTAATAGCGTGAAGTTTCCAAAGAAGCATTGATATTGTAGGCATGAAACCGCAGTATAGTTAGATTGAAAGAGAAGACCTATAATACAACTTTCTTGTTATATTTTTATATCAAGCTTTCCTTAATTTTATGTATGTGTTTTCACAGGAAAAATAGATTTGATTAAGTTGATGTACATTCTCACATCGCAGGTTTAGTTCAGCAAAAGATAGTAGACAAAATTGCTTGGGCCGTGCTTGCTGTGGGGACCTGTGTTTGTTTTATGAATCTCTGTTTTTGGTTAATATTTTAAGGGAATGGAAGATAGATAATTAAAGTGGCGACCTCTTTTTTGGCTATTATGTCGGGGCATATTGTCAATATGGGGACTTCTGTTTAATAAAGTTCGTGAGAGTGAGGGGGACTCCCATGTGCAATTGTCTATTGTTCTTTGTGGATGTGGTCCCAAAAACTAATTATTCTTTTTCTTGTTCATGGTACATAAATGGCTTATGACAAGGATTATGTCATTGTCATAGTTTACTATAGTGGGGATTTTGTAATTGGGGAGGATGAGTGGGAGTATGGGGGTGGAAATGAGAGCACCATCTTTGTCGAGATAAAGAAATCATCTTATATAGGATTTGTTAGAGATATAGTGACTTATTTGCTTTGTAAAGTTTAGAAGTTGCCGTATTATATTCTTGGGAAAAACTTAAGAGATGGTTTGAGAAGCTTAGAATATGATAATGGTTTTAGGGATATTCTATACCGTTATCTTCATGGTGAAGAGGTAAAAATATATGCTGAGTACAATAGTGAAAGTGAGGACGATGATGATGATGGAAAGATTGCCTAAGTAAGACAAGAAGGAGAAGGTATTCAAGGTAGTACTAACGTTAGGGTTGAAAGAGGGCGAGATAGACATGATGGAGAGGAGAAGAGCGCAGATGCAATTCACCAAAATGATAATGACATAGGTGATGTCACAATCACTGGATTAGATTAGGAAGTAGCTGAATCAAGTGATAATGATGATGAAAGGTTGCCTGCTGAAAATTTCATAAGTGATAATGACAACGAGGATCTTGTACAGTGAAGAAAAAAAAAGCAAAGGAATTTTTTGACAGATAAGTTTGCAGCTTTGTAGGTAGCTGATGAAGTTATAAACAGGGCCAAAGGCCCTGTAGATGCTGGTGCTACTGGTGAGGAGATTGATAATAAAAAAAGCGTTAAAAATGCTACTTCCTAAGATGAGCTTGAAGAAGATGAAAGAGTTGTGCATAGAAAGAAAAGTAAGTTTCCTTCTTATGATCCATCTATTGCCTCTCTTACTTTGTCGGTAGGTATGAAATTTTAAGATACGAAACAATTTAGGGAAGCTATACTGAAGAACTCCATTGCCGCACAGAGAAATATTGACTTCATTAGAAATATTAAGACCTTTGTAAGAGTTAGTTGTTCGCAACAAAATTGTCCATGGAAGATCTATGGCGCATTTGTTAAGAGAAGTGAATCATTCCAAATTAGAGCCTACCAAAAGGAACATACTTGTTCCATTAATTTTGAAAATAAAAGGGTAACAAGTGCATGATTGTCCAAGTACTTCTTTGATTTGATTAAGATGATGTCTAAGATGAATAGTATTGAGTTCAGGATGCTGGTAAAGGAGCAGGTAGGCATCAATAGATCTTGGAATCAATGCAAAAGATCGAAGCAAAAGGTGATGAAGATACTCATTGGTCAATACAACAACAAATATGGATAGTTGTGGGATTATGCTTGGGAGTATAGGCTGTAAAATCCTTTAAGTAGAGTGTGTGTAGAGGTCGTGGAGAGACCACTTCCTGATATTGGGACCAAGTTTGATAAGTTGTATGTTTGTTTCAATGTATGCAAACGAAGATTTTTATCTGGTTGTAGATAAATTATAAGATTGGACATATGTTTTCTGAAAAGCTTGTGTAAGGGAGAATTGCTAGCCATAATTGGAAGATATGCAAATAACCAAATAATAACTATTGGCTTGGGTTGTTGTGAAGGTAGAGAACAAGGACAATTGGTCTTGGTTTCTAAAAAAATTGATGACTGATTTGGAAATAACAAATGGGTCAGGGTGGATGTTCATGAGTAACCAACAAAAGGTAATGTTTGTTTTTTGAAAAATTTGGTCAATTGTTTGCTTTTTGATATCAACATGCTTACATTTCTTATTTTGAATTATTGCATGGACTAGTTCCAGTAATAGTTGAGTTGTTGCCTTATGCCGAACATCAAATGTGTGTGTGGCACATATACGCAAATTGGGCAAAGAATTATAAATGGGACAAGTTGCATTCGCAATTTTGGCACCCAGCAAAGAGAACGGATATGGCTGACTTTAGGATGGCTAAAGAAAAATTGCTTCAATTGACAAAAGAAAGTTATGATGCACTATTCTAAATAGAATCGAAGTATTGGTGTGAGGCATTTTTCAGCGAGGAATTCAAGTGCGATAATATAACAACATATGTGAAACATTCAATGGAGGATAATATATGTCAGATGCAAACCAATTATCTCAATACTTGAAGATATATGGTTGTTGACACCAAAATTTTGATGATCCAATCATTTATTCATAGAAAAATTAGGGATTAATTATAACCCCTAAACAAAAATATTAGAATTAAATTGCATAATATTTAGTTTTAAGAGCATTTTTTTTATCACATTTGCATTGGTCTACTGATGGATATGTTTGATTTGATGGTGTCCACATCCAATAATTTTCATTTGAGTTAACATCATCATGCTGTCAGTTGATGTTTTATGGATTAGCAAAAATCCTTATTCGGCCTAATGTGGGACCATGAATCTCACCCATGATATGAGGAAGGGGACTGATAATTTGCACGCGCGAAGAAAGATAGGAAATTCAAACAATCAGTTGGATGCTTAGGGGTCACAATTTTGGTAAACTAATGGCGGAATTCATGGGATAAATGATTAGCTGTCAGTTGAAGGAAAAAGAAATCACGGCAATTGAGAGACAAAATGGAGGAAAGAAATCAAGGCATTTGTGGAAGGTGTGGGTTGCTAGAATTTATAAAAGGAGACTAATGAGCTAGTTATAAAATAGGGAGAGAAAATGATAAATGCCCACCCGGCCATATTCGCAAGAAAGGAAATAATCAAGTCAGCCCAGGAATTCCTGGATGGAGATGAGCGAATGTGGACACGTCCAAGGCAATATGAATAGAAGCAAAAAATGAAACCAAAAGATTCCGAGTGCTAATTTAGAAATAAATTAGAGAGATTCACAATCAATTTTTGATGATAAATCAAAGCCGAAGCTCAGCAATTCTCCAAGAATCATCAATCGACTCCACGGATCCAGACTTTCCAACGATACGTGGGGGGCTTTTTGCTATAAAAGGAGGTACACACCCTTAGACATCAGGGGGTGGAGGATCTCGAGAATTCTCTAATTGGTCTATTGGATTGTGCAGTCCTCTTGACGACATCCCACATTCATCATGCGTCATGCATATTAACAACAAGCATAAAGCTAAGTCGAGCTTCCTTTTTTTTTTTTTTTAAGTTTGATTGTGTGCGATTCCAATTTGCTATTCGAACTAAGGGGATTTTATTTTTGTTTCTTGCCTAGATCAAACTCCTACATCTCCGATGATAATTCCAGCAGTGAGACATCGAAGTGGCCAATGTACCCAAGCGCTCATTGCCATTTAGTGATTTCACTGTGATAAAACTGGGTTGTTTCTCTCCCTATTAAATTTGTTCACTCCATATTTTCGGTATTTACTTTGTTTTGTTTTGATGTTGTGGTCACAGGTAATTCAATGCCGAACAAAAGGCCACACAATTCCATATTCCGCCATAATTGACAAGAGAGAGATGACAAGAGAAGGGGGGCGTCCACTCAAAAAGATCTCGGAGGAGACCAACGAATGATCAAACCAAGAACTAGCCATATGTCACCCTTCGTGCTGCAAACCCCCAAACCTGCGGCTGTTTCTATTATGCCACCAACTCATCGGCCATTCACCGAGCTTGAATTGTCAACATGCTCTCACACCCTGCTAGCAGCTCTCGTGTCTTTACCACTGACCAACTTTCTGTTCATGGTTGGTTTCATCATTGGTCCGGTGTTGTTACAGATTGACCTTTGTGCACCACCACCAACCGTGATCTACTCCAGCTACTTATGACTAGCAGTCCAAGAGTCCCTCCGTTGACCCTCTCAACATCGACGCCGATCCTTGCCTCGTTTCACTGAATTGTTGTTTATTGCTGAACCGTTGCAATTCCGGCGAGTTCACTAGGATTAATATCCTAGACGATTCCTTGTGTTCTCGCTCTCTTTTGCAGGTTTACCGGTGCCTTTGTCCGCGATCAGCAATGAAATGATGGCGTCCCACGAATTCAAGAAGGGAATAAAGTTAAAAAAACCATGGGTGAAAAAGATTGGTGAACTTGAAGAAAGTAATCCGTTCTGGTTAAAAATTACAATTCGGCCAAATAAAGGCAGGCGGCGGATTTGTCTTCTCTTCAATTTTGTCTAGATTTGACAATTCGTGGGCTTTGTGATTTTACTTCATGCAAGAAGAAGGATTACTTTTTGGCCAGGAGATCGTGAAGAGTTTAAGCGTGTGGAGTTGTATACATTCTTTAATGGAAGAACAACGACACAGATGTGAGTCTCTTGACCATGAGCCACTGTCGGTCATCCATTGAGTCCGAATTTGGATTGTACGCTTTGAATTAGGACGTCCAACCGTCCGTGTCGGCCTCGCACTCGCATAAGCCACAGAGCCGGCACCTCCTCAGCCCATGTCACCTTCGCCCGCAACCCGCTCGCTCGTTGACGCTGCTGGTCCGCCCGAACTAAGTTTAAAGACTTGGGAGAGCCCGAACTAAGTTTAAAGACTTAGTAGTCCATTAACCTAGTTTTAGATGGTACACCCAAAAAAATAGGTTGCGACAATGGTTTATAGTCATAACTCGATTGCACAGACAAAGAGATGAGACTGCAAAGTGGACTAGGCAATGTGGTCTTAGAATTGCTAAGAAATTGGATGACACGTGAAGAATTGGCCGAAGCCTCTGATATACTTGAAATTGAAGGGTCTGTTCAAAGAAGGCAATGTAGAAGATAACCAGCTGAAGGATTAGTTGAACCAACTAGAGAGCCAGTTAAGTCGACTATTCTTTAGTAGCAGCAGAGAAATAAATACCCAGTAAGTTCAATCATTTGTGTTTAGTTTTCCTTTACGTTATTATATGACCTGATATTATATTTATGATATCATTTGCCTTTTTTTCATATTCGAAGAAGGCAAGCTATAGCCCAGCTACCAATAGAAGGCCCAACTGAAGGACTACCATAAGATCCATCACCAAGGTCACCACAAAGGACACCAGAAGGGTCATTACAAGGGCCACCACAAAAGCCAACAGAATGTGTCACCGAATCTGAATGGCTAAATAGAAAAGCAACCAGAGGAAAGCAAAATCAAAAGCCACTTACAAGAAAACCATCTAGAAGACACCTAGCTGAAAAATTGGCCGAAAAAGCCCCTGCTATAGCTAAACAGCCACAACAAGAGCCCAAGAAATCACATACAAGATGAAGAGCCAACCAATCACAAGTACCTGAAAGTGACGTTCCATTTCGAACAAGAGGGGCTCTTGGGAAGATGTTAAAACAATATGGTTATGGTCTTTATACAAATAAGCGTTCGGAACAATTATTTTTAATTTAAGTTTTATATGCTATATTTAATTTAATTTATGGTATAAACTTCTATTGATAATTGAGTTTTTTTTTTTTTTTTTTTAAGCTTCGAGAAGTTTAGAGGTTCTTATCTCTCAAGGCCCAACTCATAAATCAACGACTGCGCCAACAAAGAAAACAACATTGGTTGCCCCAACAAGAAAGAAGAGTAAAAAGAACCCAATTATAGGTCCATTTGAATCAGTTAAGCCTACAATAGTTGCAGGTCCTTCTGAATCAATTCAGCCTAGGACAATTGTAGCTCCATCAGAATCAATGCATCCTGAGACAATTGAAGAAGAAATTTCACGTCCAGTTAGAAAAAGTGCAATGATTATAAATCAAGTGCAAGGTCCATCAAAAGGAGAACGAACAGAAGGCATTGTGCATATTGATTAATAAAATGAGATGGGATATGGTTTGTGGGGTTGATGAGTTAGTTGTTTTACTGTGGATATATATATTATAATAGTTTGTCATTGAGTTTGTGAGACTTAATTTCAATGTCAATGGAACGATCTTGTTACTTGTCATTTTTGCCTTTTTGATTTTTTTGATTTTGTTTTTATTTTCACTTACTACTTCTGGTGGTGGATATGTGGTGGTGACTGGGGTGCTCGTGTGGTTGGTAGTGACGGCTGATGAAGCCTAGTGGTGGTGGGTCCATTGTAGGGGTTGGGTTGGGGCCTCTTACTGTATCTAATACTGGTACAAGAGTATAATATATGTAGCATAGCTTGCATGAGCCCCTTTTGCAACAAACCCATAACCCACCACCAACAGTGGCTGTAAATATTGGGTCTATGGTGGTGGCTACATGTTGGTGTGGTAGCTGGGATGCTGGTATTGCCAATGGTAGTGGCCAATGGTGATTGCTGATGCCTACTAATGGTGGATTTATTATAAGGGTTAGATTGTGGGTTTTTGCTGCACCTAGTGCAAGATGTAAGTGTGCAATATGCACCTCTTGCACTAGATAATGCTGGTGCAAGCTGATGTAAGGCACATTGCACTAGCAACTTCTGTAGAAGCATACTACCAGCATAGTAGTGGTTGGTGGTGACTCAAGTAGATGCATAGGATGCTTGGTGTGGCTGGTGGTGATGGCTGGAGCCGATGGTGGCTAGTGGTGGGCGATGGTGGTGGCTGGTAGTAGCTAATGGCTATTGCAATTTATGGAGGAAATATACAAAAAAAAAATTGACATTTAACTGATCACATTCTAAAAAACCTAACACTTGAGTGTTCACTTTTAATTAGAAGTGACACTTAAGTGATTACTTTTTATAATAACTTGACACTTAAATGATTTTTTTTATCACAACTGACACTTAAGTGATCACCAGATACAATTTATAGCACTCGAGTAATCACTCATGTCTGTCCTATGTATATGATGGTTTGCAGCAAACCAGAGAAGCTGCTGGTTTATATATACGGTTTAACTTATGATAACTCCATTCAATTCAATGTTTGTTGCTGGTCAACATTCAATTCAAGTAAAGAAATCACCACAACACATCAACCCAATATACATTCCATCATCACTGATTTATATTAAAAAATAAGCAAAAACATAGTACAAATAGTATCTCATTCATTCATTTATCCATTCCCTTTCCTTGACCTCTCCTCAAGCACATGGAGTAATAAATAATACATATGATAGCAAAAAAAAAAAATGCCACAATGATCTTATAGACAACACAAAACTTCTTCTCATCTTCCAAAAAAATAAGGTACATTTAATTTAAAACAAGTATATTTCTCCACTCATTTATAACTATGGCAGTTGGAGAAACTTCTTTTCATCTTCTAGTACTTTACATTTCATCATAAAGTATGATAGACAAAAAAAAAACAACACAATAAACACTTGGTAATACTTTCGTTCAACTTTCATCCTTGAAACTTTATTATTCAAATGGTTAGTAGAAAATGCTTGAGCTTGCATTGAGTCAACATTATCCAAGTCATCCACAAGTGTAGATGGAAGTTGATGACATCTATCAAGTATGTCCAATATCATTTCTGTGGCTCGATGAGAAAATTTTGCATCGACCCATTTGAAATATTTGCACTTCGACCATTCTCTGTATCAAGCATATCCATAGAATCTTCTCTTAGGATTCATTTAAGTCCACGATATTCTTTTTGGACTTGGTAACCCACAAAAATAGATATACTCGCATTCTCTTTCGCTTCGGCAAGAGAAATTTAAGCTGCTGCTGAAAGTCTTGCTCTCCATTTTCAATATTCAACTATAGAATTTGGGGCAAATCGAATTAGGATTCAGGATTAGGGCTTTAGCGCTTCAATGACATTTTGCCCGATTTAGAGCTTTAGATTTAGGGTAATTAGGGAGACGACACCGTTTTGGCTAATTTAAGGGCTTTATTTTGGCCAACTATAGAAACGACGTCGTTTTGGGTAAATTAGAGCTGAGTCAGCTTTTCGACGGGCCATCTCAATGAGAAATATTAATATTTAATTGCAACGCATGATTTTTGGTTGGCTTCGTAGAAGGTGACACTCAGGTGTCCCATTTTTCTTAAAATGCAGCACTTAAGTGTCACTTTCATAAGTTTTGGCACTTAAGTGCCCTTTTGTGCCAACTTATGCCACTTGAAACGATCTTTTGCCCAAATTCTACTAACAAGAATTTAATTGGCTAAAATACTCTAGGGTGTAATTATGAGATATTTCCCCCTCTATCGAGAGCTTCTGTGTTTTCTTTATGTTGGTTCCAAGACTTTTTTCTTCAAGCTCTTTTCTCTCGCTCTACCTCTTTCGTCTTCAGACTTGCTCTCCATTTATAGTAGGATGGGTGTAAAGACAAGACAAACGGTGCCTATTAGATCTTCAAGAATTCAATAAATTTAATGCAAAAGAGAGGGGTTGTCGTCTTCCTTTTAGTGCTTCGTCTGCTGCGACATTAAATATAGAGAATTCGGTGTCGATCATGAAGAGTTCGCCCACCAAGGATAACGAAAGAGAATATGATATTCAAGGCCTGCCAATATCTATGGGTATGCATATTTATGTCATGTGCATGCATTAAAGAGAGGGAAGATAAAATGGATGTGGGACTCATGAAAACAATTAATGAAGTTGGACGCCCACCAAACCATGCATTTAGTGAATGATGTCCAACTTTTATTCTTCTTCCATGTTGCATGTTCCTTTTCTCCACTTTTTTAAAGAAGTAGACAAAAATTTACTAAATTATTGTGGTGCAGCTATCTTCCCCTTATGCGCGCACTAATAACTGATTAGCGCGTGATAAATAACAGAGTCAAGTCTCGTATATAGGCTTAAATTCGAGACATATTTTCAACAATTTTCACCTTGACTTGACGTTTAAGCTAGGTCACAATCGCTTCAATGGACACCTTGCCATTACTTTTCTACAGCCCTAATGGGCTTAACCACCATAGAGTGCTTCCAGCTTAAACTTCACCATAAATTGTGGACCTCATCAAGATTGCAACTCCACCTGCATAATTATATTATCCAACATAATCTCTTGTATCACAGATAAAACGAAGCCATTATTACTTCCATATCTAAGAGAAGGTCGAACATGCACCTTTTCAAATTCAGTAGTTACAACAATTGTTGACTCTACCGGCTCCACCTTGTTACAAGCATCATCCATAGCGATTATTCCACTAGTACCAGCTACCTTAAGAGTTTCTAATTGCAACTCCACCTTGAAATGAACTCTATCCAAATTTGTATTAACACCGTTACAAATACTCCTAGCCAAAATTACTAAAGATTTGTCAAAGATAACCTCTCTACTGTTAATAAGTCAATCTATATCTAGGCACCACAACTGATTGCACTGCTCATCTTGTGCATAGCCATAAAATATACATCTTGTCCTCTCATCGAGCTTTATCATCACTCACTTGAAAATAACACAAGCAACTTTATTCACCAAGTCATGCTAAGCACATCAACCATGATTCTCCTAGCAACACTAACACTTGAGATCTTTTTATGGGTCATCTCTAGTAATGATATGCTAATCAATTCTACAAATTGTTGTGGTTTATCGGCATTAATGCGGTGTTTTGCTATGTCCTCGTTCATGCATAATTTATTTGCCAGCTCTGAGCATACCTCCATGCTATTGTCAATCTACACATGCTTAATCGACTTATTAGTCTCCGTCTCGATCAAAGCTCTCAACTGCATGTTCCTAAAAACGACATCAAACTTGTGTATTGGGACAAACACCTAGGTCTTCCTCGAGCAGCTGTTAGGCTCTTGAATAGATGCATGCGATGTTTCTGGGGTGAAACCTATCACTATCTCACCTTGAAGTTCATACATGTCAATGTGCTTGATTTCTTTTATTATCACCAAGGCACCTCAAATAACCTTTAGAACTCCACCATCTGAAGAATATCTATAACTAGTTGAATCTAGGGTACCCAAGAAAATCAAGTTATTTTTCAATTTTGAAACATGTCTTACTCCAATCATTATCCTCACAATACCATCATATATTTTGATTTTAACATCACCAACTCCCACAACATCGCACTCGGTATTTTTCGCTAACTGAACTGTACTACTACTTGTGCACTAATAAGTGATAAACCATTTTATATTTGGTATAGCGTGAAATGAACAACCAGTTCCACCCATCAAATGACGAATCCTCAGTAACGAACAAGACACAATCGATATTATCAAAACTATTCTTAGATATAGTTACAACACCATCTATAGACTCAGCTCTAATTCTTTTACCCTTTTCATTTTTTTAGCCTAAAACAGTCTCTTTTATAATGTCCACTATTGCCATAAATAGGCAACCCTACTAGTCTTAAATTGACTATATCTATTTATATTCCTACTAACACGAGTACTAGTTCTTCCTCTACTATCACCTACTAAAGTAGCAAGTACAGGTTCACTAGATTCTTTCCTACGAATGTCTTCACCTAGAATCAAATCGTGAACCTCATTAGATGTCAAGTTTCTTGACCTAAATGAATTACTGATAATAGTAACAGTAGTATTCCAACCATCAGGCAATAAGGATAATAGAATCAAAGTACGCATCTCATCTTTAAAGTTAATCTCAACCGAACTCAATTGGTTAATGATTTCATTAAATCGTTGATATGTTTGGCAGTCGACGTACCTACGTCCATTTTTAAATTGAAACAAACGTTGCATCAAATTAACCTTATTGATTGCAGCGTGTCTCTCGTACATATTTGACAAGACTTTCATCAGTCCTGCAATGGTTTCCTCCTTCATGATGTTTAATGCGATGTTAAATGCTAACACCAACCGAATAACAACCATCGCTTGTCTATATAACAATTCTCACTTGGCATCTTTCATCGAGTTTGGTTTCTCCCCAGATAAGGGTAAGTGGAAATTTCCGTTGTATAGATAATCTTTAATCCGCATTATCTAGAAAGCAAAATCTTTCTTATCAAATCGGTCAATTCTCACATTTCCTTATTTCATCGTTACCATTTCGCTTCAAGTCAGTTGAACTGGCCTCTGACATCAATTGTTGTGAATATAAAGGGCCAAGCAAATCGGTAAAATTATTTTAAAGGAAGGAAAAGGAATCGGACATTGAATTTATGTGGTTCGATCCGAATATTAGAACTTATGTTCATGGAGAGAGCAATACGAAATTCCATTATATAAACAAGTGATACACTAGAAATTACAATCATTTAAGCATTCAGACACTCACTCAGTGTTTCCTAGCCCCCAATTACACCTAAAACTCACATAGTGCTTAAACCCTCACAATTCTTATTAAAACCTCACTTAAGGAATTAAGCAAATTCTACTCACAAGAATTTAAATGGCCAAAACATTGCAGTAGTAATTACAACAGGAAATTTTTCCCTCTGCCGAAAGCTTCTATCTTTTCTTCAGGAAGGCTAGCACGACTTCTCTCTTCAAGCTCTTTCCTCTCGCTCTACCTCCTTCGTCTTCAGACGTCCTCTCCATTTATAGTAGGATGGGTGTGAAGACAAGACAAACGACGCCTATAGAAGATCTTCAAGAATTCAACGTATTTAATGCAAAAGAGAGCGGCTACCGTCTTCATTTTAGTGCTTTGTCTTCTGGGCACATTAAATGCAGAGAATTCGATGCCGATCAAGAAGAGTTCGCCCACTAAGATAACAAAAGAGAAGATGACATTCGGCGCCCACTAATATCTATGGGAATGCATCTTTGTGTCATGTGCATGCATTAAAGAGAGAAGAAAAATGGATATCGGACTCATGAACACGATTAATGAAGATGGGCGCCCATCAGACCATGCATTTAATGAATGATGTCCAACTTCCTTTCTTCTTCCATGCTGCATGTTTCCTTCCTCTAATTTTTTTAAGAAATAGACAAAAATTTATTAGATTATTCTTATGTAGCTATCTTCCCCATATATGCACATTAATAATTGAAAGCGCTTGATAATTTTTTTTGTTATTTAAGTTTTTTTTTCTTAAATAAGCACATCCTTAGGATGGCAATCGAAACATTAGATGAATTAGATGGAAACATTTGATGAATTAGATCGGCAATATAAAATTTCGGAAGCAAAATTATTTAGACTATGAGATGCTCTTAGTGAAGTTTGAAGATGACATGCCAAATCCATGACTTAGCTTCTAGTGACAAGTGATTAACATATACCATTTACGGTTGTCATTGATTTTATGATGAGGGAACTCTAGAACTCTAGATTATAGCGAGAAAAAATCAACCAAATAAGTCATTATCTAATGGTGTTCCGCATAAAGTGTCGGGGGTGTAACATGTACGCGAGATGAACAATCCAGATGCAGATATATAGGGGGCCGGAGTTGGAGTCAGTATGAATTGATGTGATTTGGCACGAAACTGGCTAATTTTGAATAGCTTAAGCGGGTTAATACGAAATGAGAGGATGGGAACTTCCCATTCTTCTTGATCAAGTCAACGACCCAGCACAAAAGACCCTTTGACTTGGGGCTTAGAACGGGCTAAACAGGCCGATCCGTTTTTTTTCCACAACAAGGCATTTGGATCCGCATTTGGCTGGGTCGGCCCTTAAGAGCATATTTCCGCCCTTGCCGTCTCGATTCTCTCCCCTTTTCTCGTTCCGCTTTGAACAACATGAATGCCCCAAGAAAACATTTGTCGTTTTCAAATGAAAACATTTCCTTATTAAAGGCACTCGTTAACAAGACAAAGAAGAATTCGCATGAAACCTTTTTTTTTTTTTTTCCTTGCTTGGCTACCTTAACCCCGTGGTTAGCAGAGCAACGGCACCGACCTGATTTCTGTATCCATTCGTACACCTTTGGTGGATTAAGTAGTGATGACTTAAACTGAATTTCTTGTAACAAGAGTAGAAATAATCGAGCCGTCCTATGATGTAGCACATCGCACCAAAACTAAAGTGAGCCATAGTTTGATAAAAGCTTTTACCCACAAACCGCTTGGATGCCCATACAAGATTCTCCATCCACTGCTTGTTTTGCCAAACAAGGTTAAATTTTGCTGCCCAAAAAGAAACAAGGGTACTCGAAATGTGACAAGCAAAGAACAAGTGATTCACAGAATCCGGTCTACACGAGCAAAGGGGGCAATTGGTAGGAAAATGTGGCATCCCAAAATTCATGGCAACCTCTAGTTACATTAAAGTCTATGAATAGGTGATGGAAGTACCATCAAGTTATTTTATGGCCATTTAATCCATAATTTGTAATAAGATTTATGGCCAAGCTTTTAAGGGATAGTTATGTGATAGGAAAGAAAATCCTATCATTGGCCATGTGTTTTATGAATTGGGATTTATGGAATTATGATTTCAAGATTTTGGCCATGTGGAATTTAGTAATTAAATTCTTAAAAGAAAGAATTAAAGATGAATAATTGAAAGGTGAAATTAGGATTTAAATTAGGTTTGGGCCTTAAGCCCAAAAGGTGAATTTTAATGGGCCAAGTTGGCCGGCCCATTGAAGCCTACAAGGGGGCTGTCGACCAGCCCATTTGCCGGCCCAAGATAGGCCCAAGAAGAAGGCCCATTAGCCTTGCATGTCCTCCAACGCTTGTTCTCTCCTTTTTGCCACTTGTTCTCCTCATGAGAACACTTGTCCCTCATGCAAGATAAGAATGCATGCACTATAAAAGCAACCAAAAAGAGAGAGAGAAAGGGAGAGAGAGAGTGGCATTCGGCCAAGCCAAGTGAGAGAGAGTGAGTTGCGAGAGAGAAGAGGGAGGCCGAGAGAGGAGGAGAAGGAATCGCCGTGTGCCGTCCGCTCGTGCTGTTCGTGAGGTCTAGAGGCAAGTTGGGAATCCAGTTTCTACTCTTGCACCAATGTTTTCGCATGAATTGTTTGGAGTCAGAAACTTGTTTGAGCTTGCATGTGTGTTTAGAGTCCGATTTTGGCTTCGATTTCTTCATGAAAGTTGTAGCTAACATCTTGAACTATAACATACTGAAATTTCGTGGAAAATGATGGAGATTTGAGGGGTAAAACTCTCATCCTATGGAGATGCTAGATCTGGAATATTTTCGTATGAACTGTTTGAGTCAGAATGTTGTGAGAGCTTGCATGCATGTTTAGAGTTCGATTTTGGCTGTGATATCTTCATGAGAGTTGTAGCTAACCTCTTGAACTACAACATACTGAAATTTCGTGGAAAATGATGGAGATATGAGGGGTTACAGTTCTATTTTATGGAGACCCTAGATCTGTGAAGATTTCACTGACTTCTTGTTGGATCCTTGTTTGCATGTTGATTTTTGTTGAAGATTTGACTTCGATGTCTTCATGAAAGTTGAAGGTAACACATTAAAATACAACATACTCAAATTTGAAGCGAAAATAACAAGTATAGCTTGGTGAATCGGCTAGATCTTGGAAATGATGGTTCTGGTGAAGTATTCCGAGACACCCGAGACTTCATGGACTTAAATGGTGACCATAATTTGGTTATTTGACATAGATCTCTTCATGAAACTTGTAAAGGACACCTTGTTACATAACATACTCAAATTTCAGAAGAAACGAAAGAGAATAGATGGGTGAAATCTAAAAATTTCGGAGAAGTGTGTTCTGGACGTCGCGGTAGTGGTTCCAGAAGCTTCGTAGGGTTGTAGAAATTAATCTAAAAATAATTTGGCTTAGAGTTCTTCATGAGAAATGCACAAAAATGTGTTGGCTATCACCCTGTAAAATTTCGTAATTTTTGAAGGCCATATGAGTATTTTAATCGGATTTATTTGGAAACTGTGCAAGTCTGGCCATTATCCGAATATAAGGTGCTATTTTGTGGAAATTGTGAAATTATGAGAAATTCAATTTGGCGACGAATTTTGTATGAAATTGTGATTCTATTTGTTTGTTTAATGATTTTTGAGTATCATGATTTTGGGAAAATCATAGATATTAAATTTAATATTTATGGAAATAAATAATAAAATAATAATAAAATAATAAAATAATGATAAAATAAAAAGGAATTATTTTATTGGCTATGAACTTCATTGAATTGTTATGCATTGTTGTATGACATTGGTGTACGTATGATCATGAATTGTGATGCATGTGTGAATCATATGCCAAGAAATAAAAAGATTAAAAAGGATGATGGAAGTGGAAAACGATATGTGAGTAAGAGGTTGTGGTGGATGATGATGCTCGGTGGCCTAGTGGCGTAATTCCGGAGATTCCCCGGGAGTGTCGGGATGCCCGGTGGTATACGGTACGTAATTCCAGGGGAGGCCTAGTGGTATATCGGTACATAATTCCGGAAGCCCTGTCGGAGGTCTTTGCCCGAAGGGAATGCCTTGCGATGCCAGGATTTGGGTGCGAGATGCCCGGCTAGAAGGGTAAAGGCCGGATGTCCAGTTGTATCTTGGATACATGCCCGGAGGTTCCTCGTGATGCTAGTTGGGATGTGAGATGCCCAGAATGTGGGGGGCCGGATGTCCGGTTGTATCTTGGATACATGCCCGGAGGTTTTTCTCGCATGAGATGCGAGTGTAAAATATGAGATAAAATTGATGAATCGAGGAAGGGTGATGTGGTGATCAAATTTAAAGATAAAGATGAAAATTAACTCATGGCATGATATGGTATGATATGCATGATGATATGCATGATGATGGTGATGATATGTGATGTGATATGATGATCACCCATGGTATGATATGCATGATGATATGCATGATGATATGCATGATGATGGTGATGATATGTGTTATGATATGATGATCACCCATGGTATGATATGCATGATGATATGCATGATGATGGTGATGATATGTGATGTGATATGATGATCACCCATGGTATGATATGGATGATGATATGCATGATGATGGTGATGATATGTGATGTGATATGATGATCACCCATGGTATGATATGCATGATGATATGCATGATGGTGGTGATGATATGTGATGTGATATGATGATCACCCATGGTATGATATGCATGATGATGATGATAATATGTGATGTGATGATGTCATGATAAGGATGACATGTATGATACAATGATGTTATGATGATGATTATGATGATGACATATGATGATATGATACGCATGATGATAAGGCATGATGATGCATGATAGTATTACGCATGGCTGCAAGGTAAGTTACGCCTGTAACGCATATATGATTTGTATGGTGCATTGAGTGGTTATCGGATTCCTTTATCTGCTGAGTGGTTGTACTCACCCCTTTTGGGGACCAACATTTCAGATTAGTAGATGGTTTGAATGGTTGGATGTGATCGTGAGGAGGAGGATAGCAAGGGAAGGAGCTTTTGGATGCCGACACTGATCGATGGACTTAAAGTGTATGACTGTTTGACGAAACATCGGTCATCTTTTGGAGTGTAGCCGAATATAGAAGACTATGGCATTTTGATGTACCGATGAATGATGTCCATCTGATTTAAGTAAATAAAAAGTGTACGGCTCTTACCTATAAATGTTTAGTAGGCGTGCATTGTTTTCTGAATATAGGGAAGGGAGTTGTTGGATGTGCTTCCGCATATAAATTGCGCAAGGGACCGATTGAAAAAAAAAAAATGTAAACCCCCAAGTTGTATGGACCCGCTGCACTTGAAATGGTATCAGAGTGATATGTTAATAAGCAAAGTGAATGGTAAGCGAACTGTGGCGATCCTAATCGGATCGGGGGCCGTCGAGGGGTGCCACAGAAAAATTCTACCATGAGAGATAAGCAACACTTGAGTTGGCAGCCGGTTGCGAGTAATAAGCCAAAGATGAGTTTGATATCTTGGGGGCAAGGAAGTGCTCCAAATAAAGGAGGCCCAAGTGACAGCATTGCCCTTTGGCCAAATCAACTCCCAAGCAGAGGCAGAGGAAAAACGACTAGAGGGGTGGGGCAGCCAATGAAAGCAATCATCTTCTTGGTTAAACACCGAGAGTGGATTCCACCAATTGGCCAGGATGTTGATCACGTACCAGGCCATGGGTGTGGTAAAGCCTTCAACAACCGTCGCTAGTTGGGAGATACCGGAGTGGTATATATCTTGGTTGGAGAAGATCCTATATAAAGGGCCATTTGGGTGCCATGGGTCGAACCAAAACGAAACCGATTGTCCATTCCCAATATTCCACTTGAAGTATTGTTGGAAATGTTCTCGCAAGTTTAATATCTTTCTCCACGCCCAAGAGCAATGAGTAGGACACGAGATTAATATCTTTCTCCACATCCATTCCCAAACTTTTTTGTTTTTGCGTCTTAGAAAAAGCCACAAATTTTAGATCCAGTCCCAAATCTATCATTAATTTTGTTTTGTCTAAAATAAATCACTAACTTTTAATCTATTTTCAAATCTACCCCATGGTATAATCCCAACTTAATGTGACATCTTCACATCAAAAAAATTTTACACCAATAAGGTGAAACCGTTGTAGGATATGAAAATTAGGGACAACTAACGATGATTTTTGGGTAGAGGGCTATTAAGAGCAAATTTGAGACTAAGGATCCGTTCGTTTCATGGAAAATAATTTCCGAGAAAACA
This sequence comes from Eucalyptus victrix, assembly GCA_016097545.1. Classification (NCBI taxonomy): domain Eukaryota; kingdom Viridiplantae; phylum Streptophyta; class Magnoliopsida; order Myrtales; family Myrtaceae; genus Eucalyptus; species Eucalyptus victrix. The sequence continues at coordinate 31,337,651 of CM027838.1, forward strand.
TTTTCCGGATTTCCAGCGTTCGTTTTACAGAAAATGAATTCATTGGGAAAAATGTTTTCCATGAAAGGAAAAAAACTCTTCTAAATTAGGGAAAAATATTTTCCACTTTTGAAAATCGGAAAATATTTTTTCTCACTTGATCTTTCCTGTCTCACACTTCTACAAATCCTCACTTACTCCTCTCCTTTCTTCTTCTTCTTTTATTTTTTTATACGAATCATTTTTTAATTTTAATTTTCTTTTTTAATTCGAATTATTTTTAATTTCCTTTTTCTTTTCTATTTCTTTTCTTTGTTTCCCATCTTCTTCTTTCTTGACTAGTCATCGGCCATCGCTGGGCGAACCTTGAGGTTGTCGATCTCAAGCTCGCGCTCGTCGATCTAGCAAGCGTTGAGCTTGACGCTTGTGCTCGCCAATCTGGTGAGAGGCGAGCCTCGTGCTCGTTGGTGAGCTCGAAGCTTACCGGTGGTCGGTTGTAGGCCGTCGCCGTGGCCAGTGACCGGCCAAGAAAGAAGGAGATGGAAAACAAAGAAAAAAGAAAAGAAAAATAAAAAGAAAGACCTATCCCGTGGTGGTCGAGTTGGTGGAATCGCTTGTTGGCCACACGCAAGGCTGGGGTTCAATTCCCTAACTCGTCATGATGCGCGACTAAAGTGGGGAGCTGTGGAAGGTGGGTTCCTGCGTTAGCACCTCCCGTGGTTTATGCGTAGCTGCTATTGGTCACAAGGTGGTTCTACGGTCATAAAAAAATAAAATAAAAAAATTAATAATTATATTTTAAAAAATAAAAATAATAAAAAATCGATTTTTAAAAAATATGAAAAATCCATTTTAAAAAATAAAACAAATGAAAAAGGGTATATGGAGGAAAATATTTTTCTCACTGAACAGTGAAAAATATTTTCTACTTCATTTTCAGATTTCATCCAAACACCGGAAAATAATTACATTTTCCTAGAAAATATTTTCTACTTTTTGGAAAATATTTTCTAGAAACACCACATTTTTCACAAAACGAACGAAGCTTAAAGTAAAAAGATTGACAGCTTTTTTATTAAACAAAAAACATTCGGGGTAAATTTGGAACTGCACTTAATTTTGGTTTTTTTTTTTAGACAAAAACATTTTCATGCATAATTTAGATTAGATATAAAGTTTATGATTTTTTAGGAAATTAGGCCATCAATCGGGTGACGATGAAAGCATGTGCCATATCAACGGTCCACACATCCTTCTTAATAGCCTCTATTTTGATATTATAATTAATCGTTTTTATAAGGTCGTTTTGACAAACTCTATTTGCTTTTCCTAAATATACACTAGGGTTTCGTCTAAGCAAAGACACGTCAAAGCCTACATCGCACATCAGCAAACATTATCAAACATGAAACTCAGACGTTTACTCCACTTCCTTGTACAAAGAGTAACAAGTACATCGATTTTTATGTACTTTATCAATGTTGCAATAACCTATACTGAGTGGGAGCCTAATATGTGCTTTGACAACCCCTTTTCAACCACTTCGAGATTTCTCGCTGTTGATCCTGATCAGCCCATCCTTTCATTCCATCTGCTTTGACAATCCCAATTTGCAAATCGCTTGATTTAGGATTTACTGTGAACTCTAACACGTCCAGTCTCCCTTTACCCTAATAGTTCAATTTCTTTTCAATTTACTTGGACTTTTTGGGCAATCGTACAGTGGCAAGAAGGTAAGGAAGATGGATTTTTCTTGGAGATATTGCCTCGACAAGAGAGAGAGAGAGACAGAAATCAAGCCAGCATGGACTCACAGATCATGATCTCATCCGGATAACAAGACCGACGCAACAACGACTGCACTTCTGATTCAGCGCACGTCGTGTCTGGTGGTTGCCAAACAACCAATAGAGGTTAGTCATATTGCTCGGAGAAGTGCCTGGAGAGACATATCAGCGACAACCATGATCCATCAATTAATTTGTGGTTCTTTCGCTGCCGATTTGGTGAACGCCCTAGCAAAGCTTATATAGCCATTTCCAAATCAATCGGGGCCATATCACTTAGTAACAACGTACATAATCACTTTCATGTCATTCATATGTTCTTTCGGAAAAATGTTTGCTAAGCAGTTACGAAATAGGACAATTTTGTATGTATAGCATATTACAGGCAAGAGACCGGGTGGCACAACACGTCAACGAGATAATTGAGGAACAAGAAAACAAGTAGAATAACATTTACGCAAAAAATTGAGTGGAAGTGCCGAGATTTGAACCATTGATTTATTATGCTCTAATATCCTTTTTTTTTTGGTAAAAAGATAGCTTGTAATATATTAGGTAACATTACAAATAAAAGCCGAAGCATCCGAAGAGATAATACTGAGGAAATTAGAAGGCGGGAAAAGAAGCCAGTTTGGTTGAGGGCCTTGATCCCTGTGGGCCCTAGCGGCCCAGTCCGCTGCACCATTTGCTTGTCGACGAACGTGTTGAAGCAAAAGGTTAGGGCATCGCTGAAGAAGATCGCTGAGGGTCGCAAATAGAGAGCGTTCCTTCCATGGCGGCGGCTGGTTCATCCGAATGATCTCCACCAGTGTTGAGCAGTCAGATTCGATCACAACATGCTGAGGATGGAGATTCTTGTGGAGCAGCCGTTGAATAGCAAATATGAGGGCGTAAATCTCAGCTTGGAACGCCGATTGGGCAGGCACAGATTGGGTAAGCATATCTGTTAAAATGCCTCTACTATCTCTGAAAACACAAGCGATTGATCCTTTCTCCGATTCTTGCCGAAAAGCCCCATCAATATTACACTTAATATACCCCTCCGCTGGTGGTTGCCATCTATATTCAGAACTGACCATCGTCTTTTCCATCTTCTATGGCGAGGACTGTAAAAACTTGAAGATGGTGTTTTGGGCTAGGGCATCATTGACGGCCTGGCGGGGATCAAGAGGGATCTGACGAAAGATAGCATTATTCCGCTGTCTCCAAATCTCCCACAGAAGATGAGCGATCACAGCAAACTCAGGAGATGCGTGTGGGAGGGAAGCTCTTTCTACTAACCAGGCATCAAATCGGTTCACTGAGGTAGGTAAAATTTTGACGCCAATGTCTTCGTGAGTCCAAATTTCAGTTGTCCATGGACAGAAAAAAAAGATATGCTCTACTGATTCCGGAACAGATTGATTGCATAGAGAACAAAAGGGGTGAGGGGTGATATGGCATTGATAAAGATTGAGTTTTGTAGCAATGGCATTTTTGCAAGCTAACCAGAGAAAAACCTTAAGCTTTGGGGCTGTACACATGTGCCAAATTTTCCTCCATAACATGGGTGGGTTAGTATACGAGGATGAGGGCTGGTTTAGTGGTGGCTGAGATTGTTTAGATAGAGAATGATAACAACTCTTTACTGTGTAGGTACCAGAAGGAGTTTCTGTCCAAACTAGTTGATCCTGAAGGAGAGACGGAGTAATAGGGGTATTGAGAATTGCCTTACTGACAAGATCATCGAAGAATGCAGTAACAAGCGTGGACTTCCATTCGGAATGCGCAAAATCAATGAGGTCAGCCACTCGGTCAGGCTCCCCTATCTCTGGTAAGCCTCCTATCGGGCCTAATGGCAGCCAATTATCTTCTCTGATGTGTATCTTCGTGCCATCTCCGACTAACCAACGTAGTTTAGGAGTAATTGCTTGACGACCCCTTAATAAACTCTGCCATCCCTAAGAAGGATGATGTCCTGAGGGAGCAGATTGAAAAGAGGAATAGCGAAAATATAAACCCTTAAAAAGCTAACTCCAGATAGCTTGAGGTTGCTGAAATAAACGCCATGCTTGCTTTCCAAGCATTGCATTGTTAAAGTTGATTAAATCTCTAAATCCCATCCCCCCTGCAACTTTTGAGAGCTTCAATTCTGACCATTGTTTCCAGTGAATGCCAGATTGACTATTTTGTTTACTCCACCAGAATGCTGAGATCTTTCGTTCAATCAATCTGCATAGAGACAGCGGAAGCTTGAAGATAGACATGGCATACTGCGGTAAGGCTTGAATTACTGATTTCAATAAGATTTCCTTGCCTCCTTTCGATAAAAATTTTTCCTGCCAACCTGTTAACTTAGCATTTACTCTTGCCAGGATCCAGGAAAACATCTCCTTTTTGGAACGGCCCCAATCCGAGGGAATGCCCAGGTATTTACCATACTTACTGAGAATAGGGACTCTTAATTCTTGTGCAAGATTTTGTTGTAATGAAATAGGACAGTATTTGCTGAAAAATACACCAGATTTGTTTCTATTAATAAGTTGGCCTGTAGCAACACAATATTGGTTTAGGAGATTGGCAAGGTTATGGCTTTCAGAGAGAGTGGCTTTAAGGAAAAATACTGAATCATCAGCAAAAAACAGGTGAGATAATTTAGGACAGTCTCGATTGAATTGAATCCCCTTTATATGGCCAATAGCAACAGCTTGAGTAAGAGTAGTGGATAGAGCATTTGCAATTAAAATGAAGAGATATGGAGAGAGGGGATCGCCTTGGCGAATCCCTCGAGTAGGTTTAAAATAAGGAAGCTGTTCACCATTAAACCGAACACTAAAAGAGACTGTAGTAACACAAGCCATTACCTGAGTAACCCAGCTGTCATGGAATCCCAATTGCTTCAAATAGGCTTCTAAAAAGTCCCATTCAACCCTATCGTAAGCTTTCTGCATGTCTGTTTTGAGAATAAGATTGAAGCATTTCTTGCATGCTCGCACTTTAAATTGATGCATGACTTCTTGAACCACCATAATATTGTCCTGAATCTGTCTATTACTAATAAATGCTGCTTGCTCTTTGGAAATCAAAACAGATAGTAAAGGTTTAAGTCTGTTGGCCATAATTTTTGATATGATCTTATAAGCAAAGTTGCACAGACTTATGGGACGGTATTGTTCTATACTTTTTGGATGCTGGACTTTAGCAACTAGGGCAATGATTGTTCTGTTTAGAGTAGGGGGCATACAACCTGTGGTAAAGAACTCCTGTACTGTTTTAATGACGGTTGCTTTGATAACATGCCAGTGATGCCGATAGAAGAGGCTTGGAAGACCATCAGGACCAGGAGCCTTTGACGCTCCCAACTGGAAGGTAGCCTGGTAAATCTCCTCCTCTGTTACCCTGCTCATCAAATGTGTATTCATTTCAGGAGTTACCACCGGTGGGCATTGATCGAGGAAAGGCCTAAAAGCCCTGTGGCCTACAGATCGGTAAAGCTGAGAAAAGAAGCCCTGAGTGAGGTCTTTTAGCTGTTCTGGTTCTCTGATCCATTGCTGGTGAGTATCCATTAGCATAGTAATTCGATTTTGTTGTCTCCTTTGCATAGTATGTGCATGGAAGAACTTTGAATTATGATCGCCCCACTTTAACCATTGAATACGAGAACGCATAGCCCAAAACTGTTCATCTTGAGTCCATAGTTTCTGAATTTCAAATCGTATTGCATTGGCATACTCCTTGTCCCCTTCCTGATAGGATGTTCTATTTATAATCATCTGCAGTTGAGATTGCAAGTGATGGATGCGTTGATGACAATTACTGAACCGAGCTTTACTCCATCTTGTTAATCGCGTTGCAACTGCTTGTAATTTGGATATCAATGAGGTACTACTATTGTCCCAAGCCTGTTGAACCATGTCTTTACACTCTGTATCTTGGTTCCAGAAAGCTTCATATTGAAAAGTCTTTGCACGTTTGACAGATGATGGCCGAGTTTGCAGCAATATAGGACAATGATCCGAACCAACAAACGGAAGGGCAAATGCTTCTGCAGAAGGGTAAAACAGCAACCATTCCAGTTAGGGGTGATCGGGTCTAGGGTGGGTAGGGTCTAGACCTGGACCCTGTACCCGACCCTGTTATAACCGGTTCTAATTTTTTGGACCCTGTACCCAACCCTGTTTGCATTGGACCCTGTTCCCAACCCACCCTGTTTTTCCGGTCCGGGAACAGGGTTAATCCTGTTTATATTAAAACCTGTTTTGCATAAAAATTGAAATGTGACAGGAACTGAGCTGCAATTATTGAAGTACCATGGTTTTTTAACAACAATGGAGGCTTTTCTTCTTGACTAGCTTGATAAACATTATTAGATGGAGGATAGAAGTATGCATAAGCATTTTGACCAGGAACTTCTGTTGGAAATTCAATCAGCTCTAGCAAGCTGAAATAAGACTGGTGCTTCAAACTGTCCGGTGAAGAGGACCATATAATCCGAAAATCAATTGACTTCTGACTTTTCGTCATTGAAAGTCACCGTAGACAATAAACAAAAGGAAATTATAACAACAATGAGAAACACTAATTACTGCAGCACAGTCCACACTTCACTAAATATGAGGAGATCACTACGGTAAAGTATTGCAAGCACCTTAGCCACAGATATTGGAAGTACTCCTGATGCTCCCTCAACATATAGGCAATTGTTTCCTAAAGTTTGCAAAAGAAGAATGTGCACATCCATCAGCTTAAAAAAATTAGTAATAGCAATTCGTCACAAAGAAGGTATTGAACATACTATGTCTTGTATGTCTGTGAATGGAATGTCAAGCAATGATAATGAGCTCTGAAGAACGTCAACAATTGCAAGATGAGACCTTCCCCTCTGCCTACAAGCAGATTCTAAATAATTGATATGAAGAATCATATAATAATTTGTCATACAATAATTTGTATTTCAATAATGTTAACACCTTAGATCATCACATGGAAGAAAGCTCACCTGTAGCTGAAAGCAATCAGGGTCTTCTGTTTGTCGCTCTGGATAACTTCATAAGAGCTAGTTGATGAATTGAGCAAAATGCAGTACCAGCAATCAAGATGCAAATTGTAACATCATACCATTTGATATGATGTTCACCCATATATCAGATGCTTTTCAGAAAATTCATTGCATTGCAAACAAAAAAGACACTGCAAGTAGTTTTCATACACTTGCAGGTTGCAGCCATGTCCCTTACCCAGCAAGCAGTCCCTCAAACTTGGCTATTATGAAGTCGAGCAGATAACCTAGATATGTAATTTGTAATTGACCAAAGATGCCAATCTGCATGCTCCGCAGGCCACATATATTCTCTGCTAGCGATTCAAAGTGCCCATCACCATGATCAAATACCATCCACTTCCACAAAAGAGTAACAAAAGCACCATGATCAAATACCATCCACTTCCACGAAAAAGTAATAGAAAACCAGTATCTCTGAGAGCGCACACACATAACAAGAGAATGCAAACCTTTTGAACATTTAGGTCATGCAAGAGAATGCATAAGTCTTAATCTTTAAGAGATGTTCAGAAGCAAAATCAGGCTAATATAAGGCACAACTTTGTCAACTCATTCCTGAAGTTGATTTTATATGCAGAGGCAACCCTGTTCACATTATAAACCAGTCCAATAGCCAAAAAAAATTCGATAATTGAAAGTCTTGACCAGCAGCTGCATCATATCAATTCTGAAGCACCATGGTGCTGCATCATTTTTAAATTTCTGGAATTCCACAGAACCTTTAAACCTAAACATCGGATTCACCGATTGTATAATTTGAAAAAAATAATAATCATGGCCATGAGCCGACACCAGAGCAGCTTTTAGATGGTCCTAGGACTCATAGCAGTTAATTAAATTCCAACGTCATGCACGGCACATATCAGCATCAACGAGCTGCAGAAGCCGACCATCAATAACAAGAATCAACGTGTTCTTGCCAAAATGCTCGCGAAAGATGCCATTGTCGTGCCCTAGTTTTGGACAGCAAACTCCTACACAAGCCCAAAGCAAACTCCAAAAACTCGACACAAGCCAGAAGCACTTGAGAGAGAGACCTTGGAACCGGGTGCGAAGTCTGGGGACGACGTCGAGGGGGTGCGCGGTGACGACGGTGGCGAACCCGGCGACGGCTCTAGCGGTGGCATTCTCCCACTGACAGATCATCCGTATCAGCCCAAAGTAAACTCCAAAAACTTGACACAAGCCGGAAGCACTAGAGAGAGACCTTGGAACTGGGTGCGGACGACGTCGAGGGGGTGCGCAGCGGCGACGGTGGCGAACCCGACGATGGCTCCGGCGGTGGCGTTCTCCAACTGATGGATCTGGTGATGGGGCGCGATGAAGGAAAAGCAAGTCTGCAGGTGTGAGTCGTGACCGTGTGAGTGTGAGAGGTAAAGAAGACAGAAACGAGTTAGGGTTTTTGATTTGGGGTTGTCTTAAAAACCGGTTCCCAAACCGGTCCGGTCGAACCGGTTCCCGGGTGGGTAATCCCTCGGAACCGGTTCTCGGACCGGTTCAAATAGGGTCTGAATTTCGGGAACCGGTTCCCGGACCGGTTTCAATCAGAACCGGTTCCCGACCCTGTTTTCCGGGTGGGCCGGACCGGGAACCGGGTAAACCCGGTCCGGTTGCACACCCCTAATTCCAGTGAACAAAATACACGATCCAGCTTCTCCTTTACTAGAGCATCCTCTTCGTGATTATTGGACCAGGTAAATTCACAACCTTTACTTTGAATTTCGAGTAATGCACAATCATTGATCACATTCCGAAAGGAGGTCATACGCGAAGTAATTGGTGGTCGCTTGCCCATTTTTTCCCAGGGAGAAAGGAAGTCATTGAAATCACCTATACACAGCCACGGTAAGTGATTTGCAGCATGAATAACTCGAATGGTATTCCAGAATTCCTGACGTAGCTAATATATTGGAGGTGCGTGCAGGCAAGTAATATGCATGGAAGAGTTCGTCCTAGGATCAAGTGCAACAAAATCAACACACTGATCATCCGAGTATACCGAGGTAACTTCGAAATTATCATTCCAGAACAGAGCCAGACCACCCTTTAAACCATCAGGATCCTTCACAAAAGAGTTAGAAAATTTAAACTTACGCTGAATCTTAGATACGAAGTGTTTATCCTTCTTCGTTTCCATTAAAAACACAAAATCGGGCTTATCACAGGCTACCATCGCCTTGAGGGCTTGAATTGTCAGGGGATTGCCCAACCCCTAACAATTCCAACTGAGGAGCTTCATTTGGAACACGGTGGCTGTTGAGGGCCAGCCGCCAAAGCCCAAGGATCAGGGATATTCGAAGTAACAACCTCTATAGCAGGGATAGGAGGGAGAGCTGGAAGAGCAGGCTGCATTTGAGGAGGAGTTTCAGGTACTGTCCCTTCCATGGACTCAACTTGGATTTTAGGATTGTAAAAGGCATCCCAGTAAGGGCTAAATTGTTTAAGCTCAGCTCTGAGCCAAGGTCCATAAACCATCGTGTCACGGCCATCAAATTGTGTTTCAACATATGGAAACTCAGGACAGGAAGTTGCATAGTGACCAAGCCGTCCACAGGAGTAGCAATAATGGGACAGTCGCTCATACCGAAAATCAAGCCATACGGTTTTACCTTCAATACTGATAAGTTTACCATTTTTCAGAGGATCTTTCAAATCTAACTCAATCCGTATTCTTGCAGAAATATCTATTTTCACCTCCAGTGCTTTACCTATCTGGGATGCAGCTCGACGCAAAATAGGTGGAGAAGTCCACTCCAAAGGTAAGCCAATAACATGCACCCAAAACATACATTTGCCGAAATCATACTGTTGCAATGGAGTATTAGATTGCCAAGGACGTAGGTTAACTAAGTGACCAGAAAATAACCAAGGGCTACCATCCAGAATACGACGCTTCTCCACTTCTGTTCTAAATTTGATGATATATAGCCTTGTATCTGCCGAAGTGATGTCTACATGATCCATTCTCCAAGCTTTCTTCATAGCAACTTGAAAGGCAGATAAATTCACAGAAGGATTGGTAAATATGTTGCCTACCAGGATGAGACGACAATCCTTTAGTTTGGCCGACGCAGGGATGTTATCCCAAACCTCCAACGGCTGTTCTGAGCATAACCGGCCCAGGCGATTACAGAGGGAAGCAATTCGTGAGGTATTATCACTGTCTTCCATTAGTAAAGGGAATAGACAGACGTTAATATGGAAAATTGAAAGAACAGATGACTAAATCGAAGAGTTGCGAAGATTGCATGTTATAGATCGGCAACATGCAGAGCAGGAATGGCGGGGAATTGCAGGAGAACAAAAAAACAACAGACCCAGGTAGAAGAAATTGCGCATGCAGAAGGAGGAAGGACGAGGAGAAATAGCTAAGGTGAAATGGGCGGAGAACGACAGTGATGCATAAAGACCGCAAAGTTCAGAGAAGGAGCTGAGGAAATCGAAGACATAGTGAAGAGCTCGAACATCACGCGAGAGAAAACTCTAACATAAGCGAGAGAGAATGTTTCTTTCGAAAATGATTTTGCTCTAATATCCTTGTGGAACGTTAAAGTGTTAGAAAACAAACCAACAATTTTAACGATATCAATATTAGCGATCTGAATATACAAGTTGATTATCTGTCTTATAGCGAACCAGAAGAGTGAACTAATACTAAATCCATACATTGCTCAACCATGATCCAAGTAGAAAACAGAATGTAAAGGTAGCAGATGCATGAGGAATCGAACGTGAGAGCACATCCGTTCCGTACTTGAGTGTGCACGATCGAGCCCTATCTATCAAGTAGGGAAGACTGGCCAAGCCAGGCAAGGACCACTAAAGATAGGGTAATCCATGAGAAAATGAAGTCATCCCATTAATTAATTCTTTGCAGCTTCCATTTCGAACCCATCCGTGAGTCAGCCAATGACGTGGATGCATGAATTTTCCTAAGTATCTGGAAGTTCGAAACGGGAGTGTTCATTTCATTCAATGATCATCCTCATCATCACATATTAAATGATGACGGGGTCGAAAAGGGCATGCAATGGGTGGTCAGAGCTTGCGCATGTCCGTGTGTGTTGCTCATCTTTCTAAAATATTGAAATGGTAGGGTTGGGGACTCCCCACAAGCCACGAAAAGCCATGCGTACAGAAGAGGTGAGGGAGGGAGATGGTCAGCTGTCAGTCGATGTTAATATTGATTTGATGGGAGACAACGAGCAGCTTTGAATGTATATTGACTGTCTGCCCACTGAGTCAAGGCCAAGAGGGCTTGTTGAGTCCACAAAATCCGATTACGGGAATGCTAGTGACGAGTACCCTAAGACTTTGCTGAGGACGTTTCTGCTAAGAGGAATAACTCACCATCAATGTCCTTTGCAGAGGGTGTGCTTTTCTCCGGACCAGAGAGAGGAGCTTGATTTAGTATTCATATACGAAAACCTAATTTAGGAAAAAGAATCGCAATGACAAGTGTCATGAGTGATATGCCCCCTTTTTTTTCGTGTTGCAATCACAGTCACGTGATTCTCAAAGGAATTTTCTTTTTATCTTTTATTCGGTTGTAAAAAGAGTGATTTTCATACACTCGATTTATAATAATCCCGTCACACGTTCATCTTAATTTAAGCTTTTTTCATATCGAAAATAGGGTTGAAAACACATGTAAATCACGTTGTGATAGTATTTCCACGTGAAGAAATAAACTTTTCCATTAGATATCTATAAATAAATTACTATATATTGTCCTTTGAAAAAAAAATTGGATAGAATGGAAAATAAAAGGATGCAACCCTATATCAACTCTACATCATTCATGCAGCCGTTCTCTCTCTAAACTCCATGGATTGAACAATTAACGCAAATAATGCATATAAACATGGACAAACAAGGATCTCAGCCCTTATAATTTTGACTATATATCTACAGCATGCTGAATGATAATTTGGTACTAAGGAGTAGGAAGAGAACATTATTTATCTACAGTATAGGTTTAGATGCAGAAAGAACACAGGAGGCTCACACCATCCGTATGTATAAAAAAAAAAATTAGAGGAAATTAGGACTGTTTCAATTCTTAAATTGCATGTCTGCGCGCCTGCGTGCCAGTGCTTCCTCGAAACACTGCTCAGTAAAGAATATCTGGGGCTAAGATTTATGTATATTCCCTCTTATTGCAGCTATAAGATGACAAAATGGACCTTACAGTGACATGGTCCTGTCGTCAGTCAACACGAAATTCTATTCCTAACGAGCCTAAAATCAGCTCACTAACCAGGGTCTCTTTTTTGGCTTTTTTCTGGACATTTTTTGTTCAGGCGTTACTAGCAAACATTTCCACTATCTTCACTATGCCTAGCAATATCTTAGAAAAGTTGCGTAACAGTCAGCATAGAGACAGCCAACAAGGAAAAGCAAACATACTTTTGACGAGTACAAGTTCAGTGTATAATGATTCCGGTTTCTGATGATGCACACAGATTTTTTTAACTCCAGCGGAAAGATTGTTTCAATTTCTCTACCAAGATGCTTGTGTACAAGATTCGCCATGCCAATAGATAAAATCAATTGCTAAAATATGCATATGCACGGACATGTGATATGTCCTACGCGATTGATATACACTTCCTAAGAGTTAATAGGAAAAAAAATGTCTCTTTTTCCCTTTAAGAGAAAGCATTACCCAAAAGCAAAGTCTTAGCATGCATTTACAGCACAACACCTCATTTATCCCAAGTAGTTGATGATGCATTTCCAGCAAATGGACCCAAACAAGTAAACATTAATGCTGATGCATGTTTGTGATTGATTCGATCAGATATCATGAATATATGCTTCACTTTTGTTTCTGTTTATTAATTTCAATCAGCTGCAAAGAAGGAAGTGGAATCCGTGAATGTTTTTTTTTGGTAAGAGGTAAGAATGGAATCCGTGAATGTTAAATTAGCCTGATATTCAAATCCTGATGAAGTTCTCAAAAAAAATAGTGTTTCAATCTCAGATATTCGCATGTATGTAAATCCTAATATGACCAGATGCACATGAAGGATCATATATATCTGCTATACACCACTGATCAGATGCCCTATCATTTACAGCAACCATGTGCATTAACTTTTATATAGCGATAATAAAAATCATGACGCCAGACTTCTGGTGTACGAGATTCAAAGTGATACAATTAGGCAGGCAAACTGTACATGAAAGCCAACTTGGCAGAACAATGTTACTCGTCTCTCAGTAGAGTACAGGAAGAATGTGCAAAACTTAAATATATCACATTCACAAATTCTAATGAAGCATTGTCACCAACATTACCAACTCCTGGCCAAAATTGCCTGGAAGAAGGACCAGCAGCATGTAAAGACATCCTCATGATTCATGTCATCTAGAGGAAAGGTTCACAAAACTAAGATTCACGGAATCACTCCAATCTGAGAATAATCAAGTCGTTAACTTCATCAATTTCTGTTGCAGCTCGAACAAATTGCCATTTCCTCCTTTGGTTACCTGCATAAATAACCCCAATATAGGATAGGAGCTTCATCAATTAGTGGGTTAAAAGGAAATTTCAAATGAAACCCTAAAAGTATTGGCATTATATGCATTCGTTGAGGGATAATTATTGAGGCTTAGGGGTACCTCGGCTTTGATGGAGTGAAGAATCCTTTCGCTCACTTGGGTTGAATTGCAGCTGAACACGTTTACTCCTTCTTCGGACAACGCTTTGAATGCTTTTGATAAGGGGAGCCCTTGTTGCGAGGCGGTGTTTATGAGAATTTCCACTCCTGCCATGCAAGACTGGACCATCACAGTGTCACCCTGAGAGCAAGCAGTTCTTGAACATTCAGGTGTCTCTTTAGGAGCACCCGAATCAGACAGTCCCTTCAGCTCGTCTCTCCTGTCACTCAGCGCTTGGATCTTGTTCTGCATCTGCCTTATGTAGTTGACTGTCTCATGAATGTGATCAGAAATAGACCTCTTTCCCTGCAAAAAGTGTCCTATCCCATTAAAAGGCAATTTAAATCCACACAAAAGACAGCACAGAAAGTGCTGTATTGCACAAACTTTAGCAAAAGAAATTGTAAAAATGAGTACAGCAGAACTAACCTTAAGAAATTCAATTGGGAGTTGTTTCCTTAGAGATCCATAAAGGGTAGCCATTTCTTGCCTCCTTTGCCTCTCAATATCTCTGTGTACGACTTTCTTGTTCTTGCTTGTGTTGCCATTAGGCTTCGCACCAGCCGTGGGTTTATCGAACACAGAAGACGTTTTATCACCCTGTCGGCCATGATCGTCGAGCGTCTCGCTGATGAAGAAGTTCCCATCTGGAGGAGAAGAAAGTTGATACAGGATATCGTCGTAGTTATCGACTTGATGATGTTGTTGGTGGGAATCAAAGGAAGAGCATTGGAAGAACTCATCAGTTTCGTCAAATGGGATCGTGCTAGTAAAATAGCTCATGTTTGGGGAGCTCTCTCTCTCTCTCTCTCTCTCTCTATATCTCTCTATATCTCTCTTTCTATTTCTATTGAGGTATTCTCTCTTTTATAATTGGGATGCTGCGGATATGTTTTTTTTTTTTTTGGGCATGACGAGATCTTTGATGGGCCTGATGCTTCAAGATTTTGTGGTTTTTGATGGACAAATGTGACTTAAAAAATGACCTGAGTTTTCTGCTTCCTAAAATAAAGCTTTAATATCTTTCTTCTGGAACTGTACATTTGGGGGACTGAGCGAAACCCACATCATATTCACATGTAGAAAATCAGAATATGGACTTGCGTCTGATTCAATTTTTGGATTTCACACATTTCTCTTGGTCCCCCCAAAGAAATGAGAGTTGATAAATATATATTTATCTTGATTTATCGTTTGTGATACTATAAAAACTCTCAATTGATACACATGTAATAAACTTATTAAAACTAATTTTTTTATCATGAAAAATCATAAATTAGTACATTCATGATAAATTTACCTCAAACTAAAATTTTGACCACCAAACTCCAAACTATAGAAGGTAAGTTTATTATTTGTGTACTAGATTAGGGTTTTAATTTAAAGTAAATTTGTTGTACATGTATCGATTTGTAGTTTTCCTTAGTGTCAACCCACATTATTTTAAATATCTTAGCACTTTTTTCTGCTTCAAACAGCATATCCTCCTAACAAAGTGCGATCGTTTTCTTTTTCTTTTGGGTTGCTGAAAAAGAATTAAAATACGAAATCAGCTACTTGCAGACACTTTTCTGACAAAAATGGGAAATTATTCTAATTATTAAGTACATGTTTCCTTCTGACCATTTGATGGCCTAAGTAAGTTCAAATCACAAGGTGATCATCCCCTTTATTTGGAGAATCACCATAGCCACCATTTCGAGTAGCTAGGTGATGACCAGCATATGGTGGGTTGGAAAGTGGTGGGTACGGATACCAAGAGAAGAGAAGAAAACATGAGGCATCGAAAGTCTCTCTCGGACAGCGAGAAAAATGGGAAGATGGCGTGTCTCAGTCGAGCAAAAATGTTTTATGTGAATTTATCCAAAAAATCACACAGGTGGAGCCAGGGTGTTAATTTGTATGCCTTTTCGAATTAAAAAATGCAAGTACATTTATTCCATAAGTAAATCCCTATCGCGTGCATATTAACGTTTGTTGATTTTTCATAATGCTCATGAAAAAAGATTTCCTAATTGACATTGGATAAAATAAAAGTCGAGAGCAAAAAAATAAAAAACTTACCCTAATTTGTGGATGGACTTGGTAAAATCTGAGAAATTTCTTAGGAAGACAACATTATGGGCGTGGATTTCTTGCCAAAATGAAATGATGCAAAACATAGTGTTTCTATGTTTTGTTGAAGTGATCATTATTGAGACGAGGGAGCAGGATTAGGTGGGACAATTTGATGATGAGGACGTGGGTCCAGAGTGTTTAATGCGTCAAGAAATCAAAATCAAGAAAATCTGGCATATGGGAATGCACGACAACACACATGCGAGCGATTTCAGGAGAAGCAGATCACCAGAAATGGCAGGGTCGTTTGGTTCGCTCTCATAAGCTACTTTTTTCTTTTTGGTCGGTCTCATAAGCTACTTTAAATGTTATATCAATCACGATTTTATCATTTCCGTACAGATTTAAAGAGATATGTCAAAGTTGACATGGTCAAGAAAATGGGTCTGATGGGATCACTTGATCGAACCATTGTTAAAGAACGAAATATAATGAAATTATGCATAATGACTTGTACAATTAATTAAGGTGATTGGAGAGGTTCATTCAAAGATAATGAGACCGATATGCTGGAAAATAAATAACAACACTAGTTGTAATATCTCACCAATATCATTTCTTGTGATAATGGTTTATACTTTGCACTCTTGTATACATTGGTTAAAAATGGGTTACGATAAAAAGTGGAGAAGTTAGGGATAATCCACTCATATTAGGAGTTGAAATCAATCTAAAATTTACATTGTACACTGAGTGCATTTTTTTTAAGAAAATAAATAATTTGGAAAATATTTTCTTAAAAATAATTAATTATATCGCTTAAAATAATTAGCAAATGATTGTTTGTGAACATTTTTGGATATAAATTGTTATCGATAATAAAAATATTTATCAATGACTAATTATTTCAAACGATACAAGATATTGTTTTTATGAAAAGAAAAAATCAAATTATTTGTTTTCCACAAAATAAACAGAGCTAAAATCTCGCATTATACATTTTATAGATTTGATGTAGGGTGTGATATCATATTTATATTCTAATATGCTCCATCACGCTTTGGCTGGAATTTGAACTTGAGATATCTTATTCTAATACAATGTAAGATTTTGTGACTCATAGCAAATTATTTTGAAAGTTCAAGTTATTAAATGAATGCATGGTTTGATATTTAAATATTAACAAGGCCATTACCCATCCATAGATGCTCTGCGGAATGTGTTCGATCTACCCAAGTCTCTTGATTGATTATTCATCAGATGAATTGAATTCTTAAATGAGTTGTATTTCTTGGGAGAAAGAATGTTTGGGATGCTCCATTGCGTAAAGGTTGTATTCTTGTATTCCTATCATTTGATTTGATTTGATTTGAAGGGCCACGTTGCTAAGGAGGCTCCGAGTTGGTGCAGAGAAGTCAATTCAAAAACTATGCATTTATTCGATTTTGAGACTCACTAGAAAGCTATTCAATTGAATTCACATGTATATAAATCTAGTAAAATAGAATGAAAGCGGTCCACCATTTCTATCTAGACTTTATGTCTTTGTGATGGAGCAAACGCTAGCTAGTTAGGCGCAACATCACTTGCTAATTAAGTTATGTCGGCAAAGTTAAGTTCGACTTGTATCACCAGCTTATGATCGGTTTTGAGCATGCCTCCTGGTCTCAAAGAGAGACACGTTTAATGTTATCCTTGTTACTAAGTTCTCACGCAAGAGTTAAACAATTAGAGTTTAAGATAAATAAGTTTGGAGGACACATGGTCTTAGTTGTTTGCTGGAATTACAGGTATTGTGATGCGAATATACATCATGAATAAGATTTTTCTTTTATTGGGTTTCAACTTGGATCCTCAAAAATTTTCGTGTATTAATTTGTTTAGTCACATACCCACTCGGATAGCTCGTGTTTTTATCTGGTCGATGAAGTTATTTAGATGGGATTCCTCGTTATAATTGGAATAACCGTTTTTCTATCAACTTAAGGCCAATGATGATCACGTGTAAGCCGGTCATTATCGGCGTAAGAAGGGTTGTGATTGGAAGTGAATCGTATGGGTAATTGCTGAACAGAAAAACTGACATAATAACAAGAACGACAAGTAAGAGAAAATTGAGAGGGAGCGCTAAGATTAAAACTATTGACATATGCTCCGGTACCAAGTTAAATTTATCGCATTTTTCCTGATAATTTAAGATGTTAGGAAACGTGCAAACAATGGATTATAGCAGCTTACTTAATAGTTACAAAAATGATATGAATGATGTCACAAAGCATTAGTTCTTCATCTAATTTGAGCGTTTCATACACTACCTTATTTCTCTACCACATGATGAGAGGCGGGTTATTCACGGATTCAACATGGGTTTTGATTGGAAAAATATAATCTTGACAGTACCTCATGTTATTAATATGTTGATCTTAGAATTATTTTGATGTTACCTCATTATTTTGTTGGATGTGATTTCGAATTGATTTTGTATTTCACTTGTAGGACTAGACTTATATCGAACTAGGAGTATTTAAATTGGATGTTATTAATATATATTTTGTCATGGTTTCGCTTTCTAACAACTCCAATTCTTTTGACAAACGATTTTATAACCGGCCAATACAAGTAATCATAAGAATTGCTAGGACTCCATCTCCTAGCTCCACAAAAACCTAGTTGATCCAACAAAAAATAAAGTTAAATGGGTTCGATTGTCGAATATATTCTATCTTAATACGCTTCCCTATCAAAATTTAACTTTTTCTTTCTTTTTATCTTTTGCACTGCAAAATTCAACTTCTATTCCAAATTGGCATTGTTTTCACACAATTTGAAAAACCACTTTGCCCAATTCCGCCCTTTTCTATTGGTATTTGGTATATGTAGATCCTCACCAAATCAAAGAAGTCGAAACAAAAGAAAAGAATTCTAAGTAGGCCACATGAGTTATATAGGACAACATCATTCACAAATAGTTACGAAGAGCGTTATCAACATATACTATATTTTATCTGTTAAATTAATGAAATGAAATCTGCTGTATCTTTTAGTGGTGGCAGATTATTAGATCCTTGATTGCGACATTTTAATGTCCCCTATTAAACTTTCCCACCTGAGACAAGTAGACTGCCCAATTTGAAAGTGCACGATTGACTTTGCAAAAGAAAGTGGCAACATCGGTATGAAAAAGAACAGAAAGATTCAGGCCACCCCTTCCATTCCAGATGACATGATTGGAGGATATCATTGGAAAACGACTATTTCATAACAACACGTATAAATTACATCGGAAATTATTTGATACCTAAGTCACTGGCGTGAATAGAATTAATCTTCATAAAAGATTTGGGAATATTAAATTAGGAAAAGAATAGACATGATTACCCAACTAGGAAAAACCACGTAGGGCGTCTTTTTTAAAGGAGGAAATTGGTCATTTTCACGTGATCGTATGTTCATTTGTCAACTTGAGCAATTTGCTCCTTTCGTAGACTAGGACAATCATAAAGTGATTAACCTAATTAATTAGTCAATTAAGCAAAAGGGTCCAAACCAAACCCGGCAATGGAGATAGAGAGATAGGGAAAGAGATTCCTGCTTTTGAAGCAATAATTTCGAGTCACAGTCCAAATAATTATCAGGAAATATATCTCGGAAAAAATCCTTTTTCTTATATTTATTTATTCTTGTGGCCGGCCAACATTGTACTCAAAATGACTAAGTCAAAGTTCATTAACAGTGAATCCACGACCATGACAACAAATTAATGTTCAACCAGAAAAGAAAAATATGAACGTGGCCAAAGAAAGACCGGGCGAAAAGGCGCACGTGAAAACAATTTCTTTTCCTACACTTTCTATTGAAAAGGACTTAGTTATTCTGCGGCATGAAGAACATGTTTTTCATTGTTCAAGGTAAATAATCATGGAAAATGTGTTATGGTATGTATGTCACTTGTTAATTATATCAGGTGTGTAAATCATTTAATAATGCAGCGCTGACGATGTTTCCAAGTGCAAAATTTGGATGCAACTAACTTAAATTGAAAGAAAGATGTGAGGTGATGTTTGTAACAATCAAGATGAGTTACTATGCACATAATGGAAAGGTGTAGCGATCTATGATAGGTCCACCAAAGTACCGTATCTAGTGAAAGATTTTTTGTGGGATCACTGATATTATAAAAACAAGTGATTTGATATATAAAATACACTAATCTTGCGCAAGTAGGTTGGATTTTGATATAAACTAAAGGTGAAACTATATGGTACATGAAACAAATGAGGAGTTCATAAACAATTGAATTCAGGATTTTCTGTTTCAGTACTATAAAGTACTGTGTGAGACTACTGTCAACTATTGTAAAAGCTTAAATTATTAGATGAATAGGTGATTTAATATTAAATATTCTAACATTAAGTAAGAAATAATTGATGGGTGATTTCACAAACTTGATTGCTAGGATTTCTCGATAGTCATTCAACTAAAATAGTGAAGTGGGTGATAAGAACGATGATTTAGTTTTTAATTCTTGGGAGAGAGTATCCAAAGCTCTTCAGAACCATCTGGCACCTACTGGAAATGAATTTTTTAAGGTATGTGCAGTAATCCATGGATCGGCCTCTGGAAGATCAATAATATAAAGTGGGGATTCGGATTTTCGTACTAAGCTTGTGAAACGATGTGAAAACACAAAGAAATGGCGATCTAAATTAATGAGAATAGTTCTTGATGGAGTAGGATTTGGACATAGTCTGTCCGGGAAAGAATGAGAACCCAAACCCTAGTGTAGGTGGCCTTAATGATGGTGTGTGTATATATATATATAAACTAACTTTATGGATAAATAGGAAGACTTAGTTACAATTTACATCTATCCAAACAGGTTTTTCTCATGCCAAATTTCACTATTGTCAGGAGCTTTTTGCATTCATATTATGTGTACTTTTCATATAGACTCTTAGTGCTCTTGTTTGTTAATCTCGAAGTCATATGTATATAAAGTAAAGTAAGTACTATCTGTTGAGAATGTATCTTGAGTTTGAGTAGATTTTTTAATTTGAGTAGGTTTCGACATTTTATAAAAGAGCTTTCCTGTACATATGTACGTACGTACGTACATACATGTAAATTCTACTCTAATATCAGATACAATATAGTAAATAAGAGAAGTATCAGATTTTCTCTCCATAAAATTTTTGGGTGAGTTCTCTGAAAGAGATTGTGAGATAATACTTTTGGTCTCTACAGGTGTAATTAGGGGCTAAGAAACATTCAAACAATTATGAACTCTGTATTCTCGAGATTCATAGTGGATTTCAAGGTGACTGACTCTCCCGTGGAGTATGTACGCTTGAATCGAATCACATGAAACTCTAGTGTTCATTATCCCTTTTCTTTGATTTTTCTTGTAATGTCATTCTCTGACATTTTACTTGAATCAGAAAATCCATTGGCTTCCACGTTATTTTCATAACAAATGGAATTAGAGCTAAATTTAAGAGTTTTTAGAGTTGAATTGGGGCTCTTACTTGTCCGATCACCGTCTAGAAATTTTGTTATTGCAATTATGCATGGAGCAAAATTAGAGATTGAGACGTTCAATGGGGAGGAAAATTTTTCGGTTGTGGAGCATTAAAATGCACACCTTGTTAACATTTTTAAGGTTTGATGAAGGTATTGGATGGTAAGGATAAATTACCATGAATGATGAAAGAGGCCAATAGGGTCGAGTTGATGAAGAAGGCAAAAATTATAATCTTGTTGAATTTGTTGGATGATATATTTATTAAGTGGCCAAAGAGAAGAATGTTGCAACATTATAGACAAAACGCAAGTCACTTTATCTTATGAAGAGTTTTTTTAACAATAGGTTGTATATGTTAAAAAGTAATTGTTTCAACTTTTGGATGGATGAAGCCACATCCATTAGAACCCATTTAGATAAGATTGACAAACTCATGGTGGATTTGAAGAACGTTAACTTGATGAGAAACAATGCATCATGTTGCTGGCGTCTCTACTGGATTCTTTTGACCACTTTACTAATTCATTGTTATAAGGGCGCACTATAATTACTTTGGAAGAGGTAAAATCTCGATTGTTTTTAAAGAAGCGACAAAAGAAATTATTAGATGATAACTAGGCATAGTATGTGGTGAAAATAAATTATCCAGCATAGAGACCATTGTAGGGAGTCTGGAAATAGTAAATTGAGAATCATTCTAAGTTAAAGTCCACTGTTCAGAATTGTTGATTTTATCATTGTAAAGAGTGAGGGCATTATTAGAGAGATTGTCCAAAGTGTTGGGGTAAATGAGTTAAAGTGGAGTCCGCAGGCGATGGTAATGTTGTTACCTTAACATATAACAATTTCGGTGATGTCAAGGATGTATTAATAGTCACCACGAGTTCATTGGTAATGATTGGGTGCTTGACTCTAGATGTTCTTATTGTTAGACTTCTCATAGACACTTGCTTACTACCTATTAGTACATGGAGGGTGGTTAAGTGTTTATGCGAAACGGTGCTGCTTGTGAAGCAGTGGAGATCAAACCAATTTAGATTAAGATGCATAATAGAGTGGTGAGAACATTGATTGACACAAGCATGTACTAGAGTTGAGAAAGAACCTCATCTCGTTAGGTGCTGTTGATGGATTTGGATATCAGATCTCTAATAAATGTGGAGTTTTGAAGGTCTCTTGAAGTGTACTTCCTATGATATGAGGTAAGATATACTACTGGTTGTATATGCTCAATTGAATAATAGTGATTGGCTTGTCTACTAGATTCTCTTAGGCTTTAAGTTAATGAACAACAGAGAAGTGACACATGAGACTCGAACAAATAAGTGAGAGAAATATTATTATTCTAAGTTAGAGGGTCTATTGGAGGTCACTGGATTGAGAAGATGAACTTTTGTGAACATTACAACAAGAGTAGTCAACAAAGAGTGAAGTTCATGGATCTTGGAGATTGAAAGCTGCATAAACTCAAACTTATGGGGACCCTCTCAAGTTCCATCTCGAGGTGGTGCCGGGTATGTGTTGTCCTTTGTTGATTAAATTTTGAAAAAAGTATGAATTTTCCTTCTTAAGCACAAAAATGAAGTTTTTGGTTTGTTCAAGTTATGGAAGGTAACAATTGAAAAACAAATAATTGGAAGATCAAATGCTTGAGAATCGGTAAAAGGGTTGGATTTTTGTTCAAAGGAGCTTAGTTAGTTTGGCACGAAGAAGGTATAGTGAAACATTGCACTATTGCCCATACCCCATGGCTAAACGGAATCGCAAAACTAATGAACAAAATTATATTGGAGAGAGCTCGCTCTTTATTCTCCAATGCAAAATAAAGTGAAGATTTCTATGTCAAAACAGTGAATATCATTGCTTGGTGAACAAATCACCATCACTTGCCATTGATTGGAAAGCTCTTGATATAACGTGGTTAGGTAATTGGAACAAACGAGAAGAGTATATGATTTTGTTTATTGAGTTTTTTTATTAGAGATTGTGAGATGAAGCTAATAGTTTTATTTTGGGTGTCATTAGGAGGTGGGAAACATTTAAGCGATTGTAAACTATGTACTCTCTGGATTATAGTGGATTTTTTGGTGACTGGCTCTTCCCATGAGGTAATACTGATACTTGAATTGAACTATGTAACTCTAGTGTTCTTTATTGTTCTTCATAAATTTTTCTAGTAATTTTATTTTTTCCTGTTTGACTTGAATTGTAATATCTATTAATTTCCATGTTATTTTTACTACACTATTGATGTCATTACCCCTTGCCTAATTAGTATATCTGCCACTTCAACACTGTGATAGCGACACTAATCTAATAGCAATATAAATTTAAACTAAAAAACCTGAGAGGGATTCCTAGTTCGACACCCAAGTAAATCATAGTGTGGGGTTGATAATTTTTACTTTTACGACTAAGCAAGTACTGAAAAACATATTTCATGAAGAATGTTAATGTAATTCGAGTCCACAAACTAATTAAATTCTAACCACAGCGTTAGGCCAGGTTAAGAATCAATTTGTACACTAACCTTTTGGTTCTAATTACCTAAACAATACAATATCAAGTCTTCAGTTTCATTGGCTTGGTTCAATCTATTATTATTATAAGGCCAACTTCATCTCTAACCCCTTTTTGTTTGTCTCATTTAGAATATATATTTTCACTCATCATTTGATTCTCCATGAATAGGTAAAGATCTAAGGTGTACTTAAAAAATAACAAGTTCGTAATGATACATGTTGGATCCTCCCAGGTAGGATTTTATATGTTGTCAACCATGGTCAGTTTATGTTTGCAATATGAGAAAGTAATTTGTGTGTCGATTTTATGGTTTACTTGGTATAATGAGTCTAATAATATGTGGTAGTCCTTCGGCTCAACTACATGCCTGAAAATTCATCGTTTTTATTTTTATTTTTTCTGGTACTCAATATTTGCACCTCCACCAATATCTTCTAGGACAGAGAAGACTTTTAGATGCACTTTTGAGTATCAATATTTTGGGAAGATACAAATCAACTTGTCAAATGTTAAATATTCAATTGAAATGATTCTTCCATCCCTTTTCTCTTGAAGTGATCAAAGGTCATGTGCCCCTTTTTCATACCGAAAAAAAAAATGCAGAGAGAGAGAGAGAGAGAGAGAGAGAGAGAGAGAGAGAGAGAGCTTAAGCTAAATTATAACTGCACAATAATAGAAAGATTAAAATGTAAGTTTGTGATGGCATGTGTCTTAACTATTCATTAGTTTCTTGATTTGGTTGAGTTATCATCTTAGAAGGAAACGACCCTCTTAATTTATTCCTAGATTGATCCGTGTCCATTTGCATTTACAGTACAAAAATAATGGTGATAGGGTTTAAGATGAGTGGAGATAACCCAACATCCAACAAGTAATAGAATTCGACATGTGTATAACGTGGTCATTAGGGCATGTCCTTGAAATGGACCGCCTCCTCAATCATCTTTGATGCAGAAAAGTGACTTTGATAATTTGACATCTTTCAACTCACTTTCTGAGGCCGGCCTAACCCGAACGGATTAATATCTGCCTTTTCAAACACTTTTGACTAAATGATTCACTCATTCCACGTTCAGAAAGCCCATGTCGGGACGAACGGTCCTTTGAAGCCTTGACCCCGTGATGCGGGGTTAGACATATTATTCGATCTAGCCCCTGTTAGTCATAACCTAAGATTTGCACATCACTGATTGGCGCCATCTGCGAAAGAACAAGAGCTAGTGGCTATGGCTCGAACCAAAAGAACAACAAACACTGTTTCCCAAAAGAACCCTAACCTCACGAACAGATCATATAACCCAAATCCTCAAGACACGAGCTAAATCGAACGATACCTCAAGAGAGCGACATAATTGAAACTCGACATCTTCAAGATCTGACTTAAGCATCTTCGTTTTCGTTTTCCAATTTTAATTTAATTTCAATGACCTCTTTTGTTGTCATTTTTTCTAATTTCTTTGTTAACCCTTTTGCTCATCCACCTGTAACCCTTACCATCATAATTCATATCCAGTCAATGCGAGGCCCTTTAACAAAATACGTTAGAAGCCCAACTTGACTGGGCTTTTGCAAAGCAAAATTGGGCATACATGGAGTCCAAGTTTGCAAAGCCCAAAGCTGGACTTTCGCACCAGGGAGAAAGCTTACCAATGGCGATGACTGAGGTAACGCCGTTTATCCCCGATAATCACTCAAATAATCTCATCCTAATGGGCTTGATCATCAGTCAGATGGTCTTTCGCAGTTGTATCTAAAAATTTAGGGCCCTTAGCACCAGGCAAATTTTGGTCTGAATGACATTATATTCCATGTAATAGCCACGGTCAATGATTCTGTCGGGTTTTCAATGTGTCCTTTTCCTTCTTTTATTTTTTTCTTTCTTCTTGTAATGAACTATTTCTCATTTGAGGGCAAACAAGTGAGCTGTCCATTCTATCGGTGAAATCGCACTTTGCGTTCCAATATTCACTAAAGTAGCCATTCAAATTAAGATGGCACATTGAAAACTAAGTTAACTTGAGATTAACTTGCAACAGACCTTAAAAAGTATAGTCCTATTTTACTTTTTTGTAACAAGAATCAGATCCCAATCAATTAGGAAATAACTGAAAAATTACAAAAACAAATCATTAACTTATTACACTTGTACAAAATCCTAAACTATTCAATTTAGTCAAATTTAGTTATGCACATTTTAGCAATTTGCCAATTTTATTCGGGAATCATTGATGTGAATGTCGAAGTGTTGTATAAAATGGTTGAGACGACGTGGATAAATTTTTATAATTTTTAAATTATTTTTTTATTTTTCTTTCTTTCTTTTCATTTTTTTTTTCTACTAGTGAGGGTCAGCCATTAGGCAAGGGTCCAGGCCCTCCGCGGTAGTAGACAAGGGTTGTAGCCCTTGCTAGATTTTGGCCCTTGCCGAGCTCAAAAAAAGAAAAAGAAAGAAAAGAAAACAAATTATAGAAAATTCAATTTTTTAAAAATAAAATTATGCAAATTATCTACCTTAGCCCCGATTGTGTCATATAGGATGGCTAGCATCCATGTGAGCAATTTCTAATAAAAAATGGCCAGAATGACTAAATTGGCAAATTATCAAGATGTTTAAGATTAAATTGGTTAAATTAAAATATTGCGAACTAAATTGGCACAAGTATAGTAAGTTTATGATTTTTTTGGTAATTCCCCATGAAAGAACTACATAAATACTAAATTTCGAGAAGTTTAGTTAAATAATCTCTTGGATATCAATATACATTTTTATTTCAAAAAAAATAAAAATATCTCCCTTATGAATTGACTATAGTAATACAAAGCTTAGATCCCTCCTAAACTTCTTTATTATTATTATTATTATTATTATTATTATTATTATTATTATTATTATTATTATTATTATTATTATTATTATTTATTTATTTATTGGACATGCACCTTGAATCATGTTTCTCAATCAACATAAAGTATCTTTATATTCGATCTGATTAATCCTAACTTCTAACGCATGCAAATTGCGATATCTATGTGCATGAAGTAAACTTTTCTCCGAAGACAACGAATTTGTCTATTTAAGTTACTTTGAACGATCGACGTTGCAGTTCAATAACATGATTTGATACATCCAAAATTGAGCCCTCAATTACTTAAAACCTTAGAATTTCACTCAGCTAAAGCCTATTTCCAATTAAGTATAGTTGGTTTCAAATTGAGGATGGATCAATTAGCCCTAACTTGATTTAATACTATCCAAAAATCGCCAGATAACCTTGCGATTTTGATCCCTAAAAAACATAATTTTCAGCAAGTGATTTCACGTTCTTATTATTATTATTTTTTTGTGCCCGTAATTCGCAGGACTTGTTTGCTAGTAAAATCCAATTGCCAACCCATTTTTCTTCTTTAGCGAGGTCACATCATGTTTCCAAGGACATGCTTGTTTCAGCCTGCACCTTGTGAATTATCATCAAAGAACAGACCGAATATCTGGATCATGAAAAGAAAAAAAAAATCGGAAAAAAAAGATGAAAAAAGGAAAAAGAAGACGAAGAAGTATCAGACGATATAAAAGCTCTCATCAGTTAATCATCAGCTCTCGTTATCACGCGCCTCCGAATTCCCTCTGCTTCTCCCTCCCTCCCTCTCTCTACCGGAAGGTACGTACTCTCTCTCTCTCTCTCTCTCTCTCTCTCTCTCTCTCATGGCTGTGGCCACTCGCGACATCCTCGTTTCCATGCTCGACGTGCTGTGCCATGTCCTCTCTCTCTCTCTCTCTCTCTCTCTCTCTATCTCTCGCATGTACTTGTTCGTCGTGGACGCTCGCTTGTTGTTCCCGTCCGGCGCTCCCGAGCAATCTGTCTTCCAGTGCGGTCGAGTCTGCTCGTCTCAGTGTTTGGCGGTCGCTCGGTCTCCTCTGGAATCAGTGCGGTTTGTTTTGTTCCGTTCGCCGCGTGGGGGGCGGACGGCTCGAACCGGTTTCCGGTTCGCTCGCGCTGTTGCTGCTTCCTCAGTGTGCAAGTTCGATTTTTGCGTCGATTGATTTCGGGAGAGCATTGATCAGGAGGAGCCGCACGCTAGATTGCGGAGGAGCTAGGTGAATCGAGCGAGAGAAGATAGGGGAGATGGCGCGGATTTCTCTTTTTGAATAGGTGGTTGCGACCGAGTGATTCCGGTGCCTAGGGATTCCGAGAGAAATCGCCTCTTTATGGCCGTGTCCGTAGAGTTCCGTGTTTTAATCATTTAATGCGTCTTTGACGTGAGGCCCTACTGCTTTCAGGAGATCTTTAGAGAGATGTCCTGGGATTCTGGGAAAGATAATGCGTCTGTGGTCGATTCATCGGTGACAGAAGGGAAGCATGACATGGGGACTTTGGATGAGCCCGGTAAGGAATGGTTTTGTGCAGTTGAAAGATTTATGTTCCGGCAATGGATGCTTGTCTTTTAATATTAATGACGACTTGTCTGGCCCGTCGATGCTCAAATTGCTACTACATTTAGATCATGTCGATTGCCTGACATCAAAAACAATTTTCTAACTGCTAGCGTTTATTGCTGCTGCTTGACATAGGGAAACTACTTGTCCTCTTTCCGTATGGATAGAAGTCCTGGTTTTCTACAGTTTTTTGGCAGAATCACAGAATTAATAAGTAAGAGTTTGTCTTCTGCATGACCATTATCCTCGGCAAATGCATCTGAACTTTCTAATGGAAGATTTTCAATAAATAGGATAGATATATCTATTAAACACTTGCTACTCAGCTTTTAGTCGGAAAGTAATTGTCAATTTGTCTCTTAGTACATTGTGTTTCAGCAAGATCACAGACAATTTTGACATGTCATTGCAAATGCTTAACTGTGCTAAGGGTAAAGAAGGAAGTATAGGGGGATAAGCATGTTGCTCCATGAAGCCTTTTTTCTTTCTTGTTTGTCCAATCCGCCAAGTATGTGAAACAATTCATGCAGTGAATGCTTCTGCTCCATCAGGCATTATTTTTTCAAACCACTAATTTTGTAGAACAATTCAGATAGTAGACAAATTAGAGCCCTAGTTTTGATCGTTTCTTTTTTTTTTTCCTGTAAATGAGAGAAGCTCATATTGACTATAAGGCTTTCTTTTGGAGAACGTTGTACTAATTTTTCCACTGATAGCACCATTTTAGTTGATTTATGCTTCATCAGATGTGAAGAGAGGCAATAATCTGAACTTAAAAATAGTTTTCTTTTGGTGGTCGAGTGTCTACATGTGCAAAAGATAATAGTACTTGAGACAGGAATATTTAGAAGAATGTATTGGTACTCTAGAAAGAATGGTATGAGGAATGACTACTTGAGCATCAGTGGGAGTGGCTTTCTTTAAGTATGAGGTGATAAAACTTCATTTGACCTGCTGTGGAGGTGATTTTTTGACCATTCTTGTGAAAAGATCTGACAATATGTCGTGGTCACGGCATGGGAAAGAGGCATTCAAGAATGAAGAGAGGAAGATTTGACTTATGTTATTTACTGAAGAGGATGCAAAGGCACTAGGCGATTTTTGTGGACAACTATCAAGTAGGTGTGGGAGCAGCTCTCATTGCGATTGTTTGGATGTTCTTAGCTGCTCAATTAGTGAGATTGCCTACCTTCTAGTTGTTTTTCTCCCCATGTCATGTCATCCCCGAAAATATCTTTGTGAGTTGGTATTTGGTTCATCTTCTTCTTTGGACATTTTGAACTAGATTGTTTATCACCTGGGAGCTTGGTGCTAAAAGGTGGAAGCTTTGCTGGTTGGCTAGGGTTTACATGAAGCTGATATGTGCCTTATGGAGGAAATTAGGAGCATCTGTGACTGGTCAGAAAATCAGCTTAGGGAACTAGTTCCCTTTGTACTTTGCAGTGAGGTGGTCGATATATTTTGTGGGACTCAGCATCTATGTCACTGGTTTCTGCAAAAATGCACCCTGATCTAGGTGTTTGGTTGCATAGTATCAATTTGGTGGGATAACTAATTTAAGTGATACTACCGGACTGTCTATGAGCATTGATTGGCCAGGAGGCCAAGTGATGCATTAGGTTTCTTATGTCATCTTGCACTTATCTTTCAAAAGTGTTAAAAATTGGTAGGCATTTAGAAACTAGTATTGTTAATAATTGAGGTGCTTGAGAAGTGTGAGTGGACAAAATCCCCTCCCTTCCCTTCCTTTTTGCTCCTAAAGCTGGTTCTTTTCTTACAGAAAGTACAGATAAACAAAACGAGGATCAGTATGCCTATAACTCAGAAGAACCAGGGTGTGGTCATGATAAAATGGGAGATTCAATTGCCAGCAGAAAGGGTCGATGGTATAGTATTAGGTATTTTATCATTAAGAGTTTGAATCACCAGAATCTCCGACTATCAATTGAGAAAGGAATCTGGGCTACTCAGGTCATGAATGAACCCATTTTGGAAGAGGCCTTCCATGTAAGAATGCCTATTTACTGTATGTTTATATGATGGTTTCTTAATGTATATGCTTAAGAGAGAAGTATGCTTGGTCTTGCAGAATTCTGGAAAAGTGATTTTAATATTTAGTGTCAACATGAGTGGGTTCTTCCAAGGGTATGCTCAAATGATGTCTCCTATTGGGTGGAGGAGGGACAAAGTGTGGAGTCAAGGCAATGGTAGAAATAATCCTTGGGGCCGCAGTTTTAAGGTCAAATGGCTGCGGTTATATGATTTGCCCTTCCAGAAGACTCTTCATCTTAAGAACCCATTAAATGACAACAAACCTGTCAAAATTAGCAGAGATTGTCAGGTTTCTTTATCTCGATGCCTTTATCCTTCTTCCATGATCTGCCTATTGAAAAGAATCTTAAGTGCTTGCTTTATCTTTTTCAGGAGTTACCCCAGGATGTTGGGGAAGCTCTGTGTGAGATGCTTGATTGCGATGCTGATGTTGATGGAGAAACTAGAAGGTATATCTAGTGTACGTAATGATTTGTGCTAGATATTGTTTAATCCAAATGTTTTGTTGACTAACCAAAATGGTTTTATCAGGGATTCTGTCCCTCTTGAAAAGTCTTCCATGTGTTCGGTGCAAGGGGAAGAATATAATGGGCCTGCAGTGCACATGCCATGGACTATGCCTTATTCTTCTCTGTACTATCCGCAACATGCTGAAGCTGCTAGAAACAATTTAGCATATGCAAGATCAGCAGGCACCTTTCTTTCTGACGATTTAGCCATCCCATCTGGAGCATCAAAAGTTCCAAAACCAAAATATCCTCTGGCAAATGGAAATACACCTGCTGTATCACATCGGGATGTATCTCTGCGATATGATATGTGGGGATTGTCCACTGGAAGTCCTCTTGCTAGTACCCTGACGGAAGATGACTTTCTTGACATGGTATGTTGATTCTTCGTTGATGAGCACAAGTTTATATCCGTTTCTGGTGGACTGAAAATGCCATTAAAATAACCTGCCCTTGAAAATTTTGCATATCATTATGAGGAACTGATACTCAAAAGGTGGGTTGCTCTTTTTCTGATGGGGTGAATTGTTTCTATTGTCTCTTCTTTGAAATTAATATTGTTCTATGTCTAGTATTAGTTGCAATGGTTTATAGAAACATTTTCTCCGTTCTTCCTTTGTTACAGTAAAAATACTCAAGATGAGTGTGGTTTCTTGCATGATCTTGGTTTTGCCAAAGTATGTTCTGAAACCGATAGATGCTGTTGTGATTAGTCAAAGGAGGACCATGACAGAAGAACAAAAGCAGGTGTCTGTTTCATAGTTTTTTTGTACTGAGTGTGAATAGAGCCAACAAGACAGTTTTCTGATTCTGTTATCCAGTTGCCAACATGCTGGATTATAACAATGTTTCTTTGTTAAACTTGAAGCTAAGTCTGACAATCTTACGCTTCTATTTGGTGTTGTGCTATGTATCTGATCACTTCGCTTTCTGTACCCAAAAGGGGGTGGCAAACAACAGCAGTGTGAGAGATGGGATGAAACTGAGAAGGGCTTAATTTACTTTCTATCCAGAATTTATCTCCGCTTGTTATGAGCCTCATTGCTTGACAGCTGAGATGCTGTTTCTGTATTGCCTAAGTTTTTCTCATAGTGTATTGCACTGGTAGGTTGAATTCTGAGTGGATGTGATGGCATTGCCACCTTTCCCCCCTTTTCCGGTTGGAGATGGAATTGCCACTTGATAGTTAAGAATTTGTGTAGAAATTCTAGCTTTCTTGTGGTAAAGCTTTATCTGGCGCTCTTAGCAAATCTTTCTACATCATGTATTCTTTCCTGGATCGGATTATACAAGTTTTGCACTACTTCGCTATTCTTGTAGTGTTCATCATATCCTAGTGTTACTTATATCTGTTATTTACTTTGAGTTTGGTTATGGGCATATGTTTGTGTTCTAATGAGTAAATATTTGGGATTGGCATGCAGTCATATGAAGAATACCTGGAAGTCCATAGCAGAAGCAGCAGAAAGATGTGCCTTCCTGTTAGTATACATATTACCTTGGCCATCCTGGTTCATACGAGTCATTTACCTCAAAAAGTTTAAATCTGTAGAGATCCACCAATGGATGTTCATAATTAGGTCTTCCTGCCTTGATTGTTGATTTTTTATAGTTATAGTCTCTTCTTCTTCTTCTTCTTCTTCTTGTCGCTGAAGTTGCAGTTTTACAGTGATCATAGAGCAAACTAATGAATTTCCACTTACCATTTGCTAGCTACATATTGCTTTTACTCGTGTAATTTTTATCTGTTACAAATTGTGACTCTGTTAGTCCTGCAATCTTTTGATACAATTGAATGCTATGCACAAAAATATTCTGACTTTCACTCATGAATGTGGATTTTGTGTCCCTGTAGCACCTTGTATTTTTCCATAAGATGCCGATATATCTTAAATATGTCATTTTGTGATTTATAGTATGCTGGCTTGATGAAATTGTAACATGTGATCTTAAGATTACAGCTACCTAGGCGATGTGTGATGACAGCATGTTTTCTCTGGCTTTATGCTTGTCATATCTTTTCATCTAGGTCTTATCTCATAATTTCTGATGGAGGAATATTGTCTTTTAAAACTTCAATTCGATGATAAAGTCCACAGAAAAAGAAAGTTAATGCATAATAGTATGTTGTTAGATGTGAGTGTGACATAGAAAGTAAGGAGAAGATGTAGGGGCACTCCTCACAATGGTGTTCTAATAATTTTATGCTGTCATTTTTCCATTGCCTTATCTTGATTCTAGACTGGTCTTGGGCTTCACAACCCTTGGTTTTCCTAGTTATTCTGTACCAAACTGACTGTTCTTTTGCACCTCTCTGTGGAAAGAAGGGTGTTCTTTGATTGTGGTCTCTTCCTTTCAATGGGCTATGCTAGAGGATCTGGACTGCCTTTGATGGTGCTTAGTTTGGATCAAAACTGAGGGCGAAATTAGTTGGTAGATGTCAATCTTGCCAAGGCACAGTGTTCCCTCATCAAAGTCTCGCTAGTCTTATTCCCCTCCCTCCCTAGCTAAACTGGCCAATAAAATAAGGAAAAATTGAACATATAGAGAAAAAACCAAAAAGCTCTACTATTCTGCTTCTAGCATTCCCATATGGTAGTGTATGCTCAAGTTGAGGGATTGGCCCTTGTTGCAGGCGACAGGATCATCTTGGACACCAAAGGAATCACCAAGAAGTAGAAAACAAGAAAAACATCTGTAAGATCTCTCTCTCTCTCTCTCTCTCTCTCTCTCTCTCTATATATATATATATATCACGTCCCGGATGCATTCCCTCCCCCTCAACTGCACACACTTCCTCACACTTAGTTTCGCATGCAAATTGTTGTTGGAAATGAAAAGGGATTTCGTTCTATTTCAGTGGCATTCTGTTTTTGCAGAAGTCCGAGGCTATCATCTGAACAGAGCACAAGGAAGAGGCCTTACCATTCTTCGGAGAGATCTTTGGATAGATGATTGGATATGAAGGATTTATTTGTCTGATATGAAAAAATTCCTTCTGTGACGGGGCTGTTACTATTTGATATTGTCCTTGTCATTGTATTGGATTGATTACCCTGTATCGTTGTGTGCGTGTTCGGCTGATGATATGTTATAGGACTTAAGCGGGGGCCCTTAGAAACTTGTACATAATTGTATGGGCAATCGCCTGAACTCCCATCTCTCCCTTATTTGGTAGAGAGCCCATTCTCTTTCATAAATTTTCTATTGGAAGATGTATAGTCAGGCGGATGGAATTATCTCATTGAGAGTATCTTTTGACTCCTTGTATAGGAAAGAAACGGATCAAGATTAGCGCATGATCGAAGCTCCATAAAAAATTCAGAATGTAATTAGATGACTGGTGGTCATTTTGTCCATGCGGCCTGGGCTGTAACTTCTGTTTGGGGTCTGAAGTTTTCCCATTATAGTGGCTTTCGAGTTTATGTGAAATGTTGAATCGTGCAACTCCTTTTTTAGTGCTCATGCACATGGTTGCCCTTGAACTCAGAGAACGCAAAAGCTTTTGTGAGCTTGCTTGTCCCAAGCACGAGCTATTGGTTATCGAACAGATTGAAAGTCACGAGTTATATCTATATGCAAAGTAAGTCCATGAGATAGGAAAGTTACTGTAGCTCTTGCTTCTTGTGAAGAACATCAATTACTTTCTTATTTGAAAACTTATTACTTACATGAACAAATTATTAACTACATAGAGTGTGGTACTTTCCTTTAGTAAAAGTCACTAAGGCTACGTCTGTTTTTGTTTTTGTTTTTTTTTTTTCTGTTTTTAAACAACTTTTTTGTTTTTTTGTTCCTGAGAACAAAAAAGGAACAGAGACACGTTTATTTGCATCTTTGTTCCAAAATTATTTTTTTGTTCTTAGAAACACATTTGGAATAGAAACAAGGAACAAAAAAAAAAATTGTTTTTTGTTTCTGACACAAAAGTTAGAAATACTTCTCTCTTTTTTCTTTTTCTTTTCTTCTTATTTTTTCTTTCTTTTTTCTTTGGCCGATCACCGGCCTCGGTCATGGCCGGCAACCGACCGTCGAGGGTTAGCGACACCGTCGAGGGCTGGCAACCTCGCCGGAGTGTCGCCGGCCCTCGACGAGGTCGACCTCGCCTAGCGGCCGGCAAGGCTCGGCGTCGCGGGGGGCCAACGAGCCTCGCCGTGGCTGGGTGAGGCGACAGGCCCTCGTCGGCCAGTTGCCGGCCATGGCCGAGGCCGGCGACCGGCCAAAAGAAGAAAAAAAAGAAAAAAAGGAAAAAGGAAAAATAAATAAGAAAATAAGAAAAATAAGAAAGAAAATAGAAAAAATAAAATAAAAATATTTAAAAATTAAAATAAATAAAAAAAATTTATACAAATTTTTCAAACCTGTTTCTGTTCATTTTTTTTATTCTCGGAATAAGTTTACCAAACGCGTTTTTTTGTTCAAAAATTGTTCTCCGAACAAAAACACTTTTTTCTATTTCTCGTTTCCTGGAATAATTTTAAACGAAACATTACCAAACGTACCCTAAGTTACTATCAAGTTTCATTATGGAGAAGCACTAATTTTGTAATCTAATTAGTGAAAATTTTATTTCATAGTTACTCTTAAATGTTCAACATGGTTAAGTTTCTCAAATAGAATTCGCTAATTTTTCTTTTAAACTTAATAAAAATCACCTTTGCACAAAAAGAATGCTTATGTCAATTCTCGTGCCAGGGCACGTGATAAAGTAGCAGTTTGCAATTGTATCAATTTGGTATCTTATCAGTGCATAAGTAGTCTAATTATTCTCTAACCATTCATCATCAAGAGCAAATGGAATTCCGAGTAAGGAAGGCAAATGTTTCATTGATGCTTATGCTTAATACGAGGCAAATCATAGTTCTTATTGGGACAGTGAAGTAAAGCAAAAACTTGCGCACAAAATGGACATATGCAACAGCTACATGTCGGATGAACAAGAAGACTGGAAAATGAATAGCAAGAAAGACAGGAAAGGTTAAGTTGGCATCTGAATTAAATGCCATAATAAAATGAGCTAAATGGGCATTTGAGCGGTGGAAGAACAATTTTTTACAAGAGAGTACTCTAAAGATGTGATACTGAATGATTTTAAAACTCTGGAATTTATTAAGATGCAGAACATTCGAGATCAGAAACCTATCATCTGCCAGAAGTAGTTTCTGCATACATTGAGGATGCTAGTAATTAGTCCCTCGTACTTCTTTACTTGAATTGGACAGAAGTTGGACTCCTTACCAGGTATTTTCCAGAAACCCACTTCAGATAACCCTGGGTGTATTCACCAGCCTTGGAAGTGGAATTGACACAGCGGAAAGTGACAGTATGTCCCTTTCTAGAGAACTTCTGAGAAGCTGAGTTGGGCAGCCTTCATGTGGACATTCACACCTTGAGGGGGAACAACAGTGACTACATAAGAGGAAAATGCTTTGCCAATATTTGTCACAGTCCTGATAAACGTCTGTGGAGGTCCATGGGCAACTGAAAATGACGGGTAGTTCAGCTCCCCCCTAGGAATGCTTGATACTGCAGAGCATTTGATTGATTTGTGAGCAATAATTGAAACTTGCTTGTCTGTGTATCCTAGACCACATAGATTAGGTATGTAATCGTCGGGTTGAATATCGTACACCAAACCTGGATCGATGGCCTTTCATGGATTGACATGGCCTGCCCCAATGGCGAAGACATCCGCAGCCTGAAGCCTTTCATCCAGGATGGGTCCTTTCCCGAGGTTCAGTTGTTCAGTAGATGTCATGATGGCGGACTTCATGGCTGCAGGTGTCCAATGAGGATGAGCCCGCTTTACCAAAGCTGCGATTCCGCTGAGGTGAGCACAAGAAAAGGAAAGTGCCAGAATCAATATTAAAGACATGGTCTGGTTTTTTACCCCTTCTCTGAGGAAGCGGTGATGCTGCTAAAGATGTTTAAACCCGGACCAATAATGTCAGGCTTCAGAATACCTGGACTAGCCAAGCTGGGGCCCCTCGAAGAGGAGGAAACCGCAGGAGCAGGTGGGTTTCCCGTTACTGTTCCTCTGAAAAATAATGGCGGCAGTAGGATTTTTCGTTGAATTGATGTAGGCTATGATCCTCTCCTCAATAAAACACCTCTTCCATGATAGTGGATCCCTCAACTTCTCCATTCATCAGGATCATGGCAGCCCCACCAGCATCTTTCACCGTCTGCCCCTGCCACCCATCAGAGCCCTCGACTCCTCGACACGACACAATTTTCCTTTTCACTATGTGGTCTTTCAAGGCTTCTGTGGTGCCACATTGATCATGTTCCATCCCTGGATATACAAGAGGAAGCAAAGTCGAAGGGAATTGCGGTTGGTATAGCGACTCACCATCGTATTCATTACATTTCTTAGGAAGGACAGGCACTTTCCGAGAGCCTTGCTATCGTGTCCTTCAACATATGTCCGACATTCTTTTATACTCTTTGACATTGTCTGACACCCAGTTAACATGTATTGAAAAATTTGATACGTGAACAACTCTACACGTGAGTGGGGAATTTTGACATGTGAATTTAGAATTCCGACACATGTTTTGACATGCATGAAGTCAATTTTAAAAATTTTAAATAATGAGGGGTTGAAATGTAAATATGTAAGAAAATAATAAATAATAAAAATAATAAAGGAGGAAAGAAGAAAAACCCAGTATTATTTTCTCTTCCGACTTTCACTTCCTTTTATACACAATTCATTTCTTAATTTTTTTTCCTCCTTTTCTGAACATGTAAGTCCAAAATATGATTTCTTTGTTTTTTTTTTCTCTAAATTTTATGAATTATTAGAATTGAGTTGAATTTGTCAAATTAAAATAATAAATAATATTGACAAATGATAGATTAATGTTTTTAATGTAAATTCATTCTAGGCTATTTATTATTTATTTATTTATTTGTGAATTTAAATCAAATTAATAAAAAAATTGTAAAAATATACATTTAATTAATGTGTTCTAATGTATTGAAGTTCTCCATTTTTTTTTTTTTTAGAAATGACTTGTTAATATGTCATGTCATGTGTTGCATATTGGTGTCGGTGCTACTTAGCCCGTTTCCAAATTTAAGGTTGGGGACAATGCGTCTATCTATGCTGCTAGCTCCGACTTTGAGCATCCATGGGGCGTCATTCGATGACGTGCTCCTTAAAGGCCCGCTGTTCCTAGCGGCGCAACTCACAAAGATCCTTTTCTGGATTGCTGCAGATATGCCGACGGCAACTGGATCCTTAAAAAAATGAAGACATCTCAATATCACTTCTGACTGATATAGAAATTACGTCGACTCCATCTGAGACAGAAGCATCAAGTCCCGCTACTATGTCTGCACCGGAACAAATTGTTTGATGACAACCTACATTGGAGGTCACACCCCGAATATTAGTAAAGTAAGGGATGATATGACCGTTCTTCCATCCACGGGAGACAGCCTCAAACTACCAAAATCCAACTCTCAAAAGTTACCGTGATAACGCTTTTGCTCTAATAGCCATTAAGTGATAGAACTAAAAAGATTGGGAAAGAGATGGGTGAGTAATCACAGTTCAATGAGTAGTATATATCTTAGAAGCAGATTAAGCTTGCACATTACATTAATACATGACTCATTTATGTCAATCCAACATATAACAACTTGCAAGAATAAAATGAGTTATATATTACTTCAACCTAACTATATCAATAGTAGAATTTTCTTTTTTGTTAAAGTAAGAATGTCAATAGTAGAATTTTTCATTCATCAATAAGATCAAAACAAGTATCACTGATTTGATTCACTAATCGAACTTGTTATTTCTCAAGTCAATAGTTTATTCCATTAATCAAACTCATATCACACATTGATGGTATATTCTAGCAATCAATCTTATAGCACATCACAATGATCACATCTCAAGACCCTAGAGATGACTCCCATGAGACCATATCATTATGTATAGAAGATTTTAGAGGTGACTCTCACGAAATCACATTATTGTGTAATACTTAGTCCTTGACCAACGTATATTAATAGTACAAAGTCCTAGAGATAACTTTCACGAAATTATGTTATCGTGTAGCATTTAACTCTTGACTACAACGCTTTAGAGGTGACTCCTATGAAGTTATATTATCGCGTAATACTTAATCCTTTTCCAATACATATCAATGATATAAGGCTCTAGAGATGGCTCCCTTAAAGTTGCGTTGTCGTATAACACTTAATCTTTTTCCACCACATATCAATAGTACAAGACTCTAGAGGTGGCTTCCACAAAGTTATGTTGTCTTATAGCACTTGGTCTTTATTGATCAACATTACAATTGGCTTCACAAACCAAAATATAACTTTTCATAAATCAATTTTCTCCAAAAAATTTATTTAGAATTCATATCATAAATCGGTTTCACATACTAAATTAAATCACATTTCATAAATGATATGCTAGTCAACGCAATTCTTTCGCACACCCAAACCATATTCTCTTTCCCAACTTTGCTCACTGGACATAATATATATACAGACAGACATATATATAAACATATACACACGCACAAGACATTCTCACCCCATTACGAAATTCATTTCATAAACTAATAATATTTTGAAAAATCTTTCTCATTAAATGTTTCCCAAATCATGAAAATGACTCTCATAAAAAACCATGGCTCTATAATACCATAAACCCCCATTTTCAAGAAATCTTGAAGCTCCACAACTCAAGAATTAGACTTCGCAACTCAATTTTTTCAAAATTTTATATTTGATCCCTAAACTTGAAAAATACTTAGATTTGACGAACGGGGAGCACGGGCATTTATCAGGCATTGTGATACAAAGTAACAATGGCTTGGCGAGGTCTCCATAACGCGAATGCGCAAAGCCGTCTTTCCTCCTCTTCTTCTTTCTCCCCTTTTTCTTTTTTATTTCTCGGTCGTGCGGGCTCTCGGCCTCTTTATAACGAGCGCCCACTATTCCTTATGTTGACTAAGTCAACATTTTTGAGTGGGTCCCACCACTTTTGAAAAGTCAAAATAATACAGATGGCACACCTTATACATGGCCAAGTGTGATTTCAATGCCATGCCAATAGTCCGGGCAAGTTGGCAGGCTCCACAAAAGTACCTACAGCTATGTGAGCTGTCATTGTCCCATGCCCTACATCATCAATCCGCAGTGGCCAGTGTTTTCCGGCCATGTTGGGTGGCGACAGCATAGAGGCCCTCGTCGAATGCTAACTCCTCTCACTTTTTTAATGAAGTTTTTAAATTTAATTCAATTAATATTTATATTTAAAATCAATTCTTTAGGGGCAAAACAACGCTATTTTAGGACAAGCTAACTACGTCGGCACCATGTGGATTTTTTTTTTTTAAATAATTGCCACCTCAACTAAGAAAGTTCAAAATGCCATGTAAGCATTTTGATAGGAATTTTCACCCTTGACACTTAAGGCTTCATTCATTTTACGAAAAATAACTTTCGGGAAAACATTTTCTAGATTTTTTGCCATTTGTTTCACAAAAATATTAGTTAGGGAAAACGTTTTTTGCTATTGGAAAAAACACATTCAAAAGTGGGGCAAATGTTTTCCACTTTTTAAAAGTGAAAAACATTTCCATAACTTCTTCCATTTTAGTTTTTTTTTTTTTTCACTAAACACCTTTTCCTTTTATTTTAATATATTTTATTTTTTAAAAATCAAGTTTTTATTTTTATTTTTCTTCTTCCTTGGATGACTCAAACCTTGCCATAGGCTGGAGAGCTTGGGCTTTGCCAAATCCAACAAGTTGGGTAGGGCTCAGGCTTCACTTGAGATCGCCAAAACTTGAGGTTGCCAAAGCCTCACCAACCTCTAGTGACGTTGGGTGAGACTTGAGCTCACTTGACCTGCTCACCTAGATCTGGTGAGCCAAGAGCTTGCTGGCCTTGACGGAGCTCGAGCTCTCCTAGATTAGTTGAGCCTTGAGCTTGCCGATTAGTGTCTTGGTCAGTCGCCAAGTAGCCGGCCATTGCTACGGTATGTCACGGTAGAGGAAGGAAGAGAAAAAAAAATAAAAGAAAAAAAGAAAAATTCAATTTTTTAAAATAAAAATTATTAAAGTTCAATTAAAAAATATATATTGAAATTAAATTTTTTTGGTCAATTAAAAAAATTAAAATTTATTTTATTTTAAATTTTTTTAATAGAAAATCAAATCAAATACCTAATAGTGGAAAATTTTTTTTACTTCATTTTTAAGTTTTAGCCGAATAATAGAAAATATTATCATTTTCTTGGAAAATAGTTTCCTAAAAAATATTTGCTAGATACATGATATTTTCTGCAAAACAAATAGAGCATTTTCTTTTTTGATTTTAGTAGTTAAGTATACATTTTGGAAATTTTGGTATTTAAGTTTTCACCCATGCAAAATTTGGGTTCACCTGTGTTAAGTTTGGGCACTTGAAGGGTGCGTTTGGTAATGATTACATTCCCGGATAACATATTCGATCATAAATTATTATTATTTATTCTTTATCGGGAATAATTTCTAAACATTTTAAGTCGTTTGATAACTGTCCAAAATTTCTGATTTTGGAATAGAATTGCGTCTAGTACCGTGCTCATTGATTCTGTTCTAAATCAATTTTTTTTTTTACTTTTTTACTTTTTTTTCTTTTCTTTGTTTCCCTTTTTCTCCTATTCTTCTTCTTCTTCCTCCTTGTTGGCTGAGCCCCGGTGAGCCAGGCCGGCCTCGCTGCGGCTGGGCAAGGCTCGCCTAGCCACTGGCGGGGCTGGGCGAGGCTCGCCTGGCCACCGGCGAGGCTTACCCAGCCCCGCCTAGCCATCGACGGGGTTGGGAGGCTTACCCATCCTTGGCAAGGCTCAGCCTCACCGGTGGCTAGGCTTGCCCTCGGTGAGCTCACTAGACCATTTGTCGGTGACTGGCGGACGGCGACGGTGACAGCGACGGACGGCTACGGTGGTAGCGGTGGATGCAATCACGGGATGGCGGTAGATGAAGAAGAAAAAAATAGAACAAGAAGAAGAGAAAATGAAATAAGACTTGATTCTCAAATTTGTTTATGAAACAAGAATCATTTTTTTTTTTAATTCTCAATTCTACTCCAAATCTATTTTTGGAAACAAAAATTTTACTAAACGCGATTTTATTCCTAAACTACTCCCGGGAATAAAAAATCAGAATTAGTCACTGTTTGGATGATTACCAAACAACACCAAAGTGTTCGGCACTCCAATGAGTTGTTTGGAGTTTATATGTCCCGTCCAGGTGAGCTGCGAGGAATCCCTTCTTGTTTCTCATTGCAACTACTTCACCTGGAGTGAGTCTTGCTGTGAAACCAGTAATGACGCCTTGGCATGCGAAGAGGATGGGGGTTGGGTTCTCTGAGTTGGTAGTGTAATTCTCTGGCAAAAAGGAACGGTACCACGAGCCAAGATCTTCTTCGTTACGAAGTTCTTGGCCATCGGGGCGGGTCACGTGGACAAGGTAAGTTTTGGCTTGTCTGCTGGTTGAGTACCAGCCGGGTGAATGGTAAGAATAAACTGAACAATTAACAGGAGGAAGAAGAGGAAGAGGAGAACATTGTTAAGGGAAGCCATAAGTTTAGGCATGTCTGTGAAGGTTGTAGGTTCCGTGTTGGGAGATGGGATATTTTATGGTGAAATTCTTTCCTAATCCAGGATCCTCATTGAACTGCATTTGTAACTTCTGTTCCTAAGTTTTTTCCATTTTAGATAGGCATTTGAGTTTTCATGAATGTTGAATCGTGCAATTCCTTCTTTGGTGCTCATACGACATGCTTACTCAGAGCACACAATGACAAAGCATGATACTATACTAGTTTTCCGTGTGGTATGCTTAGCTAACCTGTATCCAGCAACCTCTAACAATCTTCTCACAATTTTTCTAATGTATTGTACATTGTTGATTTGACAAATGAAGATTCAACATTCGTTTGACAGTAGAGTTAAATAAATTGTATTTTTTTTTATTTGACGATCAATATAATGACAGAACATTGGATATCATAAGCCTATCATCTGCCAGAGGTCGTTTCTGCATGCATCGCGGATGCCCGTAATTAGTCCCATGTACTTCTTTAATTGAATGTGATAGAAATTGGACTCCTAATCGGGTATTTTTCAGAAACCTACTTCAGATAACCTTGGGTGTATTCACCAGCCTCGGAAGTGGAATTTTCTTTTTGGTCAAATTGCAAGTGGAATTGACATGATGGAATGTGACAGTGACCCGCCCAACTCATCATTCTCTACAAAAAGTGAGAAAATATTAGGTACGCCACTAGCAAATAAAGTGCACATGGTAACGGTTTATAATATGGAACAGTTTCTTTTTAAAAATAATTCTTTTATTTTTTTTATTTCGGAAAATAATTTTTGAATAAAATAAGATATGATTTTTTTTTTATCTTTTGTATTTGTTTATTTTTTATTCTTGTTCACGGATCGCCAACCATTGCTTGCCATTCGTCGTCGTTGCCCGCTGTCGATTGCCGCGGTAGGACTATCGGTTGCCAATCACTGGTTGTCACTGCCGATTGTTGCCGCACGATCGTTGCCCATAGCCCGTTGGCCACCATCGACCACCATCGACAGCTGGCGATGGGCGGTAGCGACGATGGCGGTCGGCGGGTGGCAGCAGCAATGACGGTTGGTGGTAGTCATCGGTGGTCAGGGGTGGTTGGTGGGCCGTGGGCAGTAGCGGTGACAATCAAACGGCAGTGGCGGTTGGTGACGGCCGACGGGCCGACGGTGGCCATGGTCGGTTGGAGGTGGTCGGCGGTTGGCAAGCGGCCACCCAAGGCCGCAGCAAGCAAGAAAAAAAAAAGAAAAAAAGAAAAGAAAAATTGGTTTATTTTTAGAAATTGTTATTGAGATCAAGAAGCTATTTTTTTTTTCTTATTTTTTGTTTCAAATCTGTTTTCGGAAAAAAAAAAATCCAGGAACAAAAGTTTTATCAAACGGATTTTTGTTTTTTGTTTTTTTTGTTTTTATTTATTTCGGGGAACGAAAGAACAAATTGAGAGAAACAGAAACGTTACCATGCAGATTAAGAAGCCAGCTATGTTCTCCATGAAGAGAAGGAAGCAACGGCCGGAGCACTTGGGTTCCCAATTACTGTTCCTTTGAACAAGATCGTAGCAGTCGGGAATTTTGTCCAAGTAATGTACGATTTGATCTTTGCCCAGCAGAAAAGCTGCCATGAGAAGCGGAAGGACGTGAGCATCGACAGAGGTGCTGAATCCATCGCTTTCTTGGTTCAATAGAATCATGGCAATTCCACCAGCATCTTTCACCTCCTGTCCTTTGTCTATTCTGGCCACTACCCCTCTTTCGCACAAGACTACCTTCCCTTTTACGTCAATGCCTTTTAATGATCCTGGGGCACAGAGAACCGACTGGTTATTGCCGTTCCTCCCAGCATACACCAGAGGCAACAACTTCGAAGGAAAGAAACATTGGAATAGCGACTCACCATCGTATTCCATTCCATTTCCGAGTTTCACTGTTGCTGTGATGTTCCTGTCAGTGGTGCTCGCTCCGACAGTAAGGATCCATGGGGCATCATTCCACAATGTGCGTGGGAAAGGCCGGAATTTCCTGCTGCACAGCTCACAAAGATCCCCTTCTGAATGGCTGCAAATCAACCAATGGTAATGGTGTCATTGAAAAATGGGGCGGAAGGACTGCCCAGTGAGATCGAGAGCACATCAACCCTATCAGCAATGGCTGCATCGAGTGCAGTAAGTATGTCTGCCTCAGGACAATCTTCTCCGAAGCACACTTTATAGATTGCTAGGTG
The DNA here is from genome assembly GCA_016097545.1 of Eucalyptus victrix. Lineage (NCBI taxonomy): Eukaryota > Viridiplantae > Streptophyta > Magnoliopsida > Myrtales > Myrtaceae > Eucalyptus > Eucalyptus victrix. The sequence continues at coordinate 31,382,048 of CM027838.1, forward strand.
AGCATCCAGAGCCATGCCAACTGCCGTTCCTCTGGCATTCCCAAGTGCATCGCCTTGGGACACAAAAACGCCAGCAGCTGTGCTGGCCGTGTGAGTGCCGTGCCCATCCCCATCAGTAGGAGGGGCGGTTCCACTTTCCTTAGCCTAGAGGTCAAAGGACCTCGTGCCGATTAATTTGTTATTGCATTGGAAAGGTTTGAATTCGCACCTCCCTTTCCATTTAGCTGGTGGAGGCAGCATTCCTGCACCGCCGAATGAGGGTGGTTGGGAAATATTCCACCGTCCAGCACACCAATAATCATTCCCTTTTCTAGATTCAAGCCCACCAAGGATCCTTATTGCTGTGGTAAGCCTAAGAACTGGGGACTGTCTGTTGCTTGGCTGTGATACATTTTCTCAGGCCAAGCTGACGTGAATCCTTCCTTCGTTTGCATGGCAGCTACTTCCTCTGAAGACAGTCTCGCTGCAAAGCCAGTCATCACATTTTGGCAAGCGTAAAGCATACGCTGCTGGTTTTCTGAGGTCTGGGTGCTATCAGGCAAAAATGACTGGTACCAAGAATGTCTTCATCCTTGGAGAGAATTTCGTCATCGGGGTAACTCAAATGGATTATGTATGTTTGCAAGTCATCAGCACGAGTAAGCTCAGGATTTACATTCGATAACAGGATAATGATGCTGAGGAGGGGAAGGAAAGCCATAGTAAGTGACAAGGTAGTAAGTAAATTAAAAGTCGAATTGGAGTCTCTGTTATGGGGCTAATTAGAACAGCTATTTATACGGAAGTGAAAAAAAGGCATATGTCGGCTTGTGCATATGAGTACAATTCTTGAATGCTGATTAAATTAAGGTGGTGCCTAATGAGAGTTTGTCTTAAGTGGGTCCGGGATCTGAATTGAGCATTTGAATCATTGGAGCATCGTGATTGGCCACTGAAGAATTGTTCAAACAATTCCTTTTAGCAATGTGGACTTGTTAAAAGATGCTATTCCTGGAGCATAATGATTTGGCCAGTGCCGAATTGTTCCAACTCCTTGAACAGCACGTGGCCGGTGCATAGCCTTCTGCGTCAATGAGAATAACTTCAGTTCGGCCTTTTGGTGTAGCTTTCAAACTTCTTCTGAATTAGCGTTCAGCATCATATGTACCTTCCACATGGGCGCTCACTGCTCATTACAATTTATGCATGTCCAGAAAGAGAGACAAAAATAACCAAGCTACAGAATGCTCTGTTTCTCATCAATTTTTAGTAGTTTTAATGCATGATCAGAAAGAGCGGCAAAAATAACCAAGCTACAGAATGGCCAAGTCCTAGCAATCGCTTTGTTATGTCCCATGCACCTTCTGAATGAGCTCATTGAATCTTAAAAGTTAATGATGAAAGTATCCACAGTGTGATTGTTTCAACCTGGCCAGCATGTTGGTTAAAATTACAATGGATAATCACTTTGATTTTACTTGAACAACATGGTCATATCTTCTTGTTTATTTCTAAACTGTACATCAAGACAGTGGATGAGGCAGCATTTTGCTGTTATATGAATGCAGCACTTCTTTCACTGCTTAAGCAGCATTCTTCAGTTGATTTTTCCAAGTACCTGGGAGGCATTTGCTTGTTAAACACTACAATTGATCTAATGGTGAAGATTTAGGATATTGGCATGTCAGTTATGTTAAAAGTGCAGTGCAGTTAGGATCAGTGAAAAAATTTCCTTAAATTGATGGAACTAAACATTTTATAATAAGTGAAGTGCTGTTAGGACCTGCTGAATGGTAGTTTTGCTTTATCCATTGCACCTTTTGAAATTTTTCTTTCTTTGCAGACAATAGATGAATCGGCTCTTGATCTTCTCCAAAACCAACAAATCACATATTTCAGACATAAATAAGTTTTCAATCAAACCCAATGTTGTATTGGAATAACGAAGCTTCATTTATCTCTAATGACAATTTCGGTATTGATTTGAGAGGAGAGATGAGTGAAGATCTAGTTGTTTTTCTAAAGTGGGGATTACTATAAAGCAAATGACTATTCAATTGAATCTAACGTTAGATTCAAACTATTAGTTTTCCCAAGTGGAGTCTTGCTATGCAGCAGATGCTCTCAAGAGTTCTTAGCACTCACCTTTTCATGTTGTCAATCTTTTTGAGTTCTAGGAAGCAGAATGTAGTGAAATTTTTTTGGTGCCTCAGGAATAAGGTTATCTAGTTAATGATTACTTATACTGATTACTTATACAGTAGAACTGTAAAATTTCAAGTGATTTTATAGTGAAATCTCATTCCGAAAATGTTCTGTTTTTTGCAGATGATTACTGAGAAAATCCTTTTTTTTTTTTTTATAGTTTTTCTATTCTAATGTTTTTTTTTTGTTCTTTTTTTCTGTTTTATACTGGACATGGTGGCTTCTCTCAGGGTAGCCTTTTGAACGATTGTCGTGCTATATTTAAGGTTAAGCATCTAGCTGAAAATCAAAGATCTGTTCCCATTGACCCAGTGATATCATCTTAGGAGACAAAATCATCAACAATGTAAGACTGGTCAATGCACGATCCATCCATCATAACTGCAATAAACTACTGAACAAGAGCCCACTCAACCAAGAGGATATAGAAAGGGGCAAACTACTATCATCTGAGGTTTGAATTTTCTCCAAGTTTTCTTCAGGGAACAGTTCACCGTCTCATTCCAAATCCAATCAAACGGGTCCTGTGATATCTTTTATTATTTTATAGAGTGAAACATAAGTTCTTGACCTTGCACCACCACCTGTTCCTGTATCCAGAGACTCATTGTCTATCTTGCGAGTCTGGCAACAGGATGAGCATTTCATTGAAAAACAACAGCAATGGGGCTTCTCACGGAGTGATCTGAGGAAACCCATGTCAGGGATCCTTGAGCAAATGGCTTAGTAAAGCTCCCACCAGAACTTCTGCGGAACCCCACAGTATATGTGGCCATTTGCACCGCCACACTGAATTTGATCTCAGAAGGATACACTGTGACATCAACACCTTCTGGTGCATCAACCTTGTATGTGTACGAGGAGTCAGCGGGCCCAACATTTGTAACTGTCCTAGAATAGTTCTGGGCGTTAGAGCCCAGTATTATGCTGAAGGATGGGTAATTCAGCTGTGCTTCAGGTATGCTTTTTATTTGTGAGCATTTGGCCTTTTCCTGTGTGATGGTTTCAATTTCAGAATCCTTGTATCCCAAACCACATAAATAAGGGATGTAGTCGTCGGGCTTGATGTCGTAAATAAGGCCTGGATCGTCTGCTTTGGGTGGATTCACATGGCCTGCGCCTGTGGCAAAGATGTCAGCTGGAAGAAGGGTTTCATCGACAATTGGCTTACTTCCAAGGTTTATTTGATATGCAGTGGTCATGATTGCGGATTTCATGGCAGCAGGCGACCAATCAGGGTGAGAGCTCTTCAGCAGAGCTGCAATGCCACTGAGATGAGGGCACGACATGGAGGTTCCAGAGATGATGTTGAAGGTCACTTTGGTAGTCGAGCTGTTATCGAGAGAGAATGGCCAGGCTGCTAGGATGCTGACTCCTGGGCCAATTATGTCGGGTTTCAGGATTCCAGGGCTCTCAAAGCTGGGGCCCCTGGAAGAGAAGGATGTCATTGCTGGTGCATCGGAATTCCCAATAATTGTACCTTTGAACAAAATGGTGGCCGTCGGATTGGAGGTCTTGTTGATGTACGACTTGATTTTCAGACCGTCAGCATAAGGTATGTGGGTTGCGGGAAGGACATGAGCGTCAGCTAGCGTGCTGTAGCCATTGAGTTCGTCGTTCATCAGAATCATGGCAGCACCACCGGCATCCTTCACTTCTTGCCCTTTGGCGATTCTTGCGATTCCTCCACCTCTCTCACACAAGACGACCTTTCCTTTCACGTCCAAGTTCTGCAACGATCCTTCAGCACATAATGCGGATGTTTGGTTTCCATTTGCGCCAGCATACACAAGTGGGTAAACCGATGCAAAGTCCTTGGGCTGGAAAAGGGATTCGCCATTGTACTCTGCGCCATTTCCTAGCTTAGCGGTAGCTTTTACGGTCCTATCGATAGTGCTTGCTCCGACAGTGAGAATCCAGGGAGCCTCGTTCGACAAGGAAGTGTTGATCGGGCCACTATTACCTGCTGAGCAGCTCACAAAGATTCCCTTTCGAATCGCAGAAAATGCCCCCACAGCGATTGAGTCAGCATAGAATGGAGCCGAACCGCCACCAAGAGAGAGGGAGAGCACATCGACACCGTCCTCGATAGCAGCATCCATAGCGGCCAGTATGCTGCTCTCAGTGCAGCCCACATCGGAGCACACCTGGTACATAGCCAGGTGGGCATGAGGTGCCACCCCGATGGCAGTGCCAAGGGCTTGTCCCAGGACATTGGCATTCTTTACAAAATTTCCTGCTGCCGTGCTGGAAGTGTGGGTGCCATGTCCATCCTCGTCGGTTGGTGGCAAAGTAGAGGTCACGAAATTCCTCGCACCGATGAGCTTGTTATTGCAGGAAGTGGCATTGAAAGTACACTTGCCTTTCCATTTAGCAGGGGGAGAGGACATTCCTTCGTCGTCGAATGAAGGATGACCCGGCGTTATTCGTGTGTCGAGGACTGCAATGATCACGCCCTTGCCCAAAGTGGAGTCTTTCCACAACCCCACCCCAGGGTTCAAGTTCAAGAAGGAAGGTGAGTGAGTCGTGTGCAACGAGAAAATCTTCTCTCGTTTCACAGACACAACTGCATCCAACTTCAAAAGTTCCTTTGCCTCGTCTTCTGTCATCTTTGCTGCGAATCCTGTGATCGAATTCTTGTAGGAATGGACCATACGATTCGTCTGGTCCGAATTCGGTGTCATCTGGGGCAGGAACGATTGGTACCAGCTCTGTAGATCCTCTGACCGGGCAAAAACTTCACCCGCTCGTTTTCTAACATGGACAATATAAGTAGACAGGACATTTTGTTCATGCTCAAGAACAGTTTCGGCGGTTGCCGGATGAAAACTGAAGGAGCAGATGAAACCAACAAGAAAGAAAACAGCCACCATCGGGAACTTTCTGCATCGGTTTTCCTCCATTTTCTAGCAAGAAGGTTCAAGAGAAAAACCTATGCAGCTCATGCTTTTCACTAATGAACTAAAGCTCGCATATATATAGAAAATGAGAGTTATAAAGCGCGAGAGCGGGACTGTTTCAGCATTGAAAACAGTGGTCGGTGAAGCTTCTTAATAACAAATGTGCAATAATTGAAGGAAGCCTTGAATTTTGCATAGAGCTGATTTAACTTATTAATTAACTCGTTGAGAATAAGCAACTACATCAGCACGACGAAAGGAGATATTTGTGTTGCATCAAAAGCCTGCTATATGGTAGATCCCGCCTAGTTCTGTTTTCTTTTAAGAACAAGACAAGGCAACCATACGAATGTGCTTTCATTAGTTTGCTCACATTTGAAGAGTGAGGAAACAACTGGGGTTGCCACCCTTCTCGCATGAGAAATGAGAGGTAAGGAGTTCGAATTCCCACATTTTCAAGGGGATTGGAGTGTAGATGATTTAGGGGCTGCATGACAACGTTTCTGTTCCTCAAAATTTCTGTTCTTTTGTTCCCGAGAACAAAAAAAGAACAAAAACCTGTTTGGTAAAACATTTGTTCCCGGGAACAATTTCTCTAATTTTTTGTTCTCGGGAATAGTTTTGAAAAACAAAAAAAAATTGCTTCTTGTTCCCGGGAACAATTTCTAGAAATGAGCTGATTTTTTGTTTTAATTTTCTTTTATTTCCTTTTCTTGCCGCGGCCACCGTCAACTGCTTGGAGCCACCGCTGCTGGTCGCCGGCCGCCGCCGGACGTCGGTTGCGGCCTCTGCCACCGGCCGCCCCGGCTGCCCGCTGCAGAAGGTCGCCGCTCGCCACCACTCGTCGCCTGCCGCCCGTCACCCCGCCCGCCCCGCTAACCGCCCGCCCATTGCGACGATCGCACCGATTGATCCGTCACCTCCGACCGCCGTCGGAAGCCGGGCGGCGGCGGCGGCGATCCGTCGGCAAGAATAAAAAATGATTAAATACAAAAAAGAAATTGTTGCGTTACCAAATGCATTTCTATTCTTTTTCTATTCAAAGAGTAGAAATTTTGTGTCGCTACCAAACGGGTTCTTTTACTCAGAAATTGTTCCCCAGAGTAAAAATAGAAAAGAACTATTTCTGAAAAAAAAAATCTTCCCGGGAAGAGAAGTGTTGTCATGCGTAGCCTTAGTTTCAGATGTGGGTTTCGATTCTCATGCTTGATTCTCATGCCCTATAAGAAGGCATGGCAAAAGTTTAAGAGTGAGAGTTAGAGTACAAGTAGAGTAAGACTGATAAAAAGAAAAAGAAAAAGAGTGAGGTGAGGGTGGTAAAGGAAGATATGCCGATTTCAAAAGACAATGTTTATTCTCAATAATGAAATCACGTTGACATTGTCTTAATTGACATATAATGGGGAGTCACCCTTTAAGAAATAATCACATAACGAAAATCGAATAATAGAACTAAGGAAAAAAATATTGATAAAGGGGAAAGTTTTCAAATCGTGTGTTGAACATCTGCAAAACACGTTGGAAATCTTTGATGACCTCGAAAAAAAGAAAAAAAAGCGTGAATTTGATATCTAGCATTGCCCTAATCGGCATCATCAATTGGAAACTACGAAAATTCTACAATACTCTTTGATTTGTGGGACTGTCCGCTCTTTTGATGCCCAAAGGTTTTCGTATAAGCATTTGCTTGTTGGTCTACATCAGGCGATGCCGACGAGGCAATTCTTTGCTAAATTGAGTAGTACAAATTGCTGAGTAGTCAAGTTTGCGACGGTGGTATTAACCTTTTTATTAGATTTTAGTGCGGAGTTCTCAATTGCAGTGGACAAAATCCAAAAAAGAAAAAAAAAAAAAAGATTTCCGGTGAAGATTGAACTTAGTTTTTAATTAGATGGTCATTATGAATCTTACAAAGCAGATGGAAACAAGAGGAAAAGGAAGAAAAGTTGAGCTTGGTCTTTACGTCAATTATTCTAATGTGGAAAGTACAAAACTAACGCTGGCATTCATCAATGAGCAGGAGTCAATTTTAATATTATGCTCTATGATATGATCGCTCGTTTGTAGCTATCATAATGAGGCTCTGTTCGTATGTTTCCTCCACGCCATTTTTCTTTTGCTTGTAGAGAAGGATCGCCTGGGTTTGTACTTTGTTAATGGACAACTTTTGAAGCTTCCCTTGGACACTGACAAAGAATAATTAGATAGGGAGATTCTCAAGTAGGGTCACATTGATTCCCTGTCCAAACCAAAAGTTTCGAGATAATGTTTTTGCAAATTCGGTGATAAGAAAATTACCAATTTTTTTTTAATCATATTGTAATTGTGTCAATTTAATTTAATTTTTTTTTATCAATTGTGGCTTAAATTTTTTGCATTCATATTAATTTAGTCCATCAGGCTAATTTTGGCCGACCAGCATTGATATAAACACCGACTGTCCTATGTGACACCACCGTCGCTAACGATGACAATTTTTAATAATATTGAAATATTTTATGAATTTTACTTTATTTTCTTTCTCTTTTCTTTTGTTTTCTTCCCTTCCTTTTTCTTCTAACTTATTGCCGATGATTGGCCAAAAGTGAGGGCAGATGAAGTCCCTCATCGACCTCAAGTGAGCCTCACCAAGGGCTGGCGAGGTTCAAGCCCTAGCTAGAGGCCGTGAGGGTTGCCTTGCCAAGGCCCTCACATGGTTGGTGTTTTAGGATTTTTTTTTTTTTGGGAATTTTCTAAGTTTCTATAGGAGTGAGAAAGTTGGTCAAATACAATTTCAATTTAGGTCAATTTGGTGTGCGATTGAATCACCCCTTCTTACTAGATATCATGCCCACTTGGCACGGACCTCATCAAATTTTTGGTTACCATGGGATTGTGATTGATTCAAGCAACAAAATCAACTTCCTCTCCAAGAAGAACCACACATACATCAATGCACATATCTTTCTTACTACATCACTTTTCTTTTTCTTGTTACATACGATAGGCATCTTTCTAAGCAATGAGAATATAGAGGAATTTTTAATTTCCTCTCCATCAAAAACCACGCGTACAAATGTATCTTTCTTACTACATCGTTTTTCTTTTTCTTTGTTACATACTATATGTTTTTATATGAAGTGTGAGAACATGGATGAATATTGTTTGTTTGGATAAGCTTTGATCGAGTTTTCACGCCACTAGAGGACATAATGCTCTCTAAGGTCTCAACTATCCTTATGAGGCTCTCGTATTATCTATAGATGTCATGAGAATCTTAATTGTGAATTTGATTAGAACGACACAAAATGATGATGCGTAAGGAAAATGTAGTGTGCGAAAAGGACAGGACGTCAACTCTATAATTGACTTCCAAATCAAGGACAAAAAACTTCAATAATTAAAATAAGTTCCTACCCCCCCCCCCCTTTTTTTTTATAATGTATTAATTGCATTCGTGTAGTTGGTTTTCAATATTATTTATCTCTACAAGTGGAGTTATTATATGTTATTATATGTGCCATATGCTATTGTTATTATATGGACCTAGAAAAGTCATATGAAAATGAACGAGAGCATTACTCCAAAGTTTTTTAGACATTTCTTTGTGTGTGGAGGGACCATAAAGGGATTCTCTCATGTGAACCTATCGAATAAGTCTAAGCAGAATAAGTCGACATTGCTTAATTAAAGAGCACTGAGAGAAGCAATACATATAGAGAATTAAAAAAGAAAAAAAGAAAAAAATTGACAATGATACCAAAGTTTAACACCAATTATCTAACTTCTGTTTTTAAGAAATTATTGAAATTCTAAAGGAAGAAAAAGCAAAGAAGAAAATAAGTTAACAACTAAGAGACAAAATGCACGTTAACTTTAGATTTTTTTACTTGATAATGGGGGTTATTTAGTGTAGTATGGAATTTTCATAAGCTGTGTTTTTTGGGATAGTTTTTGTCAATTTGCTCATGAGCTCTTTTATTTAAACCATATTGGATCATCCCCATGATTGTTGCAACCAAACACTAAGTAGAGTTGATTCCCGAAGGATCAACGGCAACGCTAGACCGCTCGAGGTTCATCGAGGAGAAACTAGAGGCAATCAATAGGCAAGCTCAGGCCATGTTGAGCCCCTCGGTTAGGCCTAACTTCTTGGCGGAGGTCGATTATCAACAACAAAAGTGTCCATTATTTTTCGGGTCAGGCTAAGTCGGGCCTTTTATCCAAATGGCCTTGCTCCAAGCCTGTCCAAACTTGTCTAGCCCATGTGATGCTGGTGGGCTTAGGAGTGCTTGTAACCCACCTGGCCCATGGTAGGACAAATTAATGTTGGCCCATGACATTTCTTAACTCCACTGTAATGTTGATTGAAAAGGATCAATTATCGATTGAGGCCCACCACAAAGCCTATCGTAGGGGCAAATTGATATGGCATTTTGAGGATCGAGTCCCAAATTATATGGGACATCTTGAATCCATGCCAGTCATCTTTCAGAAAATACCCTTGGCAAGGTAATAATATTAGTGACAATCTTTAGCAGACATTTTGATGCAAAGACATGTTCATCTTTTTGTTGTGTAAAAAGCACTAAAATTGGCATAAACCTATTATACTTATACAAATTCAGTGTTGACACCTATTTTTATACAAAAAAAGAAAAGAAAAAAACAAAAACAACAAAACAAAACAAAAAAAGAGAAAAACGCTTAGGGGTGGGGTCGGGCCGGATCGGACCTCGGCCTGGCCCGTCTCTTTTCCCTTTTCCCCTGCGTTGGGCCCGGCCCTTTTCCCCTTCAGCCCAACGTGCCCCAGCTGTCTCCCTCCTCCATGCCATCTTCGCGCCCAAACTTGAGAAAAAGAAAAAGGAGCAGAGGTCTGAGCAGGAAGAGGACAGGAGCAGAGCAGAAAGAAAGGACAGGAGCAGGAGCAGAGAGATAAGAAAAGAGAAAACCGAGGAGGGAAGAAAAGGGATTCGCGGAGAGAGAGAGTGGGGAGACAGATAGAGTCCGAGCGAGGAAGCGACTAAGGGAGAGCGAGGGAGCTTCAGCCGTCGCCTCAGCTGCGCGCCAGCCCCGCCCGACGACCCCTCGACCGACGTCCTCAAATTGAATCCGGTAGGCCCTTCTCGCGCCCTGTTTTCACCCGGTTCTGTGCACCCCGGGCCGGAGTTTGCGATCGACCGGTTTGTGTGAACTCCGGCCCTGTCCATTCCTTCTTTGGTTGTTGCGTGTCTAATTATTTGTTGATGAGAGTCTCGGTTTGGGTTCAGGTCCCAGTTGAGCTAGAAACCGCGTGATTCAGGAGCGCCCTCCACCCGTCCGACGAAATGCCTCAATCAGATCTATTTTTGTACTTCCCCTTTTTTTGGCCAAAACCGAGTGGCCATACGTTGGATTCGTTTGGCTGAGGCGTCGTTTTTGTGATTAGCTTTCTAACCGTTGGTCGTTTAGTCGTTTTGCCACTTTTCCGCCGTCTTTCACCATTTGCACGCTTGGCCAAGAGGGGGCCCTCGGCCAGCGGCGAGGAGGTCGACCGGCAAGTGGCGGTTGGAGTGGGCGTTTGACGAAAAGTGGCGGCTCGGCGGTGCCTTGAGCTTCGGTCGAGGTTTGTATTAAAAAAAATGGGATCTTCGGAAGGCTGGAGCTCGTTGAAGGAGATCGCACGAAGAAGAAGATCAGAGGAGAATTAAAAAAAAAAAAAAAAAAAGAAAAAGCAAGAGAAAAAGTGCAGCCAAAAGTTAAAAAAACAAAAAGAAAAGAAAAGAAGGAAAAGGAAGCAAAAGTTGCTTCGGGAAAGAGGAGTGGCAGAAAAGAAAGTGCAGTAGAAAAAAACAAAATAGGAGAGAAGACAAAAAAATCGAAATTAAGTTTTTTTAAAAAAATGTCTTTTTATCCGACTGGGTCGGATCCGCATTTGGGCCAGGTCAGCGGGTCGGTCGGGTTCATCCGGTCCGAACCCGCTCCATCGAATATTATAATATTAATTTTTTAAAGAAAAACTAAAAATTCGAAAAATAATAAAAATTCAAAAACTCCTTCGAAAATTGAAAAATTCAGAAAACATTAAAAAATTTGATTTTTTTAAAAAGTTTCAAAAAATTGCAAAATGTAGTTTTTGGGGGGGGGGAATTCGAAAATTAATTTTTTAATAAAAAATCGAAAAATCCGAAATAATTATACAAAATTAAAAAATCTTTAAAAAGGATAAAATTAATCTCTTGGGCCATTTTCTCCTAAAAAATGGAAGTATTCCAATTTAGGATTATGCTTAAGTTTAACTAAGCATTTAAGGTTTTACCTTAGGGTTTCAAGTGTCCTTGAGGGTAAATGTCTTTGAATGCACAATGTTGATACAATGTGGGTGTTGCGACCCTTGCTAACTCAGGGCAAGCACTGCAACGCCCTCACCAACCACTAAGTGAGGGCTTATAGGTCTTCATTGTGGTTGGCAAGGGCATTACAACCCTTGCTCAATGACCTCGTTGTGGTTGATGAGGGCTTGGGACAAGGGTGTCCTAACCCTCGCCTATGGTCAACAAGGGTTAACCAAGCAAGGGTTACCCAATGACTCTCATGCGGTCTTTAGTCTGAAAAAGAAAAATCAAAGAAATTATAAAAAGAACGTCCACGTCAGCGCTGCCCATATTATGTAGGATGATCCATATTTCTGTCACCAATTTACAATATAAATTGAATGGATAGACTCAATTAGTAATATGTGAAAATATTTAGGATTAAACTGAAGTAATTAAAAGGTTTATGATTAAATTGATACTAGTGTAATCTGTTTATGAATTTTTTATTTTTGTTATTTTCTCATATTAGCATTGACAAGCAAAGCATACGACTAAAAAACTAATGTCGACCATACGTTGTTGGCGGCAGCTGTTGACTGGGGGGTGGGGGGTGGGGGGCGGCGGCTGACAAGTAAAACAAATCAGTGCCCCCACTAGCCTTTAAAAAGCCATGTGAGAAGAGTCTATTTCATTCTGTCTTGTCTGCGGTCCTTGGCTTCAATAGGGCATGTTCATGGTCCAATTTCTGGTGCAGGTGGGAAGCAATACATTGCGTCGTGCTCTCTTTGATCCTGAAGAAACGGAGAAAGAAGCAAATCCTATCAATCACCAAGACTACTAGCATCAGATCTACTATCCACCTTTTTCAGGTAAGCATCCAAAACCCTGAAATGCATAGATATCAGAATTAAATGAGCATGTGTTATCAAATCAAAGACTCGGTATTTGAACTTTTGAATGCTCGCTGTAGTCTGTCCATGAGAACCAACCTCCACCCAAAGACCTTAAAGATCCAGAATAACCTGGAATGAGTGATGTCAATCTGAGTCGATGCATCATAATTTATCCATGAGACATTAACCTTCCACCGCTGATCGCGGCGAGAATAAAGAAGACGATGATTTGTCCGCTAATTATTCTTTGTTTTCATAAATAGATCACGATGGCGACGAAAGGACAAAAAGTGAGGGACCCGAGGGAAAGAGAAGATATTATTCAGGAGGACCACCTCAATGGCGCTTCCGTATAATAAAACAAACAGAAGAACAAAGAGGCAAACCTCGTTAGTCATAAGCACGGAGATATGGATTTCTTGGCCTGGATTTTTTGCCTTGGCCTTCTCTGGGGCTTGTCTCAAGTTCTCTCCTTAATTGTAAAGGGAAGCAGAAGGTCTCCCTCCAACCTCCCACCCGGTCCACCGCCTCTTCCGGTCATCGGCAACCTTCTCGAACTCGGAAACCTTCCCCACAAGTCTCTTGCCAAGCTAGCTCGCACTTATGGCCCCATAATCAAACTTCAGCTCGGCTTCGTAACCACGGTCGTGATCTCTTCCCCAACGCTCGCCAAAGAAATCCTCCAAAGTCATGATGCTATCTTTGCAAATCGCACGACTCCCGATGCCATCACGGCCCACGACCACCACCAACTCGGCTTGCCTTGGATACCCGTTTCGCCTCTCTTCCGAAACCTCAGGAAAATATACAACTCACACCTTTTATCCAGTAAGAAACTTGATTCCAACCAGCATCTTCGCAGCAAGAAATTGCAAGAGCTCGTCGCTTATGTTGGAAAATGTGCACACGATGGTGACGTTGTTAATATTGGTGAGGCAGCTTTTAGGACTACTCTTAACTCTCTGTCTAACACAGTTTTCTCTTTGGACATGACGGACCCTTCAACTTCTGCCAGCGAGTTGAAGGAGGTCATGTGGCAAATCATGGCCGAGGTTGGAAAGCCTAACATTGCAGATTACTTTCCGGTGCTCAAGAAGATTGACCCACAGGGTTCGAAGCGGCGCACTGGGTTGTATTTCAGTAAGATGTTTGATATCTTCGATGGGTTGATCAAGCAAAGGTTGCAGCTGAGAACGCAGCCTGGTGCCACCACATGCAACGATGTTTTGGATGCTATTCTTGATGTCGTGGAAGATAAGAGCGAGGACCTGGACATCTCTCTAGTCAAGCATCTGTTTCTGGTAATCTGTTCTGACATATGATTAGTCAAACGATCTTTGATTTGCATATGTCATCACTATAGAACTATAGAAAAACCCCTGCGCCACATGAATATGATCTTCTTTAAGTGTTTTTCGTGATTAGATAGTACTGAAAAGAAATCTAAAAACCATGCTGAAGCAAACGGGTTGCTCTAATTTAGTTTCAGCTGTTAAGGACAATTACAAGTTTGATTTCACTTTAGTTGGAGCTTATGCTGAACTTAGGTTGGCTTCTTTTTCCCCACAAAATCATTCTCAATCAACCCTTCGTAAGTACTTATTGTGCTGTTATGTCTCTTGCCATGATGACAAAAGGACTTTTTTGTTGCCGGAAGCGAAACCACTTCGAGTACTCTAGAGTGGGCAATGGGAGAACTACTGCGGAACCCGGAGAAGCTATTAAAAGCTCAAACAGAGCTCCATCTGGTCATTGGAAAAGGCAAGCAGATCGAAGAAGTCGATATACCTCGCTTACCCTATTTGCAAGCCACCATAAAGGAAACTCTCCGAATGCACCCGCCAATTCCACTTCTTCTCCCTCGCAAAGCCGAAGCCGATACACAAGTAGGTGGTTTCACTATTCCAAAGGGTGCACAAGTGCTCATTAATGTATGGGCTATAGGAAGAGATCCTGCCTTTTGGGCCAGTCCCAATGACTTCATGCCGGAGAGATTTCTAGGATCTGACGTAGATGTCCGGGGACAAGACTTCGAGCTCATACCATTTGGCGGCGGTAGACGGATTTGTCCGGGATTGCCACTGGCCACGAGAATGTTACATCTAATGCTGGGTTCGCTCGTTAACGCATTCAATTGGAGGCTCGAAGATGGTGTCACAGCTGAGAACATGAACATGGAAGACAAGTTTGGGATAACTGTGCAACGGGCTCAACCTGTAAAAGCAGTGGCGGTACTGGCATGACTCAAAGCAAAAGTTTGATGTCATAACACGTGCTATGTGGCGGTTACATAGAAAAATTGTGAGACCACTCGTCTCGACACATTTCCTTTATGTGATTGTTTCTTTGCACGAAATCATTGATCATTTATTGAAATGAATCTATATTGTATTCCTAGTTCTATTGCCTAAATTCAGGGTTGATGTTACAATTCATTGTTCAGTAACTTGCGTATAAACTCTTTGCTGGTAATTCGATGAGGAAATAGACTAATTTGTCGCTGAAGAGATTGCAGAGTGAAAGGAACTTGCAAAAGATGACAAATTGTCCCTACATCATTTTCTTTTTTATCTTCTTCATTTCTTAGAAAATGTACAAAAAAAAAGAAAGTCATACACGTATTACATAGATACAAATTCAATCATCAACATTTTTTTTTTTAATTTTGTCTGGAATTATCAACACCTGGGAGGCATGCGCTTCTTAAACACTACAACTGATCTAATGCTGAAGATTTAGGAGATTGGCATGTCAGTTATGTTAAAAGTGCAGTGCAGTTAGGATCAGTGAAAAACTTTCCTTTAAATTCATGGAACTAAAAATTGCATAATAGTTTGGCTTTATCTACGGTTGCACCTTGAAATCTTTTTGCTTTGCGGAGACTAGATGAACTGGCTCTTGATCTTCTCTAAAACCCATGAATCACATATCAGACGTAAATAAGTTTTCAATCAAACCCGATGTTGTATTGGAATAAAGAAGCTTCATTTATCTCTAATGACAATTTCAGTATTGATTTGAGAGGAGAGATGAGTGAAGATCCAGTTTTTCTTCTAAAGTGGGGATTACTATAAAGCAAATGACTATTCAATTAAATCTAACTCGTTAGATTCAAACTATTAGTTTTCCTAAGTGGAGTCTAGCAGCAGAAGCTCTCAGAGTTCTTATCACTTACTTTTTCATGTTGTCAATCTTTTTGAGTTCTAGAAAGCAGAATGTAGCGAAATTTTTTCTGGTGCCTCGGGAATAAGGTTTTTCTAGTTAATGATTACTTATACAGTAGAACTATAAAATTTCAAGTGATTTTATAATGAAATCTCATTCCGAAACTGTTCTGCTGAGAAAATCCTTTCTTTATAGTTTTTTTATTCTATTTTTTTATTCCTTTTTTCTATTTTATACTGGACATGGTGGCTTTTCCCAAGGTAGCCTTTTGAACGATTGTCGTGCTATATTTAAGGTTAAACATCTCGCTGAAAATCTTAATCTGTTCCCATTGATACCAGTGATGTCATCTTAGTAGAAAAAATCATCGACAATGTAAGACTGGTCAATGCACAAGCCATCCATCATGACTGCAATAAACTACTGAACAAGAGCCCACTCAACCAAGAGGATATAGAAAGGGGCAAACTACTATCATCTGAGGTTTGAATTTTCTCCAAGTTTTCTTCAGGGAACAGTTCACCGTCTCATTCCAAATCCAATCAAACGGGTCCTATGATATCTTTTATTATTTTATAGAGTGAAACATAAGTTCTTGACCTTGCACCACCACCTGTTCCTGTATCCGGAGACTCATTGTCTATCTTGCGAGTCTGGCAACAGGATGAGCATTTCATTGAAAAACAACAACAATGGGACTTCTCACGGAGTGATCTGAAGAAACCCATGTCAGGGATCCTTGAGCAAATGGCTTAGTAACGCTCCCACCAGAACTTCTGCGGACCCACAGTATACGTGGCCATTTGCACTGCCACACTGAACTTGATCTCAGAAGGATACACCGTGACATCAACACCTTCCGGTGCATCAACCTTGTATGTGTACGAGGAGTCAGTGGGCCCGACATTTGTAACTGTCCTCGAATAGTTCTGGGCGCTAGAGCCCAGTATTATGGTGAAGGATGGGTAATTCAGCTGTGCTTCAGGTATGCTTTTTATTTGTGAGCATTTGGCCTTTTCCTGTGTGATGGTTTCAATTTCAGAATCCTTGTATCCCAAACCACATAAATAAGGGATGTAGTCATCGGGCTTGATGTTGTAAATAAGGTCTGGATCGTCTGCTTTGGGTGGATTCACATGGCCTGCGCCTGTGGCGAAGATGTCAGCTGGAAGAAGGGTTTCATCGACGATTGGCTTACTTCGAAGGTTTATTTGATATGCAGTGGTCATGATTGCTGATTTTATGGCAGCAGGAGACCAATCAAGGTGAGAGCTCTTCAGCAGAGCTGCATTGCCACTGAGATGAGGGCACGACAAGGAGGTTCCAGAGATGATGTTGAAGGTCACATCGATAGTCGAGCTGTTATTGAGAGAGAATGGCCAGGCTGCTAGTATGCTGACTCCTGGGCCAATTATGTTGGGTTTCAGGATTCCTGGGCTCTCAAAGCTGGGGCCCCTGGAAGAGAAGGATGTCACTGCTGGTGCATCAGAATTCCCAATAATTGTTCCTTTGAACAAAATGGTGGCGGTTGGATTGGAGGTCGAGTTGATGTAGGACTTGATTTTCAGACCATCGGCGTAAGGTATGTGGGTTGGAGGAAGGACATGAGCGTCAGCTAGCGTGCTGTAGCTATTGAGTTCGTCGTTCATCAGAATCATGGCAGCACCACCGGCATCCTTCACTTCTTGCCCTTTGGCGATTCTTGCAATTCCTCCACCTCTCTCCACCTCTCTGCAAAGATCCTTCAGCACATAATGCGGATGTTTGGTTTCCATTTGCGCCAGCATACACAAGTGGGTAAGCCGATCCAAAGTCCTTGGGCTGGAAAAGGGATTCACCATTGTACTCTGCACCATTTCCTAGCTTAGCGGTAGCTTTTACGGTCCTATCGATAGTGCTTGCTCCTACGGTGAGAATCCAGGGAGCCTCGTTCGACAAGGAAGTGTTGATTGGGCCACTATTACCCGCGGAGCAGCTCACAAAGATTCCCTTTCGAATCGCAGAAAATGCCCCCATAGAGATCGAGTCAGCATAGAACGGAGCCGAACCGCCACCAAGAGAGAGGGAGAGCACATCGACACCATCCTCGATAGCAGCATCCATAGCGGCCAGTACGCTGCTCTCAGGGCAGCCCACATTGGAGCACACCTGGTACATAGCCAGGTGGGCATGAGGTGTCACCCCGATGGCAGTGCCAAGGGCTTGTCCCAGGACATTGGCATTCTTTACAAAATTTCCCGCTGCCGTGTTGGAAGTGTGGGTGCCGTGTCCATCCTCGTTGGTTGGTGGCAAAGTAGAGGTCACGAAATTCCTCGCGCTGATGAGCTTGTTATTGCAGGAAGTGGCATTGAAAGTACACTTGCCTTTCCATTTAGCAGGGGGAGAGGACATTCCTTCGTCATCGAATGAAGGATGACCCGGCGTTATGCCTGTGTCAAGGACTCCAATGATCACGCCCTTGCCCAAAGTGGAGTCTTTCCACAACCCCACCCTAGGGTTCAAGTTCAAGAAGGAAGGTGAGTGAGTCGTGTGCAACGAGAAAATCTTCTCTTGTTTCACAGACACAACTGCATCCAACTTCAAAAGTTCCTTAGCCTCGTCTGTGGTCATCTTTGCTGCGAATCCTGTGATCGAATTCTTGTAGGAATGGACCATACGATTCGTCTGGTCCGAATTCGGTGTCATCTGGGGCAGGAACGATTGGTACCAGCTCTGTAGATCCTCTGAATGGGTAAAAACTTCACCCGCTCGTTTTCTAACATGGACAATATAAGTAGACAGGACATTCTGTTCACGCTCAGGAACACTTTTGGCGGTTGCCGATGAAAACTGAAGGAGCAAATGAAACCAACAAGAAAGAAAACAGCCACCATCGGGAACTTTCCGCATCGGTTTTCCTCCATTTTCCAGCAAGAAGGTTCAAGAGAAAAACCTATGCAGCTCATGCTTTTCGACTAATGAACTAAAGCTCGCATATATATAGAAAATGAGAGTCATAGAGCGCGAGAGCCGGACTGTTTCAGCATTGAAAACAGTGGTCGGTGAAGCTTCTTAATAACAAATGTGAAACAATTGAAGGAAGCCCTGAATTTTGCATAGAGCTGATTTAACTTATTAATTAACTCGTTGAGAATAAGCAACTACATCAGCACGACGAAAGGAGATATTTGTGTTGCATCAAAAGCCTGCTATATGGTAGATCCCGCCTAGTTCTGTTCTTTCATTAGTTTGCTCACATTTGAAGAGTGAGGAAACAACTGGGTTGCCACCCTTCTCACATGAGAAATTAGAGGTAGGGGGTTCGAATTCCCATTTTCAAGAAGATTGGAGTGTTGACAATTTAGTTTCAGATGCGGGTTTCGATTCTTACGCTCTGTAAGAAGGCATGACAAAAGTTAGAAGTGAGAGTTAGAGTAAGAATAGAGTAAAACTGACAAAAAAAAAAAGAGTGAGGCAACGACGGTAGAGGAAGATATGTTGATTTCAAAAGACAATGTTTATCTCAATAATGAAGTCACGTTGACATTGTCTTAAATGACAATTAATGGGGAGGTCACCCTTTAAGTAATAATCACATAATGAAAATCGAATAATAGAAACTAAGGAAACAAATATTGATAAAGGGGAAAGTCTTCAAATCGTGTGTTGAACATCTGCAAAACATGTTGGAAATCTTTGATGGCCTGCAATTTTTTTTTTTTTAAAATAAGCGTGAATTTGATATCTAACATTGCCCTAATCGGCATCATCTGTTTGCAACTATGAAGATCCTACAATGCTCTTTGATTTGTGGGATTGTCCGCTCTTTTGATGCCCAAAGGTTTATGTATAAGCATTTGCTCATTGGTCTACATCAGGTGATGCCGACGAGGCAATTCTTTGCTAATTCGAGTAGTACAAATTGCTTAGTAGTCAAGTTTGTGACGGTGGTGTTAACTTTTTGATTAGATTTTAGCACAGAGTTCTCAACGACAGTGGACAAAATCCCAAAAAGAAAAAAAAAGATTTTTGGTGAGGATTGAACTTAGTTTTTAATTAGATGGTCATTATGAATCTTACAAAGCAGATGGAAACAAGAAGAAAAGGAAGAAAAGTTGAGCTTGGTCTTTACATTAATTATTCCAATGTGGAAAATACAAAACTAATGCTGGTATTCATCAATGAGCAGGAGTCGATTTTAATATGATGCTTTATGATATGATCGGTCGTTTGTAGCTATCATGATGAGGCTCTGTTCGTTTGTTTCCTCCACGCCATTTTTATTTTCCTGGTAGAGAAGGATCGACTGGGTTTGTGCTTTGTTGGTGGACAACCTTTGAAGCTTTTCTTGGAAACTGACAAAGAATAATTAGATAGCGAGATTCTCAAGTGGGGTCACATTGATTCCCTGTCCAACCAAAAATTTCGAGATAACATTCTTCCAAATTTGATGATAAGAAAATTATCAATTTTTTTTAATTATATTGTAATTGTGCTAATTCATTTTTTTTTCTTTACCAATTGTGCCTTAAATTTTTTGCATTTGTGTTAATTCAGTTCATCGGGCCAATTTTGACAGATTGACGCTAACATAAATGCTGGCCGTCCTATATGATGCCACAAACATTGATATTGATGATTTTTAATAATAATGAAATATTTTATGAATTTTATTTTATTTTCTTCTCTTTTCTTTTGTTTTCTTCCCTTCCTTTTTCTTATAACTGATTGCCAATGATTGGCCAAAAGTGTGGGCGATGAGGTTCCTCACTAGCCTTAAGCAAGCCTTGCCAAGGGCTAGCAAGGCTCAAGCCCATGGTAGAGTCCGTGAGGGTTGCTCACCAAAGCTGCCCGCATGGTTGGGTCTTCAAGTTTTAGGGGTTTTTTTTTTTTTTTTTTTGAAATTTTGCAAGTCCCTGTAGGAGTGAGAAAGTTTGTCAAATACAATTTCAATTCGGGTAAATTTGGTGCGAATCACGCTTCTTCCTAGATATCATGCCCACTTGGCATGGACCTCATCAAATTTTTGGTCACCACAGGATTGTGATTGATTCACGCAACGAAATCAACTTCCTCTCCAACAAGAACCACGCATACATAAGTGCACATATCTTTCTTACGACATCACTTTTCTTTTTCTTGTTACATATGATAGGCATCTTTCTAAGCTATGAGAATATAGATGAATTTTCAATTTCCTCTCCATCAAAAACCACGCGTACAAACGTATCTTTTGTTTTTCTTTTTCTTGTTACATACTATCTGTATTTATATGAAGTGTGAGAACATGGAGTAATATCGTTTGTTTGGGTAAGCTTTGATCGAGTTTTCACGCCACTAGAGGACATAATGCTCTCTAAGGTCTCAACTATCCTTGTGAGGCCCTCGTATTATCTACAGCTGTCATGAGAATTTTAATTGTGAATTTGATTAGAACGACACAAAACGATGATGCGTAAGGAAAATGTAGTGTGCGAAAAGGACAGGAGGTCAACTCTATAATTGACTTCCAAATCAAGGACAAAAAAACTTCAATAATTAAAATAAGTTCCTACCCCCCCCCTTTTTTTTTATAATGTATTAATTGCATTCGTGTAGTTGGTTTTCAATATTATTTATCTCTACAAGTGGAGTTATTATATGTTATTATATGTGCCATATGCTATTGTTATTACATGGACCTAAAAAAGTCATCTGAAAAATGAACGAGAGCATAACTCTAAAGTTTTTCAGACATTTTGTGTGTGTGGAGGGACCATAAAGGGATTCTCTCATGTGAACCTATGGAATAAGTCTAAGTAGAAGAAGTCGACACTACTTAATTAAAGAGCACCTAGAGAAGCAATACAAACAGAGAATTTAAAAAAAAAAAATTGACAATGATCCCAAAGTTTTACCCCAATTATCTAACTTCTTTTTATAAGAAATTCTTGAAATTCTCAAGGAAGAAAAAGCAAAGAAGAAAATAAGTTAACAACTAAGAGACTAATGCACGTTAACTTTAGAATTTATTACTTGATAATGGGGGATATTTAGTGTAGTATGGAATTTTCATAAGCTATGTTTTTTGGGATAGTCTCTGTCAATTTGCTCATGAGCTCTTTTATTTAAACCATACCGGATCATCCCCATGACTGTTGCGACCAAAGACTGACCAGAGGTGACTCCCGAAGGATCAACGACAACGCTGGACCGCTCGAGGTTCATCGAGGAGAAACTAGAGGCAATCAAAAGGCAAGCTCAGGCCATGCTAGGCCCTTTGGTTAGGCCTAACTTCTTGTCGGAGATCAATTATCAACAACAATAGGGTCCATTATTTTTCGGGTCGGGCTAAATCCGGCCTTATATCCAAATGGCCTTGCTCCAAGCCCGTCCAAATTTGTCTAGCCCGTGTGATGCTGGTGGGTTTAGGAGTGCTTATAACCCACCTGGCCCATGGTAAGACAGATTAATGTCGGCCTATGACATATCTTAACTCCACTGTAATGTTGATTGAAAAGCATCAATTATCGATTGAGGCCCACCACAAAGCCCGATCATCGGGGCAAATTGATATGGCATTTTGAGGATCAAGTCCCAAAGTATATGGGACATCTTGAATCCATGCCGGTCATCTTTGGGGAAATACCCTTGGCAAGGTAACAATATCAGGGACAATCTTTAGTAGACATTTTGATGCAAAGACATGTTCATCATTTTGTTGTGTAAAAAGTACTAAAATTGACATAAACCTTTTATATTTATATAAATTCAGTCTTAAATTTTTTAATTATATTGGTTTAGTCATAAACATTGTCACATTTTACCAATTAAGATCATTTAGCCAATTTAGGCTTGAAATCGTTGACATAAATGCCAATAGTTCTGCACGATATAGATGACACTAATACAAACTTTAAAAAAAAATTATTTATTCTTTTGTTTTTCTCTTCAGTTGGACTAAGGGCTAAAGAGGGTGTCGCAACCCTCGCTAGCTCAGGGCAAGCGCCACTAGGTGAAGGCTTGTAGGTCTTCATTGTAGTTGGCAAGGGCATTACAACCCTTGCTTGATGACCTCGCTGTGGCCGATAAGGGCTTGGGACAAGGGTGTCCTATGGTCAACAAGGGCTAAACTAATGACCCTTACATGGTCCTTAGTTTTGAAAAAAATCTAAGAAATTATAAAAAGAATATCCACGTCAGCATTGCTTGTATTATGTAGAATGGTTGATGTTTGTGTCAACAATTTACAGTATAAATTGACTGGATAGACTCAATTGATAATATGTGAAAATGTTTAAAATTAAACTAAAGCAATTAAAAGGTTTATGATTAAATTGGTATAAGTGTAATATGTTTATAATTTTTTTTTTAATTTTTGTTATTTACTCATATTAGCATTGACAAGCAAAGAATTCAATTAAAAAAAACTAATGTCAACCATTTCTTGTTGGTGACAGCTGTTGATTGTTGGAAGGGGGCGGCTGACAAGTAATACAAATCAGTCCCCCCACTAGCTTGGGAAGGGAGGGGAGAGGGGGGTGGCGGCGGCTGACAAGTAATACAAATTAGTGCCTTCACTAGCCTGGGAAGGGAGGGGAGAGGGGGGGGGGCGGCGGCGGCAGCTGACAAGTAATACAAATCATTGCCTTCACTAGCCTGGGAAGGGAGGGGAGAGGGGGGCGGCGGCGGCGGCGGCGGCTGACAAGTAATACAAATTAGTGCCCCCACTAGTCTGGGATGGGAAGGGGGTGGCGATGAATGGACAAAAAATGAGGGAAAGGACAAAAAGTGAGGGACCCGAGGGAAAGAGAAGATATTATTCAGGAGGACCACCTCAGTGGCGCTTCCGCATAATAAAAGAAACAGAAGAACAGAGAGGCAAACCTCGTAAGTCATAAGCACAGAGATATGGATTTCTTGGCCTGGAGTTTTTGCCTTTGCCTTCTCTGGGGCTTGTCTCAAGCTCTATCCTTAATTGTAAAGGGAAGCAGAAGGTCTCCCTCCAACCTCCCACCCGGTCCACCGCCTCTTCCGGTCATTGGCAACCTTCTCGAACTCGGAAACCTTCCCCACAAGTCTCTTGCCAAGCTAGCTCGCACTTATGGCCCCATAATCAAACTTCAGCTCGGTTTCGTAACCACAGTCGTGGTATCTTCCCCGACGCTCGCCAAAGAAATCCTCCGAAGTCATGATGCTATCTTTGCAAATCGCACGACTCCCGATGCCATTACGGCCCATGACCACCACCAACTCGGCGTGCCTTGGATACCCGTTTCGCCTCTCTTCAGAAACCTCAGGAAAATATACAACTCACACCTTTTATCCAGTAAGAAACTTGATTCCAACCAGCATCTTCGCAGCAAGAAAGTGCAAGAGCTCGTCGCTTATGTTGGAAAATGTGCACACAATGGTGACGTTGTTAATATTGGTGAGGCAGCTTTTTGGACTACTCTTAACTCTCTGTCTAACACAGTTTTCTCGTTGGACGTGACGGACCCTTCAACTTCTGCCGGCGAGTTGAAGGAGGTTATGTGGCAAATCGTGGCCTCGGTTGGAAAGCCTAACATTGCAGATTACTTTCCTGTGCTCAAGAAGATTGACCCACAGAGTTTGAAGCGGCGCACTGAGTTGTCTTTCAGTAAGATGTTTGATATCTTCGATGGGTTGATAAAGCAAAGGTTGCAGCTGAGAACGCAGCCTGGTGCCACCACATGCAACGATGTTTTGGATGCTATTCTTGATGTCGTGGAAGATAAGAGCGAGGACCTGGACATCTCTCTAGTCAAGCATTTGTTTCTGGTAATCTATTCTGACATTTGATTAGTCAAACGATCTTTGATTTGCATATGTCATCACTATAGAACTATAGCAAAACCCGTGCGCCACATGAATATGATCTTCTTTAAGTGTATTTCGTGATTAGATAGTACTGAAAAGAAATCTAAAAACCATACCGAATCAAATAGGTTGCTCTAATTTAGTTTCAGCTGTTAAGGACAATTACAAGTTTGATTTCACTTTAGTTGGAGCTTATGCTGAACTTAAGTTAGCTTCTTTTTCCCCACAAAATCATTCTCAATCAACCCTTCGTAAGTACTTATTGTGCTGTTATGTCTCTTGCCATGATGACAAAAGGACTTTTTTGTTGCCGGAAGCGAAACCACTTCGAGTACTCTAGAGTGGGCAATGGGAGAACTACTGCGGAACCCGGAGAAGCTATTAAAAGCTCAAACCGAGCTCCATCTGGTCATTGGAAAAGGCAAGCAGATCGAAGAAGTCGATATACCTCGCTTACCCTATTTGCAAGCCACCATAAAGGAAACTCTCCGAATGCACCCGCCAATTCCACTTCTTCTCCCTCGCAAAGCCGAAGCCGATACACAAGTAGGTGGTTTCACTATTCCAAAGGGTGCACAAGTGCTTATTAATGTATGGGCTATAGGAAGAGATCCTGCCTTTTGGGCCAGTCCCAATGACTTCATGCCGGAGAGATTTCTAGGATCTGACGTAGATGTCCGGGGACAAGACTTCGAGCTCATACCGTTTGGCGGCGGTAGACGGATTTGTCCGGGAATGACACTGGCCACGAGAATGTTACACCTAATGCTGGGTTCGCTCGTTAACGCATTCAATTGGAGGCTCGAAGATGGTGTAACAGTTGAGAACATGAACATGGAAGACAAGTTTGGGTTAACCGTGCAACGGGCTCAACCTGTAAAAGCAGTGGCGGTACCAGCATAACTCAATCAAAAGTTTTATGTCATAACACATGATATGTGACAGTTACATAGAAAAATTGTGAGACCACTCGTCTCGACACATTTCCTTGGGATTGTTTCTTTGCATGAAATCATTGATCATATATTGAAATGAATCTATATTGTATTCCTAGTTCTATTGCCTAAATTCGGGGTTGATGTTAAATCCATTGTTCAGTAACTTGCGTAATATAAACTCTTTGCTGGTAATTTGATGAGTAAATATAATTTGTGCATTTGTAATTGATTAGCTTTGAAATTGAGGAAGACTAGTTTGTCTCTGAAGAGATTGCAGAGTGAAAAGAACTTGCAAAAGATGACAAATTGTCCCTACATAATTTTCTTTTTTATCTTCTCCATTTCTTAGAAAATGTATAAAAAAAAGTCCTATTTACATTGATACAAATTCAATCATCAACATCTATTTTTGTTTGGAATTATCAACTTTTTAATTGGACCAATTAATTGTAAATTTTTTCACATTAATGTCAATTCAGTCCATCCGCCTAATTTGGATTGAAAATCGCTGACGTAAATGCGGACTATCCTAAGTGATATGGCTGGCACTCATGTGTGCAATTATATATAATTTTATTTTTTTCTGAATTTTTTATTCCTTTTATTCTTTTTTTTTCCCTTCGTTTTTTTCCCTCAATTGTGGGCCAACCTCGCCTATTGCACAAGGAGGGTGTCCTGGCCCTCACCGGTCCAAAGTATTAAGAAAAAGAAAAAAATAAAGAAAAGAAAAAACTAATGGGATTATAAATATATCTAAAAAAGTATTTAATATTTTAAAAATTTATCTGCATCAACATTAGTTATGTCACGCAGGATAGTCATTGTTGTAAGCAATTTTTGATGTAAATTAGCTAGATAGACTAAATTTGTATTAATATAAAAATGTTTATGATTAAATTGATCAAATTAAAAAGTTTGGAATTGAGTTGATACTAATGCAATATGTTTAAGATTTTTTTGGTACATTTCCCCTATTTGCCTTTGGACCATCCATCGTTAGATCCTGGTTTGTGTGCTTTTCATTCAACACATGCACTTTGAGGACCGGAAACTCTCTAACCCGGGTAAGTGACCTCTTGTCCGTCATGATCAAGAGTCATGATGGACTAGGTCCAAGCAAGCACTTGTCTTATAATAAAAACAAACTGCTTTCGCCATAGACAATGCACAATTTCAAAAAATTATTTATCGGGATTGTGCAAGAACGACAGTTTGATAACAATAAAAAAGTAATTCGACTCTTTTCGATTGTGGTCGCAAAATTGACTTTGTATATTCTAATGGACATGATATTCAGTTATCCCTCCAATAAACCAGCCTCCATACATTGGTTGGGTAGTCCACCGAAAAATTAAATTAATTTTTTTCGACCGAACGACAACTTGAGTCTGTTTCTCAAAAATAAATCAAATTGCCATTTTTTCTCACCCCATTTTTGTGACAGCTTAAATTTTCAGAATTTGTTTTCGATTAAATAAATTGGGCCTTTCATCGATGTGCCTATAGTGCTATTCTTTGAGCTGATTACTCACGAGATAAGTAAACTATCTGGTGAAGCTGTTAAGAAATTCTAATGCAATGAACTTGAGTATTCGACTAGGAATTGACTGCTCGACTATGTTGATCTGTAAGGGTCATTGCGACATTGTAAAAAATCGATCAAAGACTGGAGATATGTCGATTCAATGGAGATATGTGATTAGTGCGTGAGTGATTTCACCTACTTGCAAAATTCTCGTTGAACGAGGCTACACCAATTTTTCTATCATTTTTGTAACCAGTGTCCGTATTTGAAATCTCGAGATTTTCACGACAATCGAGAGTCGTCAATGTGTCAAAGATGTTCATTGTGACTTGAGACAAATCGATCATGGGTCAATTACACTAAAAATTCCTAGAAGCTACCTGATAGGTTATGTTACGCTAAAATTGCGTTAGATTGAAATTAACCGCGAAATTAAATCCAATTTCAGAAATTGAAAGTTCTGTTGTGTCACGATCTATTTTAGGAATGTCGACTCATCCTCCGAAGAATTTTTGGAGATCTCGAGATTTTTATAGAAAATCAATTTGGACGTTACGGAAAAATAACGAAAATTCGGATGGACTAAGTTGAAGGAAATTTGGACATCCAAGCCGAGTCTTTGGGTCTTGGGGACTTGCAGAAAATTGTATGAGATTTTTCTTTAGCGAAACGGAGAGGAAATTGAAGTTCAATTTGAGTGAAATTCGGATTGGGCATGGGGCTGTTTTTTTTTTACATTAATTTGAGTCATTTATGGAAATTTTGGCTTCAATTTGGTTTAATGTTGAGAAATTATTTCAAGAAAGTATTAGAGGGGGACGATGCATTCAATTAGATGGATAACACTCTTGACTTTGCCTCCTTTTTCCCGATCTTCCGTTGCACGCCAGGCAACCAATCTTCCCCTCCGTGCCTTTTGCTTTCACTCTTCTTCTTCAATTTGATTTCATTTCTTCTCACCGAGCCAGCTGCTTCTGCCATTGTCTCTCATTGATTTCCCTCGCATATCTCTCTCCGTCTGCCATTCACCCCGCCGAAGCCATGCGCCTTTCTCCTATTCTCCTCTAGTCAACACAGCAAAACCGTTGTTGACTCCTTGAAGCCTACAACCCACCGAAGCCTCAGCCTCGTGCCTCCCAGCTTCTGCCGAAGCCACACTAGCCCACGATCGAAGCCCAAGCTACCGCGCGTCCTTCACCTCGCCAGCACACTCCTTCGGTCAACACCCCACCGAAATCCCCTCCTGTTGACTCGCTGCACGCCCCCACAATCTCCTCCTTTGTCCGCAGCATCCCACCAGCGAAGCAACGTCACCGTCCACGAAGCAGCTTCCCCAGCAGCAACCGAGGCAACCACGTTGCCTCTTGCTTTCGCCCGCAAGTTCGGCCAAGTTTCGGCCCATCTCCATCAAGCTCAGCCCAATTTCCATTCCAGCAAGCCCATTCGAAGCCAGCTAATCTTGAATTCAGCGGCCCAAGTCCTGTTTTCCTCAGCAGCAGCCCAACTCAGCCCAGTTCAGTTTTCAGCCCAACTTTGGTCCAGCTCACTTGAACCCCATGAAGCAGCCCAAGCCTGAAGCCAAGCCCAGCATTTGCTGTGGGCTTGCAAGGCCTTTTGTTCCTAGTCCAAGTGCCCGTTGACGCCGTTGCAAACTCGAGTTTCAGCCGTCGTCGCGCCGCCATCGCGGTGAACCGGTTTCCATGATAAACTGGTGAGTTTATGCACTAAACTTTTCTTAGTAGTCTAATGAAGTTTAAGGGGTGTTTAGATTAAATTAATTAGAAATTAGGTGTTTACTTAAATTAGATTAGTGATTTAATTGGTTAATTATGCATGTTAGATGGTTAAATTAAATTAGTTGATGCCTAGATAAATAATATCTAGAAGGGTTCGGGAATTTTCTGAGCCCATTTCGGTATTTAATTTAATAATTTTGGCCTAGGTTAGTATTTATGGTAATTAATTACAATTATTTAATTGCTTTTGATAATTATTTTTGGGAAATTAGACCGGGATAGTTGGTGACTAGAATTTCGTGTTGATTGCAATTGTGTGTTCAATTTATGCAATTGAGTGTTAATTTGTGCAAATTGAGTGCTGATTGGAATTTTGATTATTTATTCCAAAATTTGTTAATCTGAATATTTATTCAGAAAATCCCGAGTGTTGGATTTTAACATCGAAAATGGTTTTAATATACAATATAGAACAATGGGATTTTAAAAAAGAACATATCAAATTTTCGGGCTCGATTTGACCGTGTACCCACATACGATACTTTCAACGGATGTTTTTAATAATAAGAAAACATGCCAAGGTTGTTATCTTAATTGAGGCATGTGAGTGCAAAGCATAATGTTCTTGATTTAAATTGAATGATCGTGAGCTGGTTAAGAGAGCTCGTCCTCGGTGTGTGTCGGTGGATATTACCTATCCCCAGTGTGTGTCGGTGGATGTTAGCCGTCCCCAGTGTGTGTCGGTACCCATCCCCGGTGTGTGTCGGTGGATAGAAAACCGACGTGTGTCGGGTAAAACTGTTTGTGTGGGTAGTAATAATTAATTGGAACTCATGTTGAGTGAAATTGATGCGCCGAATTATGAGATAAAATCGTGTGGCATAGAATGAGACATGTCATAATGATTTAGCCCTATAATCAAGACTCCTATGATTGAGTTGATGGTCTGACCCGTGTCGGTAATTCTGGCTTGTGTGAGCAGCAATTGATTAGACGTTCCAAATGGTGTGTGAATTTGCTATATACACATGATTGTGAAATGAACTGTGCTAACTTGCAGGGAGGATCTGAGATAAGGTAAGTCTCTGAAATTGTATGATTGTGTGGTTAGGATGCCTCTGGGCATATTACTCTCCTAATCGAGGTTTAGAGCATGAACTCGCTGAGATTTATATCTCATCTCGTCGTGGGCTAAATTTTCAAGGCCGTAGAGCAAAGGACCTAGAGCGGAGCTGAGGGGACTTGCGGAGTAGGTCGGTTAGGTCAACTTCTTTTGGAGAATCGTCTTTTGAAATCTTTTGAGCATAGGTTCTTGTACATGACTCAATATATTTATAAAAGCATGTTTGTTTATAAATCTGTTGTTCTACTTTTTTATCCCGAGATGATTACTGTCAGGGGATTTATTTGCTTCCACATGTGCAATAAAATGAAAGGGTTGACGACTCGTCCTAGGAAGTCGCAAATTTTATTGATCAGAGAGGGATGGGTATGTGCTCGAGGATCGGTGACATTTTTCATTTCGTATGCTTATAAAACACATGTCTCTTTTCTGCTTGATCCGAAAGAAGCAATGCCTCAAAAATGCGAATAAACAGGGTAATTCCCAAAATATCCCTGTGATTTTGATCATCCAATTTTCCAAACATGATAAATCCAAAAAATAATAAAAATGAAAAAAAAAAGATACAGAAAATTCCACAAGCCCCAACATCTCAAATTGTCGTTGGATTGAAAAAAAATTAATTTAATTTTTTGGTGGACTACCCAATCATTGCATAAAGGCTGGTCATAGAGATAATCTATATCATGTTCGTCAGAATATTCGAAGTCATTTGTAGGCGTACCTTAATGATGGTAGATTTAGCAGCCGTCGGTGACCAGTAAGGATGAGTGCTCTTGATCGAAGCAGTGATACCACTAAGGTGAGGGCAAGCCATGGAAGTGCCCGAGATGACATTGAAGGTGTATTTAGATTTTGTGAAGTTGTTGAGAGGAAATGGCCACGCAGCTAATATGCTGACGTTAGGACTAATGATGTCCGGCTCTGATAGTGACAATCCATGGGGCATCGTTCCACAATGTGCTTGGGAAAGGCTGGAATTCCTTGCTGTGCTGCTCACAGAGACTCCCTTCTGAATGGTTGCAAAGTAACCAATGGCAATGGTGTCACTAAAAAATGGGGCAGAAGGACTACCAGTCATATTGAGAGCATATCGATGTTGAAATAATAGTTATTTCCTTTTGCACGTTTTGTTGATTTGGTTTTTTAGTTATTAGAGTTAGTGAAGTCATGTGTGTTGGTTATTCTAGTTTTTAGGTGTTAGTGCAGTAAGTGTTTTATGCAGAACATGGGTAGTTATGGATCCTCTTTTATTGGTGTTTTTACGTTATGTATTTGTCTTTTGTAAAAGACTTCGTAGTTCTGTACGAAATATGAAGTTTCAACCTCATCTCTCCTCCTTTTAGCAATTTAACAGTGGTATTGGAGCCCGAGAGAAGTGTGAGAGAGTTTAAAAAAAAAGATTAGGAAGGTTTAGAGGTACGAGATACTTTCATGAGATAATTGCAGTAGCAATATTTCCAATGGCCACCGATAATTTTGTTCAACCAACAATTCCACACTTTGATGGTCACTATGACCATTGGAGTATGCTGATGGAGAATTTTTTACGATAAAAGGAGTATTGGTTGGTTGTCGAATCTGGAATTCAAGAGCCATCAACAGGCATGTCTTTGACAGATCCCTAGAAAGTAGAATTGGAAGTTAGAAAGTTGAAGAACTTGAAGGCAAAAAATTATTTTTTTCAGGCTATTAATCGTCCCATCTTGAAGACTATTCTTTGCAAAGAAACTTCCGATGATATTTAGGATTCTATGAAGAAGAAATATCAAGGCATTGTTAGGGTGAAGTGTGCACAGCTTCAAGCCTTGAGAAGAGATTTTGAAACACTAGCGATGAAGGATGGAGAATTTGTAACTAGTTATTGTGCCAGAACAATGGAGATTAGCAACACAATGTGATTCCATGGCGAGAAGATGGACGATGTCACCATTGTGAAAAAGATTTTGCGTTTCCTGACACTAAAGTTTAATTATGTTGTTTGCTCGATTGAAGAGTCGAAAGACATAGATGCGCTCTCTCTTGATGAATTGCAAAGCTTCTTATTGGTCCATGAACAAAAGATGAACAAAAGTTCAATAGTAGAAGAGCAAGCGTTGAAGGCTTCTACCAATACTCATTCTAATAATTTCAGAGGAAGGGGTAAAGGTAGAGGTAGAGGAATGGGAGATCGAGGAAATAGAGATGTTAGCAGAAATTTCAAAGCCAACAATGACCAATTTCAAGGCAAAGGCAGAGGACGGGATCCTAATAAATCCAAGGTAGAGTGTTTTAGATGTCATAAATTTGATCATTATGCATCTGAATGTTATACTAGACTGCCTAATAATAAAGAAAAGGCAGATAGTTCAAATTTTGTTAAAGAAAAAGAAGTTGAAATGTTGTTGATGGCTGTTCAAGATGAAAAGAAGCCCGAGTCAGATATTTGGTATGTGGATACAAGTTGTAGTAACCACATGAGTAGAAGTAAGTCTTATTTTTCTTATCTAAATGAAGATTTTCATTCCACTGTGAGTTTTAGGGATCATTTTATTGTGAAAGTGATGGGAAAATGTAATATTAAGATAAGAACCAAGAATGGTTTTGTGGAAATGATCTCTAATGTGTTGTATGTTCCTGACTTGAAAAGTAACCTATTGAGTGCTGGCCAATTACAAGAAAATGGTTATGTAATCACCATTCAGAGGGGTGCTTGTGAAATTTATAATTCCGTTAGAGGTGCTATTGTAGTTGTTCCTATGAGTTCAAATAGATTGTTTCCATTAAAGATTGAAAATATTCAATCTTGTTTAATGGCTGAAAAGAAAGATCCCTCATGGTTGTGGTGTATTCACTATAGTCACTTGAGTTTTGGTGGATTGAAGACCCTCCAACAGAAAAACATGGTGATAGGTCTTCCTCAAATTACTATTCCTTCCCAAGTTTGCGAAGAATGTGTTGTTAGCAAACAACATCGTTCTCAATTTTCAAAAAAGAAGTCATGGAGAGCAAATGATGTTTTGCAGCTGGTGCATTCGGACATTTGCGGTCCTATAAACCCATCTTTTAAAGCCTTGATTGTTTTCAACGTGCAAACACCTAGTAACCTTCTAAGCTTCACAAATGACTCCATCTTGAGGGCCTTGGTGAATATATCAGCAACTTGATCTTCACTCCTACAATAGATTAGATCAAATGTTCCATCATTGTTAAGATCTCTCAAGAAATAAAATTTCACATCAATGTGCTTGCTTCTTCCATATAGCACATGATTCTTGGAGAGTTTGATTGCTGAGATGTTGTCACAAAAAATTTTAATAGCTCATGGTTGCTTGAATTGTAGCTCTTAAAAAATTCTCCTTAGCCAAATAGCTTGACAAGCACTAGCTGTTGCAACAACAAATTCAGCTTCTGTACTTAACAATGTGACAACTGGTTGCTTCTTGGATGACCACGAAACAGCACCTATCCCAAACATAAAAACATAACCCGAAGTGCTCATCCTATCATCTTGATCTCTTGCATAGTCATTATCAGTAAATCCCAACAAATTGGACTTTCACCCTTCTTGTAAAATAGTCCAAAGTCTCTAATTCCTTGCAAGTAACGAAGGATTCTCTTGGCAACTAACAAATGCATATGTGTATGATTCTCCATATATTTACTGATTAAACTCACAGAATACATTATGTCTGGTCTTGTTGCAATTAAATACATCAAATTGCCCACAATTTGTTTATAAAGTATGCTATCAACCTTCCTCCCTTCATGATCTTTGTATAACTTTAAGCCAAACTCAACTGGAGTGTTTACAGGATTACAATCCTTCATCTAGAACCTGTCCAAAATTTCTCCCACATATTTCTTTTGATAAATAAAGATCCAATCATCATATTGTACCACTTCTATGCTAATGAAGTAATGCATCATACCAAGATCAGACATTTCAAACTCATCCATCATAGATTTCTTGAATTCTTCAAACATGCCATTACAACTTCCAGTAAATATAAGATTGTCAACATACAAGCAGACAATAAGCATTTTCCCTTTATCTTCAATCTTGACAAAAAGCGTATGCTCATAAGGACATTTTGAAAAACCAACTTTAAGAAAATAAGTTTCAATACGACTATACCAAGCTTGAGAGGCTTGTGTTAGCCCATAAAGAGCTTTCTTCAATTTATAAACTTTATGTTCATTTCCAATCTTAACATAACCAGGGGGTTGCTCGACAAATACCTATTCCTCTAAGTACCCATGCAAGAATGCCGATTTGACATCTAGTTGGAAAATAGGCCAAGACTTTTCTGCCGCCAATGCA
The DNA here is from genome assembly GCA_016097545.1 of Eucalyptus victrix. Taxonomy (NCBI): domain Eukaryota; kingdom Viridiplantae; phylum Streptophyta; class Magnoliopsida; order Myrtales; family Myrtaceae; genus Eucalyptus; species Eucalyptus victrix. The sequence continues at coordinate 31,415,889 of CM027838.1, forward strand.
ACCACCAATCTGATCGTGTCATGTCTCACAATTGAAGAAAAAACTTTTGTATAGTCAATCCCATATTGTTGCTTGTATCTCTTGGCTACCAAATATGCTTTGTATTTGTCAACTTCACCATTTTCTTTTAGTTTTGTTTTAAAGACCCACTTTACACCAATGGTTTTTTGTCCATCCGGAAGATTGGATAGCTCTCAAGTATCATTTCTTTCGATGGCATTAATTTCATCATCCATCGTTTTTCGCCATTTTTTTTCTTTGACAACATTCTCAAAAGTTGTAGGGTTATAGTATGAAAATAAGGCAAAGTGAGTAATTGAATCGCCAATTCCAGTTACCTCATAATCTTGGAATTGGACTGCATTAGGATCATAGCGAAAGAAGCCAAAATCATGAACTGGATCTTTGTAAATAGGAAACATTGGAATCTCCTTACGGTTGACAAACATTGCCTCTGCAACCACCGGTTCGGGCTTGACCACGTGCCGGTTGGTGAGGATGATCCTACGCTGCTTGTCGATGACGAAGCCGGTGGCGTAGCTGGCCTCGGCGGCCTCGATGTCGAAGGTGCGGTAGGGATGGTCTGCAGCACGACCATGGCGGGGACCACTTGGTTGAGGGCCTTCCGCTAGTCCTCAGCGGTGGTGACGTTCTCCCAGAAGGGGCCCGCCCTGTCGAATCTTGGTTGTTTTGTACGAAAGATGAAGTTTCAGCCTCATCTCTCCTCCTTTTAGCAGGAAAGACCATTAAGACTCTTCAAATAGATCGTGGCGGTGAATACTACTAAAAAGAATTTGAAAGTTTTTGTGTAGAGCATGGCATTCGAAGAGAGCTTACTGTTGCATATACACCATAACATAATTGTGTATCTGAGAGAAAAAATAGAACCATTCTCAACATGGTGAGAAGCTTATTGGCAAGAGGAAGAGTTCCAAAGACTTTCTGGCCAGAAGCAATAAATTGGAGTATTTATGTTTTGAACAGAAGTCCAACTTTTGCTATTTAGAATATGACACCAAAAGAGGCTTGGAGTGGGAGAAGACCGGCTGTAGATCACTTCAGAATATTTGGATGCATCACATACGCCCATGTCTTGGATGTGAAAAGGAAGAAACTTGATGACAAGGCTGAAAAATGTGTCTTTCTTGGTGTAAGTGAAGCATCAAAAGCATATAAATTATTCAATCCACTAATAAAGAAGATTGTGACTAGCAGGGATGTTGTTTTTGATGAAGAGAACACTTGGGATTGGAATAGGCAGTAGTCTACCCAAGTTCTTTATGACAATGATGCTGAACATGAGCAAATTTCAGCACCTTGTATGCCCAAAAATTCATTAAATACGACTTCTATAGCTGCTAGAATTTCGCCAGCAGTTGCTGAAGCTAACGAAGAAGAAGCCCAATCTCTTTGCCGTGTTAGAAGAAAGCCTGCTTGGATGGAAGATTATGAGGTAACTGGAATTGGCGATTCAATTACTCACTTTGCCTTATTTTCAGACTATGACCCTACAACTTTTGAGAGTGCTATCAAAGAAGAAAAATGACGAAAAGAGATGGATGATAAAATTAATGCCATCAAAAGAAATGATACTCGGGAGCTATTTGATCTTCTGGATGGACAAGAAACCATTGTGTAAAGTGGGTCTTTAAAACAAAATTGAAAGAAAATGGCGAATTTGACAAATACAAAGCACATTTGGTAGCCAAGGGATACAAGCAACAATGTGGGATTGACCATACATAAGTTTTTTCTCAATTGCAAGACATGACACGATCAGATTGATGGTTGCATTAACGGCACATAATTCTTGGCCTATTTTCAAGTTAGATGTCAAATCGGCATTCTTGCATGGGTACTTGGAGGAACAGATATTTGTTGAGCAACCCCTTGGTTATGTCAAGATTGGAAATGAACATAAAGTTTATAGATTGAAAAAAGCTCTTTATGGGCTAAAACAAGCCCCTCGGGCTTGGTATAGTCGTATTAAAACTTATTTTCTTAAAATTGGTTTTTCAAAATGTCCTTACGAGTATACGCTTTTTGTAAAGATTGGAGATAAAGGGAAAATGATCATTGTCTATTTGTATGTTGACAATCTTATATTTACTAGAAGTTGTGAAGGCATGTTTGAAGAATTCAAGAAATCTATGATGGATGAGTTTAAAATGTTTGATCTTGGTATGATGCATTACTTCCTTGGCATAGAAGTGGTACAATCAGATGATGGAATCTTTATTTCTCAAAAGAAATATGTGGGAGAAATTGTGAACAGGTTCTAGATGAAGGATTGTAATCCTGTAAACACTCTAGTTGAGTTTAGCTTAAAGTTATACAAAGATCATGAAGGGAGGAAGGTTGACAGCACACTTTATAAACAAATTGTGGGTAGTTTGATGTATCTAATTGCAACAAGACCAGGCATAATGTATTCTGTGAGTTTAATCAGTAGATATATGGAGAATTCTACACAAATGCATTTGTTAGCTGCCAAGAGAATCCTTTGTTACTTGCAAGGAACTAGAGATTTTGAGTTATTTTACAAGAAGGGTGAAAAGTCCAATTTGTTGGGATTTACTGATAGTGACTATGTAGGAGATCAAGATGATAGGAGGAACACTTCAGGTTATGCTTTTATGTTTGGGACATGTGCTATTTCGTGGTCATCCAAGAAGCAATCAATTGTCACATTGTCGAGTATAGAAGCTGAATTTGTTGCTGCAACAGCTAGTGCTTGTCGACCTATTTGGCTAAGGAGAATTCATGAGAAGTTGCAATTCAAACAACCAGGAGCTACTAAAATTTTTTGTGACAACAACTCAGCCATTGAACTCTCCAGGAATCCCGTGCTACATGGAAGAAGCAAGCACATTGATGTGAAGTTTTATTTCTTGAGAGATCGTAGCAATGATGGAACAATTGATCTAATCTACTGTAGGAGTGAAGATCAAGTTGCTGATATATTCACCAAAGCCCTCAAGGTGGAGTCATTTGTGAAGCTCAAAAGGTTATTAGGTGTTTGCACGTTGAAAATAGTCAAGGCTTTAAACTGAATGTTAGTAAACATCAATTTAAGGGAGGGATTGTTGAAATAATAGTTATTTCCTTTTGCTGTTGATTTGGTTTTTCAGTTATTAGAGTTAGTGGAGCCATGTGTGTTGGTTATCCTAGTTTTTAAGTGTTAGTGTAGTAAGTGTTTTTTTGCAGTACATGGGTAGTTATGGGTCCTCTTTTATTGGTGTTTTTATGTTATGTATTTGCCTTTTGTAAAAGACTTCGTAGTTCTGTACGAAAGATGAAGTTTCAGCCTCATCTCTCCTCCCTTTAGGAATTTAACAATCAACCCCATTCGCAACGGTAGTGTCTAATGTAGCGAGTATGTCTGCCTCCGGACAATCTTCTCCAAAGCACACTTTGTAGATTGCTAGGTGAGCATCCAGAGTCATGCCAACTACCGTTCCTTTGGCATTCCCAAGTGCATCAGTTTGGGAAAAAAAGTACCAGTAGTTGTGCTAGCTGTGTGAGTGCCGTGCCCATCCTCATCAGTAGGAGGGGCAATTCCACTTCCCTTAGCCGAGAGGTCAAAGGACCTCAAGCCGATTAATTTGTTATTGCATTAGAAAGGTTTGAATTCGCACCTCCCTTTCCATTTGGCTAGTGGAGGCGGTATTCCTGCACTGCTACATGAAGGGTGGTTGGTAAATATTCCACTATCTAGCACACCAATAATCACTTCCTTTCCTAGATTCAAGCCCGCCAAGGATCCTTGTTGTTGCGATAAGCCTAAGAACTAGGGCATGTGTGTTCTTTTGGATGTGATACATTTTCTAGGGGTGAGCTGACGCAAATCCTTCCTTCTTTTGCATGGCAGCTACTTCCTTTGAAGTGAATCTTACTGCAAAGCTAGTCATTGTGAAAGCTAGTATGTGCACCTAGAGGGAAGTGAATAGGTGCAGCAACAATTTTGCGAGATAAGTGTAGCATAAATCAACAATGGATTATGAAAAGAAAATTTTTCTCTTTTCAAATAAACAAGTTATGATCAAAGTAAAAAAAATGTAGGGAAGAGAATTTGAACACATAATTTATAGTGGTTCGGTTTAATTCAAGCCTACATCAACTCTTCTGCACTGACAGCCCACCGGCTGGATTTCACTATGAACAAAAGAGTTGTTACAGTAAAGCTCTCCCTTGATTCTACAGTGTAGAGACTCTACTACACTTCCTCAAGGTCTCTCGAAAATATAGACTCTCTTTTGTGTACAAAATTTCGCTCAACAAATGAATTGACTAAGAACAAGGAGTTTCAGACTTTGGAATTCTTCTATCGTGACACACTCAAACAACTGGAACGTCTTCCTTTTATACTTCTTTATGCCATCATACCCGTTGGCACTTACTAAAGAAATTCTTCCAATCTACCCATTGGACAGAGTTAATTAGGAAGATCGTTGAGCTGTTTAAAGAACATGATGATAACCCATCAATCCTGCTCGCCCATACAATTAGGATCTCACTTTCCATAAGTAGAATCTTCCAAGTATACTTCGCCAATCAACGGATCCATAATCCTTGAATCAATCTTGATTTGAATAATGGATTTCGACATGCTATATCTAGCCAAGAGATCTTCTCTAGTCAATAAAGTGAAATCCTTAAAGAAACATCCAGTTATGGATAAGTACTCTTCGACGGACTAGAAACTGTCAATGGGGATAGACTTTGAGTCTTGAGTCCAGCAGTCTAGAGGTCTTCAAACTTTGATGAAAGAGTCTATAAGTCTTCAGACTAGACTAATGGAAACGTTTTGTCAGCTTCAAAGCACTCAAGGAAGATTTCTCCAACAATCTCCCCCTTTTTGATGGTGACAAAACTTTCCTGCAGATTTGGATATCTTTGACTTGCAAAACATTACTCAAGCAAATATGGATATCTTACATAGATAAATGGCTTAATAACACTAAAATCTGCATCCACAAAAGGTAAATTAGTTCTTTAAATAAGCAAAGCCATGAGATATCAACAGTGCTTAAGATAAACAAACATTCAAACAGATGAACCCAAATCCAATCCAAATCCAAACAGCCAAACACAAAAGTCAAGTCAAAACAGAACATCATAATAATCAAGAGTTCAAAAGTTTAAATCAAATCTGCACCACATCTCTCCCCCTTTTTGTCATCATTAAAAAGGTAGAGATGAAAAGAGAATGGAATTTAAGATTACTTGGGAATACGAACAAGCTAGAAATCTCCCATTGACTGGACAATCCCTTCCAGCTTTTTCAAGTCCTCCTTTAGTTGCGCCACATCTTCACCCTTAGCAGTTGCTTGAACTTGAAGATCAAGGGCTTGAATTTGATCATTCAAAGAAACTGAAGAAGCTTAACCTGCGGTTTGCAAGTTATGTACTTTGCATCCCAGAGCATATATTTGACCTCGCATCTCTAAGGGAACATCAAGAATTCTGCGAAAATCTACTGAATTATCAGTTTGAGTACTGGCTTCTGCACGATCAGACGGAGAAATTGAGATGCATAGATGTCTTTTGGATTTGCTGGAGAGCGGCTTACTCCCTCACTGGTAGTAGGGTATGAGGACATTCCTCTTTTCTTAGGATCTCCCCCTGTTTCCATGCTTTCATGTGGAGAAGAATGTTCCTCATGCTCTGCTTCCGCTTGATCTCCTCTCTCTTCTTCTTCTTCTTCTTCAATTCTTTCCTCCTCTTCATCTCCTTCTTCTGCTTCTCTCTCCTTTGCTTGTTTTCCTTTGCCTCCAAATGTTCTCTTTCTCCAGTCCTCTATTCTGTCTCATTCGTGTCTTTTTCTTGTCTCTCCGTTGATTATGGAACAGAACGATTCAAGTTCTTCAATGCCATTGCAGAAATTGTGATATCATCCTCATCCTCTTCATCCTCAATGATGAGAGCTCTTCTTTTCTTGGATGAAGCAACCATGAGCTCCTTCCCTTTTCTTTTTGCAGCCGAAGAGATTTGATGAGTCTTGACAAGGGTTTTCTCCTTGAATTTCTCCAACGCCTTGTTGAGTTCTTTCAGATGCATTTTGGAGACCATTTTCAGTCCTACCACCATTTGATCGCACGTTTGAACACAAATAATTTGGGGAGGCTGAACATTCATATGTCTGAATAACTTGGTCACAAGAGCTGGATAAGGAAGTTGACCCTTGTTCTTCACCACTGCCCTGTACATGTGGAACATAATAGTGTGTGGAAGAGATAACTTTTTCCCCGCATTGATGGCATACATCAGCTTTGCCTCTAAGTTTGAAACTTTCGTCTTTGAAGTAGATTTTGGTCTGAGGCAATTAATCACAACCTTGTGAAGCAGAACATTGGTCGCATTCATTCTCATATAGGAAATATTTCCCTCTGTCCTTCTATCTTGAACAAGCTCCAACGTTGTACAAGCAATAGACACACTAATAGGTTGATATCTCCCTCTTTCAACCCCAATCGCATCAGCCAATGTATTCATGTCAACCACATAATCCTGATCTTGAACACTAAAAGAGAATCTATTCTTATCCAAGAAACTAAGATTCGAATAGAAATAAGTAGTAAGTTTAGCATACGCTTTGGTAGATTCAGAACAAAATTGTTCAAGTTGAAGAAGACTAAATTTCTCTTGTAGATTGACATTCATAGAGTCAAGAAAATCAAAATCCACACTTCTAGGGTTTATTACCCCACGCTTTAGCAACTTAGAGTACAGTTGCTTGTGTTCCTCCGATCGAAACAAGTTTGTCCTTTTGCTCCTAATTTTTGCCACAACACCCATTCTCAGTTTAAACTGACTGTACAACTTGTCATCATCATTCTCATCTGGTTGATTAAATCCTCCAACCTATGGATCACTTGGGATATTAGCAAAGGCTTCTTCTGCTGACCTCGCAGGGGCAATTTCCAAACGTTCCATTGTGCGTAAAAAGAAAGTTTCAATTCCCAAAAGCTGAGAATGTTGAGGGCTCTGTTACTGATTAGGATATTCTTCTTCTTCGGTTAGATCGAAGTGTGTGGGCCCCTCACGCATTTGCTGTGATCCCCTGTTCGCGATCCTTGAAGACTTTCTTTGGAAAGACATTTTTCACAGTCTTTGAGAGATTCCAAGCTTGTTTTCCCAAGAAAGATGACAACTTTTCGAGGATTAAATAAGAGAAGAAGACAGAAACGGAAGATCGGTGCTCTTTTAGGGTTTTTGAGAGTAAAGCGAAGATGAACCGACAGTATATAAGACAGTTGAAGAGAGGCATACGGAACATCATAAAAAGGAAATATAAAGATGTCCCTTTAAAAAAAAAAATAACTGTCTTTTCAAAAATTAGATAACCATTATTTAAAAAATAACTCATTTTTCGAAAAGGAAAGATTGCAATAATCACGTAAATTAAAGATAGCAAGAATCAATCATGGGTTGATGATCATACCTTTTCGAGATTTGATTCGAGAGATAATAAAATAAAATAACTTATGAAAGAAAATCTTGATTGTTTGAGTCTTAGTATCTTTAGACTTTCAGTCCTGGGTTTGAACTTCCTCAGACTTTAAGATATTGAGTCTGGAATGAATAGCTTCAAATTGATCTTTCTCCAAAGTTTTGTGAAAATACCCGCTAGTTGATTCTTTGAGTCAATAAACTAAATCGAAACTTCTCCATTTTGAATATGATCTCTAATGAAGTGATGTCGAATCTCTATATGTTTTGCTCTTGAGTGAAGAATCGGATTCTTGGTGAGATTGATTGCGCTAGTGTTGTCACACTTGATTTCAGTGCATGAATCTTTAATTCTAAAGTCTCTTAACTATTGTTTTATCCATAAGATTTGTGAACAACAACTTCCAAGAGCTGCATATTCTGCTTTTGCTGTAGAAAGAGTTACTGTACTTTGCATCCTTGAAAACCAAGACACTGTCCTACTTCCAAGTAATTGACAGGTACCCGAGGTGCTCTTTCTATCAACTCTGCTTCCGGCTAGGTCTGCATCTGAGTATCCAAGAAGAGTAAAGTCTCCATTTTTAGGATACTAGAGATCCAAAGTTGAAGTTGATGCAATGTATTTGATAATACGCTTTGCAGCACTTAGATGAGATTCTTTAGGGTCTGCTTGAAATCTGGCACAAATGCAAACACTAAACAAAATGTTAGGTCTAGAAGCAGTAAGATAAAGAAGTGAACCAATGATACTCCTGTATAACTTCTGGTCAACTTTCTTTCCTCCTTCATTTTTGTCTATCTTTAAGGAACTTGACATTGGTATATCAGTCTTTTTGCAATTTTTCAGTCCAAACTTTTTGACAAGATCATTAGCATATTTTTCTTGATGAATAAAAGTTCCTTCCTCCAGTTGTTTCACTTGAAGCCCGAGAAAGAAGGTTAGTTCACCCATCATGCTCATTTCAAATTCATCCTGCATAGACTTAGAGAATTTCTTGCATAGACTTTCATTAGAGAATTTCTTGCACAGACTTTCATTAGAGGATCCAAAAATAATATTATCAACATATATTTGAAAAAGCAGAAAACTTTTGCTTTCTCTTTTGATAAACAGCGTAGTGTCTACTTTACCTTTAATAAAGTCATTTTGAATTAAAAACTTACTCAACCTGTCGTACCAAGCTCGAGGTGCTTGCTTTAAACCATATAAAGCCTTTTTCAGTCTGAATATTGAGTCTGGTTTCATTGGGTCTTCAAAACCAAGTGGTTGTTCCACATAGACTTCATCTTGGATAAATCCATTTAAGAAAGCACTTTTGACGTCCATTCGGAATAACTTGAAATTCTTATGACAAGTAAAAGTAAGTAATAATCTAATTGCTTCTAATCTTGCTACTGGTGCGTAAGTCTCATCATAGTCTATTCATTCTTCTTGCGTATATCCCTTGGCCACGAGTCTTGCTTTGTTTCTTACGACCTTTCCTTTCTCATTCATCTTGTTCCTGAAAACCCATTTAGCTCTAATAATAGATTTACTTTCGGTTTAGGAGTCAATTCCCAGACATCATTGATATTGAATGGTCTGAGTTCTTCTTGCATAACTTCAATCCAGCTTTCATCAGTTAAAGCTTCTTCTATGCTTTTGGGTTCTATTTCAGAAATAAAAGCCATAACACTAGACTCTTCGCGCCTTTTGGATCTTATGCGGATTCCTTTATTAATATCACCAATGATGAAATCTTTGGGATGACTGGACTTATGCTTCCAGTTTCTGGTTGATTTGTTAGACTGTTGATCTTTTTTCACATTTGAATCTTCAATGATTATTTGTTGCTGATCTTCTGAAGTCTAAGTTGCTTTTGGAGATTTAGACTTTGTAGAGTCTGGAGCAGGTTCAGATTCTTCAAGATGAGTCTGAATAGATTCATTTTGCATAGAATCTTGGAATTTGACATTCATTGATTCCTCCACAGATTGAGTCTTCTTGTTGTAGACTCTATAAGCTTTGCTTGAGGTTGAATATCCAAGAAAGATGCGTTTGTTTGATTTTTCTTCAAACTTGCCAATTCGATCATTTGCATTTTTCAATATAAAACATTTACATCCAAACACATGAAAATATGAAACAATAGGCTTCTTTTTTTTTTTTAATAGCTCATAGGGTTTTTTTTTTTTTTTTTTCCGAATAGGCTTTAGAAAAACTTTATTAATAATATAACATACCGTAGAAACCGCTTCACCCAAAAATGTGAAGAGATGTTGCTTTCAATTAAAAGAGTTCTAGCTGTTGGAGAAATCTTCTTGAAATGTTTTGAAGCTGACAAAACGTTTCCATCAGTCTAGTCTGAAGGTTTGCAGACTCTGCCATTTAAAGTCTGAAGACCTCTGGACAGCCAGACTCAAGACTCAAAGTCTATTCCCATTGACAGTTTCTAATCCGTTGAAGAAAGGCTATCCAGAACTGGATGTTTCACTAAGGATGTGATCTTATCGATTGGAAAAGATCTCTTGGCTGGATATGACATAATGGAATCCTTTATTTGATCGTGATTGATTCGGAGATTAAGGATCCGATGATTGGCGAAATATTTTTGGAAGGTTCTACTTATGGAAACCGAGATCTTGATTGTATGGGCGAACATGATTGATGGGCTATCGACATGTTCCTTTAATAGCTCGAATGATATTCCTAATTGATTCTGTCCAAAGGGAAGATTGGAAGAATTCCTTTGGTAAGTGCCAACGGGTATGATGGCTTAAAGGAGTATATAAGGAAGACGTTTTAGTTGTTCGAGGTGTGCACGATAGAAGAATTCCAAAGTCTGAAGCTCCTTGTTTTTAGTCAATTCATTTGAGCGAAATCTTGTATGCAAAAGAGTGTTTATATTCGTGAGAAACCTTGAGGAAGTGTGGTAGCATATCTACACTGTGGAATCAAGGAAGAACTATGCTGTAACATCTCTTTTGTTCATAGTGAAATCCAGCCAGTGGGTTGTTAGTGCAGAAGAGTGGACGTAGGCTTGGGATAAGCCGAACCACTATAAACCTTGTGTTTAATTTTCTCTTCCCTACTCTTTACTTTACTTTGATTGTAATTCATTTTGTTAATCAAAAGAGAACTTCCTTTCTATTGTCTGCTTAGTATCGCTATGGTATCTCGAAAAATTGTTTTTACACCTATTCACCCCCCTCTAGGTGCTTATACTAGCTATCTCAATTGGTATTAGAGCCTGTGTACTCACTTTATTTGAAGTGTTTTACTTCAGAGTTAAAGATCTATGGCTAGGATGTTGGCTCCATGGTTGGTAGAAGGGCAAAGCAATACCAGACCACCTTACTTTGATGAAAAGGATTACAACATATGGAAAAATAAGATGAAGGCATTTCTAAGATCAAAGGATCCTCTAGAATGGGACGTTGTAGAAAAATGAATCATTCCTAAAGCTACACCTGTCTCAGAGAGAGGAAAAGATACTGTGGAGTCTAGTGAAATGACTCAGGAAGAGATAATCAAGAGACAAACTCTTGATGCAAAATCAATTTATTCTTTATATTGTGCTTTATCTCCTAATGAATATAACAGAATATCTTCTTGTGTTACAGTTAAAGAAGTCTGGGATAGATTACATATTACCTATGAAGGAACCGATCAAGTGAAAGAGACTAGAATCAACATTCTCCTCGGTCAATATGAAGCCTTCAGAATGAAATCGGGAGAATCTATAACTGACATGTTTAGTCGTTTTACAGAAATCGTGAATGGTCTTGAAAATCAAGGTCAACCAATTTCTGATCCTATGAAGGTAAACAAGCTACTGCATGAACTCTCTAAGGATTGGAATCACATAAAGACCTCAATCAGAGAGACCCAAAGAATTATGCCACTATCTGTTGATGAGTTGGTTGGGACTCTTCAGTCTTATGAAGTAGAACAAATCAATGAAGATGAAGACCCTAAAGGTAAGAAATCCATTACATTAAAATCCAATGATGATTCTGACGTTACAGATTCTGAAGACGATATGGATGATGAGGAGTTTGCTCTCATGATAAGAAGATTCAGAAAGCTGAACAGAAAAGGAAGAAGATTCAATCCAAAGAAACAAAGTTTTCAAAAGCAACAGACTAAATTTGTTGAGGATGATGAATCAAACAAAGATGTAGTCTGCTTTGAATGTAAGAAAAATGAACACATCAGACCCAACTGTCCTCTTCTAAGGAAGAAGAAAGGAAAAGCTGAAAAGTATCGAAAGGCTTTTAAAGCAGAAACCTGGAGTGATATAGAGTGTGAAGAAAGTGATGATGATTATGCCAATATATGTCTAATGGCACAATCAGATTCAGATTTAAACTTCGAGACAGAATCATATTTAGACAATGAATTTGAGATGAGTAACTTCAAAATCCCTATTAAAGTTTCTAAATACATTGATGAATTGTGTTTTAGTCTTAAAACTTCTCTTAAAAAGATTTCCAAACTCAAAAGAGAAAATTCTGCTCTAAAACAACAGGAAAATGTTTTGAAAGAAAAGGTGAAATGTTTAGACATTAATGTTTTTTCTCTTAGAGAAAGTGAAGATAATCTTTCAAAAGAAAATGCACTATTGAAAAATGATATCTCAAATATTTCTAAAAAATTTTCTATAGGATCTGAAAAACTGGAAAAAATTGTTTCTGTTCAAAGACCTTATTTCAACAAATTTGGTTTGGGAATGACTGAAATCATCCCTTTAATTGATTTTCCAAAGGTGAAAGAAAGAATTAAGTAAAGACCGACAGGAGATACTTACAAAAATCATTTTAAAAAGATCTTTGTAAAACCAGTAGGTCGCAATGCTCTCAGATGTTCAAAGTGCAATAGTGCAGATCATTTTGAAAAAGAATGTCCTATGGTTTGGAAACCTGTTAAGAAAGTATGGGCAAAAACTGTATATCATACTAACTCCAATGGACCCAAGAAAATATGGGTACTAAAGAAAGTTTGAGTTTCTTTTTAAATGCAAGTCACTATCAAGAAAAAGGTAAAATGGTATCTGGATAGTGGATGCTCAAGACATATGATAGGAGATTCAAATTGCTTCATAAAGCTTGTTCAAGTGAATGGTGGAAAAGTCTCATTTGGAGGAAATAACAAAGGAAGAATAGTGGGATTTGGAATTGTAAAGATTGGAAACCTCATAATAAGCAATATTTTTTTAGTTGAAGGACTCAACTACAATCTGCTCAGTGTCAGTCAGCTGTGTGATACCGGTTTCAAAATCTACTTTCAAGAGGGAATATGTACAGGAACCAGTAAATACTCTACTTAGTCATTCGTGGGTCGAAGACATGGAAATATCTACCTCTTGGATGTGAAACTAGATGAATCGCAATGTCTAATCTCAATTCAAGACAAAGCAAGCTTATGGCACAGAAAGCTTGGGCACATTAATATGAAACAGATAGCCAAAATCTCAGCAAAGAAGCTTGTTTGTGGTCTACCCAATTTATCATACCAAAAGTCTGATCTATGTACACCATGCATATTGGGAAAATAAGTTCCTTTAAACCAATAAATCAAGTTTCCACTAACCGTGTACTGCAGCTTCTGCATTTGGATCTTTTTGGACCAATTAGAACACGGAGCATTGGAGGTAAGAAATATTGCCTAGTAATTATGGATGACTACTCACAATTTACTTGGGTATATTTCCCGGTAAGTAAGTCTGAAATCTTTTCTTATTTTGAAAAATTTACTAAAAAGGTTCAAAATGAAAAAGGGTATGTTATTTCAAGTATAAGAACAGACCATGGAGGTGAATTTGAAAATTAAGATTTTACAAAATTTTGTGATGAATCTGGTTTTTAGCATGTGTTCTCTTCTCCATATACTTTAGAGCAAAATGGAGTTATGGAAAGAAAGAATAGATCGCTTCAAGAAATGGCTAGAACTCTTTTAATTGAAAGCAACATCTCTTCACGATTTTGGGCTGAAGCAGTTTCTACAGCTTGTTATATTATCAATAGAGTTTTTCTAATGCCTATTTTAGAAAAAACCCTATGAATTATTCAAAAAAAAGAAGCCTATTGTTTCATATATTCATGTGTTCGGATGCAAATGTTTTATATTGAAAAAATGCAAATGATCGAGTTGGCAAGTTTGAAGAAAAATCAGATGAAGGCATATTCCTTGGATATTTAACCTCAAGCAAAGCCTACAGAGTTTATAACAAGAAGAGTCAATCTGTGGAGGAATCAATGAATGTCAAATTCCAAGATTCTATGCAAAATGAATCTATTCAGACTCATCTTGAAGAGCCTGAACCTGCTCCAGATTCTACAAAGTTTAAATCTCGGGGAGGCAAACTCGGACTTTGAAGGACCAGCAACAAGTGACTGTTGAAGATTCGAGTGAAGGAAGTGACAATCAATCTGACAAATTAACGAGCAACTGGAAGCATAAGTCCAGTCATCCCAAAGATCTTATTATTGGCGACATCAATGAAGGAATTTGCACAAGATCCAAAAGGCGTGAAGAGTCTAGTGCTGTGGCTCTTATTTCTGAAATAGAATCTAAAAGCATAGAAGAAGCTTTAACTGATGAAAGCTGGATTGAAACTATGCAAGAAGAACTCAGGCAATTTAGCATTAATGATGTTTGGGAGTTAACTCCTAAACCAAAAGGTAAATCTATTATTGGTGCTAAATGGGTTTTCAGGAACAAGATGGACGAGAAAGGAAAAGTCATAAGAAATAAAGCAAGACTCGTGGCCAAAGGATATACGCAAGAAGAAGGGATAGACTATGATGAGACTTACGCACCGGTAGCAAGGTTAGAAGAAATTCGTTTATTACTTGCATTTGCTTATCATAAAAATTTCAGGTTATTCCAAATGGACGTTAAAAGTGCTTTCCTAAATGGATTCATCCATAAGGAAGTCTATGTGGAATAACCACCTAGGTTTGAAGACCCAAGGAAATCAGACTCAGTATTCAGACACAAAAAGGCCTTATATGGTTTAAAACAAGCACCTCGAGCTTGGTACGACGGGCTGAGTAAGTTTTTAATTCAAAACGGTTTTGTGAAAGGTAAAGTAGACACTACTTTGTTTATCAAAAAAGAAAGCAAAAGTTTTGTGCTAGTTCAAATATATGTTGATGATATTATATTCGGATCTCCTAATGAAAGTCTGTGCAAGAAATTCTCTAAAACTATGCATGATGAATTTGAAATGAGCATGATGGGTGAGTTAACCTTCTTTCTCGGGCTTCAAGTGAAACAACTGAAGGAAGGAAATTTTATTCATCAAGAAAAATATGCTAATGATCTCATCAAAAAGTTTGGGCTGAACAATTGCAAAAAGGCTGAAATACTAATGTCAAGTTCCTTGAAGATAGACAAAGATGAAGGAGGGAAGAAAATCGACCAGAAGCTATATAGGAGTATCATTGGCTCACTTCTTTATCTTACTGCTTCTAGACCTGACATTTTGTTTAGTGTTTGCGTTTGTGCCAGATTTCAAGCAGACCCTAAAGAATCTCATTTAAGTGCTGCAAAGCGTATTATCAAATACATTACTTCAACTTCAAGCATCGGCCTTTGGTATCCTAAAAAGAAAGACTTTATTCTTCTTGGATACTCAGACGTAGATCTAGCCGGATGCAGAGTTGATAGAAAGAGCACCTCGGGTACCTGTCAACTACTTGGAGGCAGGACAGTGTCTTGGTTTTCAAGGAGCAAACTACAGTAGCTCTTTCTACAGTAGAAGCAGAGTATGGAGCTCTCGGAAGTTGTTCACAAATTCTGTGGATAAAACAACAGCTAAGAGACTTTGGAATTGAAGATTTATGCACGGAGATTAACTGGGACAACACCAGTGCAATTAATCTTACTAAAAATCCAATTCTTCACTCAAGAGCAAAGCATATAGAGATTCGACATCACTTCATTAGAGATCATGTTCAAAATAGAGAAGTTTCGATTCAGTTTGTTAACTCAAAGAACCAACCGGCGGATATATTCACAAAGCCTTTGGAGAAAAATCAATTTGAAATTATCCGTTCCAGACTCAACATTTTGAGGTTTGAAGAAGTTAAAGTCTAGAGACTCTCAGATTCAGACAAACAAGAATTTGACTGTAAGTTATTCTCTCTCTCGAATCTCATCTTGAAAAGGTACGATTATCAACCGTGTTTGATTATTGCTATCTTTAATTGATGTGATTATTGCAACGTTTCCTTTTCGAAAAAGAAGTTATTTTTTAAATGACTATTTTCTCGAAAAAGGCAGTTATTTTTTGAAAATGCATCTTTTTATTTTCTTTTTTGACGTTCCGTATACCTCTTTTTAACTGGTTATGCACTGTTGTTTCTTCTTTGCTTTACTCTCCAAAAACCCTAAGAAAGCACCGATCTTCCATTCATGTTTTCGTCCCTTGTTTAATCTTCGAAAAAGTTGTTATCTTTCTTGGGAAAGTCAAGCAAGGAATCTTTCAAAGACTGAGAAAGATGTTGTCTTCAAGAAAGTCTTCGAGAATTGCAAGCAGGGGACCACAGAGAATGAGTGAGGGGCCTACACACTTTGATCTCACCGAGGAAGAAGAGTCTCCAAATCAGCAACAGAGCCCACAACATTCTCAACAGCGTCATTCTCCACCAACTAGTCCACAGGGTGTTGGTCATCAACAAGAGGAAGAAATCGTTGGAGACGCATATCCCGTAAGAATTTGAAGGCGCTCTTTTATTTATAAGCTTTACCTTGCTTTAAAGAAGACTGGTACTCCATTGAACTACGTCAATGAGTTTCTTAAGGACAAAGGATATGGGAATGAGTACATTTTTTTGCGAAAAATGGAACATTTGGGAATTGGTCCTAAAGGGGTGGCAGAAGAAACCCTTGCAAATATCCCAAGTGATCCGCATGTTAGGGGACTTAATCCGATAGATGAAAATTATGATGATAAATTGTACAACCAATTTCAACCGAGAATGGGTGTTGTAGTGAAAATTCGAGGAAAAAGGGGAGAGTTGTTTAGATCAAAGGAACAGAAGGTTTTATACTCAAAATTGTTGAAGCGTGGGGCGATAAACCTTAGGAGTGTGGATTTTGATTTTCTGGATGCTGTGAATGTGAACTTGAGGGAAAAGTTTAGTTTTCTTCAACTAGAAAGGTTCTGTTCTGACACCACAGAGGTCTATGCTCAATTAACTGCATATTTCTATTCAAATCTTAGTTTCTTGGATGCGAATAAAATATCTTTTAGTGTCCGAGATTAGGACTTTGTGGTTGATGTGGATATGCTGGCGGATGTGATTGGGGTTGAGAGAGGAAGATATCAACCGATCAATGTTTCTACTGCTCGTGTCACATTGGAGCTTTTTAAAGATAGAAGAACAGAGGAAAAGATTTCCTACTGGAGGATGAGTGCGTTTAACATTCTGCTTCACAAGATTGTGATCAATTGCCTCAGACCGAAATCAACTTCCAAGACTGATGTTTCAAGTTCAGAGGCAAAGCTGATGTATGCCATCATTAATGGGAAAAAGTTTTCTCTTCCTCACACTGTTATGTTCCACATATACAAAGCAGTGGTGAAGGACATAGGTCAACTTCCTTATCTAGGTCTTGTGATGAAGTTATTCAGACATCTGAATATTCAGCCTCCACAAATTCTCTATGTTAGATCGTGTGATCATGTGGTGGTAGGACTGAAAATGGTGACTAAAATGCGTATGAAGGAACTAAGCAAGGTGTTGGAGAAATTCAAGGAGAAGACTCCTGTCAAAAATTATCAAATCTCTTCTGCAGCAAAAAGAAAAGGGAAGGAGCCCATGGTTGCTTCATTCAAGAAAAGAAGAGCTCTCATCGTTGAAGATGAAAATGATGATGAAGACCTCACCATTTCTGCTATAGCATTGAAGAAGCTAAGTCGTCTTGTTCCAGAATCAATGGAACGACAGGAGAAAGAAGCAGAGGAGAGAGAAGGACAAGAGAAAGAAGAAGAAGAAAAAGAAGAAGAAGAAAGAGAAGCTGGAGAAAAAGAAATAGATGAGGAAAGGTTTGAAAAAGAAGAAGAGAGAGAAAATCAAGAGGAAGGAGAGCATGAAAAACACTCTTCTCCACCTGAAGGCATGGAAATAGGGGGAGATCATGAGAAAAGAGGAATGTCCTCATATCCTGCTACCAGTGAGGAAGTTAGCCGCTCTCCAGCAAATCCAGAAGACATTCATGCCTCTTAATTTTCTGAGGAAGAACATGATGCTTCATCACCAAATTTGCGTGATTATGTTGATCTGCCATCGTCTGCCTTTACTCCATCAGATTGTGCCGAAACCAGTACACAGACCGATAATTCAGCATATTTTTGTAGAATTTTGGATATTATCTTGGAAATGCGCGGTCAAATATATGCTCTGGGATGCAAAGTTCAGAATTTGCAGAATGTAGGTCAAGCTTCTTCAGGTTCCTTGAATGATTAGATCCAAGCCCTCTCTGTTTAGATTCAGGCTAATGCTAAGGGTGAGGAAGTTGCACAACTGAAGGAAGACTTGAAAAGGCTGGAAGGCATTGTTCAGTCAATGGGAGATTTCCAACTTGTTCGTGTTCCCAAGCAATCTTGACTCTATTCCATTTTCATGTCAACTTTTTTTTTTTTTAATGTTGATAAAAAAGGGGAGAGATGCAAGATTTGAAACAAAATTTGAAATTTTTAATCGTTTGGATTGTTTGACTTAGATTGTTTTGATGTTTGACTTTACTTTTGTGTTTGGATGAGAACTGAATTTGAATTTGGATTTGACTGCTATTGATATCTTATGGATGGCTTTATCACATACAAGACTAACCTATCTTCTGTGGTTGCAGATTCTAGTGTTATTATTCATTTAGCCATTTATTTTTATAAGATATGCACATTTGTTTGAGTAATGTTTTGCAGGTCAAAGTTATCCAAATCTGCAGGAAAGTTTTGTCACCATAAAAAATGGGGAGATTGTTGGAGAAATCTTCTTGAAATGTTTTGAAGCTGACAAAATGTTTCCATCAGTCTAGTCTAAAGGTTTGCATAATTTAAAGTTTGAAGACCTCTGGACAGCCAGACTCAAGACTCAAAGTCTATTCCCATTGACAGTTTCTAATCCGTTGAAGAAATGCTATCCAAAACTGGATGTTTCACTAAGGATGTGACCTTATCGACTGGAAAAGATCTCTTGGCTGGATATGACATAACGGACATTCTTTATTTGATCGTGATTGATTCGGAGATTAAGGATCCGATGATTTGCGAAATATTCTTAGAAGGTTCTACTTATCAAAACCGAGATCTTGATTATATGGGCGAACAAGATTGATGGGCTATCGACATGTTCCTTTAATAGCTCAAATGATCTTCCTAATTGATTTTGTCCAACGGGAAGATTGGAAGAATTCCTTTGGTAAGTGTTAACAGGTATGATGGCATAAATGAGTATATAAGGAAGACGTTCTAGTTGTTCGAGGTGTGCACGATAGAAGAATTCCAAAATCTGAAGCTCCTTGTTTTTAGTCAATTCATTTGAGCGAAATCTTGTACGCAAAAGAGTGTTTATATTCGTGAGAAACCTTGAGAAAGTGTGGTAGAATATCTACACTGTGGAATCAATAAAGAACCGTGCTGTAATATCTCTTTTGTTCATAATGAAATCCAGCCGGTGGGCTGTCAGTACGGAAGAGTGGACGTAGGCTTGGGATAAGCCGAACCACTATAAACCTTGTGTTTAATTTTCTCTTCCCTACTCTTTACTAATTTGATCGTAATTCATTTTGTTAATCAAAAGAGAACTTCCTTTCTATCGTCCGCCTAATATCACTGTGGTATCTCGAAAAATTGTTTTTACACTTATTCACCCCCTCTAGGTGCTTATACTAGCTATCTCACTAGCTATTTCCTGAAGCGATCTATTTTTTCTTTCCACCACTCCATTTTGCTCTGGAGTATATGGAGAAGAGAACACATGCTAAAAACTAAATTCATCAGAAAATCTTGTAAAATCTTGATTTTCAAATTCGCCTCCATGGTAAGTTCGTATACTTGAAATAACATACCCTTTTTCATTTTGAATCTTTTTAGCAAATTTTTTAAAGTAAGAAAATGTTTTAGACTTACTTACCAGAAAATATACCCAAGTGAATCGTAAGTAGTCATCCACAATTACTAGGCAATATTTCTTACCTCCAATGCTTTGAGTTCTTGTTGGTCCAAAGAGATCTATATGCAGAAGCTGCAGTACACGGTTAGTGGAAACTTGGTTTATTAGTTTAAATGAGTTTCTTACCCGTTTTCCCAACACGCATGGTGTGCATAGATCAGTCTTTTGGTATGACAGATTGGGTAGACCACGAACAAGCTTCTTTGCTGAAATTTTGGCTATTTGCTTTATATTGATGTGCCCAAGTTTTCTATGCCATACGTTTACTTCGTCTTGTATTGAGATTAGACATTGTGTTTCATCTAGTTTGACATCCAAGAGGTAGATATTTCCATGTCTTCGACCCATGAATGATTGAGTGGAATCTTTACTGATTCCTGAACATATTCCCTCTTGAAAGTTGATTTTGAAACCGGTGTCGCACAGCTGACTGATACTAAGCAAATTGTAGTTGAGTCCTTCTACTAAGGAAACATTACTGATTGTGAGGTTTCCAATATTTACAATTCTGAATCCCACAATTCTTTCTTTGCTGTTTCCTCCAAATGAAACTTTTCCACAATTTACTTGAACGAGCTTTATGAAGCAATTTGAATCTCTTGTCATATGTCTTGAGCATTCACTATCCAGATACCATTTTACCTTCTTATTGATAGTGACCTGCATTTAGAAAAGAGACTCAAGTTTTCTTTGGTACCCATATTTTCTTGGGTCCATTGGTGTTAATATAATATATGATCTTTGCTCATACTTTCTTAATATGTTTCCAAACCATAGGACATTCTTTTTCAAAATGATCTAAACTATTGCACTTAGAACATCTGAGAGCATTGCGACCTACTAGTTTTACAAAAACTTTTTGGAAATGATTTTTGTAAGCATCTCTTGTAGGTTTTTGCTTATTCTTTTATTCATTTTAGGAAAATCAGTTAAAGTAATGGTTTCCACAGTCATTCCCAAACTAGATTTATTGAAATAAGGTCTTTGAGCTGAGAGAATTTTCTCAAGTTTCTCAAATCCTATAGAAAATCTTTTGGAAATATTTGAGATGTTATTTTTTAAAAATACATTTTCTTTTGAAAGATTGTCTTCATTTACTTTTAGAGTAGTAACACTCATGTCTAAACATTTAACCTTTTCTTTCAAAACATTTTCCTGTTGTTTTAGTGCAAAATTTTCTTTTTTAAGTTCGAAAATCCTTTTAAAAGAAGTCTTGAGACTAAGACACAACTCATCAATGTATTTAGAAACTTTAGAAGAGATTTTCAAATTACTCACCTCAAATTCATTATTTGAATCTGAGTTTGTCTCGGAGTTTGAATCTGAATCCGATTGTGTCATTAGACATATATTGGTATAATCATCATCACTTTCTTCACATTTTGTATCACTCCAGGTTTCTACTTTGAGAGCCTTTCGATATTTTTTAGCTTTTCCTTTCTTCTTCCTCAGAAGGGGACAGTTGGGTCTGATGTGTCCCTTTTTTTTTTTACATTCAAAGCAGACTACATCTTTATTGGATTCATCATCCTCAACAGACTTACTCTATTGCTTTTGAAAACTCTGTTTCTTTGGATTGAATCTTCTTCCTTTTCTGTTCAGCTTTCTGAATCTTCTTATCATGAGAGCAAGCTCTTTGTCATCTATATCGTTTTCAGAATCTGTAACATCAGAATCATCATTAGATTTTAATGTAATGGATTTCTTACCTTTAGGATCTTCGCCTTCATTGATTCGCTCTACTTCATAAGACTGAAAAGTCCCAACCAACTCATCGACAGATAGTGGCATAATTCTTTGTGTCTCCCTTATTGAAGTCTTTATGTGATTCTAATCCTTGGAGAGTCCACGCAGTAGCTTGTTTACTTTCATGGGATCATAAATTGGTTGACCTTGATTTTCAAGACCATTCACGATTTCTATAAAACTACTAAACATGTCAGTAATAGATTTTCCTGATTTCATTTTGAAGGCTTCGTATTGACCGATGAGAATGTTGATTCTGGTTTCTTTCACTCGATCAGTTCCTTCATAGGTGATGTGTAATCTATCCCAAACTTCTTTAGCTGTAACAAAAGAAGATATTCTGTTATATTCAGTAGGTGACAAAGTGCAATATAAAGAATAAATTGCTTTTGCATCATGAGCTTGTCTTTTTGTTATCTCTTCTTGAGTCATTTCACTAGACTACACAGCTTCTTTTCCTCTCTCTGAGATAAGTGCAGCTTTAAGAATGATTCATTTGTCTACCATGTCCCATTCTAGAGGATCCTTTGATCTTAGGAATGCCTTCATCTTGTTTTTCCATATGTTGTATTACTTTCCATCAAAGTAAGGTGGTTTGGTATTGTTTTGCCCTTCTACCAGTCCTGGAGCCAATATACTTGCCATGAATCTTTAACTCTGAAGTAAAACACTTCAAATTAAGTGAGTACATAGGCTCCGATACCAATTGTGAAAGCTAGTATGTGCACCTAGAGGGGGTGAACAGGTGCAGAAACAATTTTGTGAGATAAGTGCAGCACAAATCAACGATGGATTATGAAAAGAAAATTCTTCTCTTTTCAAATAAACAAGTTACGATCAAAGTAAAAGAATGTAGGGAAGAGAATTTGAACACATAATTTATAGTGGTTCGGCTTAATCCAAGCCTACGTCCACTCTTCTGCACTGACAGCCCATCGGCTGGATTTCACTATGAACAAAAAAGTTGTTACAATAAAACTCTCCCTTGATTCCACAGTGTAGAGACTTTACTACACTTCCTTGAGGTCTCTCAAAGATATAAACTCTTTTTTTTTTGGTGACCCAGGGAACCTCCGTGCGCCGCTTCACGGCGGAGTAAACCCTGAGGTGAACTGGGCCCCCACCACTGACACAGCCACAGGTGAATTGCCCGAATGCAGACGCGGAGTCTCGAACCCTTCTCTCTGGCAGATGAGGTACTAAGCCTTAACCATCACGGCCGCCGCGGACGGTGGTGATATAAACTCTCTTTTGTGTATAAGATTTCGCTCAACAAATGAATTGACTAAGAACAAGGAGCTTCAGATTTTGGAATTCTTCTATGGCGCACATACTCAAACAACTGGAACGTCTTCCTTATATATTCCTTTATGCCATCATACCCGTTGGCACTTACCAAAGGAATTCTTCCAATCTACCCGTTAGACAGAATCAATTAGGAAGATCTTTGAGCTATTTAAGGAACATGACGATAGCCCATCAATCTTGCTCACCCATACAATCAGGACCTCGATTTCCATAAGTAGAAGCTTCTAAGTATACTTCGCCAATCAATGGATCCACAATCCCTGAATCAATCTTGATTTGAATAATGGATTCCGACATGCTATATCCAGCCAAGAGATCTTCTCCAGTCGATAAAGTCAAATCCTTAACGAAACATCCAGTTCTGGATAAGTTTTCTTCGACGGACTAGAAACTGTCAATGAGGATAGACTTTGAGTCTTGAGTCTAGCAGTCCGGAGGTCTTCAAACTTTGATGAAAGAGTTTACAAGTCTTCAGACTAGACTGATGGAAATGTTTTGTCTGCTTCAGAATACTCAAGGAAGATTTCTCCAATAGTCATCGCATTTTGGTAAAAATAAAGCATACGCTGCTGGTTTTCTGAAGTCTGGGTGCTCTCAGGCAAAAATGACCGTTACTAGGAATGAATGTCTTCATCCTTGGAGAGAATTTGGCCATCGGGGTGACTCAAATGGATTATATATGTTTGCAAGTCATCAACACAAGTAAGCTCAGGATTGACATTTGACAATAGGATATCAAGGCCGAGGAGGAAGGAAAGCCGTACTTTAGTGCTAAGGTATTAAATTAAAAGTCAAATAGGAGTCTGTGTTATGTGGCTAATTAGAACAGCTATTTATACGGAAGCGGAAAAAAGGCATATGCATGCGCATATGAGTACAATTGTTAAATGCTAATTAAATTAAGGTGGTGCCTGATGGGAGTTTGTCTGAAGTGGCTCCTGGATCTGGCCAGTGAAGAATTGTTCAAATAATTCCTTCTAGCAATGTCGACTTGTTAAAAGATGCTATTCCTGGGGCATGATGATTTGGCCAGTGTGGAATTGTTCCAACTCCTTATAGCCTTTTGCGTGAATGAGAATAACTTCAGTTCGGCCTTTTGGTGTAACTTTAAAACTTCTTCTGACTTAGCATTCGGCTTCATATATACCTTCCACACGGCCGCCCACTGCTCATTACAATTCATGCATGACCAGAAAGAGCAGCAAAAATAACCAAGCTACAGAATGCCCAAGTCCTAGCAATTGCTTTGTCACGTTCCATGCACCCTTTTGAACGAGCTCATGGAATCTTAAAAGTTAATGATGAAAGTATCCACAACGTAATTGTTCCAACCTGGCCAGCACGTCGGTTAAAACCACAATTGATGACTACGTTGCAATCTTAGTTAATCACTTTGATTTTAGTTTAAAAACATGGCTATATCTTCAGTGTTATTTGTAAACTGTACATCAAGACAGCAGATAAGGCATCATTTTGCTGTCATATGAATGCAGCACTTCTTTCACCGCTTATGTGGCATTCTTCAGTTGATTTTCTGAGCACCTGGGAAGCATGCGCTTGTTAAACACTACAACTGATCTAATGCTGAAGATTTAGGAGATTGGCATGTCAGTTATGTTAAAAGTGCAGTGCAGTTAGGATCAGTGAAAAACTTTCCTTAAATTCATGGAACTAAACATTACATAATAAGTGAAGTGCTATTAGGACCTGCTGAGTGATAGTTCGGCTTTATCTACGGTTGCACCTTGAAATCTTTTTGCTTTGCGGACACTAGATGAACTGGCTCTTGATCTTCTCCAAAACCCATGAATCACATATTCAGACGTAAATAAGTTTTCAATCAAACCCAAAATTGTTTTGGAATAAAGAAGCTTCATTTATCTCTAATGACAATTTCAATATTGATTTGAGAGGAGAGATGAGTGAAGATCTAGTTGTTCTTCTAAAGTGGGGATTACTATAAAGCAAATGACTATTCAATTAAATCTAACTCGTTAGATTCAAACTATTAGTTTTCCTAAGTGGAGTCTAGCCATGCAGCAGAAGCTCCCAGAGTTCTTAGCACTTACTTTTTCATGTTGTCAATCTTTTTGAGTTCTAGAAAGCAGAATGTAGAGAAATTTTTTGTGTTGCTTGGGGAATGAGGTTTTTCTAGTTAATGATTACTTGTACAGTAGAACTATAAAATTTCAAGTGATTTTATAATGAAATCTCATTCCGAAACTGTTCTGCTTTTTGCAGATGATTACTGAGAAAATCCTTTTTTTTTAAAAGTAGTTTTTCTATTCTATTTTTTTCTTTTTTTCTGTTTTATACTGGACATGCTGTCTTTTCTCAGGGTAGCCTTTTGAACGATTGTCGTGCTATAATTAAGGTTAAACATCTCGCTGAAAATCAAAGATCTGTTCCCATTGATACCAGTGATGTCATCTTATTAGACAAAATCATCGACAACGTAAGACTGGTCAATGCACAAGCCATCCATCGTAACTGCAATAAACTACTGAACAAGAGCCCACTCAACCAAGAGGACATAGAAAGGGGCAGACTACTATCATCTGAGGTTTGAATTAGCTCCAAGTTTTCTTCAGGGACCAGTTCACGGTCTCATTCCAAATCCAATCAAACGGGTCCTATGATATCTTTTATTATTTTATAGAGCGAAACATAAGTTCTCGACCTTGCACCACCACCTGTTCCTGTATCTGGAGACTCATTGTCTATCTTGCGAGTCTGACAACAGGATGAGCATTTCATTTAAAAACAACAGCAATGGGACTTCTCACGGAGTGATCTGAAGAGACCCATGTCAGGGATCCTTGAGCAAATGGCTTAGTAACGCTCCCACCAGAACTTCTGCGGAACCCCACAGTATACGTGGCCATTTGCACTGCCACACTGAACTTGATCTCAGAAGGATACACCGTGACATCAACACCTTCCGGTGCATCAACCTTGTATGTGTACGAGGAGTCCGTGGGCCCGACATTTGTAACTGTCCTAGTATAGTTCTGGGAGCTAGAGCTCAGTATTATGCTGAAGGATGGGTAATTCAGCTGTGCTTCAGGTATGCTTTTTATTTGTGAGCATTTGGCCTTTTCCTGTGTGATGGTTTCAATTTCAGAATCCTTGTATCCCAAACCACATAAATAAGGGATGTAGTCGTTGGGCTTGATGTCGTAAATAAGGCCTGGATCGTCTGCTTTGGGTGGATTCACATGGCCTGCGCCTGTGGCGAAGATGTCAGCTGGAAGAAGGGTTTCATCGACGATTGGCTTACTTCGAAGGTTTATTTGATATGCAGTGGTCATGATTGCCGATTTTATGGCAGCAGGCGACCAATCAAGGTGAGTGCTCTTCAGCAGAGCTGCAGTGCCACTGAGATGAGGGCACGACATGGAAGTTCCAGAGATGATGTTGAAGGTCACTTTGGTAGTCGAGCTGTTATCGAGAGAGAATGGCCAGGCTGCTAGGATGCTGACTCCCGGGCCAATTATGTCAGGTTTCAGGATTCCAGGGCTCTCAAAGCTGGGGCCCCTGGATGAGAAGGATGTCACTGCTGGTGCATCGGAATTCCCAATAATTGTTCCTTTGAACAAAATGGCGGCCGTCGGATTGGAGGTCGAGTTGATGTAGGACTTGATTTTCAGACCGTCAGCGTAAGGTATGTGGGTTGCGGGAAGGACATGAGCGTCAGCTAGCGTGCTGTAGCCATTGAGTTCGTCGTTCATCAGAATCATGGCAGCACCACCGGCATCCTTCACTTCTTGCCCTTTGGCGATTCTTGCGATTCCTCCACCTCTCTCACACAAGACAACCTTTCCTTTCACGTCCAAGTTCCGCAACGATCCTTCAGCACATAATGCGGATGTTTGGTATCCATTTGTACTCTGCGCCATTTCCTAGCTTAGCGGTAGCTTTTACGGTCCTATCGATAGTGCTTGCTCCCACAGTGAGAATCCAGGGAGCCTCGTTCGACAAGGAAGTGTTGATCGGGCCACTGTTACCCGCTGAGCAGCTCACAAAGATTCCCTTTCGAATTGCAGAAAATGCCCCCACGGCGATCGAGTCGGCATAGAATGGAGCTGAGCCATCACCAAGAGAGAGGGAGAGCACATCGACACCGTCCTCGATAGCAGCGTCCATAGCGGCCAGTATGCTGCTCTCAGGGCAGCCCACATCAGAGCACACCTGGTACATAGCCAGGTGGGCATGAGGTGCCACCCCGATGGCAGTGCTAAGGGCTTGTCCCAGGACATTGGCATTCATTACAAAATTTCCCGCTGCCGTGCTGGAAGTGTGGGTGCCGTGTCCATCCTCGTCGGTTGGTGGTGATGGATTTATGAGATGGGCTTAAGGCCCATCCGCTCAAGTTGGGCCCAAAAAGGCCCGGCCCACGGGAATAGGGCCCGTGGAGGGGGAAGGTATAAAAGGGAGGAGAGAGAGGGAGATTACACCTGTTGGAAAAACAGATGTACGTACGTTTTTCTCCCGCGCACTTTCTCTCTCTCTCCAAAAAGACAAAAAGGAACTCTAAGGCAAACGGCACTGTCTTCCCTTCAATTGACATCATCGGGCCAGAATTTCTTCCTCTTCTTCAGCGTTGGTGTTTAATCTATGGCTAACAAGGTACGCTCGAATCCGTGGTGTGCTTTACGATCGGTGATGCGTGTTTTCTCGGGCTTCGTCTTCCGCATTGATTTAGGGGTTCGATTCGGTGTCGAATCCGGTTTTTCGG